>CM077002.1:48834404-50084404 GCA_039090855.1 Macrothele yani
TCATTTATCATTCAGATAACAATAATTAAGGAGCATAAATACACCAAATTAATAAACTGCGGTATAATATCCGTTTATTTTATCGGCGTAAAAGACAAACGGTCATAGCCGCGCTTTCGCTCACCAACGGGTGGCTTCTTCAAGGCTGAATGATATTAACCTACACGGAAATGTTAGCATTAGGATGCACCGTGGGGCGAAAACAAGACGGTCGAGGAAGTGTAATGCTTTGGGCAATGTTCTGGTTGAAAACTCTGGACTCAGTCAGGAAACCATGACGTCCTAGAAAAAAACAGTCTTGCTGGGCCAGCACTCAAGCCAGCAGTGGCCCAGCACTGTGTTGCCGCTGCCCAAAATTCAACAAAATGTCCCGGCGGCCACCACATGGGCCAACAGTAGGCACCGCGATCATTTGTCATATGTCAGAACAGGGCCATCAGTTATCCATCACAGGCAGTGGCTGCCACGCATATTAAGCGGTCCTGAAAGCACGTACCATAAATGACGGCTAGCCTAATGTGGTCAGCTATATTCCCGGCAGCGGCAATCACTTGACGTATCTGATGGCTTGCCGAATCTTGTCTGCCAGCAGTGGCCATACACCCCCCCCACACACACACACACACACACGCGCGCGCGCGCGGTTTCCCAAAGGCACAACTCCTCTTTCTTCCCCAATGAAGCTCATCTGCATGCCGTCACGGCGGCTCTGGGGAAATTACCTCAATAGGTCCGGGAAAACGCTCGGTGGATCAGGTGGCATCGAAACAACGACAATTTGGTTGCAAGGCGGATGCTTTAAGTACTACACTAGTTTGCCACGTGCGAGCATTTGCTTGAAGGTGAGCCTCTTTCTTGCGTGATGCGAAACGAAGGGCTCTCTTTTATTTTTACAATATTGCGAGTTATTTTTCATAAATGCCCGTTTCATATAATTTATAAATTTATTTTTTCAACGTAACGATTTTTTTTTTTTTTAGGGAACTTTATTCATTTCCAATGAGTGTGCCAACTTAAAGACGTTTTCCAAAGTTCTGTTCTGCCTTTCTGGTTTTGGAAGGCGATTGTTAAATTAATCTATTTACCCGTTCATGTCACATTCTGTCATTCACATTGTAACTTTTTTCCCAAGGTCCGAAGCTACATTTGTCGTAAAGAGGAAGGGTATTTTATTTTACTTGTCATTATTTTTAGCAGCGAACTCCCTAATCTTGTGTATTCAATTCATGGGCAGGTGCATTATATTAACATAGCGTTGCTATTTTTTTTTTTTTTTCCCTCTCAAATACTTGATCATTTTGTATTGAAAATACCCATTTTGTACGTTTATAGTTCTTATTTTTTTGCAACATAACGATTTTTTAATGTCTTTGCGGGACTTTCGTTTGTAGCAGTTTAGTGTAAGTTAGTAAATGTATCGTATAATCTTTCGTTAAGTTTTCAGATATTATTTCATCTTGTTTGTAGGAATGGAGTGGGTGTGTTTCATGGCTGTTTGTATTCCCGATTCTTCGTGCGTTAGTACAGGAATTTTACTACGAAATGAGTTTCTATAAATACATGAGAGTAACTGACTATTTCTTACAGTTCATTAATTATTTATATAAATTTCCTCTGACAGTAATCTTCGTCGATGCGGCATTTTATTAGGAAATTAATGCGTCTCTCTACAAATGGCTTTCAACTAACTGGTACCACGAGAGACTGTGCACGTGTTGCTTCTGTGCATGTGCAGTTCCGCTGTTTCCATCCCGTGTTGGGGTTGCTTCGGTTGCCAGCTACGGGTCACTCGTGGCACTTGCTTGGAGGCCCGTGATTCACAACGATACTGCAGGACCAACAACGGCTGTCAACTGATGGCGCTGCCACCAACAGACCGCTACCGTACCTTGAGCGACAGATTTCAAGCAGCAGTGACCTATCACTGCCAGCCAGCAGTTTTTCAACACTTCTGGCTTTGCTGGGAACTAGTACCTACCTAAACATCATTGCAGAGCAGATATATAATTCCTTCATGGCAATGGTATTCCCCTCTAGTAGTGCCTTCTTTCAGTAGGATAATGCACCATGCCACATTTCTCGGATTGTTCGAGAATGGTTCGCGGAACATGAGGAAGACTTTCAGATACTGCCCTGGCCTCCAAATTTCCGAGTTGTCAATCCAATTGAACATCTGTGATTTGTGTTGGAACAGTAAATCCGATCGACGGCGAAAGAGTTAAATGCTCTGCTGGTAACGTGTTAGTACCAGATACATCAAAACACCTTTAGAAATCTTGTATCGTCCACGCCTTGCCTGATAAGAGCTGTTTTGGCGGCACGTGGAGGACCTGCACACTTCTCACAAGCAGAGTTGGGCAAAATCGTAATTGAATAAATCGGTAATGGGAACAAGAACTTAGCTAAACAATCGTTTGGACTGGAACTTGTCTATAGGTAAAAAGAGCATTTTATGGACTATCAAAATTTTCTTTGATGGTGGTCATGAATATGAATTAATTGTGTTTATTTTTTTCTTTTGCTTTCAGAACATGGACGAAAAAACGGCATTTCAAGTACTGTTGCGTCATTATTGGAAAAAAGGACTATCTGCGCATGCTGCTATCGCCGAAATTTGTGCAGTGGAAGGAGTGGGTGTAGTCAACTACGCCCCAGCGAAAAAGATTTGTTTGTTCGCTTTAACAAGGGGGACACCAGTCTTCAAGATGGGCCTCGCTCTGGCAGACCCACAACGGAGGATTCGGAAGCCCTGCGTGAAGCCGTTGAGGCAACACCAACCACAAGCACTCGCAGATTGTTGTCGGACGAAATTGGGGTACCACAATCCAGTGTGGTTCGCCATTTCCACAAGTTTGGGTAGGTCAATAGGAGCTGCCTAGTGGTACCCCACGAATTGACCACAGCACAAGTTCAAAGGCGGATGGAATTGTGCAGAGAGCTGCTGAACCACTCCATGAACGAGCGTTTCATTAGGCGAAATGTTACGTCTGAAGAAAAGTGGATCTTTTTCCGTAGTTCCGACATGCGAAATCAGTGGATTAACCAGGGCCAGCTTCCAGAACCCGTCGCTAAGCGGGGACGCTTCGAACACAAAGTCATGTTGTGTGTTTCGTTGAATTTTGAGGGGCCCATACACTTTGAATTCGTTCCAGCTGGTCGATGCGTCCCCGCTACGCTCCACTCTCAACAACTACAGAGGATGTACGAAGCTCTGGTCCGTAGGTACCCGGCCTTGGTCAACAGAAAACAGGTTCTTCTTCAGCACGATAACGCACCACCCCATACCGCCCGTTCAACGAGGGATAAGATCCGGAAGCTCTATGGAATCGAACTTCTTCTACATCTTGCCTATAGCCCAGACCTTGCCCCAAGTGACTACCACTTGTTTCGATCGATGGCACATTTATTCCGTGGCAGAACCTTCCGAAACGGTCATGAGGTGGAAGCCGGGGTCCAAGAGTTTTTCACATCAAAACCCAAGGAGTGGTACAGAGCGGGAATTCACAATTTGGCAGAAACATGGCTTCAGACCATAGAACATAATGGCTTGTATTTCGAAGATTGAATTGCATTCGTTTGTACTTTACAAATGTTTGAAGTTTTCTTATCCAATGGTTCATTACTTTTGACTCTCCCTCTGGTAATGGTGAACTGGTCATTAGAATTACATGGTAATTGTAATGGCATGTAGCAGTTACCCATTATAATCTTAATGGTTAATGGTTAACTATATGTTGGTAATTAACCAATAACTTATGGGTAACAATACAACGTGAATAAACCAACAATCAGTACACTCTTACACGTTGTGTAGGTTATTTGACAATTGTTCCACCCCTCGGACCTCAATTGCGTGTACATTGGTATTGGCGATTGTACGTGTATGACATGAGTAGTTACCCCATCTTCACCGCAAGTAAAGTGATTTGAATGAAATAATACATATGAAGTAAGTACGAATGGGATGTTTATTTCGGTTAGAGATACTCATTTCGTCCATCTCCAGTACAGTATTCTCGTCCATTACATACATTTCACTGTACACAATAATTACCCCACTATAGCCACAAGCACATATTAGCACTACACTCACAGTTTAGTAACTCGGGGTGCACTGCTGAATATTACAGAAATTTGCGAACTCTTACATTTTTACCGTACTTCTCAAGTGTTGTTGTCTATTACTTGTCCGATACGAACATGGACTAGCGAGCGACTGACTCCTTTATACAGTATATACTTCACGACAGGACCTGAACCTTCTGGAATATTCTTGATTTACATAAAGCTCTCCAACTTCCCACTGCGCGATCAGTCTGGAACATACTACAAACGTCTAGCCCATTCTTGCTGCTTCTAGAACATTCTATACGACACTTCGGTCTCTGTCTGCTATGTTACATGGCCGACTTTTCTAGACATAGCTTTTGGCACACGTACATTTCTATAAACTATTAGTATGTAATTATTATTTGCAAATTGTGTAATTTCATTACCAAATAATTCCATTGCGTTTTAATGGCATTATTAAATAATTGAATTATACCCTCTTCATTGTAATGCATTACATATTAATTTCATTACCTTGTGCAAACCATACTTGGGATTACCTTGTAATGCATTGCCTGTTACTGCATTACCTTGTAATGCATTACACGTTAATTGTAATCTGTACTTCCATTACTTCGTAAGTATTCTTGCCCAACTCTGCTCACAAGTCAGCCAGGTTGTCATAATGTTTTAGTTCTTCAGTGTATCTGTTGTTAGAGATTGTAACACTTCTTTTAACACACCAAGGGTTAATATCTTAGTGATTGTTTCTAGGAATGTTTTCTCGTTATGACCAGAAACAATGTAAATACAAAATTTGAAAAAATAAAATAAAATTCAAAATATTGTACGCAAGCAATCGCTATATAAAGAAACTGGCGTCCGTAACTGCCCATCGCAGGACCCGGAGATTGCACAACGGAGATAGTTAAGCACCTTAATCCGACTCTGCAACTGCATACAGCAAATAGTTAAACTTTTTAATCAGACATTGCAACTGCACACCGAAAATAGTTAAGCTCCTTAACTGCGGCTACACCTTTCTCACAACTGAGGCACCTGAAGCTTTTCTTGGAAGATGACCTGGGGAATTGAGAGGAGAAAATTTCTGCTGTTCCACTTCAAACCATGGAGAATGTTATCCGTGCTGAATATCAATGTGAAATCAAAGTAGGATATAATAAAAAAAAATACTAATCTTACAAAGGAAAGTCACTGAAAAATAATGAAGCCGCCCCAGTGGTGCAGTGGTCTAAGCGCTAAGTTCTAAATGTTCGTCCGAGTGGGCTCGGGTTCGAGTTTCGGACGAGGCATAGGTGATGTGTTTGTCTTACAAACACACCACCTATGCCTCGCGGAAACTTGAGGCTATACTGGTCCCCTCCGTCATGGTCCCTTCATCCAAATTTGAGGCCACTGGTCCCCTCCCTGGAAACAGTGGCCTCAAATTTGGGACGGGTGACTCATAGTTGTTCAAGGTGATCGCTACCCCCCTCCCCCCAAATGAAGTGTATTACAAGTATTCACACTGAAGGAAGAGATAATACAATTGTAAGACAAGGTGGGAACCATTATAATGATGTGGATTTAAGGAAACATAACAGGCAGGTTATGTGTGCAGCAGAGCTGAGTTCGGACTCAATTTTAAGAGCACGATGTATGTCAGTCCGAGCCCGAATTTTATATTGCAAAATAGAGCCCGGGCACGAACGAGCCCGAAAACTATATGATTAACCTGTTTAGGCATTAAAAAAAAAAAGTATTCTCTTTCAGACTTTCACTCTTTCCTATCCGTGCAATTAACCGATGTCTTTCTCAACTGCGGAGTGGGAAAGGGATGTCTATCTATTTCTATAGTTTCTTTGACCATTCATTTCTTCCTGAAATGTTTCGGGGGGTATCAGGAAAAATCGGGAGGCATAACAATCCACGCTGTACGTTGCTCAATGGAATTAGCAGGGAGCTGCCCCTTTGAGGTAGGGAGCAAAATTTCGTCAGTTTGCTATCTACTGTCTATAGTTCTTAAAGAAACTTTCTCATTCGCAGAAATCCTGTAATTCATATGGCCTATGGAAATTTATTACCCAAGCCCGGAATGGATAGCGAATTCGTACTCCTCATCTAGACCCAGTTGCCGAAGAATTCTCTTTAACAACTCGAAAGTGTAAAAATGTCCCGTGTGCTAAATCATACAAAATCACATTAAAAGAAAAAGGAAGAAAATCCCCCTCCCCCTCTCAGAGCCCGAGCCCGAACTCCAGTAAATATTACGCAGCCCGAGCCCGAACCGGGCGGGCTCGGGCTCTACTGCGGGCTTTCGGGCTGTCTCAGCACTGGTGTGCAGTTGCGAAGAGAAAGCTGTGGAGGAGATCAGTGTTAATACTTCAAATATATTTCAAACAGTTACCGAAAAGCTATGTACTCAAAGCTTAGAAATATGTAATATATCCTATAATAATATTAATAATATGCATAACGTCGGTAGGACTTTATACGATATAATCAAAAGCAGATATGGAAGCCGCAGTGATTTCGACGAAAAAAAGAAAATGCCTGTATTATTTTAGGTCAGTGCTGCCGTAAACACCTCTGAGTGAAGTGCAGTTGCCGTTTTTAATCTGGTGTGCAGTTAGTTGCAGGCCGCCTATAAAGAAATTATTGCATACCAGAACAAAATTTCTAAACAGTTTGCCGTGGTGTAAATCTAAACTTGTCGCTTTTTATCTGTTAACAAGCAAGCAAGAAAGAAAATGTAAATGTTATGTATGGGTGGTACACGCACATGATGTTCACTGTCGGTTATCAGTAGGAAGTGTGTGTGGGGAGAGGGAGGGAGGGAGGGGAGTTAAACAATACAACTTGAAAACATTCTGAATGGGGAAAATTCTTGGAGAGTTCTACGTTTTCCCAGAGTGAGAGAGGAATTCGGTAAAAAGGAGTCGTAAAACGATGTCGGAAAAGCGCAAGCGCAGGAAATCTGCTGCTTCTGCGTACCTCTACAGAAGGCAGCCATTATCAGTGAGGAGAAGACGTATTTCACTTGGACAACAAGCAACAGCAGCAGCAACTCCATCATGCTCCACGTTAAGTAGGTGACCCACTTTTCGAGAATAGCTGACGGTTTTTAAGCCTTTCACGCATTGTACACACACACACATACGCAAACATCCCTTTCCTTTCGCAGCTGAAAAGAAAATAAAAGAGGGGGAAAAGTGTTTTATGCCCCATGGCGCAATCGCAGTTGGGTCTGCTATGTCGTGAGTGAACACTTTCACCCAAAGTGCGTACAGCTTTCACTTTTGCGCGCGCTCTCTCTCTCTCGGAATGATCTTGAACTCAATTTTAACACACATTAGTGACCCACTTGGCTGAAATCGGTGGCAGTGACATACTTACCCAGAGCCCCACATTGTGTGGCGCAAAGGAAAACTGTGCCCAGGGCGACCTACTCCGTCCGCCGCCAGACAGAAAAGAAACTGTCGATAAAAATCAGTGAAATTAAGCACGTTTCACTTTCTAATGTTGCCTGTTCTTTTTTTCCCACACACTGAAAATGAATGGGCTAGGTTTCACGCACACTCACACACACAAACACCGCTCCATTTTTTTCTCTATGCATACTAACTAATTTTTCACTCTCATCTCTCTTTTTTCCCAGAGCATAGACGACTCAATTTGTGTAACATGACCGATATATTAGAAGGCGGTCAGGGTTTTTGGCATTAATTCAAAACCTAAAGGGGTTGAAGAGTTCACGACACGGCATACTAATTACATAGTTTCACGTTTCATAAAAAGCATACACTTTCTAAATGTGCCTTTTCCCCTATATGGGAACAGTTGATCAACTGTGTCCGTTTGTGAGTTTGCAATATAGAGACAGAAAGAAACATGAGAGAGACAGAGAGCAGCGAGAAAGAAATAATGAAGAGGAAATACAACGAGAGAAAGGGAGACGGGAGGGAGAGAAAACAGAAAAAGCAAGAAACCGAAAAGAAAAGGAGCAAATACATAAAGAGATACACAGCACAAGAACGGCAGAGCGGGTGGAGAAAAAAAAAAAGTGATACACAGCACGAAAACAACAGAGCCAGAAAAACAAACAATACATGGGAAAAGAAAGGGATGCCAACAGATATAGGCAGACACAGCAAAAAAAAAAAAAAAAAAGAGAAAAACTAACATAGAAGAAGGTAAGTAAGACACACATAGCAAAAGGAGAAAGAACAAGAAGAGATACAAAACGAAAGACTTCAACATCATAAGACACAGGTTCTTGATAAAGAGGCTTTCGACCTTGTTGTCGAATGAACCTTGATCTGAAAAGTCCGCTGGTCCGGAGAAAACAACTTCACTTGACCTACCTGTAATATGTATGAATTTCTTTTTCGTTGATAATCAATTAGTGAACTTACGTAAACTAAATCAACAATTTGTGACTGAATGAACGAAAAGCAAATTTTAGTCCCATGATTCACGAACGACACGTCTATTGCTGCATGTGATGTGTCTTGTAGTTTACGTTTTCGACACACGGGGTGGGTGGTTTTCAGGACTGTCCCATTTAGAAAGGCAATCTACTGTAAATATTATCGTAAAACAGGTGGGTGTTTGACAACCGAGGTTGGACAATTGCTACAACAAAAAATTGCTTTATTTTCGTCAAATACAATAACATTATACCAAATATTATTTTGGTAATATTTTTATGTTAGATTCTATTCGACTATATCTCCACACACCTGAAAAAAAATTAGTTTTAAACGGCTGTAAGGTATGATAAAAAAAAAAAAAAGATTTCCACACCGATATGCACACACTGCTCACTAAATGAAGAATTCAAATACATGGCTGCAAAAGTTTTAGTGAGGACCTAAAAAAAAAAAAAGAAAAAAAGAAAAAAAAGTTCCACTTTCAGGCAAGGCTTCGATACAAATACGATGGCAATTTATGATTGATTCCGATTGCAATCTTTAGTCCCATACATAAGCAGATGATTGACATATCAAAACATAATTATTTAATTGTTATTGTTATTTGTCTGATACTAAAGTTTTACAGGTAACTCTGTGTGACGTTTATCTTCAATTTAACTTTTCTTTAAGTTTCTGTTCTTGTGTAAAATTTGCTACGTCTAAGTACCTTTTGGCAACATTGACAGTGAGTCAAATAATAAACAAAAAGGACGTCAAGAGTAAACCGAGTGTGGTGGTTTAGTTCTAAGCATTACGGTAGTAATACAGTGAATGATGATTAACTCAGTGTATGTGTTTGACGTACACTGTCTTGCTAATACATGGGAAATACGCAATATGTCTTTATTAAGAAGGTGTTGTACCACTATTTGCCTATAATATAGCTTCTCACCTTCTTGAAATAGGTTCACACAGCTTTTGAATAGTCTCCAGTGGGATGTTGCACCATTTGTCGATCAGAACATTAGCCGATTGCTGTTGGAGGAGGGAATCTGCTTCTCACTCTGTTCTCTAAAACAGCCCACAGTGGTTCGACTTCGATGACATTCAAGTCAGGTGATTAAGCTGGCCAGGGCACATGTTGAAGTTCATTTTGGTGCTCCACAGACCAAGACTGAACTGTTCTGGCTGTGCGTATGGCAGCGAATTATCATCTTGAAAAAAAGGCAATATTGTTGGGAAACTACATTTAAGACCACAGGATGCACCTGGTCACATAGAAAGTCCAAATACTTGCTGGCAGTAACTCGACCCTGTAGGGTAATGATGGGGCTAGCCAAATACCAAGATATGGCGACCAATTCATCACAGATCCACCCCCTATGTTTGACAATTAGAACCAGATATTCCGAATTGTACACTTCCTTGAGGGTTATCCATACATAAACCCGGCCTAATGGGAATAACGGAAATGAGGATTCATCGGACCATATCACAGGCTCCCAGTCAACAGCTGCCCTGGTTTTATGCTCACGACACCATCGTTTTCGCATTGTAGCGTTGGTTTCTGTGATTAAGGGTTTAGTAATTGCAGCTCGTTCACGCATGCTGGCTTTGTGAAGTTCTCTGCGGACTATTTTTGTGAAAATATGGTCTTCCAGGTGGATATTGAGTTGTGCTGTCAATTTTGCTGCAGTAGTTATGTGTTATCTGGGTAGTGTTCGACGACCCCTTTCATCAATCCCGGTTTTTGCTTACTATTCTAGTTTGCCGATGAAGTCTTGCCATGCTTTGTGTTCGAAGTCATAACCGTCGAGATCGTTACTCTTGAAACACCCAACAATTTGACTGTCATTATTACATACGCTCGTGCTAAATGGGATCCCACGATCTGATGATCTCTTTGGAAGTATGACAGGTCACCCATTTCACCGACAGTTGCTAGGAATCGCTGCTGAGCACAACTTGTACTACACTGGCATACACCCTAGAGAATATATACACTGATGTTCAAAATTAAGAGAATTTGCACATTTTGTCGAATTTCTGAAAAACTAATGAACACATTTTAATGAAATTTGATATGGATACACAGTTAGAAAAAATTATACCATACAACAGTCATGGTACGCACTCATGATCGTCAGTAAGGCTCATCAGCGCAGGAATGTCCAAAATCCACGTTGCAAGATCGAACATAAAATACTCTAATATGGGATATGGTCCCCTCTCACAGTCATACAGCTTTCACAGCGCGACGTCATACTGGAAACGAAGCAGTTGACGAGTCCCTGTGGCAGTCGGTCCCACTCATGCAGCAACGCAGTTTTCAGCTCCTGGATGGTTCTCGGAGGATGGTGGCGAGCTGCAATTGCCCTTCCAAGAGCGTTCAGACATGTTCGATAGGGTTTAGGTCTGGCGATCTGGCTGGCCAATCCATCCGGCGAATATCCTCACTTTCAAGATAATCGTCGACCAGGTGAACCCTATGTAGGCGAGCGTTGTCGTCCATAAAAATGAACAGAGGGCCAACTGCGTCCCTGAAAAGTCGAACATAGGGCTGTAAGATCTCATCCCTATACCTCTCAGCAGTCAGGGAGCCTCTGTCAAACACATGGAGAGGTGTGCGGCCGTCCAACATGATGCCTGCCCAGACCATGACACCTCCGCTGCCGTAACGGTCCCTTTCTCGAATGTTGGAGGAAAGGTATCGGGTCCCAGGTTCTCTCCAGATAAAGGTACGTCGAGCATCAGTGTCCAGGCTGAAGCGCGACTAGTCTGTGAAGAGCACGTTACCCCACTGAAGTCTGGTCCAAGGCTGATGTCTGTATCATGCTAAACGCGCTCTCTAGTGTGCTGAAGTGAGCGGGACGCAAACAGCGGGTTTTCTGGCAAAAGCCCTTTCTCACGAAACCTTCGGGAAACAGTAACCCTTGAAACTCGGGTTCCAGTAGCAGCATGCAGCTCACGAGATAGCTGTGCAGCAGTAGCAGTCCTGTGGCGCCTCGCTGAAAGTGCCAAATAACGATCTTCATTGGCCGTCGTGGCTCTTGGACGACCTTGCCCAGGCCTTTTCGATGTGGATCCGCTGTCCTTAAACTGTTTCCACAAATTTCAGACGACACTGGGCGTTACATTGAGCTCTTTAGCAATCTGCACTTGAGATTGCCCTGCCTCCAATCTACCGACGATTCTTCACCACATTCCGTCATCAATACGTTCGTGGCAACTCATTTTACCTGATTGCTTATGAAATTGAACCAATTGCTGCAAGAAAACAACGAATGTCGTCGAGGAGTACGAGCGAACTAATCGCGGAAAAAGCCACGTGTGCTTTTCATGCCCTCCGCTGTCACAGCTTCGCCCACACGCACGTGTACGCTTACGTATTCGACACTGCAAATTTGCATTCTTATTCGGCGGCATAATTTGTACCTTTGGTTCCGTACTTTTTGTGAAAATCGACAAAATGTGCAAATTCTCTTAATTTTGAACACCAGTGTATATACAACGAACAGATACACAAAAGAGAACCACAACGTTTTTTCTTTTTTTCAGTGTAGCTTACATGAATAACAGTAACTTACCCTATAATCACTGTATTCACATTATTTTGTCTAACACCTGTATATTCTATTAATATCAATCACAGATCTATATTAATATTCTAATATAATTATTATTGCATATCCGCTATTGTCAGATATACAATATTACCCGTCCTCTTAAATCACTTCGTCAGAAACATGTACGGAACCCTTCGCATAAATCACTTCGTCAGAAACATGTACGGAACCCTTCGCCTAAATCACTTCTTTAGAAAATTTTGACCCACTTGTACGGGAATTGCAGGTACGGTTCAAGGGCATCATCTTCCGAAAATTATTGTCCATAACATGCGGTTAAATTAACAAAGGAAAATATTAGGGAATCCAAGGGATCTATAAAAACTTCGGTTTATACAAAACTTCATGTTATGCGAGCTGGTTATATATGTGGGTTCGATTGTGTAAGAAATGACCCGTCCCTAATGTAGAACCACTCGTTTCAGGAAAGGAACAGAGCCGTAGAACAAACACACCATCCATGCTTCATCCGGGACTCGAACCAGGAATCTTCAACCCGGACGATAAGCAAGAGGCCCGTACCTCTGAATACTATGTCTCTTCATCTCATTTGGCACGTAATACAGGGTGTCAGAGAATTATTGGACACATTACAAAATTATGTAAAAAAAAAACTATGAGCATTGTCTGTTTATCTATGTCACGTATTACTAACACGGTTTCTATATTTTTGTTTTGCAGAATTGTTATTCCCAGAATCCGATAGGTGGCGCTAGGTGTCGCCTGATGAGAAATGCGCAATCAGTAATGATGTCATCCGTACAGCAGAAGGCGATGTGTGTGTGTGTGTGTGTGTGTGTGTGTGTGTGTGTGTGTGTGTGTGTGTGTGTGTGTGTGTGTGTGTGTGTTTGGCTTGCGGAATTAAAGTCAGTTGAAAGACGGTACCGTTTAGAGTATGGTTGTAATCCTCCGTCAACGAATTCAATTAAGCGGTAAATGAAACAGTTTAAAGAAACTGGCAATGTGGAACATCGTGGAGGAGCCGGTAGACCTACCGTCAGCGGTGAGACGGTTGACCAAGTTAATCAAAGTTTTCAACGAAGCCCCAGGAAATCCTTTCGTAAAGTAAGCAGAGAACTGTGCATTCCGAAATCGACAGTTCACGATATCTTGCACAAGAAATTAAAGTTTCATGCTTATTAAAATTCAAATACTGCAAAAGATGCATGTAAATGATCACACTCTGATATACGATTTCGCTGTGGATATGCTGAATCGAGTGGAAAACGACGAAAACTTTCTCAGTATTGTAATTTTTAGTGATGAATCCACATTTCATGTATCAGGTATTGTGAATCGTCACAACTGTAGGATATGGGGCAGTGAACCGCCTCCTGCTGCTATTGAACTGGAACGTGATTCTCCAAAAGTAAATGTGTGGTGCGCCCTATCAAAAAGAGAAGTAATTGGCCCTTTCTTCTTCTGCGAAAAAACCATAAATGGTGATATTTACTTGGATATATGGTAGAGAATTTCGCTATACCCCAGATCAAAAGCTATGACGTCGTTTTCCAACAAGGCGCGCTTCCGCGTTGGTCAACGCGTGTACGTAAGTGCCTAAATGAGCATTTCCCCAAACAAATGGATTGGGCGTGGTGGTCCCATTCCGTGGCCTCCTCGCTCTCCAGATCTAACTCCATTGGATTATTTCATGTGGGGTTATGTTAAGGATCGTGTCTATCAGACGCCTTGTACTGATTTACAGGAACTGAAGCAGCGTATCACAGCTGCTATTAATTCCATAACTCCTCAGATGCTTGCCAATACATGGCATGAAATCGAGTATCGCTTGGACGTAATACGAGCAACCAAGGGATCTCACATCGAAATTTATTATCTTGTGTAGTTACATTGTAAGTTAGTGCAGTCAGTTTCTTTCTTTTATCTGTTTAATGTGTTGTTTTATATAATTTTGTAATGTGTCCAATAATTATAAGCCACCCTGTATTACTAAAACAAACCCCAATGATTTTTGTGCAAAATGCAGCTCGCTGACTTATTTCGAACATTCTGACAAAATGTGGCAAAAGGGTTTGCCGGGCGCGCAGGTGGCGCAGATGTTCCAGTACTGGCTCCTGACCGTTCGTCCGAGATGGGTCCGGGTTCGAATCCCGTTACGGCATGGATGTTGTGTTTGTCTTACGTCATTGGCTTTATCCCTTCCCTGGAGCCAATGGCTCTAAATTAGAGAGTGACGAATGCTTATAATCCATTAAGTTGCTCACGGTTGTAGTTAAACCCGCAAACAACAACAACGGTTCTTCCCTGTAAACAGGGGCTCCAAATGAGGGACAGGCATCTATTTATTCTGCTGTAGTTCTTAGAGTAGCTTACAGTGATCTTTACACACCCGGAGAAAAAAAAAAAAAAATAAAAGCTTTGCCAAATGATGACCAAGCAAACAGTTTAGTCTCGAAATAATTTCTTTATGTGTTTGATTTTGTACGTTTATGATAACGCTTTTAAATATATATTTTAAATAGTTTTATAATATCATAATACGATGGTATGGGTGCCCTCTCCCTGGTGGCGTAGTGGTCTAAGCGCTGGCTTATCACCATTCGTCCGTGAAGAGTCCGGGTTCGAATCCCAGTGAGGCATGGATGTTGTGTTTGTCTTACGGCGTGGCTCTCTCCCTTCCTTGGAACAAGTGGTCCTAAATTAGGGACAGGCGACTGCTTAGAGCCCATCGAGTTACTCACGGTGGTCGTTAAACTTCCAATTAAAAAAAATATATATGGTATGTTTCAGTAATAGAAGTTTCATTTGTGCCAAAAGCTCAATTAGAGAAATAAATTTAAATCAATTCGTCAAACTCAGTTCTCGTCGAGGTGTTCGGTTTTATATCAGTGCATGCCAGGAGGAAAACGAGAGAAAAAAAAAAGTATATTTAACCACATATCAGCTATAATATACTCCACTGAAACCTAAACAATTGCCACTGAAATTTGTCCTTGAATTTTCCCAAGCGTGCGCAAGAAATCGCACCCTTTTATTTATTCAATGGCAATACCGTGGATGCAAATATTATTAACCTATTTTAAACATTACAACGAAGATGCAAGATCTTCCTTTTCAACTACACCACTTGTCATAAACATAAACCTACTGACATATATTTGTAAGCGATTACGAGTAACGTTGTTTCACTGGCATTTTAAACGATATTGACAACAAATCCATTTCCTGATATGTTTCGCACGTCTACGTGGCAAAAGAGATATTTACGATTATCAGAAGAATCGACGCCTTTACTGCGAAAGGGTGCTCAAAAAGTTTACAAAAACCTTGTTATCGTTACGCTTCTCTAGAAGAATGATAAAATCCAACCAGAAATTGTCTTTAATGTTACATAACAAAGCACAGAAGTATATACAGTAATGCGCAGTTAGCAGGCATCAACAGGAATTGCGCAATTACTTTTTTCCCCTTCTTCACTCCTTTCAAGGCACTTTCGCAATTTAAGGCGAAACCCTACTAGCAGCTGACGAAGATCAACAGTGGACAGAATCCTTGGTAGTTAAATACGGTTTCGCTCAACATCAGACTACTAAGAAAATATCCTCCACCTTTGATGCGGCAGTTCCATTAAAAGATTCACTATGAAAATGGACGGAGCGTCGCAAGTGGTGCGCCTTGACTGATATGAAAAATACAATGGCAAACGTCGTCAATATTTTTAATTCAGCGCTTCCAAAAACGGCTACTATTCAGTTTCCTGGTTGGCTTCGTTGCAAGGGTGAATTAAAAGGCTACGGTCACTTTCCTCGGTGAGCGAGCTCTTCCATACCGAGAACGATAAATTGTTCAACAGATGAAATAAAATTCATAAATAATAACACAAGGAACTTTAAAATATATGTCCCCTAGTTACTCAAAACCGATTTTATTACTGACATGGTGATAGGTATGTGCATGTTTTACACAACGGATGACGAGATTTCGCGACCTTGCCATCAAGGCCGCAAAGCAGCGTTACATGCCTGTAGCGACCTATTTAGATACTAATAATATAGTTTGTTTGTTTATTTGTTTGTTTGTTTATTTGTTTGTTTCTTCTTTCTAACAGTACAGTTCCGTTTTGCAGAGTTACGTTGTAATAAACTAAATATCAGGAAATGGCTGCGAGAGTTTCTTCATCACGCATCCGTTCTTAATCGACTTCTTTCCGTGGGGTCATGCCAAGTGTATTGTTAAATCTACAGCAAAAGAGTTGCAAGCAGCATACTTAGACTGAAAAAAAAAAAAAAATAAGCCCAAATTGTTTAATCGAGTACCGGGGGGGGAGAGCTGAGGGCCACTCCGGTAGGTGTGTGGTCAAAGGCGCGAGCTTCTAGTTAATCGTCTGAATTGGGTCCGAGTATCGAGTCCCGGATGTGACATGAATGATGCGTTGGCACCAGTGCTGAGACGTGTCGCGCCAACTGGGCTCGAGCTGCATAATATTTACTGCGGTTCGGGCACGGGCTCTGAGAAAAAGAGAATTTTCTTTTCTTTTTACATGTGATTTTGTACGATTTAGCATACGAGTATAGTTGCAATTAGCACTCGCCAGATGGCGATTAACTGACAACTCTAGTGATTAAATTTATTTCAGTGGTCGCCAATTTGGCCATTTGTCATTTTCAGTGCCAATTTACAAATTATAATAATTCAGAAGTAAAAGACGTGAAACCAGTCCTTACTAAGGATGGGCAAAAAAAAAAACCTTCGATGTTTTTGAACATCAAAGTTTAGCCACCAATAATCGGCGTTTAAACCTCGATATGGCAGAAGCCGATACATCGAGGTTTCATGACCGATGTTCGAAACTGGTAAAGAATATTTTCTAGGTAAAGTAAATGAATTTCTTTTTGTTGCATTCTTGTTTATAGAGGAAGGGAATATAATCTGGAAAAAATAAAAATATGCTCAAAAAATGTTTAATCGAGTACGGGGGTGGGGGCTGAGGGCCACTCCGGTAGGTGTGTGGTCAAAGGCGTGAATAGGATGTTTGGTCGCCGATGTTTCATCAGAAAAATCGAATTGTTTTCCTTGGTACTACAGGAACCGATACATCGAAAAAATATCAGTTTCCACAGATCCATTGAGCGTTTTAACAAATATTATTGGTAACTTGATTTAGATTGGTGAGTAATTACCGTTATATTGAGCAGATATTTTACCCACCGATGTGCCCATTTACAGATGGAAAGGTGCGAATTCTTCGGCTTATTATAAAAAATATTGAAACATCGATGTTTTCACTGATACATCGAAAATTCCCACCGATACTATGGAAGTTTTGGGAATGAGTAATCCCAGGGGTGGAAAAAAGATTTACAAAATGGTTTTTACTTTGCAGAGTGAGTGGTTTCTTTTATGTTCAAATAAAGTCATCCATGTAAATAGTAGCAGCTGCATTAAAGTTTCTATTACCCCCCCTCCCCCTCCTCCCGCCCACCTCTTTTTTTTTTTTTTTTCATTCTGGAGACTTTTTGGCCACTAAGATTTGCTAACTTACCAGCCAGGTTTGGACTTACCGGCACCACTGGCCACTTAGCTAAAATACCAGTCTGCACTTATACATACGAGACTTTTCTTACATTTTCCGGTTAGTACACAGAATTCTTCGGCAAATGGGTCTGGGTAGGGAGTGGGAACTCGGTAGTGCTACCGGGTTTGGGTAGCAAACCCCATAGACCACGCATTAGTGGATTTCTGCGGGGAAGGAAAGGCTTCTTCAAAAATTATAGACACTAAATATTAGATTCCACGCCGACGAAATTTTGCCCCCTATTTCCAAGCGCCAGCTCCCTGCAAATTCTATTGATCGACGTACGTACATCACAGCGCCGCACCATCTTTTCGGATGCCCGCGAAGCATGTCAGGTGGAAACCAATGGTAAAAAGAAATCATGACGCTACACTATAAAAACAGATATATGTCCCTTTCCCAGTACCCAGTTAAGAAAGACATAGGTTAATAGCAGAGGGAGGAGCGCTGGATGTCTGGAAGAGGATAATTTTTGTACTAATGCCTAAAAAGGTTATTCACAGTTTTCAGCCTCGTTCGGGTCCGGGCTCTTATATTGCAAAATAAAATTCGGGCTTTGGTTCCCGCAGACATACTTTGGGCTCGGACTCTTAAAATTGAGTCTGAACTCAGCACTGGTTTGCCCTACGCAGCTGGTTCTATTCCTTTCCTAGAACAAGGAGCCTGAAATTAAGAACGGCGCTACTGCTTATACCCTTAGATGCTCACTTTATCGTTAAAACCCTAACCCTTTCCGCTCGACTCTCGGGTGACACCAGACATTACGAAATCGCCGAACAGCTCGCGTGACGATGACACATCTATATCTCGGGTGTCCCCCGCCACGCCGATGACGCCTCTATAGCTCGTATGTCGGGGCTCGCGAGACATTTCTTTTTCGCCGAATAGAAAAAAGAAATGTCATTGGCGTGTCAAGTGTCACCCGCCATGCCGATGGCGTCGGTGCTCGCGAGGCATTTCTTTTTAGCCGAATGTGTCGAGTGTCATCTGCCACGCCGATGACGCCTCTATAGCTCGTATGACGGCTGTCGCCCAGCCGATGAAGCCTCTATAGTTCGCATTTCGGCGCTCGCGAGACATTTCCTTTTCGCCGAGTAACTAGCGTGTCGGGTGTCATCCGCCACGCCGATGACGCCTCTATAGCTCGTATGTCGGGGCTTGCTAGACAGTTGTGGCCTCTACTGCAGAAAAAAAAAACCACGAGTGCTGGGTGAGTATGGGTGAAAAGTTATTCGGGTGAAAATGGTTAAAACAAACAGTAACAGAACTGATGCAATGTGTGCTGTGCTAGTAAAAAAAAGCTGAAGTTAAGCAAAACCATCAGAAAATGATGGAGACGTCTCATTTGCTGAGCCCATCCCTACGGATTTGTGAAGTCAGATGCTGACAGATAAACACACATAGCGCCGTGGATTGTTGGCCACCGTAACATAAGACGAACGCTCTCGGCTAAATATCGAGAGATCTGGGGTTCGATTCCAGCGGTGTCCGGATAACAATTTTTGGTTGATGAGTGTTATTTAATGAAAAACGAGGAAAGAGCGATGACTTTGTCTATTTACCATCACAAAAACCTTTTGATATGACTACAATAAAGAAAAGTAAACTGTAAAGACATTTTAAAATAGCGAATTAAATAAACAAAAAAGATATATACAGTGAGCATCAATTCTTACTTTCCCAATTAAGAAGCGCGCCACTGTATGAAAGAAACAGCAATCTCGTGCATTTATCATCCTACAATGACGACCTGCAAGAGTTGGATGTAAAGTAAAGGGCTCTATTGAAGGTATGGAGCTGTAGAGATGAAAGTATTGTATTGTACAGTAAGAGAAATATCTGGGGAGGAAAAGAATGGATCCAGTAGCAGAACAGAATTAGTAAAGCAGACATTAGAACAGATATGGTACTTCGGCAGAAACAAAATGTTAATGAGAATATGCTAAGATGGTATGAATGTGTGTGCATCGAATTGAAGATAAAAGAAGGAAAGACTGCCTACAAAGGATTAAGTTCCGTGATACCAGGCTGAAGACAAACAGGTAGACCTATAATAAGACAGACTGAAAATCTGAAATCAGCCTTTTGTGATTAAGGAAGTAACGTACATACAGCCAGAGAATTTTGCAACAGACAGAAAGAGATGGAAAAAATTAATTTCAAAGAATTCGTTTAACTTTTTCTTTTTATGTGGTCTGTGCCAAGAATATGCCTGAATGTTGTACAAGTACTAAAAGTGTGAGATGGTAATGATGATGAGGAACAAAAAATCAATGCCACAATCTTTGATCGTTTGCAACACAGACGTCCCAGTCAAGATCACCAAGTCGTTCAGCTGTCTGTAAACTTTAGACATTAACGGTTTTTCTTTTCGGCCAATTGAGAGCCAACGCCTCACTGTTAACACATTTCCGACAGCAAGTGTTCAGAAAAAATTATTATAAGCGACTTTCCTTCGCTCGATTTTAATCAGAGGAGGAAAAATCACTCTCATGTAGAAACAAAGTACGTTACAGAATGACGTGGTATGCAAAACTTGGCAAAGGGGATGCGCGCCTGTGTGTAAATGTCAAATTTTGTTCCAATTCAGCGTAGGCTGCATATAATGAGACAGAACCGCTTAAGTTTACTACTTCGTCTATTTTTTGCTCTTTAGTGTTAGTTTAGGACATTAATACTGCGATACTTGAACCTCTTTCTACGAAATTAAAGCAACCACTACCACTCTTCTTCCGCGAGTACCCAAAGCGAAAAGGAACCACCTGCTCGTACTTATGCTCTGTGGTTCTTGGAGGGATAACAATCTGTTACTGAGAACAGTTACACAGGGATTTGAACCAGACCAGAACGCATGGGCGCCCGCAACGACGCGACGGTCAAGCGACCCTGCCTGGAAATTGGAATCTTCTCCAAAAGAAAAAAAAATTAAAAGAGCAGTAGAGAAGGAATGTTGTTTTTAAAGACTACTGGTCGCAGCTTCAATCTGGCTACACTCACTACGATAAACCACGCTCAATGTATTTCCCGTGCGGACCCGTCAACCGCCGGGGCCGTGCCCCCGCCCCCTCAATGTAAATAAACAAGTGTACAGATTTAATGTATCATCGAATTCGGCGGAAGAATATTATCGTTCATCTATCTATACTACGTATTTAGAATCTTTGCTAATTTTTCTGGAAAGTAGATTCTCGAAATCTTGAAATCCTTCTTCATTTATTTACTTCCCCAAAATATTAGTATACACTGAAGTGCCAGAAAAACTGGTACACCAGTCTATTACTTAGTAGGTCCCCCACGGGAGCGCAGGACTGCAGAAATACGACGATGCATGGACTTCACTAGCTTCCGGAAATATGCTGCAGGCAGTGCACACCATACGTCCTGCAGAGCGTTCCACAATTCAGGTGTATTCCGAGGTCTCGGATTCCTGTGTTCGATAGCGCGTTGCGTGGCATCCCAAATGTCTTCTATCACGTTCAGATCTGGGGACTTGGGTGGGAATGGCAACACCCCAAACTCAGATGAATGCTCCTCTAACAATAATGTGGCGTCCCGACACTTGTGTGGAGGTGCATTGTTCTGTTGGAACAGACCCAACCTATCAGCATGAATGCAGGACATGAACGGGTGTGCCTCATCAGAAAAGATGCGCACATAGCATTGGCCGGTCACAGACGTTTGTAGACGTACCAGGAGTCCCAGTTAAGTCCAACTAAACACACCCCATACCATTAAGGACCCCCACCAGCCGGTAGAGTTCCCCGTTGACAGGCGCGATCCATGGCTTCATGGAGTTCGCGCCACACACGAATCCTTCCATCTGCCCGATACAGTTAGAAACGCGACTCGTCAGACCAGGCTACTTGTTTCCAGTCATCAAGTGTCCAGTGGCGGTGTTGCCGTGCCCAAGCGAGGCGCATAGCCCTGTGTCGTGCACCCATCAAGGGGACTCGAGTTGGGCGTCAGCTCCCAAAGCCCATATAGTGCAGGATACATTGTATAGTCCGAACGCTGATGCTTGTTGAGGCTCCAGCGTTGAATTCCGATTATACCCGCGAGAGTGTTGCACGCCTATCGCGTGAAACGATTCTTGACAGCCGACGATGGTCACGTTCACCCAATGTCTTTTTACGGCTACACTGGTATCGTAGGTTGGAGGTTTTGCCGGAATTCTTGTAGTCACGGTGCACCCTTGCAATGGTCGTTCGTGAAAATCCGAACTACATTTCTACCTCCGACAAACTTACGGCCCATCTCACGAGCGCTAACTATGGCACCGCGTTGAAAATCGCTTAAATCGTTATTACTTGTTATTCTCATGCCGAAAACAGCTCCGACAGCTGGCAAGGATGTCTATCGCTTTATATACGCACCGGCAGACGCAACCGAGTACGCGCATTGGTGACGTTGCTATGTATTTTGCATAAGCTCGTATGTACCAGTTTTTCTGGCACTTCAGGTACTTGACAAAGCTAAATTTAATTTGTAAGTCGAAGACATTTAAGCAAAGTGTATATTGACAATTTAGACGCAGAACCAAGGTCCTGGAAAGAAATGTCGATAGCGGAAGCAGAAAGTATGCAGGAAACAGGAATTTTACCCAGCATTTTCAAGGCACTGCAAATGGTGACCACACTCCCAGCAACAACCAATACAATTGAAAGATTTCTCAGTACCCTGCGTATAGGATGAAGTCCTGTTCGGGATCAACCGTGTCGGTGGAGAGACTAGATGATCTGTGTATAATGACGAGTGTTCATAGAAATTAGGGGTACGGAAATGCAAATTTTATAAGAAAGCTTGTCGACCAGATCAGATCAGATCATCAGTAAAGGATTTTAGGAAGGGAGTGTCTGGCCCCAGGTCTTAAACAACCCTCAAAAATAGGAAGCTACGAGATTTGGGTTAGAGTGAAAGTCACACGGAAGCGAGGTAGAAAGGAGGAGGAAGACGCCCTTATTTATTACCGGGGGGCCAGTACCCGGGGTCCAACGGCTTAACGTTCCCATCCGACGCACGGCGGATATTTAGTGGTTCGAGCGCTCGTACCTGCTGGGATCGAATCTGAGGTTCCTCCGTGGCAGTCACGAACGTTGACCACGGTCGACAAGCTTAGGGCCGCGGATGGCCAATAAAAAAACTACTATTTTTATTTCCTTCCATCCAGGAGTGACACAATCATAATCTAGCTTAATTCTCGCAAGACGTTGTTCTATGCTCTAAATAGCTTTCGCAACATTTATTTAATATATATATATTTTTTTTACTTAAATTGTCATTAAATACTCCGTAGCATTTCATTCTCTCAGTGATAAGAAATGAATATATTTCCCTTTACGAAGTGAGATTGAGACGTATTTGTGTTTTATCTTTAGATAGGTCTTGTGTGCTGGAGCTTTGCTTCGACTTACTGGAAAAAATTTTGCTGATGCCCTTGACTGCAGTACTTTTTTTTTAATTGGAGGTTTAAAAAATTTATTGGACTTGCTTTACAGATACAGTTACATATATATTGAACATATATTGGACTTGGTTGACAGATATACACAGTACAGACATTCTGTGTTTCAACGACAGCAATGTACATAGGTGAACAAGGAACTCAGCGAATAAACCCCCGAAAGACAAACACAAACAACCGTGCATTACCCGGGATTCGAACCCAGACCCCTCCGTTGGGTGAATGAACAGAAGCCATCGTTTAGATCATTGCGCCACCGGGTGGCCGTAAAACAAACACAACATCCATGCCTTTCCCGGGATTCGAACCCAGACCCCTCCGTTGGGCGCATGATCAGAAGTCATCGCTTAGACCAGTACTCGAAAGTTGGTTGTTAGTTTAATCGTAAGCACCAAACTAATTTCCAATCTAGCACGGGTTAAAATCTAGTTTCAAATTTTTGTTTTTTGATTACTCCAAAACTATTTAATAATTTTCTATGATTCTGTGAAAGCAAATTGCCGTTACTGATTCAGAAGCATTTGTGCTCTGGAATACAGCTTTCGTATGAAACTAACTTCGTTCAATGGAATGCACAACAACCAAACAAGAAAAAACAGTGAATGACAATCTCCTTGCAAGTCTGCCGCCCCTGTAGCCAAGTGGTCAGAGGCGTAGGCTTTTGGCTAGTCCTCCATGTTCGGTAAAATTTTGAGGCCCGGATGAAGTTATGGGTGGTGTGTTTGTTTGTCTTATGGCGTTGATATTATCTTCTTCCTGGAACCAATGGCGCCAAATTTGAGACGGGCGACTGCTTATAGTACTAGTTAAAACCTAGGGATGGGGGGGGCGCAGAAGTAGTAGTTTATATCGTGTTTCTGTTTTTCAACTACAAGACAATGCAGCCACCTAGCAAAATAATTCCGTACCTGAATTATGAAACGTGAGTTTTGCTCACGCCTACCCATTCCGACTGTACGGTAGGGACGTTATTTTACAGAAACATGTGTACATTCTTGCCTTTGTGCAACTCGAAAATTATCTTCCAATCTGTCCTCTACAAACAGATACATTGAAGTGAGAAATGTTTTGTGTGGCCCGTCATACAATGAAATAAAAAAATAAAAAAATAAATGTGACTGGGAAATAAATCTATCCCGGGATTTCCTATGCTCCATTGTTTTTCAAAGCGTAGTTAGTGGTAATCTTCCAAGAGGCCCATAAAAAAGACGATTTTTTTTTTTTTACAGATTCAGCATAAATTGAAAAAAAGCAAGATTAACTACCATTCTGAAAACTTTAAGTTAAGTCCTCATCAGTTAATGTTTCAGGGATACGATAAACGGCGCAAACGTAAGAACTAAGCAACAACTCGTGTAACAGAAAATAATTTCATGCTGTTCGTGACAAGAAACTACATATTTTAAGTCAACCTACAAGTATACTATGGACGGTACGCAATAGTCGACTACGCTACGAAAAGGAGTCTCTACCGCTTAGAACGAAAAGCAACAGAATCATTCCTCAGAATTCACTTTTGTTTGCACAGCAGATTATCGAGGAAACTGCTATTTAAGACAAATTTTCAAATTAGGAGGGCGTATTAAAAATAGATTTGAGATGAGAAGTTACTCAAGGACAATGCAATGAGCTTCAGTTAGGTTATAAAGCCGTAAATTGGGGGGGGCAATGCGGAAGTAATGCTTGTCAACAAAGGGCAGGAGTAAAGTGTGAAGCGAATGTGATACTGTTCTCGCATTCCATGGAAACTCTGTGAGCTGGTTACCGTACCTTCCACAATGGTACACTCATAGGATGAGTTGGAGCATAGTTGGAACTACTTCTTACTTCGGAATATCACCGTTTTGCGTTTAATAGTGATAAGTCCGGAAACATGGAAAACTAGCCTTATCAGCCCCCTCTCCCAGCTGCAATTTGTATGACAAAACGCATAGTGAGGAGTCTGAGCAATCATGTTACGGCTCTCGGTTTCAGAAATACTGCTCCATACGATCAAGTTTGGGGGTATTTTTTTCTCCCCACAGACGCAGAGATGCCATGCCCATAGGAAATAGAAAACACAACAGCACGCTTTTTATTCCCGGAAAACTGCGATAACTAAAACTTGAGCTCAAGTTAACGAGTTTTGACGCGCCAGTGAAAAGCGCGCACATCACCGCCACCAGACACATACACTCACATGTAAAGGATACCGTGCCCCCCCCCCCCCCCTTTTTTTTTGCCCGAGAAGTGAAACAACATGGCGGCGTAAAAATATCGAGACCAGACTGATTGCTTTTTGTGGCAATGAAGAAAAGAGCACAGCATTTTTTCCTGCATTTGAGTTCTCAGAACACAAAGGAGATTTTAAGGCTCCTCCGTAATTTAGTTCTTGCAGTATTAACACGGAAATGGGTGTATCAGTGGCCAGACAGATGAAGAATAAACAGTGGGAGCTTTATAAGGAAAACAGCTAAACAAACACAAGCGGCTATTATTTCCCCTCGATTTATGGGATGACTTCGTTTCACAGAAGCGATTCCGCGTTAACTTTACCACACTGGCCGGAAGCTTTTGCTCCTGAATAAAAGAGGTCACTATGCAGACACTACGATCTGATTCTGGAATAGTCACAGATCGGCATGCGAAATCTTTTGCATTCTATCAATAAACTACCAAGCCATCAAGGCAAATGTCACCCATGATTCGAATATAACAGAAGGAGCGAGAGACTGATAACCAGAGTCAGAATTTTTTCGGCTACACTGCGCTGTATGTAGCCTGGGGCACTGGGAAAGGTAAGCTGCCTCACGACAGCGAGACGAGCTTCTTCATCGAAACTGCGTTACTACTTTACCTTGAGGGAGAATTCTGTACGTGAAAAACAGACATACCCACTCCTACACTAACTAAAAAAGCATTTCGATAATCGGTCTCCACAACAATGCAGATTTCGAGACAAATACACTACTTTTTGTGAAAACTGAAACACCAAGAAAGAATCGCACTATTCAAATGAAAAATTTTTATCACAAATTCCTCATGTTACAGGAGATAACTTAATACATTAGTAGAGTTACACAAGATTTTTTCGCTTCAAAACTCAGTTTCGTGTGAAGCCACCTCGAGTACACTGTAAAAAATTGCCGTGAATAGCCAGTGTTTCACCCGGATTAAGACGGTTTACAGATCGTAAGCACGCCACCTTGCGGTCAACCATAAAGTTTCTGTAGATATACTTCTGCAGAAAAGAAGATCGTGAAATTTATTATCATCATCTACGTATAAATCTCACATAACAAATCAAATGCACATCTTTATGGCTATCAATGTCTTCATCCAATTGAATGGAAAAATCCTTGCCCTTTGGTTTTTCAATTAACTGGTCATTAATATCGTCAGCCATATCGAGAATTCGACGACTAACGGTTATTATCTAATAATGGCACACTTAGCAGCTGCTTGGCAGCAGATTCTTCTGCCATAATGGAAACCATGTCCATAATGAGATTTCAGCAATAGTGTGTGGATTCTTGCTCTTTGCTACTCGATAAGCAACTCTGTAGGATGAAAGAAGAGCCTTTGTCGGGATTGTAACTTGTTTAGTGAAAGTTGCCTTTTGCTCAGCCATTCCTTTCAACTTAGAAAAAATATTCCCGTGGTTTGTTTACCAAACTTCCATGAACTGTTTCTAAATGACGTTCCATTTTATTGGGGAGCATGCTTTCAGCAGCAATACTTTAAAACAGAAAACACACTGTGGACGTTGTTCATTTCCCACAACAGTACACGTGAACCCAAAATCTAGGTAGCTTTCGTCATATTTCCGGTATTTTCGCTTCTTGTCGTCTTTTACTGTTACTGCATTTTAACCTTCACAATCTGGCAACGTTCTTCTTAAAGTGGTTATATACCTGTTTTTTCATGTACAATCAGTCGACTGGCAACACGTTTTTATTTCCCGGTCAGTAGACGTATCATTTATTTCCGGTCATTAGACATGTTAATGAACATTACGGCATTAGATGTTGTTATTTCCCAATAGACATGTTAATGAACATAACATGTATTATTATTTATTTGTCATTAGACATGTTAATGAACATTATGGTCATTAGACGTTTTTATTTCCCGGTTATTAGACAAGTTAATGAACATTACTGCATTAGATGTTGCTGTTTCCCAATAGACATGTTAATGAACATAACATGTATTATTATTTATTTGTCATTAGACATGTTAATGAACATTATGGTCATCAGACGTTTTTATTTCCCGGTCATTAGACAAGTTAATGAACATTACGGTATGGTACTGTAAAATTACGGTTTATTGACTGGACACTCAGCTGCCGGTGTACCTACCGTAATTTGACCCTGCAATTTTTTACAGTGTAATAATAACAGGCTCTACACGGTGTGGCATTGAATGGAACAGGTTTTTGATGCAGTCCTGAGGAATAGCCTGCAGGTTACTTTTATGCCAGAACAGAGTTCATTTGCGGTGACTGGCGATGGCGCTTGACTGGCCAGTCGCTCATTTACCCTGTGCCAGCCATGTTCGATCGGGGACATATCCGGCGAACGTGCAGGCCAGGAAAGAAGCGGTACCTGCCGAGCACAGGAGAGGTCTTGGACAATTCGGGCCACGTGTGGCCGAGCATTGTCCTGCTGGAATATATAGCGCAAGCACAACTCTGAAGGAAGGGTATTACCTCTGCCTCTAAAACATACCTGATGTATCGGTGGCTGTTGAGGGTTCCCTCAATTCGTATCAGGCAAGATCGCGAATTGAACCCCATGGCGTTTAAACCATGACATCTCTGATGTATCTTAAACATCCCTGATGTATCGGTGGCTGTTGAGGGTTCCCTCAATTCGTATCAGGCGAGATCGCGAATTGAATTCAATGGCGCTTAAACCATGACATCCCTGATGTATCGCTGGCTGTTGAGGGTTCCCTCAATTCGTATCAGACGAGATCGCGAATTGAGCCCAATGGCGCTTAAACCATGACATCCCTGATGTATCTTAAACATTCCTGATGTATCGGTGGCTGTTGAGGGTTCCCTCAATTCGTATCAGACGAGATCGCGAATTGAACCCAATGGCGTACCAAACAAACTATGACGCTTTGCTTTAGGGCCGGATGAAGATGCAAAATGCACGCTGCAAGGTGGCGTTCACATCGATGTCTTCGAACATGTATGCAACCGTCATGGTGCATCAAGTTAAATCGTGAATCGACAGAAAACACGACTTGTTACCAATCAACGCCCCAGTGTTTGTTTTCGAAATCCCATTGCAGCCTGAGGTATCTGTGGTTGAGATTCAAAGGAAAGCGCAGCAATAGGCCGACAACGACCAGTTCTATACTGTAAAAAGAATTCTGAAATTCACGGACAAGTTTCCGTCATTTCTTTCGTGAATTAAAGAAGCATGTTTCCGATACAACCTTTTCCGTGAAATGACGGGGAAAAAACCTGAATTTAACGGACTTTTTGTGCCACGGGAAAATTCTGAATTTTCAGAAACCTTTCCGCAGTTTCTTTCTTATGTTGACGGTAAATTACCGTTTTAGAGATGTGCTAAAGGGAAAATCTGAATTTTCAGAAACCTTTCCGCAGTTTCTTTCTTATATTGACGGTAAATTACCGTTTTAGAGATGTGCTAAAGGGAAAATCTGAATTTTCAGAAACCTTTCCGCAATTCCGCTAATAGTAGTGATTCGTGGAAACACTTGAGGTTTGATTGACTTTCAAATTTCAATCTTCTGTCGAATTTTGAAGTTCCATAACGAGATCGGATATTGTGGACAACATATCCTAAAGATTTTTTTTTTTTTATTTTGTGGTACAGTGTATTCCTTCTCTTTTCCCCTATTTGGTGCACCAGCTATTTATTATATAATTTATTGCGGCAAGAAACCGGGTACTTATTGTACCGATGATTACACGATGTCTGTGTATCAGTCTTTGGACAACTTAAGACAAAAGCTATTATTGCTATCAAGAGTAAATTTTATATTTAGCGCGCGCTTGTGTGTGTGTGTGTGTGTGTGTGTGTGTGTGTGTGTGTGTGTGTGTGTGAAATAATACAATAAAAAGTACATGTCACCCTTTTTAAAGGTAAATAAATGAAAGTCGTTGTCAGTTTAAAGAAATAATGTTGCAAAGCATTTTGTTGCTTCGAAAAACCGCGATGAAAAATGCTTCATTTTTTGAAAAGTCCTCTTATAGGGAGAGAAAAATAATTACAAACCTATTCAGAAAAATAATAAGCCCCAACAGAAAATAAAATTACTAAATCACTCACATTGACAAAAAAAAAAAAAAAAATTATTTGTCGCGGAATTCGTTTTACGATGTACGTGAGTCAGATTGCCGAGCGTTTGTGGCTCAGTTGCTTAAGGCGCAAGTCAGATCAGATCATATGTAGAGGATTTTAGGAAGGGAGTGTCTGAACCCAGGTCTTAAACAACCCTTAGAAATAGGAAGCTAGGAGATTTGGGCTAGAGTGCCCGATAGGAAAGTGACACGGAAGCGAAGTAGAAAGGGGGAAGAAGACGCCCTTATTTATTACCGGGGGCCAGTACCCGGGGTCCGACGGCTTAGCGTGCCCATCCGACGCACGGCGGATATTTAGTGGATCGAGCGTTCGTACCGGCTGGGATCGAACCTGAGGTCTTCTCCATGGCAGTACGAACGTTGCCCACTAGGCCATCCGCGGCCCCGCTAAGGCGCAAGTTACCTGTTCGGCGAGCTATAACACCGGGTGTTCGATCTTGACCTCACCGGAAGGATTATCTGTAGGATTATCTAGGGGGTGAGTGCTGTACAGGGGTTGTTGATTTTGCGGAATTTCAGTCAGAAATGGACTTTTCTGAAATAAACGGAATTTCAGTCAGAAATGGACTTTTCTGAAATAAACGGAATTTCTGTCTACGGAAAATTTCTGTGAAAATACGGAAGTTAAAATGAACGAGTACTTTTAAAAACGGAAATTTCTGAAAGAGACGGATACCTACCGGCAACTTTGCTGCACGTTATCTTCAGAAAATCCCCGTGAATTCACACCACTTATTTTTTACAGGGTAGTTAAGCAGACGACGTCGAACTCTGCTGGAGGACAAAGCTTAACCAGTGACAGTGCTCCACTGGTGCGCTAACACCGTGGATGTCACTGCGCGATCAGTCACTGCCATGCGGTGAGGTGTCTGTCATACTGTGCAATCCTGTGATATTTGCGGTCCGTTTCCCGGATTTCTGATGTGCGACCGAGTCTCATCCGCTTACTGACGCCACGTTCATATCACTGTACTGGTGTTTTGTCCCGTACCAGTGGATATTTCGCTGTATAGGAAATTCCAGTTGCTCTCGTCCCAACAATTCTTCCTCGCTCAAAGTCCGTCAGGTATTCATATTGCGACTTTCTTCGGCGACGGGGCATAGTGATACACAAGGAACATCCTTTAGACTCCACCTCGGCTTTTCACTGATTGCACCATCTCGTTTGAGCCAGCTCTTTATACCAAATACAAGATAGCTCAGAAGGCGCTGCTCCGAAACCACATGCGCCTTTTTACTGACATTTTAATCATTTGCATTTCCCAACCTGTTGTACATATACTTTAAAGTTTCAAGCTATAATGCCAGCAGTCATTCATGGTATTGCAATTTTTATAAACAGTAGTGCACGTATTAGCGGAAAAACTTCGCACAAGGTAAAGGTGGAAGAGTTTTACACATGCGAAATCTTCCTCATACAAGGAATGTCAATAAAGTTCGGCGAATGCACGGTAAAAATGAACCGGTAATACTTAAGAAAACTGGCCACGAGCAGACCAGTGCATACGGTAGATGCTGCTCTCCTCAAGATTTTGGTCATCAATTCTTGCTCGGTAAAGACGTACATTGTCTTCCGAAATAAAATTGCCGCCATTGCTCCTGCATAAAGCCTAACAAACCGTTCTAGGACCTCATCCCTATAAATCTAAGCATTCACAGAGCCGGGTTGAAGCATGTAGATATCTGTGCGGCTGCCCAAAGAAATGCTTGCCCAAACCATGACACTACCGATCACCATAAGTATCTCCTTCTAAGATGTTGAAAGGATAATGGGCGCGTCCCTGATTCTCTTCAAATAAGTCATCACCTGGAGTCACTTTGGAAAACGAATATGGACTCATCTGTAAAGAGAACAGAGCTCCATTGGTCATCAGCCCAGTTGGCATGACTGCAACACCAACTGAGACGCTCTCTTTTACGACGAGAAGTGAGGGAGATGAACGCCACTGGTAACGCAACATAAAGACCACATTCATGAAACATCCTGCGCACCATGGAACAAGACACCATAATTCTTGTTGCTCTCATAAGATCCGAACGCAGTTGAGTAGGTGCGGCATTTCCCCTTTTTCGAGATGGAAATGTTCACTGTAATTTATTTATGTAAACACCGGTCGTCCGGAAAATAATGGCAGACTTGGAGGGAGGGGGGATGAAAGAGACATACTTTATAGCACACAACCCTGTTTTATTCGAAATAGGCGACTTCAGAAGCTACGCACCTTTGACAGCGAGTGACAAGCGTTTCAACGCCAGTCCGAAAGAAATCAGGCTTCCTGGATGCAATCTCGGATTCCTCTCAGTTTCTAAAGGTACTGTGCTTGAGGTAATTGCTAAAATTCATGAACAAGTGGAAATCGGTAGATACCAAGTCAGGTGAGTAGGCTGGACGTCGGAGGGTTTCGAACCTCAGTTCGTGTGGTTTCTGTTTCGTCATTTATGACACGTGTGGTCGCGCATTGTCATGGAGGAGGATAGGATCCTTCCTTTTCACCAAAGATGGCAGTTTGGAATACAACTTCTGGTGCATTCGGTCAATTTGTTTACAGTATGTGACTGAGGTAATGCTTTCACCAGCATTCGAGAATCTGTAGTGTAGGACACCGTAAAACAGTCCACTACATTGTCAACAAAACCTTCTTTGGCGTCTGTTTTGGTTTAAGTATGTTGTTTCGGTGGTTCACCATGGTTTAGCCATTGTCCAGATCGCCAACCCTTGTCGTATAAGCACCCACTTTTTATCACAGGTTACATTACCATCAAGTAGTGGGTCCTTTTTGTTGCGAAGCAGAAGGTTACCAATTTGGTGGAGATGTTCGGAAATGGTTGACACCGACACATTGTACTGTTTGGCGAATTCTCTGAATGTGACGCGAAGATTTGCCTCCACATTTGCCTTCAGAGCGTCGTTATGAACGACCGAATGTCGTCCTCGGCTCTCCTCATCTTGTAGGCTCAGGTCACCAGAACGAAATTTTTCAAACCACCGACGTTCAGATGTGGCCTCCTCGCCCCATGCCTGTAGCCCCCTCGCCCCATGCCTGGACCACATTACGGTAGGTTTGTGCCGCATTACGACCCAATTTGAACTCATGAAGTAAAATCACCAGCAACTCACTCCTTCCTAACATGTTGACCACTCTCACACGCGACTGCGGCTCACCAATAATAGCGTGTATGTAGCGTCTGAGTCGTTCTTCATCTCGTACGAATGGCGCTACGAGAGGTTGGTCTGCAAGCATTGTGGGAGAGTTGAATGTGGCACCTCATAAAATTGGTCATTATTTTCCGAACGACCTGATATTAAACTGGAGCACAGCACTGTATTTACAATATAAAATTATTACGTTCAGAACAAAATAATATGGTTTTAAAAGACATTGCTTCAAACGCAGATTTTTGCTTTGTTTTGCTGTTAAACTTGCTAAGTTTTCTTTTGTATTGCCTTCTTCTGAGCAAATTCTACGGCCATGCTCGTATTTTGTTGACTCTGCAGCTGCACAGCATTTATTGCTTAATTTTATTTTCTGTTGATATTATTCTCCCTCCCATTCCTTCATTACCGCTTTTTTTTCTTTTTTTTATTCCCTCAGATTAAAAATAATTTTATTCATCATGCTGAAAGAACTTTCAGTTTGAGGACCACGAATACATGACATCAAAACTTTCACTATTTTAGATCACTTTGAGAATATGAACAACATGCATCAATTTTTAACAAATTTACCCTCCCTTATCAAACTTAAATGCAGACATTATTGGAGGAAAGGAGCATTTAACAACAACATAGGTCAGTGAGAATATCGCGGGGAGGAGAAAGGCTTTAATTAAGGAAGAAATCTTAGATTGGTCCGACTTCAGTTTTCGGATACCCTTTTCCCCCATTTTTAAGCTGAAATGCAAATATTTATGGAAAAGAATGTTTAACAACAATACTGGGAAGAAGAAACATCGCGAGAGAAAAGTTACAATTACGGGAGAAATCTTCACTTCGTCTAAACTTCGGCTTTTGAAAGTTTCGAAAGATGGAATGCCGTCCTCAAACGAAAAAAAATCCTCTTCACTTCTAACCCTCTCCCCCCAATTTCTACTCAGTTGTGCATTGATCTCGAGAATGCCCCAAATGATACCGGAAATGGCGGAATTCGTCGAATCCACGTAAGAATATCATGCTTGAAGACTACGGGGAAAACTTCGCGCCGACTTATCTTCCATTTTCGGAAATCGCTACTCACAATTTCATGATCAAATACAAGCATTTATGCAATAAAATGATATTTAACGACATACTGGGCAGAGGCAACATCGCGAGAGGGGAAAAAAAAAAAAGATTACGGGAAAAATCTTCACTCCGTTTAACTTCCTGTTTCGAAAGTTTTGGAAGACGAAATACCATTCTCAGACGGAAAACGACCCCCTCCCTGCCCCCACTAATCCCCAAAAAACGCATCTTCATTTTTCCATCGATCTCGAAAATGACTCAGATGACGAAAAAAAAATGCGGAATTCCGCGAATACGCGGAAGAATCTTATGTATGGAATGAATGGCTTATGCAGGGGCTTTTCAAACTGTGCGTCGCGGGCTTTGGTCAAGGGGGTCGCCGTCGCAATTCGCTTAAAAGGTTGGAAATGAGGGGATAATGATAGCCACACATCTCTTCTCCCCATCAATTCAAATAGAAAAGAAAACTTTCTTGGAGATGCGTCCCTGTGTGGCCCGGGTGTCACGTGGCCCCTTCCAAGGATCAAAACAACGTGGGCAAAAGTGATTTGATTGGTTTCTGATGATTCAGTTAGCTTTGCAGAGAAGGCACCCGTTTGTTGCAGCGCCGCGTGAATACCGGACTCATTCTTGTGCTTCCTCTTCGTGATAATGGATGTGTAGTAGTTTGTGAGCTTTCCGTATTTTTCGTATTTATGTCCTTTACGTTTTAAGAACAGGCAAGATGAATAAATTTTTAAATGCTAGTAAAAAAACGTGACGTTTAGGAATTATAACAAACAGTTTAAAAGACGACAAGAAGCGAAAATACCGGAAATATGACGAAAGCTACCTAGATTTTGGGTTCACGTGTACTGTTGTGGGAAATGAACAACGTCCACAGTGTGTTATCTGTTTTAAAGTATTAGCTGCTGAAAGCATGCTCCCCAATAAAATGGAACGTCATTTAGAAACAGTTCATGGAAGTTTGGTAAACAAACCACGGGAATATTTTTTTCTAAGTTGAAAGGAACGGCTGAGCAAAAGGCAACTTTCACTAAACAAGTTACAATCCCGACAAAGGCTCTTCTTTCATCCTACAGAGTTGCTTATCGAGTAGCAAAGAGCAAGAATCCACACACTATTGCTGAAAGCTCATTATGGACATGGTTTCCATTATGGCGGGAGAATCTGCTGCCAAGCAGCTGCTAAGTGTGCTATTATCAGATAATAACCGTTAGTCGTCGAATTCTCGATATGGCTGACGATATTAATGACCAGTTAATTGAAAAACCAAAGGGCAAGAATTTTCCCATTCAATTGGATGCGTAGATGATGATAATAAATTTCACGATCTTCTTTTCTGCAGAAGTATAACATATCATTCAAAAACAGCAGGCTTGTTTCAGATAACAGATTCTTTTATGGCAGAAAATAGTGTTAGCGTGTGCACAGACGGAGCCCGCTCGCTCTATGGCAGGTAGTTATGGGGAACTGAAGGCGCTCATTACAAAGAAAGCTCCTCACGCCATGTGGACACATAGCATCATCCACTGGGAGGTTCTTGCTTTTAAGAACATCAGCCCTGTTCTAAATGAAGTTTTCTACAGTCAGTAATCGAAGTAGTAAACTTCATCAAAACTCGACCACTTAATTCCAGATGTTTTGAATAAATGTATGCAGATATGGGGGCTGAGCACAGTTCTCTACTTTACTACTGCAAATCTCGCTGGTTTTCATGTGGAAATGTCTTGTCAAGAGTATTTGAATTTAGGAGGGAACTACATTCTTATCTTCTTGACCAGAAATATTCCAAGAAGTTTGAAGACAGTGTCTTTCTTTCAAAGCTATCATATCTGTGTGATAAATTTGAAAAGCTAAATTCATTGAATGTATAACTGCAAGGTAATGAGATCCACATTTTGCTGTTAATGGACAAAATTTCTGCCTTCGAAAGAAAATTAGCCCTGTGGGGAAAAAATGGAAGAAGGAGTTCTAAATGACTGCTTTACTACATTGCACACATTTTTAAATGATAATGATTTAAAATTGAATGAAGGCGAGAAGTTAGTGTTTCTGGATCATTTGTCGCAACTCATTGATCATTTTAAAAAGTACTTTCCAGAAGATGTTCAACAACACAATTGGATCAAACATCCCTTCAGCGCTGATCCTTCCTTAACGTTCTCAACCGCACAACAAGAGCAATTTATTGATATATCATCAAACTCCACATTGAAACCCAATTTTGTCATCTTCCCTACCAGAATTTTGGTCATCGATGAAGCAACAGTACCCTGAAGTAGCTAACAAGGCTTTCAGACTTTTGATTCCCTTTGCATCATCGTATTTATCTGAAACGGGATTTTTGCGGTGGCTATCATCAAAACCAAATATAGGTCCACAGTGAACGTCGAGAAGGAGATGAGAAATGCAGTTTCCAAACTTGTCCCGAGATTTGAGCATCTAATGAAGAAAAAACAAGCTCATCCTTCCCACTGACACTGCTTGATTTAATAAAGAAATGTAAGTTGATTAATTTTAAGATGGGTTTTTTTTTGTAGAAAATATTGTTTTCATTTAAAAATTTTACGACTACCTTCCTATTTCGTTTAATAATAATAAGTAATAATATTTAAATTAATATTTAATTTAAAAAATATAAATTTAAAGGTAAACTTTTCACATATTTTGGATCAACAAATGTGAAATTATCTATGAACACATATATGAATTTATAACATGGTTTGTATATTTGGGAGCCGTGGGACAAAAAAGTTTGACAACCCCTGGCCTATACTATCACTAAGTATGCTGAGAAGCTGGTGAATACATACCGCTCTTAACACATACATATGAGCGCCAGTTAGCGTAATACAGAAGAAAAAAGAAGTTATGATGAATTCTTTAGCATATTTACCAAAGAAACGAAAAAATGTCACTTATAATTAGTACAAAAAGCCCTGATATAGTTTCGTCAACAGTTTTCGACACAAATTAATCAGAAAAGTTACGATCGTTTCTTGAATGAGAAGTTTTGTGCGACTGAAGTTCACACATTGTACATACAAACAATTCCGTGGTCTTGCCCGCTGAGAGAAATCAAATTCAAATTCTTAATCTCTTATTCGTCGGAAATCGCGCTGAAATAATACACAATCAATGCCTCTCCGTCGCTGGAAAAGTTCCGTGATTTTGCGTACAAAAATGGGCGGGCGGTGGAATTTTTGGACAGGATAACGGGTTAAAATATTACAGAGTTGGCGATTGCTTTAACTTCCGCTAGGATGCCTTTATTTAAAACTATCAGCCGTTCCATATTCTTTTAAATGATCATTTTCTACATTTCCATCATGGTCCGTATATTACTCCAGAGACTTTTACATTACTGATTATTATTTTTTAAATATTATACCAAATTACTATGGAACAAATAAATTTATATAACTTTAGTTTTAGCAGTGAAAGAAAAAAATAAATAAATAGGATCTGCTCGATTTTTTTTATCAGTATCTCCAGAAGCACCTAGTCAGTAAGATAATACAATGCATCATCGGTTGCATAGAAAACTGTACGTCAGTCAGTACCTCTACAGCATCGATTTTACTTTTCCCATCTAGATTCTAGATTTTTATATAGAGGATTTTAGGAAGGGAGTGTCTGACCCCAGGTCTTAAACAACCCTAGGAAGCTAGGAGATTTGGACTAGAGTGCCTTACAGGAAAGTCATAGGTAGAAAGGAGGAAGAAGATGCTCTTATTTATAACCGGGGGCTTAATACCCGGGGAGTCCGATGGCTTAAAGTGCCCATCCGACGCACGCCGGATATTTAGTGGTTCCAGCGTTCGTACCTGCATGGGATCGAACCTGAGACTTTTCGGTAGCAGTCTCGAACGTTGACCACTAGACCGTCATCCACTGCTCACTTTCCCATCTTCTTTCACAAAGCGGTGTTATAGTCAATGTGGGGATTACGCCACCCGTTGGCGCTTCCCTGATGGAGGGGATCTACCAGCATCTGCAAATTCCACCATTCTCCCCTCTTTGTTCGCAAAATTGATGAATTTCCAACTGTTAGCAAAATACACGCCACCGTTGGAAATGAGCGAATTTGATCACCCCGCTGGAGGAAATCGAATTCAAATAATTCCGCAATCTTCACGATCTGGATAATAACCACACCGAACAAAAAAGCCAGTCACCCCTAACAGAAATGACAGTAGGAAGTTACCGGTTGCACAGAGGGCGCCGTGATAGCATCGTTGGGAGATAAATAACATTGGCGTGGTCTACAGGATCATTTCCGTCTCGTGCAGTGGTGAAGAGCAACGTGTGTGTTGAATTTAGTCTGCAATATGGGGTCGTAAGATAGGGGTTACTGAGTGGCAGAAAGGAGCCATCGTGTTTGGCCGTGCCCACGGACACAAAATAAATGAAGTCGCCCAATTTGTAGGTGTGTAGAAGCGTACTCTCCAGTGGGTCTACAAACAGTTGTGTAGTTTGCAGTCAACTAAAACACGGTGACGTATCTGTGGCCGGAAAGTTTCTCCCCAACAGGGACAGCCGCCACGTTTCACGCCTAGAAACTGCAAATCGGTTTCAAACCAGGCAACAACTGCTCCACACAATCAATGAAAATCCACTCCAACCAATTTCCAAAAGGACATTGCGACGAGAACTGCACGCGATGGACATCTGGAGCAGAGTACCACGGAAGAGGTCTCTTTTAACAGCAAGTCACAAAGTCGCACGTCATCAACGGAGAACTGGAAACGAGTAATTTGGTCTGATAAATCTCGTTTTTGTTTGTACTCCAATGTTGGGAGGTGACGAGTGCATCGCAGGCCCAATGAAGCCTTTAATTCTGATTGTGTTGGAGGTGTTGCTCAAGCTGGAGGGGGTTCTGTGCAAGGAGGTTCTGTGATGTTTTGGGGATGTTTTCCGTACCACGAAATGGGCCTTCTCGTTGCAGTGACGATGAATTTGAACCAGCATGCGTACCTCCGCATTCTGAATGACGAAGTGTTGCCCTTTGCCCTACATCTCTAGAAGCAGCATCACATTGCCACCCTTGTCTTCCAAGACGACTATTGCCGTGTGCACAGGGCTAAAACTGTGTCTGAGTGGAACGACGAACAATCAGCAACACTCTATCACCTCCACTGGCCCGCCAAATCCCCAGATTTAAATCCTATTGAAAATCTGTGAGATCATTTGGAACAGAAGGTGAAACGCCGGAATAGACACCCCCGGTACTCTGGCGGAACTTCCGGACCAATTGAAGCAAATCGATGTTCAATACATCCACAACCTCGTGGAGTCTGTACCACACCTGATTCATGCTGTTACAAGGCAAGAGGCACCCGTTATTAGGTAAGTTCGGAGAGGGGTGACGATTCTGTCCGGTGTGCTTATCGTAAGTCGAAATAAAGTCTTATTCTCTAGCTCATCAAAAACGCGTTTTTTTTTTTTGTTTTGTTTTTTTTGGAGGTTTAACGACCACCGTGAGCAACTCAATGGGAGTCGCCCGTCCCTAATTTAGGGGCACTGGTTCCAGGGAAGGGAGAGAGCCAGTGCCGTAAGACAAACACAACATCCATGCCTCAGCGGGATTCGAACCCGGACCCGTTACGGACGAACGATCAGAGGCCAGCGCCTTAGACCACTGCGCCACCGGGGCGGCAGGAAACGCGTTCACTTAATACTATCAGATTATACAATCAGTAACTCCTACGCCAGAGGAAATCGCGTTCAAATAACGCGATAAACTTATTCGAGGGTGAAAACAACGTTTGGTGGTCGAAATGATCTGTTACGAAGAGATTCACATTCAGAACAAAGCAACTTCATTACGCCCCAAAAGGTTTGCTTCCATACATAGAGCAAAAAATGCGGTGATTAGAAAAAGAATCCGGGTAATCCCTTATTTTTCTTACCTTACAGAACTCATCACGAAATTTGCAAAGAAAAAAAAAACAATAACAATAGAGTTCATTTACATGCACATCAGGTGATTTTTTTAGAAAAAAAAAACCCTTTCTAAATCGGGGAGGAGGAGTATTTCAAATCATTGATAAGAGTTTCTTAACAAATACATACTATACTCAAGGGAGTAACTCGGGAAATCGAAAAGTCATGACGAAAATTGGGGTCTCCTGGAAAATCTGAGAAGTGGCAGTTATGTCCACATGATCTTTGTCACTTTACAGACACGGGAGGAAGCAAAAATAACAATGGAGTTTTGGAAACTATCATTCCATGCATTTCAGTTGATTTTTTTAGAAAAAAAAAAAAAAAAAAAGCCCCTCACTACATCGGGGTGGGAGGGTGCTCACTAATTCGGGGATCGTTGACCAGAATTTCGGAAAGAAATGCACTCTTAAGGGAGTAAATCGGGAAATCGAAAGGTGTTGACGAAAATTAGGGGTCTCCTGGAAAATCAGAAGTGGCAGTTATGTCAACATCTTTACCACCTTACAGCCTTTTCATGCCTTGCTTTTTTATGTTACCGTAACATTTTTCTTTCACCAATACGAAAATGTGTGACAAAGCCCTCATAATATACAGAAGAGTTATCCACAGTAGAGATCTGCACGGGCCTAATTTGGTGAGCCCGGCCTACGATGTGCCATTTGGTCTATCTATTGTATTTCATTAAAATGTGAAAATTAAATAATGAAATGAGATATTATAGAAAATATTTAGTTGAATGTAAGCCTAAAAATATTAAATAAACTTTGATAATTATCGAAAAATAAAACCTTTAAAAAGAGAGAAAAGGGCTAAGCGCGTTCAGAATCTCCCGTTCTCTGAACTAGTAGTAGGTAACACTACAAAAGTCAATCCCTATACAGATTAGGGATAGAAGAAAAAAATTATGTAGTCTCACTCTCTCATACAAACACACACACCCCATTGCAGACATCCTCCGTCCCCCACTCTACACAACACACACACACTCGCTCGAATCTTTTTGTTGTCAATAAGCCCCAAAATGGTTTTACCATCATACTACAGATAGGTAAAAACACTATGAGTTCCTCTATAGAAACAGTTAAACACACCAGGAAATCAGGGAACACGACTTTTTTCTTTCTTAACCTTGCGATAAAAAGACTGGGTCGACTTGGTCCGGCCCGTTGCTTTGCTCTCTAAACTAAAAAAAGGCTCAAACCGGCACGGGCTCGGGCTTCAAGACTCTAATCCACACTATTCAAATATTTTACTACGCTTTATTTGTTGACCCACTTTTTAAAAAAGATATAATTTTTTAAATATCGCTTCATTGTCATTTTCGTTAGAATCAGCTGATATCTGGCAGCTGAAAGATACGCGGAGAACCATCAACACTTCCGATATAATCAGAATGTTGTTGCCGGGGAGGGTGGGGTGAAAGCGATATGAAACCCATTGCCAGTGCGATTCTAGAAACGTAAGACGTACTGGTAGCGTTGGCGGATGAAACTACTGATTTATGTATAAAAGCGTTTGAAACAACTTCGCTTTATTGGGGCCGACCGGCATGCAGCGCCGTACGTTCGATGAGGCAACACGTGCCATGGCCAACCGCCCATCCCCTTCAACTTTCGAACACACACACATTCCCATCGTTTGTAACCTACTTGGGCTTCCCAACCTAATGACCTTAGCCCGACTTCACACACACACACACTTTGCACGTGAGATACCACTATGTTCGTCAGGGCAAACAGCGCGCGGCAATCCTCATGGCACAGATAAGGACGACAGAAATCAAATAAAGTTATCAAGCTTAAAGATCCACCCTCCACGCACGCAAGTGCTCTGTACTTAACGGCATACGGCACAAACTTTCACTCACATACATATACCCAAGAAAGAAAAAAATATAATAATAAATAGAGGGAGTAAAATAAATCTCTATATATGAACGTTTTATCCATGCAATGCTCGAAACCGAAAATATTTTGTTCCTCAAGAATGATTATCAACAGACGAACAAACGAAATGCAAGCACACAGATACACTCCGCTATTTTAAAAGCCTAATATGATCAGTTAAGCTTGAACACGAATAAGAGCAGCCACACTACTCTCTCTCAGTTCGTAACTTCGCTTAGCTAAATAAACCTCAACGCAGGGGCGTATATAGAATTTTTTTCGGAGAGGGGGGCGACCGAAAATGAAAGTATTTGAAATCCATCAGGACAAAATAAAAGTTAATGAAAAACAGAAGAAACATTTTTTTACTGTAAGTTGAAAGCTTGCACGCAATTATGCATTTTCATTAAATGCATTTGATGCATTTTTATTAAATTAAAGAATTTTTTAACGTACGTCGCATTTTAACAAAGAAATGAACCACTTTCGAGGGTATTTAGAGCGAGGCAAGGGGGCAGTCTAAATACCCCCTGCCTCGACGCTCGCGTAGTCTGACGCACGTTCTTTTACATTTGGTACTTTCGTTGTGCTATTTTGTCTTTGTTTCATTCATTAAAATATTGCGCACTCTATTTTACCGCAAATAACGACCGTGGCATGTCAGCTGTGACATATATCTCTAGATAACCTTCATTTTGACCTTTTGTTTTCTTATGCAAATCATGTAACTTTTTGGTTAAATACTTTCTAACTGAACAGCACATCACTTCACCGAACAGCTTTTACGATTTGGCAACACTGACAGTGAGTCACAGCAGGTTAAAATGACAACATTGGATGTAGTAATGTCAAGAGATGTACGAGCTATGAGAGGCGAAATTTATGTACGAGAGACGAGATTTATATGGAGTGGTTCAGTTGTAGATATGTCGAGAGATTGCGAGTAGATAGTAAAGAGATAAAGCTTGATATACATCAAGTTTCCGTTTTGCACAGGTGCATCCACGAGAGCCATTGAAATGTAAACATTTGAATTTTTGTCATGCCAATAACAATTCTACATAATAAATTATAACTTGTGAAAATGTATTGTTCGTAGTACCTTAATAAACTTAAATCACAAACTTAGTTTTTTAAATATTCCAACATTAATTTCTTTACAGTAGTAACACTCACAATATGATGCTCAGTGAGATCACCTGTGTTGCTCATTAACTGAAAATTGAGTTGATGCAAAAGTTCATGCTGTTTTTCTCACCGCACTACAGGAATGTATTACATCGGAAGGAAAAACAGAATCAGTCAACTATGCCCCCCCCCCCCCCACTGTTTACGATGGTGTCCCAACGTCTGGATACGTCTGCAATGCCATTCTTGAAAAAACCTGCAGGTTTTGCTGCGGGGAATCGGTCGGATGTGGAAGGATCTCCCATTTCATGTCCTGAATTGCCATTTTAGTCATGTTTGGACCATGAGGGCGTGCGTTATCATGTTGGAGAAAGACACCTTGTCGCGGATGTGGCCGTTCCTGCTCAATGACAGGGAGGAGTTGCTCACAATAGACACAGCACAAATTTGACGGCCCGATTCGTCGGCAGCATTTCCCAGTGAATAATGCCTTCCATGTCCCACCAGACACACAACATGATCTTCGCAGGATGAAAGTCATGCTTTGGACGTGGTGTAGGCGTCTTGTTTGGGCTTAACCATTCCCTCCGATGCCTGAAATTCATGTACAGGCACCACTTTTCATCTCTAGTAACAATACGCGACAGAAAGGTTTTGTGTTGCTGAGAACATTCGCGATAACGGGCGAGGAAGGAACAACATATGGCAACACTCTGATTCTTGTTGTCCTCGATGAGAGTGTGAGGTGCCCAAGACCCGAATTTCTAGACCTTTCCCCTAAATTCCAGATATCGCACCACTGTGATCTGATCACATTCCATTTCAGTGGTCAATTCGCGTGTGGTTTGACGCGGATCCAAGTGGATGAGACGGTTCAAAGGTTCCTCATCAAAGTGAGATGGACGACCTGAGCGTGGAGAGTCGTTGATATCAAAATTGCCACCTCGAAACCGCTCAAACCATTTGCGGGCTGTCACCGAAGCAATAGCATCCTCCCCATACACAGCACAAATTTGTCGAGTAGCCTAGGCGGGTGTGGATCCCTTGTTAAACTCGTTGAGAAGCAGATGTCGGAAATGTTCATTCCTCTCTACTTGACACTCCATACTTCAGGACCTGAAAACCAAAAAACCATTAGCCACAATCACACAACGCAATATGATTTAGATACCTGATATTACTAGGCTACATTTTGACATACACTGAAGAGCAATTGAATTAGAGACAGCTGGCCTTATGCAAATGTGGCGCTGTGGGCGGCCCCGTAAACGGAAACGACATGACGTATGCAGCGATCCGACAATATAAGGAGTGATGCGACGGGAATCAGTAAGAGTCGGACGCAGTATGGGCAAGACGAAGGATCTAAGTGCATTTTATCGTGGGCAAATTGTCGGGGCCCGACGAATGAGTCACTCCATCTCGAAAGTCGTGCAGGCACTGGGATTTTCAAGAGCCACTGTGTCACGGGTGCACCGTGAGTACATCGAATCCGGTAAAACCATCCCTGCAAGGGCCAACTGCCGTGGACAACAGCGTGTGGATGAGCGGGATCATCGTCGGCTAGCTCGCATTGTAACAGCGAGTAGACGGGCCACAGTGAAAGAAATCACTCGGCAATTTAACGCTGGTGCACAAAAACGTGTAAGCAGCCACACCATCCAGAACCATCTCCTCGCTATGGGGTACAGAAGCCATCGTCCCATGAGGGTACCGCTGCTGACCGCACATCACAGGGTGCAAAGATTAGCATGGGCGAGGGAACATCGCCACTGGACCCTAGAGATGTGGAAAAATGTTGCCTGGACTGATGAGTCGAGATTCACGCTGGTACATGCGGATGGCAGGATACGAGTACTGCGCAAACCACATGAAGCGATGGATCCTTGCCAGCAGGGTACTCTTCAAGCTGGTGGGGGTGCCATTCTCGTCTGGGGACTGTTTACGTGGGCTAAAATGTAACATTCGTCTCTCAAAGGTCAACGTTACCGGGATATCCTGGACGACCATTTGCTCCCGTTTGTGCGCCTTCAACATCCCACTGGGGATCTCATCCTGCAATCGCTCTCGAATTGTATCCGAATGGTCGGATGAACACTCCACCGACGTGACCTCGCTTCCTTGGCCAGCTAGGCCACCTGACCTCAATCCCATCGAACACATCTGGGATGCCATCGAGAGAGATGTTCGAGGCTCTGACCCCCTCCATCAAATCTTCGTGAACTGTGGGATCTTGTTCAGGGGTCGTGGATCCATTAGGCTTTAAAACGCTTCCGGTGTCTTGTCGAGTCCATGCCGAGACGAATCGCCGCCGTCATCAGGGCGAAAGGTGGTGCTACACGTTACTAGACAGGTATCTCTAATTCAATTGATCTTCAGTGTATTATGGATCCGAGGTTTCTAAATTCCTCAACTGTTGTTCTCAATGTAATATTATCGGTTATTTCGATGAAGTCTCTGGAATCATAGGACAAGTGCTCAGTTTTATTTTCGTTAATTTCAAATCCCCAACGGTCATATTCAGAGATCACTTTACGAAACATAAGCTACGGCATCCTTATTTTCTGCCAAGATTACTTGATCATTCGCAAAGAGCAAATGGTGCACAAAATCATTCTGAATACGTAATCCAAAATTTCTGCACTTCGCTGACCATTCTCTGAGGCAAACTTCAATATAGATCTTAAATAATGTAGGGAACATACAGCATCCCTGTAAAAGACCTTTAGTACTCACAAAAACATCTGATAGTTGTTATCCACACTTGATAATACATTTATTGTCACTATATATCTCTTGAATAACACTGATTATTTCTTCACTAATATTTGCCATCCTCAAAGCCTTTCCAAAGTAGTTTTCGAGCAACACTATCTTAAACCTTTTCCAAGTCTAAGAATATTAATTATATGCCTCTCAATTTCTCTCTTTGTTTTTCCAGGATCTGCCTCATTGTAATATATGATCTATCCCTCCATCTACACTATCTACCAACATTGTAATTGGACACCTGTGATAGCAAAGGAAAATGAAATTTATTCACCTTCAATAGTTGGTGGAGCCTCCACGAGCGCCGATTACAGCTGCAACCCTCCGGGGCATACTCTCAACCAGGCGTTGTACGACGGCTAGCGGTATGTTCTTCCACTCGGCTTGGAGAAGACAGGTCAGTTCCTTCACAGATTTCGGACGGTGGGGCACCCCTTAAGTCGACGCCCCAACTCGTCCCAGAGGTGCTCGATAGGGTTAAGGTCCGGGATCTGCGCAGGCCAGTCCATTCGATTAACCCCATTGTCACCATACCAAGCCATGGTGGACCTCGCAACATGACAGGTGGCATTCTCATCCTGAAAGTAACATGGGTCCACCCCGTAAAACTGCCACAACGTAGGAAGCGTATGGTCATCCAAAATGGTGCAGTAGGTCTCGGCGTTGAGTCTACCAGGAATTGCGGCCAAGGGTCCCATGCCATACCAGGAGAAACACCCCCATAGCATAATTCCATCGCTGCCGAACTTCACAGTTGGCACAATACATTCCGGCAGGAGGCGTTCTCCAGGCAGACGCCAAACCCAGACCCTGCCATCCGAACGGTAGAGGGTGAACCTTGATTCCTTCCTCCAGAGAACCTGTTTCCACTGTTCAACGGTCCACTGTCGACGTTCTTTGCACCACGTTAGCCGAGCACCACTATTGGACTTGGTGATCAAAGGCTTGTGTGCGGCAGCACGTCCATGATAACCGAGCAGATGGGCTTCCTTACGGATGGTATTCATCGAAAGAACACTCCCGGATGCCTGTTGAAAGTCCTCGCGGATGTGGCCCATCGATTTGGTGCGGTTCTTTCGAATTTCTCTGGCCAGCACCCGTCGGTCTCTAACTCCCAGTTTTGTGGGTCTGCCGGGTCGGGGCACATTCTGACAGTCACCTCTCATCTTCCACTTGTCAATCACGCAGGCCACTGTCGATTTTGGGTACTTCAACTCGCTGGATATGTCACGTATGGATTGGCCATTTCTGTAATACCCGACGATTACACCTTTCTCGAAATCAGAGATCTCCGAACTGCGTGGCATCTTGCATGCGACTGGTTGCGTTGTTGTTTCCCACACGATATTTAACGGCGGCGGCCGTGACGTGTATCAGGATCGCAGATATCGTCGATTGCAAGGGTGTCCAATTACTTGTTGGCAGATAGTGTATATCTACTTAGCCAATGTAAGAGAGATTAAAACCCCTTTTTTTGGCTTTGGAACGAGGCACGTACTTTCGACCCTGAATGCTGATCGAACCGCAAAAGCCCCTTTTTCCGCAAAATAATGTTTTTATATCACCCTGAAGCCCGAGGCGCTGTTAATCCTTTTGACTAGTCAGCTTTAGTTATTATTATTATTATTATTATTATTATTATTATTATTTTGACTGGCCGACTTTGAAGATATAATCTATCCCCGCTTACGTATTCAGTGACGCAAAACTATGAAAATAAGACGACAACATCCGTACAATAGATTAGAAAATACATATTAGCGAATGCCGCTATTTTTTTTATCATGATACTCAACATTGTTCACTGGTTTACCAGTATTACAAATCCTTTGTAGTTCGGCACGAACCTGTCTAAAGACATTTCTTGTCTCACGAACGCTGGTGAAAATGGCGCGGCGCAAACAAAACAAAAAAACTTGACGACTGAATGAGCAATTAAAGCATATTTACAATATTTAGCCCTGAACGGGGTCTGAGAATCTATCAACTTGCATTTTTGAAAATAAGAAGTGATTGCGACACCCACGTGTTTAAACAGAAACATTGACTCTGATGTACGTACTGTCGAATAGATGTCAATTGTCGTTTTACAGAACGTCATTCCAGTCCTGCTCAAGAATGTGGCATCGAAAGCGCAGGTATTAAATGTGAGGTCTGTTGCTTCAAGTAATGTGTCACATATGTTCGATCGGGCTGATATCGTAGTCCACGAAGGTTCGATCGGGCTACGGTCTCGTGAGATGGCAACTCACGACGTTCGATTGGGGTCAAATCTAGTGCTCTCTTCTTAACCAGTGAGGCATTATCTTTTTTTTTTTTTTTTTTTACATTTGGCTGAAGAACCCCAAGTTAGAATACAGGAGGTACGAAATATCCCATTGGATCGTGGAGATGTTAGCTCTTAATCAACTTGAAACCCCGTTGATTCAGTGCGTTCATTAATTGGAACATCAAAATTAAGGTCATCCAGCTAAAATGTTATTCATGTTCACAGGGTTACTACAATTTTCAACGTAATAATAGACTGTCGGATTGTTTTCTAAAAATTATAATTCTTTCTTTTTAACTTCTGGTCGTTACAACCCGAGTTTGCGATGAGTGTTTGGGTCTTTTCTTATACACGGATACTTCTGTCTTTCACAAGCGTCTTATAATGAATAAAGTTCTCCGCTGGAGGTGTAGTGCAGGGAAGCTCACGTTAAGTCACGTTAGGGTTATTGGAAGGTTACTTGACGTAGCTAAAGTGTACCTAATCTTCAAAGTGCTAGAGTTTGTTTAGGTAAGACTCGCACGTGCAATAAATTCATTGAATATGGAACTTCTTTTTACTCAGCGTTCCTCATTATCTTGAATATCAGTACTATAACTTCGGGTTTAGTTCATTAGTACCTTGAAGGCTCCTTATTAGAGCGGTAAACACAATATACCCTGGACTTAATGGAGACACTTAATGAAAGAGACTTAACGGCCAGACAGAGGTCTGACAATAATATGAACTGAGAAAACGTACTCACTTTAAACCTTTTATTGGAGAGCTCCTGGTATTATCAAACACACACTCAACAAATCACACGACTACTGAATATTCGAACTTTCGTAAAATCGCATAACAATAATTAAGAAGAACCTATCACATAAAACGAAGCTTGCTTAGTATAGTTGAGCGCGCCTATATATACTGCATACCACCACGTCATGACTTACACTCATTGCCACATATCATTCAGCGGGAGAAATAACATCTCGTTAAGTGAGAAGATAATTTGCATAGGAAAATAAAATAACAAGAGATAGTAAAATCAAAAGGAAACTGAATCTAGAGTATAAGTTACAGTCTTTTGATCTTTATCTGTCCATCACTCGCAATACGGCGACAACGACTGAACAACAATAAACCGTTATTCAACTTCCATCCGATCCCAGCAAATCGCTGAAGCCACTCCCAATGGAGCAGTGGTCTAAGGCGCTGGCTTCTGACCATTCGCCCTGGTTGGGTCCGGGTTCGAATCCCGGTGAGGCATAATGGATGTTTGTGTTTGTCTTTCGGCGCTGGCTCTCAGTGTGTTACTTGTCCAACATTGGTTATCTGTGTACATTGGTCATTTAGCATACTGTAAAATCCATGTTTGCTTAATACTTGTTCACAACATGTTACTTGACCAACACTGTCTATATCTGTGTACTTGATCATTTGGTATGGTGTTGTTCACCATGTAGAATTGTACATGCTGCTGTGAAATATCTGTAACCTGTTTATGTCTGCCTGTTTGTCATGTCTGTACCACCAGGTCCAATAAACCATTTACAAAAAAAAAAAAAAAAAAAAAAATCACAGAAACCGTTCGCATTCATGATGAGCAGCAGTGATGGGCGTACGGTTCAGTGGAACTTGAGATCTCAAGATCACTTCCGGTAAACGATTGCAATCTATCCCGTGTAGGGCAAACCAAAATTCTCAAAAGTGGATACCCATTCCCTAAAGCTGTCTGTTTGATATGCCGTCGTGCTTTTTTTTTTTTTTTTTTTTTTTTTTTATTGTTGTTGTCTCTGCTCCTAAAAGGTCACGTATCCTACTTTGAACATGTGCCTTCAATTCCCATGGTACACAGCATCTACTAACTGTAGACACCCGTTAGTAGTATCTCATCCAATCCATTAAGTAAATTCTCCGAAGTACACTCCCGTGTCTGTTAGGCAGATTATCTGTTTTCTCCAGAAACCAGCGAATTCGACATGCGGAGCAAATTGTCAACTTCTCGTCCGTGAATTCATTGCGATTTAATTATTGAATTCCTGGGTTTTGATGTAAGAGAACAAACACTCCTTGCATTTCTTTAAATATTAAATCAGATTCCCGTAAATTTAATCTTTTGTTTCTTACTATGTCATTGTATTATCTTAAAACTGAAACATTCTCAGACGCGGCACTCTGGTTTTCATTTCGATTAGCGTACAAATATGATTTCTAACTTGATTTAAAATATCAGACTTCTTCAAAAAAAAAAAAAAAAAATTGGGAAGAACGAACATTGATTGCATTCCTCGTTTTCAAATTCTTACTGCGTTTTCCATTAAAAAAAAAGGACGGAATTTCAGTGGCCTTTTGCGATAAAAAAAAAAAAAGAGTTAAACATCACGTGGGTAGGATAACATTGCGTAAGAAGCTGGATTATGAATATGCCCCACGACGGTACAACGACGATTTTACTTCGCGCTTCTGTATTAATCATGTGTTATGAAAAAGACTTTTCGTTGTATTAAATTGTAACACCATCTACATTAAAATACACCGATGATTGATTGATTGATTGATTAGAGGTTTAACGACCACCGTGAGCAACTCAATGGGCTATAAGCAGTCGCCCGTCCCTAATTTAGGGTCACTGGTTCCAGGGAAGGGGCAGAGCCAGTGCCGGAAGACAAACACAACATCCATGCCTCACCGGGATTCGAACCCGGACCCCTTACGGACGAATGATCACAGGCCAGCGCCTTAGACCACTGCGCCACCATTAAAATACACCGATGAGCCATTACATTATGACCACCTACCTAATAAGCTGTAGGACCCCCTTTAGCCCGAAAAACACCGGCCACTCGGCAAGGCATTGATTCGATGGGGTGGTCATAGGTATCCTGGGGTATCTGGTACCATAATGTCAACAGCAGGTCCTCCAGTTCCCGTGCATTTCGGGGTGGTGGTGATTTAGCGATAACCCGCTTTTCCAAGTCGAACCACAAATGTTCGATTGGGTTCATGTCAGGTGAATTTGGAGGCCAGGGCATCAACAGGAAGTCACCAGCATGTTCCTCGAACCACTCCTTGACGATTCTGGCAGTGTGGCATGGCGTATTATCCTGTGGGTAATGGCCATCACTAGCGGGGGACACACAGTTACAATAAATGGGTGAAATTGGTCTGCAACAATGTTCAGATACCTAACAGCTGTGAGGTATTGTACTATTGGGATAATGAGGCCATAAAATGTCCCAAGAAAACATCGCCCACAGCATAATGCCGGCGCCCCAGGCCTGTTTCTGCTCAATAGTGCATCCAGGTGTCATAGCCTCCGTTTCTAATCGGCGTATCCGCGCTCGGTCGTCTACGTGATGCACCAGGAATCTTGATTCGTAAGACCAGGCCACTTTCTTCCAATCATACACGGTCCAATCCGGATGATCTTGAGATCATTTCATGCGTTGTTGGCGATGACTTGTAGTGGGAACGGGGACCCGGCTGGATCTTCGGCAACGCAAGCCCATGCGCAGAAGGCTGGGATGAACCGTGTGCTGTGACACATTGCCCTGATCACCACCGTCGTAGCTGTGGGTGATTTGTCGCACTGTGGCCCTACGGTCGCTGCGAACAATGCAAGACAGTCCCCGCTCCCCTCTGGCATCATTGAGCTGCAGACAACACACAGGTGGGCGACGATTCGTCCTTTGGCTATCTGTGCACCACTTCTGATATGTACTCACTACAGCAGCACGTGCACAAGCAGCGCCATTTCTGATATCATAGTTCCGAGGCACCGTGCCATCACAATTTGTCCTTTATCAAACTTCAATAAATCGACAGCTTTTTTCATTCTGCCTCCGAACACTCTACTAACCGAAAGCCGGTCCTCGGGTCGTATACACTCACGGACAATGAAATTTTTGCACCTAGAAGAAAACATGCTACAACCGCGAAACTTTGCAAATAGCTAGCGTGCGTGCTGGTATGCAAATGATCCACGTTTGGTGCGAGTGCGCATGACTGCACACCCTGTGGTGGCTCTGAAAGCACGAACCGGCAGCCTTATAAACCGGCGTGTAGTCGATGCCCCATGACAGCGAAAAGCACCGGCCGACGCACAAGAGTACAAAATGACAAGAATGCCGGGTAAACGCCAGACACGTCGATTTACGCAACTTACGGACTTTGAGAGAGGCCGGATCATCGGGCTGAAAACCGCACGGTGGTCGGCGCGTCGTATAGCCCGCCACGTGGATCGTTCTGAACATACCGTCCGACTGTGTTGGGAGCAGTGTACACGTGACGGCACTGCCACACACCGGAGCGGCTTCGAACAGACCAGGAGAACAACTGGTAGAGAGGATAAACGGATCGTGCGCCAGACACGAACGGATCCCAACGGGACACGGTCCACTATACAGGAAGATGTAGCTGCTCCAATCTGCCCACGAACAATTTCCCGATGTCTCGCGGAAGTGACTCTGCAAACCCAGCGACTCTTACGTGTGCTGCCATTAACACCGGAACATCGCCGGCTCCATGTGCAGCGGTGCCAAGCCAGAGCGACGTGGAATGCTAGACTGGCGACGTGGGGTGTTTAGGGATGAGTGCCGCTTCGTTCTGGGGGCACACGATCATCGTGTCCGGGTAAGGAGGTCCCCGGGTCAACGGCACAATCCCAACCTCGCTATCGAGCGGCACACCTCCCCCGCTGCAGGCATTATGGTCTGGGGAGCCATTGCCTACGATAGCCGATCAGCTCTAGTAGTGGTACGTGGATCATTGACGGGCCAATGATATGTGGATGAGATCCTACGGCCCCATGTGCGCTATACCAGCAGGGCAATGCCTGTCCACACACGACTGGGGTTGCCCAGGACTGCCTACGTCATGTCCAGACACTTCCATGGCCTGCCCGCTCCCCGGACATGTCCTCTATCGAGCATGTGTGGGACTAGTGAAACGCTGGCTGCCGCCGTGCCGCACTATCCGTGATTTGGAGCACACCGTCCAACACGTGTGGCCCAGTCTGTCGCAGGACAACGTCAGGCGTCTGTTTGCCTCCATGCCGGACCGTATTGCAGCATGTATCGCTGCACGAGGCGGTGCGACGCGCTACTGAAGATGACCGGACTGCGTGCCACAGATTCCGCTGTAATTGTCCTGCAGCTCTGTTTTTGCCATCATGTGCATCATTACGTCTATAAAATTTCAGTTCAATCGGATGTTTCCTTCTTGGTGCGCAAATTTTATTGTCTGTGAGTGTATATAGAGCGCTGTGAACTTCACCTGCGCTACCGTTCGGTCTCCAGGCGCGCTCATTTCTGTAGCTGAGGGTGGTGATAATGTAATGGCTCATCGGTGTATGCTGCTAGTTTGTGAATGCATTTGATTTTCTTATCTACTAGACTTGATATATATGCTTTATTATTTGGTATCCTCTTTTCCATTGCATTTTTTTTTTATGGGGGGTTTAACGATCACCGTAAGCAACTCGATGGGCTATAAGCTGTCACCCGTCCCGAATTTGGGGCCACTGGTTCCTGGGAAGGGAGAGAGCCAGTGTTGGAAGACAAACACAACAGCCATTCTTCACTGGGACTCGAACCTAGGCTGCCCCGTTGGCGCAGTGGTTTAAGCAATGGCTTCTGATCATTCGTCCGAGATGGATACAGGTTCGAATCCCGTTGAGGTATGGATGTTGTGCTTGTCTTATGACGCTGGCTCTCTCCCTTCCCTGGAACCAGTGATCCTAAATTAGGGACGACGACTGCTTATATAGCCCACTGAGTTGCTGACGGTGGTCGTTAAACCCCAATTTAAAAAAGATTCGAACTGGGACCCATCCCGGACAAATGGTCAGGGGCCAGCGCTTTGACCACTGCGCTACAGGGGTGGCCCACATCTATTCGAAAAACAAGATTCTGTTTCAATACTGTGTGACGTACTACAGAGGGGAAGCACGTGTCAAGACGACAAATCTGCAGCGATACGTTACGTCGGTGTAGCTTAGTCTGTTAGAGCAACTCACTTCGGAGCGAGGAGACGCAAGATCGACTTCAATCACCGACAAATTCATATTTTCACAACTGCATCACTCAAACCGCCTTCGGAAGTTCTAGAACTATGTATGCTGAGAACAGTGATTCTTTAAAATGTCTAAGGAACAATTTTGCTGTAAGACCAGTGCTATTCAACGTCCTTACTCCATACGACGCACCTCACTCTACAGCGTATCGAAACTGGATCGCAAAGCAATAGTAGCAAAGGCTTCATTTACCGTCGGGGCGACTAGTATTTAAGTCATCTCATGGAAAAGATAAAAGTCATGAGCCGCGGATGGCCTAGCGGTCAACGTTCGTGACTGCCAAGGAAAAGTCTCAAGATCGATCCCAGCAGGAACGAACGCTCGAAACACTAAATATCAGCCATGCGGCGGATGGGCACGCTAAGCCATCGGACCCCGAGTGTTGCCCCCCCCCCCCCCGGTTATAAATAAGGAAGGGCGTCTTCCTTCCCCTTCTACCTAGCTTCCATGCCACTTTCCTATCGGGCACTCTTGCCCAAATTTCCTAGCTTCCAACTTCTAAGGGTTGTTTAAGATTGGGGTCAGACGCTCCTTTCTTAAAATCCTCTACATAAATCTCAAAGATAAAAGTCGCAGAAAAAGGCGACGGCTTTTGCGATGCACAACCTCATCTCCAAAGGGAACTTGAAGGTAAGAGAAAAAGCAGCTATACTCCAATTCATCCTAAAAGTGTACTACTGGGAAAGCCGGGAGAACCTTGTCACATCTCGTCGTGGAACGTGAGAAACGGTATCCATCGGCGTCAATGTGTTATTTATTCTACTGTTTCCTTTCTGATCCCCCCGCCCACCCACACATCTCACAAGCAGTGGGGGTCTGGTGGAGGCAGAACTGCTTCCCTTACTGCCTGTTTAAAGTAACACACCCTTCCAGTTTCCCCCGGTTGTCAATTTATTGCCTCTGTGTTGTCAATGTAGGGAGAGGTCTTCCACACCTGAAACCTGTCCGAGTTGTATCCCAAGTGGGCAGAAATAGCCGAAAGTGCGAAGCTCTTGATTCAGCAACTTCTCAGAACTAATTTATTTCTAAAAGCGCTCTAACTTCTAGAATTATTTTTTTTTTTAGATAGCAATTTTCTCTGATAAACTGTTGAGCAAACAAAAATGGATTCTAAGCAATAATTCTGCTGCTTTTCGCTCTAAATGCTAGGGACTATTTTTCGCATCGGAGGTAACTGTTTCGTACTCTTCATAGTGGTTCACTCTTAGGTTGACTAGGAGTATAGTTACATCGTATTCCCTCTAGCGTATATATTAATAGCGTTTTCCCAGCTCATCAGTTCTTTCTCCTTGCGAGTCTCCCGAAATTATTTTATAGACCCTCCTTGGTGTTCTTTTGTATTCCATTTTAAAGATCTTTTCGACTCACTTCGTATGGTAGCGCAAATGGAATTGGATATGATAAATATAATATTCGAAAATACTGTGAAAGAAAACTTCAATAAAATTTTAAATACACTGGAGAGCTGTAACCCAGCTTGTTTGTGAGATGGATCAAGAACTTGGATAACCCATAAAAACAGCACAACTGGAAAGAACAAAAGTAATATGTCAGTATTATTTCACTAAAAACTGAAGATTGGCTTGCCCCCTTCCTCCCCTTCCCAGGTGGCGCAGTGATGTAAGCGCTGCCTTCTGCCTTGAGTTCGAATCCCGAGAGTCGTGGATGTTGTGTTTGTCTGTACGGTGCTAGCTGTTTTCCTTCCCTGGAACCAGTGGCTCTAAATCAGGGACAGATTACTACCTATATAGCCCATTCAGTTGCTCACGGTGGCCATTAAACAAAAAAAAAAAAAAAAAAAAAATTGGTAAACTTTTTACGTCTTAGAATTTTTGGAATGTACGAAGTAGAAATGAGGATATAAGGAAAGATCTTGGAAATTTTAGTGAAAAAATGATTACATATAAAAACTTCACTTGTCTGGAGAAGGGGAAGAAAAATAACCTAGATTGAAAAACTCTGGAAATGGTGTCACGAAATAGGGGAGTAGGAAGACCAAGAAAAAGATAGTGAGGGAGAATAGGACATGGAGGAAGTTTAAGGGGGAGGGGATGCGCAGGATCCGGAAAAAAATGGGAAGGACTTCGAGCTGCAGATTAAAACAGCCGAAAAGGAAAACATTTATCCGCGTAGCCTCACTTCCCCTAATTCCCGTTTGCCCTAATCACGTTTACCCCAATGGCGTTTCCCCGAAATCGCTTTTACCCGAATTCCCATTTCCCCTAATTTCGGTTCCCCTAAATCTCGTTTCCCCTAATTCGCATTTGCCCTAAACACGTTTACCCCAATGGCGTTTCCCCGAAATCGCTTTTACCCGAATTCCCATTTCCCCTAATTTCGTTTCTCCCCTAATCTCGTTTTCCCTAAATCTCATTTCCCCTAATTCACGTTTGCCCTAAACACGTTTACCCCAATGGCGTTTCCCCGAAATCGCTTTTACCCGAATTCCCATTTCCCTTAATCTCGTTTCCCCTATTTCACGTTTGCCCGTATCAAGTTTTTCCTAATTCGCGTTTTCCTTATTTCGCGTTTGCCCTAATTCATGTTTGGTTTTTATTAACCGAAATAAAACGGTGGGTCTTGATATCTCAAGAGAATTATTCTTTCCTTTCTTGTTGATGATGTCGATAACCATGCCAACAAAAGTGTAAAGAAGTGCACATGGTGAGGCCATTATACGATTAGTCCTTAACGCAGCCATTGTATCTGTCACGACCCCCCCTCCGCTACCCTTCCTCACAGATAAAGTACTACATCGCATTAAACTTTTATTAAAGCAAGAGATACTATTGAAAAGCATTCGCTAGAATTGTGAACGCAGAAGGCCCACTTTTTAAGAGTTCTTAGCGTACCAGACCCCTTCCTTCTCCCCACCGTACGAGACTCTAAGCATGAGCCGTGGAAATGCCTTTTGTTAATTGAGTTCCCCCTTAACAGTAGACGTCAGTTTGTCCTGTTTGAATGTTTTCTCAGTTAGCACCATCACTGATTGGGTGTAGGAGAACTGGCCACAAAAACTTTAACAGACCGTATAAAAATTGCGTTTTCGACCGCTTCGTGGCCACGTTCTTGGAAGTTGGTTATCTGAATCACATAAAGTTTCCGTAATTTCGTCTTTTCTTAATTGCGATTATTAATGTAATTCTTTAAAAAAAGTGTTTATGATCTACAACTGAACAAAAGATTTCAGGATTTACAAACTGCAAGTCTGAAATTAATTATCTGAGGGCATGTGCTGCCTCACGAAACCTTTCGGAGGGGGGGGGGTAACACCAAAAGTATAAAATATAAAGGATTTCTGGTCTGATCGGGAGATTTTCAGCATTTACAACCTTCAAGCCAACAAATTATCTAAGGGCATGTGCTGCTTCACGAAAACTGTCGGGGGGGGGGGGGGGCACACGTGTACGATGTTAAGTTAAACGAAATTTGTTTTGGATTTTATGGATTTTTACACTGCCTGAAAATAAACATCTTTCCTTTTCTTTCTGTTGAACTTGAAATCCAAAAAGGATAAAGAAAAATTTTTGTAATTTAAAAAAAAAATTACAATGCCCCCTTTTTCGTTCCTGAGAATTGATAGCGGCAATAAGGTGCACAAAATCCTCTTTTCAAATTTTTACTGTCTGTAGCAGTGGCTTACGCCGATAGATCGTTTTCCGAACTTAGAAATATGAAAAGTTACTTCTGATTAAATGTGAAACAGCAACGACTTTTTTTTTTTCGTTAGAAATTAAAACAAAATTGCTACAGACTTAGACAATTTGGACATTGTTATAAAGTTTGTAACAAAAAGAAAAACAAAAGCTACAAAAGTTCATTTTACCTGAAACTACGTTTGTTTGTGTGCTTTTTTTTTTTTTTTTGATTGGAGGTTTAACGACCACCGTGAGCAACTCAATGGGCTATAAGCAGTCGCCCGTCCCTAATTTAGGGTCACTGGTTCCAGGGAAGGGAGAGAGCCAGAGCCGTAAGACAAACACAACATCCATGCCTGACCGGGATTCGAACCCGGACCCCTTACGGACGAATGATCAAAGGCCAGCGCCTTAGACCACTGCGCCACCGGGGCGGCTTTGTGTGCTTTCTCAAAGCTTTAGTTTTTAATTTATAGGAAAAATAATTTCATTTAATACGAAAACCAATTATTTCGAATTCTACTTTCAGTTTTATACAATTTATTTGAATATGTACCAATAGAAGAAAACTTTTGGTTAGAATAGTTCAAGAGACGCCCGTCATGTTCAATGGTATATATATATATAGCTGCAGAGTATGACCCAGGAACTTGCTGACAAGAGTAAAGAAGTGAGATAAAAAATGAACTTTCAGAAGACAAAAGTGATGTACAATACTTTTACAAAAAATGAAAATTTGTCGATTGATGGGGAAAAGCTGGAGATAACCAATACCTACATTTATCTTGGACAGCAGATATCAAGTGAGGGTCACATTGATGAAGAAATTAATAGGCGTACAAAACTTGCCTGGAGATCTTTTGGAAGAAGTAGTATAATTTTCAAGAGCAATATGCCATTATGTCTTAAAAGAAAAGTGTTTGATCAACGCATCCTTCCAGTGCTTACGTATGGTGCAGAGACGTGGAACTTAACTAAAAGAGACATACAAAGGCTGCAGACAACTCAAAGCAGCATGGAGAGGTGCATGCTTTGTGTAACCAGGAGAGATAAGAAGAGGAACTCGTGGATCAGAAAAATGGCAAGAGTGGAAGACATCATGAGCATAGTAAAATCCCTGAAACGGCAATCGGCTGGACATGTTGCAAGAAGAACGGACCATCGATGGACAGCCGAAATTTTAGATTGGACTCCAAGGGACAGGAAAAGAGCCAGAAGAAGACCACATTGGAGATGAGTGGATGAAATTCGAAAGCATGCGGGAGTGAGATGGGTGGACGAAATTCAAAAGCATGCGGGAGTGAGATGGGTGGATGAAATTCGAAAGCATGCGGGAGTGAGATGGTGGAGAGTGGGGCAAAACAGACCGTAGTGGAAGAAACTTGGTGAGATCTTTATTCATCTAGCAGTAGATTGAAAATGGTTGATGATAATGATTAAATATACATATATTTTCCTGAATTTGACGATAAAAAATTACATACAACGATTTTTTTCCTGAATTTCACAATAAATCCGATTTTTTCCCCTGAATTTTGGCGATAAAAGAAACGTTTTATTTCACTTAACGAAAATCAGGACAAACATGAATTGGGCAAAACGCGAATCAAGGCAAAGGAGAATCAGAACAAACTTGATATAGTAAACGTTTTTAGGGGAAACTTTGATACGGACAAACGTGTTTAGGGCAAACGTGAATTAGAGGAAATGAGATTTAGGGGAAACGAAATTAGGGGAAATGGGAATTCGGGTAAAAGCAATTTCGGGGAAACGCCATTGGGGTAAACAAACGTGTTTAGGGCAAATGCGAATTAGGGGAAACGAGATTTAGGGGAACCGAGATTAGGGGAAACGAAATTAGGGCGAATGGGAATTCGGGTAAAAGCGATTTCGGGGAAACGCCATTGGGGTAAACGTGTTTAGGGCAAATGCGAATTAGGGGAAACGAGATTTAGGGGAAACGAGATTAGGGCAAACGAAATTAGGGAAAATGGGAATTCGGGTAAAAGCGATTTCGGGGAAACGCCATTATGGTAAACGTAATTAGGGGAAACGGATTAGGGGAAACGGGTGTTCACTTATTTATCGGGGAAATAATATATAAAACGTGAGTGTCTGTGAGGACTGAGTAGCACTGATGAGGTGCGGGAACAACGCAGAACCTAACCCTCCTTTACTGCACTGATGCTATGCTCTGAATGTTCCAAAACCTCGTCACATATGCACCGGAAGTGACGCACAGAACTCACGCCGCCACCTGCAATATATTTCATTGGAAAAAGTCTCTTCTTTACATTGTTTCGCTTGCGTAATGTTTTTTTTTTTTTTGTTTGTTTTGTTTTTTTGTTTTGGAAAGCATCCAAGCTTTGAACGAGGACCACGCGCACGCGGGAAAAATCGTCTTAGATTGACTGTTGATAGCTACTAGCTCTCCAACTACGGCAATACAGTGACAGATGAACAGAAAGTTTTGTCTCATTATTTTTGTGTCACGTGCGAGATCTAACCAATGAGACATTCAACTGAAGGAACTATTTCTTGGGTTGTATTTCTGTGAAGTTTGATAGGAACCTCAACATCTAATCGGACGAGATAAACGTGGCTACTGATAATCAAGGAAGAAGGGCACGTAACGTACGCTGTTCAATTTTATATTAATAGTCATTGATCCAAGAATGACCGACTGAATGAGGTACAAGTTCGGTTTGACAGATGCACGCTTCTCGTTTTGTAAGTTTACTTTGAAGTTTCCAGTTTATTATCCCGGGTAATTACTTCGTGGCGTGCTGATTTCTCTCTATATCAATCCCATTTGGTATATACACTGTGTGGCCACTTTATTATGACCACCTGACAGTTTTAAGCAAATTAGCTATGGCTGCACGCTGTTGTCGCCAGAGGGCGAGGCTAGTATAAAAAAAGGAAGCTTAGTGCTTCGAACAGTAGTAGAAGTGATTTTTCGGTGACGAGATGGGTAAAAAATACGATTTGACGGACTTTCAACGTGGGATGATTGTAAGAGCTCGGAGTCATAGAGCGAGTATCACCGAAACCGCCGCATTCGTGAAATGTTCCAGAGCAGCTGTTGTTAAACCGTTTAAAGACTTGACTGTCAGCCAAAAAAACTGGGTCTATACGTGCAACGTGTGGTCGTCAGCGACTAGTGATTGCTCGAGCGGAACGGAGAGTGCCCAGACTGGTAACAGACAACAGGAGGGCGACAGTGCAGCAAATTACAGACCATCTTAATCAAGGATCCCCTCAAATGATCTCTGCACGCACTGTTCGCCGTATACCGCATCGGATGGGATATGACAGCCGAAAGCCTGTTCGAACCCCTTTGCTGCCTGCAGTTAACAAGAGAAAAGGTCTTCAGTTCACACAGGAGCACAAGGATTGGACATTCGATAATTGGAAACAAATTATGTGGTCCGATGAATCCCGTGTTCAGTTGCACCATGCCGATGGCCGAGTGAGAATTTGACGGAAACAGCACGAAAGCATGGACCCCAAATGCATTGCTACAACCATTCAAGCTGGTGGAGGCAACGTTATGGTTTGGGGAATGTTTTCCAGGCATGCTTTAGGCCCTTTAATTCGTGTTGATCAACGTCTGACTGGCACATCATATCTAAACATCGTTGCGGACCAAATTCATTCTGTCATGTGGATGGTTTATCCCAATGGCGATGGCTACTTTCAACAAGATTATGCCAAGATAATGCGTCCTGCCATAGTGCTCGTACTGTACAGGATTGGTTTCAGGAACATGCCGGTGAGTTTGCTTTGCTTAGGTGTGTGCCCCCCCCAATCTCCAGATCTCAACCCCATTGAGAATTTGTGGGATGAAGTTGAACGAGCCATCAGACAGCTGGATCCACAACCCTGCAATCTCACACTCCTGGAAAGTGCTATTTATCAAGCATGGTCTCAGATTACATAAACCACCTATCAACATCTCGTGGAGTCCATGCCACGAAGAATCGACGCAGTATTAAAGGCAAAAGGTGGCCCAACGAAGTACTGAGGGGGTGGTCATAATAAAGTGGCCACTCAGAGTATAAACAGTTGCCCCTAATTTAGCGCCACTGGTTGTACGGAAGGGAAAGAGCCAGAGTGCCATAAGACAAACAACATCCATGCCCCACCGGGATTCGAACTCGATCGCTTCTCGGACTAATGGTCATAAGCCAGCCATTAGACAACTGCGCCACCGGGGGCGGCCTCTGGTGTTTCCATTTAACAGAAATAAATAAGATTCTTAAAAAATTGTGATTTCAATATGTTACTACGGGAAAGGAACATCTCCGTATGTTTATTGCTTTATCCACCGATACTAAATGTGACTAAGAGTAGACTCACTTATAACGTGGTCGTATTTAACGAGAGCCCGAACTTAACGGTGTCGTCGATTTTTAGGCCGGTGCTGAAAACGTTGGTTTTGCGGTTACTTACCGTAATCTGAGAACAGGTGTACATATAGTTAGGACAGACAATTGAAATAAGACTGGCAGCGTTTTACGCTTATAAGAAGACGCTGGTGTGTTTAAAAGTAACGTTTTATTTATTTAATAATTTTTATTTCGTTTATAAATAGTTTTGGTTGTTGTTTTTTTCGCTTTTTCTTTTACTGAACAATTTTGTGAATTCTTTTCACTCAACCTCACAGCGCGATGTGATCGCGGTCAGCTGTAGGCTTGTTTTCATATGGTTTGCAGCTGTACCGCGCATCTTAACAACGTAGTGGATCCGTTCATTTGCTTTTGAAGGGGTGTTTAGTGACATTTGTCAATAAGTCGCAGGACACCCTTGTATTTCACAAATCGGAAGGAAAATGAAATATCTGAATACTCCAACAAAGAATCGGTGAGGGGGGGCTACCTTTTGGGCTAGTTCCGGAGCATGACCGCCATCTTGAAATCCGCCATATTGAGTCAAGGTCAAAGTTTTCATATGGTAAGGGGGTCATGTTGCATATCAAACAAGACCAGAATTTTCTCAGAAATCGATTGCCGTAATCAGACTTGACATATGTGCTGCTATTCACAAGTTATCAACACAGAAAGTTGAAACAACCATTGTTTGTTGCAGGTAATTGAAAATGGCAGTGACTAAAGAGGAGAGGACTGAAGTGATTCTAATGTCTGGGGAACGCAGCTGCCGTTTCATAGCCGCAGACTTCAACAACCGACACCCAGAAAGGCCACCAATTTCACACAGCACTGTCGCATACCTTATATAGAAATTCCGAAAAACTGGGACTGTGGGCGACAAGCCACGTAATTGTTACGGTTTCCTCGTCTGCCGAAAACTGTTACCGAAGAACAAATCCCAACAATGATCTTGGCATCCTTTGCAAAGGATCCACAACGTAGCACACGATGTCTCGCAGCAGAATGTGGTATCACCCAGTCAGCCATTGTACGGATTATTCCCACCGCTCACTGGCATCCGTTCAAGACATCAAACGGAAGTCATCGCTGTTTCCAAGTTATGTATGTATTAATCCGTTCAAGATCCAGATACAGCAGTAGCTATCAGAGTATGACCCTGACAGACGTATCGAGTTCTGCACCTGGAGTTTAGGACATCAACAGGATCCCTCCTTCGCACAGGGCATTTTGTTCAGTGACGAGGACAATTTTTATGTCAGTGGTGAGGTTAGCCGTCAGAACCACAGGTACTAGAGGAACAGGAACCCTCACTGGACGGAACCATCCAAAGTCGTTGGTAATGTAAAGGTTATGGTGTGGTGTGGAATATGGGACACCCGTGTAATCGGATCCATTTTCATCGACAATAACCTAAATGCTCAGCGCTACCTGAAAATGCTACAGGAAACAGTGTTCCCTTCCCTTCTGAATGAAAATGGCAGTTTCCCCTATTATTTCCAACATGATGGGGCTCCAGCACACTACGGAGCAACTGTTCGTCAATGGCTAGATGTTCAATTCCCTGGTCATTGATTGGCCGGCGTGGTCCTGTGGAATGGTCACCCAGATCTGCCGACCACTCAACTTTTATCTGTGGGATTCATCTGAAACACCTGGTGTATGCTGAGAAAATCCTCGACAAACACCACCTTCAGCAACGCATCCTGGAGGCCTGGAACCGCATTTCTCCCGATATTCTCGTGTGAGTGCATAACGACTGGATCAAGCGCCTTCAGCTTTGTGTTCAACAACAGGGACAACACACTGAACACATCAAATAGCTGCGCATCACAGGGTAGTTTAGAGGTTGTCATTTCAACTTTCTGTAATAACTTGTGAATCACAACACACATGTCAAATCTGATTACGGCAATCAATTTCTGAGAAAATTCTTGTCCTGTTTGATATGCAACATGACCCACTTACCATTTGAAAATTTTACCTTGATCCAATATGGCGGATTTTAAGATTGCGGCCATGCTTCGGAAATAGCCTAAAAGATATTTTTTCCCTCGCCGATTCTCTGCTGGGGTTTTCAGATATTTCATTTCCCCCACCCGTTTCTGAAATACAATGACGTCCTGCGACTTTTCTTTTCACACACCCTAAACACGCACGCAAGCACACGCACGCACGCGCGCACACACGCGCACACACACACACACACACACACACACACACACACACACACACACACACACACACAGGGTAATTCAAAATGATTTCAGAAGAGCATAATTCCATGTTTATCAACCATGTATGGTCTGGCCATACATACACCAAATGAAAGAGGAAATTTCTGAGTTTTAGTAGGTCACCATGAGAAGGCTCCACTGTCACTGTGGAGCCGCCTCCTTGGTGCTGTTCACCGTTTCCTCAACGAAGTGCTTGCTCCCTTGGCACTGGATTGGTCGCAGTGGACCCCATGACTTTGTACTCTACAGCGAGCCACTTAGGTCACCGGCACTTACACCATGCAACTTCTTCTTTTGAGGGTATGTTAAGGATACTATGTACATGGCACTGTTGACTATAACCCTGGATGAGGTCAAAAAACGCATTGTTACTGCGGTGGAGTCAGTGACAACGGACATACTGGAATGAGTGAATCTGCGGATTAGAAAGGTTGCCTAATACCCTGGAGCTCACCCAGAGTTGTAGGCAACAGTGGCATGTACACATGGAATGTACCTATTAATCATAACAATTCCCCATTCTCCCCTCTTCAATTTTTTAAACAAGGTACGACTATCGACGAACTCTTCCAGCTAAATTTTGTTTTGGAAAAACGCTCGACGTCAAATGAAAACATTGCAACGCGGCTCACTCAAACACAAAGAGACGTTTTCTCTGCGTGAAACAGATACAGTTAATACTTCGGCAATGAGTCACTTGTCCACTGAAGGATTACAAGAGATCAGACTTATATATCCTCCTGCGCACGACATCTAATTTTACTGCTCCGCTGGTATCAATCTCTTTTAATATATTCGAGTCATTGGCGAAGCTGTTTGCCAGTAATTTCCATTGCGGAACTAAACATGCGTAAACAGTTCAGTGGGGATATTTCTTCATTATTTCTGCCTGGTTTCGCCTGTCGACCTTGAAAAATGGGCTCAGATCTTTGAGAGCTTAACAACCAGAACGTGAAAAAGTGAACACGTACCGTAAGAGGGGTGTTGTCACTTTTCCGAGAAAACCGGCTTGAAAATCACCTCACCTCACCCCCCACCCCACCCCAGCCGCTCTCGCCATCCTCCCAAGATATCTGTGTTAGAAAGACCGTTTGGCAGCATAGAGAAAGAAGTATTGCAATCCAACAGCGTGATCACGGAGACGACTGCAGTTGATATTACGATATTAATATGCCTTAAAAAAAAAAAAAAAGAGGGGAATTTTATGTCATCACTTTGTCCGTCTGTCCGTCCGTCCGTCTATTTAGAAGAACGCTTTTGGGGCAATGACGCAGTCCTGAAAAAGAAGTGGTTTGGCGCTTCGAAAACCGGCCCTTGCGTTATTGACTCCAGCTGGTATGCGGAACGGCAGATGGCGGTGGGTTGGGGTGGGGTGGCGGCAACAAACCTTGAATTACACTCTAAAATACATATATGTAAATATAAATACCTGTATTGGCTTTCTGGTGTATACCTGTATATATATATATATCATCATCATCATCATTGTCAACCATTATCAATCCACTGCTGGACGAAGGTCTCCCCAAGTTTCCTCCACAACGGTCTGTCTTGTGCCAGTCTCCTCCATGTCACCCCTGCATACTTTCGAATTTCATCCACCCATCTCCCATGTGGTCTTCTTCTGGGTCTTTTCCTGTCCCTTGGAATCCAATCTAAAATTTCGGCTGTCCATCGATGATCTGTCCTTCTGGCAGTATGTCCAGCCCATTGCCATTTCAGGGATTTAACTCTGATCATGATGTCTTCCACTCTTGTCATTTTTCGGATCCACGAGTTCCTCTTCTTATCTCTCCTGGTTACACCAAGTATGCACCTCTCCATGCTTCTTTGAGTTGTCTGCAGCCTTTGTATGTCTCTTTTAGTTAAGGTCCACGTCTCTGCACCATACGTAAGCACTGGAAGGATGCATTGATCAAACACTTTTCTTTTAAGACATAATGGCATATTGCTCTTGAAAATTATGCTGTTTCTTCCAAAAGCTCTCCAGGCAAGTTTTGTACGCCGATTAATTTCTTCATCAATGTGACCCTCACTTGATATCTGCTGTCCAAGATAAACGTACGTGTCTGTTATCTCCAGCTTTTCTCCATCAATCGATAAATCTTCATTTCTTGTAAAAGCATTGAACATCACTTTTGTCTTCTGAAAGTTCATTTTTAATCCCACTTCTTTACTCTTGTCAGCAAGTTCCTGGATCATACTCTGCAGCTCTGATGGGGTAGTTGCAAAAATGACTACGTCATCAGCAAAACGAAGGTGGGTTAGATAATCTCCATTAATCTTTATCCCCTTGTTTTCCCAGCTCAGCGACTGAAAAACACCCTCCAATGTGGCATTAAAGAGCTTCGGAGATATGGTGTCACCTTGTCTCACTCCCTTTCCAATTTTTATGTGTGTTGTATTTTCAAACAGCCGAATCTTTGCACTTGCATTTTCATAGATGTTATTAATAATATTAATGTATGCATCTTCAATACCGCAGGTTTTCAGAGCCATTGTAACTGCTGATGGTTTCACCGAATCAAAGGCTTTTTCATAATCGATAAAAGCCATGCACAATGGAAGTTCATATTCCCTCGCTCTTTCAATTAGTTCTCTCAGCACGTGGATATGATCTATTGTGCTGTAGCCACTCCTGAATCCAGCTTGTTCTCTCGGTTGAGCCATGTCCAGTGTTACCTTCAAGCGGTGTGAAAGAACTTTAGTGAAGATTTTATAAACTACTGATAGGTCTGTAGTTTCCGAGATCCTCAATGTCACCTTTCTTATGTAGCAGGATCATTGTAGCGGTGTTCCAATCCTCAGGAATCTTTCCTTCATTAAGGCATCGAGTGAAAATTTGGGCGAGTACTGTTTCGATTTCTCCACTTGCTTCTTGTATGATGTCTACAGTAATTCCATCTTCTCCTGGAGCTTTTCCCCGCTTCATGTTCTTGATTGCATGTGCAACTTCTGCTGGAAGGACTGGAGGAACTCTGGTACTGGTATCTTTCATGATGTCTGGAGTGCATATATCATCCCTTTCATATAATTTGGAGTAGAAATCTTTCACTCTTGTCAAAATTTCGCCTCTATTTCTTGTTACAGAACCATCTTCTTTTCTCAGTGCCATAATCTGTTTTCTTCCCTTACTGAGATGTCCCTTTGCTATCTTTAGGCTTTGGTTGTTTTCAATTGCTTTCCTCACTAGTTCACAATTGAATTTCCTTACGTCTTCAGTGATACTTTTTCTTACTGTCTTGCATAGCTCTATATATTCCACTTTGGAAGTCACATCTTCTTTAGTTGTCCTCATCTCTCTTCTTTTTTGCATCAACATTTTTGTTTTTCCTGATAATTTATTTACATGCAACTTGTTCTTAGACCCAGCTAATTTTGTTGCTGTTTCCATAAGAGCTTTGGTTACTTTTCTGTTAACTTCAGAGATGTCCACTTCTTCCGATGTTAGGCCTTCTAAAGCAGAGAACCTGTTCTTCAGTTCCAACTTGAAGGTATTATGGTGTTTTTTAAGGTTGGTTATGTCAATAGATTTTGTTTGTCTTATGAGCTTGCTACGTTCAAGTTTACTGTTGAGGTGCATCTTACATCTCACCAATCTATGGTCACTACCTGTGTTGAACTTGTTTAGCACACTGCAGTCTTCTATGACGAATTTTTTGTTACACATAATAAAATCAATTTCACTTGTCGTCCCATTTGGATGTCTCCATGTCCATTTCCTGTGTGGCTTTTTCTTGAAGAAGGAGTTCAAGATGAAAAACCCTTCTGCCTCTGCAAACTCAACGAGAGTATTTCCACGCTGGTTTCTGTTGCCGTGACCGAATTTACCTACTGAAGTTTCATTCTGTTGCCGTTGCCCTATTTTTGCATTGAAATCTCCCATAATTATTTTCAATTGCTGCTTACCTTTATTATTTAGATGACGAATTTCCTCATAAAATTCTTCAATTTCTTCTTCAGGATGACTTGTGGTGGGTGCATAAGTTTGAATAATCTGAGCCTGGTATCTTTTCGAGAGTTGGATAACAAGTCGTGCAGCTCTGTCAGAGGAACTTTCAACTTCTACAACTTTATCCTTCAGTTTCTTGTTTATTATAAATCCAACACCACTAGTTCTGATAGTATCTGTCCCACGATAGTAGAAGAGATGTCCACTTTTCAGTTCGATGAGATCTTCTCCTTTTCTCCTTACCTCACTTAGCCCCACGATGTCCCACTTGATCCTTTGTAGTTCCTCTTCCAATTCAAGAAGCCTTGAATCAGAAGAAAGGGAGCGTCCATTGTACGTAGCCAAGGTCAGCATCAGATGGCAGCCTAGTCCGGTCCTCCGGGGATTCTTAGCACCCTCTGCCTTCATGTCGCACTGGCCGCTGCCTTGGCCAGGTACATTCCAGCTGCCGGAGACTGAGGGCCAAGATTTAAGTTGTGGAATCATTTTGGAGGGGTTTGGCCATAACTCACCACGCTGGCCAAGCGGGTTGGTGAGTGTGGGATAGAATTTCCTCTAATCCCGATGGTATAGTTATACCGCTATTGGCGGTCGTCAGAGCCCCTTTAGTGGGAACAGGATGCACCACGAGAAGGCGGGGTTGACATTTGTCAAGGAGAGGCTGTGATGTTACGCATCACCTGACCTTACATCCCTATATATATATATATATATATATATATTCTATAAAGATACCTAAGCAAAAAAATACATATATAATTTTGACTCACACCTAGTACAACATAGAAAAGGTTATGTATCTACCTGTGTGAGTAAAAGGAGAAAAGAAAAAAAATAAAATAAAACAACTGAATGTAGAAGGTGTCGAGAATACTGAGCCTTGGCTATCAAGGACCAGCAAAAACTCTGCATTTTCTCACTTCCACAAAGACCTAGTTGGAAATGGGTTTCTGCAAGGCCATAGATGCAAGTAACATTCCCACCTAAAATAGTTTAAAATATATATATATAAGTCATGTCCTCCGTAGAGTAGCATGACCTAGCACTAGTTAACAATTTCGCTTGCATCCATTAACCCTTCATGGCCCGACCCATGCTCTTCATCTGTTACTATTATACAGAGAGAAAGAAGATTAAAGAGAACTCAAGCTGTGAGAGTGACATAATAAATAGAAATGATTTTCAGCTATAACGAAATTCCAAGTTCGTTTGAGAGAGAATTTAAACCTGAAAAACAAATTTTACATTGCAATTAAAAAAGGAAATGTTAATTTATAACGAACAGATTTTTGAAAGAAAACTTGAGTCTAAAACCCCCTACTCTACAACTTATGACAGCACGAAAACGAGAATAAGTTAAAGATAATAATTAACTAAAGAAAACTTTGTGAAAGTTATATACCTTAAACAGTTAGTTGCAATATGTACAAAGTATTTCATCAGTGCTTTAAGTGCATAATTAATTAGTTATTAAGAACTTAACTACTTTGAATTTCTACTATACTCAAAGTTTGTCCCCTAGATATTAATAGTTATGATTTTGAAAACCTATATACTAATCTGCCTCTATCAGATATAATCACTACCTTTAAAGAGCTGTATGCAGAATTTAAACTTAACCAATTTGTTGATGTAGGAACTTGGAACTCTTATCTCAATTGCTGCATAAAAAATAACCATATCTTATATAATAATACTCTCTATAAGCAAGTGAACGGTATTCCAATGGGAACATCAACGTCCACGAATATCGCTAATCTATTCCTGTTCTTTAAGGAATATAAATTCATTAAAAATCACCCCACCTGCTCAGATAACTACCTTTACACTTTTAGATATATTGATGATCTGCTGTGTATCAATAATTCCGAAGTTATAGAGAGTGATTTTGATAATATCTATCCTAGCTCTCTTAACTTATGTAAAACCAACCACAGTAATCAGGAACTTGAGTTCCTAGACTTAAGCATTAAGCTCAACAGAGGTAACCCATCTATTAGCCTCTTTGATAAAAGAGTTAATTTTCCTTTCAAAGTAATTAAATATCTACACTGGAATAATAACATTTCAACCAAAGTAATTGAGAATGTACTAATTTCTCAGGTCCTAAGAATTTCAAGAATTTGCAGCAACAATTTGGACTTCAATTACCACATTAATATACTATTAGAAAGTTTTCTAGAGAACGAAATTCCTTCTTCTTTCATCAAAAGAACTTTAAGAAAAATTATTCTGAATAATAGAGTAAGGTTGGCAGATCTGCTTTAATTTTCTACACAGTTAATAATATGATTCTGACCAATCAAAGCCGTAAGGAAGTTGGCTAGAGGATGCCTATTAACTACCTAAAGGAACCTTAGTGCTATGGATATGACGGTCCTATTAAAACAAAAAAATTAAATAATATAAACAAAATCACAAAAAAAGCTTAAAAATCTGTTTATAAAAGAAAATAAAAACAAATAAAAAAGAAAACTAGTTATTCATCACTAGGATAGCTATACTAAAAATAGTAAAACCAACATTAAAATTAATAAGATTCTGATTAATCTATAGAAGCTCACTAAGGTGATTTAATACATGCAAAGATTATTAAATAAACTGCTCGTGTATTTTATAATATTTCTCATGTATTCTGGAGAGTTAATTCTGCTCATTCTGATCATGCAGATCCACAGTCTTAAGTTTATATAAGTTTATATTTTTTTCTCTGGTTAAAATCTCCGCGCGTTGGTTTCTTGCTGTATGAGGAGGCCATCAGCCCCACCCTCACTGCCCCCCAGCGTCTAGGGAGTGGCGGAAGAGGTCAGCTATGTTCTCCTCTTGTGAGGAGAAAAGTTTTTGTAACACAAGAGGTAAGCTCTCTTCCTTGTTTTTGGGTTCTAGGTTTTATAAGTTCAATGTTTGTACTTCATGTACCTTTTCTCTGTCGTTTTTTAGCTTTTCAGCTTTTAAGCATTGGTTTGTCTGTTAACATTTATGCGGGTTTTAACTCTTACTTTTCTTTGTAACTTTGAGCGTCTTTTGTGGTACCTAGGAACAGAAGATGGCTAAGCTTGTTCCTTTTCTATGCGCTGTCTATGCGCTGTTTTTCCAAAGTAGTTAAGTTCTTAATAACTAATTAATTATGCACTTAAAGCACTGATGAAATACTTTGTACATATTGCAACTAACTGTTTAAGGTATATAACTTTCACAAAGTTTTCTTTAGTTAATTATTATCTTTAACTTATTCTCGTTTTCGTGCTGTCATAAGTTGTAGAGTAGGGGTTTTAGACTCAAGTTTTCTTTCAAAAATCTGTTCGTTATAAATTAACATTTCCTTTTTTAATTGCAATGTAAAATTTGTTTTTCAGGTTTAAATTCTCTCTCAAACGAACTTGGAATTTCGTTATAGCTGAAAATCATTTCTATTTATTATGTCACTCTCACAGCTTGAGTTCTCTTTAATCTTCTTCTCTCTGTATAATAGTAACAGATGAAGAGCATGGGTCGGGCCATGAAGGTTAACGGATGCAAGCGAAATTGTTAACTAGTGCTAGGTCATGCTACTCTACGGAGGACATGACTTATATATATATTTTTTAAACTATTTTAGGTGGGAATGTTACTTGCATCTATGGCCTTGCAGAAACCCATTTCCAACTAGGTCTTTGTGGAAGTGAGAAAATGCAGAGTTTTTGCTGGTCCTTGATAAAGCCAAGGCTCAGTATTCTAGACACCTTCTACATTCAGTTGTTTTATTTTATTTTTTTTTCTTTTTCTCCTTTTACTCACACAGGTAGATACATAACCTTTTCTATGTTGTACTAGGTGTGAGTCAAAATTATATATGTATTTTTTTGCTTAGGTATCTTTATAGAATGTGAATTCTGAATTTTCAAAACTGCTGCGTTGCGCGTTTTGATTTTCAGGTTATTTTGCACCCTTCGTTTTAAATTCTAAAATTTTTTCCTTAGTCTTCAGTTTTGCTCTTAAGTATATATATATATATATATATATATACACTGAAGTGCCATAAAAACTGATACACCAGTCTAATACTTGGTAGGTCCCCCACGGGAGCGCAGGACTGCAGAAATTCGACGAGGCACGGACTTCACTAGCTTCTGGAAATATGCTGTAAGCAATGCACACCATACTTCCTGCAGAGCTTTCCACAATTCGGGGGTATTCCGAGGTCTCGGATTCCTGTGTTTGATAGCACGTTGCATGGCATCCCAAATGTGTTCAATCACGTTCAGATCTGGGGACTTGAATGGGAATGGCAACACCCCAAACTCAGATGAATGCTCCTCTAACCATAATGAGGCGTCCGACACTTGTGTGGAGGTGCATTGTCCTGTTAGAGCAGTCGCAACCCATCAGCATGAATGCAGGACATGAACAGGTGTACCTCGTCAGAAAGGATGCGCACATAGTGTTGGCCGGTAACAGACGTTTGTAGACGTACCAGGAGTCCCAGTGAAGTCCAGCTAAACACACCCCATACCATTACGGACCCCCCACTAGCCGGTAGAGTACCCTGTCGACAGGCAGGATCCATGGCTTCATGGGGTTTGCGCCACACACGAATCCTTCCATCTGCCCAATACAGTTGGAAACGCGACTCGTCAGCCCAAGCTACTTGTTTCCAGTCATCAAGTGTCCAAGGGCGGTGTTGCCGTGCCCAAGTGAGGCGCATAGTTCTGTGTCGTGCACCCATCAAGGGGACTCGAGTTGGGCATCGGCTCCCAAAGTCCAAATCGTGCAGGGTACATTGCACAGTCCGGACGCTGATGCTTGTTGAGGCTCCAGCATTGAATTCCGATGATACCTGCGAGAGTGTTGCACGCATATCGCGTGAAACGATTCTTGACAGCCGACGATGGTCACGTTCACCCAATGTCTTTTTACGGCCACACTGGTATCGTAGGTTGGAGGTTTTGCCGGAATTCTTGTAGTCACGGTACACCCTTGCAATGGTCGTCTGTGAAAATTCGAACTTCGTTTCTACTTCCGAAATACTATGGCCCATCTCACGAGCGCCAACAATGACACCGCGTTGAAAATCGGGTAAATCGTTATTACTTGTCATTCTCATGCCGACAACAGCTCTGACAGCTGGCAAGGATATCTATCGCTTTATATACGCACTGGCGGACGCAACCAAGTACGCGCATAGGTGGCGTTGCTATGTGTTTTGCATAAGCTCGTCTGTACCAGTTTTTCTGGCACTTCAGGGTATTACTGTCTGGTATCCACATTACTGGCTATTTCTGAAGTGGTTTCGGTAAATAAAGGATCCACGGATTTGTGCATAGCCACTTTAAAAACATGAGTGAGTGAGTGAGTGAGTGAGTGAGTGTGTGAGAGAGAGAGAGAGAGAGAGAGAGAGAGAGAGTGAGAGAGAGAGAGAGAGAGAGAGAGAGAGAGAGCGAGAGAGAGAGAGAGAGAACTCGGTTAGGATTATTTGTGTTAAAGAAAATGTCGATTTCAATGGGCGACGTTTGAATAAATACAGTAAATTTTAAAAAGTTCCATTCAGTTAGGCAAAAAGTAGCATGGCGGGGGCCTATACTGTACAGTTGTTTTGGGGTGTGCATGTCGTTCTCAGTTAGTATATACGGCTGTAACCATATACAGTAACCGAGAGCGACATACAAAAAAGGCTAACCAATCTTCATTTTTTTGTAAATTTTCAGGAGCACCTGATTGAACTAAGCTTACCGCAAACGGCAAATATTTGGAAATTGAAAGTTTTTCCATTTCTTTTTTGGAGTGTTTAACGGCCATCTCGATTTTTTTTATTTTTTTGGTCAGTCTCTGAAAATACGTCCTCGTTATCATTATACCCTAAAATCCAAGTTTACGCATTTGCAAAAAAAAAAAAAAAAAAAAAAAAAATTGTGTGGGAATTTTAACTCGCAGAATGTTCAAGCAAAATAAAAAATTGGTTGCTCATTTTGCTTTCATGCATTTTCTTTTTTTACAATCTTTTAAATTGTGAAGCTACACCATAGAACACTTTCAGAACACCAGAAGCAAAATATATATTTAGACAGTCACTACAGATACTGTCGGAAATTCTAACATCAACTTCCAAAACAGATAATGAAAATCAATTCTGATCGGTTAAGAAATTTAGTAGTGCTTTATCAAGACTAAAAATCTAGGTGATTTGATCAATGACAGCTAATAAACACTTAAGTGAACTTCATTTACGCCTTAGGAAAAATTCTAGCTAAAATTATCGAACTACAACGTTTAAGACCGTGCTAATGAATAGCGAAACAACGGTTCCGTACAACATCTAAATATAAAGTTCAGCACATTTATGAGTCCTTTCGGCATCATTATAAAGTGCTACTGTGTCGTCAACTGCAAATTTAATACACGAACGATTTCTACTCCTCCAGATTCTTTTGTAAGTATATTTAATTTTTACTTCTACAAGGGCAGTTTAATGTTACTTTAAAAATATACTGCTACAAATTAATAAATAAATGAAGGAAACAACAGAATAAACTGTATGATTACCAATTTAACTGCTAGGAATTCGTCTCGCAAGATCAAGCCATTGTACGACGGAAGCGGGGTGGTGGTCTACAAACAAGGAACGCGTGAACTCATGAGCTCACGCTGTCTAGAGGAGAGTAAAAGCTTTCAGCCATTTCTAGCAGCATTTTGAGATAAACACAATTACTAACTAATAAATAGCAACAATGAGGGTAATGGTATCCTTTCTTTAACGACACAGAGGCGAGACAAACAATTATAAGGCAGGCGAATTCCGTAAAAGCTTTCTGATCATAAAATTTCTACATCTCAAATGTTTACATCTTTGTCCGGGCATCCCAGATTCAGTTTCGGACACAAGGGGGCAGTCTAGTGTCCGAAACTGAACGGTTCCGAACATGTGACGAAGTGCAAAAATGGGTTGATCGCGTCACACGACGAAGTATTCTTCATGGCTGGAATCCGTCAGCTGCCCGACCGATGGCGGAAGGTGATAGATAATGACGGCGCATATTTTGATTCGTAAAGGTATTGTTATTTTCCTTCAAATTACATGTTCCGTTGTCTTAAATCGCTTTAAAACTTATTTGTTTTCCAGTTTTAAACAGTTTCATGTTAGGCTGCGCACCTCTAAATTCTTTATACCCACAGAACTGTGCGCTTCTTTCTTTAATTGCTGAGGCAAATCTACGATCTACCTAAATACGAGGTCGAAATCACAGCGGAAACCGAAACCTTTCGAGTGTTATGCTTTTTTATTTTCATTTTTCCACCTTTTAAACAAATGTAGGGTCAACTGGAATCCTCGCGTAATCAGTAAATGCCTAATGTTCTCTGGCAACATGAATTTAATACTTGAAAAGGGTCCGTGGGCACCAGCGACGCCTTAACACACAGGAAAGGTGCCTTGATTTCGGAGTCGTTTTTGACTCATTAAATCAACAATTTACTAAGTATGCTAGTTTCACCTAACATGGCAGACATGATAACGTAAACACAACGTCAAAAGAAACCATGAAAGATCGCAATGCGCAGTTAATCTCTAAAAAAAAAAAATGCTATTGCCAGATGTAGCCAGCAAGCTATGCTCTGGGGTCGCACATTCATGCGGATAAGCTACGCCATAAGTTGCAATAATACTGTGCTGCCATCTAGTGACGATAATATGTCCCGTTTCGTTTATACTTTTTTTTTTCCTTTCAAATTATAAGATAATTTGACTTGGTCTTTGAAAAGCGCATAAATATGGTTCCATTTCATGTAATTTATCCCAATACGGCTCATTGCAGATTTAGGAATTTAAAGCGCATGGGCCTAAGACACTTTCCACAAAACAACAATATTTAAAGGTTGCACATGTTGGTAGACTAACTTTTTCTCTATAGTAACTCTTCTTCTTCACTGCAGATAAATACGAGGGTTGTACTGAAAGTAATGCAAAAGTGGGCACAACTTTTTTATTAACTGACAGAGGTCGTTCAAACTTCAAACTGCACATGTTGGTACAGTAACTCTTCCTCTCTAGTAACCTTTCTTCTTCAATGCAGGTAAATACGAGGGTTGTACCGAAAGTAATGCAAAAGTGGGCATAACTTTTTTATTAACTGACAGAGGTCGTTCAAATTGCACATGTTGGTAGAGTAACTCTTCCTCTATAGTAACCTTTCCTCTTCATTGCAGATCTGCTGGTAGCGTTTGAAGCCAATGAAGTACGATTCTTCCGATCTGGTGACAAGGCATGAAACGTGGAAATTATATTCACGATCCGGAAACGAAGAAGCAATCCATGGAACGGCGTCACACCTCTTCACCAAAGCCTAAGAAGTTCAAGAGCCAGCGATCAGCACAGAAAGTTATGGTGACAGTTTTTTTTTTTTGGGGGGGGGGGGGGAATCACAGGGGTGTCATTCTCTTCGATTTTATGGAAAGTGGCAGTCATATCTTTGGTGTGGTGTAGATTTTATCGCACAGTGTTCATTACTCTTTCTTTCAGATTTGTGTGAGTAAATTGGAGTTTTGAGTATTCACTCCGGTACGGTTTCGCTGCCACCAGACCAGGTTTTTTTTTGGTTTTTTTTTCTTAGTACTGGTCAAATTTACTACGCTTTGTTGCTCCTCAGAGGCATGGTGAAGGATACGTTGATTGGGATGAATCAGAGCTGAGCCTTCACTACACTATATATACATTTTATTTACATAAGACACCCTTCAGCAGGGAATCGATTTCACCCTCGTGATAAGTATGATGAGAGCTCAATATAGATTATACAACACTAGGTTCTTGATCTAGAGCAGTATCCAAGCCAGATAAGAAAGGGTCCAGCACAGTTCTGCACTAAATGTGTGCATACATATTTGTACTGAGAATTTATCACGCATTATAACTGGAATTAGTTGCTTTTAAGCATGCAGGACTTCTCAGGTGAAGGATGCAGCCTGTCATTAAAATTCTATTATATTACTGCTTTACCCGCAGGTAATTAATGTCTGCCTTAACTCGCACGTAGGCTCCTAACTATAGCTAGTCAGCCGCAGCCGATTAGCCTTCGTACTTGTCGTGCGCGCTCATCTCTTACGCAACGACGACCGTTCGACTCCTCTGCTTCCTATCCGAAAGACAAGTGGCCCACACAAGTTCGTTATGACTGTTTTTGGCCCGTTCAAAACTATGCAGCCCAGACCTAGCACGACCAATCACATGCGCGCACACCTTTCGAGCATAGGCAATGCTGTGGTAAACATCTTACACTGCTCCGCCTATGTCAACCTACCAACAAACTTTTTCTGCTAAGTGAAGGTCCCCATGCTTATGAACTTCTAGCTCAAATGCAGAATTCACCAAGGAGGGAATTTCCTTCCCCCCTTTCGTCTCTCCGTGGGACCCTGACACATATGGCCGACTTGTTGTCATCTTCCTTCTTACAGGGCAAAAATGGCGTCTCGTCTCCCATTTCTGATTTTTTCCATTTATCCTGTACTAAACATTTTCGCATAATTTTCACGCCATCACAGTGGCCGTACCATGACGAGCGAGCGGTACATTGTGACACTCAAGAAACATAGTGAAACCATAAGGAGGAAGGGGCCGAACTGGAATCTGAAGAGGATCCACATTCACCATAATAATGTGAAACCACACACATCTTTGGCAACAAATCAGGCGATCAGCAAATTAGGCTAGTCGGTAGTCCCTCATCCGCCGCACAGCCTAGATCTGGCGCACAACGACTTCTACCTGTTAGGTCCTGTGAAGGACAGTCTCCGGGGACAAGGATTCGATGACACAGACGAGGTGAAAGTGGCTGTGAAGAAGTGGGTACAACAGTACACACCTGAATTTTTTCAAAGAGGATTCGAGAGTTGGGTTCAACGATGGCGCAAATGCATCGCTTGTGATGGAGACTCTGTTAAGTAGTACCTTTATATAGAGAAAGAGTTACTCTACCAACATCCGCAATTTCAACGACCTCTGTCAGTTAATAAAAAAGTTATGCCCACTTTTGCATTACTTTCGGTACAACCCTCGTAAAATTATTACTCTTAAATCTGGACCACAGAGGTGAAGTAATGTAGGAATGTACGATTTATTATTCAAAGTGTATTTGAAATTAATGTAAGATGAAAAATTACTGGGAAATGAATAAAAAAAGGAACTTTTTTTTTTTTTTTTTACATTTTTCTTATGTGAAAAAGGTCTGGCGGGCCTCAGAAAAGAGCTTCAGGGCTACTAATGGCCCGCGGGTCACCGGCTGAATATCTCCTTCTTTAGGTAGATCAGAAATCAAAGCATTTTTTGAAGCAGATTTAATAACGTCAGAAATGTCACTACGCTGGCTTTTAAATATTTCTACCAATGACCAATAAAAGCCTTCTCGCTCGTGTGCAATGTTATACAAGTGCAAGCACCTCGTTCCTTGAAAATGATGCTCCCCTTGGGGGTCTTCCGGTCAATGAAAACTCACAATACCAATAGATTGGCAAAGTAGGTTTACTTAGATCTTCTTACGACAGAAATGCCGTTTGTCAGTAGTGCACTTCCTGTCTTCGATTTAAAAAAGAAAAGAAATTGGAAGTAGGCAGTGGCATACCCAAGATTTCTTAATGTGGGTTGCCCAAAATATTGAAGATGCAAATACAAATACGCCGGAGAAAGCATCTCCCAAAATATTGGGAAGCGATAAAAGAATATCTCCTCCACATCCAACTGAGTTTCGAATTATTCGTAAAATATGTATTTAAAAACTTGTACAAATGCATTTAAAAATAAGCAGCCAATAGCAAAGAACAAAGCACTACGTGATACGTCATGGGGAGGGCCCAGCCCCTGGGCCACTCCCACTTGGTGCGCCACTGAAAGTAGGTAGATCAGATCAGATCATACGTAGAGGATTTTAGGAAGGGAGTGTCTGACCCAAGGTCTTAAACAACCCTTTGAAATAGGAAGCTAGGAGATTTCGGCTAGAGTGCCCGATAGGAAAGTGACACGGAAGCGAAGTAGAAAGTGGGAGGAAGACGCCCTTATTTATTACCGGGGGCCCAGTACCCGGGGTGCGACGGCTTAACGTGCCCATCCGACGAACGGCGGAATTTAGTGGTTCGAGCGTTCGTACCTACCTGGGATCGAACCCGAGGTCTTCTCCGTGGTAGGCACGAACGTTGACCACTAGGCCATCTGCGGCCCTTGAAAGTAGATAGTTCTTACTTAATCACTTAAATACTACCAGGGGCGCCGGAACTACTTTTTGACAACGGGGGCAAGAAATTAGGATTTGTATTTTGGGATCATATCGTAAAACTTATTACTGTTATAAAACATGACGCAATGACATCATTAGAACATGCTACAAATAAAGCAATAAGATTGATAAAGTCTAAATTAATATAAAACCAGAGTTTTTTGGTATAAGACATTTTACTCATATTATAAACTACGTTAAACTGTGTTGATTTGCACACCTCCACATTAGTATGAATTCCACAAGAACCGTATAGCCTTGCGTTATACATCAACAACAGACGTACAAACATATATATCATTGCTTTCTCCCCACTCCCCTTCTATTTTCTTTCCTAAATTTTGATTTATTTTATTTTACAAAAACGATTGATTTCATTATGCTTAAACGAAACAGGAAACGTTCCTGCTCTTTTTATAAAAACGCAATACATTTCAGGATAACTATTTTTTATGGTTATCCTGAACTATATTGTGATTTTACTTTATCATGGAACGGTCTTTTTTTCTCATGCTTATAACTATAAGGCTGGTACTTCGTGATTTTTTCTTCTTCTCATTTAAACAAGTGAAGAGAGTTTCATCGATGTCATTAAAAATTTAGAGTTCAAGATGGTTACGAATCAAAATAGAAAATATTTAATTTTATCGAATGGAACTTTAAATGGCAGGAAATAAAAAAAAAATGAACCGATTTCCAATTACGGACATAGTTATAAAGGAAGAAAAAGAGTATGATGTTTTGCCCCGGCACGCAAACGATTATGGGGTCAGCTACACCCTCTGCCCCGGCGGTTCCGATGCCACTGAATACTACTTTATTTTCTTAAACCCTTAAAAAAAAGCAAGGATGTATGCATTGAAAAAGTTTCCCCAATAACAAAAGGACTTGGTAACTTCTCCGTTGTGCTAAAAAAATTAAAGCCACAACAATGCGGAAGTTGTGGAGGTGGTGGGGAGCGCTTAGTTTTGCTTGGCTAGCAAGTAAGTCCTTGGGATGTTCCGTGAATGTGTGAATAACAGGCACCAGATCTAAGGATGCGCAACTGGATGGTGTCCGGTAAATCACTACAGACAAGCAAGCTACCATCGAATGACCAACAAAGTTAGTTGGCCAAGGTCAAAGTGGCGACGCATCCACAATGGGGAAAGTGGGTTGCCCGGCCGTTTCTATGTCGAGAGCAGCCGACTTCCACTTTCGTCGAGCTAACACTTTAGAGAGAAAAGGGAAGGTTAATAGTGGGAGCATCATCACTTGTTGTAAGTCAGCCGTTCCACTACCGTTTCTCATTCAAATCAAAAAGGGTTTTTCAATGACCCACTTGGTTAGTGGCGTGCATCTGATTTTAATCTCAGTAAGCAAATAATACTTTTAAAGCCGCATCATGTTACGGAACGCGCGGCATCCCTTCTCAGTCAGTAAGAATCAACAATATCGCGCAATGGGGAAGTTCGAGCGCAAAACGCGGAAACTCTAACAAAAATCCCGTGGTAGCTAATTCATGGCGCTCGTATATCATTTAATTAACAAGGGCCCACTTCTTTCTAATTTTGAAGAACAGTAAAAAATATATATATATCATCATCATCATCATTGTCAACCATTATCAATCCACTGCTGGACGAAGGTCTCCCCAAGTTTCCTCCACAACGGTCTGTCTTGTGCCAGTCTCCTCCATGTCACCCCTGCATACTTTCGAATTTCATCCACCCATCTCCCATGTGGTCTTCTTCTGGGTCTTTTCCTGTCCCTTGGAATCCAATCTAAAATTTCGGCTGTCCATCGATGATCTGTCCTTCTGGCAGTATGTCCAGCCCATTGCCATTTCAGGGATTTAACTCTGACCATGATGTCTTCCACTCTCGTCATTTTTCGGATCCACGAGTTCCTCTTCTTATCTCTCCTGGTTACACCAAGCATGCACCTCTCCATGCTTCATTGAGTTGTCTGCAGCCTTTGTATGTCTCTTTTAGTTAAGGTCCACGTCTCTGCACCATACGTAAGCACTGGAAGGATGCATTGATCAAACACTTTTCTTTTAAGACATAATGGCATATTGCTCTTGAAAATTATGCTGTTTCTTCCAAAAGCTCTCCAGGCAAGTTTTGTGCGCCGATTAATTTCTTCATCAATGTGACCCTCACTTGATATCTGCTGTCCAAGATAAACGTATGTGTCTGTTATCTCCAGCTTTTCTCCATCAATCGATAAATCTTCATTTCTTGTAAAAGCATTGAACATCACTTTTGTCTTCTGAAAGTTCATTTTTAATCCCACTTCTTTACTCTTGTCAGCAAGTTCTTGGATCATACTCTGCAGCTCTGATGGGGTAGTTGCAAAAATGACTACGTCATCAGCAAAACGAAGGTAGGTTAGATAATCTCCATTAATCTTTATCACCTTGTTTTCCCAGCTCAGCAACTGAAAAACACCCTCCAACGTGGCATTAAAGAGCTTCGGAGATATGGTGTCACCTTGTCTCACTCCCTTTCCAATTTTTACGTGTGTTGTATTTTCAAACAGCCTAATCTTTGCACTTGCATTTTCATAGATGTTATTAATAATATTAATGTATGCATCTTCAATACCGCAGGTTTTCAGAGCCATTGTAACTGCTGATGGTTTCACCGAATCAAAGGCTTTTTCATAATCGATAAAAGCCATGCACAATGGAAGTTCATATTCCCTCGCTCTTTCAATTAGTTCTCTCAGCACGTGGATATGATCTATTGTGCTGTAGCCACTCCTGAATCCAGCTTGTTCTCTCGGTTGAGCCATGTCCAGTGTTACCTTCAAGCGGTGTGAAAGAACTTTAGTGAAGATTTTATAAACTACTGATAGGAGGCTGATAGGTCTGAAGTTTCCGAGATCCTCAATGTCACCTTTCTCATGTAGCAGGATCATTGTAGCGGTGTTCCAATCCTCAGGAATCTTTCCTTCATTAAGGCATCGAGTGAAAATTTGGGCGAGTACTGTTTCGATTTCTCCACTTGCTTCTTGTATGATGTCTACAGTAATTCCATCTTCTCCTGGAGCTTTTCCTCGCTTCATGTTCTTGATTGCATGTGCAACTTCTGCTGGAAGGACTGGAGGAACTCTGGTACTGGTATCTTTCATGATGTCTGGAGTGCATATATCATCCCTTTCATATAATTTGGAGTAGAAATCTTTCACTCTTGTCAAAATTTCGCCTCTATTTCTTGTTACAGAACCATCTTCTTTTCTCAGTGCCATAATCTGTTTTCTTCCCTTACTGAGATGTCCCTTTGCTATCTTTAGGCTTTGGTTGTTTTCAATTGCTTTCCTCACTAGTTCACAGTTGAATTTCCTTACGTCTTCAGTGATACTTTTTCTTACTGTCTTGCATAGCTCTATATATTCCACTTTGGAAGTCACATCTTCTTTAGTTGTCCTCATCTCTCTTCTTTTTGCATCAACATTTTGGTTTTTCCTGATAATTTGTTCACATGCAACTTGTTCTTAGACCCAGCTAATTTTGTTGCTGTTTCCATAAGAGCTTTGGTTACTTTTCTGTTAACTTCAGAGATGTCCACTTCTTCCGATGTTAGGCCTTCTAAAGCAGAGAACCTGTTCTTCAGTTCTAACTTGAAGGTATTATGGTGTTTTTTAAGGTTGGTTATGTCAATAGATTTTGTTTGTCTTATGAGCTTGCCACGTTCAAGTTTAGTGTTGAGGTGCATCTTACATCTCACCAATCTATGGTCACTACCTGTGTTGAACTTGTTTAGCACACTGCAGTCTTCTATGACGAATTTTTTGTTACACATAATAAAATCAATTTCACTTGTCGTCCCATTTGGATGTCTCCATGTCCATTTCCTGTGTGGCTTTTTCTTGAAGAAGGAGTTCAAGATGAAAAACCCTTCTGCCTCTGCAAACTCAACGAGAGTATTTCCACGCTGGTTTCTGTTGCCATGACCGAATTTACCTACTGAAGTTTCATTCTGTTGCCGTTGCCCTATTTTTGCATTGAAATCTCCCATAATTATTTTCAATTGCTGCTTACCTTTATTATTTAGATGACGAATTTCCTCATAAAATTCTTCAATTTCTTCTTCAGGATGACTTGTGGTGGGTGCATAAGTTTGAATAATCTGAGCCTGGTATTTTTTCGAGAGTTGGATAACAAGTCGTGCAGCTCTGTCAGAGGAACTTTCAACTTCTACAACTTTATCCTTCAGTTTCTTGTTTATTATAAATCCAACACCACTAGTTCTGCCAGTATCTGTCCCACGATAGTAAAAGAGATGTCCACTTTTCAGTTCGATGAGATCTTCTCCTTTTCTCCTTACCTCACTTAGCCCCACGATGTCCCACTTGATCCTTTGTAGTTCCTCTTCCAATTCAAGAAGCCTTGAATCAGAAGATAGGGAGCGTCCATTGTAAGTAGCCAAGGTCAGCATCAGATGGCAGCCTAGTCCGGTCCTCCGGGGATTCTTAGCACCCTCTGCCTTCATGTCGCACTGGCCGCTGCCTTGGCCAGGTACATTCCAGCTGCCGGAGACTGAGGGCCAAGATTTAAGTTGTGGAATCATTTTGGAGGGGTTTGGCCATAATTCACCACGCTGGCCAAGCGGGTTGGTGAGTGTGGGATAGAATTTCCTCTAATCCCGATGGTATAGTTATACCGCTATGGGCGGTCGTCAGAGCCCCTTTAGTGGGAACAGGATGCACCACGAGAAGGCGGGGTTGACATTTGTCAAGGAGAGGCTGTGATGTTACGCATCACCTGACCTTACATCCCATATATATATATATATATATATATTCTATAAAGAAGATACCTAAGCAAAAAAATGCAAATATAATTTTGACTCACACCTAGTACAACATAGAAAAGGTTATGTATCTACCTGTGTGAGTAAAAGGAGAAAAGACAAAAAAATAAAATAAAACAACTGAATGTAGAAGGTGTCGAGAATACTGAGCCTTGGCTTTATCAAGGACCAGCAAAAACTCTGCATTTTCTCACTTCCACAAAGACCTAGTTGGAAATGGGTTTCTGCAAGGCCATAGATGCAAGTAAAATAGTTAAAAACTACAAACTTAACTCTTCGAGCTACATTCCTGTAATTACTACATGTTCTTGTGATGAACATAAAGAAACAGTTCACTATGATAAGAATTACAACCATATTATCACCGGAAACTTGAGTTTTGTTGAAAATGAAAAGCTTAGGAATTTATTAGAGTATGGCTCTAAATTCAGACCTTCCTTCACAATTTCCAAAGAAAGGATTCTTGAGAGCTTCACTCAAGATGTAAATAGGTACATCGTAAAAACCAGTTTAACGTACAATCAGCCTATTGAGGCCTTCGCAGAATGGAAATATAATATAATCAATAGCTTCGCCGGTGAGTTGGCAGGTCTGGACTTTTGTTTCGACAGAAATCTCTTTTTCTCTGGAGAAGCTAAAAGGTCACTCTCCAAACTACAAGACCAATTTATTTTTACCACTACGGATAAAGCTAGCAATAATTTTGCAATTATCTGTAAGAAGTTCTATTTTGAATTGTTAACTATGGAACTCAATAATAGAGTAACATACGAGCCCGTAAGTTATTCTACCAAGCAGTTAGAAAATCGGTTTAAGGCATTCTTCAAGAAACTTAAAATTCCACAAACTAGAAAATGTGAGCCTGAATTTCCATTTCTTTTTGCAACGGTTAAGTTTCATAGGGATCCTGTGAAGTTCAGGTTCATAGCTAGTGGAGTAAGGAGTCATAAAAAGAAAATAGATCTTGCTTTTGAAGATGTCTTAAAGAAGGTTTTGAAACACATTAGAAACTGTTCTAACTTGATGAACAGAGATTTTTGGATAATTAATAATAATGCAGAAGTAATTTCTACTATACTCAAAGTTTGTCCCCTAGATATTAATAGTTATGATTTTGAAAACCTATATACTAATCTGCCTCTATCAGATATAATCACTACCTTTAAAGAGCTGTATGCAGAATTTAAACTTAACCAATTTGTTGATGTAGGAACTTGGAACTCTTATCTCAATTGCTGCATAAAAAATAACCATATCTTATATAATAATACTCTCTATAAGCAAGTGAACGGTATTCCAATGGGGACATCAACGTCCACGAATATCGCTAATCTATTCCTGTTCTTTAAGGAATATAAATTCCTTAAAAATCACCCCACCTGCTCAGATAACTACCTTTACACTTTTAGATATATTGATGATCTGCTGTGTATCAATAATTCAGAAGTTATAGAGAGTGATTTTGATAATATCTATCCAAGCTCTCTTAACTTATGTAAAACCAACCACAGTAATCAGGAACTTGAGTTCCTAGACTTAAGCATTAAGCTCAACAGAGGTAACCCATCTATTAGCCTCTTTGATAAAAGAGTTAATTTTCCTTTCAAAGTAATTAAATATCTACACTGGAATAATAACATTTCAACCAAAGTAATTGAGAATGTACTAATTTCTCAGGTCCTAAGAATTTCAAGAATTTGCAGCAACAATTTGTACTTCAATTACCACATTAATATACTATTAGAAAGTTTTCTAGAGAATGAAATTCCTTCTTCTTTCATCAAAAGAACTTTAAGAAAAATTATTCTGAATAATAGAGTAAGGTTGGCAGATCTGCTTTAATTTTCTACACAGTTAATAATATGATTCTGACCAATCAAAGCCGTAAGGAAGTTGGCTAGAGGATGCCTATTAACTACCTAAAGAACCTTAGTGCTATGGATATGACGGTCCTATTAAAACAAAAAATTAAATAATATAAACAAAATCACAAAAAAAGCTTAAAAATCTGTTTATAAAAGAAAATAAAAACAAATAAAAAAGAAAACTAGTTATTCATCACTAGGATAGCTGTACTAAAAATAGTAAAACCAACATTAAAATTAATAAGATTCTGATTAATCTATAGAAGCTCACTAAGGTGATTTAATACATGCAAAGATTATTAAATAAACTGCTCGTGTATTTTATAATATTTCTCATGTATTCTGGAGAGTTAATTCTGCTCTTTCTGATCATACAGATCCACAGTCTTAAGTTTATATATATTTTTTTTTCTCTGGTTAAAATCTCCGCGCGTTGTTTTCTTGCTGTATGAGGAGGCCATCAGCCCCACCCTCACTGCCCCCCAGCTGTCTAGGGAGTGGCGGAAGAGGTCAGCCATGTTCTTCTCTTGTGAGGAGAAAAGTTTTTGTCACACAAGAGGTAAGCTCTCTTCCTTGTTTTTGGGTTCTAGGTTTTATAAGTTCAATGTTTGTACTTATTCTCTGTCGTTTTTTAGCTTTTCAGCTTTTAGGCATTGGTTTGCCTGTTAACATTTTTGCGGGTTTTAACTCTTTCTTTTCTTTGTAACTTTGAGCGTCTTTTGGGGTACCTAGGAACAGAAGATGGCTAAGCTTGTTCCTTTTCTATGCGCTGTCTCTGCGCTGTTTTTTCAAAGTAGTTAAGTTCTTAATAACTAATTAATTATGCACTTAAAGCACTGCTGAAATACTTTGTACATATTGCAACTAACTGTTTAAGGTATATAACTTTCACAAAGTTTTCTTTAGTTAATTATTATCTTTAACTTATTCTCGTTTTCGTGCTGTCATAAGTTGTAGAGTAGGGGGTTTTAGACTCAAGTTTTCTTTCAAAAATCTGTTCGTTAAAAATTAACATTTCCTTTTTTAATTGCAATGTAAAATTTGGATTTCTTTTGCATTGATTTTCAGGTTTAAATTCTCTCTCAAACGAACTTGGAATTTCGTTATGGCTGAAAATCATTTCTAATTATTATGTCACTCTCACAGCTTGAGTTCTCTTTAATCTTCTTCTCTCTGTTTAATAGTAACAGATGAAGAGCATGGGTCGGGCCATGAAGGTTAATGGATGCAAGCGAAATTGTTAACTAGTGCTAGGTCATGCAACTCTACGGAGGACATGACTTATATATATATGTTTTAAACTATTTTAGGTGGGAATGTTACTTGCATCTATGGCCTTGCAGAAACCCATTTCCAACTAGGTCTTTGTGGAAGTGAGAAAATGCAGAGTTTTTGCTGGTCCTTGATAAAGCCAAGGCTCAGTATTCTCGACACCTTCTACATTCAGTTGTTTTATTTTATTTTTTTGTCTTTTTCTCCTTTTACTCACACAGGTAGATACATAACCTTTTCTATGTTGTACTAGGTGTGAGTCAAAATTATATTTGCATTTTTTTGCTTAGGTATCTTCTTTATAGAATGTGAATTCTGAATTTTCAAAACTGCTGCGTTGCGCGTTTTGATTTTCAGGTTTTTTTGCAACCTTCGTTTTAAATTCTAAAGTTTTTCCTTAGTCTTCAGTTTTGCTCTTAAGTATATATATATATATATATATATATATCAACCATTATGTGCATACGAAAGGCTTTAAAAAACAAAAAAAAACAAGATAGATGACACTGAATTCCCAGACGTAATGAGTAATGAGCACGTCGTTTGAAATCCTTCCGATATGTAGAGAATTGTTCAAAGCACGCTTTAAGAAAAAAGAAAAACTTCAGTGGGGGGGAATGCAGTTACGCTTCCTAGTGGAAAAAACCGCCCATTATTAAAAAAAAACAAAAAAACAACGCAAGTTTTGGAGATTAAGCTTTAATATAGGCTGACAATGTTAGTAACCTTTATTTACCGTAGCGACTGCATGCCGTCCCGTACAAATAGATTTTTTCCAATGAGATGTTTAGATGTGGAAATACTGTTGCAAACAAAAAATACACCCTAACGCCACCTAATGTCGCACTGTAGACTATAAAAATCCAAAAGAGTATATTATATGTAAAATGTTCCACAAAGTGATAATAGTGGCCGCAGGTGGCCTAGTGGGCAACGTTCGTGACTGCCACGGAAAGCACCACAGGTTCGATCCCAGGCAGGTACGAACGCTCGATCCACTAAATATCCGCCGTGCGTCGGATGGGCACGTTAAGCCGTCGGACCCCGGGTACTGTCTCCCCGGTAATAAATAAGGGCGTCTTCCTCCCAATTTCTACTTCGCTTCCGTGTCACTTTCCTATCGGGCACTCTAGCCCAAATCTCCTAGCTTCCTATTTCTAAGGGTTGTTTAAGACCTATGGTCAGACACTCCCTTCTTACAATCCTCTACATATAAAGAAGGCTGCACACTAAAGAAAGTGATAATAGTATATCAGGCGTAGACGTCAGCTTTGATGGTGCTCCGTGGCTCAAGCACCCATTGAAGTTTTCAAAAAATTGTAAAAAAAAAAAAAAAAAATAAAAAAAAAAGGAGGCATAGAAATAAAATTTGAAAAAAAAAAAAAACTCTTTTGATTCACCAATTTTGAATTTTTTTATCAGATTAGCAAGAAATTTTCCGATATGAGACATACGTTTAACAGAAGCACCCCATCCATTATTAAAAAAATGCTGCGAATATGTTAAACGTGAGTGCTCCGGGGATAAGACACCCATTAAGTCAATAAAAAAAGTGTGTGTATATATATATATTCTATTAAGAAGAGACTGAAGCAAAAAAAATTTTGACTCATACCAAGTACAACATAGAAAAGTTATGTATTGACCGGTGTGAGTAAAAAGAGAAAAAAATAAAACAACTGAATGTAGAAAGTGTCGAGAATACCGAGCCTTGGCTTTATCAACGACCAGCAAAAACTCTGCATTTTCTCACTTCCACAAAGACCTATTTGGAAATGGGTTTCTGCAAAGTCATAGATGCAAGTAATAAGCCCACCAAAAATATATAAATATGTCATGACCTCCGCAGAGTTGTATGACCAAGCTTTAGTTAACAATTTAGCTTACATCCATAACCTTCCTGGCCCGACCCATGCTCTTCATCTGTTACCATTAAACAGAAAAAAAGATGATTATAGGTCGGGCCAGGAAGGTTATGGATGTAAGCTATATTGTTAACTAAAGCTTGGTCATACAACTCGGCGGAGGTCATGACATATTTATATATTTTTGGTGGGCTTATTACTTGCATCTATTACTTTGCAGAAACCCATTTCCAAATAGGTCTTTGTGGAAGTGAGAAAATGCAGAGTTTTTGCTGGTCCTTGATAAAGCCAAAGCTCAGTATTCTCGACACTTTCTACATTCAGTTGTTTTATTTTTCTCTTTTTACTCACACCGGTCAATACATAACCTTTTCTATGTTGTACTTGGTATGAGTCAAAAATTTTTTTGCTTTAGTCTCTTCTTAATAGAATGTGAATTCTGAATTTTCATAACTGCTGCGTTGCGCGTTTTGATCTTCAGGTTATTTTGCGACTTTCGTTTTAAATTCTAAAGTTTATCTTATGTTTTCGGCTTTGCTCTTTAGTATATATATATATATATATACATTATATGTAAAGAGCTCGGGCACCCACTGGACTTTATGTGAAAAGCTCGAACACCAACTGGTTTTCGGGAAACTCGGTGATAACAGTACCAGGTATAAACAGAATTTTTCAAATTTGACGTTTAGAAGCAGAGATATCGTGAATACACATTTGCGCTCCGTAGTGGATAAACTGTGTGTTGTTTTCTATCTTTCTTGGTTAGATCAAGCATGCGTCTCTCTCCAGGCTTCTATAAGTGCGCCCAGCCTCTTTATGTCCGGGACTGGACAAACACATGTTCCAGATCTAGGATTTGAATTTCACCTCTATAAACAGAGATAACGTAACTGCGTAAATTTCTACATGCTGCTGTTACAGGTGTCCTCTCTTCTGAAGTTCACCTCCGATGTGCGAACGAACAGCGCTAGCAATTAATGTCATTTTCATTTTTTTCTAATCTATATATTTAAAACACAAAACAGTTTCTTTCTACAATCCGCCAGCGCCACCCACTAGAGCGATTTTCGTAATTTTTTTTAAAATGAAAGCTACTGCCCCACAGATCTGTAACCGCTAATTTTTATTGTCATGAGTAATTTTTTATTTATTTATTTATTTTTTTACCATGGCATTTTCTTTGTGCAATTCGCCGTTGATTATTCTGGCGTTCGTTCGCGCTTCAGTACTTGCAGCGCCATCTGCCTTTCTGCGGTGGTCGAACTTGGAACTAAGCCCTCCGCTATCAACTTCGTAATTGTAATCCAGGTTCAAAGTCAAACGAAACAGCGGCGCCTTGGACTTTGTGAATGCATTTAAGCTTACTCTTGTAAAGAGTTGTTTTGGTTTGTCATGGAACAACATGTTATCCCTATTCTCGGTGACGGCAACTGTTTATTTCGTGCTGTTTCTTAGTGTTTATGTAATAATGAGGGGCGTCATCGTGAAATTCGTATACGAGTCGTTTAAAAAAAATAAAAATAAATGTAAATATTACGAAAATTTTGTTGTTGGTGACCCATATGACAAGAAAAAATTCAGTCACAGCTTTTTCAACCGTGCATGGCACGGGTTACGGACTAGTGATTACTAAAATTGTATGGAACAGTACTTCATTACATCAGTTGATAGTATTATGGCAATACTCTTCTATCTGGATATAAATAAAGGTTGTTTCCGCATTTCAATACGTACTTCAAGCAGCATTTGTGCATGTATCATTGCCGGCATAAAAATCCAGCACATTTGTCTATTTCACATGTAGCCATCCTTCATAAAACTTGAAAGCTACATCGCTCTGGTACGGGAATCGTACCCGTTTTTAAAGGAATTACTTCCACTAGCGCACATCTGGAAAGTTGTTCGTATTCTACAGCTAGAGCTTCAGCTGCTTCGAGCTTCGTTGTCCTAGGTGGTGTAACGGTAGCTTGCTCGAACGTAAATCAGGAGAAGCGGGTTTGATTCCCGTTCAAAGGGCAATGTACGCGTAATTTGCAAGTTCTTTGAAGAATGCCTACATGGGAAATAACAAGAATGCATCGCATCTATATGCCGACAAAGATACCTATCACAGCTTTTCATGTATTTGCGGAAATTATAAAAGTAATGGATAACACAAATGGAATGTGCTAGGCTGACTTACTCAACCTTCCCTAAGTACATCACCACTTTAGACACACACGTTCATCATAAGTGGTTAAACTAAAAGAAAAATGCAATCCAGTACCACATTCTCCTATTCGCAAGATCCCCGTCTTTATAAGGGAAGTACGACTTCAAACAGACCGAAACCTATGCTGTACCAAGGTTGGCAACATTGCGTGAACATCATGAGGAGCAATCCCGGAAGGAAAACTCATACAAATACACTGAGTGGCCACTTTATTATGACCACCTGATAGTCTTAAGCAAATGAGCTATGGCTGCACGCTGTTGCCGCCAAAGGGCAAGGCTAGTATAAAAAGGGAAAGCTTAGTGCTTGCGACAGTAGTAGAAGTGATTTTTGGGTGACGAGATGGGTAAAAAATGCGATTTGACGGACTTTCAACGTGGGATGATTGTAGGAGCTCGGAGCCATGGAGCGAGTATCACCGAAACCGTCGCATTCGTGAAATGTTCCAGAGCAGCTGTTGTTAAAGCGTTTAAAGACTGGACTGTCAGCCAAAAAACTGAGTCTCTACGTGCAACGTGTGGTCGTCATTGACCAGTGACTGCTCGGGCAGAACGGAGAGTGTCCAGACTGGTAACAGATATCAGAAGGGCCACAGTGCAGCAAATTACAGACCATCTTAATCAAGGATCCCCTCAAATGATCTCTGCACGCACTGTTCGCCGTACACTTCATCGGATGGGATATGGCAGCCGAAGGCCTGTTCGAACAGCTTTGCTGTCTGCAGTTAACAAGAGAAAACGTCTCCAGTTCGCACAGGAGCACAAGGATTGGACAGTCGATAATTGGAAACAAATTATGTGGTCCGATGAATCACATTTTCAGTTGCACCGTGCCGATGGCCGAGTGAGAATTTGGCGGAAATAGCACGAAAGTACGGACCCCAAATGCATTGCTACAACCATTCAAGCTAGTGGAGGCAACGTTATGGTTTGGGGAATGTTTTCCTGGCATGCTTTGGGCCCTTTAATTCGTGTTGATCAACGTCTGACTGGCACATCATATCTAAACATCGTTGAGGACCAAGTGCATCCTGTCATGTGGATGGTTTATCCCAATGGCGATGGCTACTTTCAACAAGATAATGCGTCCTGCCGTAGTTCTCGTATTGTACAGGATTGGTTTCAGGATCATGCCGGTGAGTTTGCTTTGCTTAGGTGGCCACCACAACTCCAGATCTCAACCCCATTGAGAATTTGTGGAATGAAGTTGAACGAGCCATCAGACAACTGGATCCACAATCCTGCAATCTCACACTCCTGGAAAGTGCTTTTCATCAAGCATGGTCTCAGATTCCACAAACCACCTATCAACATCTCGTGGAGTCCATGCCATGAAGAAGCGACGCAGTATTAAAGGCAAAAGGTGGCCCAACGAAGTACTGAGGGGGTGGTCATAATAAAGTGGCCACTCAGTGTAATGTGCAGAAAACTTGCCGGTAGGTGCCCGTCTTTTGACAAAATTTCCATTTTTTAAAGTGTCCGTTTTTTCTAACCAGTATTTTCTCAGAATTTCCATAGTCAGCAATTCCGCTTATTTCAGAAAAGTCCGTTTCAGGATTTATCGTATTTATACAGACATTTCGCAAAATCGTCGTTATTGACTTTTCTACTAAGGAAATAAATTTACCGTCTTATGCACGGTAGGTTAAAAACTTTAATTAAAATATTTACAGGCTAAAAGTACTTCATTACATTACTAATTAAAACAACCTTAGACCTTTCAGGCCTGCTAGGCTCTTCTTCAGTATAGGCCTGAAAGGTCTAACGTTGTTTTAATTAGTAATGTAATGAAGTACTTTTAGTCTGTAAATATTTTAATTAAAGTTTTTAACCTACCGTGCATAAGACTGTAAATTTATTTCCTTAGTACTCCTAGCACGAAATTTTCTTTTTGGATTAACTTTTTTTCCAGCGCTTTTACGAATCCTTTCCCTTTGCCCCTTGCGAGTTCTAAACGAAGGACCATTCCTACGGTAGGTAGCCGCGTATGCTAGTATTGAGCCAGAAATACACGTAATGTAGAGTCACTCACGTATAAGGTAGAACTCTAATCGCGCAATGATGAAATGTTTTTTGGTCATTTATGTGGATGAATTGGTCATTTTTTTTGTTGGAGCTTATTATATTTCTTAATGGGTTTGTAATAATTTTATTTCTTCTATTAGAGGATTTATTATAATTATGTATTTTTTCAACGTGATTTTTCGAAGTAACAGAAAGCTTTGAAACTTGAGATTTTATCAAACTGACAATGACTTTCAATTATCCTTAAGGAAAAGGTAAAATGCAATGTTTCATAGTATTATCTCACAAAACTCCTAAATATAAAATTTACTCTTGACAACTATAATAGCTTTTGCCTTAAAAGATCCACAGACTGATGCGTAGACACAATACAATCACCTGCACAATAATTTAAGTAACCTGTTTCTTACAGTAACGCATAGCTGGTGTGAAAAATGGAGGAGGTGAGAAAAAATATCCTGTGCCACAATAACCAAACTTCTGGCTACAGAACTTCAAAATGAAATCGTTCGACATACGGTTGAAATTTAACAATTAATCTTAAAACCTCAAGTATTCCCACGAATTGCTCCTATTTCCGGAAATGTCTCGTGATATGGATACGGAAAAAAGTGAGAACAGAATTTTTACCGTTAATATACGAAAGGAATAGCAGAAAGGTTTCTGAAAATTCAGAATTTTTCGTTAATAGCTCTTAAAAATAGCAATTAACCGTTAATTTAGCACGAAAGGAATTCCGGAAAGGTTTCTGAAAATTCAGGGTTTACCTGGCGTACGAAAAATCCGTGAAATTCAAGTGGTTTTTTTTTCTGTCATAGCACGAAAAAGGGTGTATTACGAATATGCTTCGTTAATTCAAGAAAGAAATCACGAAAAAGGGTGTAATACGAATATGCTTCGTTAATTCAGGAAAAGAATCACGGAAATGGCTCGTGTATTTCAGAAATTTTTTTTATGGTGTATTTGATTTTACTATCTAAACGGCATTACCGTTTTGTAAAATTTAATTTCTCTGAAAATGCATGGTTTCATACTGCTTAGTCACTTATTGCTATATCAGCAGACAAAAACTGCAAACATTTTATCTTTTGTTTGCAAAAAATCGCAAGTTCAAAATCGGAACTTCAATTCTCCGTTGTCGTCTTCCTTTCTCTGTAAAGTCGTTTTCACTTTACTGTGAGCACGCGGTGGTGTTTTTGAACGTAATTCTGCTTTAAACAAAAGAAAACATACTGGCCCACACGTTTAAAGCGAAATTAAATATCATAAAACGGTAGTGCATTGTCCACTCTGTCGTGAAAACAATTTTAAGGGTCACGGAAATGGCTCAAGATTCCAGCACGGATAGGTTTAAGTACCGATATCGAAATGTAATTTCGCTTTGAAAATGATAAAGAAGGGAGGGGGCGGATGATTCTTGCTCTACTGATTAGTTTTGAAGAAGAGACTGTTGGGAATAAGGAAAACGTGCATTTCATCATAATTCTTTTTTTAAATACAAAGTCGTTTTTGTTTTCGTTTACTCCAACCGAAAGCATAAAAAACAAGGAACATGATCAGAAAAATATTTAAAAATAAGAATATGATCTGGAAGAGAAATGAGGGGGCGTCAATTGGTCAGAAATATTAAAAAATCCGAAAAGCACAGAACATTATCATCCCCGCTATAGCATAATCATTTACGGCAGTCGGATGGCGTGAAGATGTCGAAAAAACCGCCACGTTTTATTAAAAACATTCAATAAACAATCCGCAACTGTGTAATAAATGCCAGAATAATGAAAACATGAACATAAACTTTACACAAATGTTGAATAACATCATTTCACTGAAATTTCCGTAGCATATTCGGTGTTTCCTATACTCCGCAGTGGACAAACGATTCCCGTAGTGACCACGCAGAATCCGTAGAACTTGAAGCGTCTGCGATAGTAGCAAAAACGAAACATATTACAGGGAAAAAATGGGGGAAAAAATCGGAAAATCCAAACGAGAAAGAAAACGAATTCTCCGACACTGGATTCAGCAAGCCGAACATAATTCGATTAAATCGTGGCACCTGGCAGGTATGCCGTACTTAGGGAAAATTCACATGTTGTGGAAGGTTTTCATATTTACAGAGAATATCGTCAATTACCCGGATTCACTTTATATTTGCTGAGAAACTCCTTAAATGTGGAGCAGTTGGCAACTTTTCTGTACCCAGTAATTTAGATACAGTTAAAATTTACATTGATGCATATTTTGAAGCCAGTTGGGTGGTGCGTGTTAGGTATTCCACATTTCTCATGATCCAGCAATAACGCCAGCACCCCCACTCCCAAAACATAGCTTTCATGACGAAAGTTCGTCGACCCGTTACGTTGTTCGTAACTGCTCTGGGAAATGACTTCACGACGAACAACGAAGTCTTACTGAACTACGTTCTTCTTCTACAGCCAGACGCCACACGTCCCCTAACAAAAAAGCACTATTCTTATTCTTTTACTTCTGCCGCTTAATTAATTTCAGTAGGAGGTCCGTTAACAAAGACCAGCATTTTTCGCTCCCTCTTGCAGCGAACGGTTATTTCTTACGGAACTGAGACACACAACATCGTTGGCGCACGCAGAAATGTAACTATATTTTTGAAGCTCGCGCAGCCTGAACGCAAAACAAGAACTATGCTGCAATCCCAGGTTAAAAGTTCCACCCAAAAACAAAGTGCGCCCCTAATGCTCGGGTGCATTTTTTTTTTTTTTTTAAAAAGCCTCAAACATTATTCGTTATAGACATTTCAGAGATCTCTTTTTAAGATTTACCACCAGTATAGTTAGTTCCCTTGCATCAGAAAAGCTGGAAAATCTATCGTCGCAGATATAGCAATTGGATACCAAGAACCAAGAAAGAATGTTTAAAACAGGAAACGGAAATAAACAATGCCAAATGCAAATCGCGAAACGTCATATCCCAGAACATATGGAGACAGATTTTCCATCTAGTGGAAAATCTGTCTTGCATCAAATGAAGGGCATTAAAAAGATTTGCTCATAATTTTAAGTACAAGATACGCAACAAAAATTGTCCAGCGCAATTCTGGTGAGGTATATGTCATGCCAAGCATTAAACTACGTTCATGACAACTTGAGAAAAAAGTGAATCACATAAATTAGAAAACACATGAATAGCCTTTATGCAGGGAAATGGGCATGTGCAATCCACAGCCGAAGGGGGTGGGGGTGGAGATCAAATCTTACTTACAGATCACGTGCCCATTAATGGACAGCCAAAGTGACCCTACAGGCACTTATGTTTCTAAAGGAAGTATGAAAAACAATTCATGTTTCAATTCTTTTTGACCAGCAGAAATGATCATGATCATGATAATATGTAGAGGATTTTAGGAAGGGAGTGTCTGACCCCAGGTCTTAAATAACCCTTAGAAATAGGAAGCTAGGAGATTTGGGCTAGAGTGCCCGATAGGAAAGTGACACGGAAGCGAAGTAGAACGGGGGAGGAAGACGCCCTTATTTATTACCGGGGGCCAGTACGTACCCGGAGTCCGACGGCTTAACGTGCCCATCCGACGCACGGCGGATATTTAGTGGATCGAGCGTTCGTACCTGCCTGGGATCGAACCTGAGGTCCTTTCCGTGACAGTCACGAACGTTGCCCACTAGGCCACCCGCGGCCCCTAACCAGCAGAAATGCGAATCTCCCTCTATTTTTTTTTTTTTTTAAATACATACTGCATATTTTTTTGGAATTTGTTTTCTTTTGAGTTACACGATGAAGAACCATAACAATTCATTCCTTTTCATTACCTGGAGTTGATAATATATTTCGTACCTTACAAAGGGTGCCCAAAAAAGAAGGCCTATAGTATTTCAAAGATCAATGAAACGTGAATCAAGTAGCATATGAATCATTTCAGCAGTTGCTAGAAAAGGCCAACAGACGTAAAAGTCTTCGTTCTTTCACATCAGTTATGGCCGATAGAAGGCACCACTCGTAGCATCATTTCTCCTTCAGAACGTCCATAATGACGACAATACAGGAGCGAGATCAGTGTGCATTGTGAGAGGCAAATCTCTATCGTTTAAGTTAGAAGAACATACTGCACAACATACGTACCCCCCCCTCGTAGGCTCAGTATTTATGCGTGGATGAAAAAATGTAAAGAGATGGAAGCGTATGTCATGCAATGGGAAATGGTCATCCTCGACTTCACAGGAAATGTCAGGGAAGCGTTCGCAAGAAAACTCGGGAGATCAGAGTTGACGCACAAGAACTTTTTTGCTTTTTTGTTTGGGGATTTAACTACCACCGTGAGCAAATCCATGAGCTATAGCACCAAAATATAGTCACCCGTTCCTAATTCAGGGAAGGGAGAGAGTCAGTGCCGTAAAACGTTGACACAACATCCATTCTTCTCCGAACACGGGACCTATCTCGGACGAATGACCAGATGCAAGAGCTTAGACCAATGCGCCACCAGAGCGGCCACAAGAACTTCAGTTACCGAATTCAACTGTCCGTAACATTTTGCACAGAAGGTTACCTCTTCTTGCCAGTTAAAAGCTTCTCGGGAACCACTGGACCTAAATTCAAAACGAGCAATTCCTTTTAATTTTAATCCTTCAACTGGCTAGACGAATTAACTCGGAGTTAGCAAAATGGGATGAAATCAGCTCGAACAAATACATTTGCTATCTAAGAAGTGGACCGAATTCGGCTGGAACGAGGGAACATGTGCATCAGAACGCGTTGCTATCCCGTTAGTTTTGTTATTCAAAAGTGGTCGTTTAGGGGACAACTCAGAGTAATTCTTTATACCTGCTAAAATGGAATATAACAATGGAGGCGAACCTAAGAAAGGTGACAGAAGCTGTTGAATCACTTGTTTCCACGCAGTGACATGATATCCGCCTGTCAGGGGGACTAACCCCCCCCCTCATGCCTTGGATTATGGAGTATATTATAAACCAGAGGTTGCTCTGGCTTTTTCAAAATTTTCGCCAAGTCATTAGCCAAATTCATTTCTTTTTTTCGCCAAAGTGTTATGATAGTACAAAAAGGTAATCACCAATATTTCCGCCAAAACTTCTTTTTTTTTTTCCGTTGCCAAAACGATTGTTTTTTCGCAAATTGTGAAGATTGAGATCGGCAGCGCGATCCCTGTAAAGGACTAGAAGGGAGCGCTTTTCATCAGTGATAGATTTATAGTCGGTACTGCTGAGATGAGAGGGAGAGAAGGAATAGTTTTGCCGTAACTTTCGTGAAACCCAGCCGCTATATCAACGCTTCTTTTTGGGGAGCGCAAACAATTTTGGACACTATCTGGTTCGGGTACATCGACAGCTTAAAGGGGTTTAAGCGCTCAGGGAGGTGCCCCCCCCCCCGAAACAGGTGAAAAAGAGATATAGACGAACGCGACTTAATCATTCTGTCGACACGATATCCCCGTCACTTTGGAGTTTCTTGGAAAGCTACGTGACTACGGAATGTCTTGACTCCCCCCACCCCTCAATGTTTAAAGCATTGAAGGCTATAAAGAGTCCGTAATTCAAGATCAGTGGTTCCACGGAAGGATAAAAACCAGAGTCATACGAACAAACATACGTCGCGATCCAGCGATGATGAGACACGGGTGGCAACCCCCCCCCCCTATTTTTTAAAGATCGTGGACAAAATGTGAAGTTCCATTTGCAACTACATAAGACTGGTGCCCAAACGATGCTTTCAGCCATCCTTAATAAGCCTTCTCATTCACAGAGTAGGTTTTTCATTTTAACACTGTCCCCTCCCCATACAATAGCACTGATGGCTTTTCCGCCATAATTGTAAGCGAACCGGCTATCAGAGATTTGTGTGCCAATCTACGCCGCTGCCGCAGATAACAGCACAAGAACTGACCTACATTCAAAAAAAGGCCTAGATAGATAGACGACTGACTGACTGAGCAGCAGCACCAAAATATGGGTTAGCGCAACATAAAGTTAGCAGGCCGTTTTTCACGTCGTGTGTACTTTAGAGAAAAGCAGATGGCCTTGGACCAGGAGAAAAGGCTGAGCGTTAATGGGTGGAAGCGGACGACATGAATTTAATAAGCGAGCAAGCGCGCGAACCTCAGGTATCTTGAACAGCGCTGTTTCAAAACACACACTTAACCTCTTTTCTGGCAAATTGCTTACGCCGATAATTAGCAATCTTATTTCTAGGTGCTCCTCACATACGTGACTCCAAAGGACCCATGAAGAGGGTGAAGAATAACCTAATTTGTTTACCCACGGTTATTACCGAAGAAGTTGCTATTCATTTCGATGCATTATAAAACACTGAACAAACCTTATCTATACATCTCTACGCAACTCAAGAGGTATCTATAAGCTTTTCTAGCTTATTTAACATCAAAAGTAATTGAGAAAACGGTCTTCCATTACTTTTGCGCAGTTTTGGATGTTCCTACGCAATGAAAGGAAGAAAATAAAAAACTTATAACTTTATCTTGTATGTTTGTGTAACCCCCCCCCCCCGGACACACACACACAGGTGTCATGCTTTTTGCGGAGGAGCCACTTACGGACAGAGCCAGATGCGAGGACAGAGCAATTCAGAACGGCATTTTTTGAAAATGAAAATCAGGAGAACCAAGGGCGCCCATGGGAGTGCCCCTCCAGCCGTTGGTATAGCCAAATTTTTGATGAATTTAAAACGTTAAGATAGACGAAACCCTTTTTTAAAAGCATTTTTAAAAATAATAAGATATTAATGATTGATTGTATCAATTATTTTTGTTGTATTTTAGTATCTTGTACATTTATTAAAATGTTTGACAGCTTTGAAGGAGGAAAGGATTTTTCTTAGCCCCCCCCCCCTCCTAAAGTACTCATATGGGAGCCACTGGAGAACCGGTAACAAAACGGAAGAAAATGTATGTAAAAATTGATAAAAGAACTGAAAATATTAGAAAAAAAACAAGGACTTAAAAAAGTGCTTTAACATAAGCCCAAAGTTTTGTAACAAATTTTGACTAAATTAAAAAAAAATTTAGTTTTGTAACACATTTAAAATTTGTAACATTAAAATGACATAAGGAATTATTCTCCTGTAATTTTTAAACCGCCAGTGTGAACTGTCCGCATCTGGCACGACGAACCCTTCCAATCTATTCAATTTCGGTTTGTCCGCAGCTGGCACGTCCGCAAAAAGCACGTGACCCACACACACACGCCCGGCTGATCAATCGCGCTGGGCCATCACCCCTAATAGCTTTACGCTATTAGGGGGTGATGGCTGGGCGCAGTATTCAACCATCTTAAAATAATGCTTGCTGCAACGGGATTAGAACCCCAGTTCTAATCATACTGTATTTACTCTAATGGCATTCATTATCGTGCTTTCACAAAACAGCAGCCCCCGATTAGGAAAGGTACGTTCCTCCTAGCATCCAGGAACTTAAACATCAGATACATACAAAAATGGACACCATACGTCCGCTCTTAGAAGTAATGAAAATTCGCTTTCCATCTGACAAATATTAGCCTGCGCAAGATATACCAGTTTTTTCATACTGAAACAAACTTTCTCTTCTATCTAGCAAATGCACACCGAATTCCTGTGTGTTCCTTTGAGATGAACTGGAGAAAGGGGAGGCGAGCACGCTTCTCCGTGTGTTTTCCCACTTTTTTCTTTTTTTTTTTATGCGACACTTTCTGGAAGAAGGCGTTATGTTATTCTCGTATTTATCTTGGTAGCTACGTGATAGATTAGTAATTTTTTTTTCAAACATTTTCTGCTTTTCCTGCTGTCCAATATTCAAGCTACGTTTTATGTAGATTTGAAAAAGTCACGATATTTTTGCTTCTGAACAACAAAATGAAACATTTTTTCACGTCATAAGATTTTCCGCAAGAAGGACTAAAAATTTTAATCTTGCATTGGATAAAATAAAAAAAAAGTTCAGGGCGATGCTGAAATTTTCCAATATGGGTCAATTTATTTATACACAAAATCATATGAAACAATAAAAGGAGCATACAATATTTTCACTCACTCACTCACTCTCTCTCTCTCTCTGTTTATGTTTGGTGTGCAACTTAATTCTCGGCCACAGGCACGACACGTTGACAGCAAATCGAATACGTACCTAATCAGGGAAATAATCACCGTCGAGTTGGATAGTTTGGGCCATCGGTCAGGGAGCTGCCGAATGCCACTGCGAAAAAAAGAGGGCTGTTTCGAGTTGATAAAAACATCAATACTTGTGTGGACCTCCTCGACAGAAGTGAAGTGCGTATCACTCAGGTGATGTTACAGGGAGCGAAAGAGGTGATAATTCGATGGGGCGAAGTCTGGAGAATACGCCGAGTGGAACAAAATATCCTATCCCAGGTTGGTGATCGTGTTTAAAGTCGTTTTCGCGGTGTGAGGACGCGCGTTATCCTGAAGCAACAGGACCGACCTTCTGTACTTGCCGGTGTATGGTCTTTTCGCCTCCTTTACGTCACTCACACGAATGAGTTGCTGACAATAACGCTCAGCATTGACGGTTTCACCAGGTCTGAGCAACTCATAGTGTACGACACCGCGCTGATCCCATCATATGCACAGCAACAACTTCCTGGCATGGATATTCGATTTGGCGGTACTGGTGGTAGGCTGACCTGGATAAACCAACGATTTGCGCTGCTTAGGATTATCGTAGAGAATCCACTTCTCATCACAGGTCAAAATCTTGTGGAGGAAATCCTTCTTCTTGAATCTGGTAAGCAAGGACACAACAGCAACATCGTAGCGCCTAGACTTGTTCGCAGCTGTGAGTTGGTGGGACACACAATGGCCCTCTTTGTGAATCCGTCCAAGCTTGTGCAGGCGCTTTGCAATGGCTTGCCGTGTTACTCCAAGTTCCTGTAAGAGCTCTAACTAGGTGCGACGGGGATCCGCGTCCAACAGTTGTTCCAGTTCCTCATCGTCATCTTTCTGTAGCTGTCCCGCACGCTCTACATCACGGAGATAGAAATTTCCCTGCTTAAACCGCTGGAACCACTTCTTACGTGTACTGTTGGACACAGCAGCCTCACCCAAAGCAGAACAGATTATTTGCCGGGCTTCCGTAGCACTTTTTTTCAGCTGAAACGCGAACAGGAGGCAGTGCCTCAAATGTTGCTTCTCGAACGACATTGCATTCACCGTCAACTTTTGTCCCTTCTGTCACTACAGCTGTGATCCGTTTCGATTGCCTGGAAAGCTGTTGGATGGCGCTGCAATCAGCCATTATCGCACACAGGTATTTGCATTTGCCGACGTTCTATGATCGCTTGCGGTTAGGGGCCGAGAATTAAGTTGCACACCTAATATTTATATATGTATATGCACCACCTTGGAGTTTTCCATGATCTTGGAATGTTGAAAATTTAACACCCCCGCCCTCCCCCATGATTTGAAGTTAAACTTTGCGTTTTGAAGACTGCAGAGGGTTTCCTTCAGTGCGCGATAAAGGATATTAAACTGAAAAGCAACAACAAACGCTGACTATTAGCGGGTACATTACAGAGATCTTTATGACCCAAAAGGCACAGGATATACACCGATGAGCCACTACATTATGCCCAGACTTGATAAATGAGCGTGCCTGGAGACCGAACGGTGGCGCAGGTGACGTTCACAGAGGTTACGTTCACTTGTTCGCTGAACAAATTTGTAGCTGACTATTTTGCCCTATCTGCAAAGGGGGGCGCGATAGCCCCTCACCCCCCAAAAGGGGGAGAGGGGACACCTCGTGATGTTATTGTGTGCGCCATAGGGCGTTTTCTGTACAACTGCACAAGAAGTAAATCGCTAACTGCCATAATTCGTGAGATATTGGCCTGATCAAAGACTTTCCTTGTAATTCTGTATACAACCCGAGGACCGACTTTTGGTTAGTAGAGTGTTCGGAGTCAGAATGGGAGGAGCTGCAGATTTATCGGAGTTTGACAAAAGACAAATTGTGATAGCACGGCGCCTCGGAACTACGATCGCGGAAACAGCGCGGCTTGTGAGGTTGTTCACATGTCGCTGTAGTGAGTACGTATCAAAAGTGGTGCACAGATGACCAAACGACGAACCGTCGTCAAGCCGTGTTTCGTCCGCAGCTCATTGAAGCCAGAGGGAAGCGGAGGCTGTCAGGCATTGTTCACAGAGACCGCAGGGCCACAGTGCAACAAATCACCCGCAGCTACAACAGTGGTGATCAGGGCAATGTGTCACAGCACAGAGCTCATCGCAGCCTTCTGCGCATGGACCTGCGTAGCCGAATGTTCACTGCACGTCATCGCGAACAACGCATGAAATGGGATCATCGAAATTGGACCGTGGATGATTAAAAGAAAGTGACCTGGTCTGACGAATCAAGATTCCTGGTGCATCACGTAGACGACCGAGCGCGGATACACCGATTACCAACGGAGGCTATGGCACCTGGATGCACTGTTGGGTGGAAATTTGATGGCGGCGGCGGTGTTATGCCTATGGGCGATGTTTTCTTGGGACACTTTAGGCCCCATTATCCCGATAGAACGCTCCCTGACAGCTGCCAGGTATCTGAACATCGTTGCGAACCAAGTTCACCCATTCAAGGCAACTGTGTTTCCTGCTGGTGATGGTCATTACCAACAGGATGCTGCGCCATGCCACACTACCAGAATCGTCAAGGAGTGGTTCGAGGAGCATGCTGGGGACTTCTGTTACCGCCATGGCCTCCAAATTCACCTGACATGAGCCCAATCGAACATTTGTGGTTCGACTTCCAAAAGCGGGTTCGCGCTAAATCACCACCACCCTGAAATGTACGGGAACTGAAGGACCTGCAGTAGTCATTACGGTACCAGATACCCCAGGATACCTATCGCCACCTCATCGAATCGATGCCTCGCCGAGTGGCCGCTGTTTTGCGAGCTAAAGGGGGTCCTACAGCTTATTGGGTATATAGGTGGTCAAAATGTAATGGCTCATCGGTGTACATCGGAAAAGTTTCCTCAGCTACGAAATGCAGTCCCTAGCGTTTAGAGATAAAGGCAGTAGAATTATTGTTCAGAATCCGTTCTTGCTCGCTCAGCAGTTTATAGGGGCAAATTTTTTATTTACGACTAATTTTCAGAATGGTAGAGGGAGTTTTAGAAATAGATTTGATATGAGAAATTGCTCCAATCAAGTGCGCCATGCAAAAGTAAACTTTTCCCAACACTGATACAATGAATTTACGATCGGGAAAATGGGAGGGGGGTGTACTTAGACAGCAGCGCGGGAGAAAGGGCGATGTAACTGCCTTTGGTGAGGTCACACGGTCGTAACTGCGGGTGGGGGAGTCAAGTGCAGGAGTGAGACGCGGACTGATACCATCCTCGTGTTCCCTTGCAGAAACTATTATCCGGCTATCCTATCTTCAACAGTAGTACACTCTAAAGTTTACTTCGAGCATAGATGGTGTCGAACGTAGTCGCTCAATCAACTGTGCCTCTGACCACCCCCGTAGAGAAAAAGTGCAAACATGCGCCATGTGGGGCAACGTTTAGGAGCACGCTTAAGTTGACGTAATAATTATATCTTTTCACTAACGCCGGAGTACATCTCGCGACGATACTTGACGAATGTTTGTCTTCTCCGGCTTCAATTCGTAATTTAACTACCGCTACCCACTTTAAGATTGAGGTTCTCTTTGATGGTAGTGCACAAAATATGCCTAAGGTCACAACATTACTTACAAAAAAGGAAAAGGGTAAGGGACAGTAATCGCTCAGAAATGAAGCAATAGAAATTCAGTTGTTCCATTGGTGGAGTCGCATAGTGTTCAACTTCTCGCATCGCTCTGGACACGAGTTCTGTGCACCACTGAGCATTTGTTAAAAGTTCCTCGATTCTATCTGATTCCCCTTAGTCTCAGCGGCCCATAAGGATTAAAAAAAAAAATAATGTGCGGTAACCTCCCTCTGCATGAACTGTCTGTCCTGAGTGGAGTAATGTTAACCCTAGAACACTAGGATGTGTTTATTGCCTACTATTACTAGGATGGGTTAAATTTCACCCATACAGTTTTCTTTTAATTTCATCAACTCTAAAACTTGTGCAAAAATTTTGTAGAAACGTGAGAAGCAGTTTTATGTCATACAAATTTGTTTCAGGGTAAAATAACATTTTACTCTCAAATGTGTTTTTATTATGAACTTAACACAGTTCGCCATTTTTACCTTTTCATTAAAAATAAAAAAAAATTGGCTGTATGCAATTAAATTTACTATCTTTACTTTTAATAAGAACAAGTTATGAGAAATAGTTGAAATATTACAAATAGTTTTACAAAATAAAGGTGCTCTAAGTGCCACGAACAATTTTTCTTAGAATTTTTGAACACAGTTTCTCTATGTGCATTAAACATCGCTGGGTGAATTATCACCCATCCTAGTGTTCTAGGGTTAAACATGCTCATACGAAAAGCAGGAGATGCAAATTGAATTTTCGCTCCAGAACGATACAATTTCCACGGTTTCTGAGACAGCCAGCTTCTTAGAATACAAAGTAATGCTTTTGTATTCTAACTATTGGATCTGATGATGATTGGCTCATCGGTTTTCAGAAAGTCCACTTTAGCTGATGTTTTATCTCTCCAAAACATACCCGCTATAATAAGGTACAAAATGCGGGAAGACTCTTTACTACGATAAACACACTTGCAGCAATCTGATTGATTACGCAGGAAAATAAGAGATAAAAATTCCTGTCCGAAAGTGTGTGTGAGCACAACCTCAACGAAAAAAAAATCAATGCTGAGTTGAATAAACGACCAGTAATAAAATGAATTTTACAAAATATCGATTACTATTTATTATATTAATACTAGACAAATAAGCTACAAGTGTTGCAGCGCTCGTGAGCGAGCGTGCACCTTTTCCCTGTATTGGAAGTTGTGAATAAATCTAAGAAGCGAAAAAGAAATGGGGTTTTGAAATTAATCAAATAAATGGAAAAGATTTTGGGGAGCGGGTGTAAAAAATTAATAAATTTAGGAATTTAAAAACTTCACACTCCTCAGAAGCTCTACATTTCGTGATTAAATTTTTTCCTTAGATTTTCTTACTTGGATACGCGCCGAGGCAGGGTTCGGGATAGTACCCCCCCCCTCTCCGAGTCGAGGGAAACTTCCAGTCAGCCCGCTCTTCTCATCGCCCCAGCAGTATTGAATAAGGTGGAGTAATTCTACAACGAGGACGAATGGCGGGCAGACGTTTTATTGGAGTCCGGCGCCAGTCGTCTTGAGAATTGCTACATCAAGTCTGGTAAAAAGAATAGCGTGGCGCCAGGCACGGAAAAACCATAGCAGTTATATGGTGGGGAAATTTACAACCCAGGAAGATTCACGGGCACGAAAATCCTAGAATTCAGGGGCGGGCGCAATTTTTGGACTGGGCGAAGAGATGGCAAATGAGAGTATTGGCGGGAAGCCCAGAGCAAACCAGATCGGAAAATGACAATTATTTGACCAATATGTAATTTGGTGGGAGGATCCGGAGTAGAGAAATTTGCGTAGATTGGAAGAGGAGCACAAAATGAAAGATATAGCATGGTGAAAAAAGTTGAGGAAGAACTAGAGAGCCAAGGATCGGGGCATTAATGGAAAACCAAGTGACACGAGGAGGTCGTATCCCAGCCTCGCTCTCGCTTGTATGATATAGTCAACTACCACCGAGGATCGAGCATGTGCCCAAAAAAGGGAGCTATATTTCTACCGTAATGAAAAAGTTGGACTCTGAGATTAGTGACAAGTGATAAATTACCTAGAAAGATATGTTGTGCACCCAAGAAGGGAAACTGCCTGAATACAACAGGAACCATTTGGAGGAGAATTGTACGCCAGCCCCTTATCCAGGGATAGAAGGTAGGGCATTTCCGACCATTACGGTTTCCTCTTGTTTATATATTTCGTATGTTGAACTGAGAGTTAAGGAAGAGCATAGTAGAACCTAAGTCAGTGTCGGAAATAAAACCAGCTCTAAATTAATGCTGAGAAAAGTAGGGCGGAAATAGAAGAAATGAAATGGATGAGTAAAATAATTATTTGATAAGAGCAGGAAATTGTGTAGGATAAGGAAACATTTTAAGTAAATTATGTTTCGAAGTTTTCGGATATATTAAATAAAAATAAGAAATTTAAGTTAACTTTTTGTAAAATAATTTTGATAAAAGGGTCTTCAAGCATATATATATATATATATATATATATATATATATATATATATGACTGAGTGTATTTTTAAATTTCAAGCCTTCATCAGGCAAATAAACATATTTTATTCTCAAGTTATTATGAGTCTCCTAAATATCATTTAAGTGTCCCAAGTTATTATGAGTCTCCTAAATATAATTTAAGTGTCCAATTTTGTGAAGTAAGATCTTAATCACGATTGAAAGTTGGGTGTGTGAGTGAGTGCCTGGGAAATTAATGTTCAGAAAAATATCCTCCTGTTCAATACCGAGAAACTTTCAGATCAGTGCAATTAAAAAATTCAAAATTTCTAAGTTAACTAAAGTAAAAGTGAAATGAAAAACTAGACGATTACTTATAAACATTGCGGCACTCAGCGGACCCCGATACACGGAACGTCGGCTGGGTGAAACACAACGCCCGTCCTCGAATAGCGAGCCTGTGTCTTCTCTAATACTGGGAAAACATAGATTTTGAGATTCGAGTGACTACCCTTATTATTAATAGTTATTGCCAGTGCACACACCAGCAGGCATTGGAGCCCGATAGCACAAGGAAGGATCCCGAAAATTATTTTGGGCCTTGTTCTCAAAAATGGCAGAAACATAGATTTATTTACGGTTAAAATAAGAGGGAGACCACAGAACAGGAGGACTCGAATGGCCAAGTGGTTAGAACAACAGCATTCCAACCAGAGATGGCAACGAAAGCCTATCCCAGTGGTTGCTCTGAACCTCTAAGTAACCGCCATGCTCGGATGGGCACGTTAATCAGTCAGACCCGGGGTACTGGACCCATGTTACAAATACAGTCATTTACTTCTTACGCAGCCCTTATTCATTTCCCTTGGAAGTGCTTGCTGTGACATCATAATCTGGCACTCCCAACTATGTCTGCCTTATAGTGAGCCTCTAGGTTTCATTTCATGCAACATCGTTTATCTACGCAACACAAAACTCCTATGGGACACAGGAAGTTGCGTCTAAATCTTCCCTGCGGGTGTAAACCCTACGAGATATTAAAAAGACTATAGAGCAATCTTGGTGGCCCATCTGTCAGAGGCGTTGGCTTCGGAACATTCGTCCAAGTTAGGCCCAGGTTCTCGAGTTCAGGATGAGGCATATGTGGTAAGTTTGTCTTGCAGCACTGCCTCTGTCTCTTCTCTGGAACCAGTGGTCCTATTCAGCGACAGGCCCAACGCTTATATAGCCCAACGAGTCGCTCGGGGTGGTCATTTAACTCTCAAAGTATACCTCTAAATAAAACTTACTTTTCAGCTTCTGTTCTCCTATGTAAATCTAGTTACTTCTTGGTGAAACGCTTTCTCACTGAACGGTACATTATTCGTACTTTAGTATTTGTCAACGCTGATAGTCAGTCACAGCACCATAAAATGACAATACTGAATGTAGTTGATTGATTAGTGCTGATGTAGAGACGTGCAGATAGTATTAAGAGCAGATTGTGGAGTTGTAGAGATCTGTGTACGCAGAGTTGTAGAGATCAGTGTACGCAGAGTTGTAGAGATCAGTGTACGCAGAGTTGTAGAGATCAGTGTACGCAGAGTTGTAAAGCTTACAAGTAGATTGCTAACTGTGAAAATTGATAAAGGTTGATATTAAACTGATTGAGTTACATGTCACTGACTATTGTTCTCATTGGATCGCATTCCGTGTGACGATCTGGGAATCACGATGTTCAGTAGATTTGGCCGTTCATCGATTGAAGGAATGAAGTAGTGGAATAACGTAAATCGATTCTTTGGTCCGTTTTGCTAGTCGTTTACAAAATGTAATTTCTGTGCAACGAGGCTATTCAAGAACATTAGCCAATTAGTCAGCTAGCCAATTACATCTAAAACTACAGTTATAAAAAGAAATAAAACTCCACTGTGGTGCCCGAACTAAAAAAAACTACCGATGGCACTAATTCGTGAAAAAGAATATCCAAGAAAAAGCAGTCTGTTTACTCAACAGTCTCACACGGTGTAATTAAGGATGACACTGTGCAACTTACGCGCCTGCAAATCCAGATGGACCAGGGTGAGACATGACTTCCACCTCTTTTCTGGGGCGCCGCCCCAAAATGCGATAACAACCCCAAGACACGTGAACGGGACGAAAAAAAAAAAAAAAAAAAGCTACAGCATCACCTAGCTTAAAAACTCGATTAAACCTGATTTTATTATCGAACACTCGGATAAAATTTTAATCAACCAGATTCAGCTGTTGTTTCAAGCTACTACGGAGGCGCATTTCACCCAAGGGGCAAACAATAATTCCATGACGTCATCGTCAGAAATCGCCGGCCATTAGAAAAAAGCGAAAGTGGGTGAAGGACATTTTCAGCCACCAGCGCTCGTCCACTCAGGGATAAGAGTCTCGTTCAGCGTGTGCTGTGGAGACGACGACGCAGTTCCTTACACACACTTGAAATCAAAGGGGATTAGCAAATCGGAAATTGCCCCACAAGTGGGATAAGCGTCGCCTGCTTGGAATAATGAAACAATATGTATTTGCAGGACAGGACAACCGTGCAGAAAGAAAGGGTGAGCTTAAAGGTGGTGGTAATTGTTTCCTGCTTGCAAAGAAAAGAGGGAAGCCATTTTTTTTTTTTTTTCTGTCTGTCTCGTTTTACTTCTTTTATTATTAATTTAACTTATTACGTTTCCGAGCCTCCGCGTTATTTCCATCGTTCATCACACGTTAATAAAGGAATCAGGATAATACTGCGAAAGTTAAAATATAAATAACAAAACTTGATTTACTTTTAAAACGACGTTTTTTACACATGACTATTTCCTCCAAACACTGACATTTTCCTTGTAAACTATCTACATGGCCTTAACATACTTACACAAGTGAAAGTAACACTGAAGATATCGCTTTCCTAAATTACATGAAAAAGGTCGAAAGTCACTTTAAAATAAACCCTCGTGCGTCCTCCATCCATGCTTGCCACAAAAGCGGATACAGCATCGTAAATGACGATTTGAAAAGCCAAGAATTATTTCACACGATTATAATCTTATTGTTGTTGCCTAGCGTTCCTCAAGATCATGCAAGGCTTTCCTATGTTTTATCACGTGCACCACAAAAGGAAATATTTCACTGAGTAGTAAGGAAATATTTCTTATAACCCCACTGAGGAGTTATAATGAACCTTGAGAGCATCTAGAGTAAGAAGTAAGTCCTCCTAATTAAAGGTTACGCGATCCAAGGAACAGTGAGAATCACATAACAAGCACGAAATACATATATCACTTCAACTTCAAACTTAAACCCTAAGGCGTAACACTTAACGCACCCAGCCCCAATTTAGGGCCACTGCTACCAGAAAAGGCACGGAGCCAAGACCATAAGACATATACACAGCCTGTGCCTCATCCGAGACTCGAACCGGGCCATTACAGGATAAACAGACATATGCCAGCGCCTCAACTCGGCCACCGCGCTTACAGAGGCTACTTGACCATGATTACATTCATAGGATAAAAGTTCCACAAATCGTTACGATTTTGTAAAAGTTAATTAAAAATACTTTTGCTAGAATAAAAACGAAATAATCGGCTGTTGGCCGAAATTGTCCATTAATATCGCGACATGCAAGTATGAATTTATTTTACTGAGACGTAAGACGGCGCAATGCATACAGGTTTCCCAACTTGATGATTCACAGAGCCAATTTTTTCATTGCGCAGCAGTGACAGCGAAATCACAGTGCAGTACAACTGCTCTTCTGTCACCGCAAAGCCACATACTCTTTGAAAAACACATCATAATAGCCAAATTACTACAAATTATAAATCGATCAGCAAATTCTCATTGAAGCACAGTATAAAGCAAACGCGTCCAATTCGATTCCTCGAAAATGCTCCCATTATTACCCAATACATTACATATTTTCCGTATCCTTGCGAACTGTAAATGTCATGAGTGTGAGGGGGCGTTGCGCGTGGTACTTGGGACGTTTGCTTTATTTTTTTTATTATTTGAGGTTTAAAGACCATAGTGAGCAACTCAACGGGTTATAAGCCCGTCCCTAATTTAGGGTCACTGGTTCGAGGGAAGGGAGAGAGCCAGTGCTGTAAGACAAACACAACATCCATGCCTCACCGGGATTCGAACCAGGACCCCTTTCGGACGAATGATCAGAGGCCATCGCTTAGACCATTGAGCCGCCGCGGCTTTTTTTTTTTTTTTTGCATTTATTCTTTTATTTATTGAAGGGACGGGGATGGTTTAAATTAACAAATCCTGTTCTCGGGGGGATTATAGCGCCTGGAAAAGCAAAATTCAGAAGGTGGGATAGAGCACCTTGATTTTTAAGCCGTGGTCTGGTTAGAAGCGGCACGGGGTTTAATTATTTACACCCATTTAACAATAACGCAGAGTTGTCGTGGTGTTCTGATGTCGTGTTTCCTTCATCGTTCAGATATTATCAGTGAAAGGCAAATAAAAGCAGAACATATGTAATGTCTCTCAATGAGTTCAAAAAAAAATATTCTCAAAACAGTGAGATTAAGAAACAACAACACAATGTTCCAACACGCTCACACTATTTTAATAGGCATCACGGGGGGAAAAAAAAAACAAGAAGAGAAGCAAGAAGCTTTTGTGTATGTGTGACATGCCCACGAAATCAGGGTAGTAACGATAAAAGGGTGCTGAAGAGCTACGGGGAGGGCGGGGGGATCGAGTTTTGGAATTTTGTTTTTAAACAAAAAATGTTCCCAGATTTTTTTTTTTTTTATTAGAGGTTTAACGAACACTGTGGACAACTCAATGGGCTATAAGCAGTCGCCCGTCCCCAATTTGGGGTCACTGGTTCCAGGGAAGGGAGAGAACCATGCCGCAAGACAAACACAACATCCATGTCTCACAGGGCCCCTTTTGGACGAATGATCAGAGGCCATCGCTTAGACCACTGTGCCACCGGGGCGGCGTTCCCAGATTTTTTTTTTTTTTTTTTTTTTTTCAGTCCCTACACCACGATATAAGAGCTCAAAAGTTTTTCAACATCATTTTCGCCTTTGTTTGGGGCACCCCTTCTTTCCTATTTCTTTTAATGAACGATTCTGATTAACAAACAGCCTAAGGCTATGAAGAGAGCACCTCGTCCCTAATTTGGGCCGCATATTACAGGGAATGCGTAGAACCAGAACCGTGGAGCAAACACATTGGCCTCACTGGTACTCGAGATGGCGCTAAACTCGGACGATTGGCCTGAAGCTCGCATTTCTGACCACTCTGCCGTGGGAACGGCATTTTAGGGTTCCAACGAAATTCACGCAGAAATCTACTTTGAATAAATGATATAAACTCTAGGTTGCAGGCGGTGCTGATATGTAAATATATATATATATATTTTTTTTGATTGGAGGTTTAACGACCACCGTGAGCAACTCAATGGGCTATAAGCAGTCGTCCGTCCCTAATTTAGGGTCACTGGTTCCAGGGAAGGGAGAGAACCAGTACCGTAAGACAAACACAACATCCATGCCTCACCGGGATTCGAACCCGGACCCCTTTCGGACGAACGATCAGAGGCCATCGCTTAGACCACTGTGCCATAATTATTCTGAGAGAATTCGGCGGTAATACGCTTCTAGTAGTTAGTCTCCAGGTTTTCGTTAACTCCCAGCATAATTCATAATTGTCGGGTTTTTGTTGTAAACACCTGAAACAACGGGAAACAAGAAATGATATCCCGAAACTTACAGGAGCGGAGGGGGGGGGGGGGTGGAGGTGTTTCGAAAAAGTATGCCCTAAATCGAAAAATGTCAGAGAACATTTCTTGCTCGAATTTGCCCAAAGACTTGTCACCGGCTATAACTTTATTTATTTATTTATTTACATTTAGATGTTTCTCGGACGCTCACGCTGAGGGAATGGTCAGGTAAATCGACGGGAGACGGAATTGTGGAACGCCGATGTTCAGTGGAATGCAACTCACGTGTTCCAACCACATGAAAAATGCGAATTTCCAGATATCAGACCGTTTAGCGACGAAATGTCTCCTGGCCTACCGTCGATTAAACAACGAAAAAAAAAAAAGATTCTAGCACATGTGTTACGTAATTATGACAGAAGAAAGTGGAGCAGCAAACACACACAAGATACGAAATCAACGTTATCTATTATTGAGAATTATCGAATAAAACTTCGGGAGTGGAACTCTAATCAGGGCAGTGTTACGAGAAAGCGAACTATGTTATCAACAAGGACGTTTTGAATGACAAGTACACGATTTCCTGGATGCGAATATCAGCACCGACTATAACGTTACGAGAAAAAGGAGCGTTCCATCACTAGTGTATCATCACGAAGTGCGCACCACTGCAATATTTACATATACCTTCCTCCACGGGCGAAGAATTGTTATGAAGTTGGGGAGGGGGCGTTTACCTCTCAATTTTTGGCTTTAGTTTGTCGAACATACTACGCTTCCCTAATTTTTTTCGATTTCACAAGATCATTATTTCTAGAATTTAAACCAAAACTCTGAATAACTGAGTAACACATTTTTTAAATGCCAAACGTGCCGTGCCGTTAGTGAGTTTTTTTTTTTTGTCTCCATATCAATATGTGTAATGTAATCATGTGGGAACGGGATTTGCTGGATGTAGTGGGTGGGGAGGGCATGGTCCGAGCTCCAACCCTCTGATCACCGGCGCTGTACCATTCCTAATCCTCCTTGCTTGCTCCGGATGTCTCATGCAGTCTGCAGACCCAGAGTGACTTCCTATTTTATGGCATGCATTCAATTAGCCCCTCCGTTCCATGATCTTACCGTTAACCACAGTGAGAAGGACCGCACGCCACAGTTTTTAACTATTACTTTCATCTTCCAGCTCAGGCATCTACGCTTTTTCGCTTTTTAGTTGTCTGAATGAAACAAAACGTTACACTGATTTCTTACTAAAATGATAGCAATTACGGTAATTCCTTAATGAAAAATAAATTCAGTCACATACACACTTTTATTAGGACATGTCTACAACCATACGCTTCTCTTCCGAGGAATTTTTGCAAAAACATATTAAAATCATTCCATTTCTTTGATTTTCAAGGACTAGTTTTTCAAACAAAACATGATATTTGAAAACCTAATTATGGGCCCATATTATTCAAATAGGCCTACTGACTTTCATTATCGCATTATTTAATCTAATATCTTTTACTTCTGTAATTTTATCACATGCAATTTTCGACTTTGCATATTTCCTACAAAGATATCTATGGCGTTCCACTGAACATCGTTTTCGGAGAGTTTTTACCAATCTCTCGTCTCCTATTTACATCGATGAGCCATTACATTATGACCACGTGACTAATAAGCTGTAAAACCCCCTTTAACCCGTAAAACAGCGACAGCTCGGCGAGGCATCGATTCGATGAGGTGGCGATAGGTATCCTGGGGTATCTGGTACCATAATGTCGACAGCAGGTCCTCCAGTTCCCGTACATTTCAGGGTGGTGGTAATTTAGCGCGAACCCGCTTTTCCAAGTCGAACCACAAACGTTCGATTGGGTTCATGTCAGGTGAATTTGGAAGCCAGGGCAGTAAAAGAAAGTCACCAGCATGTTCCTCGAACCACTCCTCGACGATTCTGGCAGTGTGCCATGGCGCATTATCCTGTTTGGTAATGACCATCACCAGCAGGAAACACAGTTGCCATGAATAAGTGAATTTGGTCCGCAACGATGTTCAGTTACCTGACAGCTGTCAGGGATTGTGCTATTGGGATAATGAGGCCTAAAGTGTCCCACAAGAAAATATCGCCCACAGCATAACACCCCTCCGCCAACCGGTTTCCGCCCAACAGTGCATGCAGGTGCCATTACCTCCGTTGGTAATCGGTGTATCCGGGCTCGGCCGTCTACGTGATGCACCAGGAATCTTGATTCGTCAGACCAGGCCACTTTCTTCCAATCATCACCGGTCCAATCTCGAGCCTATTTCATGCGTTGTTGGCGATGACGTGCGCAGTTAGCATGGGGACCTGGCTGGATCTTCGGCTACGCAGGCCCATGCACAGAAGGCTGCAATAAACTCTGTGCTATGAAACATTGCCCTCATCACCACTGTTGTAGCTGCGGGTGATTTGTTGCACTGTGGCCCTGCGGTTGCTGTGAACAATGCAGGAGTCTAAGCTTCTCTCTGGCATCAATGAGCTGCGGACGACACACGGCTGGACGACGGTTCGTCGTTTGGTCATCTGTGCACCACTTTTGATACGTACTCACTACAGCGACACGTGAACCATCACAATTGGCCCTTTATCAAACTCCAATAAATCGGCAGCTTTTCCCATTCTGACTCCGAACACTCTACTAACCGAAAGCCGGTCCTCGGGTTGTATGTATACTGCTCTGTGAACTTGACCTGCGCCACCGTTCGGTCTCCAGGCGCGCTCATTTATCTAGGCTGGGGGTGTCATAATGTAATGGCTCATCGGTGTATAACCGTACTAATAAGGTCGACACTGCCACATGCTGCTGCGTGCAAAAAACGCGACATAAATGTCTGGAAACGACTTAAGAAAATGATTTAAGAATCGCGCCAACTTGCTTCCAACTGAAATCTTGTCCAATTGCGATTAATATAGTATCACACATTCATTTACTTAGAAAACGAAATGAAAGCTGAAATTCATAATAAAAATGGTGCGTAGCTGATGTCTGTCAACAGAATCGATGTAAAGAATGTTAAACGATTAACAGAATATGATTTCTACGGTAAGTCGTTTTTGCTGTTTCTCCCTCACTCTCGTCCCCTGAAGCACAGAGTTTGGGTCAGATATACTCCTCGCCTACTGTGAAAATATCCATAGTGTTTAACAGACAACTGTATCCTCCATGATCGACATAATATTTTGAATCGTTTTAGTAACATCAGATAGCCGCCATTCCTGCACGGCCTTCAAAAATACGGTTGTTCACATATAATCGCGACAAGCCCCGTTTGGGATCTTGCGGGCATAAGTTTTGTTAATTAATTCCGATCGTCTAAAGTGGCAACAACGATATTGGGTTTCCTAGAAGAGGGGACCAAGTCTTATCGTTCGGACCTGTACGCGTTGTGTTTAATACGAACTCGTACGCGGTTGTCGCAAGAACTCATATGCCGGAAAAAATTGAGTTTTAAAAACTAGCATTCCTGTATCATGTTTTGAATCGCGATACCTTCAAAAGAAAGAAAACTGTTTACCTTAAAAGAAACCAGAACCCGACACACATACACATTTGCAGAGCAGCAGCGAAGAAAAACACGTTTGTTTGAAGAAACAACCATAAAATTTATTTTGACATATTTAATTAATTAACAAAATTTATGCCCGCAAGTTCCCGAACGGGGCTTGTCGCTGTAATACACGAAACGCTTTCATTCATTCACTTCGCTTCACTATAATAAAACGAACATTCTCAATAGATTTAGGAACATCAAACAGAGGTCATTTGTTTGATGTTCCTGGTCCAAGCCAAATGTCTGTATTCACCCCGGTACCCGAGTGGTCAGAGGCGCTTGTTTCTAATAAAGTTGCTCAAGTTGGGTCCGGATTTGATTGCTGAATGATGCAAGGGTTGTGTGCTTGACCTACGCCCTGTAATTTTTTCCCTTTTCCGGAGCCAACTAATTATGGGACGAACCACTGGGGTCGTTCAACTAAAAAAAAAAGGGGGGGGGGGTCCGTATTACAAAGACGTGATTCCGACCGTTTGGGGTGGGGAGTTACGTTTTTAACCTACAGAGTGTTTTGGCTCGATTCAAAAACATTTGAGTCAAGAAATTTGATTTTACGAAATTCCAGGCTAGATCTCATGCACATCGGGACTTTCTTCTAAAACTGAACTCCGAATTTCCACAGTTGAAGTCTAACCTTAAATGTAGGACCGCGGATAGCCTAGTGGTCAGCGTTCGTGATTGACACGAAAAAGTCTCAGGATCGATCCTAGGCAGGTTCGAACGCTCGAACCACTAAATATTATCCGCCGTGCGTAGGATGGGTACGTTAAGCCGTCGGACCACGGGTAACCCCCTCCCCCGGGTTTATAAATAAGGGCGTCTTCCTCCTCTTTCTAACTCACTTCCGTGTGATATTCCTGTAGGGCTCTCTAGCCCAAATCTCCTAGCTTTCTATTTCTAAGGTTTGTTTAAGGCCTGGGTCAGATACTCCCTTCCTAAAATCCTCTACATATATCTTTAATCTAAAATGCAACAGATCGAAGTTCTCTAAGTATCGCTTGTTGTCAATCAATATAGAAGAGTTATAATTATTTATATATTCTACGAGGAATAAAGGCAGAAAATGTAGCAGAGAGATAACTTGCAAAGAATTTAAAACACATTCCGCCGCCCCGGTGACGCAGTGGTCTAAGGCGCTGGCCTCTGATCATTCGTCCGTAGGGGTCCGGGTTTGAATCCCGGTCAAGCATGGATGTTGTGTTTGTCTTACGGCACTGGCTCCTTCCCTTTCCTGGAACCAGTGACCCTAAATTAGGGACGGGCGACTGCTTATAGCCCATTGAGTTGCTCACGGTGGTCGTTAAACCTCCAATCAAAAAAAAATAAAAAATAAAAATAAAACACATTCCCTCAAAATTTGTTGTGGACTTCACAGCTCACTCATCTTCGTCGCATCCATCGTTTTTGTGACGTCACGCTAAGCGACGGAGTTGTTCACAGAGGCGGTTGCAGCACTCCGTTTCTCGGCATTCAGTTGTACTTAATTCTTCAAGGAAGAATTTAAATAGATCATACATCATATGTAGAGGATTTTAGGAAGGGAGTGTCTGACCACAGGTCTTAAACAACCCTTATAAATAGGAAGCTAGGAGATTTCGGCTAGAGTGCCCGACAGGAAAGTGACACGGAAGCGAGGTAGAAAGGGGGAGGAAGACGCCCTTATTTATTACCCGGAGTCCGACGGCTTAACGTGCCCATCCGACGCACGGCGGGTATTTAATGGTTCGAAGGTTCATACCTGCCCAGGATCGAACCTGAGGCTATCTCCATGGCAGTCACGAACGCTGACCACAAGGCCACCCGCGGCCCAAGAGTTTAAATAAAGTCCATATATTAGTTTTCTACATAATATTTTATGATATATTACTTTATTGCAGTAGTTCTACCGAAATAATTAAAAAAAAAAAAAAAGAAGGAAATTTGCGTGTTTTACTTTTCTCAGGAATGCCGCTTTGTCTGTTCTGTATGAGTATAAACGGTTATACCTGAAAGCTCTGTTAATGCAGTTTTAAACAGACGCAGAAAATAACTGAAATGCAATCTGTTAGTACGTTGAAGTACTGTTATACTGCAATTTGCGTCTGTAAAAAAAGCCCGTCGAAAAATAAATAAAACAGCCCCCAAAATTGCGTTTTTAGACCCTAATATTTTTTGGTCAAATAAGATTGCTTTTACCCAAAAATAATAAATATGAAGAGACAAAGTGTTCCAAAATTAATATACTGAGAATGTGTTTGAAAAGGTAATTCACAAAAAGAAAAGTTATAATGCTGCTGCACCAGATTAATGTTGCAGTACACACAGAAATAAATTAAAAAAAAAAAAAAAATGGGGTAGGCCAACTACACTGCTGGCCACCCAAAATGCAACACCAAGAAGGAAGCATCCGATTGGCCTGAAATTCGCAGCATGCGTTGCCCGCGAGAGGACATGCAAACGACATGCATTGCAGGGCATATGCAAATCATGTGCGCTCGGCACGCCACCGAGAAGCACTATAAGAAGGGTGCACAGAAGGCGGGGTGTAAGTAGTGGAAGTTTGTTGCGCGGCCGGACCTGGGAGTGGGAAGCTTCCTGATGCCTCGTCGCAGAATACGGCAGTCATTCCAGCACGTTGCGGAGTTCGACAGAGGACGAATAGTGGCTTATCGCGACAGCGGTTTATCGTACTGAAACATCGGCGCCCGTGTGGGATGACATTCTGCCACAGTGAGGAGAGTATGGATTCGGTGGGTGCAGGAGGGACGGACGGACCGACGTGAGCGATTGCCGCTGCCACGGCACACCACCGAACGAGTGGACCGGACCGGACCGGCATGTTGTGCGGCGGGCATTGACGGCTCGCACCGCCACATCACGAACGTTAGCGCAGGAATTTGGGTGTGTTGCGCAACAACCTGTGTCAGCACGTACCGTCCGACGTCGTCTGCAGGAGCGGGGAGTTGTCGCACGGCGTCCGCTGCTCCGATTACCATCGACGTTACACCACCGGCGAGTGCGGCGGTAGTGGGCCGTTGAACGCCGCACCTGGACTACGGAATGGCAAGACATTGTCTTCTCCGACGAATCCCGCTTCGGCCTGCAACACCACGATGGTCGGATCTGCGTGGGGCGGCACCGCGGCGAGAGACTGTATATGACGCCTGCATACATCGCCATACCGATCCGTCGCCTGGCGTTATGGCTTGGGGCGCAATTGGATATGACACCCGCACACCTCAGGTACGCATCGCCGGTACACTCAACAGCCACCGCTACATCTCCGACGTTTTGTAGCCTGTAGTCCTCCCTTACCTGCAGGACCTGCCAGCGGCCACGTTTCAACAACAGGACAATGCGCGCCCGCACGTGGCACGCATCGTGCAACAATTCTTCACGGCCCACCAGGTGTCACTGCTGCCGTGGCTCGCCTGTTCTCCCGATATGTCGCCCATCGAACACGTCTGGTCGCTGATCGGCAACCGAGCGGCCCGTCAAGCACCACCCGCGGCTAAACCTGATGAATTGTGGCAACGTGTGGAAGCAGCCTGGACCGACATATCCCAAGCCTCTTTCGTTCGATGCCGCGGCGTGTAGCGGCCGTTATTGACAGCCATGGGGGCCACACGAACTATTGATGTCTGCGTGTTCCGCAAGTCGCACGGGCCTGTAAGCTCAATCGTTTCATCTTTGTATGTGTTGTTGTTATGTGTCCAGTAAATCTGGCTTTGCTATCTCGTTTCGTTCTTGGTGTTGCATTTCGGGTGGCCAGCAGTGAATATACTAAATTAATATTGAGAACGTATTTGGAAAAGAAAGTGCTATAAAAAAAAAGAAATAATTCTAATAATGCTACTACAGTCTAAATTTTATGTGTGGTTCTAACAACTTAGCCTCCCCCATCTCCTAATCTTATTTGATATAAATAAAAACTGAAGGGATTAGAGATAATCATTTCTCACTTTTTATGTGCATAATGTTGCAGGGCATACAGATATAAATGAAAAAAGTTTCGAGCTGCCAGTTAGACTAAATTAATATTAAAAATGCGTTACTCTTGGCACAATGTACACACAGAAATAACTAGATGAAAAATAAACTCACCTTGTACTGATTTCGCCCACCATAATTACGAACGTGTGTTAGAACATGCATGCTTAATAATTTTGTACTACACATTAAATGAAGATTGAAAATATGCAAAAATGAAGATTCAAAATATACAAAATGAAGATTAAAATATTGTATGGGGTTTAGGTAGTTACACGGGGACTAGGATTTAGTTCCCTTGTAATGATGATTATCAAATATCTTTTCCAAAATTTGAGATATTCCCATTGTTGTTGAGGCACAAAGGAAAACCAGATTCATTAAGTAGTTGCAGCGAACATAGCATACTTTTTTTTTCTCTTACCTGTTATTTAAGCGGTCATTTTTCCACTTTGAGTAGTTATTTAAAAATACAGAACCACACTTTCGGCCCAGTTCAAATTTAGTTTGATTACATTTTTAACATTTTCCGTTTACCCCATTCAACTCTTCACCCTCCTTTGTCACTAATTTTTTAAATACAAACTTTGCATTTTGTACATGGAGTAATTGCTCACAATCATCAGTCAAAAGGAATTTAAATAATTTGAAGCAAATAATGAATATTTTCACATTGATGTCTACAGCTACCAGTGGACATGCCCGTCGCTTAGCGTGACGTCACAAGCAAGTTCTTAATCCGGTGGCCAGGCCCGTAAAGATAGGAAGAGGAGTCCCGGCGGCCTCGATTTAGCTCTACTGATTCTTAGAACTACAACAAACACATTTTTTAACTCGAACCCTGGACGTTAAAATCTGCTGTAGTTACCACTCTATACGGAAGCCAACGAAGTTCACATTCTGCCAAGATTCGACTGACGCAATTCATTAAATATTTATTAGGCATTGAAATTTCAGTCCAGAAATGATTAGAGAATCCAATAAAATTTAATTTCGTTGCTCAATCCTGAGAAAAAACGAACCATTAAAAAAAAATTTTCGAAGCATTTCCACTCACTTATTTATACGGAAAGATGGTTTCTCGTCATTACCACCAGAGGGCTGGATCTGACAGAACCACAGAAAGAGAGTCGTAAAACGAGCGTGACGTAGGGTAACGGGCCCAAAAACAAAGGAGAAGAAAGGAGAGAGAGAGAGAGAGAGAGAGAGAGAGAGAGAGAGAGAGAGAGAAACCGGTACGCAAGTGGAATAAATAACAAAACTGCAAAATAAAAACATAAAAAGCAAAGAACCGACCATTGGGCAATTTCCGAATGACTTTTCACTCAACCATCCGTGGACATTACAGGAAGTTCTCGGTAATTTCGTAAAACGCCCGCCTGGTGCCGCCACCAGTAGCAGCAGCCAGCGCAAAAGAGATCCTAATGTTACACACCAGACAGAAGCAACAGGTTGGGCGCAAGAGAATTTTCAGCGAACAACACTGACTAAGGGATCAAACTGTTGCGTGAACTGCAGTGAATTCTTCTCAGTCGATAGAAAGCCATAACTTTTCCTGCTGAAACCGAATAGGATTGTTTTCTTTTACGTCTGCTCTTCCGGTTCCATTTTCAAAATTTTTTATTTTGTGCAAATCATGCGATTTCATTTCTGTTTACTTACGTCGAAACTTATTCCAGCGATCGATTTAATACACATCAAATTTTAATCCAAATGCTACTAAACGGCTCCAGCTGTTTCTTTCTTTTCTTTTTGCTTGTTTTTTTCTTTTCCATCGACGGCCAGTCCAATGCAAGAAAAAGTCGCACACCTAATTTTTCGAAACTGCTATGGTTGAAATGAATTCATTTGCTTGGGACTAACGAAATTGATTACCAAAATTAGGCTTCACGCTGTGATTAACTGGTAATTATTTTTATGATGCACTAATTTGTTAGTTTCTTAAGATTTACCCACTGTCTCTCTATACAGGGTCAATACGCCATGCAAAATTAGATAGATAGAAATACGTAAAATTCTTTCGATTAACCATAGTGTTACAATCATTTGTTGGCAATACTCAGTTTGTCTTACCAATTTCTTTTTTAAAAATTGGTGATATAAAAAACTGTTTAACAGATCCGAAACTTAAATGGCATCTCTTCATAAGCAGTACATTGTTAACAAATATAAAAATTTGAATTTCTGACATTAAAAACTTAAAAATGTTGCACATTACTGAGAAACCGGTAATCAAAAAAGAAAGAACGAAAAGGAATAAGATATCGAAAACTCCTGGTTCTCGTGTTACTCGAATCCACGAAATTTTACTGTAGTAGGTGGAAGAGGTAAAAAAAAAAAAATACTATTTAATTCAACAGATGGCGTAAAGGGTTTCCTGATCCGGTTCCACTGATTTTTATTTACAACCTGTACAACGAAAACTGACAGATCACTGCGTAAAATTCTGCTCGATATTGTTCCTGCTTCACTTCTCCGGCGTTTCCCGTGAATCCCGCTAATGTTTTCTTCAGCTAATAACATCAGAGTAACGTTGTTCCATCTTTACATGAATAAATTAATAGGATCGTATTTGTGCATTTTCACTTCCGGTACATTCTTAATATAAATTATTAATAAAAACAGGTCATCTTAATACGGAGCTTTAAGATATTCTATAAATGTTTGGTTAGTAAATCATCAAATTAAAATGTCCGTGTATGCAATTTTGCTGACTTAAATGCGTTAACTAACTTATTTGAATGGTAATATTAGGTGCTTGAATTAATTCCCGCTGTTTTTTGCCACGCAAACACCTGTGTGTTGCCACAGAACGGTACAGGACAGTCTATTCAAAGTAGTGTTCGTTGGCAGCTACGACCCTTTCCCACCGTTGGGGTAACAAATTGATTCCGCGGTTGAAAAATGCAGGTTCTTTCGAAGCGAACCATTCATCGAGCCATTTTTGGATATCCGCGACAGAAAGGAAGTGTTGCTCTGACAGGCCATGTTGTAGCGATCGGAACAAATGGAAGTCCGAGGGAGCAATATCCGGGGAATAAGGCGGGTGGTGTAAGAAGTCCCAGCCAAGTGCCTCCAAGAGTTCCTTCACGGATTTGGCGACATGAGGTCTAGCGTTGTCGTGGAGAAGAATAACATTGCCATGTGGGATCCAGTTTCCGAGCTTCTGGAGCATACCCATTGCCTTTAAACGTTTGCTAACCGTTGACTCATCGACCCGTAGTGTTTCAGACAACTCGTGGAGCGTCTGACATGAATCCTCGTCCAATAAGGCCTCCAATGCGCCATCTTCGAACTTTTTCGGCTGCCCAGGGCGAACTTTATTGGCTGCCCAAGGTGCTCTTTGTCCTTTACGTCATATTCGCTGGCTTTGAAGCGTCGGAACCACTCTCTGCGTGTTGTTTCCGGTAGGGCATGTTCCCCATAGGCCTACACTAGCAAACGATGCCCAGACTACGGACGGTACGTGCGCGCGCATGGAAGGTCACGTGTGGCCCGGGTTACAGCGCACCACAGCTGCGCTCTATTGGGCAACAGCGGGAATTAATTCAAGCACCTGATAGTTTACAGCTTATTTAGTTATGTAAAAATGTACCGGAAGTGAACATGGAAAAATAACCATTTCAGTAGTATCATATCGTGAAAATTAATCATTTAAGCAGTATCATATCGTGAACAGGAGTTCACCAAATATACACTCAGTAAACAAAATATCAGAGATAGCGGTGATGGGCAGTTGACATGGGCATTCCCCGCATATAGTGGAACAGACCTACACCGAACGCAGGCGACAAATAGGCGAACAGCAGGGCTTCTTAACAGTGTATCGCAATAAACCAACATGGGTAAACGTGGTGATCTGAGCGACTTTGATCGTGGAAGCACTGTCGGTGTGAGACAGATGGGTCATTCTATTGCCCAAGTGGTAAAACCCCTAGGGTTCCCTGGGGCTGCCGTAGCAAAGTGTACCGCGAGTATACCATCGACGGACATACCAACGCCCAGCTTGACCACATACCATTGATGACCAGGAATAACGTAGACTATCCAAGCTCGTACAGACCGACGACAGCTTGGCAACGGCGGGCGAATCACATCCAAGTTAAATGTCAAACAGCGTCAGCAAGCGAGTACGGCGAACGCTACATGCCCTGGGCTACGGGAGCTGACGCCCTACTCATGTACCACTGTTGACTGCTCTGCATTGGAAATTACGCATCGCCTGGTGCAGGAAACTTCAAAACTGGACCTCTGCAGAATGGCGCCGCGTGGACAGATGAATACCGTTTTACAACTGTACCGAACTGTCGGGAGGGTGCGGCGTCGACGACATGAGGCCAAGGCTCCGTGGTGTCAGATGGCTCTGTTCAAGGCGGTGGCTCTTTGATGGTCTGGGAAGCCTTCTCACGGAATACATTATGTCCCTCAGTGTGTCTGGAGAGGTTCTTAACCGCTGCGCGCTACCAGCATGTGTTGGCTGATTGATCACCAACACGCTTTCATGGCATTCGAGCATCCTGTGGCCGATGGTCCGTTTTAGTAGGACAATGCGGCACGCCACCGGGCTGCAACCACCCAGGCATGGCTCGAGGAACATTCATCTGAACTCGTAACCATACAGTGGCGCCCCAAGGTCCCGGATTTAAACCCTGTGGACGCTCTCTGGGATGTCGTGGAACGGAACATCAGATCCATGGATCCTGGACGGACACCCCTTCAAAAGCAAAGAAACGGATCCGCTGCGTTGTTAAGATGCGCGGTACAGCTGCAAAGCTGACCGCGATCATATCGCACTGTGAGGTTGAGTAAAAATGTCGCGGCGGGAGAGAACTGATTTTGAGAAAGGAAAGATTGTTGAGTGTTATATTAGTGGGTTGTCCATGTGAGAAACCGAGACGCGTTCAAACATACCCAAGTCAACTGTTTTGGATGTACTGAATAAGTGTAAGACACATGGCGTGACTGAAGCACCAAAACGTACCGGCAGACCACAGAAAATCAGTGATAGAGGACGTCGAAACCTCAGGACAGTCGTTACAGCTAATCGACGGAGAACTGCACAAGGTCTCAGTGTACAGGTGAGTAAAAATGCTGGAAATTCGGTATGTACACGCACCATTCGCAGAGAATTTCATTCCATTAATTACCGTGGTCGTGCGGCTGCTCACAAGCCTTTCATCTCCACTCATAATGCTACTTGTCGTTTAGCATAGTGTAAAGAACATTTATCATAGACCGTAAATCAATGTAAACGGGTCTTATGGACTGACGAATTCAGATACACGATCCATCAGTCTGATGGCCGTGTGTGGGTATGGCGACAGCCGGAGGAACTTACCACAGTGTACTATTCCTACGGTCAAGTTTGAAGCTGTCAGTGTACACGTGTGGGGGTGTTTGTCGTGGTATGGTACCGGCCCATAGGTTATCGTGGACAAACCTGTTAACCAGCACGTCTACCTCGATATTCTGGACAATTATGCACTACCAACTCAGTGGCAATACTATGGAACCAAGCCTTGTTGGTACCAGCAGGATAATGCACCAAGACATAAAGCACTGACTGTTACGGCGTGGTTTGACGATAATTCCGTATCATGTGAGGGCTGGCCAGCACAAAGCCCTGATCTTAATCTCATAGAGCACTTATGGGATGAATTAGTGCGCCGCATAAGAAGTTTGGAACCAAGGCCTACTACTAAGCAACAGTTAGTGGCAGCATTATGTACTGAATGGAAGCGCAAACCTATCGATGACCTTATCGAAAGCATGTTACGAAGGGTCAGTGCATGAACTAAGGCCAAAGGTGGACCGACACCGTACTAATATATCATTGTCAACCATTATCAATCCCCTGCTGGATGAAGGTCTCCCTAAGTTTCTTCCACAACAGTCTGTCTTGTGCCAGTTTCCTCCATGTTACTCCCGCATACTTTCGAATTTCATCCACCCATCTCCCATTCGGTCTTTTTCTGTCTCTTAATCCAATCCAAAATTTTGGTTGTCCATCGATGGTCTGTCCTTCTGGCATCATGTCCAGCCCTTTGCCATTTCAAGGGGTTTACTCTGATCACGCAGTCTTCCACTCTTATCATTTTTCTGATCCACGAGTTCCTCTTCTTATCCCTTCTGGTTACACTAAGCATGCACTTCTCCATGCTTCCTTAAGTTGTCTGCAGTCTTTGTATGTCTTTTTCATTTTCAGTGCGTACGTATGATGAAGAGACGTTTTCCACGCACTGGAAGGGTGCATTGATCAAATACTTTTCTTTTAAGACATAAAGGCATATTGCTCTTGAAAATTATACTGTTTCTTCCAAAAGCTCTCCATCCAAGTTTTATGCGCCGATTAATTTCTTCATCAATGTGATCCTCACTTGATATCTGTTGTCCAAGGTAAATGTAGGTATCTACATCTATCTACATACACACGCAATTATGAGAAGACACAGCGACACCGCGAAGTTAAGTTCTTAACTAAAGCATCACAGAAACACTGTCCATAATCACGGGTCGACAAAATCCCAAAATTTTCAGGCACCAGCTTTTTTTTTTCTTTTAGATTGGAGGTTTAACGACCACCGTGAGCAACTCAATCAGCTATAAGCAGTCGCCCGTCCCTAATTTAGGGTCACTGGTTCCGGGGAAGGGAGAGAGCTAGTGCCGGAAGAAAAACACAACATCCATGCCTCACCGGCATTCGAACCCGAACCCCTTTCGAACGAATGATCAGAAGCCATCGCTTAAACCACTGCGCCACCGGGGCGGCAGGCACCAGCTTCAGAAGCCAGCATAATTTTTCAAGAGATACAAGGTGAAACCCACAACCAATTACTACAGATACCGAAATTGTTACCCTCAACAGTCAAAAATTGATGTTTTATTTCTTTAATATTTTTCAAAGATTCAATGCAAAATCCACAAATAAAACTGGGTAACATGCCACACACTTGTATTAACAGGAACATTTCGAAATAGGTTCTCATTTAGAAAGTCCAACTTAGTTTCTTCTTGTGCATCACATTCAATAAAAACACAAACAATTAACTAGATTTACACTGAAGAGCAATTGAATTAGAGATACCTGTCTAGTAACGTGTAGCACCACCTTTCGCCCTGATGACGGCGGCGATTCGTCTCGGCATGGACTCGACAAGACACCGGAAGCGTTGGGAAGCCACACGGATCCACGACCCCTGAACAAGCTCCCACAGTTCACGAAAATTTGATAGAGGAAGGTCAGAGCCTCGAACATCTCTCTCGATGGCACCCCAGATGTACTCGATGGGATTGAGGTCAGGTGCCCTAGCTGGCCAAGGAAGCGAGGTCACGTCGGTGGAGTGTTCATCCAACCATTTGGATACAATTCGGGAGATGCATTGTCTTGTTGCAGGACGAGATCCCCAGTGGGATGTTGAAGACGCACAAACTGGAGCAAATGGTCGTCCAAGATATCCCGGTAACGTTGAGCTGTGAGGGACGATGTCACATGTACCAGGGGTCCCATTTCAGTCCACCGAAACAGTCCCCAGACGAGAATGCCACCCCTACCAGCTTGAAGAGTACCCTGCTGGCAAGAAGGATCCATCGCTTCATGTGGTTTGCGCTGTACTCGTATCCTGCCAAACGCATGTACCAACGTGAATCTCGACTCATCAGTCCAGGCAACATTTTCCCACATGTCTAGGGTCCAGTGGCGATGTTCCCTCGCCCATGCTAATCTTTACACCCTGTGATGTGGGGTCAGCAGCGGTACCCTCGTGGAACGAATGCGTCTGTATCCCATAGCGAGGAGATGGTTCTGGATGGTGTGGCTGCTTACACGTTTTTGTGCACCAGCGTTAAATTGCCGGGCGATTTCTTGCACTGTGGCCCGTCTAGCCGCTGTTATAATGCGAGCTAGCCGACGATGACCCCGCTCATCCACACGCTGTTGTCCACGGCAGTTGGCCCTTGCAGGGATGGTTTTACCGGATTCGATGTACTCACGGTGCACCCGTGACACAGTGGCTCGTGAAAATCCCAGTGCCTGCCCGACTTCCGAGATGGAGTGACCCATTCGTCGGGCCCCGGCAATTTGCTTACGATAAAATGCGCTTAGATCATTCGTCTTACCCATACTGCGTCTGACTCTTACTGATTCCCGTCGCATCACTCCTTATATTGTCGGATAGCTGCATACGTCATGTCGTTTCCGTTTACAGGGCCGCCCACAGCGACACATTTGTATAACGCCAGCTGTCTCTAATTCAATTGCTCTTAAGTGTATAAGCACTCGACGCGAAATTGCTACCATGGGTATGAACATCTGTGACGTGTACACTGCATCAGCAGAGGAATCCATCTGTCATGGGTTGCACCCAGAAACTTCAGCCTGAATTACTACCACCATTAAGCTTCACTGCAGAATGCATAACCATACTGGCTACAGTGACAAAAATTTATATTGGCATCTTCATTATTCTGATTTTATGGTAGGTAGTCAACAAAAAGAATCAAGGGAGTACCTCAGTACTCTTTGTACATAATTTAAGCTATGCATCTTCCGCATGCCAAGACTTTGTTGGTGTGAAATAAAACGAGTGATTCGAGAGCGTACATTTATTTAAGTACAACACATTGCATTTATTCGCGTCACTTACGACTACACCGAGCCACATCCAGGAACATACTAAGTGGAGTTAAATCATAACAGCAAACAATACGGTTTACTAATTGCTGACATTGAGCAGTACTTCGATAGGTGCATTAATGAATGTTATTACCGTAAAACCAATGAAAGAAGATTTGTGAGTCATAAAAGTAAATATTTACTAAACTATGGCGACGGCAATGGTAACTATATTTCGACTGATTAGTTTTTCAAAAACAATATTTTTATTATTATTATTATTATTATTGTTATATATTATTCAGATTTAGACGAACGTAAGAAATGACTCTGACACCGATGAAATGTAATGTAACAACGAAAGTCCATCTGCGCATGCGTAAGCTAAAATCTTACCTCAAGATTAAAAGAAAAACTGGATTGCAAGCGTGTTAGTGAGGGGCATTGGTAACGTTTAATCTACGATATCAACAGGTTATCCCCATCGTGTTGTTCATCATTTTAAAACTTTCGTCAATAGTATGTAACTATCCTTGGGTGGGTGAAGAGGAAGACGAATTTCTCTACGATGCGTAATGTACTACTGCCAGGAAAGACGCATAGCATGAAAATGCATTTTTGTAATGGCCTTTATCACATTTAGCAGCAGTTTCTCTTAATTTATACAGACTGCAATGAGATATTGTTAAGTTTATGTAACACGTGATAAAATAGTTACATTATTGTGACCACGTCTTACTTTTGGTGTCAACAGCGCGTAGCCAATAAAGCACGTGTCGTGAGCTGGCTTGGAGGGCATATAAGGTGTGCTGTAGGAATTCTGAAAACATATCACTGTTGCTGTCATGGATAAAAGGAGCAATTTATCAGATTTGCAAAAAGGGATTATTATTGGCTTTCGGGCCATGGGTGGCAGTATTTCTGAAACAGCGCAGTTTGTGAACTGTTCACGTGCTGCTGTGGTTAAAGGGTATCGTGATTGGAGAAATGGCACAATTGCGAATAAACGACGTGAAAACTGCGGAGCACCACGTGCCACTGGTGTGAGAGGTGAACGTCGGCTTCGAAGGTGCGTGAGGGCCGATCGACACGCTACAGTGGAGCAACTCAATGGTCGAATGAACCAGGGGGCTACCGGAAGTGTGTCTAAAACGACAGTTCAGCGGACCCTGCTGCTTATGGGGCCCCCATGCAGACGGATGATCACTGCACCTATGCTAACGAAGGTGAATCGGCAGAAAAGGATTACATTTGCACGGAAGTATCGGAATTGGACCTCGGCTGATGGCAAAGGATTGCCTTCTCCGATGAGCCACGTTTTCTGCTTCATAGACGTTGACGTATAAGGCGAGAAACATCGGAGAACAAACACTTTTCAACCATTGCTGGAAGAACAGAAGCTGGCGGGGGCAGCTTTATGGTCTGCGAAATGTTTTCGTGTTATTCTCTGGGTCCACTCATGCCTGTAGAAGGCACTATGGACCGAATTCGTTATGAATCCATCCTTGCAGACCACGTACATCCATACATGCTGATCGTCTTCCCTGGGGCGGATGGGATCTTCCAGAACGATAATACGACGTGTCACACAGCTAGAAATGTCCGAGAGTGGTTGGAAGAGCACGGTGAAGACTTCAAAGTACTTCCCTGGCCCCCTAATTTCCAGACTTAAACCCAATTGCGCATCTGTGGGACCACCTCGACCGTGTTGTTCGCGCTATGGATCCTCCACCACGCACCCTCCAGCAGCTGAAGGGTGCACTGCAGTCAGCATGGCTCCACATACCTGTGAACACCTTCTAGCACCTTATTGAGCCACTCCCAGCTCGTTTAGCTGCTGTCCGCGCTGCACACGGTGGGACTCTGGATATTAGCTGGTGGTCACAATAATATGACTCGACCGTGCATATTGTTGAGTAGCAATGAAATTACATATTGTTGCGTCACTTCGTGAGATAGCATGCGGAAAGATCAGATTTCAACAGTGGGTTTGACAATGATGCACCGTTACCCATTTTCGTTACATCGAAATTTTTTACTTGAGATTTGCTTTGCTACTACTGCCTGGAATGACGCATAGCATCAAAAAGACACAGAGAGAAAAAAAACCGTATATTGTTGCGTTATTAAATAGAAGAAAGCCTAAGTTTGGCAAATAAAATTTTCGGAATAGGAGTTCAAAACTCTGGCGCCACTTGAAAATTTCCAGTCGCCGTGGCGACTGGGCGCCTTGGATTTGTCTTTGTCTACCCCTGTTCATAACTGAAATTTTAAGGGTCCGTATTCATACGCGCAGAAGTAAGGCTCATGGAATGAATCAGTACTTCACTCAATCTGCCACTCAGGAAGATACGATCTGTAGTCCTACAGAAATTAGGACCCCGTTAGATACATGTAGCCTGACAGGTTCAACCACACATACACATCACAATAAATTGCCTTTTTCTCTCTCTCTCTCTCCTCCTTTAGATGTGACACGCAGTAGCACAAGAACAGCTGATCTAGAAAGGCAAGTGCAGTAATTTTCTTCCTTTTTGAGATCATTTCTGATAATATTCAACTCTTTCTGAACTCTCATCCCAGATTAGCCCAGAGCGGAAGCCCTTTTATCTATTGGGTCTATCGCAGATTGGCGATAATTTGCAAGCAATACGTTGTTTGAGGGTAACGCCGATTTATTCCACCTGACGGTGAGAGTGAGTAGAGGACGGACTGACTGACTGACTTATTCACTCACTCACTCTCAGAAAAGCAGCAGTCAGATGGCGTCGTCGAAATTCACGGTACGAACCGGGGCGATCGTGAGAGGTGTGACCACAAACTGCCGTCTCGGCAATTACCAGTCACTTCGTGATTCTGGAATTCACCCATCCGGTATTAATTCATTTCGCATTCACGTAGGGATGAAAAAATCACTTCCACTAAATTGGGTAGCTAAAAGCTATTAAGCGCGAATATTGGGAGTACGCCTTCTAAATTGAGTCAATCCACCCTCTTCCCCCCGACCTCCCGCTGAAAAACAGAAAAATATAGAAAAAGCACCTATTGTATTAAATTTACATGAAGCAGTTCGCCACGGGAGTCTTCCGAACGTGTGATGCTATCTACCTGGATTAAAGCGGAAAAGTGTTTATACAAAACAAGTGAATTCAGTCACGCTGTGGGCGTTGGCCAGCCAAGAATGGGCCTTGCCTTCCCCCTTAACGGTCAGAACCTAAACCATTTGCTAAAGAGAGCAAGATGACACACTCGGCACCCAACTTGTTTCGCCAGCGAAGACAACACGAACAATACACAATAAATAAGCAAACTAGTCTGAGCGCCGTGCAAACCACTGCTATACTCCTTTCGCTCCCCGTTCCCAATATGATTCCTGATATTTAAATTTTACACAGATATATGGGGGTGGGGGTGGGGGTAATGAGTGACCCAAAATTCATATGTTTTGCATAGGAATGTAGTAACGTCCCCGATGTTGCTTCCCGTCTATCACCCTCTTACCCTACAAGTCGCGAAATTTCCTTTTATACCGGACGAAGGTGAGCATGCCTAAGTTTTTCCAAGCATTTTCCAGTGCACGATTTTCGTGGAAGGTCGCGCGCGGAAAGTGTGCCTGTCATTATTTTTAGCTTCTCTGGCAATTTGTAAAACAAATCACCAGAGAAGCAAAATGAAAGTGTGAATTCATAAAAAAAAAAAAAAAAAATTGCTTAGAAAATTGTCCATAAATTTAAAACATTTTGTGAGAAATACTAAATGGCTCCAATATATATTTATATTTTTTTAGTTTACCTCAAAAATCACAATATATGTTCCAATGAAAACCTTGCAATAAACACAGTAGTAAGTGCCTACACAGACTGGAAGTTGCTCATGGTCGTCTTCAAACCACAAAAGAATTAAAAAAAAAAAATAACTTTGTTTTTCCTGCACATTTTTTTTTTTTTTTTTTTTTCCTGCAATGAACAAAAACTTTTCTTCATCGCAGGAAAGAATTCTAGTACAACTCCAGGACTTTACGCAACAATACGAAAAATTAAGGACTTCCCACGCTCTGGAAACAGAATTAAAAATTCTGAACTTTTCCGGAATTCCACGGGCCTTTATAACTGCACAGACCAGAGACGCTGCATCCAAAACATATTGGAAAATCACGGAAGAAATGCATCGATATTGAAAACATTCAAGAAACACTCTCGAAAATGTTAATGAATGTTAGAATCTAGAAAACATGAAAATAAACTTTACACACATCGTTAAAAAGGTAATTTCACTGAGATTTTCAATTTCCGTAGTACACTATCTACCAACAAGTAATTGGACACCCCTGCAATCGATGATATCTGCGGTCCTGATACACGTCACGGCCGCCGCCGTTAAATATCCCGTGGGAAACAACAACGCAACTTGTCGCATGCAAGATGCCACGCAGTTCGGAGCTCTCTGATTTCGAGAAAGGTGTAAGCGTCGGGTACCACAGAAATGGCCGATCTATACGTGACACATTAAGCGAGTTGAAGTACCCAAAATCGACAGTGGCCTACGTGATTGGCAAGTGGAAGATGAGAGGTGACTGTCGGAATGTGCCCCGACCCGGCAGACCCACAAAACTGGGAGTTAGAGACCGACGGGTGCTGGCCAGAGAAATTCGGAAGAACCGCACCAAATCGATGGGCCATATCCGCGAGGAGTTTCAACAGGCATCCGGGAGTGTTCTTTCGATGAATACCATCCGTAAGGAAGCCCATCTACTCGGTTATCATGGACGTGCTACCGTCCACAAGCCTTTGATCACATGCAAAGTCCAATAGCGCTGCTCGGCTAACGTAGTGTAAAGAACGTCGGCAGTGGACCGTTGAACAGTGGAAACAGGTTCTCTGGAGCGACGAATCAAGGTTCACCCTCTACCGTTCGGATGGCAGGGTCTGGGTTTGGCGTCTGCCTGGAGAACGCCTCCTGCGGAATGTATTGTGCCAACTGTGAAGTTCGGCGGCGGTGGAATTATGCTATGGGGGTGTTTCTCCTGGTATGGCACGGGACCCTTGGTCGCAATTCCTGGTAGACTCAACGCCGAGACCTAGTGCACCATTTTGGATGACCATACGCTTCCTACGTTATGGCAGTTTTACGGGGTGGACCCATGTTACTTTCAGGATGACAATGCCACCTGTCATGTTGCGAGGTCCACCATGGCTTGGTATGGTGACAATGGGGTTAATCGAATGGACTGGCCTGCGCAGAGCCCGGACCTTAAACCTATCGAGCACCTCTGGGACGAGTTGGAGCGTCAACTTAAGGGATGCCCTCCAAGCCGAGTGGAAGAAAATACCGCTAGCCGTCGTACAACGCCTGGTTGAGAGTATGCCTCGGAGGGTCGCAGCTGTAATCGCCGCTCGTGGAGGCTCCACCAACTATTGAAGGTGAATAAACTTCGTTTTTCTTTGCTATCACAGGTGTCCAACTACTTGTTGGTAGATAGTGTATATTCGATGCTTTCCGTAATCCGTAGCGGATCGACGATTTTCGTAGTGACTACGGAACTGTCAATTGTTGACACGAATGTGCCGTATTTTCACTGTTTCCATATAGCAAATTCAGAAAACTTGAAAATTACATTGCTCTGAAGCGGGAATCGAACACGCATCTCCCGATTTCCATTCGAGCATGCCATCTGTTACACCACCCAGGACAAGGAAGTTCCAAGCAACTGAAGCTAAGCAGATGTAGCTTAGAAATACCTGGTTGGTTGGTTGGTTGGTTGGTTGATTTTTATGGCGCAAGGGCCATGTTTGGCCAAAGAGCGCCAGACACAAGACAAACAAACAGTATTAAAAAACGTGGCATAAATCCCCAAATCTGACTGACCAAGTACAACCGAACCATGAGAATGATGGAAGGGCCAAAAAAGACAATGAAACAAACAGTATTAAAAACATGGTACAATGGTTAGAAACTAGCCGATTAAGTAAAACTGAGGAATGAGAATGATAAAACACATCACGAAAACGAACACAACTACACATAGGATGAATCACAGGAGGGGGACGAACTGTCACTCTCCTCCCCGCTATGTTCCTCTATAATGTTGGTTGAGGGTGGGGACGAACTGTCACTCTCCTCCCCCCTATGTTCCTCTATAATGTTGGTTGAGGGTGGGGACCTCGCTGAGTCTGAGACAGTTGCAATGTTGGTCAGTTGCACCGCGACAGTTGGATGGACACTGCCCACCTTCGCGGATTTAGGGCCGGGTCTTCCACACGTGCAGGCTTTCTGCTGGGAACTGGAAGAGTCGGTCGTCTTCAAAAGAGAAGGCGCAGACTCAGCTGGTCGAATAAGCTAGAGCTCGGTGAAATCCACCTGTGTCGTTTGTTCAGCTGTAGATCTCTTGGCAAGTGCAGCGAGAGCTACAGGGCGCGGGACAAAGGGCTGCACGGGTTGTGGCAGAGACTGAACTACTGCGGCAAAAGTACGCTGTCGGTTGTTGGGAATATCCAACTTGGCCTTGGCAGCAGGGTACGAGCGGCCTTCCAGGGTCTTAAGGCGCTGGATCGCCATCTCGTCCTTCCATTTCATACAGTTGCGGGAGTAAGCTGCATGGGCCTCACCACAGTTAACACAGCAGGCCGCAGAAGTGCAACCTTCCCCGTCATGCTCACTGGAGCCACAATTTGCGCAACGAGCGGAACTGTTACATGAACGTTGTGAATGCCCGTACCTCTGGCACCTGAAACAGCGCAGAGGACTGGGAATGTACGGGCGAACTCCACAGACCAAGTAGCCAGCCTTGATTTCGGTCGGAACTTTCGGGGAGTTAAAAGTCAAGATTACATTTTTAGATTTAATCAAAGAACCATCGCGCCGGAACATCATACGACGTGCAGCAATAACACCCTGATCTGCAAGTTCAGTCACCAATTCGTCCTTACTGCATGGCAAGAGATCAAACTCCGAAATAACACCCCGAGAGGTGTTAAGAAACGGGCGAGGTGTCACTTTGACAGGAATGCCTTGAAGACTAGTGAGGTGCAGAAGAGTGTTACTCTGAGAAACACTGCAAGTTTGGACAAGCAGGTCCCCAGAGCGAAGCTTCCTCACAGACTTCAAGGGGCCAACCGCAGCGTCCAAAGCTTTAGAAATGAAAAAGGGAGATCTGGTGGACAGTCTCTCATTCGGATCGATGGATTCTACAACTAAGTGTGTAGCATGCGTATTCACAGCAATCGAGGGGAGACGACGCTTCGGAGCGACTGGTACAGCTGCCGAAGAAGAGGTTCCACATTCTTGGTCCAGGTCATGGTCTGAAGATCGTTTAAGGTTATGATACTTGGTAGGTTGAGAAGACGAAGGAGAGTCGTTGTCAACTATCATTTTCTCAGGTGACTTGAATTTGGAGTTTTTGTTTTTGTTTTTATCCATGGAAAAAAGGAGGAGGATTCGTCTGCAGACTACTCCACCCACCACCGAGCCCTACAAGGGAGAACTGGAGGTCTGCAAGCCAAGAAAATGACGCTGGACACAGTTCTGGAGCTTATACGTTGCAGATATAGTCCGTTGGCTGTGATCACACGCACTCGGCGGACACTTCGGCCTCCGGGTACCGTCATGCCAACGCCTTTGGCATTATCCCACAGCCCCCGGGCTTACCCTGCCGTGCTATACGACAAAAAGCCGCTAAAGCCCTGTACACAACTTGGTACAAGACTTCTGACTAGAGGTGGGTTAGTCTCTAGCCTCCCGTTTACAGCGAAGCCGGGGTCGAAGAGGAGTGTTGGTACACAGGAGGCACTTCTCCGGTCTCCTGCGACCTCAGCCGCCAGACATCCCATTTCCGCCTCACGGGTCTCCGCACGCGGCAAACATGCAGGTAGGTCTAGCACCCAAACCAGCTAAAAAGAAAAAAGTAATCCAAGGAAGACAAACCCTGAAAGGGAACCTAAACGGAATCTCAGCAACCTACGAACTGAGCGGTTAATATAAAACAGTTAGTGGTGGAGGGTAACAAAACCACAAGACCGGGGTGTTAGTACATAGCGTGGTAGCGATTAGGTAGAGTATACAACACGGGCAACTAGCCAGTGGAGAAAATAAATAAAAACGAAAAAGCGAGACACAAGACCAGCTCGGGATCGTGGGGCCGCGACTCCCCAACAGCTGGATGAACAGCCGTCCCTGCAAACTCCAACAGCACCGAAAAAAGAAACAAGCGGTGGCATGACATCAGATGTTGACCAGTCACAAGGTCAGCTCGGGCTGTGGGGGCGCCGCTCCCCAAATAACTGGAAAACCAGTTATCCCCGTGCGGGGAGAAATACCTGGAAAACAGTAAAAATGCGAGACACGTTCGTGCCAGCAATTAACACCTCTAAGATTTTTAACAGGAGCTTAGCATCGCATAGTCACTTACCAAGTGACGAACGGTGATTCATCAGTGTGCGCACCTGCACTTCTGCCTCCGTCTCTGCCCCCCTCCCGGGGGAGGGTGATTTTTGTCTTATATTTTCCATTTCTCGAAAAAACAAAAAGAATTTCTCTCTTTCCTGACCCTTACTGGCAAAAAGTACCGTCCCCATGTGACAGAGAATTTTTGGCGCAGCTGTTCCTACTGATTCACTTCCAGAAATGATTTATTTTCGGTAATCCATCATTTGGGCTGTACCACTTTAATTTTGCTTTCTTTTTAAAAACGTGCGTTAAGTATTTTTGCTTTTCATGAAGTATATAAGAAATGTTCATAAACCACCGACAGTAAAAGTTCAGAGAAATTTACAGTAACGTCCGTTTTTCAGGGGTGCTTGCTTGCCTTGCAGGGTGGGTCAGCTACCCTCTAGCCCGCTGCGGCCCCGTTGTTATTTCTTTAATTGAAGAACAAATCGTCGACTCATCATTTTGGTTTTCAGCGCGACCCCGGAGTACGGTACTACCACTTAACGGACACATCTCCGTTGGCTTGGAATGCTCTACATACAATATTACTCCATGACTGGAATATTATGCAGAATATTCTAATTTTTTTATTTTCTTTTTACCTTTTCCAGGCGTACTAATTATATTTACTTATACTCACCTGTGTAATTATGTACATATTATTTAACTTTGTGCTTCATAACTCGTTTAAAGAATATGACGAGGAGAAAACATCTGCAATGGGTTATCTTTTTTTTTTTTTAGATTGAAGGTTTAATGACCACTGTGAGCAACTCAATGGGCTATAAGCAGTCGCCCGTCCATAATTTAGGGCCACTGATTACAGGGAAGGGAGAGAGCCAGCGCCGTAAGACAAACACAACATCCATACCTCACCGGGATTCGAACGAATGGTCATAAGCCAGCGCCACCGGGGGCAACACACAAGGGTTTCACCACCACCCCTTTTCTTTCATTCTTATATTTGTTCACTTACGAATTCTGTCATGCATATACACTGAGTGGCCACTTTATTATGACCATCACCTCAGTACTTCGTAGGGCCACATTTTGCCTTTAATACTGCGTCGATTCTTCGTGGCATATACTCCACGAGATGTTGATAGGTGGTTTGTGGAATCTGAGACCATGCTTGATGAATAGCACTTTCCAGGAGTGTGAGATTGCAGGATTGTGGATCCAGCTGTCTGATGGCTCGTTCAACTTCATCCCACAAATTCTCAATGGGGTTCAGATCTGGAGATTGTGGGGGCCACCTAAGCAAAGTAAACTCACAGGCATGTTCCTGAAACCAATCCTGTACAATACGAGTTCTATGGCAGGACGCATTATCTTGTTGAAAGCAGCCATCGCCATTGGGATAAACCAACCACATGACAGGATGCACTTGGTCCGCAACGATGTTTAGATATGATGTGCCAGTCAGACACGAATTAAAGGGCACAAAGCATGCCAGAAAAACATTCCCCAAACCATAACGTTGCCTCCACCAGCTTGAAGGGTTGCAGCAATGCATTTGGGGTCCATGCTTTCGTGCTGTTTCCGCCAAATTCTCACTCGGCCATCGGCATGGGGCAACTGAAAACGTGATTCATCGGACCATATAATTTGTTTCCAATTATCGACTGTCCAATCCTTGTGCTCCTGTGCGAACTGGAGACGTTTTCTCTTGTTAACTGCAGACAGCAAAGGTGTTCGAACAGGCCTTCGGCTGCCATATCCCATCCGATGCAGTGTACGGCGAACAGTGCGTGCAGAGATCATTTGAAGGGATCCTTGATTAAGATGGTCTGTAATTTGCTGCACTGTGGCCCTTCTGTTGTCTGTTACCAGTCTGGACACTCTCCGTTCCGCCCGAGCAGTCACTAGTCGATGACGACCACACGTTGCACGTAGAAACCCAGTTTTTTGGCTGACAGTCCGGTCTTTAAACACTTTAACAACAGCTGCTGTGGAACATTTCACGAATGCGGGGGTTTCGGTGATACTCGCTCCATGGCTCCGAGCTCCTACAATTCGTAAGCACTAAGCTTTCCCTTTTTATACTAGCCTCGCCCTCTGGCAGCAACAGCGTGCAGCCATAGCTCATTTGCTTAAAACGGTCAGGAGATCATAATAAGTGGCCACTCAAGATATTCTGGGTGAAGGTCCCCCAAGTTTCTTCCACAACGGTCTGTCTTGAGTCAGTCTCCTCCATGTCACTCCCGCATGCTTTCGAATTTATTCCACCCATCTGCCATGTGGTCTTCTTCAGGGTCTTTTTCTGTCACTTGGATTGCAGTCTAAAATTTCGATTGTCCATCGGTAGTTCGTACTTCTGGCACATGTCCATCCTATTTTCATTTCAGATATTTTACTCTGATTATGATGACTTCCATTCTTGTCATCTTCTTTATCCACGCGTGCCTCTTCTTATCTTTCCTGGTTACAGCAAGCATGCGTTTCTCCATGCTTCTTTCAGTTGTCCGAAGTCTTTCTACGTCTTTTTTAGTTAACTAAGGCATACGTCTCTGCTCTGTACGTAAGCACTGGAACGATGCATTGATTAAACACTTCTTTTAAGACAGAATGGCATGCTGCTATTAAAAATTGTACTTTCAATTTTTAATAGCAATATGCCATTATGTTTTAAAACAAAAGTGCTTAATCAATGCATACATATATGCATATACAGAAGGGTGTTCCAAACTTATCTTTACAACTTTGACCCTCAATAAAACAGTAACGAAATAAGAGAACAAAAATAGGTTCATTGCATATTGAACAGCACGTTCCCAAGTTTGTTGGGATGCTATAGTAGAGCTGCATATGAGCACCATTGGTTGCACGAATAACGTCGACAGTATTCGACTTCCTGCAATGTTCTCTCGAGCATGTCCTCAGGAATTGTTGTGATGGCAGCTGTAATCCTGTGCTTCAGCTCATCCACGTCCGGTACACAATATCCTTCACATAGTCCCACAGAAAAAAGTTTAGGCGGGTAAGATTCGTTAACGTGCAGGCCAAACTATCCCGTCCAGTCCATCGCTCCGGAAAGGTTTTACCAAGAAACTCACAAAGACGAAGTGCCCTGTGCGAGGGTGCACCGTCCTGTTGGAAGATGATAGCCGGTTGCATGCCCTCCAATTGGAGGGTAACAAACTTACTCGACATGTCCAAGTAAACGTTGGATGTGACTGTGTTTTCGGCGAAAAAGAATGGGCCGATGTTGTGGTTGTGCAGGAGACCGCACCAGACGTTAACCTTAAGGCTGTCACGTTCAATCTCACGGACGGCATGAGGGTTTTCAGAGCTCCAGATTCTGCAGTTATGCCTGTTGATAACGCCATAGACACGAAACGTTGCCTCAAGGCTGAATATAACACGTTTCAGGAAGCCTTTCTCATTATCAATCCTGTGGAGCATATCAACAGCAAAATCGAAACGTTTCGGTTTATCCCCGAGGTGCAGTGTCTGTGTCAAATGCACTTTTGTAAGCAGTCAAGTGTAAGCTCTTGTGCAGCAGCGCCATATAGGTATCATTTGTAGGTGGTAACTCCAAATGCCTGGAGGCCGTACGAATGGACTTCTCTGGACTTCGTAGGAAACTCTGTGGAACACGTTCCGTATCCTCTTCACTTGTGCTTGGCCGGCCAGCGCACTTTTTATGAAGCACACTACCAGTTTCCATGAACTTTTTGTGCCACTCGTGTACTGAGGGTCTGAATGGTGGATTACGTCGCTATTTGGCACGGAAGTTCCTTTGGACTTATGTAGAAGACCAGGTGGTCCAATTTTCTTGTCTGCGTCTCTATGAACCATGCCACACATTGGGCCTTTTCCTGTAAAGTAGCCAAAATAAAACTTTATGCGTTGCTGTTACATGTACAGAAAAAAACGGAACTTCGCTATCTTATTTCGTTTATGTTTTATTGAGGGTCGAAGTTGTACAGATAATTTTGGAATACCCTGTATATATTTCACTTTATTTTTAGATGTCTACGATGCCGGCGAATTCTACACTTGTGTTAAGGTTATTAATTTCCACCCACATCTTACGGAAATCCACATCGGCCGCCCTGGTCGCAGTGGTCTAAGCGATGGCTTCTGATCATTAGTCCGAGATGGGTCCGGGTTCGAATCCCGGTGAGGCATGGATGTTGAGTTTATCTTACGGCACTGGCTCTCTCCCTTCCCTGGAACCAGTGGCCCTAAATTAGGGACCGGCGACTGCTTATAGCCCATTGCGTTGCTCACGGTTGTCGTTAAACCTCCAATGAAATTAAAAAAAAAAAAAATCCACATCGATTCCGGGAAGCACAATAACAGAGTATTTTTCTACTTTATTTTTTAGTTCACTCGTATCTCATTTCTCAACGCAACAGTCCCGAATTTTGATTCCTGTGCGATGTGTACTGCGCATAACGGAATAAAGACAAAGAGGGACTCAGTTATGCTACAGGTCGAGAACAAAAATAAATAAACAGAGAGAGAGAGAGATTACTCAACAACTCGGGGAAGAAACTATTTTGCTTTTTTCCAAGTTTGGAAATAAAAAGTAAATATACGATATAATCTGGACAGAACGTTTTCACCGAATTCTTCTCTAAACAGTAATCTGTGACACAAGGTGATTTTTTCTCTGCTGCGTATGTGTACGTGTTTGTATGCGCAAAAACGACTTTTCCGAAGTCATTGTTATTCACTGGAGTATTCAGGAAAGTGGTTTTGTTTCTGGACGTTGTGCAAGGTGTACACGCGTAATATGGCGTCACGCTTGGCCTCCCGTCCTTGACCCCTGACACAATGGTTCCCGTCTTACTAGTTCCTTTTTTATTTTTATTTTTTATCTCTAAAGAGAAAAAAAAACAAAAAAAAACTTGCAGCACACGGTTGCCTGTGGCCACAGTTAACCATGAAACAGGGAAAAGCCAATTCACAACCCGTTCCCACCAAATGGACTTAGTAGATAAACCTGAGAACTTTCTTTCCGATGAATCCAAATGACAATGGTTGACGCGCGCGCACACGCACACACACACACAGCCTAGTTATTTCAGTTCTACCTAGGAAAGAAATGGATTCTGTTATATGTGGAACGTAAAACTTCAACTAATCAATTTACCCAGCAAATACAGAAAAGCAGTTTACAAAAGCACTCTACATCGCCAAATAGCCCAATCTACAGTATCTCTCTATATGGAAGAATGTCTGTCTGTATGTTCCCTATAAATTCCTAAACCCTCAGACCAATCTGAACCAAATTTTGCATAGTTCCTCTCTGCGACCCTGCGGAAAATATAGGCTACCATGAAACTTGGACCCCCCCCACACACACACACACACACAACACACACCACCGATTTCATCCCCTTCTTGACACTTTGTGCCTAAACCCTATGATGACCTGTCTGGAATAAAATTCGCATAGTTATTCTCTAGGATCCAGAGAAAATATTTGCTACTATAAAATCTGTACATCCCACTCCCTCTCCCTGATTTCATCTCCTTGACACTTTGTGACAATTTACGTTTAGTGCATGAAAGCGCCAGTTAACTTTTAAATATTACATTTTGATATCATTCCTGCAATAAAAGAACGAAGGGGATTTGTCTAACAATCAAATGAATTTCAGTTAATTATTTTATTATAAACTTCTATGCTTTTTATATAATTTTAACTTAAATCGAAAATCTACTGGAAAAAACAAACCTAAAATTTAAGAAAGTAAAATTATTAAGAGAAGCTCAAACACTTCAACAGCGTGAATTCGAGAATGCCTTAGAAAAAGCGAAAATCTATTGGACAAATCAATCAGAAATCCATGAAAGATGTCCGGAAAGTTCTGGCCTACAAGCTGATTCATTCATGTATATATATATATATATATATACTTAAGAGCAAAACTGAAGACTAAGGAAAAAATTTTAGAATTTAAAACGAAGGGTGCAAAATAACCTGAAAATCAAAACGCGCAACGCAGCAGTTTTGAAAATTCAGAATTCACATTCTATAAAGATACCTAAGCAAAAAAATACATATATAATTTTGACTCACACCTAGTACAACATAGAAAAGGTTATGTATCTACCTGTGTGAGTAAAAGGAGAAAAGAAAAAAATAAAATAAAACAACTGAATGTAGAAGGTGTCGAGAATACTGAGCCTTGGCTTTATCAAGGACCAGCAAAAACTCTGCATTTTCTCACTTCCACAAAGACCTAGTTGGAAATGGGTTTCTGCAAGGCCATAGATGCAAGTAACATTCCCACCTAAAATAGTTTAAAAAATATATATATAAGTCATGTCCTCCGTAGAGTAGCATGACCTAGCACTAGTTAACAATTTCGCTTGCATCCATTAACCTTCATGGCCCGACCCATGCTCTTCATCTGTTACTATTAAACAGAGAGAAGAAGATTAAAGAGAACTCAAGCTGTGAGAGTGACATAATAAATAGAAATGATTTTCAGCTATAACGAAATTCCAAGTTCGTTTGAGAGAGAATTTAAACCTGAAAAACAAATTTTACATTGCAATTAAAAAAGGAAATGTTAATTTATAACGAACAGATTTTTGAAAGAAAACTTGAGTCTAAAACCCCTACTCTACAACTTATGACAGCACGAAAACGAGAATAAGTTAAAGATAATAATTAACTAAAGAAAACTTTGTGAAAGTTATATACCTTAAACAGTTAGTTGCAATATGTACAAAGTATTTCAGCAGTGCTTTAAGTGCATAATTAATTAGTTATTAAGAACTTAACTACTTTGAAAAAACAGCGCATAGACAGCGCATAGAAAAGGAACAAGCTTAGCCATCTTCTGTTCCTAGGTACCACAAAAGACGCTCAAAGTTACATAGAAAAGTAAGAGTTAAAACCCGCATAAATGTTAACAGACAAACCAATGCTTAAAAGCTGAAAAGCTAAAAAACGACAGAGAAAAGGTACATGAAGTACAAACATTGAACTTATAAAACCTAGAACCCAAAAACAAGGACGAGAGCTTACCTCTGGTGTTACAAAAACTTTTCTCCTCACAAGAGGAGAACATGGCTGACCTCTTCCGCCACTCCCTAGACGCTGGGGGGCAGTGAGGGTGGGGCTGATGGCCTCCTCATACAGCAAGAAACCAACGCGCGGAGATTTTAACCAGAGAAAAAAATATATAAACTTAAGACTGTGGATCTGTATGATCAGAATGAGCAGAATTAACTCTCCAGAATACATGAGAAATATTATAAAATACACGAGCAGTTTATTTAATAATCTTTGCATGTATTAAATCACCTTAGTGAGCTTCTATAGATTAATCAGAATCTTATTAATTTTAATGTTGGTTTTACTATTTTTAGTATAGCTATCCTAGTGATGAATAACTAGTTTTCTTTTTTATTTGTTTTTATTTTCTTTTATAAACAGATTTTTAAGCTTTTTTTGTGATTTTGTTTATATTATTTAATTTTTTTGTTTTAATAGGACCGTCATATCCATAGCACTAAGGTTCCTTTAGGTAGTTAATAGGCATCCTCTAGCCAACTTCCTTACGGCTTTGATTGGTCAGAATCATATTATTAACTGTGTAGAAAATTAAAGCAGATCTGCCAACCTTACTCTATTATTCAGAATAATTTTTCTTAAAGTTCTTTTGATGAAAGAAGAAGGAATTTCGTTCTCTAGAAAACTTTCTAATAGTATATTAATGTGGTAATTGAAGTCCAAATTGTTGCTGCAAATTCTTGAAATTCTTAGAACCTGAGAAATTAGTACATTCTCAATTACTTTGGTTGAAATGTTATTATTCCAGTGAAGATATTTAATTACTTTGAAAGGAAAATTAACTCTTTTATCAAAGAGGCTAATAGATGGGTTACCTCTGTTGAGCTTAATGCTTAAGTCTAGGAACTCAAGTTCCTGATTACTGTGGTTGGTTTTACATAAGTTAAGAGAGCTAGGATAGATATTATCAAAATCACTCTCTATAAACTTCGGAATTATTGATACACAGCAGATCATCAATATATCTAAAAGTGTAAAGGTAGTTATCTGAGCAGGTGGGGTGATTTTTAATGAATTTATATTCCTTAAAGAACAGGAATAGATTAGCGATATTCGTGGACGTTGATGTTCCCATTGGAATACCGTTCACTTGCTTATAGAGAGTATTATTATATAAGATATGGTTGTTTTTTATGCAGCAATTGAGATAAGAGTTCCAAGTTCCTACATCAACAAATTGGTTAAGTTTAAATTCTGCATACAGCTCTTTAAAGGTAGTGATTATATCTGATAGAGGCAGATTAGTATATAGGTTTTCAAAATCATAACTATTAATATCTAGGGGACAAACTTTGAGTATAGTAGAAATTACTTCTGCATTATTATTAATTATCCAAAAATCTCTGTACATCAAGTTAGAACATTTTCTAATGTGTTTCAAAACCTTCTTTAAGACATCTTCAAAAGCAAGATCTATTTTCTTTTTATGACTCCTTACTCCACTAGCTATGAACCTGAACTTCACAGGATCCTTATGAAACTTAACCGTTGCAAAAAGAAATGGAAATTCAGGCCCATATCTTCTAGTTTGCGGAATTTTAAGTTTCTTGAAGAATGCCTTAAACCGATTTTCTAACTGCTTGGTAGAATAACTTACGGGCTCGTATGTTACTCTATTATTGAGTTCCATAGTTAACAATTCAAAATAGAACTTCTTACAGATAATTGCAAAATTATTGCTAGCTTTATCCGTAGTGGTAAAAATAAATTGGTCTTGTAGTTTGGAGAGTGACCTTTTAGCTTCTCCAGAGAAAAAGAGATTTCTGTCGAAACAAAAGTCCAGACCTGCCAACTCACCAGTGAAGCTATTGATTATATTATATTTCCATTCTGCGAAGGCCTCAATAGGCTGATTGTACGTTAAACTGGTTTTTACGATGTACTTATTTACATCTTGAGTGAAGCTCTCAAGAATCCTTTCTTTGGAAATTGTGAAGGAAGGTCTGAATTTAGAGCCATACTCTAATAAATTCCTAAGCTTTTCATTTTCAACAAAACTCAAGTTTCCGGTGATAATATGGTTGTAATTCTTATCATAGTGAACTGTTTCTTTATGTTCATCACAAGAACAAGTAGTAATTACAGGAATGTAGCTCGAAGAGTTAAGTTTGTAGTTTTTAACTATTGACCCTAAGGTCTTAACATATTTAAAACTTACAATAGACTGGTGCCTGTGGATGGGAAAAAAATTGCATTATTGTAGAACAGCTTCCTTACATTGAGATTATCGTAGGCTTTATTTAGGAACCTAATGGTAACAAAATTACTGGAAAATTCTTTAAGAGAAATTTTATCTTTAAGAATATGTTTAAGAATGTCCAGAACCAAAGCAAAAACATGCTTATCAACATGGTCAGCAGTTTCATTCCAAAATTTGAAAAAACATTTAAGGACAGAGTGCTTGAAGGACTTGAGAATTTTGTAAGTATTTTTAACAAAATTAGTGCCAGTTTTAAAGCTTACCAGAGTTTTTAGCAAGTTAGCAAAATCAACTTTGCTTGATGTGCGAAATAACCTCTGTCCTCTATTACCTCTAGAGCAGCTCTTATTATTAACAAGAAAGAAGAGTTCACGAATTGAAAATTTATGCTGATTATGCTTATTGTCAGATAGAGTGGAATTAAGGCCATAGGGATAAAGAGACTGATGCTGCAAAATTTCAAGGGATTCAGTTTCTAGCCGAGCATAGAGGTCAGGGATAATATGTAGTACCTCTATTTTCACTTTGTCAAAACCATGAGTATGGAAATGCTCTAATTCAAAGGTAGAGTACTGGTTGGCGTTTGTGGAGGGGTTCACTCCTGAATTAGAGAACTTGTTTACTAGAGACCTGTGACCATTAATCCTAAGATGAAGAGGATTTTTACTTTGGCCAATATAGCTAAGGTTGCAGACAGTACAGGTGAGCTTATAGATGGTATTGTAGGCTTTGCAAAACTTGTTGGAGCAATTATCCTCAACAGAAGAATACAGGTTAGGATCTGCAGATTTACATGTCAAACAACGTTTGTCATTTCATAACTTTAGATTACCTTTGCCAGCGAGTTCATACACTATGGGAAAGGGTTGAGTGGACTTCATTGACTGGGTTGGAGTGGACTTCATTGAGTGGACTTCATTGAGAAATAACAACGGGGGCCGCTAACCGAGCGGAGGACTTAAAATATCTGAGCTGACCTCCAATCCTTTCATCGTCCTTAGAACTCCACTTGGGCCAACGCTCGGTACCTCTGCTAGTAAATAGATAACTTTCTTTTGCAAATGCAAAATTCCACGGAGGAAAGTCATTTACGGAATTTTTCATTTGAACTTCTCTCTGTTCGAGCGGATGATGTGTTGACGATAGAGCGCTTCACTGGAATACCACTTAACGTTTTAATACCGGACAAAAAGTTAGCCGCTCCTAACAGAAATGACAGTAGGAAGTTACCGGTTGCACAGAGGGCGTCGTGATAGCATTGTTTGGAGGTAAATAGCACTGACGTGGTCTACAGGATCATTTCTGTCTCGTGCAGTGGTGAAGAACAACATGTGTGTTGAATCTAGTCTGCAATAGGAGTCGTAAGACAGACGATACTGAGTGGTAAAAAGAAGCCATCGTGTTTGGCCGTGTCCATGGACACAAAGTGAATGAAGTCGCCCAATTTGTTGGTGTGTCGAAGCGTATTGTCCAGCGGGTTAACAAACAGTGGTTTAGTTCGCAGTCAACTGAAAATCGGCGACGTAACTGTGGCCGGAAAACGATTCTTACCAACAGGGGCAGCCGCCATGTTTCACGCCTAGTAACTGCAAATTGGTTTCAAACCATGCAAACAATTGCTCCAAACAGTCAATGAAGTCCACTCCAACCAATTTTCGAAAGAGCACTGCGACGAGAACTGCATGCGATGGACATCTGTAGCAGAGTACTACGGAAGAGGCGCACGTTATCAATGGGCTCAGGGGCACCAAAACGTTCTTTTTTTTTTTTTTTTTTTTTTTTTTCTGATTGGAGGTTTAACAACTACCGTGAGCAACTCAATGGGCTATAAAGCAGTCGCCCGTCCCTAATTTAGGGCCACTGGTTCCACGGAAAGGAGAGAGCCAGCGCCGTAAGACAAACACAACATACATGCATCACGGGATTCGAACCTGGACCCCTTCCGGACTAATGATCAGAAGCCATCGCTTAGACCCCTGCGCCACCGGGCTGGCGCACCAAAACTTTACTGTGGAGGATTGGAAATGAGTAATTTGGTCTGATGAGTTTCATTTTTTACGCTTTCTAACCGTAGGTTGAAGAAGCGTATATGCTCCAGCTTTGTCCGTCCGTCCGTCCGCACGATAACTGGCGTAAAAATGGTTCGATTTTGATGTAATTTTAGTATGTGGTAGGGGAACACCATGGGACGAACCCTATTGAAAATGGGACAAATGGGGTCAAAGGTCACGACGTAGGAGCGGGATCCTTCCATTGCCCTTATGCGTCATAACTTGCGTAAATATGGTTCGATTTCAATGAAAGTTTACTATGTGGTAGGGGTATTCGCCTGGGGACGAATCTTATTCAAAATGAGTGAAGTGGGGTGAAAGGTTAGGACATAAGAGCGGGATGCATTCCATTGCCCTTATGCGTCATAACGTGCGTAAAAATGGTTCGATTTCGATGAAATTTCAGTATGTGGTAGGGGACCACCTGGGAACGAACCCTATTGAATGTGGACGAAATGGGGTCAAAGGTAAGGACATAGGAATGCGATCCATTCCATCGCTCTTATCCCATATTATTAAGGTGGACGTCAAGTAATTTTCCTTACTATACTTCCAATGGAAAAACTTTTGTACACATTTCCTTCACAATTAATGTGTTCCCAAGGATGAAAATTTGAGCATCGATTAAAATAACTTTATTACAACTTGGAATACTTAATATTTTCTAAAACATAACCATAATTACATTAAAAATCAATAACTTTTCCTTTGGTGGTGTTGAAACCAGAAAAAGGATGGCGCGACCTGTACTTTGATAACGTCAGTAGACAAACAAATGTTGGATTGCATAATTATGGTTATGTTTTAGAAAATATTAAGTATTGCAAGTTATAAAATTAAGCTATTTTAATCGATGTTCAAATTTTCATCCTTGTGAACGCATTAATTGTCCAGAAAAAAGATGGCGCGACCTGTATTTTCATGACGTCAGCAGACAAAAAAATGTTGGATTGCATAATTATGGTTATGTTTTAGAAAATATTAAGTATTCCAAGTTATAAAATGAAGATATGTTAATCGATGTTCAAATTTTCATCCTTGGGAACGCATTAGTTGGGAAGAAAACGTGTACAGAAATTTTTCCATTTGAAGTACAGGAAGCAAAATTACTTGACGTTCACCTTAAAGGAGCAATTCTTGTATGTATGTAAATTGTATTTTGAAAACGGCTCTAAGGATTTTGATGAAAGTCGTTAACTTACCGTTTTCTGGTACTAGAAATCGATTTAGCTTGATCTCCACTTTAAGAAAATTTGTTTAGTGGGTTAAATAACCACCCCGAATTACGAAGTTTGCAGTATGTTGGTGTCATGGCGTCGCCCCTTTAGATATTGGCGGGCGGTCATGCCATCTATCTCATTACGTCACGCGTTGTTTGTGGATCCTATTAAAGTTTTATGACGTCACACCTTGCTAGCAGATGGTCGCGATTCCCATCTGCTTCATTACGTCACGCGTTGTGTGCGTATGATCGTCCGCACGATAACTTGTGTAAAAATCGTTCGATTTCGATGAAATTTTAGTATGTGGTAGGGGAACACCTGGAAAGAAACCCTATTGAAAGTGAACGAAATGGGATCAAAGGTCAGGACATAAGAGCGGGATCCATTCCACTGCTCTTATTTATGCGTCATAACTAACGCAAAAAAGGTTTTATTTCGATTAAATTTTAGTATGTGGTAGGGGATCACCTGAGGACACCTTATTGAAAATTGGCGAAATGGGGGTCAAAGCTCAGGACATAGGAGCGGAATCACTTCCATCGCCATTATGAGTCATAACTTACGCAAAAATGTTTCGATTTGGATGAAATGTTGGTATGTTGTAAGGACCTGTCTGGGGACGAATCCTATTGAAAATGGGCGAAATGGGGTGAAAGGTTAAGACACAGGAGCGGGATGTATTCCATAGCGCTTATGCATCAAAACTTACGTAAAATTGCTTCGATTGCGACAAAACTTTATAATGTTATTTCGGAGATATACTGAACCAGTTCTGTTAAATATCATCCAAATGGATCAAAGGTCAGGGCACAGGGGTGAGATTTATTCCACAGCCATTTTCCTCATAACTTGAGTAATAGCTTGAGTAATGATTTCTAGTACATTGGAAAGCGTATCATAATCAATGCATTGCATGATTTTACTAACTTGTTGTTTGTACTCCAATGATGGGAGGCGACGAGTGCATCGCAGGCCCAATGAATGAAGCTTTTAATCCTGATTGTGTCGGAGGTGTTCAAGCCAGAGGGGGTACTGTGATGTTTGGGGATGTTTTTCGTACCACGAAATGGGCCCTCTCGTTGCAGTGACAATGAATTTGAACCAACATGCGTACCTCCGCATTCTGAAGGACGAAGTGCTGCCCTTTGCCCTACACTCTAGAAGCAGTATCACGCTGCAACTCGTGTATTCCAAGACGACAATTGCCGTGTGCACAGGGCTAAAACTATGTCTGAGTGGCATGACGAACACCTACCTTACCTATCTGACGAACACCTATCTCACCTCGACTGGCCCGCCAAATCCCCAGATTCAACAACTTTTAACGACTGACCCTGTGATTGTTGATACTCATGGCGAAATTGGGAGGAACAAGAAACTATAGGCGTTTAAACTGAAGTGGAAGGTCAGATGGGACGACTGACTGGAATGCGTGGAAAAAAAACATGGTCTTTTGCTGTATGCCAGTCACGATGGCATTGACATGAGTTTCTTGAAAGTCACTCCTGTTCAATCAGAGATAGTTCATGGATCCAGATTACGTCAAGATAAAATAAATAAATAGCCGAGATAAGATGGGATAATATGCGCGAACTGAGGATCAGCAATTAAACTTTGAAAAAATGAAATGCAAAAAAATTCACATTTTTCTCACATTCCATTTGCATTTGATTGAAAGATATGCCCTCTCTAAAAGAATCGCAGAACTATTTTTTAATAGTAGAACTGTTTATAGCGCGCAGCAAGCAGGGAGAGCTGCGGTTTGAAACCTAAAGAAATCCGTCGGCAACTCCGGAGGAAGAATACACGTAACACTTTGGAAGTGTAATACAATAAACAGCAATATTAAATTTCAAATTATAAATCGAGCGCGTTATTTCAGATTTTTAAACAATGCCTGAAGGCAACCTGGTCAAAATATTCCCGTAAGAAACAGCTTGGAACTATATATAGTGCGCAGTAACACAATGGGAGCCATGGTCTGAAACGTAAACAAACCCACCGGCAACTTTGGCAGCGAAAGGATAAACCTAACACTTCAGAAGTGCATCCCAAAAAGTTTGGTACGACCTATTAGTATCGTCGCCCTTATTCTCCCGTAGGGAGTTCTTCCACATAGGTTTGTTAAGTACCAGTCTGCCTCGACCAAGTAATACGTAGGTGTGTGAAAGATTGCCACACACAAGTTGCTACGCCAACAAAAAACGGATTTTTGTGATAGCTTCTATCCCGCCTGGTGTAAGAAGTTCTTGTAGTTTACATACACACAATTGAATATCACTGCATTTTTGCAGAGAGTAATGAAATATTGTTGCGCAAGAGTGCAATGAAAACTTTTCACGCAAAACTGAAGTGAACTACGGTTGCCTGAGCTTATGACACCGTATACCGCAAGATCACATTTCAACAATGCTTGAAAGCTTTAAAAAATAAAAAAATAAATTTAAAAAAATGCAAATTTCAATTCAAAACAAAACGGCTCCGAGGTGCAAACCGCCATGTTATTCTGCAGTTCTCTGCCAAATTTCAAGTCTCTACTTCCATGCAGTAATTTTTTCTGTACGGACAGGCAGACGTATTTTTATTATTATACCGACAAAAGACTTGCGCAAACACGAACGCTTGCCTATGGCTTCCACGTCTCGAAAACCAGTGATAAATTTACAGATTTTTCTTTCCTTTGGGGGAGGGGGCGGTGTTGACGCTCACCCTGAGCAACTGTATGGGCTACAAGCAGTCACACATCCCTAATTTACTGCTACTTATTCCAATGAAAAGACAGAGCCAGCGCCATCGAAGTTTCATCCGGAACTCGAAACGCAGAAAGCGCTTCTGACCACTCGGCCATGGGGCGGCTTACAGATTTCAAATTCGGTACATATACTACAGATTTTTTAAGTACGCTGCCCCAGGTGATGCAATATGTACATACCGAATATTTTTTACCTGAATGAGAGAAAGGGGTGACATAGAAATTATACTATCACGTACATTTCTGTAAATGTAGGTTTCGTAATAAATTACTTCAAACATGAAGAGTATATAAAGTGTCAAATCTGTGTAAGTGGAAATTCAAAACCGAAGTCTTTTCGATTAAAGAAAACACTGGTTATCTACTTTGCTTATCTATTCCACTAACTTATTTGCACTTTTTTTTTTTTTACATTATGATTAAAGAAGCCCACATTTTATAAAATCTAATGCGACATGGTGGGAGCAAATGAGAAGCAATATCTGTTAAGCAATTCCCCAGTTCGACATGTTGTTTGTTACTGATTCACTAGGGCTATAAGTTAAACCCGAAAAGCATGTTCATCTCATGCGAAAATCGAGAAGGGAGGGTGCACAAGATGGTTGTACGAGATTACAATTGGGTAATGTACTGATATATCGCTTTGTGAGAGCTAACGTTTAGCTCGTAAATGTCCGAAAATCACTTTCGCACAAATACTTTCGCGCCGCGGGTGGCCTAGTGGGCAACGTTCGTGACTGCCGCGGAAAGGACCTCAGGTTCGATTCCAGCAGGTAAGAACGCTCGACCCAGGGTCCGACGGCTTAACATGCCCATCCGCCGTGCGTCGGATGGGCATGTTAAGCCGTCGGACCCTGGGCACTGCCCCCCCCGGTAATAAATAGGTCCTCCCTTTTTCTACTTCGCTTCCGTAGCACTTTCCTATCGGGCACTTTAGCCCAAATCTCCTAGTTTCCTATTTGTAAGGGCTGTTTAGGACGACCTGGGTCCGGACACTCCCTTCCTAAAATCCTCTATAAATGATCATTTGATCATGATCGCACAAATATATATACTGTTAAAAAATTTGTGGTAGGTGACACCAAACAGTGATGCTACACCAGCTGCACCACTTTCTGAGAAAAGATGCACGTTGTGTGGTGCAAACAAAATCCAAAAATACAGTACAACTTTGCACAACGTTGTGATACGAGGTTGCACAGCATTATTGTGCAAGGTTGCACTATATGTTGTTGGGTTTTGTTTGAACCACACAATGGTGTATATTTTCTCAGAAAGTGGTGCAGCTGGTGTAGCACCACTTTTGGGTGCAACCTACCATAAAATTTTTAACAGTGTAGAATTGTTATTACAGCCGTCATTAGTATTTGTTTCGTTATCATGCGTTTGCTGTTGCCAACATACAACACGAATGAAACGTAAGCAACGGACGTTTTTTTCTTAGATTATTAAGAAAAAAAATGGCGGGGGGATTCAGACCGACATATGACACGTTTTTCTGGAGTTAATTGACCTTGTGGTTAACATAATGTGACCAAAACGGCATAATTTTTCCACCGAAGAGAAACAAAACATCCTGTGATCCACACCATTTTAGGTATATACAGTAAAACTTCATAAATTCGGACTCTGACTTCTCAGAATCAAAAGAAAATATTAAAAACTATAACACAAAAAAAGGGGGAGGGGGAGAGACTTCCAGCTCAGCTGGGTGGCTGTTGCGCGAAGAACAGTATATACGTGAACTGGAAGGAGGGGACAAGCACAGGATGTTCTCATTGATTTAAGCAAAATCGACGATGCAAAATGTCAAAATTTGTGTCGAAGAAAAGGATATTAATTTCGTGAATGCATAAACTATCCATATCTCCCCTCTCCCTCAAAAACTACAAGAAAGTAACATAAAGATGAGGCTCGACATCCTTTTCTAATGAAAGCTTCGTATATATACAGTATATATATACACTGTTGGCCACCCAAAATGCAACACCAAGTAGGAAGCATCCGATTGGCCTGAAATTCGCAGCATGCGTCGCCCGTGAGAGGACATGAAAACGATCAGCATTGCAGGGCATATGCAAATCATGTGCGCCCGGCACGCCACCGAGAAACACTATTAGAAGGGTACACAGAAGGCGAGGTGTAAGTAGTGGAAGTGTGTTGTGCTGCCGGACTTGTGCGTGGGAAGCTTCCTGATGCCTCGTCGCAGAATACGGCAGTCATTCCAGCCCGTTGCGGAGTTCGACAGAGGACGAATAGTGGCTTATCGCGACAGCGGTTTATCGTACCGAGACATCTGCGCCCGTGTGGTACGACATCCAGCCACAGTGAGGCGAGTATGGATTTGGTGGGTGCAGAAGGGACGGGCGGACCGACGTGAGCGATTGCCGCAGCAGCGGCACACCACCTAACGAGAGGACCGGCATGTTGTGCGGCGGGCATTAACGGCTCGCACCGCCACATCACGAACGTTAGCGCAGGAATTTGCGTGTGTTGCGCAACAACCTGTGTCAGCACGTACCGTTCGACGTCGTCTGCAGGAGCGGGGACTTGTCGCACAGCGCCCATTGCTCCAATTACCATTGGCGTTACACCACCGGCGAGTGCGGCGGCAGTGGGCCGTTGAACGCCGCACCTGGACTACGGAATGACAAGACATTGTCTTCTCCGACAAATCCCGCTTCTGCCTGCAACACCACGATGGTCGGATCAGCGTGTGGCGGCACCGCGGCGAGAGACTGTATGATGCCTGCATTAGGCATTGCAATACCGGTCCGTCACCTGGCGTTATGGTTTGGGGCGCAATTGGATATGACACCCGCACCCCTCTGATACGCATACCGGTACACTCAAGAGCCACCGCTACATCTCCGACGTTTTGGAGCCTGTAGTCCTCCCTTACCTGCAGGACCTGCCAGCGGCCACGTTTCAGCAGACAATGCGCGCTTGCACGTGGCACGCATCGTGCAACAATTCTTCACGGCCCACCAGGTGTCACTGCTGCCGTGGCCCGCCTGCTCTCCCGATATGTCGCCCATCGAACACGTCTGGTCGCTGATCGGCAACCGAGTGGCCCGGCAATCACCACCCGCGGCTAAACCTGATGAACTGTGGCAACGTGTGGAAGCAGCCTGGACCGACATACCCCAAGCCCACATCCAAAGCCTCTTTCGTTCGATGCCACGGCGTGTAGCGGCCGATATTGCCAGCCATGTGGGCCACACAAACTATTGATGTCTGCATGTTCCGGAAGTCGCACGGGCCTGTAAGCTCAATCGTTTCATCTTTGTATCTGTTGTTATGTGTCCAGTAAATCTGGCTTTGCTATCTCGTGTCCTTCTTGGTGTTGCATTATGGGTGTATACACTGACGGAAAAAAATCCCAACACCACGAAAAAATAGCTGTAGAGGAATGAAATGGCGGCAATACATTTGTATAGGTAACATATTTAATCGGCGGCAATACATTTGTATAGGTAACATATTTAATCGATTAAGGTTTCAAGATCACAGCTTAATGTATGCGCGAGAAGAGCCATTTTAAATGTGAAATACTGGTACATTAATAACCGGTGTAACCTCCAGAATGTTGAATGCAAGCACGCAAACGTTCATGCATTGTATAGTACAGGTGCTGGATGTCAGTTTGTGGGATGGAGTTCCATGCCTGTTGCACATGGTCGGTCAATACAGGGACGGTTAATGCTGGTTGGGGGTGACGCTGGAGTTGTCGTCTAATGATGTCCCATACGTGCTCGATTGGTGAAAGATCTGATGTTCTAGCAGGCCACGGCAACATGTCGACACTGTGTAGAGCATGTTGGGTTACAACAGCGGTATGCGGGCGAGCGTTATCCTGTTGGAAAACAACCCCTGGAATGCTGTTCATGAATGGCAGCACAACAAGTTGAATCACCAGACCGACGTACAACTGTGCCGTCAGGGTGCGTGGGATAACCACGAGAGTGCTCCTGCTGTCATAGGAAATTGCTCCCCAGACCATAACTCCAGGTGTGGGTCCAGTGTGTCTCGGCCGCAGACAGGTTTGGTTGCAGGCGCTCACCTGTCCTCCTTCTTTCCAACACACAGCCATCACTAGCACTCAGGCAGAACCGGCTTTCATCAGAAAACACAACAGATATCCACTCCGTCCTCCAATGAGCTCTAAATTGACACCACTGACGTCGCAAACGGCAGTGGTTTGGAGTAAGTAGAATGCACGCTACAGGGCGTCTGGCTCGGAGCTGTCCTTCAAGTAACCGATTTGTAACAGTTCGTTGTGTCACTGTGGAGACAACTGCAGCTCGAATTGCTGCCGCAGACCCGGTACGATGCGCCACGGCCATACGCCGTACACGGCGGTCTTCCCTCTCAGTAGTGCCACGTGGCCGGCCGGAACCCGGTCTTCTTGAGGCAGTACCTTCCCTTGACCAAAGCTGCCAAGTCGTTCTGCAATATTGCGGAAAGAAAATCCACCTTCTCGAAGCCCTATTACACGACCTCGTTCGAACTCCGTGAGCTGTTGATAATGGCTTCTTCGTCTTCTTAAAGGCATTCTTGACTAACATCAACACCCTACGTCGAATCTCAACGATAACTAACGCTCACGAACGTTACAGCGCGTATTTACAGCAAACCTGTTTTGCATGCTCCGAGGGGAGCTACTAACGCCACACGTATGCGCCGAGCGCGAAATTTGCATAGACGTCATCTTACAGATGTACTCTCACCGCCTACCACCTGTCGTTTATCTAACACAACCCCTTCTTGGTGTTCGGGTTTTTTTTTCCGTCAGTGTATATATATAAGTTTTCATTAAATTTTCAAATTCTGAAGAGAAGCTGGTAAATAAAAATTCCACATGCTCTAAGAGAGAAATGATGAAAGTGCATTACATCACTAAAAGCGAAAACAGAAAATTCCAGATTCCGTAAGAAAAACAAAATGCGGCTTGGAAAGTCGTGCGTGTCTATATCTGTTTATATTTGCAGTCAAGAACATATAATTTTAACGAGAAACTGAATTGTTTGCATTCTAATGGATTTTTAAATTATTTGCACTTTTCTTTTGTACTCCTAGAAACAGTAATGTGAATGCAATATTCGGTTGTTTGTCACAGAAAAACATATATCTGTTAAGTAAATAACATGTACATGAAAAAATTTGGTCATTCCTTGCGGTTTTAGTTTTGCCATATTGTATTGTTATGAATATTCTAGAATACACAAGAAACATATAAAGCTTTTAATGCATAACTCAACATTTTTCCTGCTGACGGCAACGTTTCGCAGGCTTTATAAGCATTCTAAGCCAATTCCAGGGATGCAGTTGAGGCCTGTTGTCGTCCATCGACCGCCCCCCCCAAATGTTGGATCGAACGTACTAAAATTTGGACGCAATTGAAGCATTTCACTGCACGCAATCAAGCAGGTCAGAAAATAAATACCGCACGTGTCCTGTCCTGACTTTTGACCCCACTTCGACCATTTTCAAAGGGGTAAACAACCTATTCAAATTTCATCTAAATCATAAAATATTTACGCGAGTTATCGTACAGACGCACTGACAGCACGACAAAGCTAGAGCACATACGATTCTTCAACCTACGGTTGAAAAGCGTCAAAAATTGCATTGGGCCTTGTACAATAATATAAAAATTATACATTTAAAATTGGACAACTACAAAAAATGTGGTCTCTCGTATTTTGTCGGAAATTTAATTATGGTCAGTCATACTGCGGCTAATAGCCGCAAATTACAGCTGTCGCTTTTCATGCTCTACGGAGTACGGTAAAAAAAACAGCCCATATTATTTATGTAGGTACATTGCACGACTTTCAAGACAGCAAATTGCTAAATTTTGGCCACACAATTTAGGGAGAGGGTACTTGCAACACTCGACGGGACACCTTTGGTCAAAGTTGCTTTCTGTGTTTCTAACAACAGAGAGTATTGCAAAGTTTTTGAAATTTCAAATTGCGGTTGACCCATTGCTCCGAATAACTCCCCCTCCCCCTCATTTGGCAGTGATTGACAGTGCCAGGCCGGATGTAGTCGACTTCCAAGGAACTTTTTTTATTTGTTTTTAGGACTTTAACAATATATATTCTGAACTGGTGAGAAAAGTAATTAAAATTGACCAAAGCCTGAAGAGAGCATAGTGACATCTCAGAAAGGGAAGAAAACAGATTATGGCACTGAAAAAAGAAGGTACTGTAACAAGAAATCGAAATTTTGACAAGGGTGAAAGATTTCTATTCAAAACTATATGAAAGGGATGATACATTTATTCGAGACATTACGACAAGTACCAGTACCAAAGTCCCTCCAGTCCTCCCTGCAAAAGTTACATATGCAATTAAGAACATGAAACGGGGAAGAGCTCCAGGAGAAGATGGAATTACCGTAGACATTTTACAAGAAGCAAGTGGAGAAATTGAAACTACACTCGCCCAAGTTTTGACCAGATGCATTTGAATGAAGGGAATATTCCTGAGGATTGGAACAATGCTACAATGATTCTGCTACATGAAAAAATGTGACGTTGAGGATCTCAGAAACTACAGGCCCATCAGCCTCCTTTCCGAGGTTTATAAAATCTTCACTAAGGTTCTTTCACATCTTTTGAAGATAACACTAGACATGGCTCAACCAAGAGAACAAGCTGGATTCAGGAGTGGCTACAGCACTGTAGATCGTATCCACATACTGAGAGAACTGAATGAAAGAACCAAGAAAATATGAACTCCCATTATGCATGGCTTTCATTGATTTAATATGAAAAGGCTTTCGATTCCTTGAAACCATCAGCAGTTGCAATGGCTTTGAAATAATGCGGTATCGAAGACGCATACATTAGCATTATTAATAACATCTATGAAAATGCAAAGGTTCGGATATTTGAGGATACAGCACAAATAAGAAGTGGAAAGGGAGTGAGACGAGGTGACACCACATCTCCCAAGCCATTTAATGCCACATTGCAAAATGCCTTTCAATCATTCAACTGGGAAAACAAAGGGATAAAGATTTGGAGATTGCTTAACTCACCTTCGTTTTGCTGATGGCGTTGTCATTTTTGCAAATACCCCTTCACAGCTGCAGAGTATGATCCAAGAACTTGTTGACAAGAGCAAAGAAGTGGGATTAAAAACGAACTTTCAGAAGACAAAAGTGATGTACAATGCTTTTACAAGAAACGAAGATTTATCGATTGATGGAGAGAAGTTTGATACAATCGATACCTACATTTATCTTGGGCAGCAGATATCAAGTGAGGGTCACATTGATGAAGAAATTAATCGGCGTATAAAATTTGGATGGAAAGCTTTTGGAAGAAACAGTACAATTTTTAAGAGCAGTATGCCATTATGTCTTAAAAGAAAAGTGTTTAATGAATGCATCCTGCTAGTGCTTACTTATGGAGCAGAGACATGGATCTTAACTAAAAAAAGAAATACAAAGATTACAGACAGCTCAAATAAGCATAGAGAGATACATGATTGGTGTAACGAGGAAAGATAAGAAGAGGAACTTGTGGATAAGGAAAATGACAGGAGTTGACGACATCATGACCAGAGTGAAGTCACTGAAGTGGCAATGGGCAAGACATGTGGCCAGAAGAACGGACCACCAATGGGCAACCGAAATTTTAGACTGGATTCCGAGGAACAAGAAAATACCTAGAAACAAGACCACATGGGAGATGGGTTGATGAAATTCGAAAGTATACTGAAGTGACATGGAGGAGACAAGTTCAAGATGGACACTTTCTGCATTCTGGTTTTGCTATTATTTTATTATTATTTTTACTCTTGCCTGTTGGGTTTTGAGGTTTAATTCGTAGTTATATACACTGCCGGACAATTGCTAAGGACGGATGACAATAGCAACGATAGGAATCATAAAATGGAAGGCAGGAAAATGTGGAAATTAGCATAAGTGCGGGATACAGTAAGACGTGTTGTGCGTATGCAAATTTTGGATTGCCGAACTTGTTCGTGACGTCATAACGCTGATAAGAGATATAAAGGATTTGACGCGTATTGACCGTTGTTGTTCAAACGCAAAGTTGAAAGGGAAAGAATCAATTGACGAACTTGCAATTTTCAGTATGTCTTCCCGACATCACCTAGATGATTTTACGCGTGGCCGTATTATTGGCAAGATTGAAGAAGGGCGAAAAATAACAGATGTTGTCACGGAGTTCGACGTCAGCCACAGTGTTGTTTCAAGGCTTTGGAAATCATTTCAAACAAATGGAGAATGTAGCAAACGTCACGGGGGAGGTCGTGTTCGCAGTACGACACCTGCAGAAGATCGGTACATAGTGCTATCAACAAAAAGACACTGGCGCAGCTCAGCTAGTGAGGTAGCAAATCAGTTTATGGCTGCTACTGGCAAGCAAGCGGATCTCCCGAAAAACTGTCGCCAGACGTTTGCATGAAGGAGGACTATACGCCCGCAGTCCTGTTGTGTGCATCCCATTGTCCAGACGTCACCGTACCGCCCGTTTGCAATGGTGCCATCAGCATCGCAATTGGACTGATAACGACTGGTCTGCTGTCCTCATCTTCGATGAGAGTAGATACAGTCTATCGTCTGATTGTCGACGACAACTGATCTGGCGTGATAAGTGGTACTGCATATTGTCCAGCAAACATGCAGGAAAGGGACCGATATCCGACATGTGTCATGGTATGGGCTGGCATCATGATCAATGGCCGTACGTCCCTCTATGTGCTTCCAACTGGGACTATGACTGGCCAACGATACATTAATGATGTTCTGCTACCTCATGTTCGCATGTTCCGTGGTGTTGTCGGTGATAGATTCATTTTCATGGACGACAACGCAACATGTCATCGAACAGTCGCTGTCCAGGAGTGTCTTGAGAGCGAGGATATTCAACGCCTCGTATGGCCAGCACGTTCTCCAGATCTGAATCCCATTTAACATGTGTGGGATGCTTTGGGGAGGAGTCTTGCTGGTCGCCAATGCCCTCCAATAAACAAGGACACACTCATCCGTGCACTGACAGAGGAATGGGATAAATTACCCCAACAGCTGCTTGATAATGTTGTGCAAAGCATGACACGACGTGTGGAATCTTGCATCGCCCTCCATGGTGGCCATATCCCGTATTGACATCTTACGCCGGAAAGCCTGCGGACGGTAATTGCATTTTTTTCACGTTTACGTATTCTGCACATCTGGATTTCAGAGCACAATAAATTGTCTTTCTTGTAATGTCCTGGCATTCTGACATTATTTTATTTCACTTGGCATTCAACCACACTTCCTTTTTTATGCGCTATACAGCATATTATGATCCGTCCTTAGCAATTCTCCAGCAGTGTATATATATATATATATAAGCCAAATTCTCTACACTGCACCACTGTAGTACACCTTTAACAGATTATATATATATATATATATATATAAAATTGCGGTATAACTATACCATCGGGATTAGAGGAAATGCTATCCCACACTCACCAACCCGCTTAGCCCAGCGTGGTGAGTTATGGCCAAACCCCTCCAAAATGATTCCACAACTTAAATCTTGGCCCTCAGTCTCCGGCAGCTGGAATGTACCTGGCCAAGGCAGCGGCCAGTGCGACATGAAGGCAGAGGGTGCTAAGAATCCCCGGAGGACCGGACTAGGCTGCCATCTGATGCTGACCTTGGCTACGTATAACGGACGCTCCCTATCATCAGATTCAAGGCTTCTTGAATTGGAAGAGGAACTACAAAGGATCAAGTGGGACATCGTCGGGCTGAGTGAGGTAAGGAGAAAAGGAGAAGATCTCATTGAACTGAAAACTGGACATCTCTTCTACTATCGTGGGACAGATACTGGCAGAACTAGTGGTGTTGGATTTATAATAAACAAGAAACTGAAGGATAAAGTTGTAGAAGATGAAAGTTCCTCTGACAGAGCTGCACGACTCGTTATCCAACTCTCGAGAAGATACCAGGCTCAGATTATTCAAACTTATGCACCCACCACAAGTCATGCTGAAGAAGAAATTGAAGAATTTTATGAGGAAATTCGTGATCTAAATAATAAAGGTAAGCAGCACTTGAAGATAGTTATGGGAGATTTCAATGCAAAAATAGGGCAACGGCAACAGAATGAAACTTCAGTAGGTAAATTCGGTCACGGCAACAGAAACCAGCGTGGAAATACTCTCGTAGAGTTTGCAGAGGCAGAAGGGTTTTTCATCTTGAACTCTTTTTTCAAGAAAAAGCCACACAGGAAATGGACATGGAGACATCCAAATGGGACGACAAGTGAAATTGATTTTATTATGTGTAACAAAAAATTCGTCATAGAAGACTGCAGTGTGCTAAACAAGTTTAACACAGGCAGTGACCATAGATTGGTGAGTTGTAAGATGCACCTCAACACTAAACTCGAACGTAGCAAGCTCATAAGACAAACAAAATGTATTGACATAACCAACCTTAAAAAACACCATAATACCTTCAAATTGGAACTGAAGAACAGATTCTCTGCTTTAGAAGGCCTAACATCGGAAGAAGTGGATATTTCTGAAGTTAACAGAAAAGTAACCAAAGCTCTTATGGAAACAGCAACAAAATTAGCTGGGTCTAAGAACAAATTGCATGTGAACAAATTATCAGGAAAAACCAAAATGTTGATGCAAAAAAGAAGAGTGATGAGGACAACTAAAGAAGATGTGACTTCCAAAGTGGAATATATAGAGCTATGCAAGACAGTACGATAAAGTATCACTGAAGACGTAAGGAAATTCAACTGTGAACTAGTAAGGAAAGCAATTGAAAACAACCAAAGCCTAAAGATAGCAAAGGGACATCTCAGTAAGGGGAAAAAACAGATTATGGCATTGAGAAAAGAAGATGGTTCTGTAACAAGAAATAGAGGCTAAATTTTGACAAAAGTGAAAGATTTCTACTCCAAATTATACGAAAGGGATGATACATGTACTCCAGACATCATGAAAGGTACCAGTACCAGAGTTCTTCCAGTCCTTCCAGCAGAAGTTGCACATGCAATCAAGAACATGAAGCGGGGAAAAGCTCCAGGAGAAGATGGAATTACTGTAGACATCATACAAGAAGCAAGTGGAGAAATCGAAACAGTACTCGCCCAAATTTTCACTCGATGCCTTAATGAAGGGAAAATTCCTGAGGATTGGAACAACGCTACAATGATCTTGGTACATAAAAAAGGTGACATTGAGGATCTCAGGAACTACAGACCTATCAGCCTCCTATCAGTGGTTTATAAAATCTTCACTAAAGTTCTTTCACACCGCTTGAAGGTGACACTGGACATGGCTCAACCGAGAGAACAAGCTGGATTCAGGAGTGGCTACAGCACAATAGATCATATCCACGTACTGAGAGAACTAATTGAAAGAACGAGGGAATATGAACTTCCATTGTGCATGGCTTTTATCGATTATGAAAAAGCCTTTGATTCGGTGAAACAATCAGCAGTTGCAATGGCTCTGAAATCCTGCGGTATTGAAGATGCATACATTAATATTATTAATAACATCTATGAAAATGCAAGTGCAAAGATTCGGCTGTTTGAAAATACAACACACATAAAAATTGGAAAAGGAGTGAGACAAGGTGACACCATATCTCCGAAGCTCTTTAATGCTACATTGGAAAATGTCTTTCAATCACTGAACTGGGAAAACAAAGGGATAAAGATTAATGGAGATTATCTAACCCACCTTCGTTTTGCTGATGACATAGTCATTTTTGCAACTACCCCATCAGAGCTACAGAGTATGATCCAGGAACTTGCTGACAAGAGTAAAGAAGTGGGATTAAAAATGAACTTTCAGAAGACAAAAGTGATGTACAATGCTTTTACAAGAAATGAAGATTTATCGATTGATGGAGAAAAGCTGGAGATAACAGACACGTACGTTTATCTTGGACAGCAGATATCAAGTGAGGGTCACATTGATGAAGAAATTAATCGGCGTACAAAACTTGCCTGGAGAGCTTTTGGAAGAAACAGCATAATTTTCAAGAGCAATATGCCATTATGTCTTAAAAGAAAAGCGTTTGATCAATGCATCCTTCCAGTGCTTAAGTATGGTGCAGAGACGTGGACCTTAGCTAAAAGAGACATACAAAGGCTGCAGACAACTCAAAGCAGCATGGAGAGGTGCATGCTTGGTGTAACCAGGAGAGATAAGAAGAGGAACACGTGGATCCGAAAAATGACAAGAGTGGAAGACATCATGATCAGAGTTAAATCCCTGAAATGGCAATGGGCTGGACATACTGCCAGAAGAACAGACCATCGATGGACAGCCGAAATTTTAGATTGGATTCCAAGGGACAGGAAAAGACCCAGAAGAAGACCACATGGAAGATGGGTGGATGAAATTCGAAAGTATGCGGGAGTGACATGGAGGAGACTGGCACAAGACAGACCGTTGTGGAGGAAACTTGGGAAGACCTTCGTCCAGCAGTGGATTGATACTGGTTGACAATGATGATGATGATGATGATATATATATATATATATATATATATATATATATATATATATATATATATAAAGTGGAATATATAGAGCTATGCAAGACCGTAAGAAAAAGTATCACTGAAGACGTAAGGAAATTCAACTGTGAACTAGTGAGGAAAGCAATTGAAAACAACCAAAGCCTAAAGATAGCAAAGGGACATCTCAGTAAGGGAAGAAAACAGATTATGGCACTGAGAAAAGAAGATGGTTCTGTAACAAGAAATACAGGCGAAATTTTGACAAGAGTGAAAGATTTCTACTCCAAATTATATGAAAGGGATGATATATGCACTCCAGACATCATGAAAGATACCAGTACCAGAGTTCCCCCAGTCCTTCCAGCAGAAGTTGCACATGCAATCAAGAACATGAAGCGAGGAAAAGCTCCAGGAGAAGATGGAATTACTGTAGACATCATACAAGAAGCAAGTGGAGAAATCGAAACAGTACTCGCCCAAATTTTCACTCGATGCCTTAATGAAGGAAAGATTCCTGAGGATTGGAACACCGCTACAATGATCCTGCTACATAAGAAAGGTGACATTGAGGATCTCGGAAACTACAGACCTATCAGCCTCCTATCAGTAGTTTATAAAATCTTCACTAAAGTTCTTTCACACCGCTTGAAGGTAACACTGGACATGGCTCAACTGAGAGAACAAGCTGGATTCAGGAGTGGCTACAGCACAATAGATCATATCCACGTGCTGAGAGAACTAATTGAAAGAGCGAGGGAATATGAACTTCCATTGTGCATGGCTTTTATCGATTATGAAAAAGCCTTTGATTCGGTGAAACCATCAGCAGTTACAATGGCTCTGAAAACCTGCGGTATTGAAGATGCATACATTAATATTATTAATAACATCTATGAAAATGCAAGTGCAAAGATTAGGCTGTTTGAAAATACAACGCACGTAAAAATTGGGAAGGGAGTGAGACAAGGTGACACCATATCTCCGAAGCTCTTTAATGCCACATTGGAGGGTGTTTTTCAGTCACTGAGCTGGGAAAACAAGGGGATAAAGATTAATGGAGATTATCTAACCCACCTTCGTTTTGCTGATGACGTAGTCATTTTTGCAACTACCCCATCAGAGCTGCAGAGTATGATCCAGGAACTTGCTGACAAGAGTAAAGAAGTGGGATTAAAAATGAACTTTCAGAAGACAAAAGTGATGTTCAATGCTTTTACAAGAAATGAAGATTTATCGATTGATGGAGAAAAGCTGGAGATAACAGACACGTACGTTTATCTTGGACAGCAGATATCAAGTGAGGGTCACATTGATGAAGAAATTAATCGGCGTACAAAACTTGCCTGGAGAGCTTTTGGAAGAAACAGCATAATTTTCAAGAGCAATATGCCATTATGTCTTAAAAGAAAAGTGTTTGATCAATGCATCCTTCCAGTGCTTACGTATGGTGCAGAGACGTGGACCTTAACTAAAAGAGACATACAAAGGCTGCAGACAACTCAAAGCAGCATGGAGAGGTGCATGCTTGGTGTAACCAGGAGAGATAAGAAGAGGAACTCGTGGATCCGAAAAATGACAAGAGTGGAAGACATCATGATCAGAGTTAAATCCCTGAAATGGCAATGGGCTGGACATACTGCCAGAAGGACAGATCATCGATGGACAGCCGAAATTTTAGATTGGATTCCAAGGGACAGGAAAAGACCCAGAAGAACACCACATGGGAGATGGGTGGATGAAATTCGAAAGTATGCAGGGGTGACATGGAGGAGACTGGCACAAGACAGACCGTTGTGGAGGAAACTTGGGGAGACCTTCGTCCAGCAGTGGATTGATAAAGGTTGACAATGATGATGATGATGATGATATATATATGGGATGTAAGGTCAGGTGATGCGTAACATCACAGTTTCTCCTTGACAGATGTCAACCCCGCCTTCTCGTGGTGCATCCTGTTCCCACTAAAGGGGCTCTGACGACCGCCAATAGCGGTATAACTATACCATCGGGATTAGAGGAAATTCTATCCCACACTCACCAACCCGCTTGGCCAGCGTGGTGAGTTATGCTCAAACCCCTCCAAAATGATTCCACAACTTAAATCTTGGCCCTCAGTCTCCGGCAGCTGGAATGTACCTGGCCAAGGCAGCGGCCAGTGCGACATGAAGGCAGAGGGTGCTAAGAATCCCCGGAGGACCGGGCTAGGCTGACATCTGATGCTGACCTTGGCTACGTATAATGGACGCATCCTGTCTTCTGATTCAAGGCTTCTTGAATTGGAAGAGGAACTACAAAGGATCAAGTGGGACATCGTGGGGCTAAGTGAGGTAAGGAGAAAAGGAGAAGATCTCATCGAACTGAAAAGTGGACATCTCTTCTACTATTGTGGGACAGATACTGGCAGAACCAGTGGTGTTGGATTTATAATAAACAAGAAACTGAAGGATAAAGTTGTAGAAGTTGAAAGTTCCTCTGACAGAGCTGCACGACTTGTTATCCAACTCTCGAAAAGATACCAGGCTCAGATTATTCAAACATATGCACCTACCACAAGTCATCCTGAAGAAGAAATTGAAGAATTTTATGAGGAAATTTGTCATCTAAATAATAAAGGTAAGCAGCACTTGAAAATAATTATGGGAGATTTCAATGCAAAAATAGGGCAACGGCAACAGAATGAAACTTCAGTAGGTAAATTCGGTCACGGCAACAGAAACCAGCGTGGAAATACTCTCGTAGAGTTTGCAGAGGCAGAAGGGTTTTTCATCTTGAACTCTTTTTCAAGAAAAAGCCACACAGGAAATGGACATGGAGACATCCAAATGGGACGACAAGTGAAATTGATTTTATTATGTGTAACAAAAAATTCGTCATAGAAGACTGCAGTGTGCTAAACAAGTTTAACACAGGCAGTGACCATAGATTGGTGAGTTGTAAGATGCACCTCAACACTAAACTCGAACGTAGCAAGCTCATAAGACAAACAAAATGTATTGACATAACCAACCTTAAAAAACACCATAATACCTTCAAATTGGAACTGAAGAACAGATTCTCTGCTTTAGAAGGCCTAACATCGGAAGAAGTGGATATTTCTGAAGTTAACAGAAAAGTAACCAAAGCTCTTATGGAAACAGCAACAAAATTAGCTGGGTCTAAGAACAAATTGCATGTGAACAAATTATCAGGAAAAACCAAAATGTTGATGCAAAAAAGAAGAGTGATGAGGACAACTAAAGAAGATGTGACTTCCAAAGTGGAATATATAGAGCTATGCAAGACAGTACGATAAAGTATCACTGAAGACGTAAGGAAATTCAACTGTGAACTAGTAAGGAAAGCAATTGAAAACAACCAAAGCCTAAAGATAGCAAAGGGACATCTCAGTAAGGGGAAAAAACAGATTATGGCATTGAGAAAAGAAGATGGTTCTGTAACAAGAAATAGAGGCTAAATTTTGACAAAAGTGAAAGATTTCTACTCCAAATTATATGAAAGGGATGATACATGTACTCCAGACATCATGAAAGGTACCAGTACCAGAGTTCTTCCAGTCCTTCCAGCAGAAGTTGCACATGCAATCAAGAACATGAAGCGGGGAAAAGCTCCAGGAGAAGATGGAATTACTGTAGACATCATACAAGAAGCAAGTGGAGAAATCGAAACAGTACTCGCCCAAATTTTCACTCGATGCCTTAATGAAGGGAAAATTCCTGAGGATTGGAACAACGCTACAATGATCTTGGTACATAAAAAAGGTGACATTGAGGATCTCAGGAACTACAGACCTATCAGCCTCCTATCAGTGGTTTATAAAATCTTCACTAAAGTTCTTTCACACCGCTTGAAGGTGACACTGGACATGGCTCAACCGAGAGAACAAGCTGGATTCAGGAGTGGCTACAGCACAATAGATCATATCCACGTACTGAGAGAACTAATTGAAAGAGCGAGGGAATATGAACTTCCATTGTGCATGGCTTTTATCGATTATGAAAAAGCCTTTGATTCGGTGAAACAATCAGCAGTTGCAATGGCTCTGAAATCCTGCGGTATTGAAGATGCATACATTAATATTATTAATAACATCTATGAAAATGCAAGTGCAAAGATTCGGCTGTTTGAAAATACAACACACATAAAAATTGGAAAAGGAGTGAGACAAGGTGACACCATATCTCCGAAGCTCTTTAATGCCACATTGGAAAATGTCTTTCAATCACTGAACTGGGAAAACAAAGGGATAAAGATTAATGGAGATTATCTAACCCACCTTCGTTATGCTGATGACGTAGTCATTTTTGCAACTACCCCATCAGAGCTGCAGAGTATGATCTAGGAACTTGCTGACAAGAGTAAAGAAGTGGGATTAAAAATGAACTTTCAGAAGACAAAAGTGATGTTCAATGCTTTTACAAGAAATGAAGATTTATCGATTGATGGAGAAAAGCTGGAGATAACAGACACGTACGTTTATCTTGGACAGCAGATATCAAGTGAGGGTCACATTGATGAAGAAATTAATCGGCGTACAAAACTTGCCTGGAGAGCTTTTGGAAGAAACAGCATAATTTTCAAGAGCAATATGCCATTATGTCTTAAAAGAAAAGTGTTTGATCAATGCATCCTTCCAGTGCTTACGTATGGTGCAGAGACGTGGACCTTAACTAAAAGAGACATACAAAGGCTGCAGACAACTCAAAGCAGCATGGAGAGGTGCATGCTCGGTGTAACCAGGAGAGATAAGAAGAGGAACTCGTGGATCCGAAAAATGACAAGAGTGGAAGACATCATGATCAGAGTTAAATCCCTGAAATGGCAATGGGCTGGACATACTGCCAGAAGGACAGATCATCGATGGACAGCCGAAATTTTAGATTGGATTCCAAGGGACAGGAAAAGACCCAGAAGAAGACCACATGGGAGATGAGTGGATGAAATTCGAAAGTATGCAGGGGTGACATGGAGGAGACTGGCACAAGACAGACCGTTGTGGAGGAAACTTTGGGGAGACCTTCGTCCAGCAGTGGATTGATAATGGTTGACAATGATGATATATATATATATATATATAATATTCCAATGCCCCCCCCTTCCTATACACCTACTGGAGATCATAACACCTGGACCGCTCTTCGGAGCGCCAGGCCACTTGTTTTTCCAGGACTGCACCACTGGTTAATTCCACCGGCTATATACACGCCTATAGAAAAATGAAGTGTATTTGTTGTACGTGCCATCTACAGCCCGTTTAAAAAAAGGGAACAAACACAAAAACTGTACCCTCATTCCTCTGGCGTGGACACGACGTTAAAGACTGATATCTTCAGATATTGTGGTGATACATGCAGTGCTTCCACCTGGCGGAAAAATTCCTAAACATAAATTAAGGATGCATCTTCCATATGTGCGCATTAATAACAATACAGCACGTCAAATAAAATGTACGCTGGCAAACAGTTGAAGTTCACTTATAAAACATTTTTACAAAGCTCTTCCTCTTTATTACGTTCGCGTGCTTGAATATAAACTAGTGGATTGTGAGCGAAATTTAAAAAAAATACAAAAACGCGCGGAACATAAACCGCGCTAAAATAACACCCAGATTACTTCCGAATGCGGGCTCTATGAACTTTCACCTTTTCTGGCTTTGCCACACGGAACCAGAAGTGCGCGAAGGTGTACGAGGGTCAGTCACCACCATTCCACGGTGAACATTGCTCCGCTGTATGAACTCCGTTGGCCTTGATCCTGAAAGAGATCGGAACAAGCTGGCATGCAACGAACGGAAACCAAAAATGAAACGGCTCCGCCACTTCCAGTTTCGCCCAATTTTGCATAATCAGGGCTACTCGTGAACTCCGAAAACGATTCTACATTTATCAGATGATTATGCGGTATTGCTAAATCCCTAAAAGTTTGGACTGATAGGAGTGCAATTCAATATTTCAAAACATCATTACGTATCTCTCAGAGCAGTGTACAAAAAAAAAAAAAAAAAGAAAAAAAAAAGCAACAGATTTGTATTCTAAATCCAGGAAAAAGAAAATCTAGATCAAGCAAATACAGTCGAACCTACATATAACGAGCTCGAATAATACGAAGTTCCGCATAAAGCGAAGTTTTTATAAAACTTCGTAATATCTTCCCTTCTTATTTTAAACACATATTACAAACAATAATTTTTCGAGAAACCTGCAAACTCAAATTATATATATATATATATATACACTATCTACCAACAAGTAATTGGAAAACTGTGATAGCAAAGGAAAACGAAGTTTATTCACCTTCAATAGTTGGTGGAGCCTCCACGAGCGACGATTACAGCTGTGACCCTCCGGGGCCATACTCTCAACCAGGCGTTGTACGACGGCTAGCGGTATTTTCTTCCACTCGGCTTGGAGAAGACAGGTCAGTTCCTTCACCGATTTCGGACGGTGGGGGCACCCCTTAAGTTGACGCTCCAACTCGTCCCAGAGGTGCTCGATAGGGTTAAGGTCCGGGCTCTGCGCAAACCAGTCCATTCGATTAACCCCATTGTCACCATACCAAGCCATGGTGGACCTCGCAACATGACAGGTGGCATTGTCATCATGAAAGTAACATGAGTCCACCCCGTAAAACTGCCACAACGTAGGAAGCGCATGGTCATCCAAAATGGTGCAGCAGGTCTCGGCGTTGAGTCTACCAGGAATTGCGACCAAGGGTGCCGTGCCATACCAGGAGAAACACCCCCATAGCACAATTCCACCGCCGCCGAACTTCACAGTTGGCACAATACATTCCGGCAGGAGGTGTTCTCCAGGCCGACGCCAAACCCAGACCCTGCCATCCAAACGGTAGAGGGTGAACCTTGATTCGTCGCTCCAGAGAACCTGTTTCCACTGTTCAACGGTCCACTGTCGACGTTCTTTGCACCACGTTAGCCGAGAAGCGCTATTGGACTTGGTGATCAAAGGCTTGTGGGCGGCAGCACGTCCATGATAACCGAGCAGATGGGCTTCCTTACGGATGATATTCATCGAAAGAACACTCCCGGATGCTTGTTGAAACTCCTCGCGGATGCAGCCCATCGATTTGATGTGGTTCTTCCGAATTTCTCTGGCCTGCACCCGTCGGTCTCTAACTCCCAGTTTTGTGGGTCTGCCGGGTCGGGACACATTCCGACAGTCACCTCTCACCTTCCACTTGCCAATCACGTAGGCCACTGTCGATTTTGGGTACTTCAACTCGCTGGATATGTCATGTATGGATCGGCCATTTCTGTGATACCTGATGATTACACCTTTCTCGAAATCAGAGAGCTCCGAACTGCGTGGCATCTTGCATGCGACTGGTTGCGTTGTTGTTTCCTACACGATATTTAACGGCGGCGACCGTAGCGTGTATCAGGACCGCAGATATCGTCGATTGCAGGGGTGTCCAATTATTTGTTGGTAGATAGTGTATATGGGATGCAAGGTCAGGTGATAAGCATACTATATATATATATATCGAAGTTCAGTTCACCACGGTTACCATCAAACAAAATACAGTGAAACCTCGGTTATACATTTGTCAGTTATACGTTTTCACTTTTATATGTAATTATGCGCTAGTCCCGATATTTTACTGTAGTTTCTATCGCTTTTTCAACATGATTATATGTAATCCATTCGTACGCTTTTTGCGATTATACGTTAAATTCTGAATTTTAGATTATCAAAAACACACGGTTTTTGGATTCTTTATACATGATTCATAAAAAGCGATGCTTATAAGTAAACGGTGTGATGTGTAATAGGGGTATGGAATATAAAATAAAATCTTATTCGGATTTACTATCTAATGTTTCAAAGGTAAGATTTTTTTTTCATAATATTGAAAACATGAAATCGTACCGAATTCTTTAACCTAGATTTTATAATGTAATTAGCAAAATAATAATAAAAAGCCAAAATAGACATCGGCTTAAGGTAGCAAACAAAGAATTTCATGTATGTGTGTGCATATCTTACATTATAAATTACCGTAATCTAAAATTATGCGTTTTTTTTTCTTTTTTGTTTTTTTTTTTTTTTGCATTCAAAATTTTACAATACTATTTAACATTTAAAAAATTCCTTTATACATATTTTACCTTTATACGTTTTCTAAAGCCATGTATGTAAGTGGCATTCACCCAGTTTTTGAACCTTTCTCTTTCACTGGAAAACGGGGAATTACCCGCTGTTGACTACACCCCATGGTTCCCGTTACAGACAGGTCAGTTCGCATGAAAACAAGAACGTTTCAGTTGCTTTTTTACAACACCTCTCCCACCCTTGCCAAACATACATCTCCTGGGAAGAGGCTTTTTTTTTAATGTCCTCCCTCACCAGCTTTCAATCACTTAATCTCTGTTTAGAAAACCTTAAAAGAGTTTATTTTGCATCTTGAAACATCTTAACCACCGCGTCAGAAAAGTTGAAAAACATCGAAAACAGTACAAAACAAGCAAGAATTGGCTCATATATCTGATGTAACATGTAACAGGCCAATTAAAAAAAAATTGGCAGTTACTTTAATTTTTACATTCGTTAAATGTTTTGCTTATTGAAGATCCCATTCATATTATTTAGCTATTAACAAATATTTTATTTACCTTCGATTAATCGATAAATAACAATTAACAAGTATTTATTACTTTCAATTAATCGATAAATACTGCATAATTAACTAGTATTAACAAGTATTTCATTTACCTTCGATAATTAACAATTAACAAGTATTTTATTTACCTTCGATTAATCGATAAATACTGTATGATTAACTAATTTCAACCTGACATAATGTAATATACCAAAATAGCCCCCCCCCCTTTTTCATCTGTTGGGTTTCAACGAAGTTCGCATACTTCGAATGTTTTTCACTCTCATTTCAACTTTTGTTATATACGGGTTCGACTGTAAAACTAATGCGAAAACACTTTTTTTAACAAATTTATATAGGTGCATTATAATAACAGACCTACAATATTACTTTAGGCAACAGATATCAACAGAAGGCCAGATCAAGTACAAAATTAATAGATGTATGACACTTGGGTGCAGTGCATTTGGAAGAAAAAGTAAAATTTTTTAAGAGCAATTTAGCATTACGTCTTAAAAGAAATGTAACCAATGCACCTTTCCGGTTCTTATTTATAGATCTGAGACAAAAGACTTTGAGTACACGGTAAAAAAAATTCTGATTTCACGGACAAGTTTCCGTCATTTCTTTCGTGAATTAACGAAGCATGTTTCTCATACACTGCTGGACAATTGCTAAGGACGGATCATAAACGGCTATATAGCGCATAAAAAAGTAATGTGTTTGGATGCCAAGTAAAATAAAATAATGTCAGAATGCCAGGACATTTCAAGAAAGACAATTTATTGTGCTCTGAAATCCAGAAGGCTTTGGAACGTGTTCAAGGGACAAACAGGCCATTTTGTGCAGAATACGTAAACGTGAAAAAAATGCAATTACCGTCCGCAGGCGTTCCGGCGTAAGATGTCAATACGGGATATGGCCACCATGGAGGGAGGGCGATGCAAGATTCCATACGTCGTGTCATGCTTTGCACAACATTATCAAGCAGCTGTTGGGGTAATTTATCCCATTCCTCTGTCAGTGCACGGATGAGGGTGTCCTTGTTTATTGGAGGGCATTGGCGACCAGCAAGACTCCTCCCCAAAGCATCCCACACATTTTCAATGGGATTCAGATCTGGAGGACGTGTTGGTCATACGAGGCGTTGAATATCCTCGCTCTCAAGACACTTCTGGACAGCGACTGTTCGATGACATGTTGCGTTGTCGTCCATGAAAATGAATCTATCACCGACAGCACCACGGAACATGCGAACATGAGGTAGCAGAACATCATTAATGTATCGTTGGCCAGTCATAGTCCCAGTTGGAAGCACATAGAGGGACGTACGGCCATTGATCATGATGCCAGCCCATACCATGACACTACATGTCGGATATCGGTCCCTTTCCTGTATGTTTGCTGGACAATATGAGTACCACTATCACGCCAGATCAGTTGTCGTCGACAATCAGACGATAGACTGTATCTACTCTCATCTGAGAAGAGGACAGCAGACCAGTCGTTATCAGTCCAATTGCGATGTTGATGGCACCATTGCAAACGGGCGGTACGGTGACGTCTGGACAATGGGATGCACACAACAGGACGGCGGGCGTATAGTCCTCCTTCATGCAAACGTCTGGCGACAGGTTTTCGGGAGATCCGCTTGCCAATAGCAGCCATAAACTGATTTGCTACCTCACTAGCTGTGCTGCGCCGGTGTCTTTTTGTTGATAGCACTATGTAACGATCTTCTGCAGGTGTCGTACTGCGAACACGACCTCCCCGTGACGTTTGCTACACTCTCCATTTGTTTGAAATGATTTCCAAAGCCTTGAAACAACACTGTGGCTGACGTCGAACACCCTGGCAACGTCTGTTATTTTTCGCCCTTCTTCAATCTTGCCAATAATACGGCTACGCGTAAAATCATCTAGGTAATGTCTGGAAGACATACTGAAAATTGAAAGTTCGTCAATTGATTCTTTCCCTTTCAACTTTGCGTTTGAACAACAACGGTCAATACGCGTCAAATCCTTTATATCTCTTATCAGCGCTATGACGTCACGAACAAGTTCGGCAATCCAAAATTTGCATACGCACAACACGTCTTACTGTATCCCGCACTTATGCTGATTTTCACATTTTCCTGCCTTCCATTTTATGGTTGCTATAGTTGCTATTGTCATCCGTCCTTAGCAATTGTCCGGCAGTGTATTACCTTTCCGGGAAATGACGGAAAAAAACCTGTACTTAACGGACTTTTCGTGCCACGGAAAAATTCTGAATTTTCAAAAACCTTTCCGCAATTCCTTTCGTATACACTGAGTGGCCACTTTATTATGACCACCTGACAGCTTTAAGCAAATGAGCTATGGCTGCACGCTGTTGCCGCCAGAGGGCGAGGCTAGTATAAAAAGGGAAAACTTAGTGCTTGCGACAGTAGTAGAAGTGATTTTGGGGTGACGAGATGGGTAAAAAGTGCGACTTGACAGACTTTCAACGTGGGATGATTGTAGGAGCTCGGTGAGTATCACCGAAACCGCCGCATTCGTGAAATGTTCCAGAGCAGCTGTTGTTAAAGTGTTTAAAGACCGGACTGTCAGCCAAAAAACTGGGTCTCTACGTGCAACGTGTGGTCGTCAGCGACTAGTGACTGCTCGGGCGGAACGCAGAGTGCCCAGACTGGTAACAGAAACCAGAAGGGCAACAGTGCAGCAAATTACAGACCATCTTAATCAAGGATCTCCTCAAATGATCTCTGCACGCACTGTTCGCCGTACACTGCAGCATCGGATGGGATATGGCAGCCGAAGGCCTGTTCGAACACCTTTGCTGTCTGCAGTTAACAAGAGTAAACGTCTCCAGTGCGCACAGGTGCACAAGGATTGGACAGTCGATAATTGGAAACAAATTATGTGGTCCGATGAATCACGTTTTCCGTTTCACCATGCCGATGGCCGAGTGAGAATTTGGCGGAAACTGCACGAAAGCATGGACCCCAAATGCATTGCTACAACCCTTCAAGCTGGTGGAGGCAACGTTATGGTTTGGGGAATGTTTTCCTGGCATGCTTTGGCTCCTTTAATTCGTGTTGATCAACGTCTGACTGGCACATCATATCTAAACATCGTTGCGGACCAAGTGCATCCTGTCATGTGGATGGTTTATCCCAATGGCGATGGCTACTTTCAACAAGATAATAACGGAAAATCTCCGTTCTCACTTTTTTCGTAACGTACGACGAGAAATTTCCGCTGATAGTATAGCGATTCGTGGAAATACTTGAGATTTTATTAACTTTAAAATTTCAACCGTCTGTCGAATTTTGAAGTTCCGTAGCGATATTGGATATTATGGATAGCATATCGGATGGATTTTGTTTATTGCAGCACACGATATTTTCTCCTTTCCCGTATTTGATGCACCAGCTACTTAATGTGTTACTGTAAGAAACCAGGTACTTATTGTACAGATGATTATACGATTTCTGTGTATAAAAGTCTTTGGACAATTTAAGACAAAAGCTATTATTATAGCTATCAAGAGTAAATTTTATATTTAGTTTTTTTTTTTTTTAATAATAATAAAAAGTACATTTCACCTTTTTTTAAAGATAAATGAAAGTCACTGTAAGTTTAAAAAAAATCATGTGGCAAAGCATTTTGTTGCTTCGAAATACCACGATGAAAAATGCTTAATTTTTGAAAAGTCTTCCTATAGGGGAAAAAAAATTACAAATCTATTCAGAAAAATAATAAGCTCCAACAGGAAATAAAATGACTAAATCACTCACATTAATGACAAAAAACAAAATTTCTCTGTCGCGGAATTCGTTTTACGATGTATGTGATTTACGATGTATGTGAGTCAGATTGCCGAGCGTTTGTGGTTCAGTTGATAAAGGCGCAAGTTACCTGTTTGGCGAGCTACAACGTAAAGTGTTCGATTCTGAACTCACCGGAAGGATTATCTCGGAGTAAGTGCTGTACAGGGTTGTTGATTTTGCAGAATTTCAGTTTAACTACGAAGAAACCTGAAATGGACTTTTCTGAAATAAACGGAATTTCTGTCTACGGAAATATCTGTATAAATACGGAAGCTAAAATGAACGGGCACTTTTAAAAATGGAAGTTTCTGAAAAACACGGATACCTACCGGCAACTTTGCTGCACGTTATTTTCAGAAATTTTCCGTCTATTCACACCACTTATTTTTTACACTGTACGAAAGGCATACAGGGACTGCGGCCAACTCAAAGAAGCATATATAGAGAGATGCATGGCTTCGTGTAACCAGAAAAGACTGGGAGAGGAACTCGTGTATCAGGAAAATATGAAGCAAGTGCATTTCATTACAATTAAAGTGACGACCCTCTAAAGGCAATGGGCTGGACATATTGCTAGAACTAACCACTGTTGGAAAACTCATATATTAGACTGGATGCCAAGCTACTAGAAGAAGACTACGGGATGGGTGAAAAGGGGAAAAGCACGTCAGGGCGACATGGAAGAGAACTGCTCAAATGAGAGTTCGGGAGATATTCACTCAGTAGTGGACTGAAAACGAATGATGTTGATTACAATAAAATACAATAAAATATATTCATTCAGTGTGAACTACAAAATACTTTGAAATTAGAGGTTAAACGTAATTACATTCTCTCATCCAAAGGTTATTCCTATATGTTATATAGAGTCAACTCTCGATGTACCGCCCCCCTGCATAACGCCATCCCTTTGGTCCGAATAGAGGTGCTCTATATAAAACATCCCCATATACACTGAAGAGCAAATTAATTAAACAGTTGGCGTTATGCAAATATGGTGCTGTGGGCGGCCCTGTAAACGGAAACGACATGACGTATGCAGCGATCCGACAATATAAGGAGTGATGTGACGGGAATCAGTAAAAGTCGGACGCAGTATGGGTAAGACAAATGATTTAAGCGCATTTGATCGTAGACAAATTGTCGGGGCCCGACGAATGGGTCACTCCATCTCGGAAGTCGGGCAGGCACTGGGATTTTCACGAGCCACTGTGTCACGGGTGCACCGTGAGTACATCGAATCCGGTAAAATCATCCCTGCAAGGGCCAAGTGCCGTGGACAACAGCGTGTGGATGAGCGGGGTCATCGTCGGCTAGCTCGCATTGTAACAGCGGAGAGACGGGAAACAGTGCAAGAAATCACTCGGCAATTTAACGTTGGTGCACAAAAACGTGTAAGCAGCCACACCATCCAGTATATACCATCTCCTCACTATGGGGTACAGAAGCCATCGTCCCACGAGGGTACCGCTGCTGACCACACATCACAGGGTGCAAAGATTAGCATGGGCGCGGGAACAACGCCACTGGACACTAGACATGTGGAAAAATGTTGCCTGGACTGATGAGTCGAGATTCACGTTGATACATGCGGATGGCAGGATACGAGTACGGCGCAGACCACATGAAGCGATCGATCATTCTTGCCAGCAGGGTACTCTTCAAGCTGGTGGGGGTGGCATTCTCGTCTGGGGACTGTTTACGTGGACTGAAATGAGAACCCTGGTACGTGTGACATCGTCCCTCACAGGTCAACGTTACCGGGATATCCTGGATGACCATTTGCTCCTGTTTGTGCGTCTTCAACATCTCACTAGGGACCTCATCCTGCAACAAGACAATGCAGCTCCCACATTGTATCCGAATGGTTGGATGAACACTCACCGACGTGACTTCGCTTCCTTGGACAGCTAGGTCACCTGACCTCAACCCCATCAAGCACATCTGGGATGCCATCGAGAGAGATGGCCTTCCTCCATCAAATGTTCGTGAACTGTGGGAGCTTGTTCAGAGGTCGTGGATCCGTATGGCTTCCCAACGCTTCCGGTGTCTTGTCGAGTCCATGCCGAGACGAATCGCCGCCGTCATCAGGGCGAAAGGTGGTGCTACACGTTACTAGACAGGTATCTCTGATTCAATTGCCCTTCAGCGTATACCACCAACTACCAATTTACAGGGTGTTCAAAAATTATCTTTACAACTTTGACCTTCAATAAAACCTAAACGAAATAAGATAGCGAAATTCTGTTTTTTGTACATATAATAGCAACGCATAAAGTTTTATTGGTACGCAAAAGGTTTTTGTTTACTTTCAGGTACGACCCTGGGTATCCTGAACTTGTGATGGCTACTCCACAGAGAAAGGCCCAGTGTGTGGCATGGTTCACAGAGACGAACTCAGGTACAAAAGTCCAAAGGAATTTCCGTACTATTTACCGACGTAATTAATCCACCATCCAGACCCTCAAAACATAAGTGGCACAAGAAGTTTAAAGAGACCGGTAGTGTGCTTCATGAAGACTGACACTGAAGTGAGAGGTTCGGTTTTCCAAAACTTCCTCGGCAACCAAACGTCAATTATCTAAGTAACTACAAAATTGCTGGATTAGCTAATTGTTACTGTAATTTAGGGTCAAAAGTAGACTAGCTTGTCTAAGTCCAGTTGCGCCCTCGTCAATTCAAAACTCAACAGGGGCCAGTATGATGGCGTTTTTCCTTGAAGATCTCAACAGGGACACAATACCGCGAGTCATATGGCTAATTCGGGGGGGGGGGAGTATGAGAAGTTCCACCTTCACATATATTAATATTTTGGTAACGTTGAAATTAAGAGTTTCATTAATTAAGTCCGAGCTTAAAATCGCGACGAAAACTCATTGTTCAAACTTCCAAAAGAGCTATTTTTTTATTATTTTATTAAGAAAAACAAAAGCAAAAAAAAAAAAAAAAAAACACGAAGCGGTACACTGCAAAAGATTTACGAACCTGTAATTTCATTTTCGAATTTCTTCGTGTTTAATATCCGTATATCCAAATCTGTTGCAATTTGTGTAGCTCGTCCCCTCCACCAAAAAGGAGGAGCCAAAAAATCCGTAATTTTTAAATCCGTAATTTTTGATGAAACCATTATATGGCAGGCTATCGCTCATCTCCTAGTATTTTCATTTAAGCGCGGCTTCTTGTTCAATGTGGACGACCATTAGATATGATCGCAGCTGTAGAAACGTTTGTTTTTGAAGAAAATCTACACACGCTGATGTAATCATTTCAGTAGTGTCCAGCAACGTTAACTGATCAAAATGATCATATGTAGAGGATTTTAGGAAGGGAGTGTCTGACCCCAGGTCTTAAACAATCCTTAGAAATAGGAAGCTAGGAGATTTGGGCTAGAGTGCCCGATAGGAAAGTCACACGGAAGCGAAGTAGAAAGGGGGAGGAAGACGCCCTTATTTATTACCGAGGGGGGGGGGCAGTACCCGGGGTCCGACCGCTTAACGTGCCCATCCGACGCACGGCGGATATTTAGTGGATCGAGCGTTCGTACCGGTTGGGATCGAACCTGAGGTCCTTACCGTGGCAATCACGAACGTTGCCCGCAACGTTAACTGCTGAGCTTCAGTGATAGAAAACCGACAAGAACACCATCAAGCGTTTCCGCGATAATTTCAGAGTACGGTCCAACGAGACTGCCACACATTTATATCAACCTTCTGTTTACTCGTCCAGTGGTTCGCGCTCGGTGGTTACACCTGGCGGTCTTTATACCTAAGCTCCTCCCCCCCCCTCTCTCTCTCTCAGTTTTGCTCGTGGTGTAATCACAGCTACGCTTAAGCAATTAAGCTGTAGAACTCACACACTCAATTATTGTCACAGCTGAAACACAATAGTAATGGCACCAAACAGTGGGGTGCCCGAGAATAGGGGCTTGGAGTGTTAACCCCCCTCCTGAACGGTATTTTCGCCTTTTTTCGTAAAAGCGAAAATCCTCTTCGGATTTCTTTCGGTTGGCGAAAACAGGTACTAATGTAGGTCTTGCGTAAAAGCGAAGTGGCGTAAAGTGAACTTTCGAAAAGCGGGGTACACCTGTATATAATTTTTAGATCTATGTACGTGAGGGTGCTCTTTAAGTTCCAAGACAAATAAACCCATTACTCGCATTCTGGCAATCTGCATTATTACTACTTTTCTATGAAGCCCCTGGTACTTCAGTGCACTTGGAACATCTCTGATCCCGATTTGTTATCCTGTGATAATACAAGCCGAAGTTTTTTTACAAACCGCGGCTTCGGCATCTCGGAGCTGTTCACTGCCGCCATAAACGTGTTTCACGACTTTAGAAACTAAAACTAAGTGCACAGGACAACGCACAATCTTTATAACCTGTAGCCATAACCTGATGTCAAAGCTTGATGGAGAAGTTAAAAATTCAGTCACTGTCTTTGAGTTGTAAATTTGCAACCTACAATCTAAAACATCAAATACAAGGCAGCCAATCAAAATCAGGTTCAGGAATACTATACTTTATGACTATGATGTAAGTGCATTTGCTAAACTCCAACACCCGATATCCAGTGCCGGCCTAATCGCCCGTCTCTATTTTAGAGCCACTGGTTCCAAGGAAAGGAGAGAACCAGTACCGTAAAACAAACACAACATCCATGCCTCACCGGGATTCAAACCCGAACCCATCTCGTACGAATGGTTAGAAGTCATCGCTTAGACTACTGCGTCACTGGGGAGGCTAATCGTTCTTTTATGTCCCAAGGATGGTGGAATCACGGTAAGACAAGCACAGTAAGCATCCGAGAGTTCCTGCATCACACTCGTGATTGAGCTAACGATTTATTAAACGTCCTCTAGGCATTTCAAACGCGTGCGTGTGTACAAAGCTTTCGTTTCCTACAAGTTCCAAGGTGGAAAAAAATTGCTCAGCACAATAACCAGTACCGGCATAAGATTCTACATGTGATCAGAAACAGCAGTGAGAACTTAAGAGTTCTGATTCCGAAAGGGCAGCTGAATATTGTAAATTTTGCAACCAAAAGAGTAAGTGAAGCGTACCATAACCTTTCTAAGCACTTCCGCTAGCCTGAAGTGATACCGAACACATGTGAATATCAGAATGAGTAAAAAAAGTTCGTCCCTTTTGAATCACAGATAACACTGGTCGTCCATTCCTGTGCGAAAAGCGGGCCACAGTCGCCAGGGTACTTCATTAACATAGAACACACTAGGCTGATGACGTGCATCAGCCTAAAATGTGTGGGACTGCGTTATGGGGTGACCAGATGATGGAGGTCGATAAGCGTGTTCTTCGGGTGCTACTACACCATTATCTAAAAAAAAATAAAAAAATGGTTCAATGCGGCAGCAGCAGCGAAAGGAATTTCTGCAGCTGAAAGTGAGGAAACAGTGGACAGCAGCAATGCACAAAAATGATTCAGACGTCCAACGAACACCGCCACTTGCACCCTGGTCGAAGTTGCGACTGCAGCGAACCCCGGTACCAGTACACGACAACTGGCAGCTGAGGTGGGGTGTGAAGTCTTCCCAATCCAATATCGTTCGTCACCTGCACCAGCCTGGATTCTCCTCCAGAAGCCACCGAATAGTTCACCATGGATTGACACTCCAATAGGTGATACAACCTGTCGCTCTCTGTCGCAAATTGCCGTCAAATCCATTGGACGTGAGGCTTTGGCGTTGTATCTTCATAGGTGATGAAAAGTGGATATTCCTACGTTATCCTACCACTGGGATCTAGTGGCTCACACCACACCAGAAAGCGCACTCAGTGGTGTAAAGAGGGCGATTGGAAACTAAAGTCAAGCTACGTATTTGGTGGAATTGTGAGAGTGCACTGGGAACTCGTGTGAGATGGTTATACACTGTTGATGGGAACCTCTAAGCCGTATAATGGCTGAGGGTCCATGACGCTCAGCACCAACACTACCCAGTTTTCATCAACAGGAGGCTGGCGTTGCAGCGAGTAATGCCTCCATGTCGCGCCGCCAGTGTGTTCCACCGGAAACTACAGGAATTGAAAGGGGTTGAGATCCTACCACATCCTCCATACAGCCCGGACTTTCAGCCCCATGAAGTTCTTCATGAAAGAGCAAGACACTTTGGGACAGAATACCAAAATCAAGAATTCAGCTATAGTGGTTGGATACAAAAATTCAAAACACTTTGAGACAGCAGAAATATCTGAACGTCAAAGGGATGAGGCAAGAAAAAATATTTTAGAAATCATATTTGGCTACGAATTTAAAGATCTGCACAGCATGGATGAATCTAGTTTGTTATATGTATAAGATGATACCCAAAAAATCGATTTCAAGCTAAAATGAGAAATGTTGCAAAAAGATGAAAGGTAGAACAACAACAGTTCGAGAGTGATAGTGAAAATCTTACAAATACGCGGAGACAACGTGAATAGACAAAATCATCGCTCTTTCCACGTTTTTCTTTAATTAATACACAGCAACCGAAAAATTGTTATCCGAACACGGCTGGGATCGTACCTCAGATCTTTCAATATCTAGCCGAGTGCGTTCGCCTTGCGCTACCGGTGGCCAACAATCAACGGCGCTATGTGTGTTTATCTGTCAGCTTCTGGCATCACAAATCCGTAGAGATGGGCTCAGCAACTGAGACGACTTTATTTGGTGGGGCTTAACAGCACAGCTATTAAATTATAGCTAATAAATACACATAGATAAAGACAGATAAAAACATAGCGCCGTGGATTGTTGGCCACCGTAGCGTAAGGCGAACGCACTCCGCTAGTTATCGAGAGATCTGGGGTACGAATCCAGCGGTATCCGGATAACAATTTTTCGGTTGCTGTGTGTTAGTTAAAGAAAAACGGGGAAGAGCGATGACTGTCTATTCAACAACAGTTCACTTTGTAAAAGCAGAAGGTGCTCATAAAAAAGTACTGATTACAGAAAAATGCAAAAAAAAAAAAAACACTTTCTTTTAAGAGTTTTCGTTATGAACTTTAACCACAGAATCCTGAGAATCCCTGCATTCTCAGAATTATAGATCCGATGCGTAAGAACGTAAGTTTGCTTTATTTCTATATTATTATTATTATTATTATTATTATTATTATTATTATTATATGACTGTATGTATATCATCAACTATTATGAATCCACTGCTGGATGAAGGTCTCCCCAACACTTTTCCACAAACTTCCCTTTCAAGCCAGTCTCTCCAATGTTACTTAAGCATGCTTTTGAATGTCCTCCAATCATCTTCTACATGGCATTCTTCCAGGTCTTGCCACTTGGGAATCTCTACTTTGACTATGTGATTAATTCTTGTAATTTTCTTGACCCGTGAGTTCATTTTCCAATCTTTCCTGGTTGCACCAAAATTGCTCCTTTAGATTTTTACTGCCATTAAATCCTTCAGTCTGGGATCGGCATATTTTGTTTGCAGAGTTCTGAGTTTAAAAACCAGTGGCGGCTCGTGGAGTAAAATGTTGGTGAGGCGACATATAACATATAAGTTATGAAAAATAACTAAAACCAAATTTTGTACAGAAGCAATTTGATGTATTGGGTTGATGTGTAGGTTCATGCCGTTTTATATCGCGAGTGTTTCCCACATTAGTAGTGACGTTGCAGATGGCCAGTTGTATATCAAAATGTAGCTAGTAATATCGTGTATCTAAATCATATTGCGTTGTGTGATTGTGGCTAATGGTTTTTTTGGTTTTCAGGTCCGGAAGTATTCAAGTAGAGAGGAATGAAAATTTCCGACATCTGCTCCACTACGAGTTTAACAAGGGATCCTCAGCCGCCGAGGCTACTCGGCAAATTTCTGCTGTGTATGGGGAGGATGCTATTGCTCAGAGGACAGCTCACAAATGGTTTGAGCCGTTCCGAGGTGCCAATTTTCACTTCAACGACTCTCCACGCTCAGGTCGTCCATCTCATTCACTTGGATCCGTGTCAGACCACACGCGAATTGGCCACAGGAGTGCGACACCTAGAACCTATGGGAAAGGTCCAGAAATTGGGGGTCTTGGGTGCCTCACACTCTCACCGAGGACAAGAATCAGCGCATTGACATATGTGGTTCCTTGCTCGCCCGTTATCGCGAATGTTCTCAGCAACAACATGCGCGATAATATTGTTACTGGAGATGAACAGTGCTGTCTGTACGTGAATTTCAGGCATCGGAGGGAATGGTTATGCCCAATCAAGAAGACGCCCACACCACGTCCAAAACATGACCTTCATCCTGCGAAGGTCATGTTGTGTGTCTGGTGGGACATGGAAGGCATTATTCACTGGGAAATGGCTGCTGAGGAATCGGACTATCAATGCTGCACTCTATTGTGAGCAACTCCGCCGTGTGGAGGGAGTAATTCAGCAGAAACGTCCACATCGGCGTCATGGTGTCCTTCTCCAACATTATAACGCACGCCCTCACAGTGCAAACATGACCAAAATGGCCATTCAGGACATGAAATGGGAAATCCTTCCACATACGACCGATTCCCCAGATGTGGCCCGTTCAGACTATCACCTGTTCCGATCTGTGTCGAGTGCACTCCGTGGCAGAAGGTTCAACAATGATATTGATCTCCATAATTTCCTCGATTTCTTCTTTCTTCGCAGTAAAACCTGCACGTTTTTTTAAGAATGGCATTGCAGACCTATCCAAACGTCGGGACACTATCGTAAACAATGGAATGGGGGGGGGTACTTAGTTGATTGATTCTGTTTTTTCTTGTGGTGTAATACATTACTGTACTGCGGTGAAAAAAATCCGGCATGAACTTATGCATCAACCCCCCCCCCAATATATATATATATATATATATATATATATATATATATATATATATATATATATATATATATATATTCTATAAAGAAGATACCTAAGCAAAAAAGTACATATATAATTTTGACTCACACCTAGTATAACATAGAAAAGGTTATGTATCTACCTGTGTGAGTAAAAGGAGAAAGGATAAAAAAAAATAAAACAATTCTCCTTTTACTCACACAGGTAGATACATAACCTTTTCTATGTTATACTAGGTGTGAGTCAAAATTATATATGTACTTTTTTGCTTAGGTATCTTCTTTATAGAATGTGAATTCTGAATTTTCAAAACTGCTGCGTTGCGCGTTTTGATTTTCAGGTTATTTTGCAACCTTCGTTTTAAATTCTAAAGTTTTTCCTTAGTCTTCAGTTTTGCTCTTATATATATATATATATATATATATATATATATATATATATATATATATATATATATGATGATGATATATATAGGAAGTCACGACATAGCAACAATAATAGAATAATACTAAAGTAAAATAAAGTAATGTAGGATGCAAGTAAGGACGCGCCAGGCAGCAAACCATTAAGCACATCATTACATATAAATGCACATTCAATAAGGCCCGAACGAACATGAAAACTCCAAAGCAGACATAACCCAACTATGAACTAAAATGGCAGAAGTCAATAAATGCTAAGGACTCTTTTATTACATTTATTGACTTCTGCGATTATAGTTCATACTTGGGTCATGTTTGCTTTGGAGTTTTCATGTTCGTTCGGGTCTTATTGAATGTGTGTATATATATATATATATATATATATATATATACCCAAGAGCAGAGTCAAAGACAAAATTTTACCTAAGAATTTAAAACTAAATTTGCAAAAAAACTGAAGATCATGACGCGCAACGCAGCAGTTATGAATTTTCAGAATTCACATACTATTAAGAAGAGACAGATGCAAAAAAATCTTTATCTGGTACCAAAACAACTAAGAAATACTCAAAAACAAACACAGGTATGAGTAAAAAGGAGATAAAGTAATAGCAACCTGAATGTAGAAAGTGTCGTGAATGCCGAGCCTTGGCTTTATCAAGGACCAGCAAAACTCTGCATATATATATATAGCAACGATAGCAATCATAAAATGGAAGGCAGGAAAATGTGGAAATAAGCATAAGTGCGGGATACAGTAAGACGTGTTGTGCGTATGCAAATTTTGGATTGCCGAACTTGTTCGTGACGTCATAGCGCTAATAGGAGATACAAAGGATTTGACGCGTATTGACCGTTGTTGTTCAAACGCAAAGTTGAAAGGGAAAGAATCAATTGATGAACTTGCAATTTTTAGTATGTCTTCCCGACATCACCTAGATGATTTTACGCGTGGCCGTATTATTGGCAAGATTGAAGAAGGGCAAAAAATAACAGATGTTGCCAGGGAGTTCGACGTCAGCCACAGTGTTGTTTCAAGGCTTTGGAAATCATTTCAAACAAATGGAGAGTGTAGCAAACATCATGGAAGAGGTCGTGTTCGCAGTCCGACACCTGCAGAAGATCGGTACATAGTGCTATCAACAAAAAGACACCGGCGCAGCACAGCTAGTGAGGTAGCAAATCAGTTTATGGCTGCTACTGGCAAGCAGATCTCCCGAAAAACTGTCGCCAGAAGTTTTTTTTTTTTTTTTTTCCTTTTTTTTTTTTTTTTTTTGGAGGTTTAACGACCGCCGTGAGCAACTCAATGGGCTATAAGCAGTCGCCCGTCCCTAATTTAGGGTCACTGGTTCCAGGGAAGGGAGAGAGCCAGTGCCGTAAGACAAACACAACATCCATGCCTCACCGGGATTCGAACCCGGACCCCTTACGGACGAATGATCAGAGGCCAGCGCCTCAGACCACTGCGCCACCAGGGCGGCGCCAGACGTTTGCATGAAGGAGGACTGTACACCCGCCGTCCTGTTGTGTGCATCCCATTGTCCAGATGTCACCGTACCGCCCGTTTGCAATGGTGCCATCAACATCGCAATTGGACTGATAACGACTGGTCTGCTGTCCTCTTCTCAGATGAGAGTAGATACAGTCTATCGTCTGATTGTCGACGACAACTGATCTGGCGTGATAGTGGTACTGCATATTGTCCAGCAAACATAGAGGAAAGGGACCGATATCCGACATGTAGTGTGATGATATGGGCTGGCATCATGATCAATGGCCGTACGTCCCTCTATGTGTTTCCAACTGGGACTATGACTGGCCAACGATACATTAATGATATTCTGCTACCTCATGTTCGCATGTTCCGTGGTGCTGTCGGTGATAGATTCATTTTCATGGACGACAACGCAACATGTCATCGAACAGTCGCTGTCCAGAAGTGTCTTGAAAGCGAGGATATTCAACGCCTCGTATGGCCAGCACGTTCTCCAGATCTGAATCCCATTGAAAATGTGTGGGATGCTTTGGGGAGGAGTCTTGCTGGTCGCCAATGCCCTCCAATAAAGAAGGACACCCTCATCCGTGCACTGACAGAGGAATGGGATAAATTACCCCAACAGCTGCTTGATAATGTTGTGCAAAGCATGACACGACGTGTGGAATCTTGCATCGCCCTCCATGGCGGCCATATACCGTATTGACATCTTACGCCGGAACGCCTGCGGACGGTAATTGCATTTTTTTCACGTTTACGTATTCTGCATAAAATGGCCTGTTTGTCCCTTGAACACGTTCCAAAGCCTTCTGGATTTCAGAGCACAATAAATTGTCTTTCTTGTAATGTTCTGGCATTCTGACATTATTTTATTTCACTTGGCATCCAACCACACTTACTTTTTTATGAGCTATATAGCCGTTTATGATCCGTCCTTAGCAATTGTCCAGCAGTGTATATGCATTATTCGACAATAGTTCAACAAAGGCATAGGAAAACAAGCACGGCGTAAAGGACAGAGGCAGACTTAAAACATTGGGAACAGTTTCGGAGGGGAAAAGTATATTTTATGAAAAAAAAAAAAGAAAAAAAGGAGGAAGAATGGTTTATCCGTTTTACTTTATATCATCCTTCCTGAGCACAAACGCACATTTTGCGCTTAATTTCTTTATCTAGCAATACTTAACGAGTGGTTATTGCATCACTCACTACACCAATCGAACGTTCACTCTTCTAAAAATTCAAAGGAAATAAATTTAATTGAAGAACTACTTTTCTCAAAAAAAATTTTTTTTCTCTACTTTTCTCAAAAAACGAGTCCAAAATAAAAGCAACATGTCTGTTTGCGAAGGTGCACCCTTCATGTAGATCACATTTAAGGCCAGTGGGCCACAAATTAAGGCCCTGACCCGTGGAATTAGAACAGGTGACTACCTGTAAAATTTGCCCCCCCCCCCCCCACAGAACGAATTGAAATTATTAATCAGTTCAATTCTAAAAATAATTATTTTCATTATTACTAATAAATCAAAATTTATGAGTAGCAATTCTACGAAAGAAAAATTCAGAACATTTCTCGCCTAACCAGAAACTATTGAAGAACAAATTCCAAAACGCCAGCACTCAAATATAGAATACAGTGCACACTTTGATGAAAAAGCTGTGCTGATAATACACTATAAAAACAGACGTGCTTTCACTAACTGAGGCGAACTGTATTGTCGCCTCAGTAACTGCTTTGTCAAGCTCTCGTCTGCCCGCTCCCATTGGACAAAATCCCTGCCTTCCTCCAATAGAAACACAGACACTATACTCCGAGTCAACCTAAGAGTGAACCACTACGAAGGGTACGAACCAGCTACCTCCGCTACGAAAAATAGTCCCTAGCGTTTAGAGCGGAAAGCATCAGAATTAATGCTTAGAATCCATTTTTGTTTGCTCAACAGTTTATGAGACAACATTGCTATCCAAAAAAAAAAAAAAAAAAAAAAAAAAAAATTCTAGAAGTTAGAGCGCTTTTAAAAATAAATTTGTTATTAGAAGTTGCTGAATCAAGAGCTTCGCACTTTCGGCTATTTCTGCCCACTTGGGATACAACTCGGACAGGGGGAAGAGGTGGAAGACCTCTCCCAACATTAACAACACAGAGACAATAAATTGACAATCGGGGAAACTCGAAGGGTGCGTTACTTAAACAGGCAGTAGGGGAAGCAGTTCGGCCTCCACCTGACCAGACTCCCAATCACAATCCCCAGTGCTTGTGAGATGTGTGGGTGGGTGGGGGATCCTATTTCATGCACCCTATTTATTTAATTTCTTTGCCACACTACACCGTTCACCACACAATCAAATCACAGATACAATTTCTGTACAAAAAACATGCAAATACAAATATTATACAATAATATTATACATATATTGAAAAATATAAATGAAGTAATAGGAAATACAAAAACACGTATAACATGAATAATTTTGTTTTTAGTTTGAGTAAATTGAAGCACCACTACAGGTTCTTAAACAAATCAGTGCGGTGCACTGTGATTGTGGCAAGGGAACCAGGGAAAAAGGCTAACAATAGCCTGACGGGCCCCTAGTCCCCCCCCAAGAATACGCGCTCTAGGTATTAAAAAACTAGTATTTCCACGAGTGTCATGATAATGGGAATGGAAATGCAAGGGGATTAGATCTGAACATTTCTTAGCATATATATACGTTCATGCATAAACAGTAATAATCGAAAACTGTATAATTTATCAAATGACATTATTTGATAACTGAGAAAAAGGGAATGTACCTGTAAAGACGGATTCAACAAACGTTATTTTTTTTTTTTTTTTTTTTTTTTTGTAAAACATAAATTCTATTAATATTCCCAATAGTTGTGCGACCCCAAGCCAAGAGACAATAAGATAGAAATGGATAAATAAATGAAAAATACAATAGCAACTTAACCCTGGCAGGCAACACTCTTGAAACCCTATAAATGACCCCAATGCGGGATCTAACCGCAATTTCACTAACATATGCATTCCATCTCAAATTATCTTGTAAATATACACCCAAGAACTTTACAACAGCCTGAAAGTCAAAGGGCACTCCATTAAATAATATCCCATTTGCAATATCCACTCTTCGCCTACATCGCGAAAATAGTACACTAGTAGTTTTGGAAAAATTATTGTTAAGGAATTACAGCAAAACCAACGAAAGTAATCCTGAAGTTCTAGATTCACACGTGGGGTCAACTCAGATAGAGTGTCCGCGGAAAAAAATAGGCTTGTGTCATCAGCATATAAAATAGGAGTAGCACTTGAAGTAATAGTAAATATATCATTAACATAAATTAAAAATAATAATGGGCCCAAAACCGATCCCTGAGGAACAAACACCATGACGAACCATAAGAGCAGAAGATCAAACACCCTGTATTTGTACAAATTGCTTCCGGCCTGTTAAATAATTTTGGAATAAAGTCTTAACAACCTCCCTGATGCCAATATTTTCTAACTTACATAACAATGTGTCGTGACAAATAGTATCAAGAGCGCGAGAAAGCTCACAAAAGACCCCTACCGCACTAGGGCCATTATCAAGACTAAAATATAAATAGTTTAATACATCCAAAATAGCAGTTTCTGTCGAAAACCCCTTACGAAACCCATGTTGGCTTTTATTTAAAATATTTTTTTTATCAATATAAGATAAAATATAAGATAACAACTGTATCAGTATTAATCTCTCCATAATTTTAGCAAACACAGGAATTACAGATACTGGTCGATAATTTGCAACATTTGTTGCTGATCCCTTTTTATGTATAACAGTAACACGACTTAATACCAGGAAACAGTAGAAGAGCAAATTAACGTGGATGGATACCGTTCTTGCATTCCACGACGAGATGTGATAAGGCTGCCTTTACCAGTAGTACACTTTTACGGTGAATTGGAGTATAGTCGATTTCAAGCGGCGTTCGAGTTTCGCCTGAAAATTCGTAGAGGAAGTCTAGATAGCCGGGTTTTTTTCCAACTCCGTGCCGTCTCCTGTCTGTTGTAACACAGAGACGACTCAGATGATCCTCTCTCTAGGCGCTCACGCATATGCTCGTTTCAACATGTTCGCAAAAAAATAAATAAATAATATAAAGCAGAATAAAACTTTTATAACTCGAACTTCCATGAGTCAAATTTTTCTGTAACTCGATGAATTTCGACATTTTGCATAAAAATTTCTTTTTTCATGCATTTTTCTTCTATACGTCGAATTTCTTAAACTCGTTTTTTTATACCGCGAAACGTTATTTGGTGTTATGTGAAAAAAAACCCGTCAAAATCTTATTCTAAAACTCGAATTACCAAAAAATATCCACCTGTTGTTAGTCAAATGATCATATGTACAACATTTTAGGAAGGGAGTGTTTGACCCCAGGTCTTAAACAACCCTTAAAAATAGGAAGCTAGGAGATTTGGGCTAGAGTGCCCGACAGGAAAGTCACACGGAAGCGAAGTAGAAAGGGGGAGGAAGACGCCCTTAATTATTACCAGGGGGGAGCAGTGCCCGGGGACCGACGGCTTAACGTGCCCATCCGACGCACGGCGGATATTTAGTGGATCGAGCGTTCGTACCTGCCTGGGATCGAACCTGAGGTCCTTTCCGCGGCAGTCACGAACGTTGCCCACTAGGCCACCCGCGGCCCTTGTTGTTAGTCTTGTAGGTACTGGGATTTAAATAAGGTCAGCTGGACAGAGGGGATCCCCTCTCTCATCTGCCCTGTGAAGGGGGTGTTTTAATCCCTTCGATGTGGACCATTTTCGAGGATTTAGCCCTTAGCTACAAGGCCTGTGCAGCAGCATGGGAGTAGAATTCTTTCACAAGTTCTTTATTTAAGTCTGCCTTCAATTTTGGGCCCATTTCAAGCAGTGAGTGATGTGCACCCAGTTCTAGAAAAATCCAAGTCCATCATCGTAGTGAAATTTTTTGTGATGTCTAAAAGGAATCTTAAAGTGTTATCATTGCAGTGGATTCTAGGGGTAAAAAGAAAACAGATATTGCTGAAAAATATTGATTAATTCTATAACTCGAAGTTAATCGTAGTTCCCTTGAAGATTTGAGTTATGGGAAGTTTTACTGTAGTCTTTAAACTTTATAAATTTAGGGCTTATAAATTCAGGATTTCATTCTCTCCTTGAAGCCTTTTTTAACAAAATTTACGAATCACAATGAGAATTTCAGAGTTTCATTTAGCATGCACAATTAAAGGCGTATTGTGTATTTCACATCTGTAAAAACTTCCTTCATGGGCGAAAAATTTCTGGTGAGGCGGCGTCTCATCTGGCGAACCGCCCATGTTAGAAACTGATATATACGCATTTGATTCCCCAAATAATAACAATAATACTAAACAGAAATACATACAGAGAACAGGGGAATAATTCTTCCGCAATTAAGGCATCATCAATATTCACCTAAAAGAAAAGAAAAGAAAAGAAAGAAACATATATTAACAGTTGCGAAAAAAGTGATTAACAGAGACAAAAACTTCAATCATCGAAAGAGAAAATCATACAATTCAACAAATATCAGCATACCAGGTAGTACAAAAAAATTATCTTAACTAAAACATTTTAAAATCGCCGTTGAAATAACCCTTCTTTAGAGTTGTTCCTGGGGATTGAATACCACAACCACCATAATGGCAGCAGAGTTTCTGTCCTCGAAACGTGCCGAGTGTTACCGTCGTGTGATCGTGGCTCTAGTAAAAGTGTTGGCGAGGGACTATAGAAAACAACTAGCACTTTGCAGAATGAAGTGGGCGTATATGGCTTTCTTGCACCATTAAACTTTCTAGCTGCAAACGGGGGCGAACTTTTAACTCACCTTGGTAATACTGATATTTTGTATGGCTGTCTATCACTAAATCTCTCAAGAGATCAGTTGATCAAGTGGGTGTGTCCCCTGTGTTTCGAGTCACGTGCTGGATTAATCCCTCTTGTTCCTGGCAACGAAGAGACTCCACAGATGTCGCTCGTCTCTAATTTACAGCCCGTGGATCCCATAAAGAGAAGACAACCAGTACCATATGAACGAACACAACATCTATGGTCAACCGGGGTTCAAATCCAGGCCCAGCACAACAAGGGTCCTTACTCTGGACCAGCAGGTAACCTATCATATTGGGTTGTCGGAAAAGTAATGACGTATTTTAGCCATATTTTGCAAAGGTCATTTATTGATAGAAAGAACAAAGATCAATCAATGATATAATGCCCGTTTTGTTCGATAACCTTTTGCCATCTTTCAATGAGCTGCAGAATGCCTCGTTCATAGAAGGACCTGTCTTTCGTGGCGAAAAACTGTACAAGGTACTAATTTACAGCCTCATCTGAATTGAACGTTATACCACGCAAGGACTGTGGAAGAGAAAGAAACAAGTGGAAGTCTGACGGTGCAAGATCAGGCGAATATGCTGGGTGTGGCAACACATCCCACCAAATCTCCAATAATTTCTGGCGGGTGATCAAACTTGTGTGTGGTCTCGTGTTGTCGTGATGGAACACAACACCTTTACGATGAACGAGCTCTGGACGTTTCTGGATGATGGATTCGTTCAAACTGTCCAATTGCCGACAGTACACATTCGAATTGATTGTTTGGTTCCGTGGTAGGAGCTCGAAAAACACGACACCTTTAAAAATCCCACCACACTGAGACCAGAACCTTCCGCGGATGAATGTCTACTTTGGATGTCGTTTGAGGCGAAGCAGCACGTCAGGACCAAGACCGTTTGCGCAGCACATTGTTGTACACAATCCACTTTTCGTCACCCGTTATCGGCCACTTCAAAAAAAAAAAAGATCGTTTTCCTCACGTTTAATGAGCATATCGCAGATGTTTATACGCTCCGTCAGTTGAGCTTCTTTGAGTTCATGAGGAAACCACACATCGAGCTTGCTTACGTATCCCAGCCTTCTTCAGGTGGTCGTGAACGCTTGAATGATGGATGTGCAATGTGTCTGCAATATCTCGTGTCGTGTAACGTGGATTTGACTCCATCAATGCCTTGATTTGGTCGTCATCAACCTCGGTTGGCCTCCCGAACCGAGGAGCATCGTTGAGGTCAGAATCACAAGCACGGAGGTCAGAACCACAGCTGGCACTGACGTTCTTGTAGAGAGCATTATCACCATACACTTTACGCAACTTTTCACAAGCTTGACGCGCGTTCTTCCCTTTACGGAAGTAAAACAGTAAAATATGGCGAAAATGCACAGTTTGGTCTTCCATCTTCAACTTGATGTCAAATCTCCGCAAATCAACCAAATCGCTCACTATTCCTTTTAGACTGCAGCTAGAACTGGCACCTGTCGAATGCCATAGCGATAACAGAACTCCGCATGCCTCTAATACTTCCAAAACCGCCCAACCGCCATCGGGTGCCAAAATACGTCATGACTTTTCTGACAACCCAATAGATTAACCATCTTTAGTGACTGTCAAAATATTCTAATTTTTTGCGTAGCACATGCATTCTTTCCTAACAATTCCGATGCGTACAAGACCTAGAAAGATATCGTTAAAGAAGAAATTAAAAAAAAAAGACAATAGAAAAAAAAGAACAAATTTAGAGGTAAAGGTGAAACACTGGCACAGTCTTGGATGTGATAACTACTCAAAACTGGAAGGCAAGAAGAAAAAAAGGGGCAAATTTTTAAATTTTCTCCAGAATATTTTCTAGCAACCATCTTGAGATATTATGTCTGCTATAGATGAACACCATATGGTTGGGTGTGGTGTGTTTTCACCTAGAAAACACGTAAATATAATGCTATCAAGTGAAAAAAATTCTTGTCACGGATATATCTGCATGTGTCACTTTGAAATCACAATCCATTAAAACAAAATCCCCTGTCCGTTTCTCTACAGTCAAAAAACGACCGACAACTGTAAATACAAATTGTGGCTCACGGTAAAGTGTGCTCTACGCGAATCTCATACACATATATATAATTAATGGAGCAGTTCTGGAAACAATCGATGCCTGCATTATTTACCTTCGACAACAGATATCACGCAAGAGCCACGTCGAAGAAAAATTTAAAGAAGTGTAAAAATCTTGGTTGAAGAGCATTTGGAAGAAACAGTTCAAATTTGAAAAAGTTTACCAATATGTCTTGAAAGAAAAATATTTAATCAATGCATCCTAATTTCTTACTTCTGGTTCGGAGACATAAACCTCAACGAAAAAAGACATCCGGATACTGCGGACAACTCGAAGAAGCATAGAGAGGTGAATATATCTGGCATATCCAGAATGTGTAGGAAGAGGAACTCGTGGATCAGAAAAATGACGGGAGTTGACTTTTATATATATATATATATATATATATATATATATATTCTATAAAGAAGATACTATCAGAAGACAAAAGTGATGTTCAATGCTTTTACAAGAAATGAAGATTTATCGATTGATGGAGAAAAGCTGGAGATAACAGACACGTACGTTTATCTTGGACAGCAGATATCAAGTGAGGGTCACATTCATGAAGAAATTAATCGGCGTACAAAACTTGCCTGGAGAGCTTTTGGAAGAAACAGCATAATTTTCAAGAGCAATATGCCATTATGTCTTAAAAGAAAAGTGTTTGATCAATGCATCCTTCCAGTGCTTACGTATGGTGCAGAGACGTGGACCTTAACTAAAAGAGACATACAAAGGCTGCAGACAACTCAAAGCAGCATGGAGAGGTGCATACTTGGTGTAACCAGGAGAGATAAGAAGAGGAACTCGTGGATCCGAAAAATGACAAGAGTGGAAGACATCATGATCAGAGTTAAATCCCTGAAATGGCAATGGGCTGGACATACTGCCAGAAGGACAGATCATCGATGGACAGCCGAAATTTTAGATTGGATTCCAAGGGACAGGAAAAGACCCAGAAGAAGACCACATGGGAGATGGGTGGATGAAATTCGAAAGTATGCAGGGGTGACATGGAGGAGACTGGCACAAGACAGACCGTTGTGGAGGAAACTTGGGGAGACCTTCGTCCAGCAGTGGATTGATAATGGTTGACAATGATGATATATATATATATATATATATATATATATATATATATATATATATTGGGGGTTTAACGACCACCGTGAGCAACTCAATGGGCTATAAAAAATAAGCAGTCGTCCGTCTCTAATTTAAAGCCACTGCTTCCAGGGAAGGGAGAGAACCAGTGCCATAAGACAAACACAAAATCCATGTCTCCCCGGGATTCGAAGTTCGAACCCGAATCCATCTCGGACGAATGGTTGAAGTTCGAACCCGGATCCATCTCGGACGAATGCCAGCGTTTAGACCGCTGCGCCACAGGGGCGGCAGAAGTTGACGACAACATGGTCAAGGTAAAATCGCTGAACTGGGAAAATCGCCATGGGCTGGACATGCTGCGAAAAGAATTAACCATCGTTGGATAACTGAAATAAACAAACTGGATTCCAAGGGATGAGAAAGACCCAGAAGACATTTGGGAGATGGGTCGACGAAACTCGAAATCATGTAGAAGAGGAGACTGATTCAAAACAGAAATCTCTAGAAGGATTATGGGGAGGACTTCATCCAGAAGTGGATTGATTTATATAAAGTCACATACGAAAAATTTGGTCAAATGCAATGCAAAAGGAATTTTTCGAGTTCGATTTCCATGGAACTAAACGTACAAGCAAAACAATAACGCGAACGTACATTTTAGTTATACCAGGGGGTAATGAGCCGCAATTTTCCTGGGGAATGGGGGAGGGCGCTGACTACAATGTACATGTTGAAAATTACGAGTCCTGTGCCAATTTATAAGCTTACAACAAATCCCATTCAAAAATTCAAACTATTGAGTAAAATTGCTGTTACAGGTCTGCAAATATTTTATAAAAAGAAAACCACCTTCGCAAACAGTGGACGTGTTTTGAATTATGTTGAAATTGTGAGAATCTAGGATTTCCTCTTGATAGGGAGGTTCAGCACACACACACAATCGACAAAGAATACAAAAAGGGGAAGCGTCATTGTTACCATATCGCATGGAAACCACTTCACTTCTGTCGAACTAGCAACCGGTTTCGTCCCCCACATGTGTCTACAAACCCAGAATCAAATGGTAGTCTCACATCAAAGAAGCAGAGACACCTATACTTTGGCATTCATTATAGGACCAAGATTTACCAAGGGACGAAGAGGAGGAGCTGCCACGAAACAAGAACAAACACTGCACAGTGAACACCCTAAACTACTTCCACCAAAAGAAAAGGCAAGACATGGCATGGCAACAGAGACTGCCCATACATAACCCACGAGCCAACAACAAAAACACCAACGGCTGGAACTACACATTCCCAACAAAGCTTGAAAAATGTCGGTAGGTTCAAGTCATTTGCCGAAGAAAATGAGATTCTTCTAAATTCACTGATTTTCTTTTTTCACTCACTATATCAAAAGCATTCTCTCTCACGTATACTCGGTTGTTGTTTTTTTCTTCTCTCGTTCAATTCAACAGAACTGATGGCGTATTAACTCGCTGCCAAGCCCTCTGAAACCTCATTACAAACAGAACACATTTCACTTATAAGAAAAACTAGGACTACTGTACGAAATGGTAGAAGGAAAGAAAAAAGAGCAACCACAGGAGATTGAAAAGACTTGAGCAATTTCGCTCGCGAGTGAAAAAATAAAAGACGTATTCATCACTGATCGTATCAAGCACTGTTTCGAAATTCCTGTCCTGAATAAGAAACAAATAATGCTCTAAAAAAGCTATTATTATTTTACGCGAATTTCATGAACATCGGTATCTAGAAGTCGACTATTCCTATTCCGGAATTACTGGCTCCAGGAAGTGGAACCAAATGAACGGAATGAAGGTCATACACATCATGCATGTCTCAACCGGAATCGAACCCCTACTCTCAAAGCGAGAACGCAGCTAAAAGCTACACGAAACTCACCCAACGCTTAGTACCGCACAAAATGCTTTCGAAACTTGAATATTCCCAAACAGGTAACCCCCCCCCTCTCGCAAACACACACACACACACACACACACACACACACACACACATTAGAGCCTTCAACTACAGCAGCTGAACGGTTTTATAACCAGACAACGGACGTACCGAGCGAGTATTACCTCTCTTTAAAGTGTGGCGCATGAAGAGTGTTGACGTTTACAATTCCCTGAAAGTAGTTACTAATATATAATTTATGACTACTAAGCTTGCGGTGTTAAGATAGAATAATAATAACAACGTTTCGCACAATAAAATGTTTATTATAAATCGACTATAGTTTCGCAGAGCGTTTGGCTCGGCTTCCTCAGGACGAATGGAGCGTAAACATTCAAATCATTATGACATCATCAGAATTCTGATGGTTACGGATTTTGGTGAGTTGTTTCCACGCGCTTGAAAGAAATGGAGTCGACGTCATGTCGTTGACAAGGCGTGACGAATTCCGGTATATGTGGAAAGCTTCTAATATATTAAGCTTGATAGTCAAGTCCAGTTTATAAATAAGCGTAGCGTTTCCAAACAAAAATTTATGGTTATTTTCGTGACAATGCTGAGCTATAGACGACTTCTTCAGTTCATGGTTCCGTACATAGGTCTTGTGTTCCTTCACACGGAAACTTAAAGCCCTGCGGGTCTGTCCCTTTATATGAAAGACCACATTCACAAGGTATCTGATAAATTCCCCAGGAGTTTATGTCTTCGACGCAGTCTTTTGATAGGTAAAAATTCATCTTGTTTATGGGTTTGAAAATAACTTTGAAATTAAAACTTGGATTTTTGAAATTCCGAAGCAAATTTGAGGAGCAAATGGGATAACTGCCCAATCCTTTCTTATTGGGAGGTCTATGGGCATGAGCGTGCAGATAGGCTTTGGTTTCCTAAAATTTTGGACAACGTTGTCTATAACGGAAGGGCTGTATTCTGCGTGTACTGCAATTCGTTTAAGAAAATCAAGCTCTTTCCGTAAGGAATCCTCAGTTGAGCAGATATGTATTGCACGATATACGTATGTGAAGAAGGCAGAGATCTTTTGTTTCCATGGATGATTTGATTTTGCATGAGGGGGAAAGGAAACAGCAAATGGTTTTCGATAAACTGTTGTACTAAAGGATCCTTCGGAGTATGACACAAAGGCATCAAGGAATGGTAAAGCAGCCATTATTTTCAGTCTCATATGTGAACTGTATATGAGGATCCTCGTATACAGTTCACATATGAGATTTTTTTTTTTTTTGTTCACGTAGAAATAAGTGGGTTGAATTCACGGAAAATTCCTGAAAATAACGTGCAGCGAAATCTTTTAATGAAATTTCCGTTCCTAAACGTTCCCGTTTCTTCTAACTTCCGCATTTCGACAGAATTTCCGCAGTCATTAATTCTGTTTATTTCAGAAAAGTCCATTTCGAGGTTTTCCGTATTTATACAGAAATTTCACAAAATCGAAAATATTGAATTTTTTAGCCCCTGCACCAGAAACTCCTTTCACGTTTTCCCTGGCGGGATTCGATCCAAGGTCGTTTGGTTTGGCTCAACACAGGCAGCGGGTCTTACCACTGAGCCACAAAGACCACCCACTCACTTTCAATGTAGAACTCTAATTGCGCGATGATGAAAATGTTTTTTTGTTTTTTTTTGTCACTAATGCGGGTGAATTAGTCATTTATTTTCTGTTGGACCTTACTATTTTTCTTGAATAGGTTTGTAATAAATTTATTGTTTCAATAGGAGGACTTATCACAAGTTAAATATTTTTTTTCATCATGATTTTTCGATGCAACGGAATGCTTTGGAACTTGATATCTTTTTAAACTGACAATGATTTTCAATTATTATCTCTAAGAAAAGGTGAAATGTACTGTTTTATAATATTATTTCACAAAACTCCTAATTATGCAATTTACTCTTGATAATTACGTAGGTCATTTTAAAAGTTTTGCAGACTCCGCAGGCGCTGCCCGTAGGATGATGCAATCGCTCCAATCGTTGCTCCAGTTGTTAGTCAGACTTCGGTATACAAAGTTGTGTCTACGTTTGCTGGCTCATTTGTTCCTGTTTCGAAAAATTCTGCCTAGAAATGGAGCAAGAAAGTGAGTCACGTCGCATCTCGCGTATCGACCGGCGATCCTACATTAAAATTGAAACTTTGCGAAGAAAATCTCCTACTGAAATTCATAAAGCTTTGTGTGAAATTTGTGGGGCTTAGTGTAGTGGATCGTAGCCCAGTGTCACGGCGGGCTTCTCGTTTTCGCGAAAGTCGGGAAAGCATCGAAAACGACCCAAGAAGCGGCCGGTCATCAGATGCAACGGACGACACTTCTGTGGTTATCGTCAACAGAATTTTGGAAGACGATCGACGGAAAACATGTGAAATGATTGCATATGAAGCAAACATGTCAACCGTTTCTTGTCTACAAAAGATATACATACCTACCAAAGATCTGCCAAAGAAGGCGCGACATGCTCCAACCTGGTGTCATCATTTTGCTCGACAATGCGAGGCCGCATGTTGCCCGCATACCGTAAGAGACATTCTGGAAAAGTATCAATGGGAATTGCTTCCCCACGCGCCATACAGTCCTGACATGAGCCCACCAGACTATGACTTGTTGCCAAAATTGAAGAAGCCACTCCGCGGGAAACGATTTAGTACGATTCAGGATGTTTCTTATGAGGTGACCCGAGTAATACGACGCCTCAACAATGGAGGTGTCCTGACTGGAATACAAGACTTGCCCAAACGTTGGGCCGCTGTCATAAAGAAAAATGGAAATTATTTCGAAGGCCTGCAAAGGTATGTTGAGGTGACCCGAGTAATCCGACGACTCAACAATGGAGTTATCTTGACTGGAATACAAGACTTGCCCAAACGTTGGACCGCTGTCATAAAGAAACATGGAGATTACTTCGAAGTCCTGTTAAGGTATGTTGAGGTGAGCCGAGTAATCCGACACCTCAACAATGGTGGTGTCCTGACTGGAATATGAGACTTCCCAAACGTTGAGCCGCTTTCATAAAGAAACATGGAAATTATTTCGAAGGCCTGCAAAGGTATGTTGAGGTGACCCGAGTAATCCGACGCCTCAACAATGGAGGTGTCCTGACTGGAATAAAAGACTTTCCCCCCAAACGTTGGGCCGCTGTCATAAAGAAACATGGAAATTATTTCGAAGGCCTGCAAAGGTATGTTGAGGGACCCGAGTAATCCGACGCCTCAACAATGGAGGTGTCCTGACTGGAATACAAGACTTCCCCAAACGTTGGGCCGCTGTCATAAAGAAACATGGAAATTATTTCGAAGGCCTGCAAAGGTATGTTGAGGGGACCCGAGTAATCCGACGCCTTAACAATGGAGGTGTCCTGACTGGAATACAAGACTTGCCCAAACGTTGGGCCGCTGTCACAAAGAAAGATGGGGATTACTTCGAAGGTCTGTAAAGGTACATTGTAAAAATAAGTGGTGTGAATTCACGGAAAATTTCTGAAAATAACGTGCAGCAAAGTTGCCGGTAGGTATACGTGTTTTTCAGAAATTTCCCTTTTGTAAAAGTGCTCGTTCATTTTAACTTCCGTACTTTCACAGATATTTCCGTAGACAGAAATTCCGTTTATTTCAGAAAAATCCATTTCTGGTTTTTCCGTACTTAAATTGAAATTCCGCAAAATCAACAAACCAGCACAGCACTTACCCGCAGCGGTCAAGATCGAACACCAGACGCTATAGCTCGCCGGACAGGCAGCTTGTGCCTTTAGCAACTGAACCACAAACGCTCGGCAACCAGACTCACGTAAGTCATAAAACGAATCGCACAACAAAGAAATTTTGTTTTTTGTCATTCATGTGAGTGAATTAGTCATTTTATTTTCTGTTGGAGCTTATTATTTTTCTGAATAGGTTTGTAATTTTCTTTTCCAATCAAATATTAAGCATTTTTCATCGTTGTCTTTCGATGCAACAAATTACTTTGCAACATGATTTTTTAAACTTACAATGACTCATTTATCTTTAAAAAAGGTGAATGTACTTTTTATAGTATTATTTCACACACACACACACACACACACACACACACACACACACACACACACACACACACACAAACTAAATATGAAATTTACTCTCGATAGCTATAATAGCTTTTGTGTTGTCCAACGACTGTTACACAGACATCGTATAATCATCTGTACAATAAGTACCCGGTATCTTACAGTAACACAACATATAATAAGTAGCTGGTGCACCAAATAGGGGAAAGGAGAAATATCATATCACATATCAAATCTATGTGATATGCTATCCACAATATCCGATCTCTCTACGGAACTTTAAAATTCGACTGACGATTGAAATTTGAAAGTTAATCAAACCTCAGTATTTCACGAATCGCTACTATTAGAGGAAATTTCTCGTCATACGAAAAAAGTGAGAACGGAGATTTTCCGTTAATATACGAAAGGAATTGCCGAAAGGTTTCTGAAAATTAGGAATTTTCCGTTAACAGATCTCTAAAACAGTAATTTACCGTTAATATAAGAAAGAAACTGCGGAAAGGTTTCTGAAAATTCAGAATTTTTCGTTAACAGATCTCTAAAACGGTAATTTACCGTTAATATAAGAAAGAAACTGCTGAAAGGTTTCTGAAAATTCAGAATTTTCCCGTAGCACGAAAAGTCCGTTAAATTCAGGGTTTTTTTTCCGTCATTTCACGGAAAGGTAGTATCAGAAACGTGCTTCGTTAATTCACGAAAGAAATGACGGACAGTTGTCCGTGAATTTCAGAACATTTTTTACAGTGTATATACGTCGTGAAATAAATTCGTTTTTTAAGAGATAACCCACAGTGTGCAAAACTTTTGAAATGACTCTCGTATAATAGCTTTTGTCATAAGGAGTTCACAGACTGGTGCATAAATATGATACAATCACCTGTACAATAATTTAAGTACCCCGTTTTTAACGGTAACACTAAACAATAGCTTGTGCACAAAATAGCGGGGAGGGGAAAAATAACCCTGTGTGCCACAATTACAAAAATTTCATGCAATATCCGAACTCGCTACAGAACTTCAAAATCAGATCCTTGGACAGGCGATTGAAATTTAACAGTTAATCAAACTTCAAATACTCCCGCGAATCGCTCCCATTACCGGAAATTTTTTGTCATATGGATACGGAAAAAGAGAGAAAAGAATGTTTCCGTTAATACACGAAAGGAATTACTGCATGATTTATAAAAATCCAGAATTTTCTTGGCGTACAAAAAATCCGTGAAATTCCGGTTTTTCCCCTCATTTCACGAAAAAGGTTGTATTACAAATATGCTTCCTTAATAATCCACGAAAGAAATCACGGAAAGTGGATCGAGAAATTTAGAATTTTTTTTTTACAGTGTGCACCACTGCATAAAGACATGAATGTTTGTTGCAACCAAGAAAGAACTGAAAAGGAACTCATGGATCAGGAAAATGACAACAGTGGATGGCATCGGAATCAAAATAAAGACCCCCCTCCGATGGTAATGGGCTGGACATTTTGCTAAAAGAACTGACCACTACTGGGGAACTGAAATATTAGACTGGATTACAAGGGATAAGGAAGAGACTTGATATTACATGGAAGACGGGTGAATGAAATTTGATGGCACGGCTGAGTGCCATGAAAGGGAATTGGGAAAACCTTCACCCAGCAATGAATTGAGAATGATTGATGATGGTATGTAAGTACTTAACAAGGTTCGGCTTTTATGATCGATTACATCAGTATAAGCGCATTAATAATAAAAAAAGTGACGATTCTCATAAGTTACAAAGAGCAACTAAAATTTGCTACAGTATTTTTCTGACCTCGTTCGGTACTTAGCTCTCAAATTTCTCATACGTAAATTTAAATTAAATGAAACTATATTTCCAGCAATTCATCAACTCAAGGAGCACATCAAGGGTAAGATGACTGACCCATACCTAATGGAAGTTACTGGGGAAACTAAAATGCAAGAACGAACAATGGATAAGTACCTGTCGGTGTTGCAACTACATGGACCAATGAAAATGAACACAAGGTTTAAATTATATCATTATTTATTGAAAACAACTGAAATCCCAATTGCGCCATACGACACGTGGTCGTTTAGCTACCATATAACGGACTCTTCTGGTTGTATACATCTGTGAGTGTCCACACCGAATTTTCACTTTGTAGACGAAGAATTTCAAGTCATCATTTTTCTTTTACGGTCAGTCCCACAGTTTGATTCACCGCTGAGGTTCTTCCTCTTAAACTCAGTTCTGACATGTGTGATTTCAGATTCCTCTATGGAAAGGAATCTTACAGAGATTCCTCACGAGGAAAGGAATCTTAAAGAGATATGTGATTTCATATCTCTTTAAGATTTCTTTCCTCGTGATACTTTGTAAATAGTAGCCCTATACCGTTTTAGTTCTTCCCCCTGGTCTTCTTTACAGGTATCTACAGTGGCTCCCGAAACTGAGTATACACACTCACTCTCTTCTTTAAAGGTCTAAAAAAATATTATTAAATAGTTATTGAAAATCAATATTAATCGGAACGATAAAATACACATTAAAAATCCGATAAAATACACATTAGGCTAGAAAACAAATGTGAAATCTCTATTATAATATTTTAATGACATAATTTTTATGTCGAAGTTACAAAATTCGACGTCACCTTGTATAATTTGTTAACAAAAAAAAAAAAATGTTTTGTTGCATATCCTTTTGCATGCAGAACGGCTTCCAAACGGCGTGGCGTTGAGTTAACAAGAGTTTGTGTTGTTTCGCTGGATATTTTCGCCCATTCTTCTCGCAAAACTGTTTTTAACTGTTCTTTGCTCCTAATATCGTGTTTTTGAACCGATATTTCCAACTGGGACCACAAATTTTCAATAACGTTAAGATCTGGAGATTGTGGTGAGTTGTGCAACTGCATTTTACAATTATACAACAACCGCAGCTTAACTATTTTAGCGGTGTGCTTCGGGTCGTTATCTTGTTGAAACACAAAATTTGACCCTAAACCCAACTTTTGAGCACTTTCTTTAAAATTATTTTTTAATATGTCCAAGTATTTCATTTTATCCATAATTCCGTCAATGAAAATTAAATTTTCAACGTTTTGTGCCGACATACAGCCCCATACAAGCACCGAACCACCTCCATGCTTGATAGTGGGGATGGTGTTTTGGGGAAGCAGTTCACTGTTAGGCTTCCGCCAAATGTAAATAACATCGACCATCACTCCCGAAAACATAAAAATTGCTCTCGTTACTGAATATTACTTGATTCCAGAAGTCTTTAGGCTTCGAAATATGATTTCTAGCGAATGAAATCCTTTTTCTCTCGATTTACTTTGAAAATGAAATGTTCTCTTTAAGCTAAACGACCATTAAAACCTGCTTTTCTGAGTACTCTTCGAATTGTTTCTGCAGAAACAAGTCTTCTTATCGTTGTAGAAGTTGATGCAGCAATTTTTTTGGAGCACTCACCTTAGGATTTTCTTTTACTTCTCGAATGATTTGTCTCTTGGTCGTGGAACTGAGGATTCCTTTTCGTCCTCTTCCAGGCTTATTTGCAGTATGTCCAAACTTTTTATGCTTCTGGATAATTTTTTGAACACAACCGTGACTGCGTTGAACTGTCTTCGCAATTTCACGCAGATATTTACCTTCTTCAGACATTCAAATCACAAGTTGACGAGTTTCAACACTCGTTTCCGTTCTGGAGCTCATTCTGTTAATTGAAAATTGTATGTTCACTGGGATATCACAATTTAGTATCAGAGAAAGATCACAGATCATATGCAGAAGATTTTAAGGAGTGTCTGACTCCAGATCTTACACAACCCTTAGAAGTAGGAGCTAGAAAGGAGATTTGGACTAGAGTGCCCGATTGGAAAATGACACAGAAGTGAGGTAGAAGGGGGAGGAAGACGCCCTTATTTATAACCGGGGGATCAGTACCCGGGGCCCAACGGCTTAACGTGCCTTTCCGACGCACGGCGGATATTTAGTGGTTCGAGCGTTCGTACATGCCTGGGATCGAACCTGAGATTTCTCCGTGGCAGTCACGAACGCTGACAACTACGCCATCCGCGGCCAAAGTTTAGTAACAAATGATCATATGTAGAGGATTTTAGGAAGGGAGTGTCTGACCCCAAGTTTTAAACAACCCTTAGAAATTGGAAGCTAGGAGATATTGGCTAAAGTGCCTGATAGGAAAGTGAAACGGAAGAGAAGTAGAAATAGGGAGGAAGACGCCCTTATTTATTACCGGGGGCCCAGTACCCGGGGTCCGACGGCTTAACGTGCCTATACGACGTACGGCGGGTATTTAGTGGTTCGAACGTTCGTACCTGCCCAGGATCGAACGTGAGGTTATCTCCATGACACTCACGAACGCTGACCACTAGGCCACCCGCGGCCCTAAAGTTTAGCATCAGATCAGATCAGATCATATGTAGAGGATTTTAGAAAGGGAGTGACTGACCTCAGGTCTTAAACAACCCTTGGAAATAGGAAGCTAGGAGATTTGCGCTAGAGTGCCCGATAGGAAAGTGAAACGGAAGCGAAGTAGAAAGGGGGCGCGCCTTTATTTATTACCGGGGGCCAGTACCCGGGGTCTGACGGCTTAACGTGCCCATCCGACGCACGGCGTATATTTAGTGGACCGAGCGTTCGTACCTGTTGGGATCGAACCTGAGGTCCTTTCCGTGGCAGCCACGAACGCTGCCCAATAGGGCCACACGCGGCCCCAAAGTTTAGTATCATGTGATCATGTGTAGAGGATTTTAGGAAGGGAGTATCTGACCGCAGGTCTTAAACAAGCCTTAGAAATAGGAAGCTAGGAGATTTGGGCTAGAGTGCCCGATAGGAAAGTGACACGGAAGCGAAGTAGAAAGGGGGAGGAAGACGCCCTTATTTATTACCGGGGGCCAGTACCCGAGGTCCGACGGCTTAACGTGCCCATCTGACGCACGGCGGATATTTAGTGGATCGAGCGTTCGTACCTGCCTGGGATCGAACCTGAGGTCCTTTCCGTGGCAGTCACGAACGTTGCCCACTAGGCCACCCGCGGCCCAAAGTTTAGTATCTTAAGTCGATAAAACTATAATGCAGATTCATTTTTAAAATGTAGAGGTAGCCAAATCGAATTTTAATAACGTGTATACTCCGTTTTGTGACTTCGACATAAAAATTATGTAGTTAACATATATTATAGACTTCATATTTGTTTTCTAGCCTAACATATTTCTTAACGTGTACTTTATCGTTTCTAGAAATATTAATATTCAATATCAGTTTAATAATATTTTTTAGACCGGTAACGAAGATAGTGAGTGGCGTATACTCAATTTCGGGAGCCACTGTACCTCGAGGCTCGTAACTCTACACCCTACGAACGTTTTGTTACTTCTCAAAATATGTCATAACAGCACAACTCAATTTCTTGGGTGTTCTTCAACATCACTCTTTCCCTTTAGCTTTTTCTCTTAATATCTTCTTTTTTTAATTCTGTCCTTCCCGATGAAATCGCATATCAACCTGAACATCTTCATTTCTGCAACATTTACTTTCCCTGAACAGTATTGCTTATCTACTACCATCTTGAAAAACTACCACAGCCTGAATCATGGCTTCCTATAAAATCGATGTTACGAAAAACACCGATTTAAATCTAATTCTTAATATTTGCATCACTTCTTATAAGTTAATATCACCAGTTCGATTGTCCCCTTCTTCGAGCATCACATATACTCAATTTTGGTTCTTCACTCCTAACATGAACTTCTCTCAATTAAAACATAAAATTTCGTACTACGTTGAAAGGGCATCGGTTGAACTTAACGAAAATAATTCAAGCCAACTTCTGAATTCAGAGGCGACATTAATACTTGGTGGCGCTTACGGAATTATGTTAACTTATATGCAGTATAAAGGTATTCATGAACAGCAAAGGCTGTTCATGAATAGTTGCCCTTTGGATTCCGTGCAGGAAGGTCGCACATCGTGTGAGCTCCTGCGAGTGAACTTTAGTGCAAGCTTTTCGTCGTCGTCGGCCGTTCGTCTTGTTCTGCGATTAGATAGTTTCTGGGTTACCAGTCTATCCGAATCAGTCCGGTTAGGGGATCTTTTAGTTGTTAAGCTTTTTTCAAAGCTCAATTAAAATTTTCTCGAATCCACTTCTCTTCGTTTCAGCTTCAAGCCCATCGAAAAAAATTAAGAGAATTTCAAGTTCTGATGTTGTAGAGCAAAAGCCTGACGCCAAGAAAAGCGATGCCGTTTCCCGTTCCACATCTACTTTCACGGGAAATCCGGAGTCAACTGAAAAGCCAGATCCAAGAAGATCTAGAAGAATTAAGAACCTTCCGCCGGAACTTTGTCATAGTATCCAAAAAAGAACAAGAAGAAGATTGGTAGGTAAAAAACTTTCTTATTCTGTGCCTCAGAAAATTCTAGGCACGTCATCTGACAAAAAAGTTGTCGATGACTCTTGTATGTCTGTGCCAATTCCAGACATAATATCTGAGAAAATATCAGATATGAAAAAAACACCGGTGAGATAGATGCCCGGGCGATGGGATTTCTGAAAAAATTACAAATATCATTAAAACACCGAAGAGATGCTCGGGCGATGGGATATCTGATAAAATCTCAGATATCATTAAAACACCGGAGAGATGCCCGGGCGATGGGATATTTGTAAAATTTTCAGATTTCAATAAAACACCGGTGGGATGCCCGGGCGATGGAATATCTGAGAAAATACCAGATATGATTTATGAAAAGTCCGAGAAAATTCCGGACAACCTTACCCAAGAGGAAGGTTTTATAGTAAACAGACCTGAGACAGCTTCGGCGTCAGGCTTTTGCAATGAAAAAAAAAAAAAAAAAAAAGGCCCTTTTTGGGGCCGAGTACTTTTTCAATAAAGTTACTGTGCAAATACAAAACACAAAAAGGGTTGAAATAAAAGAACAACCTCAGTCATCTTATGAGCATAAGTTAAGCTCAAAAATAAAGAATGCTGTAAATGACACAGAATTAATGAAAAATGACACAAATAAATACCTGCGTAATATTAATTTATTACACAGAGAAAAAAAGAGTTGTCCCTAAAAGCAAGGTACAGAACTCTGTGCTAAAAGAAAGGATTGAAAAACATCGCAAAAATTTCCAAAACACAAATGTGACAGAGAAATTGATTGCCGATGTTGACAAATATCTAGGCGAGAAAAAAAAAAAAGGCCCTTTTAAGAGCCTGATACAGAATTCTGTGCCCCAAGAAAAAATAAAAAAATATCGCAAAAAAAATTCCAAAACACAAAAGTGATAGAGAAATTAATTGTTGATGTTGATAAAAATATAGATGAAAATGCTACGCATAAGCAAAAAAAACTGGTTACTCCAACCGTGGAAAAACCAAAATATTTCGCTGGCAGGCTTAGCAAAGAAATTAAAGAGGCAGAAAAAAATAACTGTAATGAAGAGGCTCAATTGCAGTATGCTAATAACAACGATGAAGAAAAAAACAACGGCATATTTAGGGGCCGTTCATTTTCCTCTTTCTCTGAGGAAGGGGGAAAAAAAACAACGGCATTTTTAAGGGCCGTTCATTTTCCTCCTTCTCTGAGGAAGGGAAAAAAAACAACGGCATTTTTAAGGGCCGTTCATTTTCCTCCTTCTCTGAGGAAGGGGGTAAAAAAAACAACGGCATATTTAGGAGCCGTTCATTCTCATCTTCCTCCTTCTCTGAGGAAAGGGGGAAAAAAAACAACGGCATTTTTAGGGGCCGTTCATTCTCATTTTCCACCTTCTCTGAGGAAAGGGGAAAAAAAACAACGGCATTTTTAGGGGCCGATCATTTTCATTTTCCTCCTTCTCTGAAGAAGAAAAACGCCCTCTTAGTGAAACCTTTCCCTCATTCTCTGAGGAAGAAAGCAAATTTGACCTATTAATTAAAAAAGTTAAAGGAATGTCCACGAGTGAGAAACTTACGGAAAAAAAAATAAATGGAGAAACCGATAAAAAACAAAAAAATGGTGAATGGACCATCAATCAAATAGCAGAATTAGCTGCCAAACTGGTCAAAAGCAAGGAAGCAATCAATTGTAATTCTGACCAAGTTATCGAAATTAACAGCAATATAAATAAAATTGATACAGTAAAAAATGATGAAAAAAAAACCGAGGATGAATTTTTTCCTCTGAAACAAATGGACTTAACATATTAATTTGGAATGCGCAAGGCATCAAAAGGCAGCATAGAGAATTCTTAGCCTACCTAAAATACAAAAAAATTGACATTGCGCTAATTAATGAATCCTGGCTAATGGACAGAATTAAATTCAAAATTCCCAACTACAAGGTTTACAGAAAAGACAAAACCTCCCAAAGTGGGGGAATTTTGATTGCAGTGAAAGATAAACTAGAGCAAAGTGAAGCGATATGCAACACAGAGGATGGCATGGAAGCGCACTCGGTTATAATTCAAACAAAAAATAACCCGATTAAATTTACGGCACTATACAATCATCCCAAACACACTATTACCAGGGAAGCTCTAGATAAGCTTTTCGAGGAAAATATTCCTACGGTCATTGCGGGAGATTTTAATAGTAAACACCGCTATTGGCACTGCCCAAGAGCTAATAAAAGTGGGAACAATATTTTCAGATATCTTTTAAACCAAAACATTGACTTGGGGGCGCCTTCTGAACCCACACGAACGGCGCTCAGAGGAACTAGCAATATACTAGATTTTGCACTCCTGAAGAATAATAAATATTACTTTGAAATTCATACTGAGGCGGCACTCTCCTCTGACCACAATCCAGTTCACCTCCAGCTTTATACTGACAAAACTGTGAAGGTAGCACCCAAAATGGTCACTAACTTCAAGCAATTTGAAGGGAAAATTAAACTGGTGCCACCCCCAGTAATTGGAGACTGTAATAGCAAAGAAGAAACTGACACAGCTATTAAACTCTTTAACCTCGCCATTAAAAAAATTATGGAAGAATGTCAAACTCCTGCTAAAGAGAAAAAAAATCCGTACTATTTACCCAAAGAAATTTTGGAACTTATAAAAGAAAAAAATAGGTACCGAAGCAAGTGGCAAAGAACAAGAAATAAAACGTTCTATGACCTTTATTGCTGCATAAATAGACAAATTAAAAGAGAAATCAGAAAATTCGAGAATGGGTCATGGGGTCAAGTATTAGAGGAGGCTCATATTGACTACTCTGAAAATTCGGATAAAAAAAACAAAATGACTCTATGGAATCTTACGTCGAGCTTGCAAAATAAAAATGTCAAATTACTCCCACCCCTTCAAAAAGAAGATGGGACGGTAGTTAGAACTGACAAAGAAAAAGCAGAAATTTTTGCAAACTCACTAGAAAAACAGTTTAAAATAAATGACATCCCTGACACTGATGTAGCCATTAAAATGAAAAAGGCCCTGAATACTTATTTTAGACACGCGGAGGATGTAGAAAATTCTAGAGTCATCGCCCAAAGTGCACAACTCTATGAAGAATTTACTAGTAAAAAAAAACCTGTATTAACATCCCCAATTAAAAGCAAAGAGAAAATCTCTTTTAAAAAAAATAGAAGCACAAGGCAAAGAAAACAACAGCCAAAAGTACAAAATGCTACGGTCTCCTTTACGTCCGATAGACAAGTTAAAGGTGCTACGACCTCTCGCGGGTCCGGAACGCCAGAAACTGAAAAGATCAGAAATAAAAAAAGGCCTTTTAAGGGCCAAAAAAAATTTTTTGTTCCTCCTGACTTTGAAAAACCACTACCCATCAGTGAAAGGGAAGTTAAGTTTCATATTAACAATCTTAAAAATAAAAAGGCACCAGGCAATGATGGCATAAATAATAAAATTATGAAAACATTACCGGAAGAGTATGTGCAAACCCTTACTAAAATATACAATTGTGCCATTAAATTAAATTATTTCCCTGATATTTGGAAGACAGCAGAGGTAATACTATTACCCAAGCCAGGCAAAAACCCGGCAATTCCTGAAAATCACAGACCGATTTCGTTGCTCCCAACCATGGGAAAAATCTTTGAAAAAATAATTCTTATTAGAATGCAACAATTCTGTGAGGAATTCCCAGTAATTCCATTTACTCAAGGAGGTTTTAGAGATAAACACTCCACGGTGCACCAACTCTCTAGAATAACTGAAAAATGTGCTGAAGGAATTATAAAAAAGGAACACACAGCAGCCATATTTCTGGATGTGGCAAAAGCATTCGATAAATGCCCACATGAGGCAATTATCTACAAGCTAATAGCACATGATTTCCCACCCTGGATTATACATATAATCAAATCATACCTTACTAACATAACATTCTGTGTAAAAATCAATGGGAAAAAATCGTTAAAAAAAAAATCGAAGCTGGTGTACCTCAAGGCAGTGTACTCGCACCAACGCTGTATTCTATCTTTACGTCAGACTTTCCCAACTATAATAACAGGAATCTGACTACAGCTCTCTATGCTGATGACACTGCACTCGCTTATACTTCCAAAAATAAAAATCAAGCAACTTTCATGTTGCAACATTATGTTGAAAAACTTGAGAAATATTTCTTAGATTGGAAAATTAAAATCAATACCGAAAAAACTCAAGCAATTCTATTTTCTAGGATTAAATGCAATCACAATCCAGACTTTGAAATAGAAATGTATAAAAAAAAAATACCTTGGGTAAATGATGTTAAATACTTAGGACTTTTCATGGACCACAACCTAAACTGGAACAAGCATATTAAAGAAACTGTGTCCAAATCTCTTAAGATCAGAGGAAGTCTCCAGCCAATAATAAAAAATAAAAGGCTTAGCAGGAAAAACAAAACTTTGATATGGAAAGCCTGTATCAGCCCTGTTATTACTTATGCCTGTCCTATCTGGGGTAACTGCAACAAACAGCAGAAAAATAAGATTACCTCATTTCAAAATAAAACCCTACGATATATGGTTGGACTTGATGGAAGAACTTCAAACCATGCTATCCGAAGCATGCTAAATATTAACTCCATCCATTACACGATGTATGACTTAGCTTATAGATACTATGAAAAAGCTAAGATTCATCCTAATCCTCTAGTCAGAGCGGCCATTAACTATACTGTCAATGAAACTGACAGTTATAAAAGGCCAAAAACTATCTTGAATAAAGTTCCAGAAATGAACCCAATTCACAGCTACCCTAGCAAAAAAAATAACAATAATTGGGACTAGGTTTAGAGGTTATTTCTCACCTATGAAGAATTTCTGATAAAAAAAAAAGGCTCTTTTAAGGGCCTTACTCTGATTTGCAAATTTACTTCACACATGTGAATTAATCTCGTTAAATAAAAAAACAAAAAAAAAACAAAGAAGGGGTGGGCTCCTCTAAGAGCCGTACTCTGTTTTGAAAACATACTTCACCCATGTGACGAAACCTAGTTAAATTAAAAATGAGAAAAAAAAAAAAAAAAAAGGGCTCTTTTAAGGGCCGAGCAAAATGTTGCATAAAAGATTTATCTTTTTTGTACTAAATATCTCTGCCCCTAAAAAAAAAAAACAAACAAGGTATTGTTGGTCTTGCCTTTTATTTTAAAATTTGTTGCTGTTTTTCTCTGATTAAAAAACAAAAAAAAAAAAAAAAAAAAGGCTCTTTTAAGGGCCGACAAAATGTTGCATACTCTAAACGAGTATCTTAAACCTCGATCGGTGTAATTTTGTGATCACACCACCACCCCAAGCTATGGTTACTCTGACATGCCTGTCAAGAAGCAACAAAAGTAAACCTGTGAAAAAATTCTGTAAACCAATTCACAGAATTTTTTTTAACCCAATTCACAGCTACCCTGGCAAAAAAATAACAATAATTGGGACTAGGTTTAGAGGTTATTTCTCACCTATGAAGAATTTCTGATAAAAAAAAAAAAAAAAGGCTCTTTTAAGGGCCTTACTCTGATTGCAAATTTACTTCACACATGTGAATTAATCTCGTTAAATAAAAAAAAAAAAAAGGGGGGTGGGATCCTCTAAGAGCCGTACTCTGTTTTGAAAACATACTTCACCCATGTGAAGAAACCTAGTTAAATTAAAATGAGAAAAAAAAAAAAGGGCTTTTTTAAGGGCCGAGCAAAATGTTGCATAAAAGATTTATCTTTTTTGTACTAAATATCTCTGCCCTTAAAAAAAAAAAAAAAACAAGGTACTGTTGGTCTTGCCTTTTATGTTAAAATTTGTTGTTGTTTTTCCTTAATTAAAAAAACAAAACAAAAAAAAAAAAAAGGCCCTTTTAAGAGCCGAGCAAAATGTTGCATCTGAAACCTCGATCGGTGTAACTTTGTGATCACACCACCTCAGCTATGGTTAATCTGACATGCCTGTCAAGAATCAACAAAAGTAAACCAGTGAAAAAATTCTGTAAACCAATGGGGAAAAATCTTTTCTCTCATTGGCTGGCGAGCAACACTGAGCAAATGGCCAGTTTTGTCTTACCCGGAGTTCAAAGACGATTCTTCTCTGGGAAAGATGTTCTGTGTGTGATGATTTTTTTTTCCAGGTTCCCCTCTCCCGTGTCCTTTCCTTCCTTTCCCCCTGTGCTCTTCTGTGGCACAGATGTACCAGGGCATTTTTCTGCGGAGAGAAATAGCACTTGAAATGGCTTGTTGTTACAGGTAAGTATGTAGGGCAGCTTACAACTTCACTTCTTAACGGGTAACCGTCTACTCCCTCTCCTCTAATATTTCCATACTTTTCTTTCGTACTATTCTATCAGGGAAATCTGTTCCCAAACATCTAATATTTCTCTTTTTCACCTGACAAAAGGCGCAGAGCGCTGAGGGTTCGGGTCTCTCAACCTCAGATAGGAATTATCTCTCTCTCGGCAAAGGCTTAAAAAAGATGATTAAAGTTAAAATTATTATTATTATTATTATTATTTTATATATTCCTTGTTGCCACGCCTATACGTATTACAAGCTGTAACGATTTGTTTGTATTGGCGTTTTTTAAGAAAAGCATTCAGCATCCTAACCGATTAATTTTCACTTATAATAAGCCCAATGAAGTCAAAGTTTTCAAGCCCGGGTCTTGCTGTTAAGCTTAAGCCCTATTATAAACACGTCCGAACTAGAGGGCGTATGTAATCAAACTAAAGAATACATTGTCTGACGTACTACAAAGGTGAAGCACTTGTCAAGACGACAAATCTGCAGCGACACATTCCGTCGGTGTAGTTTGTTCGGTTAGAACAACTCGCCACGGAGCGAGAAGACGCGTCACCGACAAATTTGTGAATTCCACAATAGCTCATTGCAAATTTTTTGACGTAAAAAAAAAAAAAAAAACGACGAAAGAAATCGCGTTGAATTTTTCAGAAAATCACAACATAACGGAGATAATGTAACCAATGAGAGACAAAAATCTAAATTATTTTTTCCAAGTATAGACTCCATTGCAAAAAATCATGTGAAAAGAAAATTTTTACACTTTTCCACAAATGGAAATCGTGACATACACAAATATACACTGACAGCAAAAAGAAATGGAAGTCTGGAAAAACGTGAAAGCAGTTTCATCATCCGATGTTGAGGAATTTTTCTAACCCGATTCTTATAAGAGATTTTCCAAATGGACGCACAGAGATAGCAAATTACCCTTTTTTTTTATTCTTTTTTTTAAACGACATACAAAATGTCTATGAAAAGGCGTGCTAAATTTCTTTTTTCTTCATTACTGCAAAATGACGCTGGGTACACATGTTAACCGCACTTGCAGGGTCGAGAATTCGAGCCACGGCTATGTACTGTGTGAATTAAGTAAAATAATAATAATTGAGTCATATTAAGAAGACTGGTTTCTCAGTCCTCCTTTCAAAAGCTGGCTATTTCAAGTATGTATTCTTGAAACACGCGCGCCTCTCTCTCTCTCTCTCTCTCTCTCTCTCTCTCTCTCTCTCTCTCTCTCTCTCTCTCCAGCGCCAAGGCCAAATGAATGAATGATTCTATCGACTCGACATCAGGCGTCACTGACCTGTTTGGGGCAAGCACTCAACTGATACTTCAACATCTGCTGTTGCCTTGACCGAAATTTTTCAAGATCTTTTTCCTTGCATAGATTTTTTAATTTTTTGCTTAAGTTCTCACCGCAGCCTGTGCACAAGGAATACTGATCATGTTGCCCGGAAACGTTAAAAAGCGATCGATAACCAAAATACGCGTTCCACGTGCTCAAGTCGTCAGTCAGGCAGCGCAGAATGACAACCACACCAGCTCAATTTAAAAAGCACCGTTATCATTCTCCCAAGCTTCTGTGCCAGTATGCTTAAATGTTCAGGCATGTTTCGTGGGTCACAACGATTAAAATTAAAATTATACATTAGAACCCGCTAATAACAGGGAGCTCGAGACCTATGCAAATCCTCGCTAAATCCGGGCGCTAATTAAATCCGTTTTGGGGGCTCACTATGTTAAAATACGTCAAGACATCGCACAAAAAATTAGTCACCTCCAGCAATACACGTAATTGTTTAATATCTCAGATTATAATTACAATCGTACCAAATTTGTAAACAAAAATCACTTATTTTACACTTGCAGGTGTCTCAACTCATCATATACTCAAACAACGCAAAACCTACAATAATAACGTTTGGTATTTTCAAACATCAGTGTTGCATTTTATTTATATTTTCATTTATCATGGCCTTAAGATAATTGAATTTATTTTTGTTTCGAAATGCATCCACCCATCTCCCAATTTTTTTCATTTTCGCACTAAATCCAACTTTTACCATAATTTTAATATGATTTGCATACATTCAAATATTAATTACCCAAAATAAACCTTAATCTTTTTTCCCGCTATAACACAATTGTATTTAAATATTAATAATAAAATGTGTTATTTCTTTCTGCAAGGAAAATTTTAAGCTGAAATGTTTGAAAAATTAAAATTAATGGTCGAAAGACAGGTGTAAGTGACTGACAAAAAGCTGTTATAGCTTTCGGCCGGTCAATAGGACACACCATCGAGGAAGTTTGATGAATTTGCAAGTGTAAGCAAAAGAATACTTCTACGTGTTTATAAAGATTGGTGTAAATCAAACTCGACCGAAAGTAAGAGGGAAAACTGTGGACGAAACAACATTTCGACAAATCGTGGCCGGCGCAGAATTTCTCGCCTGGTCAACGAACACAGAATTCAAACAAAGCAGGAAATCCTCCAATCTATTAATAATTGACCTCACACGTCTATATCTGAGTGCAAATTGCGTAGGGAACTTAGTCGAATGAATATCTGGAGTAGAGTTGCAAGACTGAAACAAATGTTAACTTCAGCTCATAAAAAAGCTCGATTATCTTGGACCAAAGCTCACAGGGCATAGACTGCTGATTAGTGGAAGGCTGTCATATGGTCTGATGAATCCAAATTTTGGCTATACTAAAATGACGCAAGGCGTAGGGTCAACAGGAGGTCTAAAGAAACATTCAATCCTAAGTAAACTCAAATATTTCTTGCCAAAGGAGGTGTGTCTGTAATGCTGTGGGGTTGTTATAATTGTAAATAAGGTCCACTAGTATGGGGGGGATACGATGAATCAGCACGGTTATGGAGAAATTTTTAGGCAAATCATGTGTTTCCTTTTGCACAACACTTGCGGAATTCTCATCGAGTAAGTTATCCGATTTACCAGGATGACAACTGTAGAATTCATAGAGCAAAAACCATTATTGGTGTGAAGGCCATGATACAACTTTGGAACACATGGACTGGCCAACTAACTCGACAGATTTAAATCCCATGGAGAATTTATGGGACCACCTTGAACGAAGTGTAAAAACCAAACTTCAGCATCCCAGGAATCTCAATGAATTGCGGGACAAACTGTTCTTAGAGTGGTCAAAAATTGACTCAAGTTATTTAAATCATCTTAATGAATCTCTTACAGCAAGAATTAATGCTGTGATTTCTGCAGTGGTGATGTAACTAAGTATTAAAAGTAAATTTCTGGAGGTGACTCATTTTTTGTCCGGTGTCTGTATATACGTTTGAATTATACATACATAACAATGGATGTACAGCTTAATACTTGAAAGATTAATTAATTACGGTAGTACAAATTAAAATAAAATAAGCACGTATACGAATAGTAGCAGCGAATCCTGAAGCAGACATCATATAGAAACATTTTAGAAAAAAATAATCTAATATTGTTTGTTTTCTTTTATATTTTCGACCTCTTAATTTTTCTCCGAATAACACTTACTGCATTAAATACCTCGTCATCGCCATAGTCTGTTATTAAAAAAAAAAAAAAAAAAAAAAAAGGAGATCCCCCCCACACACACACACACTCGTTTAACATATGATGGTGGCCGAATGTTCTTTTTGCTTTCTTTGCTGGCCTTTTTGCCTATGAGTACAGTAGGTCGCCTGTTTTCAACTCTGCTTACGAGATATTCCTAAAGTATAGCCCCTTGAAGTGGGTGGCGGCAAGTATTTTCCACAACTCGCTTGTTGAGCATTTTGTGTACTCCCACTCCATTGCAGTGTTATCAAACTGCTTATACTAGCAAACAATGATTTTCCTAGGCCGTTACAGTTTCTTCCTATATGGAACCATTCCTATTCCACCAATTCCAGAACAGCACGCAACAGATTTTCTCTGTCATGTTAAATGTGGAATTTCATTAAACTTTGTTACTTTTCTTGTTATTTTCTTACAAATACTTTTTATTTTCTCACAAATTTTCGAATTCTCTTATAGGAATTTACTTTCCTTCTTAGTTGCTATACTTCTATTTTTCCAAAGATATTTCTTTTTCTTTTTTTCGTTATTTTGGGGGTTTAACGACCCCGTGAAGAAGTGATGCTGAAAGTAGTCGCCCCACCCTAATTTAGGGCCATTGCTTCCTGGAAAGGGTTAGAACCAGCGCCACTGGGCAAACACACCACCCATACAGATCAACTCGGACGAGTTGACCTGCATAGGCGGTGAGTTAAAAAAAAAAAAATCCCCCATTCTTTCCCCGCCCCGCCAGGAGTGGGAAGAATGGGGTGGGTGAGGGAGGGAGGGAGGGAATGTGCTTTTATATATTTGTAAAAACAATATTTCTGTTGCCTCAGAACTGACTGGCACATTGCACAATCAACAAACTGCGGAACAATATTTAGTTTAATTTTTTCAGAGAGGGGTGGGGGTACACCATTTACCTGCACACTAACGAGCAATAAAACCAGCTGTCTTCAATATGTGGTGAAGCGCAATGCACGCGGGTTTTCAAAAGGTGAGGGAACAGTAAGCACTCTTTGCGGGGTTCAAAAATTTAATAACAGGTAATTCTGCACAACATACCGATATCCAAGGTATGTTGTGCAGGTAATTCTGCACAACATACCTTGGATATCGGTAGTAGTTTTCTGTATTTACTCAGAGCCCTTGGCTATTGGATTACTGCTCAAGTGCTACTGATGGTTGCCAGAGGATAACAGTGACGGAGAGACTTTCAGCGCCCTCTTGTGGCCTACCGACCTGTGTCATTCACCGCAATTGAAATTTCCGTAGTCTGAACGCAGAGAAAAACAGCGTATCCTGTCTTGTTTTAAGGTTATAATTTCAGCCAATTTGGAAAAGTTTATTGTCCTGAGTTTGTAAATGGCATGCATTTTGTTGTCGTGCACAAATACAATTTGTTTTTACTTATTAAGAATCTCTGTGTATAAACTGCTATTGCCACATTTTCGTACCGATGGTAATCCAACAAAATACTGGAAGTTATTTCAGGACTTTTAAAATTGTACAAACGTAAAAGCTGTTTCCACGGAAGTCAGAAAGGGCAGATTTTCTAAATGCTGATTGTGTCCATTACGTAGACTAAAATTTGCCATTAAGCGAAACGCAATGACTGAATTACAGACATTCTGAGTTGCCACTTAGACTAAGATTCCACACTTAGAGCTTCCTGCTTTAGATTTAAAAAAAAAAGAAAAAAGAAGAAATATCCTTAGCATGGTAACTATATTTCTGTAAAATCAAATTAAAATTAGTTATGACAAGCATTATAATTTTTCCATGTGCATTTAAATTCATATAATTTTATGTGAATAGAACGTATTTACGTCCTTCCACCCTCCGTATCAAGACGTACAATTAAACATAATCAAACTAAGAATTACGTATATACTTGGGCAAAACGTCAAATCAATTTCTGGTTCTAATTAAATCAATTCCGCTTTTTTTTTCATTCAGTAAAATTATTTCATTAATTGAGAACAGTGATAAAGATGGTCTTTAGAAAAGTGTTAACGACGGAGAAAAGTAAAAAAAGAAAAAATAAGTACGCAATAAAGCTAAACGATGACTGACTTACAAAACGAAAATACGCGGACAGTAGGCGGGAAAATATTACCACTAGTATGCAATCGAATCATCACTAATGAGTTTTACGCAAAAAAAAAAATATATATATATCATCATCATCATTGTCAACCATTATCAATCCACTGCTGGACGAAGGTCTCCCCAAGTTTCCTCCACAACGGTCTGTCTTGTGCCAGTCTCCTCCATGTCACCCCTGCATACTTTCGAATTTCATCCACCCATCTCCCATGTGGTCTTCTTCTGGGTCTTTTCCTGTCCCTTGGAATCCAATCTAAAATTTCGGCTGTCCATCGATGATCTGTCCTTCTGGCAGTATGTCCAGCCCATTGCCATTTCAGGGATTTAACTCTGATCATGATGTCTTCCACTCTTGTCATTTTTCGGATCCACGAGTTCCTCTTCTTATCTCTCCTGGTTACACCAAGCATGCACCTCTCCATGCTTCTTTGAGTTGTCTGCAGCCTTTGTATGTCTCTTTTAGTTAAGGTCCACGTCTCTGCACCATACGTAAGCACTGGAAGGATGCATTGATCAAACACTTTTCTTTTAAGACATAATGGCATATTGCTCTTGAAAATTATGCTGTTTCTTCCAAAAGCTCTCCAGGCAAGTTTTGTACGCCGATTAATTTCTTCATCAATGTGACCCTCACTTGATATCTGCTGTCCAAGATAAACGTATGTGTCTGTTATCTCAAGCTTTTCTCCATCAATCGACAAATCTTCATTTCTTGTAAGAGCATTGAACATCACTTTTGTCTTCTGAAAGTTCATTTTTAATCCCACTTCTTTACTCTTGTCAGCAAGTTCCTGGATCATACTCTGCAGCTCTGATGGGCTAGTTGCAAAAATGACTACGTCATCAGCAAAGCGAAGGTGGGTTAGATAATCTCCATTAATCTTTATCCCCTTGTTTTCCCAGCTCAGCGACTGAAAAACACCCTCCAATGTGGCAATATATATATATATATATTTGCACTAAGATTATATAGACATAGGCCGCGGCACGTAGAAGGCAGTCAGTTACACAACCCTATATGGACGGTCTCAATTCACCTTAGGTGAGGCCGTCCAGATACGGTTTTTTTTTTTTTTTTTTTTTGATTGGAGATTTAACGACCACCGCGAGCAACTCAATGGGCTATAAGTAGTCGCCCGCCCCTAATTTAGGGTCACTGGTTCCAGGGAAGGGAGAGAGCCAGTGCCGTAAGACAAACACAACATCCATGCCTCACCGGGATTCGAACCCGGACCCCGTTCGGACGAATGATCAGTGGCCATCGCTTAGACCACTGCGCCACCGGGGCGGCAGATACGGTTTTGTAACTGACCATTTATCATTGCACAAAATTACTGCCATTGAAATTTTTGGGTGTCCGAAAAGGGACCTCACACTAGGGCCCCTGTTACAATTGTTCCGCTGGACAAACAAAACTGAATCAATCGAAATCAATCTCTGCGTTATGAAGTTCCATCCCAACATTTCAGCGCCAATTTTGAAATAAAATTTACATCCACAGTTTATGTTGCTTCAAAGCTGTTTAAACGTGGGCCACAGAGCAGCCAGCTACGGACAATTAAAGTTAAGAACATTTTGGATTCCACACGGATCGAAATGGTTTTTAATTTACTCAAGCAATGATAAGTCAGCTAATTTTTTTTTAACACACCAATAAAAAGCATCGTTATTTCTGCGAGAAAATGTACGTAAAAAAAAGGGTTATTGAGGCTTTACGAAGAATAGAAATTTCTGAAGCAACATGTACCATCAGGAAAACAATGCCGACGTATTTGACTTGGAATTCAAATTTGCAACTTCTAACAGCGCAGATAATGCAACTGTAAATTTAAAGCGCTCAGAAATTGGTCTTGCAAAAGTTAAAGGAAAAATTATTATCGATCATCGTTTAGGCCAGTTGCAACACTCAGATAGATACACGATCTACCAACAAGTAATTGGACACCTGTGACAGCAAAGAAAAACGAAGTTTATTCACCTTCAATAGTTGGTGGAGCCTCCACGAGCGGCGATTACAGCTGCGACCCTCCGGGGCATACTCTCAACCAGGCGTTGTACGACGGCTAGCGGTATTTTCTTCCACTCGGCTTGGAGAAGACAGGTCAGTTCCTTCATCGATTTCGGACGGTGGGGCACCCCTTAAGTCGACGTTCCAACTCGTCCCAGAGGTGCTCGATAGGGTTAAGTTCAGGGCTCTGCGCAATACTCTGTTTTTCAAACATGTGATCACACCACCTCAGCTATGGTTACTCTGACATGCCTGTCAAGAATCAACAAAAGTAAACCTGTGAAAAAATCCTGTAAACCAATGGGTAAAAATCTTTTTTCTCATTGGCTGGCGAGAAACACTGAGCAAATGGCCAGTTTTGTCTTACCCGGTGTTCAAGACGATTTTTCTCTGGGAAAGATGTTCTGTGTGTGATGTTTTTTTTTTTTTTCAGGTTCCCCTTTCCCGTGTCCTTTCCTTCCTTTCCCCTGTACTCTTCTGTGGCACAGGTGTACCGGGCATTTTTCTGCGGAGAGAAATATCACTTGAAATGGCTTGTTGTTACAGGTAAGTATGTAGGGCAGCTTACAACTTCACTTCTTAACGGGTAACCGTCTACTCCCTCTCCTCTAATATTTCCATACTTTTCTTTCGTACTATTCTATCAGGGAAATCTGTTCCCAAATATCTAATATTCCTCTTTTTCACCTGACAAAAGGCGCAGAGCGCTGTGGGTTCGGGTCTCTCAACCTCCGATAGAAAATCTCTCTCTAGGCCAGTACATTCATTTAACCCCACTGTCACCATACCAAGCCATGGTGGACCTCGCAACATGACAGGTGGCATTGTCACCCTGAAAGTAACATGGGTCCACCCCGTAAAACTGCCACAGCGTAGGAAGCGCATTGTCTTCCAAAATAATGCAGTAGGTCTGGCGTTGAGTTTACCAGGAATTGCGACCAAGGGTCCCGCGCCATACCAGGAGAAACACCCCATAGAACAATTTTCCACCGCCGCCGAATGTAAGAGTTGGCAAAATACTTTCCGGCAGGAGGCGTTCTCCAGGCAGACGCCAAACCCAGACCCTGCCATCCGAACGGTACAGGGTGATCCTTGATTCGTCGCTCCAGAGAACCTGTTTCCACTGTTCAACGGTCCACTGTCGACGTTCTTTGCACCACGTTAGCCGAGCAGCGCTATTGGACTTGGTGATCAAAGGCTTGTGGGCGGCAGCACGTCCATCATAACCGAGCATATGGGCTTCGTTACGGATGGTATTCATCGAAAGAACACTCCCGGACGCCTGTTGAAACTCCTCGCGGATGTGGCCCATCGATTTGGTGCGGTTCTTCCGAATTTCTCTGGCCAGCACCCGTCGGTCTCTAACTCCCAGTTTTGTGGGTCTGCCGGGTCGGGGCACATTCCGACAGTCAAATCTCATCTTCCACTTGCCAATCACGTAGGCCACTGTCGATTTTGGGTACTTCAACTCGCTGGATATGTCACGTATGAATCGGCCATTTCTGTGATACCAGACGATTACACCTTTCTCGAAATCAGAGATCTTCAAACTGCGTGGCATCTTGCATGCGATTGGTTGCGTTGTTGTTTCCCACACGATATTTAACGGCGGCAGCCGTGACGTGTATCAGGACAGCAGATATCGTCGTTTGCAGGGGTGTCCAATTACTTGTTGGTAGATAGTGTATATTCCGCTTCAAGAATGCTGTTACTCGTGATGGTGTTGCTTAAAAAAGCCTGTAGTTCTCTCTCTCTCTCTCTCTCTCTCTCTCTCTCTCTCTCTCTCTCTCTCTTTACACAGCGGCGCTTTTTTTCCCCTGTAGAAGCTGGGGTGCTGGGAAGACAATATCCGGTTTTCAAAATCTTTGCAAGTGATAAAACCACTGTCCAAAATAAGTACGGCATTTTTCCTTTCATTAAAGCGCGTGAAACCTATTCCATTAAAAGTCGTTCAATTTTGTAGTGTTTCAAATAGATTGCATGTTGAACTACAGTACAAGCACAATAAAAAACGTTGATCAAATCAATTTAATAAAACTGCGATTTGCAATTATGCACGGAGAGAAAAAGAAACACTCCCACCCCAATCCCAAGCTTAAATGGCTGTAAAAGCGAAATGAGCGAGGGCCTTATTTTTCAACCTCCAATTTCACTCTTCTCTCTAATCTACCGAAGACAGGGAAGATAGAGATATGCATAATGAATTACCTGTTAACTGCTAACTGCTCAGCTCCAGCTACTGCTACAACTGCAGGCATGCCAAACTAGAAGTCTCAGGTATTCATTTCTGTGGCATGCTGGAGGGAAACATGCTATGTTTTTAATCCCATACCGATTTAGTTATTCACATTAATAAGTTAAGAGAAAAAAAAAAGTAATGAAAACTTGCTATGATTTGAAAAACGCATTAATTACCCCCCCCCTTGTTTTTATTGAAGGTTTAACGACAACCGTGAGCAACTCAATGGGCTATAAGCAGTCGCTTGTCCCTAATTTAGGACTACTGTTTCCAGGGAAGGGAGAGAGTCAGTGCCGTAAGACAAACACAACATCCATGCCTCACTGGGATTCGAACCCGGACCCCTTTCGGACGAATGATCAGATGCCATCGATTGGACCACTGAGCCACCGGGGCGGCAATTACTTTCTTAGAAATTAATAATGAGATAAAGAACATTACAAGGATAGAGTATCTCACCTACTCGGCTGAAACCACAAAACCATATAGGACAGCATGTTCGAGAAAGAATGGCTATATTTCAAACATGTTTCATGAGAAAATAAAAAAAATTAGGAGAATACAGTTCTCACCATATGAACAATCAACTGAAAATTTTTTATAGCACTTCAATCTGAGCATCGTTTGTGGCACTTACAGATTTATGTAGAGGATTTTAGGGAGTGTATGACCCCAGGTCTTTAACAACCCTTAGAAGTATGAAGCTACGAGATGTGGGCTGCAGTTCCCGCCAGGAAAGCCACACAGTTGCGACGTAGAAAGGTGGAGGAAAACGCCCTTATTTATAACCGAGGAGTCGGTACTGCCTGAGGTCAGACGGCTTAACGTGCCCATCCTACGCACGGCGGATATTTAGCAGTTCGAGCGCTCGTGCCTGCCTGGGATCGATCCTGAGACTTTCCCGTGGCAGTCCCGAACGCTGACATTTTAGGCTCCAGTTATGTCCATTTGCTATTTAAATGCCCGGAAGAGTATTGGCACACATCTCAGGCGTGCCTTTACAGCACGGACACCGAGGTCTTTCAGGTCTCCTAAAGGCGTAACTGGTGTGCGCTACACTTATCCTTTGTTTACCCCCAAGAAGGACCAGGTATACCATTTGCACAGTGATCCCGTACTCTTAATTTTACAACCCCAATACACGCGCGCACGCAGCTTTCTGCAGATCGGTCGACATTTTCGAAACAACTGGCGAATTGTCTGCGCAATGCACCTACCGCTTAAATTTACACAACACAAAGTCACATGCTCGCTTGTTAGAATAGACAGCATATAAAACTCTGTGAGTCGTTGTCGTCTGAATAATGAAACGCTAACACACAGGACACAAGAGCACGGTTTTCACCATGGTGAAAACCGTGCTTTTGTGTTAGATGGTGAAAAACCGTTCTATTATATTATCATTCATCTTCATGTAGTGAAGAAACGCATATAGCGTTTTAAATTCGTTTATTTTTGTGGCGTAATAAGCACAAAGATTCGCCAAGATTTCGCACTCCACTGGGAAGCTTACACAAAAATGCTTTATGCCTACCATTGCCTTGACAAAACCTCCCAGTGGAATGCGAAAGCTTGGCGAATCTTTGGGCTAATTACGCCACAAAAATAAAGAATTGAATACGCTATATATACGTTTCTTGAGTATTCACAGTCTGGTGTATTTAAAATAACATTATTCATCTTCATTTTGCGCTACTTTTTCCTATGGTGAAATCCGTATAGTCCTAACTTTTTTTCCCGTGACACATATTCGAAAGGCTGAAGTAAAATATTCTTCTAGTATTCGCATTCTTTCTCAAGGTCGAAGTGAAATAAACTTTTTGAGTGCGACAACACCTTAATGAGTTTGAAACAACCACCCTCCCTGTGTTACAGCAACACCAACTGATGAATTTCAACCTTACAAATGATGAATTTCAACCCTGTGTTATAGTAACACACAGTTATGCGCTTGAGGTGGTGCAGTGGTCTAAGTGATGGCTACTGACCATTCGTCCGAGATGGGGTCCGGGTTCGGATACCGGTGTAGCATGGATGTTTTAAAAGACACTGCTTCAAACGCATCTCTCTTTCTCCCTCTTTTTTTTACTTGCTAGAGCATCTGCTTAATTTTCCTCTTCTGTTGCTTTCTTCTCAGCAAGTTACATGGCCATATTTGTCTTTTGTTAACTCTGTAGCTGCACAGCAATCTTTGCTTAGTTTTTCTTTCTGTTTATACAATTCCCTTCCTATTTCTTCACCACTTTTCTTTCCGCCTCCCCTTTTTTTCCCTCAGATGACAATAATTTATTCTTACAACTCTGGTTCTCTCCCTTTCCTGGAACCAGTGGCCCTAAATTAGGAACGGGCGACTGCTTATATAGCCCATTGAGTAGCTCACGGTTGTCGTTAAACCCGCAATAAAAACAAAACAAAAAAAACTAACCAAACTGTTACGCAACATGCACTGATGGATTTGAACCGAACCCTGTTTCATAGAAAACAGATTTTAGTGTTAATGAAAATGCTGTTTATACTAACCATATAGAGAATTGAAAAGGAATAATAAATCGTGTCCTAAATTTATCACGTAAATGCCCAAGAAAAAAATCATGTCAGATGTGGTAGCTGCGAACTTCATTCTTACGCAGAATTTTTCTTCACGATTACCGTATGTCGCTTTGTAAGTCCTTTGCTTTTTACGTATTTTTATATACGGCAGAGGAACCCAAATAAATCAACCGTAACAAATCACGCACTCACACAGATGCAAATCGCAAAGAAACTATGCAATCTGAACATGGCGCGCTTTGATGACGTCAATAGCTATAGCAGATGCTGAAACGTCGCCAAGCCAGTTATTAACAGACTAGCTGATCTGAACAAGTCCACGTAATCATGTGATTATCAAACGAGAAAACAAAAAAAAAAAAAAAAAAAGACACGGATAGACTGAGAACTGGGCTCCACTCGCAGCAGTCGGTGGCGATGTTGCAATTTCACATATCATCTGGCAGAGATCCAAAACTACGCATGCACTCTGCTCATTCTATGCATCTGAGGAAGGAGACATGCCCCACAGAGTGAGTGTCTCCGCCCATGCCAGCACTGCACTCTCTCTTGCTCTGCCTTCACTTGTTGAAATTAAGACAACCAGCCTTCTTCGCAAAAACGGCAGATGGGTCACACATATAAAAAATACGTGCTCTGCGCTTCATAATCCACTGACACACATCGCAAAGAAAAACAGAAAAAAAAAAAAAAAAAAAGAACTAAGTAGAACGATAAGGGAGGAGAGGCGATCGAGAAAAGAACATTCCCCTACTCTTTTTCACGTATCGGTCAGGGGTGAGAAATAATAAAGAATAAAGGGGAAATAAAAACAGTACGAAGACGCGGAAGAAAGGAAAAAGTAGTCCAAGATGAAAATAGGTGGACGCCAATCGATGGTGACTCAGACAGAAAAAAATAATAATAAAATAAAATAAACTACAAAGCATAAATAGATACTATCATCTCAACCTCATTTCATCAAGCAAAATTAAAACCTGTCAAATACACTGGAAGCAGAAAGCTGATCATTCCAAAAAAGCTGCGATACGACTTCACATCATAAAAAAACGCAAAATTCTGATTTCATTAACATCGCGCAAAGTTGTAATGTTCTTCCAGAACCTTTTTGTCTGGGTTGCCCCCCACCGAGCTTTTTACTTCGCTGCTCAGGTCAAGTAAAAATGTCGGAGTTTTTCTTTAACTGAACTCGTTAATTCTGTTATTCCGAAATTTTTTTAAGGTTCCCATTTAGTTTTAGTGATTTCAACATTAATGTACAATTAACAAATGCTTTTCTAGAGATAGAAAAGAAACTTTGCTCTAACTGGAAACGTATAAAAGTGAGAGGCCAAGATCAAGAGAGAGAGTGTGTGTGTGTGTGATTCGTACTTTCGGAAGCTTTAAAAGCCTCCGAAATTAAAAATTGTAAATAGTCATTCTTCGCCCCTGTTTTTTAATCACTCTTTAATATTTTTATTCATCTTCCTGTACTTTATAAGTGGACAACTTCCGCCATTAAAAAAAAAAAAAAAAAAAAAAACTCAGGTGCGGGCGGAGGTTGACTGGTTAAATCACTGCTCACCAAACATTTCTCATGGTCCCAGGCGATTTAACATTATTTCACTACTTTTGCATTTCCTCCTGTCCGAAATAACCATCATGTAATGGCATCCAGTCCTGGACAATTTATAATTCACTAACTATTTTGAATGCAGAAAAATCTTGATACATTTTCTTTCTTCGAAACTAAATGGTTATAGTGAAAGTACATAATATTAGAAATATCCGCATAAAAGAAAAGGAAAAATCACGCTTTATTAATATTTAACACCTTCAAAAATACTTTTTCATCTTTTAAATAACATGCTTCACATATTTTTTAATACTCGTACAACTTTCTCAAACCATTGAAAATCCTCTGCAATCATCATTAAATTTATTTGTTGATTCCTCTCTCTCTCTCTTCTTTTTAGCAAGAACTACCCCACCCCCCTCCTCCCTCCGCACACAGTATTTTTTGTCGAATTTTAGTGACAACTATTTCCTGTTAAGTGAGAAACAAGTAAAGATTTGAAGATTCACGCGAATTCATAAGTTTGAGCAACTACCCACAGTAATTTCCTTGAAATTGAGTAGCAGCGACCTTTTCTTAAAAAACAGGAAGGGGAAAAAGTACGAATATTTGATGCACATGAGAATGGATGTGAGCAAAAATTCCAACATGACTTCTCTTGTCACAGGCATGCGTGCGCTGTCAACAACAACACAAGGTCACTCAAGAGAATGGCTGAATCTACAAGCCTAGAAGCCGGAGAAATTATCTCAATGTGAATTAATCCTCGGCTTTAAATTTCCTTAATCTGGAAAATCTCAACTTTTGAGATTTTGTCAGAGCTGAATGAAATGAAAATGATGAATCTGTTAATCAAAGATCACTGAAAACGAAATTATTTTGCACACGTTCGCTAACCTCGAAGCGTTAACACAAACGAAAATACACTGGTTTCCATAAATTAAGGGGAAAACAAAAAACTCGCAATAACTAAAAAACAAAACAAGAAAGATGACACCGAATTTTCGGGTGTAATAAGCACGTCTTTTGAATACGTTCTGACGCAAATTAAATTTATCAAAGCTATTCAAAGTCAATGGAACCGATAGGAAAACAATAGTATCTGACGGAAGAAAGAAGTTTTTCAATCCGGTTTTTAATCCCTCAGATATTGCTGTAAACGGAATCGTGAGCTTACGCTCTCTAGTTGCAGACTAAAGAAAAACATGAATTTATAAGAGAATCATTTCGCACCGGAAACGCTCTACAACACAGGAAAAAATTTTCAAATCGGACACTTAGAAACAGAGATATCGACAAAAATAAGATGTGACTTTACGTTCCCTGGTGGGAAAATCATGCATTATTTAGGAAGAAAGTATTCTCAAAAGGATTTTCCATATGAGCGGTATCGGTCGAAGAAAAAAAAAAAAAAAAAAAAATTTAGTCGAGTTTTCAGGAGCCCAGATTTTGCTACAAATAACATCAGAAGATTTTGCTACAAATACATCAAATATTTGCCTTTTTTACAAGAAATGAAGATTTATCGATAGATGGAGAAAAAAGCTGGAGATAACAGACACGTACATTTATCTTGGACAGCAGATATCAAGTGAGGGTCACATTGATGAAGAAATTAATCGGCATACAAAACTTGCCTGGAGAGCTTTTGGAAGAAACAGCATAATTTTCAAGAGCAATATGCCATTATGTCTTAAAAGAAAAGTGTTTGATCAATGCATCCTTCCAGTGCTTACTTATGGTGCAGAGACGTGGACCTTAACTAAAAGAGACATACAAAGGCTGCAGACAACTCAAAGCAGCATGGAGAGGTGCATGCTTGGTACAACCAGGAGAGATAAGAAGAGGAACTCGTGGATCCGAAAAATGACAAGAGTGGAAAACATCATGATCAGAGTTAAATCCCTGAAATGGCAATGGGCTGGACATACTGCCAGAAGGACAGACCATCGATGGACAGCCGAAATTTTATATTGGATTCCAAGGGACAGGAAAAGATCCAGAAGAAGACCACATGGAAGATGGGTGGATGAAATTCGAAAGTATGCGGGAGTGACATGGAGGAGACTGGCACAAGACAGACCGTTGTGGAGGAAACTTGGGGAGACCTTCGTCGAACAGTGGATTGATAATGGTTGACAATGATGATGATGATGACATCAGAAGCAGAAATTAACACTTATGCCTTCTGGTGGCCAAACCATTCTTTACCAAACATTAGAAATTATGTGAAAAATATTTTCCATCAGGTCTTGTATGCGATACAGGAAGAATGTTTCAAAATCGGAGTTTTAGCAGCAGAAATAACGCAGAAAACTCAATTTGCCTTTGTGCCCCCTAGCGGAAAGTCTATGATTTATTTGAAAATTTTGAATTAAAAAAAAACATTTCGCATCGGAAACACTATCCAACAAAGAAGGAATTTTCCAAATCGGACTCCTAGAAGTAGAGATATTGACAAAAATAAGACATACATCTACGCCCCTGGCGTAGAAACCTCGCATTATTTTAAGAAGAAAATGTTTTTAAACGGTTTGTCGACATGAGTACTATCGGTCTACAAACGACCTTTTTTTCAATCGAGATTTTAGAAGCTCATATTTTGCTGCAAATACATCAGAAGCGGAAATTAAGATTTACGCCCCCTGGTGGGCAAACCATTTTTTCACAAAAATTAGAAAATATGTGCAAACGATTTTTTATCAGGAGCTGTATGTGGTGCAGAAAGAATTTTTCAAATCGGAGATTTAGAAGCAGAGATATGGGGGGAAACGCAATTTACCTCTACGCCCCTAGCGGAAAGTCTATGAATTACTTGAAAATTTTCATATATGAAAAACATGTCACATGAAAACACTATCCAACAAAGAAGAAATTTTTCAAACCGGACTTCTAGACGTAGAGATATTGACGAAAATAAAATATACATGTACGCCCTCTGGCGGAGAAACTGTGGAATATTTTAAGAAGAAAATATTCCGAAAAGGTTTACCGATGTGAGTGGCATCAGTCCACGAAAGAATTTTTTCAATCGATATTTTAGAAGCTCAGATGGTATGGTAAATATATCAGAAGAAAAAATTAACGCTTACGGCCCCTGGTGGCCAAAGTATTCTTTACCAAAAATTTGAAATTATATGCAAAAAAATTTCTATCAGGAGGTGTACCCGCTGAAGAAATTTTTTTTCAAATCGGAGTTTTAGAAGAAGAGTTATCGGGGAAAATGTAATTTACTTTTACGCCCCATAGCGGAAAATCTATGCGTAATTTGAAAAAGTAACTATATCTAAAATACTCTTCGACATAAATGGAATCGAAAGATAAAAGATTTTTTTTTTTTTCAATTGGGTGTTTAGAAGCAAATATGTGGATTAAAACGTATTTTTGAATTCGACAGCATCTGCATTTACGCCCTCTAGCGGCGAAATTGTACATCGTAATAAAAAGTACGAAATGAAGGATCATCATTCGCATATTTCAAGTTTCCCAATGCAAAAAGAATTTTTCAAATCGGACTAATAGTTGCAGAGATATCGTGGGTACAGACGGACGGACGGACTGACGGACAAACCGATAACATAAGCACGATCTTTTTACAAGACGTGCTAAAAATACATGTTGAAATGTTACGAAATTTGGTAAAAACTGTATCACATCGTATGTCAGAGGAGGACACTAAAACATTTTAAGTAAGAAACATTTCTTTCTGACAAAAATGGCAACATATAGAATGAATTAGTCAAGTGTGTCAAATGAATTAGTCAAAGTGTTACAAAGGAGAATCTAGTCACTCCTCAGGATTACAGCGATGTTTCATGCAGCCGATAATGATGTCTAGGAGCTCAGTAGGTAAGCAATGATCATTGTTGGTGCAAAGCTTGTCTAAAATCCTCCCAGGTCTGGCGAAGGGGGGTTCAGAAGCAGCAATACAAGCAAGATTCGTACTGCTCCAAGCAAAATAAATTCAAGCACTTTTCAAGAACTCATTAAAACCAAATTTTCATATACAGTAGCGAACAAAGGCGAAACACTTTTTCGACCGTAATATTTTTTCTGCTGGACCAAATCGGGACATTTTGGGATATGATATGTGTTATTCAGTAGTAAACATGACCCATATGCAGACGGATCGGAAACCTTAACACAGATCAGGTACCGAGCTTAATCGCAAAGATCATACAAATTGAACAACAAAGTAGGTGTGCATCACATTCATTTAATGCAACGATAACAGAAAACAAGTACGAGAAAACGGCAAAACAATAACTAATACTTAGTGGTATAACCACGAGACTTAATAACAGCTGCACAACGGGCCGGCATCGAGTCCACTAGCTTCTCGACGGCGACCTGCGGAATTCACGCCCATTCTGCAGACAGCTGATCGAACTTCTGGGCACTATTCAAGCAGGTTTTCTTCGCACATCGTCTCTCCAGCTCCTCTCTCACATGTGCTCGATGGGGTTGAGGTCTGGAGATTGGCTTGGCCAGTTTAGAAGTGTGACCTGTTGCTGCTGGAAGGCTGCCTTCGCTACTCCGGAGGTGTGCTTCGGGTCGTTGTCTTGCTGCATGATCCATCCGGGTGGCATGTTCTGGTTTGCCCATGGGAAGACATCGTTGATGAGCATGTTCGTGCAGCTCTGGCCGGTCATTATTCCGTCAATCTTGATGATGGGGCCCATTCCATTGCGAGAGAAGGCGCCGTAAACCATGAGCGATCCTCTTCCGTGCTTGACAGTCGGCTGAATGAACTGGGGGTTAAATCTCTGGCCACACGGACGTCGTACGTTTCGGATGCCATCACTTCCGAACAAGTTGAACTTGCTCTCGTCGGTGAAAAGCACCTTACTCCAGTCCGGCGCGGTCCAGTGTTGATGACGGCGCGCGAACGCGACTCTGGCTCGTCGATTCTCGACTCCGATGAGTGGTTTCTTGGCGGAGCGTCTTCCATTCAATCCACCAGCAATGAGACGACGGGAGATGGTCATTCGGCTGACGTTCAGGTCGTCGCTGTCGCGGAATTCGGTGGCGATGTCCACAGCAGTCAAGGTGGGATCAGCACGAGATCGACGGAGGATGCGTCTATCCTGACGCAACGTAGTGGAACGAGGCCTACCACATCGCGGACTGTACTCGACGGTCCCAGTCTTCTTATAACGTTGCAGGATAGCTGAAATGGACTGGTGTCGGATCTTCAGGGCCCTCGCAATGTCGGTGACGCGCATTCCGGATTCCATCATGTTCACAGCCGCCTGGCGAGCTCCAACAATGATCAACACCTTTTTACCCATTTCTGAAAACCTAAGATTGACTTATTATCACACTACACATCACAAAACCCACAAAAATCACAAGAAAAACATTAATACATGCAGCAAACAAATGGGTAATAATTGGCGACTCTTGAATATGGCCCATTTCGAACAACAAATTCGCTCTGAGCGAAATACAAACTACGCGGCATTGTAACCCACGAATCAACACATATCATATCCCAAAATGACCCGATTTGGTCCAGCAGAAAAAAATTATGGTCGAAAAAGTGTTTCGCCAAATACTTTTGTTCGCTACTGTATGCCTGTGCTGTTGGTCAGTCACTAGGTAGGTATTTTAGCAAGTTCAAATCATTAAGCTTAGCTGGGACGGGCACACCTTCATTTGACCTGCCTTGCTTTGAAAGGGTAAATTATTTTCATATTCACTCTCCGGCAAGAGAACGACCCTAACCCCAGTTAAACAGAAGCCCATCACGATCCGCGAATGCATCATTCCACCTTTTTTTTCTCCCATGGCTGACGTTTTACTCTGTAGTGACGTCATGGCCAAGGTACCAGCTGTCCACGCACTGCCCTGAGTTGAAAGCATTTATTTTTTCCTGAGTTGAAAGCATTATTGAGATGAAAGCATTTATTTTTCCTGAGTTGAAAGAGTTAAAAGCATTTATTTTTCCTTGCCATATTCCCCGTGAATGTTAAAGCATTTTTACTCCCATGGCTGACGTTTTACTCTGTAGTGACGTCATAGCCAAGGTACCAGCTGTCCACGCACTCCCCTGAGTTGAAAGCATTTATTGAGTTGAAAGCATTTATTTTTCCCTGAGTTGAAAGCATTTATTGAGTTGAAAGCATTTATTTTTCCCTGAGTTGAAAGCATTGAGTTGAAGGCATTTATTTTCCCCTGAGTTGAAAGAGTTAAAAGCATTTATTTTTCCCTGAGTTGAAAGCATTATTGAGTTGAAGGCATTTATTTTCCCCTGAGTTGAAAGAGTTAAAAGCATTTATTTTTCCCTGAGTTGAAAGCATTATTGAGTTGAAAACATTTATTTTTCCCTGAGTTGAAAGTTTATTGAGTTGAAAGCATTTATTTTTCCTTGCCATATTCCCCGTGAATGTTAAAGCATTTTTACTCCCATGGCTGACGTTTTACTCTGTAGTGACGTCATAGCCAAGGTACCAGCTGTCCACGCACTGCCCTGAGTTGAAAGCATTTATTTTCCCCTGAGTTGAAAGCATTATTGAGATGAAAGCATTTATTTTTTCCTGAGTTGAAAGAGTTAAAAGCATTTATTTTTCCCTGAGTTGAAAGCATTTATTTTTCCCTGAGTTGAAAGCATTTATTTTTCCCTGAGTTCAAAGTTTATTGAGTTGAAAGCATTTATTTTTCCTTGCCATATTCCCCGTGAATGTTAAAGCATTTTTACTCCCATGGCTGACGTTTTACTCTGTAGTGACGTCATAGCCAAGGTACCAGCTGTCCACGCACTGCCCTGAGTTGAAAGCAAGTTCAGCTTGGTGTTTTAATTGGAACTACAGAGAAATTTGCTATACAACTTTTTAGCACAAATTTTACACATGCACTTTCATATTATTACTTATAAAAACAAAAGAAAATTTCTTTTAAAGTACTACTTACAGAGTCAAAACTTTTTCAAGTACTTTCAAGGACTTGAAAATGAACTTTTTTCTCAAGGACTTTTCAAGGAGCGTACGAACCATGCCAAGCAGCACGGTAGCACATAACCCTACAACATCCTAGACAATAGACATGCTCGATAGGTTGGGAGACCTGGTTGCCCAATCCATAGGGACAATGGTCTCCTCTTGAAGATATTGTTCTCCCAGCCTCGCTTGGACGGGTATCTCCTATGGCACCTGCATAAGGGCGAACTAGGGGTCCAAGACATCATGCCTATAGCGTCGAGCATACACGATTCCTCTTGGAAGCACATACAAGTCTGAGTGTCCACCTAACGGAATGCCACACCCCTAACCAGCACGCTACCACCACAAGTGACCCTGTCAGACCTGGCTGGTCTCCCCCCTGCTTCCTTGCCGTGCATTGTTTCAATTGATATTTTTGTAACACTGGTTTTTTTAGCTCAGCAAAATAAATTAATTGAATTGAATATCTGTCCCTTTCACGGGTAACAGAGGGATGATAGCGTATCCTTCGTTTTCTCAAGATCAGAGCACGCCTGGAATCTCTCTGCAGAATAAATCTGGACTAATCTGAGAAAAGTACCGACTTCATTGATTTCCAGTCCAATTGACGTGAAGTCTGGTCCAATTCAAACGCTCCCCCCCCCCGTGACGGGGAATAACGGGCACGCAGAGTGCTGTTCGCCTAACATAAAAACTTTATAAAGACCGTCATCGTGAAGCCCACCGTCTCTGTAGCTGCAGCAAGGACAAATTACAGCTGTGTCGGGGTAGCAACAGAGCAAGAGACTAAGAGGTTAATCCTCCATACAGACTCATGGCAATAATTTGGTCCCGAAGATCTCAATAAAACAGCGCGCCAGTGGACGGACATGAAACTAAAACGTCGAACAGTAACTGCCTGCCTGATTTTTGGAATGGAGTATCTAACTCTAGGTCTTAAACAACCATTAGAAACAGGAAGCTAGGAGATTTGGGTTAGAGTGTCCGATAGGAAAGTCACACGGAAGTGAGGTAGAAGGGGAGGGGGATGAAAATGCCGTTATTTACAACTGAGGGGGTCGGTACTGCCTGAGGGTTCCTCCGTGGCAGCCACAAACGTTGACCACTAGGCCATCCGTGGCCCGAGGTTACAGCTCAGATCAGATCCTATGCAGAGGATTTTAGGAAGAGAGTGTCTGACCACAGATCTTAAACAACCCTTAGAAATACGAAGCTTGGAGATTTGGGCTAGAGTGCTCCATAGGAAAGTGACACGGAAGCGAGGTAAAAAAGGGTAGGAAGACGCCCTTATTTATTACTGGGGGAGGTAGTACCCGAGGTCCGACGGCTTAACGTGCCCATCCGCCGCACCGCGGGTATTTCGTGGTTCGAACGTTCGTACCTGCCCAGGATCGAGTCTGAGGTTATCTCCATGGCAGTCACGAACGCTGACCACTAGGCCACCCGCGAACCCCAAAGTTTACAATTCTTCCCGCGGTGCTAATTATATAGCCACTAGTACCGTATCACATGACAGACGCTATCGTAGTTTCATGTCCGATCACTGGGGCGCTGTCTTAAACACGAGAATTGACCTCTGTCTCTTCTCCTTTGACGGGGTAGCTGTTAGTCGAAGTATCTCTCTTCCACGGATGTTGTAGTTCTAGGTCTTACTTCGCTGTATCTTCGGGAAGCTGACTGCGAATTTTGAAATTGGTTAAATCGTGTGTGGACCACAGAAGGACTCGCACGCAACCATCTTCAAAGTTTTACCTGTCTCTGGCCTACCTGCTGTCTTCCGATCGCTCTCCACCTCAATTCATCTGTTAAATGATGTCTTGCTGGCATTAGAATAAAGCCGCTATCTCAAAATCTTTTCTTTACACTACGCAAACGCTGTGATGCACACCTCCGTGAAAGCAACCTTTTATGCTGCGGCTCATATGAATAAAATGATGTCATCGCCACTCATTTGCACCTGATATCCTCACTCCGAATAACATTTCACGTCACATACACAAGTTTCGTACATTTCCAACTCTTCTTTTACAAATAACGCGATTTGCCTGTTTTTATTCTTTAATTTAGAAACCAGTCGGTGTAACTGATTAAGCCACGCAGATTCCTAAAATTTTCATGTTTCCTCTATACAAGTGGCATCGAGATTTCCACATAAAAAAAAAAAACTTAATTAAAACAGTAAAACTTCAATTCGGACTGCTGCTATGTTACCAATTTCCAACACCCACGTAACGCAAGTAAAGCCGAGTACAAGAGCACCGGCAAGGATGAAGCTTTATAAAAAAGTAATGATGTTTTCATCAATTTATCCGGAATTCAAGAGAGTATCAGAAAATATTAATTTGGGAGATACAAGACTATGGCACTGGTTGTAAACTATGGTGCAATGTGAGGAACCGAATTCCGAGAAACTCTTATAAAATTTGCGAATTATGCAAGTTTAACCGTATTTTAACGCTCCCACACAAATGAACTACAAAATGAAAAACCAATAACCACAGTAAGAAGCGCCCGAGTACATTTCATCTAATTTCATTGTATATATATATACACTGCCGGACAATTGCTAAGGACGGATGACAATAGCAACGATAGCAACCATAAAATGGAAGGCAGGAAAATGTGGAAATTAGCATAAGTGCGGGATACAGTAAGACGTGTTGTGCGTATGCAAATTTTGGATTGCCGAACTTGTTCGTGACGTCATAGCGCTAATAGGAGATACAAAGGATTTGACGCGTATTGACCGTTGTTGTTCAAACGCAAAGTTGAAAGGGAAAGAATCAATTGATGAACTTGCAATTTTTAGTATGTCTTCCCGACATCACCTAGATGCTTTTACGCGTGGCCGTATTATTAGCAAGATTGAAGAAGGACGAAAAATAACAGATGTTGCCAGGGAGTCCGACGTCAGCCACAGTGTTGTTTCAAGGCTTTGGAAATCATTTCAAACAAATGGAGAGTGTAGCAAACGTCACGGCGGAGGTCGTGTTCGCAGTACGACACCTGCAGAAGATCGGTACATAGTGCTATCAACAAAAAGACACCGGCGCAGCACAGCTAGTGAGGTAGCAAATCAGTTTATGGCTGCTACTGGCAAGCGGATCTCCCGAAAAACTGTCGCCAGACGTTTGCATGAAGGAGGACTATACTCCCGCCGTCCTGTTGTGTGCATCCCATTGTCCAGACGTCACCGTACCGCCCGTTTGCAATGGTGCCATCAACATCGCAATTGGACTGATAACGACTGGTCTGCTGTCCTCTTCTCAGATGAGAGTAGATATAGTCTATCGTCTGATTGTCGACGACAACTGATCTGGCGTGATAGTGGTACTGCATATTGTCCAGCAAACATAAAGGAAAGGGACCGATATCCGACATGTAGTGTCATGGTATGGGCTGGCATCATGATCAATGGCCGTACGTCCTTCTATGTGCTTCCAACTGGGACTATATGACTGGCCAACGATATATTAATGATATTCTGCTACCTCATGTTCGCATGTTCCGTGGTGCTGTCGGTGATAGATTCATTTTCATGGACGACAACGCAACATGCCATCGAACAGTCGCTGTCCAGGAGTGTCTTGAGAGCGAAGATATTCAACGCCTCGTATGGCCAGCACGTTTTCCAGATCTGAATCCCATTGAAAATGTGTGGGATGCTTTGGGGAGGAGTCTTGCTGGTCGCTAATGCCCTCCAATAAACAAGGACACCCTCATCCGTGCACTGACAGAGGAATGGGATAAATTACCCTAACAGCTGCTTGATAATGTTGTGCAAAGCATGACACGACGTGTGGAATCTTGCATCGCCCTCCATGGTGGCCATATCCCGTATTGACATCTTACGCCGGAACGCCTGCGGACGGTAATCGCATTTTTTTCACATTTACGTATTCTGCACAAAATGGCCTGTTTGTCCCTTGAACACGTTCCAAAGCCTTCTGGATTTCAGAGCACAATAAATTGTCTTTCTTGTAATGTTCTGGCATTCTGACATTATTTTATTTCACTTGGCATCCAACCACACTTACTTTTTTATGCGCTATATAGCCGTTTATGATCCGTCCTTAGCAATTGTCCAGCAGTGTCTATATATATATATATATATATATATATGACGACCGCCAATAGCGGTATAACCATACCATCGGGATTAGAGGAAATGCTATCCCACACTCACCAACCCGCTTGGCCAGCGTGGTGAGTTATGGCCAAACCCCTCCAAAATGATTCCACAACTTAAATCTTGGCCCTCAGTCTCCGGCAGCTGGAATGTACCTGGCCAAGGCAGCGGCCAGTGCGACATGAAGGCAGAGGGTGCTAAGAATCCCCGGAGGACCGGACTAGGCTGCCATCTGATGCTGACCTTAGCTACGTAAAATGGACGCTCCCTATCTTCTGATTCAAGGCTTCTTGAATTGGAAGAGGAACTACAAAGGATCAAGTGGGCCATCGTCGGGCTAAGTGAGGTAAGGAGAAAAGGAGATCTCATTGAACTGAAAAGTGGACATCTCTTCTACTATCGTGGGACAGATACTGGCAGAACTAGTGGTGTTGGATTTATAATAAACAAGAAACTGAAGGATAAAGTTGTAGAAGTTGAAAGTTCCTCTGACAGAGAGCTGCACGACTCGTTATCCAACTCTCGAGAAGATACCAGGCTCAGATTATTCAAACTTATGCACACACCACTAGTCATCCTGAAGAAGAAATTGAAGAATTTTATGAGGAAATTCGTCATCTAAATAATAAAGGTAAGCAGCACTTGAAGATAATTATGGGAGATTTCAATGCAAAAATAGGGCAACAGCAATAGAATGAAACTTCAGTAGGTAAATTCGGTCACGGCAACAGAAACCAGCGTGGAAATACTCTCGTTGAGTTTGCAGAGGCAGAAGGGTTTTTCATCTTAAACTCCTTTTTCAAGAAAAAGCCACACAGGAAATGGACATGGAGACATCCAAATGGGACGACAAGTGAAATTGATTTTATTATGTGTAACAAAAAATTCGTCATAGAAGACTGCAGTGTGCTAAACAAGTTCAACAGAGGTAGTGACCATAGATTGGTGAGATGTAAGATGCACCTCAACACTAAACTTGAACGTGGAAAGCTCATAAGACAAAAAAAATGTATTGACATAACCAACCTTAAAAAACACCATAATACCTTCAAGTTGGAACTGAAGAACAGATTCTCTGCTTTGGAAGGCCTAACATCGGAAGAAGTGGATATTTCTGAAGTTAACAGAAAAGTAACCAAAGCTCTTATGGAAACAGCAACAAAATTAGCTGGGTCTACGAACAAGTTGCATGTGAACAAATTATCAGGAAAAACCAAAATGTTGATGCAAAAAAGAAGAGAGATGAGGACAACTAAAGAAGATGTGACTTCTAAAGTGGAATATATAGAGCTATGCAAGACAGTACGAAAAAGTATCACTGAAGACGTAAGGAAATTCAACTGTGAACTAGTGAGGAAAGCAATTGAAAACAACCAAAGCCTAAAGATAGCAAAGGGACATCTCAGTAAGGGAAGAAATCAGATTATGGCACTGAGAAAAGAAGATGGTTCTGTAACAAGAAATAGAGGCGATATTTTGACAAGAGTGAAAGATTTCTACTCCAAATTATATGAAAGGGATGATACGTGTACTCCAGACATCATGAAAGGTACCAGTACCAGAGTTCTCCCAGTTCTCCCAGCAGAAGTTGCACATGCAATCAAGAACATGAAGCGGGGAAAAGCTCCAGGAGAAGATGGAATTACTGTAGACATCATACAAGAAGCAAGTGGAGAAATCGAAACAGTACTCGCCCAAATTTTCACTCGATGCCTTAATGAAGGGAAGTTTCCTGAGGATTGGAACAACGCTACAATGATCTTGCTACATAAAAAAGGTGACATTGAGGATCTCGGGAACTACAGACCTATCAGCCTCCTATCAGTGGTTTATAAAATCTTCACTAAAGTTCTTTCACACCGCTTGAAGGTGACACTGGACATGGCTCAACCGAGAGAACAAGCTGGATTCAGGAGTGGCTACAGCACAATAGATCATATCCATGTACTGAGAGAACTAATTGAAAGAGCAAGGGAATATGAACTTCCATTGTGCATGGCTTTTATCGATTATGAAAAAGCCTTTGATTCGGTGAAACCATCAGCAATTACAATGGCTTTGAAATCCTGCGGTATTGAAGATGCATACATTAATATTATTAATAACATCTATGAAAATGCAAATGCGAAGATTCGGCTGTTTGAAAATACAACACACATAAAAATTGGAAAGGGAGTGAGACAAGGTGACACCATATCTCCGAAGCTCTTTAATGCGACATTGGAGTGTGTCTTTCAGTCGCTGAGCTGGGAAAACAAGGGGATAAAGATTAATAGAGATTATCTAACCCACCTTCGTTTTGCTGATGACGTAGTCATTTTTGCAACTACCCCATCAGAGCTGCAGAGTATGATCCAGGAACTTGCTGACAAGAGTAAAGAAGTGGGATTAAAAATGAACTTTCAGAAGACAAAAGTGAAGTTCAATGCTTTTACAAGAAATGAAGATTTATCGATTGATGGAGAAAAGCTGGAGATAACAGACACGTACGTTTATCTTGGACAGCAGATATCAAGTGAGGGTCACATTGATGAAGAAATTAATCGGCGTACAAAACTTGCCTGGAGAGCTTTTGGAAGAAACAGCATAATTTTCAAGAGCAATATGCCATTATGTCTTAAAAGAAAAGTGTTTGATCAATGCATCCTTTCAGTGCTTACATATGGTGCAGAGACGTGGACCTTAACTAAAAGAGACATACAAAGGCTGCAGACAACTCAAAGCAGCATGGAGAGGTGCATGCTTGGTGTAACCAGGAGAGATAAGAAGAGGAACTCGTGGATCAGAAAAATGACAAGAGTGGAAGGCATCATGATCAGAGTAAAATCCCTGAAATGGCAATGGGCTGGACATACTGGTAGAAGGACAGACCATCGATGGACAGCCGAAATTTTAGATTGGATTCCAAGGGACAGGAAAAGACCCAGAAGAAAACCACATGGGAGATGGGTGGATGAAATTCGAAAGTATGTGGGAGTGACATGGAGGAGACTGGCACAAGACAGACCGTTGTGGAGGAAACTTGGGGAGACCTTTGTCCAGCAGTGGATTGATAACGGTTGACAATGATGATGATGACGATGATGATATATTCACATATCTTCGCCTTTTTACTTCTTGCAACATTTGTGACAGAATATCATCAAAATAACATTTACTGCTCGACAATGAACAAACCTGCTTGTTTTTACGAACAGTAACAAATATATGATCCAAAATTCGGATTTCAGGCTAATATTCGAACTATCCCTTCCTTTCGTCCTTTAGTCCAAACTTGGGACATTTTAGTTGTAATTTAAAATCAAGAGAATGTTAGCATGGCATCGAAACGATAAATATTAGTCTTTAGCACGTATTTATAAAAAAAAGGGGGGGGGCATACGTATTATCCGTCTGTAGTATGGCATCTATATGCATATAAAAACATAGAGAATATACTAATTAACTACATTGTAAAAAAAAAATTCTGAAATTCACGGGTGCCGCCCCGGTGGCGCAGTGGTCTAAGCGATGGCCTCTGATCATTCGTCCGAACAGGGTCCGGGTTCGAATCCCGGTGAGGCATGGATGTTGTGTTTGTCTTACGGCACTGGCTCTCTTCCTTCCCTGAAACCAGTGACCCTAAATTAGGGACGGGCGACTGCTTATAGCCCATTGAGTTGCTCACGGTGGTCGTTAAACCTCCAATCAAAAAAAAAAAATCACGGGCCACTTTGAGTTATTTCTTTCGTGAATTAACGAAGCCTTATTTCTGATACAACTTTCCCGTGAAATGACGGGAGAAAAACCTGAATTTCACGACTTCTTTGAACGCCGGAAAAATCTTGAATTTTCAGAAACCTTTCAGCAATTTCTTTCATTTATTGACGGTACATTACCGTTTTCAAGATGTCTTAACGGAAAATTCTGAATTTTCAGAAACCTTTCCGTGATTCCTGTCTTATGTTGAGTCGCGTTCGCGCGCCGTCATCGACGGAAAAACTCCGTTCTCGCTCTTTCCGTATCTACATGACACGAAGCATTTCCGGTAATAGAAGAGATTCACGGGAATATTTGGGGGTTTGATTAAGCGCTAAAGTTCAATAGTCTGTCGAATCATTTGATTCTGAAGTTCTGTAGCGAGATCGGATATTGTGGATAATATATCGCATGAACTTTGGTTACTGTAGCACAAAGATAATTATTTCTTCTCCTCTTTCCCATATATACATACTAGACGAAACCCGTCGTAACCGACGGGGAAGGGTTTTTTTTTTTTTTTTTTTTTTGAAAAGAATGCTCATTTAAAACAACAAATGTAAACTTTATTTGATTGACAAATTCATTCAACTACTTCAGTAAAAACAATAGTCCAGGTTTGTGATTTTTTTTTTTTTTTTTTTTACTGAAGGTTTAACGACTACCATGAACAACTCAATGTGCTATAAGCAGTCGCCCGTCCCTAATGCTGGGTCACTGGTTCAAGGGAAGGGAGAGACCCAGTACCGTAAGAGAAACACAACATCCATGCCTAACGGAATTCGAACCCTTCACGAACGAATCATCATAAGCCAGCGCTTAGACCACTGTGCCACCAGGGAGGGCGGCCAGGTTCATGATGAGCATCACGACTGCACCCTTTTTCAGTCGGAAGTCCACTCATCTCGATCGTGTGCAAAAATTCAACTGGATAGCGCACTCTTTCACTCTCATCTTCCGTCACAACTGTCTTTTTAAATATTGTTGGAATGAGATTCGCGTTGCGAATGCTCTTCACCCGTCGAAATCGACGGTTAGATTTTTTTTTTTTTTTTTTTTTTTTTGAAAAGAATAACCTCATATGAAAGAACAAATGTAAACTTTATTTGATTGATACATTCATTTAACCACTTCAGTAAAGACTCAAGGCTCGCGATTTTTTTTTTTTTTTTTTTTTTTTTGTTAACTGAAGGTTTAACGACCACCGTGAGCAACTCAATGGGCAATAAACTTTATTTGATTGATACATTCATTTAACCACTTCAGTAAAGACTATAATAGTCAAGGCTCGCGATTTTTTTTTTTTTTTTTTTTTTTTTGTAAACTGAAGGTTTAACGACCACCGTGAGCAACTCAATGGGCAATAAGCAGTCACCCGAAATATTTTCACTAACAATGATCAACGGAATTTTTGTTTACATCTTTACATAATGGGAAACGTCTTACCTACGTGAATAAACGGGATCGAATGAATATTAAATTGTATATATACATCACACAGTCCAACGGCATAATGCAATGAGGTCTTCGAGAGTGTTCGCTGCTCCGATGAGAAGAACTTTGATACGAATGCCTGCTAGCGTTACCTTTGCGCAACGGTTCGCTCAGAAAAAAATAGACTTTGGACTATCTTAGTCCCTCGATGCTTCCGCCTTCAACAGCGCGTGAGTCAACCGCAGGCGATCGAATGTCAACCTCACGCTTCTTCCATAGACTTTACATGTGAATTTTGCCACCCCACAACGCCCGAACCGTTGCCCCAATATAATTTTTCTCTTTGACTGGCACATCTACATGGTACGACCTTTATTTTGATACCTCAACCATATCTTTACGTTCAGACGTTCTCTCAAAATAGGACTTACAGTAAAAAAACCTTATAGAATTAATACATAGATTGTGCTGCCGTAAGAAACCGGGTACTTAATTTATTGTTTACAGGTTATTGTACGATGTCTATGCATCAGTCAGTGGTGTCCTTAACACAAAAGCTATACACGTAGCTATCAAGAGTAAATTTTAAATTTCGAAGTTTTGTGAAAGAATATTATAAAACAGTACGTAGCACCTTCTCTTAACTATAATTGAAAGTTATTGTCAGTTAAAAAAATACAAAAAACCTCAACCTACAAATCATTCCGTTGCTTCCAAAAATCACGATAAAAAAATACACATGTGTACGTAATTTGTAATAAGATCTACAGAAAAAATGAAATTATTACAAACGTATTCAAAAATAAAATGACTAAATCACTCACATTAATGGAAAAAAATCCTCATCACCCAATTTGTTTCACCTTGAACGTGTCTCAACCACTGGGCCAGAAAGTTCCTGCGACTTTCTGGCTCAGTGGTTGAGACACGGCTTCAACCTAAACGGCTTGGATTCGATCCCTATCGCTGGAGCAAAAGGATTATCTTGCGTAAGAGCTGAAATATTCAGCATGATAGATTTCGCGAAATTTCTGGCGAAATACGGAAAAACTTGAAACGAATTTTTCTGAAATTACTGACAACAGAAAACCTGTGAAAATACGAACAGTTTAAAAAAAGGGGGGGGGGCACTTTCAAAAACGGAAATTCAGTTAAAAGACGGAATATTTCACAGTGTAAGAGAAAAACAAACAAATAAACCGAGGAACAAGCCACTTATTGATCAAGCTGAGCGCGCAAGATTGCAGCAGTGGAAGTCAAATCAAACAACAGAAAATTTGTCAACGCTGTCGTCTCTTGTTTGATTTTGGCTCTTTATCTACAAATAAACATATATTTAGAACATTATGTTTTAAAAAGGGATGCAAGGTCAGGCGATGCACAAAACATAATAAAGCCTCACCTTGATAAATGTCAACCCCCGGCTTTTCGCGGTGCATCCTGTCCCACAGAACGGACCGACAACATAGCGGTATAATCAACTTCTATTTCGTTGGGTATAATAACTATACCACCGGGATTAGAAGAAATGCTATCCCACACTCATCAAACCGCTTCGCCGACGTGGTGAATTATGTTCCCCTTCCCACCACCAATGATTCCACAACTCAAAGTTTGGCCCTCAGTTCCCGGCAGCTGGAATGTACCTGGCTAAGGCACATCATGACATGATCAGAGTAAAATCCTTGAATGGCAATGAGTTGGATAAATTGCCAGGAGAACTACCGCCGATGGAAACTGAGATTTTATCGGATACCAGGGGACAGGAAAAGACCCAGAAGACCACGTGAGAGATGGATGGATGAAATTCGAAAGCCTGCCGGAGCGAAAATGGGGAAGACTGGCTCATCAAGACAGATCATTGTGAAAGAAACTTGGGGTGACCTTCATCCAGCAGTGGATTGCCAATGGTTGACAATGATGATGATGATGATAATGTCTTAAAAGAAAAATGTTTGATAATGCATGCTTCCAGTGCTTACATATGGTGCAGAGACGTGGACCTTAACTAAAAGAGATATACAAAGACTTCAGACAACTGATAGAAGCCTGGAGAGATGCATGCTTGGTGTAACCAGGAGAGATACGAAGAGGAACTCGTGGATCAGGAAAATGACAGGAGTGGAAGACAAGGCATCAAAGTTCACAAACTGTTTTTGCACGATAAAAAAGGTAGTTAAAAGCTGATGATAAATTAAAAGACTTTCCTAAGTACAATTAAAACATCACAGTTAAAAAACATAAGACCTTTCGGGGCCGCGTCGGTCCCATCCTCAGATGTAACACAATCACACAATACACGAAGGAACAATGATATAAATACATCAAGAAAACAGTCACATGATTAGGTGGCGTAGTTTGTAGGCGCAAATGAACCGAGAAGAAAAAGGCTTAATTGATGTTATTTAAAAATGTTCAAGTTCAGAATGGAGTTGTTCCTGGCTGTCAATGCGAGTTTCCATGCAATAGGAACTGTGATGTTTTAATTGTACTTAGTCATCATCATCATCATTTTCAACCATTATCAATCCACTGCTGGACGAAGGTCTCCCCAAGTTTCCTCCACAACGGTCTGTCTTGTGCCAGTCTCCTCCATGTCATCCCTGCATACTTTCGAATTTCATCCACCCATCTCCTATGTGGTCTTCTTCTGGGTCTTTTCCTGTCCCTTGGAATCCAATCTAAAATTTCGGCTGTCCATCGATGATCTGTCCTTCTGGCAGTATGTCCAGCCCATTGCCATTTCAGGGATTTAACTCTGATCATGATGTCTTCCACTCTTGTCATTTTTCGGATCCACGAGTTCCTCTTCTTATCTCTCCTGGTTACACCAAGCATGCACCTCTCCATGCTTTTTTGAGTTGTCTGCAGCCTTTGTATGTCTCTTTTAGTTAAGGTCCACGTCTCTGCACCATACGTAAGCACTGGAAGGATGCATTGATCAAACACTTTTCTTTTAAGACATAATGGCATATTGCTCTTGAAAATTATGCTGTTTCTTCCAAAAGCTCTCCAGGCAAGTTTTGTACGCCGATTAATTTCTTCATCAATGTGACCCTCACTTGATATCTGCTGTCCAAGATAAACGTACGTGTCTGTTATCTCCAGCTTTTCTCCATCAATCGATAAATCTTCATTTCTTGTAAAAGCATTGAACATCACTTTTGTCTTCTGAAAGTTCATTTTTAATCCCACTTCTTTACTCTTGTCAGCAAGTTCCTGGATCATACTCTGCAGCTCTGATGGGGTAGTTGCAAAAATGACTACGTCATCAGCAAAACGAAGGTGGGTTAGATAATCTCCATTAATCTTTATCCCCATGTTTTCCCAGCTCAGCGACTGAAAAACACCCTCCAATGTGGCATTAAAGAGCTTCGGAGATATGGTGTCACCTTGTCTCACTCCCTTTCCAATTTTTACGTGTGTTGTATTTTCAAACAGCCGAATCTTTGCACTTGCATTTTCATAGATGTTATTAATAATATTAATGTATGCATCTTCAATACCGCAGGTTTTCAGAGCCATTGTAACTGCTGATGGTTTCACCGAATCAAAGGCTTTTTCATAATCGATAAAAGCCATGCACATAGTAAAGTCTTTTAATTTATCATCAGCTTTTAACTACCTTTTTTATCGTGCAAAAACAGTTTGTGAACTTGGATCCCTTGTCTTGCTCAGCACGAATGTTTTCGATCTCTTATGCCATTTAAGTGGAAGACAACACAATCAGAATAAAATCCCTGAAATGCAATGGACTGGGCATATTATATTGCTAAAAGAACTGACCACCAATGTACAACTGAAATATTAGACTGGATATCAAGGGAAGGAATAAAACACAGAATAAGACCTCGTGGAAAATAGATGGATGAAATAATGGCAGATTATATGTGACTGTAGTTTCTATTTCTTCTCTATCTTTCTGTACATGTCACGGTAATCCCTTCCATCTTCTCCGTTTCATGTTCTTAATTGTATGGGCAACTTTTGCCAAGAGAACTGGAGGAACTTTAGTGCCTGTGTATCTCTTTACATCTGTAATAACGCATCATCTCTCTTTCCACGTTTTTCTTTAATTAACACACAGCACCGAAAAATTATATTGCGACACCGCTGGGATCAAAACCCAGATCTCTCGATAACTATATCATCCCTCATGTTCTACACAGAACTCGATGGCTGTGCTCTCGGTAACTTCCTGCTTAGACTGTATGAGCTGAGGAATGAAATATACCGGTGTCTACATGATGAAGAACATGATTTCTCTGACAAATTCGTTGGCGCAGACTTTCCAATAAAAAATGTTTTTTTCTTTTTTATCTATTTGAAAAACTGAATGCACTGAAAAAGTCCTTGCAGTAATACTAACATCTTGCAGCTTTCAAAGTTTCTGGGTTTAGGAAGAAAGCGATCCTTTGGAAAAGCAGTGTAAGCAAAGGTGACTATAAATGATTTCCTTCATTGGGCCAGTTTCTGCAAGCAAATGAGATGGCATTAAAGGAGAAACTGAGGACAGTTTTTGTGTTCTGTATTTGTCACAACTGCATCTTTACCTAGAAAAATATTTCCCAGAGGATGAAGTAGAGCCAATAAAATGGGTGAGAGACCCACTCAATGCTGAGATACCTCTGCTTTTCAACAGCAAGGAAGCAGAAGAGTTCATTGGCGTGTCAACTGACTCAACATTGAAAGTAAGGTTCCAGTCTCAGTCATTGCCTGAGTTTTGGTGCTAAACTGAAAATGAATACCCAGTGATAAGTAAGAGAGCCCTGCTTGTCTTGCTCCTGTTTGCTACTGCTTACCTTGATGAAGCTGGTTTCTCAAAAGTATCAGTAATCAAGTCAAAATATAGGGCAAAAATTTACATTGAAAAAGAAATGCAAAAATAAAGCCAAAATTTGATGCGCCATGTAAAGAAAAACAAGCACATCTGCCTTACTAGGATTTTGGTAATAAATTTAGACCTTTTTCTACTTTTTTTAAAATTCGCCTTTTTCCTGCTAATTAAAATCTATTTTTCCATAGCAGTTTTTTTTACTTTTGTTGTGTGGTTAATCTTACATGTGTTAAAAAAGATCGTTCAGCTTTTTAAAACATTTTTATAAATAATACTGTATCGTCTTTTAACCAATTAAACAACTGTTATAATTTTTATTTTGATACATACTATAATTGTAATGTAATACCTTCATCCCAATAATTTCGGGGAGAAAAGTGGAAGTACTACCGAGGCCGGGTTTACCCCACCTTAAAAAAAAGAAAAAAAAGTAACGTAACGGGGAGCCGCGGGTCGAAACAGTTTGGGAACCACTAAGTTAAGGTACACTTACGTCTCTAACTCGCGTAAAAATTGTTCGATTTCGATGAAAATTTTAGTATGTGGTAGGGGACCTCCTGGGGACGAACTCTATTGAAAATGGGCGAAGTAGGGTCAAAGGTCAGGACATAGGAACGGAATCCATTCCATTGCCCTTATGCGTCATAACTTGCGTAAAAATGCTTCGATTGTGACAAAACTTTATCATGTTGTTCCGAAGGTATACTGAACCGCTTCTGCTGAATATCATCGAAATGTGATCAAAGGTCAGGACACAGGAGCGAGATTTATTTTACAGCCATTATCCTCATAACTTGAGTAATGATTTCTGGTATGTTGGAAAGCGTATCATAATCAATGCATTGCATGATTTTACTAACTTGTTAGTTTGGTTTACTATAAAGTTACTGATTCACATGTAAGAACTGGAAGGACACACTGATTAAACACTTTTCTTTTAAGACATAATGGTAAATTGCTTTTGAAAATTGTATTGTTTCTTCCAAATGCTTTCCAGCCAAGTTTTACACGCCTACTAATTTCTTGTTTTATGTGGCCCTCGCTTGGTACCTGTAACTGTTGTACAAGGTAGATGTAGGTATCAGTTATTTATAAATTTTCAGAATATTTTTTATTTGAAAGGAGAAAGCACGTATAAAAACTGGAAATGGAATCAGCGTATCTTCCAACCACTATGAAACGATGTGAAATACGGAGCTACCGAAGATCGTTAAAAAAAAACAAAAAAAAAAACTGCATTTTATTTTTTAATTTTGCTTCTGGCATTGATGAAAATTTCCATGCGCAATTTAATTTCTTTTATCTGGATTTATTGTGAAAGTTTTTTTGTTTATTGATACTTGAGTTGTTTATTTGCAAATTAAATTTAAGCTCCTCCGCCTCCATCTCCGTTACGGTGCCAATTGATGCACTTACCAGCAATATCGCGTGACGCAAATGACGTGGAAATAATTCCTCTCAGAAATATCGGCTTTCCTACCCTACAACGCGCCGCAACTGCTGTGGAAATCCCGTCAGCTGTGGCAATGTCGTCATCCAGTAGGTGTCAGAGCAACATTTGGGAAGCATCGATTCCTTTTTTTCTTTTCTTTTTCAACTGTCTCTCGCTGCTCTGACAACCAGATAAAAACCGCAAGCCGTATAGCGATTTTTCGAAGGCGTTTTATCTTCTGCGAGGAAAAGCTGAACACCTTTTCGATTTGATTTGCGGAGCATTTTAGTAGTTCATATTAATATCCTTGATTTAAACCACCGCATCACCAAAAACTTTGATTTACAAAGATTTAACAAGATTTCTTCTGAATTTTATTCTAGTTTACTAAATCATTTGTTCAACTTATAAGATTTTGAAGAGTTCGTGTGTGCCCAAACAGAAGTCGAAAGACAGGACCGAAAAATATTTAAAGACCCTAAAAATGGGTAAAAACTTTGACAGTATTCCACAAAATGGCAGAAAAAGTACTTTATCTGAAAGCGAACTGTTCAAACGAATGGGAAATGAATTTCAGGAAGAATTACTTCTTCACAGATGTCTTTTATATGAAGAGCACTTTTTCTGCACATTTTGTTCATGAGATTTTTTGGTTCATCATGGTGGAAAAGACTACTACGCACGCACGCACACACAGGGGATCCACGTGCTCTCCGAAAAGCATGTGGATTATTCGAAAAGGCGTAACAAAAAAACATATTGCTTATTTTTAATAGCAAAACAGAGAATGCTGGTATATATATATCACGCTAATTTATAGGTATGGCGGCATTTATTGAAGAGTGCACTGTGAAAATCGTAGGATGCTCTTCAGTTAATTTACCATAAAATGCCTAAGGCCGTTAATAAAGCCTTGCCTGTGGATATTGAAATGCTAACCATACTTAGGTAAATGTAGCAAATGTAAGCACCAACTGAAATGTATCAGTAACTATGCGGGGGGAGGAAAATTCATAAAATGTTGAAGCATGTTAATACTAGGTGGATGCAATTAAAAATGCATAGATTAGAACAGGCTATTGAAACAATGGAAGTAATGAAGTGTCTTGTTTCTTCCTTTTTTTTTTTTTTATTGATTTGTCTTTACAGAAAGAAAAAACTTGTATTCATGTTTTAAAACATGAACTTCAGTAACTATGCTTTGATTTAATAGACAGGTTTATATCTGCTGTTTCAAAAGCTGATTCAGTTTTATCTATGAAATATCAAAAAGAAAAGTATCAAAGGGCAGATGAAGCTCTTGTTATAGCACTAGCAACAAGAACCTATCCGAAATGTAAAATCTGAAAACAGCTTTGCAAGATAGACTTAAATCATAAGAGGACAATGGTGCTAGTGTGAAATTTGAAAGCCTTTATTGTAGTAGGATTCTCTTTCTACAGAATGGACACTTGTACGAAAAAAAAAAGATATTTTACCATTATTAAATACACATACCGGCTACTAAATTACAAACTTTTATTCAATACCAAGTTGGACTTTTTCTATAGGCCGAATTACAGCAGGTATGCGGTTTAGCATAGATTTCATAAGGTGTTGGAGTGCATGTACGTCCACATCACACCAGAGATTCTGTTACGGAGAGTTAATTCTAGAATTTAGATATAGATATTAAATCTCATTTCGCAACGTTTATTTCGTTTCGTGCTCTTTTTCCTTTGTTTCCACGAAGCGTGAGAGAAATTTTGTTCTCCATTAAACATCGGAAGCACGGTTCATTTAGAGACGCCAGTTTGTCTCATTTTAGCGTCTACACCTTTGTATGTTGCAAGAGATTTTGTATTGTCTTGCTTATTTGATCCTTCACATTCCTCATTTGAACGCAGTCGACTGAAAGCGCAACTTTTACCTTGATGCTTTGTATTAGCCGACGCCGGCGTGCTTCTCACAGGAAGGAGGTGCAAGCAAAGGGGGGGGGGGCGAAGACAGTCTTCTCTGGATAGGAAAGCGAGCGGTCGCAGGAACACGAGGGTCAGGAAAGGCCTGAGTGTTAGGGAGAGGTGTTAAGCTGACCGGGGCGATGCAGGGATTCTCTGCAACACGAAAAGGTGACGGGAGACAGATTTAGGGAAGGGAAATTAGAGTTTCAGACGAACAGCGAGGAACAATTACAGAGCTGATGGACAATCTTTCTCCGATTAAGTAAAGAAAATAATAAATGTTTCTAAGAGATATAAAAGGATCGCGAAAATAATTCTTATAGCTATATTATCATTCTTATTATTATTGTCTTCAATCACGCAAGCTTAGAAAGCTAACATCAACCACGTAACAGTTCACCAGATAGGCATTTAACAGGCTCAGATTTGGCAGAAGACGACTTTGCTCCCGGATCTGTTCTTCCAACACGTCCCATACATTCTCAGTGGGTTTCAGTTCCGGGCTTTGTGGTGGACAGGGAAGATGGAAGTTTCTCATTCTCTCTGAACCACTACTGAACACATCTTACACGATGGACAGTAGAATTGTCGTCCATGAAACAGCTGTCATTTGCTGGATAAAAAGTCAACTTGATCGGCAACGATGTTCAGATAATCCTTGGAGGGCACTCAATCTTCCAGCAATATTAGGTTTAAAAGTTTTATATATGGTTATAAAAAGTTGTATCCTTGGGAACGCATACCGTACCAATACAACGTGCCCCGCACCATGACACCATCTCCAGAACCTTGAGTTGTGTTCACAAGCCAAGATGGGTCCATTGCTTCATGAGACTCCCGCCAAACTCTCTGCCTATCGTCGGTACAGAACGAAGGTGCACCGCGACTAGTCTAACCATCACATGACTTTTTTCCAGTGTCCAATTATGGTGTTCCTGACACCGCTGTGGACAAACTTTCCGTTCTTCACAGAGATCAGGAGTTTCCGTATTGGCCAGCCGCTGCCAATAATGACCCTCTTCAATTCCCTGCGTATAGTTCGCTTAGGCCTGGGTGGAACCAGTGCTGAGATGGGCCGAGCCCGAAAGCCCGAAGTCGACCCCGGGACCGAACCGGGCTTGGGCAGCATAATACTTACTGGAGTTGGAGCTCGAGCTCTGAGAGAGGGAGAGAATTTTGTTCCTTTCTCTTTTTTTTTTTTTTTTTTTTCCCCGTATGATTTAGCACACGACTTTTTTTTTTTTTTTTACACTTTCTAGTTGTTAAATAGAATTATTCGGCAACTGGTCTTCGATGGGGAGTGGGAACTCGGCAGGGCTATTAATTCCGGGCTTGGGTAAAAAATACCATACACTGTAAAAAAAAAAGTGGTGTGAATTCACGAAAAATTTCTGAAAATAACGTGCAGCAAAGTTGCCGGTAGGTATCCGTGTTTTTCAGAAATTTCCGTTTGTAAAAGTGCCCGTTCATTTTAACTTCCGTATTTCCACAGATATTTCCGTAGACAGAAATTCCGTTTATTTCAGAAATCTCCATTTCTGGTTTTCCGTACTTAAATTGAAATTCCACAAAATCAACAAACCAGCACAGCACTTACCCGCAGCGGTCAGGATCGAACACCCGACGCTATAGCTCGCCGGACAGGCAACTTGTGCCTTTAGCAACTGAAGCACAAACGCTCGGCAACCAGACTCACGTATGTCATAAAACGAATCGCACGACAAAGAAATTTTGTTTTTTGTCATTAATGTGAGTGATTTAATCATTTTATTTTCTTTTGGAGCTTTTTATTTTTCTGAATAGGTTTGTAATTTATTTATTTTTCCTATAGGAGGACTTTTCAAATATTAAGCATTTTTTTTTTTTTTTTTGATTGGAGGTTTAACGACCACCGTGAGCAACTCAATGGGCTATAAGCAGTCGCCTGTCCCTAATTTAGGGTCACTGGTTCCAGGGAAGGGAGAGAGCCAGTGCCGTAAGACAAACACAACATCCATGCCTCACCGGGATTCGAACCCGCACCCCTTCGGACGAATGATCAGAGGCCAACGCCTTAGACCACTGCGCCACCGGGGCGGCAAGCATTTTTCATCGTGGTTTTTCGAAGCAACAAATTGCTTTGCAACATGATTTTTTTAAACTGACAATGACTGATTTATCTTTAAAAAAGGTTAAATGTACTTTTTATAGTATTATTTCACACACCAAAAACCTAAATATGAAATCTACTCTCGATAGCTATAATAGCTTTTGTGTTGTCCAAAGACTGATACACAGACATCGTATAATCATCTGTACAATAAGTGCTCGGTTTCTTACAGTAACACAATATATAATAAGTAGCTGGTGCACCAAATAGGGGAAAAGAGAAATATCCTGGGCCACAAAAAACAAACAAAATCTATGTGATATGCTATCCACAATATCCGATATCGCTACGGAACTTTAAATTTCGACAGACGATTGAAATTTGAAAGTTAATCAAACCTCAAGTATTTCCACGAATCGTTACTATTAGAGGAAATTTCTCGTCATTATAAGCTACTATTAAGAGGAAATTTTTCGTCATACGGAAAAAGTGAGAACGGAGAATTTCCGTTAATATACAAAAATTTTTGCGGAAAGGTTTCTGAAAATTCAGAATTTTCCGTTAACAGATCTCTAAAACGGTAATTTACCGTCAATATAAGAAAGAAACTGCGGAAAGGTTTCTGAAAATTCAGAATTTTCCCGTGGCACGAAAAGTCTGTTAAATTCAGGTTTTTTTTTCGTCATTTCACGGAAAGGTAGTATCAAAAACATGCTTCGTTAATTCACGAAAGAAATGACGGACAGTTGTCCGTGAATTTCAGAATTTTTTTTTTTTTACAGTGTAGGTCATGAATTGCTGAATTTCTACGAAGGAAAATTTTCTCTAAGATCTATAGATAGTAAATAGCAAGCTGACGAAATTTTCCTTCCTACCTCAACGAGGCAGGCAGGCTCCCTGCTAATTCTATTGAGCAACGTACGACGTAGATTGTTGTGCCTCCCTATTTTTCCTCATGCCCGATTCTCCGAAACATTTCAGGAAGAAATGAATTGTCAAAGGAACTGTGGAAATAGATTACCATCCCTTACCCAACTCCACAGTTGAGAGACCTATCGCTTAATTGCATAGAAGGGAAAGCGTGGAAGTCTGGAAAAGGAGATATTTTTTTTTAAATGGCTAAACAGGTTCATCATAGTTTTCGAGCTCATTCGGGCCCGGGCTCTATCTTGCAATATAAAATTCGGGCTCGGGCTAACAAACTTCGGGCTCTTAAAATTGAGCCCGAACTCATCTCTGTCGGGAACAGCCTTCATTCATTGAATGCTTCGGTCAATTGCTGCACACAGGAAGTCCTATTTCTCCGTACAAACCTTCTTAGACGACGGCGATCTCGTTCCTGACAAATTGTAGTAGCGCCACAGTTACGTATCTGAGACAAGCAATTTAGGTTTATTTTCCCACTGATTAAACACCCGGGATATCTCCCCTTTTAAGAAACTAGTCAGCTTTACTGGTATCAAAATCGTCGCTCCAGCCAACCACAATAAGCGCTTTATCGAACTCTGAAAGATCCTTTGTTTTTCCCATTGTGATAAGATGTAGAGGATTTTAGGAAGGGGAGTGGTCTTAAACAACCCTTAGAAATAGAAAGCTATGAGATTTGGGCTAGAGTGCCCGATAGGAAAGTGACACGGAAGAGAGGTAGAAAGGGGAAGGAAGAGCCCTTATTTATTACCCGGGGGGGGTACCCAGGGTCCAACGGCTTAACGTGCCCATCCAACGCACGGCGGATATTTAGTGGTTCGAACGTTTGCACCTGTCTGGGGTCGCGAACCTGAGGTTTCTCCGTGGCAGTCACGAACGTTGACCACTCGGCCATCCGCGGATCCCAACTAGTGACCATTACCGACGAGCAGCAGTTTTAAATAGTTGCTTTGATCACGTGGTGGCACACGTGTCCACGTATTTCGCATATACGCTTAAGTGGCGTTTACGTACATTTGCATAAAGATTTTTCTAATTCAGTGGACGGTGTGAGTGTAAGTCTATTATTGGCACCTCATAAATATAAATCTATGAGTGTAAATTTGGATCTAAGCATTTCTCGAAAAAAAAAAAAAAAACACAAAAATTAGTTCCAACGATTTACCAGTAAAAATCTATGATACAATCGATAAAACATTCAGAAATAGAAAACAGCTCCTCACTTCCACCATGCAGGGCTTTTTTAAAAAGCATGTTACGAAAATTAACAAATGATGCACAAAAAGTTTCTCATAACAGAAGGAAATGACAAAGAGATTTTGAACTCGAACCGTTAAAAGAAGAAACACAGAAGGAACCAACCACGACAAAACTCTATGCTTTCTAGCGGAAGAATTTTGCATACTGCAAAAGTTGACAATATGCGAAAAGTATTCTTTTTTTTTTTTTTTTTTTTTGGTTGTAGGTTTAACGACTATTGTGAGCAATTCAATGGGCTATAAGCAGTCACCCGACCCTAATTTAGGGTCACGAGGTCCAGGGAAGGGAGAGCTGCAGCACTTTAAGACAAACACAACATCCATGCCTCACCGAGATTCGAACCCGGTCCCCTTCATGGACGAATGGTCATAAGTCAGCGCTTAGACCACAGCGCCACAGAAGCGGCAAAAAACTATTCTGCATGGCAAAAGCTATGCTAAGGGAAAAAAAAAAAAATTCAAGTACCTTTCCCGGAAGCAGAGATAGCGAGAAAAGGGTTTAAAGGTTTTGACCTTTACGCCTACTAGCTGTAAAGTTGTGCATTATTTAAAGATGATAAAGTTTTCCATCTTTATTGAAATGAAGGCATACAGTATAAGAAGAAATATCCCAATAGCGTTTTTAGAAGCGGAGATACAGGTTCAAATATACAAATACCAGCTAGCGAGAGCACTGTGAATTATAAAAAAAAATAGATGACACCGAATTTTCGGGTGTATAAGCACGTCTTTTGAATTCGTTCTGACGCAAATTAGATTTATCAAAGCTATTCAAAGTCAATGGAACTGGTATGGAAAACAATAGTATCTGACGGAAGAAAGACGTTTTTCAATCGGGTTTTTAATCCAGCAGATATTGTTGTAAACGGAATCGTTAAGAAAAATATGAATTTCTATTAGAAACATTTTGCACCGGAAACGCTCTCCAACGCAGAAATAATATTTCAAATCGGACTCTTAGAAACCGAGTTATAAAAAAAAATAAGATGTGACTTTATGCCCCCTGGTGGGAAAACCATGCATTATTTTAGGAAGAAACTATTCTCTAAAGGTTTTTCAAAATGAGCGACATAGTTCCAAGAAAAATTCATTTTTAGTAGAGTTTTCAGGAGTCCAGATTTTGTTGCAAGGTGTTGTACGTGATACAGGAAGAATTTTTCAAATCAGAGTTTTATAAGCAGAAATAACGCAGAAAACGCAATTTATCTCTGCGCCCCCTAGCGGAAAAGCCTATGATTTATTTGAAAATTTTTGAATTTATATGAAAAACATTTCGCATCAGAAACACTACCCAACAAAGAAGGAATTTTTCAAATCGGACTCCCAGAAGTACAGATATCGACAAAAATAAGATATACATCTACGCACCCTGGCGTAGAAACCATGCGTTATTTTAAGAAGAAAATGTTCCTAAAAGGTTTGTCGACATGAGTAGTATCGGTCTACAAACGACTTTCTTTTTTTTTCAATCGAGAATTTAGAAGCTCATATTTTGCTGCAAATACATGAGAAGCGGAAATTAAGACTGGTGGCCAAACTATTTTTTTTTTTTTTTTAATTAGAAATTATGTGCAAAAAGGATTTCTTATCAGGAGCTGTATCCGCCAAAGAAAACATTTTTCAAATTGGAGATTTACAAGCAGAGATATAGGTGGAAACGCAATTTACCTTTACGTCCCCTAGCGGAAAGTCTATGAATTATTTGAAAATTTTGAAATTATATGAAAAACATGTCACACTGAAAACACTATCCAACAAAGAAGGAATTTTTCAAATCGGACTCCTACAAGTAGAGATATTGACAAAAATAAGATATACATCTACGCCCCCTGGCGGAGAAACCATGGAATATTTTAAGAAGAAAATATTTGGAAAGGTTTATCGGCGTGAGTGGCATCGGTCCACGAAAGAATATTTTCAATCGAGATTTTAGAAGCTCAGATTTTTATGGCAAAAACATCAGAAGCAAAAATTAACGCTTACGCCCCCTGGTGGTCAAAGTATTCTTTACCAAAAATTTGAAATTATACACAAAAGATTTTTTATCATGAGCTGCATCCGCTAAAGAAAACATTTTTCAAATCTGAGTTTTAGAAGAGATATCGGGGAAAACGTAATTTACTTTTACGCCCCCTAGCGGAAAAATCTATGCGTAATTTGAAAAAGTATACTCTTCGACATAAATGGAATCGAAAGATAAAAGAATTTTTTCAATCGGATGTTTAGAAGTAAATATATGGAATAAAACGTATTTTTGAATTCGACATCATCTGCCTTTACGCCCTCTAGCGGCGAAATTACACATCGTAAAAAAAAAAAAAACCGAAATGATCATCATTCGGATATTTCAAGCTTCCCAATGCAAAAAGAATTTTTCAAATCGGACTAATAGTTGCAGAGATATCGTGTCTACAGACAGACGGACGGACAAACCGATAACATAAGCATGATCTTTTTTTACAAAAGACATGCTAAAAACTACACAAACAAACGCAAAGCATTCCACAATGTAGATGGTATCCGGTGATAAAAGATTTTTTTTTAATCGGAGTTTCAGAAGAGGAGATACCAAGAAAAAACAAATCTAACATTTGCGTCCCCTAGCGACGACACTGCATTATTTTGGAAAGGAAATACACACAAAATGTTTTTACAGTTAGTATTTTTAGATCCGCATTTATTGTTGCAAACATGCTGTAAACGGAAATGTGTGCTTACGCTCTCTAGGGTCACACTTAGGCGTTCATAAAAAATTTAAATTATATGAGAAACATTTTGCGCCGAAAACGCCCTCCGGTGAAGAATTTTTCAAATCGAACTCTTAGAAGCAGGAATATCGACAAAAATAAGATATGCATCTACATCCCCCTACAGGAAAACCCAGGCACTATTTTACGAAAAAGTATTCTCAAAAGGTTTTCCGAGGTGAGTTGTATCGGTTCACGATGAAAATTTTTTAATCACGTTTTCAGAAGCTCAGATTTTGCCGCAAATACATCAGAAACATAAATAAACATTTACGCTTCCTGGTGGCCAAATTATTCTCTACCAAAAATTTAAATTATATGTAGAACATTTCCCACGAAGAGCTGTATCCTACGCTGAGAGAATTTTTCAAACAGGCCTTTTAGAAGCGAAGATATAAAGGAAATCGCAATTTACCTTTACGACCCATAGCGGAAAATCTATGCATTACTTTACAAAAAAAAAAAAAAAAACTGTACCCCCAAAATAGCTTTTTTATATGAATGGTATCGTAAGGAAAGAAATTTTTTCAATCGGATATTTTGAAGCAAATATATGAAAAAAATTTATTTTCAGTTCGATAGCATCTGCATTTACGCCCTCTAGCGGCGAAATAATGTATCGGGAAAACACGGGAAGCAAGGATGATTGTTCTCACGTTTCAAGCTTTCCAATGCAAAAAGAATTTTTCAAATGGGACTAATAGTTGCAGACATACTGTCCACAGATGAACGGATGGATGGACAAAGTGATAGTTTTTTATAAAAGACGTGCGCACTTTTTAAACATGCCAGACTGTGAAGCACAAATAGATTGAAACCACAGCGCGATTTAATTCTTAAAATAACGAATTGTGAACGACGACGTTTTTATTTTGATCTCCACCTCTGAGTGATGGACAACTGGACCTGAAACCAGTTCCGTCATATGCAACAAATTTGGGTCAGAGCCCATCAAATCCACCACCTGCAGGCGCTTAAGAATCTCAAGCGGATCAAGGTCATTGAGAAACGGGATGAAAAAAGATCATCTATGTAAATTACTCTCTCCAAGGACACTTCAAAAGAAAGAGAAAATTAGTTTGGTTTTTTCTATCATGTTCCTCTATTAACTGATACTGAACAACTCCGATCAGCCACCAACTTTCTTTCAGTTTAAATCACTGAGGGGAAAAAAATTGCAAACCAGGCATTTAAGAGAACAAAATTCTATTTATTAACCCTTTGAACTATGACCAACTAACTGAAGTTGCTGCACAGCTAGAACAAAGGAAAACCTACAACGAAACACGATGAAGATACAAAAGCAGTTGAAACCAATGCTTAAGTATTTTCAACATCAGCTGAAACAATTGCTTAAAACATAAGTGCGCTAATTTTGCCAAACTACATCATATGACGATATCCAAAAATAACGCATAAATTTATGCGGCCTACATCATGACCAAAACACGGTGATTTCAATGAGATTACATCAATGATAAATAAAATATAAATACACGCAAAAAAAAATACAACACATATCTTGAAACAAAAACAAACAAAAAAACTTAATATGCGTACGAAATTTAAAGCTGTTTCACTCTCAGAAAAGCCAAATTCAATGCTGTCGAGATTTTTCAGTCGGTAAGAAGAGTCTGTCTGCTTGACGCTGCCCAGCAATTTCCCATCTCGTTTCATGATCAGGAACGTCTTCGGGAGGAGTTTTCCTCTCTTACATCAACAACGGCTGAAAAATCAATGTTATCACAACCTTCTCTTTTAAAGCTTTACCCTCAGTTCGCACTCTACTCTTGCACTTCGAGAAAACAACCTGTCGTGAATTTGAATTTTGGAGATGAACCAGAACTTGACAGTACTTTGAAATCAGTGAAGACAATGCCCTCACCCATCACCCCCTAATAGTGATGCCTCACCCCACTCTCTCCCTAGATATCAATCAGGCCAATCACTAAAGATTTCAGAAATTTTTCTACTTCAGTTTAGCTCACGAAAACAGTACTGGAATGATTCAGCATTTTCCATTTCATTCATCAGCTCCCCCCCCCACCACCACCACCACAACACCCCCACTATTGCAACAGCTTTTTGTTCACCATGAACCCCAAACTAATAGTCGCATTTTTTCGTTTTAACGCAAACTTAATTCAGAATGTACACTGGCGTGCAAAACTTAAGGACCGTTTGCTTTTCTCGCCGTAGCTTCGCAATGAAGCTGCCTGGATAGATGAATGACATACCACAGAGATCTCAGTATGTACCAAACGGAGGAATGAACAAACACATGTGCAAAAATGAATACAAAAGTGTACACTGGGAGTTTACTAAGAAATGACCGTAAAGCAGTACACACCATGGTACAGAGCCATCGTTTCCACAGATGGATTGCAGCAAAGAAATGGTCGCCCGTAAGGAATACAATGTCCCCTAACAGCAATGGCTGCGTTACAGCATCTGGCCATACTTAACACGAGGCTGTCGATGAGCTCTTGGGGCAACTTTGCTCATTCCTCTCGTAGTGCACGTTTTACAACTGGTTGACGACATTTTCCAGCGGATGTGGGCGTGCCGCAAAATGTCTCCCCAGAGCGTCCCACACATGTTTTATGGGATTTAGATCCGGGGAGTACGCAGGCCAATCCATACGAGTGATATCCTCACTTTCCAGCAGCTCATCTACTCTACTGCACGTGTACGATGGGGTCTCGCGTTATCGTTCATAAACACGAACTCGGAACCAGTGGCACCTCGGAATAGACATGCATATATGGGGAAGGAGCACCTCATCGCAGTAGCGGTATGCGGTTACGGAATCTTCGGAAAGGTGGAGCTCTGTACGACCATCTAGCGTAATGCCTCCCCAGACGAGTACACCAACACCGCCATACTCTTTCGGTAATATCAGCCGGTCGATAACGTGTTCCCACCTCTCTCCAGGTCAGCTGACGTCCAGAATCACTCGTGGTACTGAAACGTCTCTCAACCGTGAAGAGTACCGTACCTCATTGCTCTATGGTCCAATCATCCTTGGGGTTCTTACACCATTGTAATCGATGTCTCCGATGGGTAGTCTTTAATGGGATGTAACGTTCAGGTTATCGGGCAAATAGTTCACCTTTATGTAGACGTCTGGCAACGGTGAACCGCGATACGGCGAGTCGTGTGGTCATCTGCAGTTGCTTCGCGATATTGTCCGCTGTCTGGCGTCGATCACGTTTGGCCTGTAGGACCATATATCGGCCATCTCTTGCTGTTGTTTTCAGTGGCCTACCACCACCGACCTTTCTAACATATGTTCCTGTCGTTTGGAAGGTCTTCAACGCACGCGAAACAATGCTATGGGTCACACCGAACTCGTGGCGACACTCGTTACGATTCGCCCCTCTTCCAGCTTGTAGTCATCTAAATGTCTCCGCGTGGACATTTTCTCGTCTGCGATACACTAACAAACCACTCGAACCTCTTTACAGCGCCGCACACTTTCGCTTTCCGTTTCCTGCGAGATGCTCCTTATACCCATTTCAGCGCTGCCATGTGACCTGCGACATCACATTTCGGAAATTTGCATACGCATCGTCTTTCTACTGATCCGCTTGCGCTATATGCAAATCGCCTCAAGCTTGTGTGTTTCACTCTGCGGCACTAGTGTCCGTCCTGAAGTTTTGCACGCCAGTGTATGCGATCAATTGGGAAAACATTAGATACCTACCTAATTGCGTGTCGATCCTCTTCTAGCACGAATAAACAGCCTGTACACGCCGAGGCATCAACTCCGCCAGATGCCGAAGGGTTTACGGAGGTAATTCCAACCATGCCTGCTGCAGCATTATCCACAACTCCGCCGGAGACGTCGCGTCGGTCCAGGGTTCATGAATCTGATGTTCCGCTCCAAAGAGCTTCCTGTTTGCTATCTTGGCTGGACTGACTTATTGGTTTTTTTGGCGGGGGGGGGGGACTAAATGAACCCAAAGAATCTCCAGTTTTTTTGTGATGTTTTTAGTTGTAAATATAACGTTTTTATCCCAACATTTTTTTAATGGGATGCTTCGACGTTACTCTGATTATCCAGATATATAGAATTATCGCTTGTAACGTTGTTTCCTCTTTAGGATCTATTATGTATTTGTTGGCGGTTCTATATTTAGCCATTTTGGTGTGAGAATCTTTGGTGGTGAAGTTTGGGGTAAAGAGAGGGTTATTATGTGAGAGGAAGCCTTGGGAGACACTGGGTGGTTCCAAACTCAGATGAGTGTTCCTCGAGATATGCCTGGGTGGTTGCGGCCCGGTGGGGCGGCGCATTGTTCTTCTGAAACTGACCATCGGCTGCTGGAGGCGCGAAGGCCATGACAGCGTGTGCGTGATCAGCCAGCACATGCATGTAACGCGCAGCGGTTAAGTAACTCTCCAAACACATTAAGAAACCTAGTGTGTCCCATGAGATGGCTCCCCAAACCATCACAGAGCCATCCTAGAGAGCTTCCATAGGGTTTAAATCGGGGGTTCTTGGGGGCCCACTGGATGGTTCCAAACTCAGATGAGTGTTCCTCGAGTCATGCCTAAGTGGCTGCGGCTCATTATTCTGTGAAATAGACCATCGGCCGCAGGATGCTCGGAGGCCATGAAACATACATGAGATCAACCAAGAAACAAAGAAGCTGAACTTTTTAACGGGAAGAAAAATCAGAACGCGCGAAGAGCAAGTGTGAACATAACGCAGCACGAAATGGAATTCATTGTAATTTATTACGTAAATATTGAACTAGAGCACACGCTGTATCACAACATAAAATTATTGAATTCAAAACAAAATAATATAGTTTTAAAAGACATTGCTTTAAATACAGTAATTGTTTTGTTTTGTTGTTGTACTTGCTAGAACATCAGCCCAAGTTTCCTCTTGTATTGTTTTCTTCTCAACAAGTTCCACGGCCACATTTGCCTTTTGTTGACTATGCAGCAGGCATTGCTTAATTTTATTTTCTGTTGATATGATTCCCTTCCCATTTCTTCATTGTTGCTTTCCTTTTCTTTCTTTTTTTTTCTTTTTTAATTCCCTAAGATGACAATTTTATCTATCATGCTGAAAGCACTTTCAGACTGAGGACCATGAATGGATGACATCAAAGCTTTTATTATTTTAGGTAACTTTGAACATTATGCATCAATTCAATCAAATTTCACCTCCCTTATCAAGCTTAAATCCAAACATTTATGGGGGAAAGTTACATTTAACAACAATACAGGAGAGTGAGAACATCATGGGGGGAAAACATTGCGATTACAGAAGAAATCTGAGCTTCGTTTGACTTCTGTTTTCAAAAATGTTTCCCCCATTTTTAAACTAAGATACAAAAATTTAAGGAATGCAAGGCTACTAAGTAAAAATACTGGGCAGAAGGTACATCGCGAGAGAGAAAAATTAAGATTACAGGAGAAATCTTCCCCTCCGTCTAACATCCGTTTTTGAAAGTTTTGAAACACGGAATTCCGTCCTCCAAGGGAAAATGGATGTCCCACCATCTCCAATCCCCGAAATTCCTGTTCAGTTGTGCACAGGAATTTCCGTTATCGTTATGTCTTAAACGATAACGGAAATGGCGGAATTCCTCTATTCCACGGAAGAATCTCATGCCTGAAGACTACAGTGAAATTTTTGCGCTGCCTTTACTTACGTTTTCGGAAATCGTTGCCCACAGTTTCATGCTGAAATATAAACATTTACGCAATAAAATCATACTTAACAACAATACTGGACAGAGGCAACATCGTGAGCAAAAAAAAATTGCGATTACGGGAAAAGCCTTCACTCCGTTTAAATTCCGTTTTCGAAAGTTTCGGAAGACGAAATACTGCTCCGTGATGGAAAAGGACACCCCCACCCCCACCCCACTAATGGCAAAAAAGGAAATGTCTTCAGTTTTGCATCGATCTCGAGAATGACCCAAATGACGACAGGAAAAGCGGATTTCCTCGAATCCGCTGAAGAATCTCATGTATGATGAAACCGTGTTGAATCACACGTGTTGGTAGCACGCAGCAGTTAAGGACTTCAACAGGTGTCTCATGAGAAGGCTAATCAAACCATCACACAGCCATCTACACCTTAAACAGAGCTGACCTCGCACGACGGAGCCATGGCCTATCGCTGCGACTAAAAGTAGTTCCCAACATTTTCCATGAAAACCAACGCATTTATTGCCCAGAATCACACTTTTCATTGTCCTAGCTCTTTACTTATAAGTGCATATAATTATTTTAGACAAATCTAACAAGTTAGTACAATCATGCAATGCATTGATTATGATACGCTTTCCCACATACCAGAAATCATTACTCAAGTTATGAGGAAAATGGCTGTACAATAAATCTCGCTCCTATGACCTGACCTTTGACCCCATTTCGATGATATTCAACAGAACCGGCAAAGTATACTTCCGAAACAACATGATAAAGTTTTGTTTTAATCGAAGCATTTTTACGTAAGTTATAACGCATAAGGGCGATGGAATGGATCCCGCTCCTATGTCCTGACCTTTAACCCCATTTCGCCCATTTTCAATAGGGTTCGTCCCCAGGTGTTCCCCTACCACATACTAAAATTTCATCGAAATCGAACCATTTTCACGGGAGTTATCGTGCGGACAGACGGACAAAGCTGGAGCATATAACCTTCTTTAACCTACGGTTGGAAAGCGTAAAAAATGATCTATTTTCAGAAATTAAGTTTTAAAATTAGACCAACACAAGCATGCGTAGATGTGCAGTGTTTGGGAGACAAGGCTGCCAATGAGTTGATAGGGGAAGTGATTGACAGCTGCTAACAGAATGACACAGTGGGGAGTGCCGCGGATGAACAAAACTCTCGGATGTACCCGAAGGCTTAGTGAGTGCGTACGCTTTTGAACCTTAAACGGCAGTGTCATTTTAGGGTGAATCGAAGTATAGTCTACGTGGACCCCGGTCATCAATGGCGTGTAGTCGGCCACTGATTGCTCTCTGGGCGCTGGTACGTCCGTCGATGGTATACTCGCGGTACACAATAGATAGTCTACGTTGACCCCAGTCATCAATGGCGTGTAGTCGGCCACTGATTGTTCTCTGGGCGCTGGTACGTCCGTCGATGATATACTCGCGGTACACAATAGATAGTCCACGTCGGCCACTGATTGCTCTCTGGGCGCTGTTACGTCCGTCGATGGTATACTCGCGGAACACAATTGATAGTCCACGTCGACCCCAGTCATCAATGGCGTGTAGTCGGCCACTGATTGCTCTCAAGGCGCTGGTACGTCCGTCGATGATATATTCGCGGTACACAATTGATAGTCCACGTCGACCGCAGTCATCAATGGCGTGTAGTCGGGAACTGATTGCTCTCTGGGCGCTGTTACGTCCGTCGATGGTATACTCGCGGAACACAATTGATAGTCCACGTCGACCCCAGTCATCAATGGCATGTAGTCGGCCACTGATTGCTCTCTGGGCGCTGGTACGTCCGTCGATGATATACTCGCGGTACACAATAGATAGTGTACGTCGACCCCAGTCATCAATGGCGTGTAGTCGGCCACTGATTGCTCTCTGGGCACTGGTACGTCCGTCGATGATATACTCGCGGTACACAAAAGATAGTCTACGTCGACCCCAGTCATCAATGGCGTGTAGTCGGCCACTGATTGCTCTCTGGGCGCTGACACGTCCGTCGATGGTATACTCGCGGTACACCTTTGATACGGTTACCCTCGTAAACCCTAGGGTTACCAGTTGCGTTATAGAATGACCTACCTGTCTTGCGCCACGTTTATACCCATGTTCTTCGATTGCGATACGCTGTTGAGAAGCCTTGCCGTCGCCTCTTTATCGCCTGCGTTCGATCTGTGTCTGTTCCACTCTGCGCTGGGATGCCCGTGTCAACTGCCCATCAAACCTATCTCAAATGTTTGATCTACTGAGTGTACACTGAAGAAGTAAATTATCAGGAACATCCAACAGCAATGAGGCACGTGCCATCCTTACGTACGAAACTATGTCGTTGAGATGGCTTTATGAAAAGCTTACTGCAAAGGATTCAGACGTGTCCGAAATGTAGATAGCAGCAATACGGGAAAAGACTTGTGATTTAAGCGACTTTGAAACAAGTATAATAGTGGGCGTCAGGTTGGCAGGTGGAAACATGTTTGAAACGAGAAACCTTATCTGCTATGCAAAAACAATTGGATCGAAGGTGTTCGACGAGTGATGTACAAACGATAAAACAAGCAGGATGCGGTCTTCCTGTGGACGGAAACAACTGGTCGATGCTTCAGTGCATTGGCAGTTAGGGAGAATTGTACGAGGTAACAGACGAGCCCCATTGCGCTAATCAATTGCGCATTGCAACAGCGGTATCGTGAGAATTCCAGCATACACAGCAAACCGCACATTTGCGGGAATGGGATGTAATAGCAGACTTCGAGTACTATTCGTCTCTGCTAAAAATCGACAAATTTGTCTGCAGTGGGCATGTGAGCATCAAAATTGGACCCTTGAGAACTGAAAAAATATCGCCTGGTCCGATGATTCACGCTTTCAGTTAACACACGGCGATCGAAGGGCCAAAATATGGCGTCAACAGCACGAATCGATAGATTCCAGGTGCCTAGCGTGAACTATACAAGCTAGTGGTGGCGGTGTAACGGTCTGGGGTCTGTTTTCATGGCGGCCATTGGGTTTCTTAATACCTCTGGGTCACCATTTGACCATTTGGATGCCACGAGGTATCTTAGCATCACTGGAAACCAGGTACGCCTGTGCATGTGTAAGGGTCATCCGTCACACAGGGGTCTTTGGGGGGAGGGGGTCGAGGGTTAAACGACCACAGTGTGCAACTCAATGGGCTATAAGCAGTCGCCTGTCCAAAATTTAGGGTTATTAGCTCCAGGGAAGGGACAGAGCCGGTGTCGTAAGGCACAAACACAACACCCATGCCTTATCGGGATTTGAACCTGGACCCATGTCGGACGAATAGTCAGAAGCCAGCGCTTAGACAGGGGTCTAAAGCTTGGATCGTCACATATTTGTTCCAGGAGCACGAGCTTCAAATGGTTAAAATGGCCCCCACAGTCCACAGATCTTTACCAAGTATAACACCTGTGGGATGAGATTGACATTCGTAACAAAGATCTCCTCCAGCAAACATGCGGCAATCAACCCACGGCCATCTAATCCGCTTGGCCGAAACTAACTACAGAACTATATCAGCATCTCGTTGAATCTATGCCATATAGAATCGAGGCTGCTTTGAATGTCAAACGGGCGGCTCATCACGTTATTAGGTAGGTGTTCCTAATAATTTGCTACTTCGGTGTACGAAAATTTCAACAGATATAATAACAATCTTGACTGTGAGATACATTCAGTATGCGGTCAGTAATTTACGTGATTTTTCAGTTTTACACGAAAAACCTTCAGTCTCTATGAAAACAAATTGCGTTCTTAAGTCTCATAGACATTTCTAATTTGAGCATGAAAATATTACACAGACTACGGAAAAACGTCTTTTTTTTTTTTTTTTTTTTTTTTTTTTTTTCGGTCGGCGATGGCCGGGTGACATGAGGTATACTGGCTTTTGACCATTCGTCCGAGACGGATCTAAGTTCGAATCTTGAATGAGGCACACGTGGTGATTTTTTCCGCGGTGCTGCCTGCCTCTGTCCCTTCCTTGGAACCAATGACCCAAAACTAGGGAAGGGTGACAGCTTAGAGCTCCTCATGGTGGTTGTTAAAACCAGGAAGAAAAAAATTTGCAACCACTCTGAGCTGAGAACTTGTCCCCAGCTAAATAGTTTGCAAGTTTTTCTATGCTCCACGTTCATTCCGATTCACAATGCATGTAGCAAAAGGAACACGTATCTGATTGATTACTGAATGAAAGTTTTAAGCTCCGTGTGCTGGGAACGAAAGAGAAGTAAGCACGCCGACTGGAGCAATAACTTAAATCAAACCCTGTTTAATTAAATTCGATGCAACAAAAGATAAACCCATTTTTCTTTCTTCACTAAATCACCCTGATCCGTTTTCAGTTAAAAAGAATAGGTACGAGTTCTCCCCAGACAATTATGTGAAATGGGTCATTTAAAGACGATGCCGAATGAGAAAAAAAAAAAAAAACGCACGTAATTTTTCTCTCCCTCTTTCTGCCACGAATATTAACCTTATAAGTTGAAGCGGTCCTGGGTTACTCAACAAATAATTATACTAAAAAACTATTACATATTTAAAAGCGTACCCCCTCACCCGAAAAAAAATTAGGTACGTGATATCTTTTCATCTATATTTTTCGCATTCGTCATACATTTAAATTTATTTTTAAAGATTCTACTCAGAACTGTGCTGTAACCACGGTAACAAAAGAATCCCACAAGCAATTATCCTTTTGTTTTTATTGATGAAATACAAGATCTATTTAATTTCAAACTTTGTACTGCGATCGACGAAATACAGACGCCTGCAAATTTAATTTGGTTCCGTGCAAGTATTATTACCTTCTACTCTACAAACGCTTTTTCTACCCAAAAGTCTCAACAGCCACAAAGCAAAAAAATAAAAAATAAAATAAAAAATAGACATCTTTGAATTTCGCAGCAGTTCTTGAGTCCTCTCGCTAGGGGCGCGTTCCGTATCACCACATGCTTGAAAGTCACTCTTAATTTCACATTAGAACCATTTCACGTAACTTCTTTCTTGCGAAAATCTAAGAATAATACACGAAGTATATATATCCTTAACCAGTAACGAAATCCTGGCGGCTGATATAAAGAAAGGAGCATTTCGTTCGCCCCCTCCCCACCCCAGCAACACACACGTGAGATACATTTTATGAAAATTATTAATTTTAGCTCGTATCAATTTATTATATTTCGGAATTTGAAAAGCGGCGTAAATACACATTTTATACCAACATCTCCGCAGCAGAATTTTTTTTTTTTTTTAGTTGGAGGTTTAACGACCACCATGAGCAACTTCAATGGGCTATAAGCAGTCGCCCGTCCCTAATTTAGGGTCACTGGTTCCAGGGAAGGGAGAGAGCCAGTGCCGTAAGACAAACACAACATCCATGCCTGACCGGGATTCGAACTCGGGCCCCTTTAGGAAGGATGATCAGAGGCCATCGCTTAGACCACTGCGCCACCGGGGCGGCAGCAGCAGAAAATAGATGGGAAATTTTTACTTGAATCCTGACAAACATATTTCATGTAATTTCCGAAATTTTTGTGATGCCCAATTTTCCCTGTCGTTAACGTAATTCTGTGTTGCTATTTCTAAGATACCGCTGCTCCCAGAAGTTGTCTAGCGATCTTTCTGCCTTTCTTATTCGCTTTTATTCAATCTAGGCCGGGAGGGGGGGTATTGGATAAGCAGCATATCTTAAACTATAAACTACCACAAGCTGATTCTAGATGTTTCTTAACCTGGAAGACACAGGAAAGATGTCAGCGTTCCTCCAAAGTCAGGGAAAGGGACACCCATGGTGGAAGTGCTGCGTTAGTCTCAAGTGGCGTAACAATGAACGGACGAACTCGTTTCATGTTTTTCATGGAGGGCTCCCGCTCGTTGCTCAGAAATATAGAGGACAGAACTTCGAACCTTTTTTTAGAGATGCTGCTGGTCCTGACTATCTATTTATGGGAAGCAAAGTGTCCTCAAAGAGTTTCCCTAGCGGAGGGATACTTGAAAACTGAAGACATCCAACGAATGGCGTGGCCAGCAAGGTCTCCAGACTTAAATTCCATCGAACACGTGTGAGACGTCCTTGGAAGGAGGATAGCAAACCTGCGGCCATCTCCTCGGTTGCTCGGCGAGTTAAAGGCAGCCCTGGTGGCCAACTGGGATTTGTGGGCCGCGTGTGGCCTAGTGGGCAACGTTCGTGACTGCGGCAGAAAGGACCTTAGGTTCGATCCCAAGCAAGTACGAAAGCTTGATCCACTAAATATCCGCCGTGCGTTGGATGGGCACGTTAAGCCGTCGGACCCCGGGTACTGACACCCCCCCGGTAATAAATAAAGGCGTCTTCCTCCCCCGTTCTACTTCGCTTCCGTGTCACTTTCCTATCTGGCGCTGTAGCCCAAATCTCCTAACTTCCTATTTTTAAGGGTTGTTTAAGACCTGGGGTCAGACACTCCCTAAAATCCTCTACATACAGTACGATCATTATGATCAATTTGGATTTGTTGCCTCACTCTCTTCCGAATATTGAACATCATTCACCGCTGTAAAGAATGTTCATCCGTTGGATCGCATCATGCTTAAAATAGTATAACTAGCAGCCCTGGTGGCGCAGTGGTCTAAGCGATGGCCTCTGATCACTCGTCCAAGATGGGTCCGGGTTCGAATCCCGGTGAGGCATGGATGTTGTGTTTGTCTTACGGCACTGGCTCTCTCAATTCCCTGGAACCAGTGACCCTAAATTACGGACGGGCGACTGCTTATAGCCCATTGAGTTGCTCACTGTGGTCGTTAAACCTTTAGTTTAAAAAAACAACAACGTTATATCTATACTAGTAATCCGAATTTATTAGCGTAGAATAGAAATTAAAATTTCTAGAATACAAATTAAAATTTCTATTCTATACTAGAATAGAACTTTGATTTCTCTAAGTTTCTATTGTATACAATTACTGAATTTCTATACTAGTAATCAAAGTTTCTATTCTAATTTCTAATCAAAAGGATCAATAAATACTTTTTGTTGATGCCTTTGTGAAGTTTTTGAGTGCCTTACATCGAAGTCTGTAAATATGCTTCACTGTGATACAACCACTGAAACCACTGTTTTATACCCTCCGACAGTTGTTCTTGTGCACACGTTTCATTGTTATACTACAAAGCATTGCTTATACGCTCGATGTATTGCAGTACAATAAACCACACCGTGAATTTAAGAAGATATACATTTTTTTTCTGTCACCTTAATTTCGTGAAGCATCCCACAGCTATGTGTGCATGATGTTGAGGATCTTCATTCATTCTCCATCTATTATAGACTTGTCACCTACTGTAATACACATTCCCTTCTCTTCCTTCCCGTCTGTTGGCGTTTCCTCCCATGTTTACTGTTTTATTTTCCTTTAACGGCGGTAGATGGCGCCGCGGCGCTTCCGCTGAACAGGCGCTCCTATTGGACTTTTACTTTTAAAGATACCGTCAGTGACGGAGCATGCGCGCGCTCTTAGAGTAGAACTATTAAGTCAATATTTATTCTTTTAAACGGCGAATTTTAATCTAATTTTGTTTCCTTAATTTCATTTAGTCAGTAGACTTCAATTTTATTTTTATAAACGGCTTGTGTGCATGGGCGGGCGCACGCATCGAATCACAAGCCAGCATACCGTTTTATTTTCGAAGTTGTGTTCTGGTTATAATATGTCACTTTTAAACAGTGCCCAATGTAATATTCGGTCTTCCGCTGCTTTCTTTTCCTGGTAGCTCTACGTTCAAAGGTCCATATCCTGATGATCAAGGACGTCGTCGCCAAGGGGGTGCAAGCCCACCCCTGAAATTTGTCTAACCCACCCTGCAGCCCACCCAGTTCAAAATATGCCATTGTTCAGTATATTTAACTTTAAATTATAATCAGCACTTTGCCAAGTAATAAGTCTTACTTCACGCAGCCCTAGGTACTTCCCCCTAGGAAGTGCGTTGTTTACGTCACCAAAAAACGTTTATCAAAATAGTATCAGGAGGACCATGAAAATTCAATTGTTCTCCACTCCTCCAATTCCTTAGTTTAAGCCTCTTCTTCATGTTCGTACGGCCAGGGCGCTAATGAGGAGGATGGATGACGGGGTCACTACTAATTGCTCTGTTTGTTTTCTTTACAAAACAGGGGATTCTAACACGGAAAGTGGAGTCTAAAGCTATACTAGCGCTCATAAGACTGCTCCGGGACATTGAAAGTGCAGAAACTGGCTGACGACTACTTTGCAGGAGAGTGCAAGGCAAAGTCGCTGGCTTAAGGAAGGTAGTTAAGGAGGGGGGGGGGGCATTGTGTCTGCGTAACACGACGTTAAATTTTAAAATTTGATTTAGATGAACAATAACGACATTATCTTTTCAATAAGTTGTTCAAGCACAGTACTGTTTTCGTAAGCAAAAATGCAACATTTTGAAAAGCAGTTTAAGACAATGCATTCAGAGCAGGCAAAAAGTTGGAGACATTCCACCAACACTTTTATCTTACAATAGTGGCGTAACTAATCAGATCCGTGTATGTATGTGTGTCCAGGTGGAGGGGGTGGGGATTGCACCAATTCTTTTGTAGTCGGTAGTGATATGCATTAAAGCCACCCCGGTGGTGCAGTGGCGTAAGCGCTAGCTTATGACCATTCTTCCGAGAAGGGTCCGGGTACGAATCCCGTGAAGCATGGATGTTGTGTTTGTCTTACGGCACTGGCTCTCTCCCTTCCCTGGAACCAGTGACCTTAAATTAGGGACAGGCTTTATTAATCCCATTGAGTTGCTCACGGTGGTCATTAAACCTTCAATTTAAAAAAAACAGCGTTAAGGATTCGTTCTTTCATTGCTTCGTAAAAAAAAGTTGCTATCAAGCCTTGCCCCCACCAAAAATAATGCTCGCCCATCCTGATTTCGAAGTCTAGCGACGTCCCTGCTGATGACAGCCACCTATCCGCCTGTACACTCTTACTCACTTCCTTCATGCCGCCTCGATGGACAAGAGGTCTGAGGGCGTTGGCTTTTATACATTCGTCTGAGACAGACCCTGGTTCGGGTCCCAGATAAAGCATGTGTGGCACGTTCACCCGATGGTGCTTTCTCTGTCCCTTCCCTGGAATCAGTAGCTCTAAATTAGAGATGGCAGACACCTTACAGCCTTTTCAGTTTTTTTTTTGTTTTTTGTTTTTTTGTGATTGAAAGTTTAACGACCACCGTGAGCAACTCAATGGGCTATAAGCAGTCGCCCGTCCCTAATTTAGGGTCACTGGCTCCAGGGAAGGGAGAGAGCCAGTACCGTAAGACAAACACAACATCCACCATGCCTCACGGGATTCGAACCCGGACCCTTTCGGACGAATGATCAGAGGCCATCGCTTAGACCACTGCGCCACCGGGCGGCCCTTTTCAGTTGCTCGAGGTTATCGTTAAAACCCTGGAACAAAACAACAACAAAATCACATCTCCATCTTTTTCCAACATTGTTCCTTGATATTAAAATCTTTCTATTCTTTTTTAGCACGTCTTTTGTAAAAAAAGATCGTGCTTCTGTTATCGGTTTGTCCGTCCGTCCGTCAGTCCGTCCGTCCGTCTGTACCCACTGTACCTATGCAAATATTATTCCGATTTGAAAAATTCTTTTTGCATTCGGAAGTTTGAAATATGCAAATGAAGATCCTTTATTTCGTTTTTTTTTTACGATGTACACTTTTGCCGCTAGGGGGCGTAAATGCAGATAATGTCGAATTCAAAATTACGTTTTAATCCACATATTTGCTTCTAAACATCCGATTGAAAAAATTCTTTTATCTTTCGATTCCATTTATGTCGAAGAGTATTTTTGATATAGTTTCCTTTTCAAATCACGCATAGATTTTCCGCTAGGGGGCGTAAAAGTAAATTACATTTTTTCCGATAACTCTTCTCCTAAAACTCCGATTTGAAACATCTTTTTTTCAGCAGATACATCACCTAATGGAAAATCTTTTGCATATAATTTCGAATTTTTAGTAAAGAATAATTTGGCCACCAGGAGGCGTAAGTGTTAATTTTTGCTTCTGATGTATTTTCCATAAAATCTGAGCTTCTAAAATATCGATTGAAAAAAATCTTTCGTGAACTGATGCCACTCACATCGATAAACCTTTCCCGAATATTTTCTTCCTAAAATATCCCACAGTTTCTCCGAAAGGGGGCGTAGATGTTTATTTTATTTTTGTCAATATCTCTACTTCTAGGAGTCCGATTTGAAAAATTTCTTCTTTGTTGGATAATGTTTTCCGTGTGTCATGTTTTTCATATAATTTCAAAATTTTCAAGTAATTCATAGACTTTCCGCTAGGGGGCGTAAAGGTAAATTGCGTTTCGCCCTATATCTCTGCTTCTAAATCTCCGATTTGAAAAATTCTTTCTGCAACGGATACAGCTCCTGATGGGAAATCGTTTGCACATAATTTGTAATTTTTGTAAAAAATGGTTTGGCCACCAGGGGGCGTAAATCTTAATTTCCGCTTTTGATGTATTTACAGCAAAATATGAGCTTCTAAATTCTCGATTAAAAAAAACGTCGTTTGTAGACTGATACTACTCATGTCGACAAACCTTTTAGGAACATTTTCTCCTTAAAATAGTTAATGGTTTCTACGCCAGGGGTCGTAGATGCATATCATATTTTTGTCAATATCTCTATTTCTAGGGGCTTGATTTGAAAAATTCCTTTTTTGTTGGATAGTGTTTCCAGTATGACATGTGCTTCATATAATTTCAAAATTTTCAAGTAATTCATAGACTTTCCGCTAGGGGGCGTAAAGGTAAATTGCGTTTCGCTCTATATCTCTGCTTCTAAATCTCCGATTTGAAAAATTCTTTCTGCAACGGATACAGCTCCTGATGGGAAATCGTTTGCACATAATTTGTAATTTTTGTAAAAAATGGTTTGGCCACCAGGAGGCGTAAATCTTAATTTCCGCTTTTGATGTATTTACAGCAAAATATGAGCTTCTAAATTCTCGATTAAAAAAACCGTCGTTTGTAGACCGATACTACTCATGTCGAAAAACCTTTTAGGAACATTTTCTTCTTAAAATAGTACATGGTTTCTACGCCAGGGGTCGTAGACGTATATCTTATTTTCGTCAATATCTCGACTTCTAGGAGTCCGATTTAAAAATTCCTTATTTGTTGGATAGTGTTTCTAGTGTCACATGTTTTTCCTACAAATTCAAAATTTTCAAGTAATTCATAGACTTTCCGCTAAGGAGCGTAAAGGTAAATTGCGTTTCCCACTATTTCTCTGCTTATAAACCTCCGATTTGAAAAATTCCTTCTGCACTGGATACAGCTCCTGATGGGAAATCCTTTGCACATAATTTCTAATTTTTGTAAAAAAAATGGTATGGCCACCAGGTGGCGTAAGTCTTAATTTCCACTTCTGATGTATTTGCAGCAAAATATGAGCTTCTAAAATCTCGACTGAAAAAAAGTCTTTTGTTGACCGATGCTACTCACTTTCTTCTTGAAGTAATGCATGGTTTCTACGCCAGGGGGCGTAGATGTATATCTTATTTTTGTCAATATCTCTACTTCTAAAAGTCCAATTTGAAAAATTCCTTCGTTGTTGGATAGTGTTTCCGATGCGAAAATGTTTTTCCTATAAATTCAAAACTTTCACGTAAATCATTTAAGACTTTCCGCTAGGGCGCATAAAGGTAAATTGCGTTTTCTGCTCCTAAAACTCCGATTTGAAAAATTATTCCGGTATCGCATACAAGACCTGATGGAAAATATTTTTCACATAATTTCTAATGTTTTGTAAAGAATGGTTTGGCCACCAGGGGTCATAAGTATTAATTTCTGCTTCTGATGTATTTGTAGCAAAATCTGGGCTCCTGAAAACTCGACTAAATTTTTTTTTCTTGGACCGATACCGCTCATAGGGATAAACCTTTTGAGAATCCTTTCTTCCTAAAATAATGCATGGTTTTCCCACCAGGGGACATAAAGTCACATCTTATTTTTGTCGATAACTCTGTTTCTAAGAGTTCGTAAGCTCAAGATTCCGTTTACACCAATATCTGAGGGATTAAAGACCCAATTGAAAAACTTCTTTCTTCCGTCAGATACCATTGTTTTCCATACCGGTTCCATTGCTTTTGAATAGCTTAGATAAATTTAATTTGCGTCAGAACGGATTCAAAAGACGTGCTTACTACACCCGAAAATTCGGTGTCATCTTTCTTGTTACGCTTTCCAACCGTAGGTTGAAGAAGGTTATATGCTCCAGCTTTGTTCGTCTGTCCGCACGATAAATCGCGTAAAAATGGTTCGATTTCGATGAAATTTTAGTATGTGGTAGGGAACCACCTGGGGAGGAACCCCATTGAAAATGGGCGAAATGGGGTTAAAGTTCAGGACATAGGAGCGGGATCCATTCCATTGCCCTCATGCGTCATAACTTACGTGAAAATGGTTGGATTTCGATGAAACTTTAGTATGTGGTAGGGGACCACCTGGGGACGAACCCTGTTGAAAATGGACGAAATGGGGCCAAAGGTCAGGACATAGGAGCGGTATCCATTCCATTGTCCTTATGCGTCATAACTTGCGTAAAAAGGATTCGATTTCGATGAAATTTTAGTATGTGGTAGGGGACAATCTGGGGACGAACCATAATGGAAATGGGGGTCAAATGTCAGGACATAGGCGTGGGATCCATTCCATCGCCCTTATGCGTCATAACTTACAAAATGCTTCGATTGCGACAAAACTTTAGTATATTGTTCCGGAGGTATACTGAACTAATTCTGTTTAATATCATCGAAATGCGGTCAAAGGTCAGAGCACAAGAGCAAGATTTATTCCACTGTCATTATCCCCATAACTTGACTAAAAATGCTTCTATTGGGACAAAACTTTAGCATATTGTTCCGGAAGTATACTGAACGAATCAATAGTCAGGGTAGGGAAGAGGGTTTGTCTGCAAGCGATTTCTGGTATGTTGGAAAGCGTGTCATAATCAATGCATTGCATGATTTTACTAACTTGTTTAATTCTTCTCTTTTGATATTAACACCATGGAGCACTGCAGACCTGCATTGACATTTACAGGTTTTCAATATGTATCATCATTAAAACGCGCATTAAAAATTCGTATTTCGCGGAATTTTAACGAGCAATGTCAATCGTATTTGGATTGGCAGTGATGGATGGCGCAAGTACATTCACGAGTTATTAAAAAAATACTACATAAAACAAACGCGCACAATCGAACTAATTCACTTAAAAACCACCTATTTTACTGAAAATCTCTCAAATTTTTAGAAAGAACTATGAGAAATTCCCAAAATTTCATAAAATACTATAGAAATTTTCAACGAAATGGAGCTATCGTATGCCGCTAAACGATACAGTTAAAAAAAAAAAAAGTAATAATTCGCTTTTAAGTTGAGTAACTGCAAAATCTTGATTGTGTATGCATCTGGCCTACATAATACAGAGACTTCATGATGTGAAGAAATAAATAACGCCAACCAATGGGAAAACTCTTTAACACAAAAAGCTGAACATAAACGGCCGAGACTGGCCCTATTACAACCAGAAAAGGCATACTTCCAATCCGTTTCTAGTACGCTGGTATAGAAACAAGCGCACGGAAGGAAACTAAAACCTGAGCACCACGCGCGCGCACACACACACAGAAAAAAAAGTTATATGACTTCGATCACAGTGGGCGATAATGCAAAACGTGATACAGAAATAAAAAATTAAAGTTATCTTTAAAAATCAATAAAAAAATTACACTTTTGAAAATTAATATCGGGTGTGACCTTAAGTCCTTGAACAGAAGCGTTGACATTCTGGCATGAATTCCGTCCGACGAAAAGACCGTATGACATTCTACACCTGCTTAACTTCCGCTCTATGATGAGGGACTAAAGTGCAAAACCCCAGACATGTTCGATTGGGAATAGATATTGTGATCTTGCAGGCCATTGGACGTCTTGTTTTTTGCTTTGTTGGAGGTTTAACGACCACCGTGAGCAACTCAATGGGCTATAAGCAGTCGCCCGCTGGACGTTTTGAACAACCATTTATAATGGAGGCAATATTAGCTCGAACATTACACAGCTCAAACATCGCATTATCCACATCCGTCAAAAAATAATGAATAGAGTACACTGACTTTATGAGGCACCTTAAACGAAATAACGGGAATACTTCCACGAATACAATTTTTTTGTCGTATATAAATAGCTTCCCACAGTAATACACAGCGAGTTAGTGATGTGTGGTTCTCAATTACAATACAGTATGCACTTTATTTCCCGGATATAGGTCAGAGCGTGGTAACATTGGCTCTCCTTATTTAAACAGCAGCCTCCAATAAACCCGTGCTACCATGATATTAATAATGATAAGAGTACGGGTGAGAGAGGATAAACGGTTTACCACTTGAGGATAACGTAGTTTAGTGCAGTTCAATAAACGACTACGAACAGTGCTTCGGGATGACGTGGGACCCAACAACAGCCCTAGCCTACGTTAAAATGGCGGAACTGCTCACGAAGGCCATGCGCAGGATACATCAGTCCCACTGCCTTTCTTCGACGCTTGCGGAAGGTTGGTCTGAAAAAGACGTGTGCCTTTCTTTTCCGTGGCGGTTGTGACGTATACTCTAATTTAACTTACCTTTTTGGTTCCTGTTATCTTATTTAGTTCATTCGCTATAAGCAGTTTCTTAACTTAACGCTACATTTTTTACATCACTTAATGTTGGTTTGGCAACCTGACGCCAGGTCACAAATGAATGACGTTTGTGACACAGACTGATAAGAGTCTACCATTGCATTACAGCTCTCGTTAGAATTCGTCTAGAGCGCGAACTCTCTGTAATGGCTTTCAGATAGACTGTTGAGAGAGCTCAGATTACTTTGATGTTACGCGATTAGCGTTTGTAAGGAATTTTTAATTGTGTATATTGCACAATTAATCTCTCTTATATAAATGGATTAATTCACAAACAACTCTTCTGTATAAATGGATTAATTGTTGAATATTACGCTTGTCTGATTACTGAAGTCAAATTGTTGTTAAACCGTAAGACTTGAAAAGTAGTAGTACTCTGTGTTAAGAGAGCGTTGTATTCGGGTATTTAAGCAATCGATTTTTTGAATACCGAGCTGGAATTATACTTTACATTGTAATGCTGTGCTAACATTTCAGTGCCTAAAGTGGACCTAATGAACAAGTTGATTACTGTACGTACAGTGCAAGACTATTTATTTACCTGGCCGTTAGTGCCTAATTAAGTGCGTAATATATTTTAATTAAGCTACCGGAGCACGAAGTTAAGATTCACGGTGAAGCCAAAACGCTGCCGCTTAATTCAGGAAGTGCTTTATAGTGACGCAATGTGGTGATTCGGTGTAATATACACAATTAATAATTCCTTACAACCATTTAAACACTAAAAACATTACACGGTGTCTAACATCAATTCACTATCGGCTTTTCAAACAACTCTTTCAAAAATACTGCTGAACGAAAATCAGCCCTCACGCAGAATGATAATCAGTTCTCTCTAGCACGCTCAATTTAAACATACGGAACTTTCTCCTCGGCACTAGTTTGTATATTCACAATTGTCATTTAGTTAAAAAAAAAATCCCAAAAATTTTCAAATTTTTGCTATAAAACTGCAATAACTTCAATTATGCTATAAGTCACATGATAATCTCATATATGTTTTTACATTTCATCTCATTTTCTTAAAGAATCGCCTAATTTTATCATCACTATCAGCAATACCATCACGAGTCCGTCAAAATCGGAATAGTCTTTACCCCCCCCCCCCCAATTCCGTTAATATATACACTATATTGACAAAAGTCACCGGACATCCTTCAAAAGCAAATGAACGGATCCGCTGCGTTGTCAATATGCGCAGTACAGCTGCAAACGGTATAAAAATAAGCCTGCAGCTGACCGCGGTCATATCGCACTGTGAGGTTGAGTGAAAATGTCGCGGCGGGAGAGAACTGACTTTGAGAAAGGAAAGATTGTTGGGTGTTATATTAGTGGGTTCTACATAAGAGAAACCGAGAGGTGTTTAAACATACCCAAGTCAACTGTTTTGGATGTGCTGTACCATTCGCAGAGAACTTCATTCCATGGGTTACCGTGGTCGTGCGGCTGCTCATAAGCCTTTCATCTCCACTCGGAATGCAACTCATCGTTTAGCATGGTGTGAAGAACATTTATCGTGGACCGCAGGTCAATGGAAACGGGTCCTATGAACTGATGAATTCAGATACACGATCCATCAGTCTGATGGCTGTGTGTGGGGTATGGCGGCAGCCGGGGAAACGCTATTTACCGCAGTGTACTGTTCCGGTCAAGTTTGGAACTGGTAGTGTATACTCGTGTGGGGGTGTTTTTCGTGATATGGTCGCGACCCATTGGTTATCGTGGACAAACCTGTTAACCAGCACGTCTACCTCGATATTCTGGACAATTATGCCCTACCAACTCTGTGGCAATACTATGGAACCGAACCTTGTTGGTACCAGAAGGATAATGCACCGAGCCTTGCTGGTACCAGAAGGATAATGCACCGATCTCTAAAACGGTAATTTACCGTCAATACAAGAAAGAAACTGCGGAAAGGTTTCTGAAAATTCAGAATTTTCCTGTGGCACGAAAAGTACGTTGAATTCACGGAAAGGTAGTATCAGAAACATTCTTCGTTAATTCACTAAAGAAATGACGGAAACTTGCCCATGAATTTCCGAAATTTTTTTTACAGTGTATACGACAACCGTATAAGCTACCTGGACAGTGGCTGAACCTTGGTGAACTACCGAAACAACATCCTATAAACCAAGTTTGACGCCAAATAACGTTTTGTTGAGTGTGGTGAACTGTTCACTGTGTCATACATACACTACAGGTTCTTGAATGCCGGTGAAAGCTTTACCTTAGACAGACACTGTGAAGAAACTGACCGAATGCACCAGAAGTTGTGTTCCAAACAGCCATCTTTCGTGAACAGAAAGGGTCCTATCCTCCTCCATGATAACTCCAGACCACACGTCACAAATGACGAAAAATAAACTACACGAACTGAGGTTCGAAACCCTCCCACATCCAGCTTACTCGCCTGACTTCACACGTGTCACAAGTGAAGAAATAGAAACTACAAGAACTGAGGTTCGAAACCCTACCACATCCAGCTTACTCGCCTGACTTCACACGTGTCACAAGTGAAGAAATAGAAACTACAAGAACTGAGGTTCGAAACCCTCCCACATCCAGCTTACTCGCCTGACTTCACACGTGTCACAAGTGAAGAAATAGAAACTACGCGAACTGAGGTTTGAAACCCTCCCACATCCAGCTTACTCGCCTGACTTCACACGTGTCACAAGTGAAGAAATAGAAACTACACGAACTAAGGTTCGAAACCCTCCCACATCCAGCTTACTCGCCTGACTTCACACGTGTCACAAGTGAAGAAATAGAAACTACACGAACTGAGGTTCGAAACTCTCCCACATCCAGCTTACTCGCCTGACTTCACACGTGTCACAAGTGAAGAAATAGAAACTACACGAACTGAGGTTCGAAACCCTCCCACATCCAGCCTACACGCCTGACTTGGCACCTACCGATTTCTACCTGTTCATGCATTTTTGCTCGAGGTCTGGGCCTTCAGAAACCGAGGAGGCCGAAATTGCATTCTGGGAGCCAGATTTTTTTTTTCCGGACTGGCATTAAAGCATTTTCCACTCGCTAGTAGATGTGTGTAGCTGCTGAAGGCGCCTATTTCGAATAAAACAAGTTTGTGAGCTATGTAGTACCTCTCTTTCATTTTCACCCAACAAAACGGCCATTATCTTCCGAACGGTATTTACGTCACCAAGCCTAAAAACTACGCATTAAGTAAATATGAAAACACATGGAACATCATATCCAATCCAAGAAAAAAAAAAAAAAAAAAAGAAATCGAAGAAAAGATATCATGCCGAAAAGGAAGAAGTGATAATATGAGCAAGTTTTTTCTTCTTTTTTTTACTTTCGTACGTAAAAAGACACACTAAAAATTGGGCTCCAACATCTTTAAGTAGAAGGAAAGCTTTCACCTTTTCCCAAGAGTGCAAATAGAAAAAAAAAATTACGAAAGGCAGATAACTGTAAAAAAAAAAAAAAAAGAAGAAGAGGGAGGAGGGAGTACGGGGCGAGATAAAAGAGATTTACGTGTACATAAGCGTCGAAGGGAACCCAGCACAGTGAAATCAAACAGTTTTTAAGTTCTCCACAGCTCTCTCTCTCTCTCCCTCATCTTTCCCAGCACGTAGTTTCATCCCCCCGCAGGCAGGGCTGTCGGAAAAGTAGGGCACTGGGTCACAGTGTATATAGCTCGTTCCTCATTAATTTCCTCTCTCCTGCCAGTCTCCCCTCCCCGAATGCAACATGCATTAAAAAAAAAGGAAAAAAAAGGAAAAAAAAAAAAAAAAAAGACATTGAACACTACGGCGGAACTCTCAATCTACCAACAACGGTACATGCACTTACTGCCGTCAGTATCACGGCGACAATCTGGATCTTACTTTATCAGCACACAAAATCATAAGCACATAAACACGTTCGTACTGCAGGAAGAGAAACAAAAGAAAAAAAAATTAGTTACACATGCTTATGAATATACTTTTTTGGGATCGAATTTGGAATGCATGTAATAACGCAATTCAAATTCCCCGCCCTTCAGCAATTAAACAGTTTCACACCATCGTGAAAGCATTTTTTTTTTAATTGAGTAGTTTGTATGTTACCGTTAAAGTGTATAATTCAGTTATTTCATAGAATACCTAGTTATTTCATGAAATGACTGATCAAGTTATTTAAAGCGTGTAATAAATTAATAATTCCACACTTTTTATTCTATGAAATAACTAGTATTCTATAAATTAACTAATGATAGACAGTTAAAGTGTAAAATAAACAATTTGACTGAATTATACAGCATACAAAATGTTATTTATATAAAGACACAATAAAATCATTTGTTACAACAGGGATTACTAAAATGGCATTTGGAATTGCATAGAACATTATTTCTAAAACAAATACATATTTTTTGACACACTGCGTTTTACATGAACATTTTTTAAATCCCCGACCGGAACCTAAACTTTGAGCTGTAGCAACCGACCTGAGCGATTTCTCTATATCCCGCACTTCCTCGGTCTGAATTAGTTTTTGTTCACAGACGCTGAACTGGGATCAGGAATATAGCTGTTTTATGCGGCCGTTTCTTGTTCCCAATTGAAAAAATCCTTCTTCGGTTATTTTCATAACAGCCAAAATAGATCTGGCGTCCCTTCCTCTATCAACTTCAGGTACTGGGATACGGACTGTAAGCCACACAGAGGTTTCAGAATGAGATTTATCTGACATTAATTTCATCTTCTTAGCTAGAACTTCCAAACATTCTTTAGAGTTTTCTCTTTCCCTCTGAACATTCAGTTCATTAAAACACAATTTGCAGATCTTCTGTACAACTTATTTCCGAAAAATTTATAAATAACAAAACGTAATATAAAAATTAAACGAAACATAAAAGTTAATATCATTATTATTATATAACACTTTATAGTGGGTTGAAAATGGTGTGATATTTCTGATCAGTGGTTCTCAATTTACAGCCTTTTGAATTTGGGATTTATTTACTCGGTTATTTTACACTTTAACGAGGTGTAGATCGTTATTCTATGAAATAACTAGTTAAACCATAGAATACAAGTGAGTTTTACGCTTTAAATGACTTGATCAGTTATTTCATGAAATAACTAGGTATTCTATGAAATAACGGATTTCATACTTTAACTATAACATATACACTTTTTTTAAAATGACTACATTTTACAATTCAGTTTTTCATGTTCCACTAACCATAATAATAATGGAAATACAATCAAAGATAGAAATACATGGGCCATTCCAGTAATCAGATACCCCAGCTGAAATAATTGATTGGACCCAAAGTGAATTAGAATTAATGGATCACAAAACTCGAAAGCTATTGAACATGCATCATGCACTCCATCCCAAAAGTGATGTTGACAGATTATATTTATCTCTGAAAATTGGAGGCGGAGGACGACTACTACAAGTACAACAATTAGTACTACAAGTACAACAATTAGTAGAGGAAGAAAAAAGAAGCCTGAATGATTACGTCAACAGAAGCAGAGAAAAGCTACCTCAGGCAGTGAATAATGAAAATATATTAAAATCAACAGAAAGCAAAGCTGAATACAAGATAAAACAGTTTGAAAGAAAGCAGATTAGATGGCTGGAAAAACAAGCCACTGCATGGCCAATTTCTAAAGAATATTGAAGGGAAAAGTGACAACAATTTGACTTGGGCATGGCTGAAATTGGGTTCCATCAAGAAAGAAACAGAAGGTCTGATTTTTGCTGCACAAGAACAGGCATTGCAAACAAATGTCATGAAGGCTGAAATCCAGAAAATCAGTGATAATCCAAAGTGTCGACTTTGTCAAGAAAAAGATGAAACTGTCTCTCATCTTGTACGTGAATGTAGAAAAATTGCACAGACAGCTTACAAAGCTAGACATGACAGGTTTGCAAAACTGATTCACTGGTCATTATGCAGAAAGCACAATCTGCCAGCATCAAAACACTCATGGGAACATAAGGCTGAGAAAGTCGTAGAAAATGATCAAATCAAGATCTCGTGGGATTTTCGAATTCAAACCGATCGGCACCTAGAACATAAACACACCAGACATAATAGTAATAGAAAATCGGAGTCTGGATAATTGATATAGCGATTCCTGAAGATGCCAGAGTCGATGACAAAGAACTAGAAAAAATGACTAAATATAGAGACCTGGCCACATAGAAGTTATCCGATTATGGATTAAACATACAACGGTAGTCCCCATTGTCATCGGGGCACTTGGAACAATGCCAACAAATTTCACGAATCATTTCGAAAAATTGCAGTTTTCTGATATACCACCTACAGAAGACAGCTTTATTTGGGACATCATATATTTTACGCCGATTCTTGACTGAAACCTAGGTCTCCGGTGGAAACTCTTATCAGCTCAACAGCATGGACGCCCGCAGAATTCTTTCCAGAGGAGGTCAAAGCAAAGTTTCAATACACAAGATCTCACAAAGACCTCCAACGCATTCAAGATAAATGACAGAAATACAGTCTCAGTCTCACTGCGTAATGGGAAATATATTTATTTCTCCCTCAGCATTCTTTCCAGGGGAGGTCAAAGCAAAGTTTCAACACACAAGATCTCACAAAGAGCTCGAACGCATTCAAGATAAATGACAGAAATACAGTCTCATAAATGACAGAAATACAGTCTCATAAATGACAGAAATACAGTCTCAGTCTCAGTGCGTAATGGGAAATATATTTATTTCTCCCGCAGCATTCTTTCCAGGGGAGGTCAAAGCAAAGTTTCAACACACAAGATCTCACACAGAGCTCCAACGCATTCAAGGTAAATGACAGAAATACAGTCTCAGTCTCACTGCGTAATGGGAAATATATTTATTTCTCCCGCAGCATTCTTTCCAGGGAGGTCAAAGCAAAGTTTCAACACACAAGATCTCACAAAGAGTTCCAACGCATTCAAGATAAATGACAGAAATACAGTCTCAGTCTCACTGCGTAATGGGAAATATATTTATTTCTCCCGCAGCATTCTTTCCAGGGGAGGTCAAAGCAAAGTTTCAACACACAAGATCTCACAAAGAGCTCCAACGCATTCAAGATAAATGACAGAAATACAGTCTCAGTCTCACTACGTAATGGGAAATATATTTATTTCTTAAGAAAAAGAGAAAAATAATGCTACAGAGTATTATTTACTGATAATTTAAGAAAAGAAACTTGAATACATGTTTAAAAACCTATATTTACCTAGCAAAAAACTTTAAATTTCGACGACTAATAATTACGCTGTACAGTAGGTCGTAGCGTGAATATCAGATTACAAAAATTTGCCACAATGACTCTTTTGCACACTTAGTGTTACTCATATACAGGGTGTCCCACTCGCTCCTTTACCCAAGTTTTTATTACTAACATCGTGAGTAATCACGGCAATTGAATGATATTTGGTAAGAACATACCTTCATCCATGGAAAATAGAACCATATCACAAGAGATGTTGAAAGTGTCCGCCCTGTGCATCGAGGCAGGCCTGGACACGAAATTCCATATTTCGGAAAGTTCGCGCCAGTTGCTCCGGCGTAATCGCTGCCACTGCCTCGCAGATGTTGTTCTTCAATGCCTGTTGACGCGCTCGTTGTGACCTTGAACGTCGCACATGTCAGATTCGCCACGCACCACACTCTTAACACGCACAGAGAATTGGAGTGTGTTGCGCACTGTTACGTCGGTGGATCATTAGGCCCATCTTCTTTCAGGATACGGTCACAACAGCCGTCTACATGGAAATTTTCCAGGCATTCCTTAACCAATTGCACCCTGAAGAGCTGACCACTGAATATTTTCAACAAGATGGGGCAACTTGCCAAACATCAAATGTGAGTATGGCTGAAATCGAGTCATTCTTTGGATACCGTGTGATTTCTAAAGCAATGTGGCCACTCGATCTCCTAACAGTCCTTGATTTCTTTCTCTGGGGGTATCACAAATCAGTGGTGTTTCAAAACAAGCCGACCACCCTTTTGAGACATTGAAGAATATCTGCGAGGCAGTGGCAGAGATTACGCCGGAGCAACTGGCGCGACCTTTCGGAAACATGGAGTCTCGTGTTCAAGCCTGTCTCGATGCACAGAGCGACACTTTCAACACCTCTTATAATATGGTTCTATTTTCCATGGATACCAAATATCATTCAATTACTATAATTATTCACGATGTTATTAATAAAAACTTGGGTAAAGTAATGGGTGGGTCACCCTGTATTTTACAGCACATCGTATATCACAATTATGCACCCTGAAGAGAAATTTCATAAGTTAGCAAATGTGACACTTAAGGTGGACGTCAAGTAATTTTGCTTCCTATACTTCCAATGGAAAAACTTTTGTACACATTTCCTTCATAATTAGTGTGTTCCCGAGGATGAAAATTTGAACATCGATTAAAATAACTACATGTTATAACTTGGAATACTTAATATTTTCTAAAACATAACCATAATTATATTAAAAATCAATAACTTTTCCTTTGGTGGTGTTGAAACCAGAAAAAAGATGGCGCGACATGTGCTTTGATGACGTCAGTAGACAAACAAATGTTGGATTGCATAATTATGGTTATGTTTTAGAAAATATTAAGTATTCCAAGTTATAAAATGAGGCTGTTTTAATCGATGTTCAAATTTTCATCCTTGGGAACGCATTCATTGTGAAGAAAAGGTGTACAGAAGTTTTTCCATTGGAAGTATAGGAAGCAAAATTACTTGACGTCCACTTTAAGGATCTGACAGTTCTGATTTTCATTTCGCTAAATTAACCATCGTACGACTTTTATTGACGAGTTTTACTTCGAGTCAATTTATGAATCAAACACAGAACGCAAAATGCTTACTGCCAGCTGTAAGTCTTCACGGGAGATCAATCTTATTGTTATTATTATTATTTTGTTTGGGGAGGGGGGTTAACGACCACAGTGAGCAACTCAATGGGCTAAAAGCAGTCGCCCGCCCCTAATTTAGGGTTACTAGTTTCAGGAAAAGGAGAGAGCCAGTGCCTTAAAACTAAACACGACATCCAATATCTCGCCGTTTGGACCTATCTTGAAGTTCGGGAGATTTCTGCCCTGCTGTAGCTGCCCCGATAAAGTATAAGTAATTGTGAATTGGAAACACCTAGGGAGCAACAATAGCGAAATCGCGACCTTGTAGGCCTCGTACAATGACAGAGCGAGACCGCCGAGTGTTAAACCTGATGGTGTGACAAAGTCACCTGTCTTCGGTGGCAACAATCACCACCGGGTTTCAAAATGCTTCTGGAAGCAACGACAGCACCATAACGGTTTGTCGAGAGCTGAAGAGAATGAGTTTTCACAGCCGAGAAGCCACACACGTGCCCAACATCAGCAAGATCACGGCCAAACGTCGGCTGGAGTGGCGTAAAGCTCAGCGGCAGTGGACTCTAGAGCAGTGAAAACGCGTTCTCTTGAGTGATTAAATCACGCTTCACCATCTGGCTGTCCGAATGAGTCTGGGTGTGGCGGATGCCAGGTGAAAGCTACCTGCCTGACTGTGTTGTGCCAACTGTGAAGTTTGATGGAGGAGGCATGCTCTGGGGCTGTTTTCCATGGTTTGGGCTGTGGCCCCCTAGTTGCAGTGCCTGGCAATCTTAATGCTGTGGTCTACAGTATAATGTCCTTCTCGTCAATTCTGTACTCCAAACATTATGGAAACAGTTCGGCGAAGGTCATTTGTTTTACCGATTACGTGGGCGAAGCTACCATAGGCCAAGCTACCCTCTGGAAAATCGTGGGCTAAGCGACCTTGTTATATTTCATCGTGGGCTAAGCGACCTTGGTATATTTCGTCGTGGGCGAAGCCACAATGCTAACCTAATCCTTCGCTTAGATTTTGTTAATGATATTGGCAAAAGAATTCTAGAGTTTGCTGGCGAAGGCTACCAAGATTTATTAAAGAATGACAATTTCTTCTTGGATGGGACTTTCAAATGTTGCCCGAGACAGTTCTATCAACTTTTAAGTGTTCATGCTGATTTACGGAACACTGCACTTCAAAATTAAGTGTTTTGTTTACTACCAAATAAACGAGTAAGAACATTCCGCTCATTGTTTAAGGAACTAAAGATTCTGTGTCCACATTGGGTTCCAAAGTTGATAAAGACCGACTTCGAAGCAGCGCTTGTAAAAGCAACTAAAGAAGTATTTCCTGATGCAACGGTCTCCGGTTGCATTTTTTACTTCTGCCAAAGTCTATGGCGGAATATTCAAGATCTGGGACTTACACATATATATAAAGGATGTAAGGTCAGGTGATGCGTAACATCACAGCCTCTCCTTGACAAATGTCAACCCCGCCTTCTCGTGGTACATCCTGTTCCCACTAAAGGGGCTCTGACGACCGCTAACAGCGGTATAACTATACCATCGGGATTAGAGGAAATTCTATCCCACACTCACCAACCCGCTTGGCCAGCGTGGTGAGTTATGGCCAAACCCCTCCAAAATGACTCCACAACTTAAATCTTGGCCCTCAGTCTCCGGCAGCTGGAATGTACCTGGCCAAGGCAGCGGCCAGTGTGACATGAAGGCAGAGGGTGCTAAGAATCCCCGGAGGACCGGACTAGGCTGCCATCTCATGCTGACCTTGGCTACATATAACGGACGCTCCCTATCTTCTGATTCAAGGCTTCTTAAATTGGAAGAGGAACTACAAAGGATCAAGTGGGACATCGTCGGGCTAAGTGAGGTAAGGAGAAAAGGAGAAGATCTCATTGAACTGAAAAGTGGACATCTCTTCTATTATCGTGGGGCAGATACTGGCAGAACTAGTGGTGTTGGATTTATAATAAACAAGAAACTGAAGGATAAAGTTGTAGAAGTTGAAATTTCCTCTGACAGAGCTGCACGACTCGTTATCCAACTCTCGAGAAGATACCAGGCTCAGATTATTCAAACTTATGCACCCACCACAAGCCATCCTGAAGAAGAAATTGAATAATTATATGACGAAATCCATCATCTACATAATAAAGGCAAGCAGCACTTGAAGATAATTATGGGAGATTTCAATGCAAAAATAGAGCAACAGCAACAGAATGAAACTTCAGTAGGTAAATTCAGTCACGGCAGCAGAAACCAGCATGGAAATACTCTCGTAGAGTTTACAGAGGCAGAAGGGTTTTTCATCTTGAACTCCTTCTTCAAGAAAAAGCCACACAGGAAATGGACATGGGGAAATTGATTTTATTATGTGTAACAAAAAAATCGTCATCGAAGACTGCAGTGTACTAAACAAGTTCAACACAGGGAGTGACCACAGATTGGTGAGATGTAAGATGCACCTTAACACTAAACTCGAATGTGGCAAGCTCATAAGACAAACAAAATGTATTGACATGACCAACCTTCAAAAACACCATAATACCTTCAAGTTGGAACTGAAGAACAGATTCTCTGCTTTAGAAGGCCTAACATCGGAAGAAGTGGATATTTCTGAAGTTAACAGAAAAGTAACCAAAGCTCTTATGGAAACAGCAACAAAATTAGCTGGGTCTAAGAACAAATTGCATGTGAACAAATTATCAGGAAAAACCAAAATGTTGATGCAAAAAAGAAGAGTGATGAGGACAACTAAGGAAGATGTGACTTTCAAAGTGGAATATATAGAGCTATGCAAGACAGTACGAAAAAGTATCACTGAAGACGTAAGGAAATTCAACTGTGAACTAGTAAGGAAAGCAATTGAAAACAACCAAAGCCTAAAGATAGCAAAGGGACATCTCAGTAAGGGAAAAAAAACAGATTATGGCACTGAGAAAAGAAGATGGTTCTGTAACAAGAAATAGAGGCGAAATTTTGACAAGAGTGAAAGATTTCTACTCCAAATTATATGAACGGGATGATACATGCACTCCAGACATCATGAAAAATACCAGTACCAGAGTTCCTCCAGTCCTTCCAGCAGAAGTTGCACATGCAATCAAGAACATGAAGCGGGGAAAAGCTCCAGGAGAAGGTGGAATTACTGTAGACATCATACAAGAAGCAAGTGGAGAAATCGAAACAGTACTCGCCCAAATTTTCACTCGATGCCTTAATGAAGGGTAAATTCCTGAGGATTGGAACAACGCTACAATGATCTTGCTACATAAAAAAGGTGACATTGAGGATCTCAGGAACTACAGACCTATCAGCGGTTTATAAAATCTTCACTAAAGTTCTTTCACACCGCTTGAAGGTGACACTAGACATGGCTCAACCGAGAGAACAAGCTGGATTCAGGAGTGGCTACAGCACAATAGATCATATCCACGTACTGAGAGAACTAATTGAAAGAGCGAGGGAATATGAACTTCCATTGTGCATGGCTTTTATCGATTATGAAAAAGCCTTTGATTCGGTGAAACCATCAGCAGTTGCAATGGCTCTGAAATCCTGCGGTATTGAAGATGCATACATTAAAATTATTAATAACATCTATGAAAATGCAAGTGCAAAGATTCGGCTGTTTGAAAATACAACACACATAAAAATTGGAAAAGGAGTGAGACAAGGTGACACCATATCTCCGAAGCTCTTTAATGCCACATTGGAAAATGTCTTTCAATCACTGAACTGGGAAAACAAAGGGATAAAGATTAATGGAGATTATCTAACCCACCTTCGTTTTGCTGATGACATAGTCATTTTTACAACTACCCCATCAGAGCTACAGAGTATGATGCAGGAACTTGCTGACAAGAGTAAAGAAGTGGGATTAAAAATGAACTTTCAGAAGACAAAAGTGATGTTTAATGCTTTTACAAGAAATGAAGATTTATCGATTGATGGAGAAAAGCTGGAGATAACAGACACGTACGTTTATCTTGGACAGCAGATATCAAGTGAGGGTCACATTGGTGAAGAAATTAATCGGCGTACAAAACTTGCCTGGAGAGCTTTTGGAAGAAACAGCATAATTTTCAAGAGCAATATGCCTTTATGTCTTAAAAGAAAGGTGTTTGATCAATGCATCCTTCCAGTGCTTACATATGGTGCAGAGACGTGGACCTTAGCTAAAAGAGACATACAAAGGCTGCAGACAACTCAAAGCAGCATGGAGAGGTGCATGCTTGGTGTAACCAGGAGAGATAAGAAGAGGAACACGTGGATCCGAAAAATGACAAGAGTGGAAGACATCATGATCAGAGTTAAATCCCTGAAATGGCAATGGGCTGGACATACTGCCAGAAGGACAGACCATCGATGGACAGCCAAAATTTTAGATTGGATTCCAAGGGACAGGAAAAGACCCAGAAGAAGACCACATGGAAGATGGGTGGATAAAATTCGAAAGTATGCGGGAGTGACATGGAGGAGACTGGCACAAGACAGACCGTTGTGGAGGAAACTTGGGGAGACCTTCGTCCAGCAGTGGATTGATAATAGTTGACAATGATGATGATGATGATAAAACCAACGAAGAAGTTAAGAAGAATATGTAAAATGTGCGCTGCTTTAGCCCCCACCACCTACCTCTAGAAAATGTTGCAGGCGCGTGGCTGCTTATTATGGAGGACTCTCAACATAATGAATGGTTAAATTTATGTCTTGACTATTTTGTTAACTAATGGATGGATAATACTACTGTTCCTATTCAAATGTGGAATGTACGTGGCCAGCGCCATAGAACTAACAACGCCGTCGAAGGATGGAACTCAAAATTAAATAGTATGCTAGGGGAAAAAAAAAAAAATAGCCAAATATATATGAACTTATTAAATGCCTAAAGGAAGAATCAAAACGTGTGATACACAAACTACAATTAAAAGAATTATGAGAACTTGGTCCAAAAATGAAGAAAATGTATGTATGAGTAGACGAACGCATTGCCAACGCAACATCATGGCGGAATCTGGAAATTCTAAAAACCTCAAAAAAATGCCTGAAAGCATTGAGCTATGTTACAAAGTTGCACTAAGGACAAAAGCTAAATAGTAGATTGACCGGAATTTACAAGGGTAGCTTCGCCCACGATTAAATATAACAGGATAGCGTCCCCCCACGATTTTCAAGAGGGTCGTTTAACCCACGGTCGCTTTGTCCACGACACCGTTTTACCAACAACACACTGCCTTTGTCCACAAAGCGAGGTCCGTGCAGGAATAATGGTCTGATGAGATATAGGTGTGGAAGAACTTGACTGGCCTGCACAGAATCCCGATCTCAATCTCGTAGAACATCTTTAGGATGAATCAGAACTCTGAGTGGCACGACGAAACGCGCGTCAGCGGTGACCGACCTGATTGATGCGTCTGTGGCAGAATGGAAGGCAATTCCCTCAGCAACATACCAAAATCTAGTGAAAAGCCTTCCCAGCAGAGTCGAGGCTGTGATAGCAGCAAAGAGTGAACCAACTCTGCATTAATTTCTTTCCTATTACAGGGAGTTTGTGGATAGGCAAATGTTCGGATACTTTTGACCAGATAGAGAATATACTGTGAGTGCTGTTGTTTTGGGGGTTTAACCACTCCATGAGTATCAAAGTCAATAAGCAGCCACCTGTCCCCCTAATTTAGAGCCACTGGCTCCAAGGCGGGGACAGACCACCGCTGTAGGACAAAATATCATCTGTTTCACCCGGAACTTCACCACCACCCTTCAGCTGTCTACGTAGCACCCTGGATTTAAAACAACAGGGCCACCGGAACAGCTTTATGTAGCCGCTCGGTGGCCGACTAGTCTGAACAGGAACCGTATTCGGATACCAGGGGAAGCGTGGACAACGCGTTTGTCTTACGGCGTTGGCTCCTTACGTTCCTTGGCAGCAGTGACCCTGAATTAGGAACGGACGACTGATTATAGCCCTTAGAGTTGCTCATAGGAGGTCGTTAATCCCCAAACAAAAAGATATAACAGTCTTTTCTTTTGTGCTGTACAAGTATCGTATAAACAGAAGCCTCATTGGTTGCCTATGCGCACTTCAAGAACTCTTCTAAAATATGCATCTCAAGTTTACCAAACGATTGCCATACACGTAATCCTTATGTAATGTAAGCTGAAGGACGGGTATAGATGTCCTCATACGCTTGTCTGGACAATTTACATGGGGCATCCTGAAAGTAGTGCCTCCTCCTTAATAACTTTTGAAATTTTGGAAGTGATTTTAATGAAACTGCACTGACATGTGTACTATGATATGTTACCAATGTGGGAACAAGTTTTTTTTTTTTTTTTCAGAATCGGAAATAAAGATCATGAATGACACAGAAAAGCAGCGATCGGTAATTGAATTCCTGTAAAAAAGAGAGATGTGAGGCTCCAGAAATCCACAGAAGATTTTTTTTTTTTTTGATTGGAGGTTTAACGACCACCGTGAGCAACTCAATGGGCTATAAGCAGTCGCCCGTCCCTAATTTAGGGTCACTGGTTCCAGGGAAGGGTGAGAGCCAGTGCCGTAAGACAAACACAACATCCATGCCTCACCGGGATTCGAACCCGGACCTCTTTCGGACGAATGATCAGAGGCCATTGCCTTAGACCACTGCGCCACCGGGGCGGCCACAGAAGATTCCTGGCGGTTTATGGAGGTGCCACAATCGATATCAGTAATCTCGGAAGATATGGATAAAGAGGTTTCGAGAGGGAGAGAGTTCAGTGTCGGACAAACAACGGAGTGGAAGACCCGCAACTGCAGTGACAGATACCAACAGGCAACGAGTGGAAGACCTCATCACAGCTGATCGTCCTGTCACCATCCAGGAGTTGTGTGATGAAATTCATTGTGGTCATAGTGCTATGGATACATTAATTAGGGATCTGGGCTACAGAAAAATTTGTTCAAAGTGGATCCCAAGAAACCTGACCCGTGAACAATGTGAGCAAAGGGTGGACATATGCCGGAACCTCTTGGACTGTTATGAGAGGAAGGGTGAGGTGTTTTTCTCTAATGTTGTGACGGGAGGTGAAACCTGGGTATCCTTTCATGATCCAGAAACAAAACGTGCGTCAATGGAATAGCACCGCACATCTTCACTTCAAAAGAAAAGGTGAAAACAACTCGTTCCGCAGGGAAAATGATGGTGACAATGTTTTGGGACAAACGTGGTGTCAGTTTGACTGATTTCCTTGAACGGGGTGCGACAACAAACATGCAGTGCTCACTATGTACAGACATTGAAAAAGCTATCACAAGAAAAAGAAGTGACATTCCACTTCATAGTGTTGTTTTACACCATGATAACGTACGTCCCCACACCTCAATGGAGACTTCAAAGACTATTGCCAAAATGGGGTGGACCGTGATGCTCCAACAGTCCTGATTTGGCTCCCTCAGACTTTTTCCTGTTAGCTCCTTTGAAAAACATCCTTCGTGAGAAACGTTTTGATAATGTGACAGACGTTAAACTGGCTGTGAACTCATGGGTGAAACAACAGAATCAGAAATTTTTCCAAAATGGATTTTACCAATGGGTTCAAAAATGGTGGAAATGTATAGAAAGTCGTGGACAATACTTTCAATAGGCCAGCATTATTATCAAAATGTCCAAGTATTTTGCACCAGGTTTCACATTTCTGTTGCTACAAATAAAAATCTTATGAGAGACGAGGCATTACTTTGAGGATGCCCTTTGTATTATAATCACCTGAAATTTAAAAAGTAATGAAATTGACAATATCTTCAATGACCCTAACTGAGTGCATCGGCTAGGTTACTTCAAGTTTGTTTAGCTATTAGTTTCCAACAGCGAGTCTGTGTTTTCTCGATGTCTAGTAAAAAGGTTAAAACCAACTTTACTACTGGAGCAGAACGATTTCTCTTCGATATCGTAACTGCAGAGATGCGCTCAAAAAGACAGCATGGGCAAATCCACTAATGAAAACTGTCCGAAATCATGATTTTTTTATAGTTTGTAATCACTTTATGTTACGTCACGACTCAACGACCCAGAACAGAAACACAGTCACTACACCGATGAGTCATTACATTATATGACCACCTACCTAATAAGCTGCATGACCCCCTTTAGCCAGCAAAAAAGCGGCCACTCGGCGAGGCATAGATTCGATGAGGTGGCGATAGGTATCCTGGGGTATCTGGTACCACGATATCAACAGCAGGTCCTCCAGTTCCCGTACATTTTGGGGTGGTGATGATTTAGCGCGAACCCGCTTTTCCAAGTCGAACCACAAATGTTCGATAGAATTTATGTCAGGTGAATTTGGAGGCCAGGGCATTAACAGAAAGTCACCAGCATGTTCCTCGAATAACTCCTTGACGATTCTGGCAGTGTGACATGGCGCATTATCCTGTTGGTAATGGCCATCGCCAGCAGCGAGCACAGTTGCCATGAATGGGTGAACTTGGTCTGCAATGATGTTCAGATACCTGACAGCTGACAAGGTTTGTGCTATTGGGATATAATGGGGCCTAAAACGTCCCAAGAAATCATCGCCCACAGCTTAACACCGCCAGCATGTTTCCGCCTAACAGTGCATCCAGGTACCAGAGCCTCCGTTGGTAATCGGCGTACCTGCGCTCGGCCGCCTACGCGATGCACCAGGAATCTTCATTCGTCAGACCAGGTTACTTTCTTCCAATCATCCATGGTCCAATCTCGATGGTCTCGGGCCCATTTCATACGTTGTTGGCGATGACCTGCAGTGAGCATGGGGACCCAGCTGGGTCTTCGGCTACGCAGGCGCAGAAGGCTACGATGAACTGTGTGCTGTGACACATTGCCCTGATCACCACGGTTGTAGCTGCGGGTGATTTGTCGCACTGTGGCCCTGCAATCGCTGTGAACAATGAGCGACAATCTCCGCTCTCCTCTGGCATCAATGAGCTGCGGACGACAATTCGTCGTTTGGCCATCTGTGCACCACTTTTGATACGTACTCACTACAGCGGCACGCGAACAACACACAAGCCGCGCCGTTTCCGTGATCGTAGTTCCGAGACGCCGCGCCATCACAATTTGTCCTTTATCGAACACCCATAAATCGGCAGCTTTTCTTATACTGACTCCGAACACTGTACTAACCGAAAGCCGGTCCTCGGGTTGTATAAACACTATCTACCGACAAGTATTTGGACACCCCTGCAATCGACGATATCTACGGTTCTGATACACGTCACGGCCGCCGCCGTTAAATATCGTGTGGGAAACAACAACGCGACCACTCGCATGCAAGATGCCACGCAGTTCGGAGCTCTCTGATTTCGAGAAAGGTGTAATCGTCGGGTATCACAGAAATGGCCGATCCATACGTGACATATCGAGCGAGTTGAAGTACCCAAAATTGACAGAGGTCTACGTGATTGGAAAGTGGAAGATGAGAGGTGACTGTCGGAGTGTGCTCCGACCCGGCAGGCCCACAAAACTGGGAGTTAGAGACCGACGGGTGCTGGCCAGAGAAATTCGGAGGAACCGCACCAAATCGATGGGTCACATCCGCGAGGAGTTTCAACAGGCATCCGGGAGTGTTCTTTCGATGAATACCATCCGCAAGGAAGCCCGTATGCTCGGTTATGATGGACGTGCTACCGCCCACAAGCCTTTGATCACTAAGTCCAATAGCGCTGCTCGGCTAACGTGGTGCAAAGGACGTCGACAGTGGACCGTTGAACAGTGGAAACAGGCTCTCTGGAGCGACGAATCAAGGTTCACCCTCTACCGTTCGGATGGCAGGGTCTGGGTTTGGCGTCTGCCTGAAGAACGCCTCCTTGCCGGAATGTATTGTGCCAACTGTGAAGTTCGGCGGCGGTGGAATTATGCTGTGGGGGTGTTTCTCCTGGTATGGCACGGGACCCTTGGTCGCAATTCCTGGTAGACTCAACGCCGAGACCTACTGCACCATTTTGGATGACCATGCGCTTTCTACGTTGTGGCGGTTTTACGGGGTGGACCCATGTTACTTTCAGGATGACAATGCCACCTGTCATGTTGCGAAGTCCACCATGGCTTGGTATGGTGACAATGGGGTTAATCGATTGGACTGACCAGCGCAGAGCCCGACCTTAACCCTATCGAGCACCTCTGGGACGAGTTGGAGCGTCGACTTAAGGGGTGCCCCCACCGTCCGAAATCGGTGAAGGAATTGACCTGTCTTCTCCAAGCCGAGTGGAAGAAAATACTGCTAGCCGTCGTACAACGCCTGGTTGAGAGTATGCCCCGGAGGGTCGCAGCTGTATTCGCCGCACGTGAAAACTCCACCAACTATCAGGTGAATAAACTTCGGTTTCCTTTGCTATCACAGGTGTCCAATTACTTGTTGGTAGATAGTGTATATATATATATACTGCTGTGTGAACTTCGCCTGCACCGCCGTTCGGTTTCCAGCGCGCTCATTTCTCTCAGCTGGGGGTGGTTATAATGCAATGGCTCATCGGTGTATGTGTTAATAAACACAAAGACGTTTCTCCACTAATGTACACAGCCGCTATTTTAGGTACTGTATCTGGAAGTGATTTAAAAAAAAAGGAAGAGTACTGGGAAGGAAAATGAGAAAAATGTACAGAATAGTAGTTATGGACGTTGCTTTTAAAAAAAAAGCCCGGGTATGGGATTGCATTCTTTCCACATCTTTTTACGAAGGTTGGGTACTGTCTTTGCTGCCAGGTTTCATCAAATTTCGTATGCTTCCGGTGGAATCGTGGTTCGGCAGCTGTGGAGGACAAAGCAGGTGCTTGGTGGAAATCTGCTTGATGTTCCTCGAACTAAATGCAGGCATTCTCCGAGTGACGAAAGGTAGCTTCCTTTTTATTTTTTGTCGTCCGGGCAAATTTTGCAACGGCAAAAGCGACATATCCCGGGAAGCACCTGGTCATCGAGAAGCCCTGAGTACTCCGAGAAAGTAAGAAGAGTTACCAGAAGACTCATTTCATGCACTATAAAACTTGTTCCCGGGATTACTGACTGCTGACATCGCTTCGCCATTCCTTGCAAGATCTGAGTCTGTCTTCGCGTGTGTGAAGAAGAAAAAGACTTAAAGAAGGCTAGATTCCCCGCGCATGCGCACTTTTGCTGATATGGGTGCACTCAAACATCCAGCACTCGTGTATATCTACCACACTGTAAAACAAATACTGAAATTCACGAGCCACTTTCCTTGATTCCTTTCCTGAATTAACAAAGCATATTTCTGATACTACCCTTTCCGTGAAATGACGAGGGAAATCCTGAATTTCACGGATTTTTCGTACGCCAGGAAAATTCTGAATTTTCAGAAACCTTTCCACAATTCCTTTCGGATATTAACGGTAACTTGCCATTTTTAAGGTGTGTTGACGAAAAATTCTGAACTTTCAGAAACTTTCCAAAACTCCTTTCGTAAATTAACGGAAAAATTCTGTTATCGCTTTTTCCGTATCCACGTGGCGAAAAAATTCCGGTAATAAGGGCAATTTGCGGGAATACTTGAGGTTTTATTAACTCTTAAGTTTCAGGCGTCCGTCGGAGAATCTGATTTTGCAGTTCTGTAGAAAGGTCGGATATTGTGGACAGCATATCGCATGAAAATTCGGTCATCGTGGCGCCGGACATTCCTTCTCTTCTCCTCCATTTTGTGCACGAGCTATAGTGTTATTGTAAGAAACCGAATACTTAAATTATGGTACGGGTGAATGTATGATACCTATGTATCAGCATGTGGACCTCTTTTTTTTTTTTTTTTTTTTAGCTGTTATAGCTATCAAGAGAAACGTTTATGTTTAGGAATTTTGTTAAATCTATATTAATTTAAAAGGAAGTCTGTGTGTGTCCTTCGCGATACAAAAAAAAAAAAAAAAACCTCAACCTGGAAACCTGAAATTTTGCACGAAGGGCTTAGATTTTCGAATTTTTGAGTAAAAGTAATTCACGATAAATTTTACGTGTTTCTTTTTTAGAATTTCATTATAATAGACGACGACTTAATAACTATTTTTATTAGTAAATACATTTTATGAAATAAATATATCGAAAACAGTACTATGGTTTTTTTTTTGGTTTTTTTTATCGGGAGCTCGTAATCTTTAAGCGAAGGTATTTCTAACTTTTGCTGGCACGAGATGGAATTATAACGCATACATTTGTGATATGAATACCAAAATAAATGTATTATTATCTTCCATAATAAAATAAATGCCTATGACTATTTCCATTACAATAAGATTTATTTCGATGAAAATAGTACAAAACGTTCCGTATATTTCATGAACTACTTTCTTTCACGTTGGGTGTAATCAGGTTGTATGTAAACAAAGCGGAACGTTACACGGGAAATCGGGAACTACTTGAAAGCGTTCTGATTTTCCTGTGTATCGTTCGGCTTTGTTTACAAACAACCTGTTTACACCCAAAGTGAAGGAAAGTAGTTCACGATAAATTTTAGGCGTTTTGTTTTTCAGAATTTCGTTATAATAGACGACTTAATGACTATTTTTATTTGTAAATACATTTTATGAAGAAAATATATCGAATACCAGGTGCCACGGGTTTTTTAGTTTTCATCCGGAGCTAGCGTATTCTTTAAGCGAAGCTATTTCGAACTTTTGATGGCACAAGATGGAATTATGACGCATAAATTTGTGATATGAAAATAAATGTATTACTTTCCATAATAAAGTAAATGCCTATGATTATTTCCATTACAATAAATGCCTATGATTATTTCCATTACAATAAGATTTATTTCGATGATAATAATAAAAAGTCGTATATTACCGTGAACTACTTTCTTTCACGTTGGGTGTTATCTAGTTGTATGTAAACACAGAGGAACGATACACTGGAAGTCAGGAACTACTTGAAAGCGCTCTGATTCGGTAGTACTGCCGTATCTTTTACGCTTTCCAACCGTAGGTTGAAGAAGCCTATATGCTCCAGCTTTTTCCGTCAGTATGTCCGCACGATAACTCATGTAAAAATGGTTCGATTTCGATGAAATTTTAGCATAAACTGGGGACGAACCTTATTGAAAATGGGTGAAATGGGGTCTAAGGTCAGGACATAGGAGCGGGATCCATTACATTGCCCTTATGCGTCATAACTTGCGTAAAAATGGTTCGATTTCCATGAAATTTTAGTTTGTGGTAGGGGACCACCTGGGAATGAACCCTATTGAGAATGGGCGAAATGGTAGACATAGGAGTGAGATTTATTCTACAGCCATTATCCTCATAACTTGAGTAATGATTTCTGGTATGTTGGAAAGCGTATCTAATCAATGCATTGCATGATTTTACTAACTTGTTATAATTTTATTAGCTTTTTCGTCAAGGAAAGTGAGCGACAAATAACGTTAATTCATTCACTTCTGAAGTTACAGTTTCGAATTACATTGATACTAATGTCTAGCTATGGTGATAAAATGCTTAAAAAATGTTTAAACATGTTCTCAGAAGATGGCGTGGACAAGCTCTTTTCACTACATTTCAACAAATTACAGTTCACGTATATAATTATTCATTTCCAATAATACGAAATAAGATTTCTTTATCTAATTAATTAACGTATCCTTGCGATTCATGGTCAGATTTTTCACCCATCCAAGAGAAAACTACTTGCAGTTAGTAAAAACAAAATCAAATATGTATCAGTACAAGTTGATTTTTTTGCTCGGTTTACCTGCTCGAAAACCATGATGAGTCACCGACGAAGATTAACATTGAGTTCCGTTATCTAGCTAAACAAAGCCTACACCAAGAAACAGCGTCAGCAAAGCGACGGGATGAAAGCTAGTAATACAATAAAACAGTAAACTGCATTTTTCTTTCAAGGTAATTGAAAGGCATTAGATCTCAATTTCCAAAGGTGTAGCTTCGAATAATCACGATGAAAAAAATACGCAATTTGTAAGCAGTCCTTCAGAAAAAAATAGATTCTTACGAACGTAGTCAGAAAAATAATTAGCTACAACAGAAAATAAAATTACTAATTCACCTGCATTAATAGCAAAAAAAAAAAAACATCATCGTTGAGTGATTAGAGTTTAACCTGATATGCAAGGACGCTTTACGTAGCTTTCTGGCTCAACCGATAACACGAGCGTCTTCAGTTGAAGACGAAGTGAGACGCAATTGGTTCGATCCACACCCGGTGCAAACAGAAAACATCTATCTGAATGCGTCGAAATTGAAGGTTTTACGAAATTTCTGTATAAACACGGAAAACCCCAAAACGTGTTTTTCTGAAATAAACGGAATTACTGACTACGGGAAACCTGTCAAAATGCGGAAGTTAGAAGAAACGGAAACTTTTAAAAACGGAAATTTCTCCTTAGAGGACACCTACCGACAACTTAGCTACACGATATTTTTAGAAATTTTCCGTGAATTCACACCACTTACTTTTTACAGTGTATACTCTGAGTCAACCTAAGAATGTACTACTGTAAAAGGTGCGAAATAGCTACCTTTGCTGCAAAAAGTAATTCCTAGCTTTTAGAGAGAAAAGCAACACAGATTTTTTTTCAGAATCCAATTTTGTTTGCTCAGCAGTTTATAAGGGCAAAATTTCAACTTAAGACCAATTTTCAAAATGACAGTTTTTTATACATGTATATACACTGAAGTGTCAGAAAAACTGGTACAGAGGAGCTTATGCAAAACACATAGCAACGTCACCTATATGCGTACTCGGTTGCGTCCGCCAGTGCGTATATAAAGCGATAGACAGCCTTGCCAGCTGTCAGAGCTGTTTTCGGCATGAGAATGACAAGTAATAACGATTTAAGCGATTTTCAACGCGGTGCCATAGTTGGCGCTCGTGAGATGGGCCATAGTATTTCGGAGGTAGAAACGAAGTTCGGATTTTCATGGACGACCATTGCAAGAGTGTAACGTGACTACAAGAATTCCGGCAAAACCTCCAACCTACTATACCAGTGTGGCCGTAAAAATACATTGGGTGAACGTGACCATCGTCGGCTGTCAAGAATCGTTTCACGAGATATGAGTGCAACACTCTCGCAGGTATCATCGGAATTCAATGCTGGAACCTCAACAAGCATCAGCATCCGGACTGTGCAACGTACCCTCCACGATATGGGCTTTGGGAGCCGACGCCCAACTCGAGTCCCCTTGATGGGTGCACGACACAGAGCTATGCACCTCGCTTGGGCACAGCAACACCGCCACTGGACACTTGATGACTGGAAACAAGTAGCCTGGTCTGAGAAGACGCGTTTCCAACTGTATCGGGCAGATGGGAGGATTCGTGTGTGGCGCAAACCCCATGAAGTCATGGATCCCGCCTGTCAACAGGGAACTGTACCGGCTGGTGGGGGTGGGAATTCGTAATGGTATGGGGTGTGTTTAGCTGGACTTCACTGGAACCCCTGGTACGTCTACAAACGTCTGTGCCCGGCCAACGCTATGTGCGCATCCTTTCTGACGAGGTACACCCGTTCATGTCCTGCATTTATGCTGATGGGTTGGGCCTGTTCCAACAGGACAATGCACCACCACACAGGTGCCGGGACGCCATATTATGGCTAGAGGAGCATTCATCTGAGTTTGGGGTGTTGCCATGTTCACCCAAGTCCCCAGATCTGAACGTGATAGAACACATGTGAGATGTCATGCAACGCGCTATCGAACACAGGAATCCGAGATCTCGGAATACACCCGAATTGTGGAACGCTCTGCAGGAAGTATGGTGTGCATTGCCTACAGCATATTTCCAGAAGCTAGTGGAGTCCATGCATCGTCGTATTTCTGCAGTCCTGCGCTCCCGCGGGGGAACCTACCAAGTATTAGACTGGTGTACCAGTTTTTCTGGCACTTCAATGTAGATGAAAAGTTACTCAATCAAGAGCGTTTCGCACTTTCGTCCGCTACTGTCCAACTGGGAAATGTACATACCTTAGAGGGGGTTAGATAGAAGACTTCTCCCGACATTCGCAGCACAGAGACAATATCAATAAATTGGCAACTGAGGAAATGCTAGGGGGTGTACTCAAGGAGAAGTAGGGAAGAGATGGCAAAACAAAGGAGGGACAGACACACTAAGGGACCTAATGACCCATGAGAAGACTTCCCAGACCATCACAGAACCGCCACCGCCGCCGCCACCATTACCACCTGACTTTGAACTGAGGCGACCTGGCACGATGAGGACATGGTCTCATGCTCTCGTCACCTCGGTACAACTAAAAACGAAATTTATTTGACCACACAACGCGACGTTACCCCGCAGAGGTCCAGTTTTGGTGATCCCAGCACCAGACGAGGCGAAATTTACGATGACGCGCAGTCAACAGTGGCACAGAAGTAGGGCGTCGGCTCCCGTAGCCCAGGGTATGTTGCATGCACCGTACCGTTCGTCCGGTAACACTGCTTGAGCCTAAGACATTCAACCTGGATGCGATTTGTGCCGCCATTGACAAGCGGACTGTCGGTACGAGCCAGGATAGCCTACGTCGATCCCGGTCATCAATGGCGTGTGGTCAGCCACGCTTGCTCTCTGGGCGCCCATACGCCCGTCGATGGTATACTCGCGATACACAATTTGATACGGTTACCCTCGAGAATCGTAGGGTTCTTACTACTTGGGCGATAGAATGACCCATTTGTGTTACGTCGACAACGAGTCCACGATCAAAGTCGCTCAGATCACCGCGTTTACCTATGTTCGTCGATTTCGATAGACTGTTGGAAAGTTTTGCGTGCGCCTATTTATTTTGGGTCTGTTCCATTCTGCGCGGGGGATGCCGATGTCAACTCTCTAATGTTTCGTCTATTAAGTAAGTACGTTAATTATTTTTAAAAAAATATCGAATTTTATGATTAAATTACTTCATTGGGCATAACACATATTTCAGCTGTCTAAATTTATATTCTAATAAAATAACGTTTTCCAAATTTAGGCCCGTACGTTTTTATTAACTAAATCAGGGAATGGGAAGGCAGGATTGGGGGGGCGACATCATGTACAAAAATCTGGAAATCATGATTTATAGTGAACGGTGAAAGCGGTATTTTAAAATTAAGTTAGCTATCATTTATAATTATTCATGCTGACCACCATTAAATTTATAACGATCTTCATGTTAAATATGATTAATAAGAAATGTGGGATTTTGTGCAATTCGATTAGAATAATCTAAAAATATGCATGCTTATATTTTACAATGATTTATAACAAAGTCAAATTTCAAATTACATTAGCTACAGTCTAATATGATACGAATTTCATGCATTAACATATCGTTATAATCGTACTTCACCATTCTAACTCTGGGGGCTCAGACTAACTGGACGAGGTGTTTCAATTCATATGTTAAGCGGGGCGTCAAAAATTTTAATCAACCTCACGGAAGTCTCCGACTACATTGGTTTGGGCACCATATGAATAAATCATAATGAACGAAAAAATTTTAAATTCGATTAGTTTTGCCGCTTCCAGTGAACATCTTCGTATTCACTATAATTTATAATAAAATTATTCTGAATGTCGAACTTAAAGAATTCATTAGTTATACTCTCAAATGACTTAAATGGACACGATTATAAACAACGTTTTCATATTACTTATCATAACTAACACTGAATTCTGAAATTTTATGAATTAAAAGATCTGGTACTTCATATACTATAAAGACTGCTTCAAAAATTATACTGTAATAAATAAGAGGTGTGAATTCACGGAAATTTCTGAAAATAATGTGGAGCAAAGTAACCGGTGGGTATCTGTCTTTAACGAAATTTCCGTTTTTAAAAGTTTCAGTTTCTGCTAACTTCCGTATTTTGACAGATTTTCCGTAGTCAGTAATTCCGTTTGTTTCACAAAAATCCATTTCGGGTATTCCCGCATTTATTTACAGAAATTTCGCAAAACTTTAAATTTCGGCATATTCAGATCTCCTTTCCGTTTGCACCGGGTGGGGATCGGACCATCCTCGTTCGGCTTCGTCTTCAACTGAAGGCGCGCGTGCTTTTCGCTGAGCCAGAATGCTACGTAAAGCGCCGTCTCGTATCAAGTTGAACTCTAATCGCCCCATGATGAAATGAATTTCTTCTGCTGCAGTTCATTATTTTTCTGAATAGGTTCGTAAGAACGTAATTTTTTTCTGTGGGAGAGCTTTTTTTCGTGATTTTTTGAAGCAACAGAATTTTTGGAATTTGGGATTTTTTTAAACCGACAACGACATTCTGTTAATTAACTTTAAGAGAACGTGCAGCGTACTGTTTTGTAGTATTATGTAACAAAACTCTTAAATATAAAGTTTTCTCTTGATAGCTATAAGTTTTGTCTTAAAGGATCCACAGACTTATACATAAGCACCGTACAATCAGCTGTACAATAATTTAAGTATCCAATTTCTTACGGTAACACAATACATAATAGCTAGTGGAGCAAATGTGTGGAGAGGGGAAGGAACATCCGGTACCACAATACCCGAAATTTCATGCGATATGCTATCCACAATATCCGATCTCGTTACAGAACTTTAAAATCAGATTCTTCGACAGACGATTGAAATTTAACTGTTAATCAAACCTCAAGTTTTCCCGCAAATCGCTCCTATTACCGGAAATGTTTCGTCATATGGATACGGAAACATTTAGAACAGAATTTATCCGTTAATATGCGAAAGGGATTTTGGAAAGTTTCTGAAAATTCAGAATTTTCTGCCAACAGGTTTAAAAGCGGCAAGTTGCCGTTAATACACAAAGGAATTGCGGAAAGGTTTCCGAATTAAAAATTTTCCTGATGAATGAAAAATCCGTGAAATTCAGGCGTTTTTCTGCCATTTCACAAAAAAGGTAGTGTCAGTAATATGTATTGTTAATTCACGAGAGGAATCACGAAAAGCGGCTCGTGAATTTCAGAATTTTTTTTAGTGTACAATACTTCCAAACCTACACACACACAGGCACTAAGATAGCCGAGCAAACATTCTTTTTAGCTAATAATATCAAGGCAGCCTGAGACTCTGGGAACCACTGTTCTATAATAAGACGAATGCGTATGTAGTATTAAAATATTAAGTACAATAAAATTCAATTTCAGTGAAGTTATTAGAGAAAGCGAAATCTAACTATCACAGTAAGAGTATTTATCATCTATATCTATCATCATTGGAGTTCACAGTCCACAAAGAATCTGTTCACGTTCCCACAGATAAAGCAGCTAGTGATGCTGCGCGAATAATCAAGATAATCAGCTACATTGCAGTCCTTTGCCAACTTGGCGTGTTGCCCAGGCTGTCAATGATGACATCGTAACAATTACAATACTCCCAACCCTACACACACAGGAACAGAGAACACGGCAACTCACCAATGAAACGCAACTACCTTTCACTAAATGGAAACTGCAAAGAACCAAGAGCAGGAAAACGAGAAAAGCGACATATATGGATGATCAGAACACACAGAAAAATGAAATAATTCGAGATTGATTCCTCACGACGTACACTGGCGAAACTTTAGCAATGTAATTTAGTGAACCGTGCGATTTTACGAAGAATTGTTTGTCTGGAGAATGCATAGTATGCAGCGCAGCGTTCATTATACATGAAGCAGCAGTAAAAAGATCAAGTACAGTCCTTCTCTCTCCAGATTTGCCCAATAACACCATCCTGGAAAAATTCACAAAAAACCTAAACAGATATTTTATAAAATATATATATATATTTATTTATTTTTCTTGTGTATAATGCATATATAGTAATTTGTTGGTTTCTGTCTTAGCTTAGCATCCTGTATGAAAAAAGATACAACAAATTTTAATTCAGAAGCTACTACATATCATGGATGTTATTAATAATACTAATGTATGCAGCTTCAACACCGCACGATTTCAAAGACTTCATAACTGACGATGCTTTCACATAATATCACAGAAATTAATGAATCATAAATTCTCTCACGCTGGGAACGGAAATCGTGAGGTGCGGGTTCGATTCCAGTTACCATTTTAAAGTTTTCTGGGGAGACGACTACATGGAATGGTAAAAAATATGGTACTTTTATGCCTACCCCCCCCCTACCCCTCATGGACAAGAAATAATTATATTGAAAAAAGAGAAACATTGTTTTATGTGTGTGTGTTTGGGTAATAACAACCATGGGCAACCAGTGTTTCTTTCAGGACTTTTTGGCCGGGAGGGTTGGGGGACAAATGGAACTTTAGAGGGGGCAAGTTTTCCATTTGCTATATATTTATATAAACATATATAAAATTTTACCTACTATATTTATATATGTAGAAGTAATTTCTATATATCTATATATATATAGATATATAGAAATTAACATTTCCGGGGGGTCTTACTCCCCCGGAAATGTTTCATTTTTTTGGTAAAAATGCGACTTACATTAGAAAAAAATGCTTTAATTTTATAAAAATGCATCAACATTTTACATTAGAAAAAAATGCCTTAATTTTATAAAAATGCGTCAACTTAATTAGAAAAAATGCCTTAATTTTATAAAAATGTATCAACTTTAAAAAATGCCTTAATTTTATAAAAATGTATCAACTTACATTAGAAAAAAATGCTTTAATATTTCTTCAATTTTTCATTAACTTTAATTTTGTTGCAGGTGGTGGATTTCAAAAACTTCCTTTTTTCGCCCCCCCCGGAAGAAATATTCTATATATTCGTCCTTGATATATAGTAATTACTTCTTCAAACATTTCAGAAATAACAAACTTTTTTCAGCTAAAGGATGGGGCGGGGAGGGGGTCCGCAGGCTCGAAATTAATTAGGTATGATTAGTCTACTTATTGTATTTTGAAGAATATCATGCGTCCTAATACACTTTTTAATAAAATAAACTATAACTATACCATTTGAACAAATATTTAAAAATATATAATTGAAGAAATATTTGTAGCATAAAAAGAAACGAAACTTCCTTTTATATCATAGCGTTGGTTCGGTAACCTAAAATGTCTCCAGGGGGGGGGCGAAGGTTGTTTCCGGGAGGGCTTCGCCCCCCCTGGATGTATGCCTGAAAGAAACACTGTGAGCAACTCTGTGGGCTATAAGCAATTGCACGTCCGTAATGTAAGAACACGGGTTCACGGATTCCAGGGAAGGGATAGAGACAAACATACCACGCACCCTTATCCGGTACTCGGATCCGCGCAGATGACCTGCGCCTCAAACCATTCGGCCACCGGGACGATAAAGATATTGACACTGTAACGGTAAAATTGCCCGCTGAAACTATTCATTTCCCGAAAATTTTCGAAGTCGGCTTCATGGCTGCAAGTATTTAACGCAGGCTGACAAACTCTCCAAACCTTACATTAAAAAAAAAATGCATCGAATCACGTCTCCCGACTCCCCCACCAGTCTCTCACCTCCCCAACCAGCACCGTTACGACATTATCCTCTAAACAGCCCAGCAGTGACGTTTTTCCGTGTGAAAAAAATTATACGGTTGTGCTTCTTCTTCTCACGAATGTACGTGACAGGAACAACAGTAAGAGGTGGGAGGGAATCTGCTTGCTGCACCAGTGGATGATGACGGACCAACCAAGCAACCAGCCAAGCAGCGGTCATGACCAAAAAGCACGTTGTTCAATCCACGGCGTGGCGTTGGGAAGAAGTCCTGTTAACTGTCAAATGATGATTTCCTGCGAAACGAGACTAACAGGTTTTCCGGAGTAGCGCCCAATGAAACTAAGGCATCCATTTCGAGCAGCCAGCCAACAACACCGTGGATTTTCCCCCGTCTCTGTGCCCAGTTTGACGTAAATAAGCGTTACGCGGGCGGGCAGTCCCTCTGTCTCTCTCATCGAAGCCACTTGAAAGGCTCGGGTGCTGGGCAGACAAACCGAAGTGGCTCCTGAATTCTCGCAGTGGGTACAAAATGTTGGCGAGATCTAACGGAAAATATAAAATCCAATATGGCACGACATGGAACAAAAACACATTTACGAAAATCGTTTCTTGTTGAAAAAGTTGTAACCATACACTCTAGCAATGCCGCAATAGTTCCTGGACAACTTTTTTTTTCTTAAATCCTCAGCGAGAAGTCACTCCAGTGGTCGTGTGATCTACGGCGCGATTAGGAACAAGAGTTCGAATCCTAGGTTCACGTACTTTGTCCTTCGTCTTCCGTCCGCAAATTCGCCAATCTAGCATTTATTCGGTTACTAACTCCGCTAGGAAGGAACAGTTTATAATATTATATATATACAGGGTACATAGGAAAATCCCTTTAGCCTGGAATAACTTGCAAACGAAGAGAGGTACAGTTATGCAAGTAAGATAACGGTATAGTAGTGAGATAACGCTGCTATTTGTTGCATTCGCCCGAACGAATGCAACAGATAGCAGCGCCCCTAGTGGCGAAATGCGGAAGTTAGTCATTGCAAATCGAAAACGAAAAGAGATAGAGCAAATTTTCCAGTTACAAAGTTGTAGAGCATCACTTATTTAGTACAAAACGACATTTGTTTTACACGGATAATATAAATTGTCGCCTGAATATCTTAAAATGTCCGAAATCGGTGCGCGACCTTTTGTGTGAACGTTTGAAGGAAACAGGCATAGGTATGAGCAAATACACACAATTTATTGCACAAATGCGTACTTATTATGTCAATACAGTTTGATGACGTCAGACAAAACAAAAAAGGCAAACTGGAGCACAGTGATAAAAAGTTAATGTCGAGTATGTTCGAAGAGTTCGCCATTGCCCATGATACACATTTGTATTCGTAAAAGTAACTCTGCGTGCACATTCCTCAGCATGGAAGGTGTCTATAAGCATCTGTAACACGACGACGTAGATCCAGCAGACTTGTAGGCGCTGTTGCATACACCTGATTTTTTACGTAACCCCAGAAATCCAAGCTCGCCATTCTCACACAGCGTACGTAGACCTAAACTTCTGATCAGAGTACATCCTGCTACTGGTTTTTAGATGGTAGGTACGGTACAACGTTACAATTTTCATTTGCATACGGCTACATTTGCGAAATGTGAATATGCAGATTCGAATCGCCGGACATCGATTTCGGACATTTTAGGGTATTCAGGCGACAATTTATCTTATCTGTGTAAAACAAATGTCGTTTTGTACTAATTAATTGATGCTCTACAACTTTGTAATTGGAAATTTTGCTCTATCTCTTTTCATTTTCGATTTGCAATGGCTACCTTCCGCATTTTGCCACTAGGGGCGCTGCTATCGGTTGCATTCGATCGGGCGTAGTCACTTTACTATACAGTTATCTCACTTGCATAACTGTAGCTCTCTCCGTTCGCAAGTTATTCCAGGCTAAAGGGACTTTCCTATGCACCCTGTATACAGTATAGTACACTGGTGTGCAAAAATTAAGGACGAAGCGAAGAAATTAGCATAACAGCGGAATTAGCAGACAGAACGGACCGAAAGACCACTCAGGAGATAGACTAGGGTCCGGTACGGTAGGGCATGCACATATATGCAGCATGCCGGTGAAAGCTATTGCACGGTGTACATCGGTTTGAACGACGTCGAGTTGCTGCCGCCGTGTGATATGGCTAACAGGCAATCCAGTAGACGACATCTGGATAACTTTACCCAAGGTCGCCTCATTGGGAAGTTGGAAGACTTTCGAAGTGTGACTAGTGTGGCCGAGGAGTTCGGGATCGCTCACAGCATCGTTTCACGAGCTTGGAGAGCATTTCAAACGACAGGAACAGCTGTCCGAGAATTTAGCAGTGGTCGTCCACGAGCAACCACGGCGGCGGACGACCGGTATATTGTCCTACAGGCGGGAAGAGACAGACAGCAGACAGCGGGAGAAATCGCAAGGCACATGCAACAGACAACTGGACGTCCGTTATTGCGTTTTACCGTGGCCAGGAGGCTGCACAAAGGTGGTCTATTTGCACGACGACCAGTGCGGTGTGTGCCACTAACGCCTGCTCATCGGATACGGCGGTTTCTGTGGTGCCAGGAACACAAGAACTGGACACATCAGCAATGGTGTCGAGTTCTCTTTACGGATGAGAGCCGATTTAGTCTGACGAGCGATTCTGGACGTATACACATCTGGATAGAGCAGGCAACACGCAATCACACCTCCAACATCATCGAAAGGGGCTGGTTTGGAGGTAGCGGAGTTCTCGTTTGGGGCGGTATTATGCTTGGTAGCCGTACTGACCTCCACATCTTCCAAGGAGGTTCAGTCACTGGTGTCCGCTACTGTACCGAGGTACTCCTGCCTCACGTGCGTTTGTTTAGAGGTGCTGTGGGTCCTGAGTTCCTCTTCATGGACGACAACGCTACACCTCATCGTACAGTGGCTGTCGCAGAGCTGTTGGAGAGTGAAGATATTCAACACATGGATTGGCCCGCAAGGTCCCCGGACCTAAATCCAATCGAACACGTGTGGGACCTTCTCGGGAGACGCTTGGCAGCACGTCACCAGTCGCCAGCAACGATTCCGCAGCTGCGATTGGCGCTACAAGATGAATGGGCCGCGATGCAGCTCTTTGACAGCCTCGTCCTCAGCATGGACAGACGTTGTAAATCCTGCAACGCAGTCAGGTGTGATCATATCCCCTACTAAAGACTGGATTTTTTTGGGGCAGCCGCCTGTTTCATGGACGTTTCTGTCTTCTGTCCAGTTGTGCTTGAAGCTACCTTTTCAATAAAGTGCTTTTGTATCCTTTGGATTCCTTGTTTGGACGGTTTTGCTCACTTGTCCCATGTTCTTACATCTTGGGGATTTTATGGTACGATTTGAGTCGATGTGGAGCACTTCTGCACGACATTACATTCGAAAAACCGTCTCGTCCTTAATTTTTGCACGCCAGTGTGTGTATATATATATATATATATACACTGCTGGACAATTACTAAGGACGGATCATAAACGGCTATATAGCGCATGAAAAAGTAAGTGTGGTTGGATGCCAAGTGAAATAAAATAATGTCAGAATGCCAGGACATTACAAGAAAGACAATTTATTGTGCTCTGAAATCCAGAAGGCTTTGGAACGTGTTCAAGGGACAAACAGGCCATTTTGTGCAGAATACGTAAACGTGAAAAAAATGCAATTACCGTCCGCAGGCGTTCCGGCGTAAGATGTCAATACGGGATATGGCCACCATGGAGGGCGATGCAAGATTCCACACGTCGTGTCATGCTTTGCACAACATTATCAAGCAGCTGTTGGGGTAATTTATCCCTTTCCTCTGTCAGTGCACGGATGAGGGTGTCCTTGTTTATTGGAGGGCACTGGCGACCAGCAAGACTCCTCCCTAAAGCATCCCACACATTTTCAATGGGATTCAGATCTGGAGAACGTGCTGGCCATACGAGGCGTTGAATATCCTCGCTCTCAAGACACTTCTGGACAGCGACTGTTCGATGACATGTTGCGTTGTCGTCCATGAAAATGAATCTATCACCGACAGCACCACGGAACATGCGAACATGAGGTAGCAGAACATCATTAATGTATCGTTGGCCAGTCATAGTTCCAGTTGGAAGCACATAGAGGGACGTACGGCCATTGATCATGATGCCAGCCCATACCATGACACTACATGTCGGATATCGGTCCCTTTCCTGTATGTTTGCTGGACAATATGCAGTACCACTATCACGCCAGATCAGTTGTCGTCGACAATCAGACGATAAACTGTATCTACTCTCATCTGAGAAGAGGACAGCAGACCAGTCGTTATCAGTCCAATTGCGATGTTGATGGCACCATTGCAAACGGGCGGTACGGTGACGTCTGGACAATGGGATGCACACAACAGGACGGCGGGCGTATAGTCCTCCTTCATGCAAACGTCTGGCGACAGTTTTTCGGGAGATCCGCTTGCCAGTAGCAGCCATAAACTGATTTGCTACCTCACTAGCTGTGCTGCGCCGGTGTCTTTTTGTTGATAGCACTATGTACCGATATTCTGCAGGTGTCGTACTGCGAACACGACCTCCCCCGTGACGTTTGCTACACTCTCCATTTGTTTGAAATGATTTCCAAAGCCTTGAAAGCCGCCCCGGTGGCGCAGTGGTCTAAGGCGCTGGCCTCTGATCATTCGTCCGTAAGGGGTCCGGGTTCGAATCCCGTCAGGCATGGATTTGGTGTTTGTCTTACGGCACTGGCTCTCTCCCTTCCCTGGAACCAGTGACCCTAAATTAGGGACGGGCGACTGCTTATAGCCCATTGAGTTGCTCACGGTGGTCGTTAAACCTCCAATCAAAAAAAAAAAAAAAAAAAGCCTTGAAACAACACTGTGGCTGACGTCGAACTCCCTGGCAACATCTATTATTTTTCGCCCTTCTTCAATCTTGCCAATAATACGGCCACGCGTAAAATCATCTAGGTGATGTCGGGAAGACATACTGAAAATTGCAAGTTCGTCAATTGATTCTTTCCCTTTCAACTTTGCGTTTGAACAACAACGGTCAATACGCGTCAAATCCTTTATATTTCTTATCAGCGCTTTGACGTCACGAACAAGTTCGGCAATCCAAAATTTGCATACGCACAACACGTCTTACTGTATCCCGCACTTATGCTAATTTCCACATTTTCCTGCCTTCCATTTTATGGTTGCTATCGTTGCTATTGTCAGCCGTCCTTACAATTGTCCGGCAGTGTATATATATATATATATATATTTATTTTTTAATTGAATGTTTAACGACCACCGTGAGCAACTCAATGGGCTATAAGCAACCGCCCATCCCTAATTTAGGGACACTGGTTCCAGGGAAGGGAGACAGCCAGTGCCGTAAGACAAACACAACATCCATGCCTCACGGGGATACCCGGACCCATCCCGGACGAATGGTCATAAGCCATTGCTTAGACCACTGCGCCACAGGGGCGGTGGAATAGTTATAAACGTGACTTCTCACGCCTGGGTTTTTTCTTTTTTTTTTTTTTAATTATTTATTGGTCCCAGGTAACATATACAACTTGAATTCATACATTGGTCATGGTGAACACATACATCTCGAATTCAGACAAATACAGTATTGTGCGACACAGGGTACGAATATTATGCAATACATCTAAATCATCAAAATACAGATCGAACATGTGATACAGCATGCCAGATTTGCAAATAACAGAGAGAGCCAGAGCCGAAAGACAAACACAGACATCCATGCCTTATCCGGGATTCGAACCCAGACTCCTCCATTAGGCGAAGGATCAGAACATCGCTCCTGTGGCGCAATGGTCTAAGCAATTGCTTAGACCACTGCGCCACAGGGGCGGTGGAACAGTTATAAACGTGACTTGTCACGCCTGTTTTTTTTTGTTTTTTTTGTTGAAGGTTTAATGACCACTGTGACCAACCTAATGGGTTGTGTAAGTAGTCGTACGTCCCCAATTTAGGGACACTAGCTCTAGGGAAGGGAGAGAGCCAGTGCCGTGAGACACAGTATCCGTGCTACACTGGGATCCGAACCCAGACCCTTTTCGGACGAATGGCCGAAAGCCAGCACTTAGACCACTGCGCCACCGGGACGGCGCCTGGGGTTGGTTCCGTTCACGCTCGTGGCGAGGAATGAATATGCACTTTATTTATTTATTGAAATTTTCTGGCACACGGGCTCACTCCTCATCACACTGATTAACCTGCGTGCAAAATCATTACAGCTGTTAAACACTAATCGCATTCTTGCAAATGAGCTGTACAAGATGGATTCTGCTCGAAACATCATATCACCTAAACCGAAAATCCCTAAAGTATGATACAACCAAAAATTCCCAAAGTATGATACCTTAAATTCCCAAAGTATGATACCTTAAATCCCCAAAATTGCATATTTAATAAATATATTACAAATCTGATAAATAAATATCGTAAAATATTACATTAATAAATGTACGTGAGGGGGGGGGGTCAATGTTTAGGGTATTTCACATACTCCAAACACAAATTCGAAGCCATCAATGGGTAGGATGATCCTGTTTGACACTGCTTAAATTTTCAACCTTGGGATTTGTCCCCAAGGTCGAAACACGTAACCAGTAATTTCTGCCCCCGGAGTAAAACCGCAAAATTAACGTCACACTCCAATTTCATCTCTATTGGGGAGGCACACTCTAACTGTGACCGTTTGTACGGCTTTTTCCAACTGCTTCGGACTTATGGTACCACATCAAACGGTTACTTCCTGTTTCGCCTATTCTTGATTGGCCTATTCTTCGTATGTCGAAAGTTAATGGGTTCCGCCATTTTAGGCGAGGAAAGAATTCTTGGTTCGCCTATTCTTGTCTGGCCTACAACTTTCACCTGCTAGAGGGGAGGGATTCACCTGGAGCAAACTTCTTGATTCGCCTACGTCGAAAGTTAATGGGGCGAGAAAATGCTATTACATTATTTCGCTTAAGCTTTGACGGAGTGATTTAAAAAAAAGATACATCTTTATCTCTCGTGATTTTTTTTTTTTATCGAAACACTAAATCTGTCGTGTGTTAAAAAAAAAAAAAAGGACAATTTTTCCCGTGAAAAAAAAAAAACTAGTTTTATCCCTAGGGTTTGAAACTAGTTTTATTTCTTTAATCGAAAAAAAAAAGGCAAGTAAAAAACAAAATTGTGCAAAACATTTATAATTTAAAAAAAGGGAAGGTAGATTCTATTACATTATTTCGCATAAGCTTTGACGGAGTGATTTAAAAAAAAGAAATCCCTAAATCTTTCGTGCGTTAATGTAGGAGATATCAAATGATGAGTAAAAAGTAAAAAACAGAAGGTAGTCCTCACAGGTAGTCGTTAGCGTGATTAAGGTATTAAATGTGTCGTCCAGTCAAAATCGAGAGAAACTATAGTGAGGGGTGGGGGAGGAGTTATGTGTGTGTAAGGCAGAATTCAAGAAAGCACTGATAATGAAAAGGTAAAGAAATATAAAGGGTAGAGGCATGTTGATGCGGGGTCCGGACTAAATACAACCGGACACTGGCCCACTCGGATATTTGCCCATCGGACAGTTGCTCACCTGGACACTTGCCCACTATGGATGATTTGTATATAATACGTAACGTCGGAGGACGCTTCCGATCTAGTCTAGGAAAACTGATCACATAAATATTTACCGACCATATAAAAATTACACTTTGTTTTAGAAATGTTGTAATTTACGGGGGTTACCCCCAAACCTAACCTAATATATATATTACCTTTGTTATGGGTTCAAAAGGCTCAAACTGAAATCACAAGACAACGCTATCAATAGGCGAACAACGCACTTGAAAATTTGGAAAAAGTTTAAATTTAGGGAGTGTAACCCCCCAAACGCAAACTAACATATATAATCTTTTTCACGTGCTATAAAAAGCTCAAAATTAAGTCATTAGACAACGCTGTCAGTAGACGAACAACGCACTTGAAAAATTCGAAAAGTCATTACCGTAAACAAAGCGCTCAAATTTTTCATTCCTTCATACTTTGTTTGCATTTGGTTAGCAATGATGTCTAATGTTCTGTTAAACACCGCTGTTTGGAAACGCTTTTCTGGATTTGATATAATCGCTCATCCTTGAGCCAACTCGTCAAAATATTACTTGAATTTAGGAACTCTTCGATCCTCAAAATGGGTGCCAATACCCCATTGCTTTGCGAGAGAAATTGCAGACCACCTTGCCTCTTGGAAATTATTCCCATAATCAGAGAGTGTAGTGTATCAGCAGCATTTTGAAGAAGAGCTGATGCCGGCGTAAGATTAACATCATTTAACTGAAGAAGTTTTGAAACCAAGTGAACAGCCTCAAGTATTCGGGTTTGATAGATAATGTATTAAATTTCAATCAAGCACCTGGAAAAGACAGAGAAAATAGTGAATTCCAAGCACCTGGTCGAAAGTTGCTTTCGCGGGCCTCCCTATACATCGGGGGCCCCCGCGTTACGGGCCCTGCCAGCCCGGGTGTTACGCCACTGGTGACACAGCGACAGGTGCCAGAACTGGTATCAACGTGAATTGCTTTTCTTTCATTAATTATTTACCAAAACTTGCTACTTTCTGATCAGGAGGGTTATTATTCTGAGTGTAGGATTGCGATCAGGGTGGTGGTAACTTAGGAATTTCGAAGTACCCCAGGAAGAAGTTTTGGGCCTAACACAGCTGCTCGCCACCTATCTGGAGGATATGTAACACCCGCTCTTTCGTTCTCTCTCTCTCTCTCTCACCCTGGTGTTCAACCTTGGCGCAATTACATTGTTCCCGATCAGAGTCAGGTGAGATCCCTGAGCGATAGACATGCCAAGGAGCCGTTGTAGAAAAGCTTACGGGCAACTGACGGAGTTTGAAAGAAGCCGTATCGTCGGGATGAGAGAGGCAGGACGGCCGACGCGCCAAATCGGCCGCCATTTGGGCCGGTTGGACAGTACAGTGCGATCGTGTTGAGAGCAATAGACACGGGAAGGCACCCAGACACGGCGGACTGGCTCTGGACGACCCAGACACACCACCAGCAGAGAGGACCGTGGGATCGTGACAGATGCAACGACGTTCTTGTCCAATATTCAGAGATATGTGAAGGGTGCACAAGGGACTCCTGTGTCCGCCAGAACAATTTCCAGACGCCTGGCAGAGGCGAATCTGCACTCTCGACGGCCCATACGTTTTCTGCCATTAACACCTGAGTATCGTCGGCGTCGATTGCAGTGGTATCAGCAGCGAGCAACGTGGAATGTTACGGATCCCACTTCTGTATGGGAAAGGATGACTTCCGTGTCAGAGCGTGGAGGACTGCAGGTGAGCGCTACAATTCCAGCCTCGCTATACAGCGACACACCTCTCGAACTGCAGGCGTGATGGTCTGGAGAGCCATCACGTATGGCAGCCGGGCTTCCCTCGCAGTGATCCGAAGGAAGTTGATAGCCCAGCGCTCCGCACAGGAGATCCTGCGGTCTCATGTGCTGCCTTTCCTGGCGGGGCGGCCCGGAGCCATTTTCCAACAAGATAACGCCCGTACGCACACGGCTCGGGTTTCCCAGAACTGTCCTCGTTATGCTTCGACGCTTCCGTGGCCTGCCAGATTGCCTGATCTCTCACCCATCGAGTAAGTGTAGGACCAGATGGGACGCCAGCTTTCTCCATGTCCCAGTGTTCGTGATTTAGAGCGTCATTTCAAGAATTGTGGGCCAATCTGTCCCAGGATAACATACGGCGTCTCTTTGACTCCGTGCCGGACCGTATCACCGCATGTATCCGAGCACGAGACAGTCCGACGCGGTACTAACGCTGACCGGAATGTGTAACTTATGTCCGCGTGAAATCGTCCTGCTGCTGTGATATTGTAATCACTTCTGTCCTTGGTATGTACTACTGAAATCTCATTTCAATCCGACGCCTCCTTCTTGGTGCGCGGATTTTTATGACAATGAATGTATATCACCCATGCCTCACCCGGGACTTGAACCCAGGCCCATTTCTTAAGGTCAGTAGTAGTCAGCGCCTCAGACCGCTCGCCCAACGATGTGCCGATAATTTTTTCTATTTTGTTTGTAATTTGACATTTTTATTGCATTTTGGTGCATGCGCGAACAGCGGTCGAGGGCAGTAACCATCGTGAGTCATTGTGCCGAGTGGCGGCGTCGTTCTGTGAACATCAGGAGCTATGCTACACGATATTTGGTGACCACGTGCTGAACATAGCTGCGATTTCGATATGGTCTGCAAACTAGAGCAGCGAGTGAACATCAAATTATGCGTCAAACTCGGCAAATCGGGAACGGTGACACATGAAATGTTACGGCAGACATGTGGCAATGAGTCGTGCGAGGTGTTTTGAGTGCCATCGCGCTTCAAGAGCGGCAGAAAGGCACTGGAAGACGACGAGAGGTCAGGGCGACCGTTCACGAGCAAATACCGGCAAATGTGGACAAAATGAGGGAACTGGTGCATGAGGATCGTTGGAGAACCATTCAATACATTACTGCCATCGTCAATGTGTCATACGGAACAATGCAAGAAATTCTGACGTCGGTTTTGAACATGTACCACATTGCTGCAAAGTTTGCGCCAAAGATTTTGAACCCCGAACAGAAGACGCTCCGTGTCGACCTCTCTGAAGATCTTCGTCAACAGGTGGTAAATGAACCAACGTTCCTGTCGCGGGTCATCACTGGGGACGAGGACTTGGGTCTACGGTTAATACCCGGAGACCAAATAACAGTCGGCGCAGTGGAAGAGCCCGGCATTTCCATGACCGAAGAAGGCCCGACAGGTCTGGAGCGCAACCAAAAGCATGCTCATCGTGTCAACTCGGTGGGCTATAAGCAGTCGTGGTTCCAGCGATGGGAGAGAGCCAGTGCAGTAAGGTTAACACACCATCCATTCCTCACACTGGGATTCGAACCCGGATCCATCTCGAACGAACGGTCAGCGCTTAGACCCACTATGCCACCGTGGAGGCCAAGACCGAATATCAAGCATTTCACACAATCAAATCATTTACGGGAACCTCGAAAAAAATAAAAAAAAAAAATAAAATAAAACAGAATTGAAAATATGGCTCCAAATTCATCTCGGACTTAAACAGTCAGTGTGCTTAAACCACTCCGCCACCGCGGCGGCAGAGATCAGACATCAAATCAAGCCTTTCGCAAAGACAAATCGTTTACATAGCCCTCGAGAAAATTTTAAAATAAAATACAATAAAAAAAAATTATCTCTACTTAGCGTACACACAACAGCAAAATGTGTTCGAGCAAACTGGAATGTATGTCGGCGAAATAAATCGAACAGGTACTAAAATTTCCGCCACTAAATCCAAAGTTCAACAATGCTCCTCCCCCCCCCCTCCCGATCCAGAAAAAATGAAAGTTCTGTGAACTTTTGCTTCTTCCACTTGAAAGGAAAGAGAATTCAACATCAAAGGAAAAATCAGAACAACGGAGCACAATGAGGTGCGGCACATCTCAAGTTATGAATTTCTTCTTTTCGTTAACGGGTCATCACATTTTTTCCTGAATTTTCACAGTGGAGATGCACAAAGCGGGGTGTCCCAGTTCTCGACTGCCACCGGAGATCCCCTCCTTCCTGACGAAGTTCACTGACCGACCAAAGGATGAGCACGCCCTCCCTCTCGGCTTCATTCACTCCTGCAAGCAGCTACATACACGCTGGCCACCACACACACACACACATGGGGCGGCTGCAGCACAACTTTATCCCTGCTAGCACCACCAACACCCCCACGGAGCGCGATTAATTACAATCACGATCCACCTTTTCCTTTCTCTCACCCACCTCAGAACCTGTAATTCTACGTGGGACTACAGCGGAAAAGCTAACATGCTTTTGCATGCATTTCCCTAGAGTAGGAGGAATAAGAGCTTCCTCAACACCACAGCCAATAATTTATTCATAAGCTCATTGGTTCATGAGTCACTTTTAGTGACCAACTAATTCGATAACATCAATAGCTTTTTATTATTATTTTAATGATCATCATGTGCCACTCACTCTCCGCCATTGACCAAAAAGCGTTTGGGGGTGGGAAAGAGAGCGAATGGGAAAATTTAAGTTGCGCGATTTGCCGTTCTTCAAAGAGACGGAACTAACATATAAATATGCCCCCCACCCCCACCCCCCTCACATATTTTTCTGACAGCACGTTTTAAACACAGAGGTGCCAGTCTGTATTGACCGCAACGTGAATGATGGTCACATGGGACAATAAAAGGATGTGGTTGGTGGTGGTGTGTATATCACGTTTCTTGATATAAGTAAAAGATTTCACTGCTGCGTAAAATGTGTTATATGCTGAATGTTAACAATAAAAAGACAGTGTATTGATTCTTTTACATGCTAGAATACGCCAATTTGTCAATGCAAACACGTAAGCACCTTAAATATATTTTAATTAACCTACAGTAAGTTCTCAATGACCACGTATAAACTGCTGGTTTTATCCATTTTCGGAACCCGCTAATAAAATACACAAATGTAATGGGAATCGAAGAAAAAAAATATTTTAGGAGCTATTTTGTAGAACATATACGTGATGTGAACTCTCTCCTACGAGGCTGAACCCCCTAGATCCCCGAACAGTTTATCAATACTCGTCCCGATGAACGATGAAAATATGTATAAAATAGCAGTTAGAAGAAGAAACTCAGTACTGATCTACGACTGTCTGTTATGGTGCTCCTCCACCGAACGTCGAATTTGACAAACGGAACTGTCGTAATTGTAACAAAGGAGCTGAGATGGACTGACCCCGAGCCCCAAAGCCCGAAGCAGAGCCAGGGCCCGAATCGGGCTCGGGCTGTAGAATATTTACTGCGGTTCGGGCTCTTAGAGAGATGGAGAGGGAGAGCGAGAGAATTTTTTTACAGATAAATGTGATTTTATATGATTTTGCAAATGAGACACTTAACAGTTGGTAAAAGGATTTCTCCGGCAACTGGTTCTGGTTGGGGAGCGGGCATTCGAGATGGCTATTTATTCCGGGCTTGGGTAGAAAATGCCACAGGCCGCACATTAGTGTATTTCTGCAGAGAAAAAAAGCTTTTTCAAAAACTATATATATTGGATAGTTGATAGCATGCCGACGATAATTTATCCACTATCTCCACGCAGTAGCTCCCTGCTAATTCCATTTAGCAACCAGTGGTGTATATTCGAGGCCAGCTGGGCTAGCTGCGAAGCCCAGAGAATGCACAAATAAAAGTTAATTAAATATACACAAATAAAAGTCAAGTATCAACGGTATTAAGATATGTCGATGCTTTCGGTGCGAAAAAAACACGAGCGGATTCGCTTCTTTCGATTATGAGAATTAGTCTGGCGAGCGATGGTCAACGGCATCAACGGCGTAACGCAAGTAGGTCTTCGAGAGACTTCGCTGTTCTGATGCGAAGAACTTCAATACTATCTCCTGCTAGCGCTTCCATGACAACATGAATGAGCTACGGAGCTCGTGAGTGGCAATTGCTTTGGCCAAGGGTTAGCTCCGAAAAAGAAGACTTCGGACTACCTCAGTCCCTCCATGCTTCCCCGCGCGTGTTTTGCGAGAGTTGTTTCAGTTTGTGTGAAGTGTCAATGAATTAAAATCTGTGATATTTTATCTTAAATTCATGGCTTTGTTGGATTCGAACTGTTTTGATAAATTTTGTGAAAGCTTCCCTGAACATCTACTGTCAGAGCTTAAAGAATTCTATGCTTCAAATTTTGATACAGCTCGATTAAAAAATGAACTGAAGGTGTTTAATTCTCGTGATGAATACAAAACAAATCAGTACGAGACATTACTTGTTACATAAAGTTGAATAATTGGACAGACATAGTGTTTATTGAGGTGTACAAATTAGCAGATCTAATATTAAACTGTTCATCAACAACTGCAACTGCCGAAAGAAGTTTTTTCGTATTAAAAAGAATCAAGATATATCTTAGAGCCACACAAGGACGTGCACATTCGAGCAACTTGGCTGGTTTGTTAATAGAGGAAAACATTATTTTTAAGTATGAAAAAGTGCTCGGAAGAAACATCTTTGTGAAAACGTAACACTCAAGTTCACACAAAACGAAAGAAGAATGGAGTTCATGTACAAATAAGTGTTCAAATCCTAATCATCATAATTATTTGGTATCAATAACAATAGCATGTACCTAAAATTTAGAAAAAAAAATGTTACTTCTATTTTGAAGATGACAATCCGATTTTGGCGTAAATGTGACAAGGATGGTAAGTCAGATAATATCCGAAAACTTGAAAATTTTCATCGTCCTGGAGCGGGACCCGAACCCGCGTCTCCCAGAAAACGCCTAGGTATGCTAACCACTACACCACCCAGAACGACCAAGTTTCAAGTTTCCGATCAATTTGAATTTAACCATCACAGGATTCGCTAGTCGAAGCAATCGGCATTCATGTTTAGTGAATCTGGAGGTTAAGAATCCTATCCCGTGATTGCCCGGAGAAGCAGATAAATCATGAAAGAAATACGGGATTACGCCATATAATACAAATTTTGAAGATGACAATCCGATTTTGGCGTAAATGTGACAAGGATGGTAAGTCAGATTACTTCTATTACTTAACAAATAAAAAATAAACTTCGCAAGTTTTAAACAATGGTATGGGGGGGGTGAGATACCCCAGGTCTCGGACCCAAGATACGCCACTGTTAGCAACATACTTATTGCAGCGCATTATGGTGCAATAATAGCATTATTTGAGCAACATACAATTGCAGCACCGCCCGATCATTTTGGAATTCCCGGCCTCCCGAAGTATTTCCGGTGGAAACGAACGGTCAAAGAAAACCGTACAGTTACACTATAAAAATAGATAGAGGTCCCTTCCCATCTGAGGAGCCGCGGATGGCTTAGGTGTTAGCGAGTCAGACTATCGATGCAAGGTCCTCAAGTTCGAACCTGGGCTGATCTTTCAGAGATGGTGTGATTTACTAACAATCGCTGAATATCCGACGTGCATCGGACGAGCACGTTAAGTGACGGCCCCCAGGCTGGACCCACTGGTTAAATGGGTATCCTTTCCTATGTCCCCCTGAAATTCTCTCACCCCTCTGTGTGCAACATCGTACTTGTACGGTGGCGCCATCTACTGTACTCTAATCTTACTACAAACTGTTCTGTCAAAGTCGCTAGACTTGCTCTCATTCCTTCCGTTTCTGTGTCCTGCCCAAAAGGCGATCTCGCTGTAGGTGGCTGGGACCTAAACTCTACTCATTGTGGACGGAAGCCCTACAAGAAAATGAAAAATATATGCTAGAGAGGCTTCCCATCTGAGAAATACATTGGTTAATTGCAGGAGGAGGTGAGAGTGGAAGTGTGGAGTAGATGCATTTTTTTAATGGTTAAACAGGTTAGCCAGTTTTCGGGCTCTATCTTGCGATATAAAATTCCGGCTCGGGATGATATACCACGGACTCGGGCTCCGAAAATTGAGCCCGAACTCAGCTCTAATGTCCACCGATTCCTAGGGGCGGATCCGGAGGAGAGGCCTTCCCCTCAGGAACCAAGGTAAAGCTTCGATTTGTTAGGTTTTAATAACAAATCGAACATTTTTTTATTTTTTTTTCGGGAAGGAAAGTACGAGTATTGCTTAAAAGTGTATTACTTTCGTTAATTAATTGGAAGATATCAACGATCGATTTTATTATTCGGAATTAACATACGGTAATTTCATGCTGCGTGAAATATCAGAAAGGTCACAGGTTATTCCCAACATTTAAGCCCCCGCCCTCAGGAAAATCCTGGACCCGCCCCTGCCTACTCCACACAACCACGGAGTCTCCTGAGGTGCAATATAGGACACACCGGGCGAACCAAGGTGGCGGCGCTTCCCCTCACAAACGTTTTTATTTAAACATTTTACATAAAACTTTTAACTGGCAACATCTCACTTCAACGAAAATATTTCCCGTTTTTCACTAATCTGCAAGATTAGTGAAAACTAATCTGCAAGATTAGTGAAAGATTAGTGTACCATCCACCCGCCCTTTTATCCAAATCCTTGATGCGTCCAAAGCATTTTATGCATCTAGGATACATTTGCAGGGTGTGTGGTACACATTTTGGAGCATTTGTGGGGGGCGGGGGTCACTGGTTGGTTGTTTAAATTCGTCAGTGTGATGCCGTGCAACAAAATTAGTTTTGAAACACATGCATCATAGAAGTGAAAGCTTTGAAGAGACTTCTTGGTCGAATCGTTGCTAGAAATCGTCACGCACTTCTTTGTCTTTCCTGCACGCGGACATTCGTGGATCCAGACTCTGTCAACAACTCATTGTTCAACAGCAGTGTAATTGCTTGTACAACACATAGTAAAAAACGGAAAAGAAAACGGCATTTATATGTTGCATGCAGTTTATCTGGGGGTCGCAAGACGAGGGTCACCCTGTAGATTCGAAACGTTGTACTGTATTTTAAAAAATACCTTAAACGAGATATCGGTACTATGCTCTATGGTTCTGATTCACCCCATTCCTTTGAGTCAACATCCTCAAATCAGGGATGGATAAATTTTCAGACTTTCGATATTATTTGGGCACGCTGAGTGAAAAAAAAAGGGGGGAGACAACAAAATTTCAGTACGTGCCACCGAAAATGTTATAAATTCGGAAATAAAGGGGGATTTCAATCATCGTATTTTTAAATTAAACTACGACGAACAGGTGAGTGCAAGTTTGAAACCTGATTCAGAATCATAACAACAAACTCAAGAGAATTAGTTTCATTTCTCTGTCCAACAATTCTCGATTACTGTTTATTGCGTATTCTTCTTCGTCTTCTCTCTCTCTCTCTCTCTCTCTAGGGGGGGGTCGACATTAACAGGAAGCAAAAATGTTTTTATTTGATGATGAAAATAAAAATTAGAGTAAAACAATATACTTTATTATACCTTATTTTTAACATATTCACATGAGGAAAATTTGCACAAATGTTCAAACCCGGGCAGGGGCTTTAAAAAAAGAAGCCCATGCTCATCAGTAAACCCAACCCACGCTTTCCACAATGATTAACCCTGTCCGTAACCGAAACCGCACACACCACTTATAGACTGCTGCCATTTTGCAGCAGGTGTAACTTACATTGTATAACAAAACAAACAAGGGTATAAATACAATTTTAACACTTGCTGTCAGCTGGAAGAGTCATACCGCAGTTACGACGGCACTTTTTTTCTTGAAATCGCGGTAATAATTTCCACTGGAAAACAATAATGGCCAGTTCTCGTTTTCCGGATTTAAGAATCATCCGATTTGGCCTCTGAATGCACTATAACTTCAAAATGCTTCTAAATGATACTTTCAAAAAATCGTTGTTGAAACTATTGCAAAATATTTTTTAAACCGTTTGTTTCTAATCGCCCTCGAGAAAGAGTAATTTCCTGTAGAGATACCTCTGCTTTCTGGTTTTCAATGATAAAAAAATCATAGTCAAGTTTCAAATGTTCAGAAAATCAGCCACATGGCTGAGGTTCTGAGAAGGCGCGACCTCCTCAAGTCCACCAGATACACAGAGTTTCTGAAAACGATGAATTTCTGCGAAATTTTTAATTGAGATGCTATCTTCATTCCTTCCCATTTAGTGCCTTTCCGCTAAGATGTGTTCGATTCCGTGGATGTTTGTTTTTTCTTTATGTTCTTCTTATTAGTATGTTTTCATCAGCAATCTTTTTAAACTGCTCTGAACTTGCCTCGACAACTGTTCCCATCAACGCAATCCTTTTGTTTGTTTGTTTGTTTGGGGGTTTAATGACCATTTTGAGCAACTCAGGGGGCTATAAGCACTCGCACGTCCCTAATTTAGCGCCGCTCATTCCAGGGAAGGGAAACAACCAGTGCCGTAAGACAAACACAACATCCATGCTTCACCGAGATTCGAACCCGGACCCATCTCGGGCAAATGGTCATAAGTCAGCGGTTAGATCACTGAGCCACCGAGGCGGCCGAAATCCTTTTCTGTACACCAGACACTGCACGAATGCTCGTCAATAAGTAAATGTCTATGCTAAGTTACAAAGACTATATTAGGGCAATAAACACCGATGATGAGCCATTGTGACCACCTACCTAATAAGCTGTAGGACCCACTTTTGACAGCAAAACAGCAGATACTCGGCGAAGCATCGATACAATGACGTGGCGATGGGTATCCTGTGGTATCTGGTACCATAATGTCAACAGCAGGTCCTCCAGTTACCGTACATTTTCGGGGTGGTGGTGATTTAGCGCGAACCCGCTTTTCCAAGTCGAACCACAAATGTTAGACTGGGTTCACGTCAGGTGAATTTGGAGGCCAAAGCATTAACATTAAGTCCCCAGCATGTTCTTCGAACCACTCCTTGACGATTCTGGCAGTGTGGCATGGCGCACCATCCTGTTGGCAATGGTCATCACCAACAGGGAACACAGTTGCCATGAATGGGTGAACTTGGTCCGCAACGATGTTCAGATACCTGACAGCTGCCAGGAATTGTGCTATTGGGATAATGGGGTCTCTAAAGTGTCCCAAGAAAACATCACCCACAGCATAACACCGCCGCCGGCCTGTTTCCGCCCAACAGTGCATCCAGTTGCCAGAGCCCCTGTTGGTAATCGGCGTTTCCGCGCTCGGCTGTCTACGTGATGCACCAGGAATCTAGATTAGTCAGACTAGGTCACTTTCTTTCAATTATCCAGTGTCCAATCTTGATGATATTTGGCCTATTTCATGCGTTGTTGGAAATAACTTGCAGCGAGCATGGAGACCCGGCTGGGTCTTCGGCTACGCCGGCCCATGCACAGAAGGCTGCGATGAGCTGTGTGCTGTGACACATTGCCCTGATTACCACTGTCGTAGCTGCGGGTGATTTGTCGCATTGTGGCCCTGCAGTCGATGTGCGCTACATTCTCCGCTACCCTCTGGCATCAATGAGCTGCGGAAGACATACGGCTGGACGATGGTTCATCGTTTGGCCATCTGTGCACCACTTTTGATACGTACTCACTACAGCGGCACGTGAGCAAGCCGGTTTCCGAGATCGTAGTTCCGAGGCGCCGCTCCATCACAATTCGTCCTTTATCAAACTCCGATAAATCGGCAGCTTTCCCCATTCTGACTCTGAACACTACCAACAGAAAGCCGATCTTCGGATTGTATATACTGCTCTGTGAACACCTGCGCCACCGCTCGGTCTCCAGGCGCGCTCATTTCTCTCAGCTGGAGGTGGTCATAATGTAATGCTCATCGGTGTTGGAATATAGAAACGCTTGTATTATTGTAGACATAATCATCGAATCGCTTAAGACACCTGTTCCATTGATGCACCAACTTCAGGAACCTCCGCGAAGAGTTCAGCGTTAAGTATCTGCTTCCAATGCTTCACCATCGCTACCACTTCGGAGTAATTACGGAAATGTTTTATTTCAAGGTATTTTTTTCAGAGGAAAGACAGGCACAAAAGGCGCACGTTTCCTACCAGTGCATTTATTGCTTTAAAAAAAATAGATGTAGAAACCCTTGTTATAACGAACCAATCAAGAGGAATAGTATTCGTTATAACCAGATGGGGTGGGATACACATGTAGAGTACTGAAAAAACAGCCAATAAGCATGCATTAAACAAGACACCTAATAAAGTGAAAAAGCACACAAAATACTGTAAAAACTGTATTAAATAAAAGAAAGTTAACCAAATAAAATTTCATTTACATTTTGTAGATGACGAATGAGCTTGTTTATGGGGTACGGTAACTGTTGATTATTTCTGAGGCACTGGAACTGTATGCTCCACAGATAGGTGAAAAAAAAAAAACTATTTTTTTGCGGGGTTTAACGACTCTTCCCCCTCATGAACAATTTGTAGCGCTACATAAGCACTGGCGCACCGACAGGGTGGGCTAACGGTCCGAATCCCCCCCTCTGCCCCTTCCTTTAAAATAATAACGCTAAGGTTGGAAGAGTATGTGTGTTTGTGTTATGAAGTATAGGACAAAATAAGAAAAAAGCCATAGAGATTTTCTTTTGTGATGTAAAAACGCCCATTCAATTACAAGGAGTGTTCAAATGAAAAGGTACGAAACGACACTGTGGGTATAAATGAAGACTTTATTCAAAGTATACACCATAGGCCGTAGCACAACGATCCCATTGATTAACGAGCCGAAGGATTCCTTGTTCCCAGAATTCCTGTGGCCGTGACGAGACCCAGTCCTGCACAGCGTCCTTGAGTTCGTCGTCCGAGTGGAAGCGCTTCCCTTTCAGATGTTTTTTCAGAGGACCAAACACATGGAAATCGCAGGGCGACATGTCCGGGCTGTAGGGCGGATGGTCAAGCTGCTTCCACTGGAACTTGGCCAGTTCCGCGTGTGTGACCCTGGAGACGTGTGGACGCGCGTTATCATGGAGCAGAGCCACACCATCCGTGAGCAGCCCCGGTCTTCTTTTGTTCTTGATGGACCTGCGTAGGCTTCGGAGTGTCTCACAGTACACATTGGAGTTATGGTTCGCCATCCTGTCCTCACACGCACTGCCGCGTCAATTGGACGGCGCTCTTTATAAGAGCCTCTGCTCTCTCCTGCGCATGCGGGCGCCCGCGCATGCTCCGATCCAAGCCGGCGACTCCAATCGCATCCCTAGATGTGTCGCTACGTTCTCCCATAGCGGCATAGGCAAATATGTTAACGGTTACGTTCTTATGACGTTTCGTACCTTTTCATTTGAACACCCCTAGTATATACTTCTTCAGGGGTCGCGCTGCCAATCGCATTTTTCGCAATTTGCGAAAAAGAAATCGCTTTGGCGATGGAAAAAAGTTTTGACGATTATCTTTTTTACTGTTATAATACACTGGCGTGCAAAATTTCAGGACGGACACTAGTGCCGCAGAGTGAAACACACAAGCTTGAGGTGATTTGCATATAGCGCAAGCGGATCAGTAGAAAGACGATGCGTATGCAAATTTCCGAAATGTGATGTCGCAGGTCACATGGCAGCGCTGAAATGGATATAAGGAGCATCTCACAGCAAGGCAGGAAACGGAAAGCGAAAGTGTGCGACGTTGTAAAGAGGTTCGAGTGGTTTGTTAGTGTGTCGCAGACGAGAAAATGTCCACGCGGAGACATTTAGATGACTACACGTGGTCGAATAATCGGAAAGCTGGAGGAGGGGCGAACCGTAACGAGTGTCGCCGACGAGTTCGGTGTAACCCATAGCATTGTTTCACGTGCGTTGAAGACCTTCCAAACGACAGGAACAGCTGTTAGAAAGGTCGGTGGTAGTCGGCCACTGAAAACAACAGCAAGAGATGACCGATATATGGTCCTACAGGCCAAACGTGATCGACGTCAGACAGCGGACAATATCGCGAAGGAACTGCAGATGACCACAGGACTCGCCGTATCGCGGTTCACCGTTGGCAGACGTCTACATAAAGGTGAACTATTTGCCCAACGACCTAGGAGTTGCATCCCATTAAAGACTACAAATCGGAGACATCTATTACAATGGTGTAAGAACCCCAAGGATTGGACCATAGCACAATGAGGTACGGTACTCTTCACGGTTGAGAGTCGTTTCAGTACCACGAGTGATTCTGGACGTCAGCTGACCTGGAGAGAGGTGGGAACACGTTATCGACTGGCTAATATTACCGAAAGAGTATGACGGTGTTGGTGTACTCGTTTGGGGAGGCATTACGCTAGATGGTCGTACTGAGCTCCACATTTTCGAAGGACGTTCCGTAACCGCAAACCGCTACTGCGATGAGGTGTTCCTTCCCCATGTACGCCTATTCCGAGGTGACATTGGTTCCAAGTTCGTGTTTATGGAAGATAACGCGAGACCCCATCATACACGCGCGCGCTGTAAATGAACAGTTGGAAAGTGAGGATACCCCTCGTATGGATTGGCCTGCGTACTCCCCGGATTTAAATCCCATAGAACATGTGTGGGACGCTCTGGGGAGACGTCTTGCTGCACGACCACATCCGCTGGAAAATGGCCATCAGTAGAAACACGCACTACGAGAGGAATAGGCAAAGTTGCCCCAAGAACTCATCGACAGGCTCGTGTGATGTATGACCAGACGCCGCAACGCAGCCATTGCTCTTGAGGGACATCTTATTCCTTACTTACGACCACCTCTTTGCTGTAATTCATATGTGGAAACGATGGCTCTGTACCATGGTGTGTACTGCTTTAAGGTAATTTTTTAGTAAAGTCCCAGTGTACAGTTTTGTATTCATTTTTGCACATGTGTTGGTTCATTCCCCTGTTTGGTACATACTGAGGTCTCTGTGGTACGACATTCATCTATCCAGGCTGCTTCATTGCGAAGCTACGACGAAAAAACTGAACGGTCCTTAAGTTTTGCACGCCAGTGTACATTGGCGAAAAAAACATTTGAATTTGGCGAAAACTTTAAAAAAGCCAGGGCAAACCCTGCTTCTTTATGAACATAACAACCTCGATCTGCAATACAGCAGTTCCCAAAATGTTAATCGAAGCACATGGACAGACAGTTGGACGAAGGGGCAAAGTGCTTATATGGGGTGAGAATTGCATTAGATCCCTAAAGACAATCCAAAAATTTTCAAGTCTTGATCTCAAACTGCTCCCCGAACATTCATCGAAAACACAGGACAGACGGACGTACTTTCGAACAGACAGACACACAAAGTGCAAACATACAGCCTTGTTCTTATAAAAGCCATCCAGAAACAAATCTAACTCGAACGGTTTCCGAAAGCTTGGTTATTTATCTAAAACAGGTGGACACACAGAAAAGCACACAACAAAGTGCTGACGTGGGGTTTGGTGTGTGAGCTGCTTGCTGTTCCTGAAAGTCATGCTGGAAATCTTCATCTAAAATAATTTCAAACGCTACCTCATCAAGCTCCCGCCGCAATCCCCGACTACGTATTAAGTAAGTGTCCAATCCATATTAATTTTGCCAGTTGACGTCTATCTATATCAGGGTTTGAAAAACGCCAGTCCACTTGGGTTTTTTCGGGTTTTATCGGACTTTTTTTGAAGCAGGGGTGGGGGTCGTTTTTTTTTATTATTATTTCTAATCTGCATAGCCGGAATTTATTTGAAACAGTATTGAAAATTCCAATTTATCATATTAGTTCATATTTTTTTAAACTAAGTGACATATAAAAATATTTAAGATACGGTGTGTACAAAAATGACGTTATGTACTACACATATTTGCATGCAATAGTTAAAAAAAAAATCACCAGTTTGTCTGCACCAGGGCTGCGGACGGCCTAGTGGTCAACGTTCGTGACTGCCACGGAAAAACCTCAGGTTCGATCCCAGCAGGTACGAACTCTTGAACCACTAAATATCCGTCGTACGTCGAATGGGCACGTTAAGCTGTCGGACCCCGGGTACTGGCTCCTCGGTAATAAATAAGGGTGTCTTTCTACCTCGCTTATGTGTCACTTTCGTACCGGGCACTCTGATGTAGTGATATATCGCTTTGTGATAGCTAACGTTTAGCTCGTAAATGTCCGAAAATCACTTTCGCACAAATATAGGGCCGCGGGTGGCCTAGTGGGCAACGTTCGTGACTACCGCGGAAAGGACCTCAGGTTCGATCCCAAGCAGGTACGAACGCTCGATCCACTAATTATCCGCCGTCCGTCGGATGGGCACATTAAGCCGTCGGACCCCGGGTACTGCCCCCCCCCCCCCGTAATAAATAAGGGCGTCTTCCTCCCCCTTTCTACTTCGCTTCCGTATCACTTTCCTATCGGGCATTCTAGTCCAAATCTCCTAGCTTCCTATTTCTAAGGGTTGTTTAAGACCTGGGGGTCAGACACTCCCATCCTAAAATCCTCTACATATGATCTGATAGTCTGTACCCAACAGTTTTGCGCCTAACAAAAAGATACAGATAGTCTGCAATCTGTGCCTTTTTTGTTACAAAAAAAGGATTCGAATTTTTTTAGACATTCCCCAACAGTCTGTTGAATCACAGGGAAGTCCACTATTGTTTTGTTTTTTCTTATTACTGTGCTAAATGTATCACTTGTTCACTTCTCTTTTCGCTTCAGCAAATTTACTTTAGTGTTTTTTCGACATTTTTCATTTGCCATATATTCATCAAATCCACTGCGAATGGGGAGAGGGGTGCATAAACGCGAGTGATTAAAAATTGAAGTGACAAAATTTATAGCGAAAGAAAGGAAATTATAAAAAAATCAGTGCAAGGTTGACGATAAAGAATAAAATGGTGCATGGAAAAGAAGGAAAATCTAAATCTTGCTGATGAAACAAGTAACAGTAGCTACTTTTAAGTCTGGTCCCAGTCTTAATTAAGCGTTATGTTTGTGTTAATCGGTAATATCAACACAGAATATTTACGAAAGTGGTAAAAACTGGAAATTTAGCAATTAGTTTAATGCTATTAAAAAATCTGTTACAATTGCTGAAAATTTGCAAACACAAAAAAAAAAAAAAAAAAACCAGCGTTATCAGATGAAATTTCTTTCAGTAACATATTTGGCGAAGAGTTCGGAAGGTAGAATTTTCACGTTTTAGGAGAGCTAACCAAAAACAGCTAGCGGTTAGATTCTACAGATGAAAGAATTAATGACTAATGGTTGTGTACGGTGAAGGAGTCGGGCCCCACTAATTATTTTCATGTAGTAATGTTTTCTGTACTTATTTCTCATTTCAAAGGCAATGTAATGTAAATTCAAATGCACGTGTTGACACGTGGCACATTTCCGTTGTATGCCAGATTATGTAACGTCGAACAAGACATGTGACTAGCAGCATCCGTGGACCTTGACCTGGTCGACAGGGTCTGATGTATAGGTCAAAGCTCACCACTCCCAAGGAACGGCTAACGCCACACCAATAGGATTTCCAGAGGCGGAAAGGGAGGGGGGAATAAAGATATAAAAGGGAGCGACACGTTCGCTCGAGGCTTGGGTTGCGGGTGACCTAGTGGGAAACGTTCGTGACTGCCACGGAAAAGACCTCAGGTTCGATCCCAGGCAAGTACGAACGCTCGATCCACTAAATATCCACCGTGCGTCGGATGGGCACGGTAAGCCATCGGACCCCGGGTACTTCCACCCCCCTCCTTCCGGTAATAAATAAGGGCGTCTTCCTCATCCCCCCCTTCTACTTCACTTCCGCGTCACTTCCCTACTGGGCACTAAGCCAAATAAATCTCTCAGCTTCCTATTTGTAAGGGTTGTTTAAGACCTGGGGTCAGACACTCCCTTCCTAAAATCCTCTACATATGATCTGCTTGAAAGGCTTGGGGCCGCGGGTGTCCTAGTGGTCAGCGTTCGTGACTGCCATGGAGATAACCTCAGGTTCGATCCTGGGCAGGTACGAACGTTCGAACCACTAAATACCACTCGCCATGCGTCGGGTGGGCACGTAAAGCCGTCGTACCCCGGGTACTGGCTCCCGGTAATAAATAAGGGCGTCTTCCTCCCTCTTTCTAACTCGCTTCCGCGACACTTTCCTATCGGGCACTCTAGCCCAAATCTCCTAGCTTCGTATTTCTAAGGGTTGTTTAAGACCTGAGGTCAGACACTCCCTTCCTAAAATCCTCTACATATATTATCTGATCTGCTCTGCTCGAGAGGCTTTTCGAGTTTCAACTTCCACAGGGTACGACGTCGCGTTTTAAAGCAGAAAGTGTCGGTTAGACCTCTCGGGGTTTTACGTTTTCACTGACGGAATAGTCAGGGTTTTTCGGCGATAAAAGATCGGCCGAGTTGTAGACGGAACGACTCAAGTCAACGTGGCGGAGGCGTCTTCCGGGATATCGGTGAGATAGTGAAGTGTTCGCTAGCTGGAAACCTGTTGGCACGTGGAGATAGCCAATCGAACGGAACTTATTCTTTCGTCTATTAAATTTTATTTCGTCTAAACAAGGACTTGTTATTGGAGTTTCTCACTGTCGTAAATCTTAATTATTTGCTCACTACACGTTCCAGTATTTCAACGATCGAGTTCAACTTGACGGCACTCAAAAGAACCTACGTCAGAGGTCCGTTGGAGGGAGTTGGATTCAGTAAGGCCTAGTGGCAGATCGAACTCAGCGGGACCTGACAGGTTGTTTACGAAAGAAGACCCTTCCCTCCCCAGGCCCCTGTGCGCCGAGTGAACGGCTACAGCAACAATCTCCGTCTCTCTCCTAAATTTAATCTCCGTCCCTCAGCAGGTAATGCACGAAGTTGGTTGGTCAAACTAATTGTAAAAGAAATTATATTGGGTGCAATTAAATTGTAGAAGCAAAAATATAATCTAATTTTGAAAGAACCTAGGCGTGTTTTCTGGTGGGTTTTTTCGACTGGGCCCAGCCTGAAAAAACCCGGTGGTTTTTTTCGAGCTGGGCCCACCTTGGCGATACCTGATCTACACGAGAGCGATGTGTATATATTGGCCGATATTTTCTGTGGGCCGCTGATGGTCTAGCGGTCAGCGTTCGTGACTGCTACGGAGGAACCTCAGGTTCGATCCCGGGCAGGTACCAACGCTCGAACCACTAAATATCAGTCGTGCGTCGGATGGGCTCGTTAAGCCGTCGGACCCCGGGTACAGGCTTTCCGGTAATAAATTAGGGCGTCTTCCTCCCCCCCCTTTCTACCTCGCTTCCGTGTCACTTTCCCATCAGGCACTCTGTAGCTTCCTATTTCTAAGGGTTGTTTAAGACCTGGGGTCAGACACTCCCTTCTTAAAATCCTCTACATATGATCTGATCTGATGTTTTCGTAACCCCCCCCTCCCTTGTCAAAATCTTGGGTGCACCTTTGTATATGAGCGGTCGCCTGTTCCTGATTTAGGGCGACTGGTTTTAGAGAAAGGACAAAGCCAGCACAATCAAACGAACACACCACCCAACTCTTACCCGGAAATCGAACCCAGTCCCAACTCGCGCGAATGTTCAGAAGCCAGCACTCCACTGACCGTGACATGACACCTGTGGAATGCTATGGGTGAATGAAGAACAGCAGTGGAGGAGTCATCAGCATAAGTAGGCTAAACAGCAGCAGGCACCCAGGAAAAGTTCTTACAACTTAAACAAGCTGAACTTCTTATTTTGCTGTCCCTGCTAGATTGCGTTTTTGCTATACGTATGAAACAATTACATGACAGAGAAAGAAAAATAATAAATGAAAAAAGACAAAAATCGTGCAAAGCATCTTATTAAAGCTCGGAGGCAAAAACAGAGAGTGGCGTCTTAAAAAAACTAGAGCAAAAACAAAAAGGATTCCATATAAATCTCAGGGTTCATTTAACAATTGTAAGATGACTGTAATGTTTTGTCTCACTTTAATCAAATTTGTGGTTTTGTCTCACTTTAATAAATATTGTGATGTTTTTGGCTCACTTTTAATCAAAATTGTGGTTTTGTCTCACTTTAATAAATATTGTGATGTTTTTGTCTAACTTGAATCAATATTGTAATGTTTTGTCTCACTTTAATCAATATCGTAATGTTTTTTATCTCAATTTAATCAAAATTAAAATGTTTTGCCTCACTTTAATAAATACTGTGATGTTTTTGTCTCACTTGATTCAATATTGTTATGCTTTGTCCCACTTTAATGAATATCGTAATGCTTTTGTCTCACTTTAATCAAAATTGTAATGTTTTGTCTCACTTTAATTAATATTGTAATGCTCACTTTAATATATATCTCACTTTAATCGATATTGTAGTGTTTTTGTCTCACTTTAACCAAACTTTAAAGAATCGGACGTACTTGTATTCGTGTGATAATAATGATTCGATTACAAAAAGAAAAAGGAATAGGAAAAATGATTGTTTCATCTGGATCAGTCTCATTGTTCTTTTTGTTTGTATTTTATTACATACATAAACCAAAAATGTCCCTAATGATAAGAACATCAGCCTAGGATTGCTTACAAAACACTTTTATATAACTGTTTGTGTAATTTTGTAGTTGTTACGTGTTATATGAGTACATATCTATACAACCTTTGAGATAATCGGCTAGAGGGTACAACTGTAAAAAATATGTGGTGTGAATTCACGAAAAATTTCTGAAAATAACGTGCAGCAAAGTTGCCGGTAAATGTCCGTCTTTTTCAGAAATTACCGTTTTTAAAGGTGACCGTTTATTTTAACTTATTTTTACAAAATTTCCGTAGTCAGAAATTCCGTTTATTTCAGAAAAGTATGTTTCATGTTTTTCCGCATTTAAACTGAAATTCCGCAAAATCGACGAACCTGCATGTTTTAGCCCTTACCCAGATTATCCTTCCGCTACAGTCAGGATCGAACTCCTGTCGTTTGGGTTGAGTCAACAGGTAACGCACGCCTTTAACCACTGAGTCACAAACACTCGGAAATCCGAATCATGTACATCGTATACCAAATTGCACTGCCATTTTTGGTTTTCTTTTTCTTCTTTTTTTTTCTTTTTGTCATTAATGCGAGTGATTTAGTCATTTTATTTTGTGTTGGAGCTTATTATTTTTTTGAATAGGTTCGTAATGTATTTTTTTTTTTTTCCGTAGGAGGACTTTTCACAAATTAAGCATTTTTCATCGTGATTTTTCGAAGCAACAAAATGCTTTGCAACTTGATTTTTTAAACTGACAAATGACTTTCAGTATCTTTAAAAAGGGTGAAATGTGCTTTTTTATAGTATTATTTCACACAAAAAAAAAAAAAAACTCATAACATTTGCTCTTGATTTTGTCTTAAGTTGCCCAAAGACTAATACATAGACATCGTATAATCATCTGTACAATAAGTTAAGTACCCGGTTTCTTACAGTAACATAATACATAACAAATAGCTGGTGCACAAAATAGGGGAGAGGAGAAGAAATATCCCGTGCCACAATAAACAAAATTCATGCGATATTTTTTTTTTTTTTTTTTTTTGATTGGAGGTTTAACGACCACCGTGAGCAACTCAATGGGCTATAAGCAGTCGCCCGTCCCTAATTTAGGGTCACTGGTTCCAGGGAAGGGAGAGAGACAATGCCGTAAGACAAACACAACATCCATGCCTCACCGGGATTCGAACCCGGACCTCTTTCGGACGAATGATCAGAGGCCATCGCTTAGACCACTGCTCCACCGGGGCGGCATTCATGCGGTATGCCATGCACAATATTAGATCTCGTGACGGGACTTCAAAATTCGACGGACGATTGAAATTTAAAAGTTAATCAAACCCAAGTATTCTTACCAATCGCTCTTATATTACCGGTAATTTCTCGTCATACGAATACTGACAAAGTGAGAACGGAGTTTTTCCGTTAATATACGAAAGGAATTGCAGGAAGGTTTCTGAAAATTCAAAATTTTCCGTTAACACATCTCTAAAGCTGTAATTTACCGTCAATATACACTGCCGGACAATTGTACGGACGGATGACAATATCAACGATAGCAACCATAAAATGGAAGGCAGGAAAATATGGAAATTAGCATAAGTGCGGGATACAGTAAGACGTGTTGTGCGTATGCAAATTTTGGATTGCCGAACTTGTTCGTGACGTCATAGCGCTGATAAGAGATATAAAGGATTTGACGCGTATTGACCGTTGTTGTTCAAACGCAAAGTTGAAAGGGAAAGAATCAATTGACGAACTTGCAATTTTCAGTATGTCTTCCCGACATCACCTAGATGATTTTACGCGTGGCCGTATTACTGGCAAGATTGAAGAAGTGCAAAAAAAATAACAGATGTTGCCAAGGAGTTCGACGTCAGCCACAGTGTTGTTTCAAGGCTTTGGAAATCATTTCAAACAAATGGAGAGTGTAGCAAACGTCACGGGGGAGGTCGTGTTCGCAGTACGACACCTGCAGAAGATCGGTACATAGTGCTATCAACAAAAAGACACCGGCGCAGCACAGCTAGTGAGGTAGCAAATCAGTTTCTGGCTGCTACTGGCAAGCGGATCTCCCGAAAAACTGTCGCCAGACGTTTGCATGAAGGAGGACTATACGCCCGCCGTCCTGTTGTGTGCATCCCATTGTCCAGACGTCACCGTACCGCCCGTTTGCAATGGTGCCATCAACATCGCAATTGGACTGATAACGACTGGTCTGCTGTCCTCTTCTCAGATGAGAGTAGATACAGTCTATCGTCTGATTGTCGACGACAACTGATCTGGCGTGATAGTGGTACTGCATATTGTCCAGCAAACATACAGGAAAGGGACCGATATCCGACATGTAGTGTCATGGAATGGGCTGGCATCATGATCAATGGCCGCACGTCCCTCTATGTGCTTCCAACTGGGACTATGACTGGCCAACGATACATTAATGATGTTCTGCTACCTCATGTTCGCATGTTCCGTGGTGCTGTCGGTGATAGATTCATTTTCATGGACGACAACGCAACATGTCATCGAACAGTCGCTGTCCAGGAGTGTCTTGAGAGCGAAGATATTCAACGCCTCGTATGCCCAGCACGTTCTCCAGATCTGAATCCCATTGAAAATGTGTGGGATGCTTTGGGGAGGAGTCTTGCTGGTCGCCAATGCCATCCAATAAACAAGGACACCCTCATTCGTGCACTGACAGAGGAATGGGATAAATTACCCCAACAGCTGCTTGATAATGTTGTGCAAAGCACGACACGACGTGTGGAATCTTGCATCGCCCTCCATGGTGGCCATATCCCGTATTGACATCTTACGCCGGAACGCCTGCGGACGGTAATTGCATTTTTTTCACGTTTACGTATTCTGCACAAAATGGCCTGTTTGTCCCTTGAACACGTTCCAAAGCCTTCTGGATTTCAGAGCACAATAAATTGTCTTTCTTGTAATGTCCTGGCATTCTGACATTATTTTATTTCACTTGGCATCCAACCACACTTACTTTTTTATGCGCTATATAGCCGTTTATGATCCGTCCTTAGCAATTGTCCAGCAGTGTACATATATAAGAAACTGCGGAAAGATTTCTGAAAAATCAGAATTTTCCCGTGATACGAAAAATTCGTGCAATTCAGGTTTCTTTCAGTCATTTCACGGAAAAGTTTGTATCAGAAATATGCTTCGTTAATTCACGAAAGAAATCACGGAAAGTAGCTCGTGAATTTAAGAACATTTTTTACAGTGTACAGTACAGACCGAACTTTGTAATCTAATAACTATTGCATACCCACGCAGCAGAATCGCGGCGGCGAGCGACAAAAGTCGCAGATTTTTATTTTGGGCCTGCAGACAAAAGCGATGTCCTAGAGTTTTTGTTTTGGTAGCGTAGAAAAAAACGACACTCCCAAAACCCTTTTTAATTCTCTTTTGGAGACTCCTGATTATGGGCGCAACTTTTCATTCCGTGGACGGAATACCACCGACTTTCCACTTTCGGAAAAAGGAAGTTAGATGAAGTCAATATTTCTCCCATGATCATGGTTTTTCTTTTCTTACCCTTTTTTTTTTTTTTTTGTCCTCGCGATTTCCGCTCTGTTTGTACTTTTTTTAAATATCACTTTATTGCATAAATGTTTCTGTTTCAGCTTGAAAACGAAGGCAACAATTTCCGAAAACGAAAGTTAGATGTGGAGGCTGTAATCTTAAAATTCTTTTTTCTCGTGATGCCCTTTCTGTTCTGTATTGTTGTGAAATGCTTTATTCCATAAGAATTTGTATTGCAGCTTGAAAATGGAGAAAGAATTTCCGAAAACGGAAGTTGAACGAAGCAAATATTGTTCCCCTAATCGTTTTCTTTTTCTTTCTGGCCATGTTCCTTTCGACTGTATTGTTGCTAATATCATTTTATTCCATATTCTTAAAAATAGAGAGGGAAATTTCCAACAACGGAGTCTGGATGGAGCGATTGATGTTTCCTCTGTCTGTATTATTGTTAAATTTATTATTTTATTCCATAAATGTTGGCTTTTCAGCATGACAGCAAGTCAAAAGATCTTACTTTGCACTTAAAGCTTTGAAGAGTTTGCTAAAAAACCCGCTCTTTATGCTTGCACGCTGCTGTCAGTTATTGTTCAGCATGGCTGAAATTAACAGGCCCGGACTCCTGTGGAGTAGTGTAATATCCACAGTAATAATGAACACATTGATGAATGAAGTACGGGATTACAATATTGTACAACACAAATTTGGAAGCTGTGAATCCGTTTATTGGTGTAAATATGACATGATATTAAGTCAGATAATATCCGAAAACTTGAAAATTTCGTCGTCCTGGACCGGAATCGAACCCGCGTCTCCCGGATAGTGCCCGAGTATACTAACACTACACCACCCAGAACGACCAAGTTTCAAATTTCCGCTTAATTTTAATATAGCCAACATATTTACACCAATAAACGGATTCACAACTTCCAGATTTGTATGGTACAAGGATGTAATCCCGAATTTCATTCGTTGATATTCTGCGCCTCCAGGCAACCAAATGGGAATGAATTCTAAACCTCCAGATTCACTATATATGAATGCTGGTTGCTTCGACTAGCGAATCGTGTGATGGTTATATCCAAATTAATCGGAAACTTGGTCGCTTTGGGCGGTGTAGTGATTAGCATATTCGGGCGCTATCCGGGAGACGCGGGTTCGATTCCCGCTCCAGGACGATGAAATTTTCGGATATTATCTGACTTACCATCCATGTCATATTTACACCAAAAAACGGATTCACATCTTCAAATTTTACATTGTTAAAATTTGATGGTGATGGGAAACCTCAAAACATTTTTTCAAAGGTTTGAAATTTTTCACGTTTGTAAACGTTATGATAAGGAACAAATTTAAGTGGTTAAGACCTGAAAACTTTTTTAATTCATTGTTTCCTTATAATAGGATGGCACTCAATGCGCAGTGTAATTATACAGTATATGTAAACACATCAGACCCGTAGCCAGACAAGCAAGTTGGTAGGGGCGGCTGATGATTGAGATCGGGCGAATGATATAAAGTGGTCGGGCAAAAGATGTAAAAAAAGGTAGGGCACTATACTGTTGTGTGAGTCGCTAGGACGGGAAAAAGGAAACAGCCCGGCCTGGCCCTCCCCTGGCTACGGCCCTGAAACACATGTGCATGAATAGTTGGCTTTACATTCAAATAGGAAGATAAAGGAAACAGTCATTAGCATAGTGCCCAATTCGTATGGGAGGATGTTATCGCGTAAAAAAATTTTAGTCTTGGCAATGCCTCCGAGCTTACACCTATAGTTATATAAAAATTTTTTTTTTTTTTTTTAGTTCAACAAAGAAATTCTGGGTTCAGAGGTCCGTATTCTTGATCCTAGTCATCACTGCAATTGGTATAGTACCTAGCTAGGCTAGGCATTTTAAGTGAAAGAAATATAAGATGGTTTTTACTCTCTCTCTAGCTCTCTCTCTCTCTCTGTCTTATACAAATCTTACTTTCAGCACCCAGTTATTGTTGTCTTGCCCAGTGCCTTCTCCGCAGTTTATTTTGTAGCACCTTGAGGAAAGCCCCATAGCGGAAAGTTCTTGATCGTTGCAGACTGATCAGGAACTTTCGCCCATAGTAGGGCTGTATACCACACAAAAAAAAAAAAAAAACGTTCAACTTTTTCTTTTAATTTGCTATTGGGGAGGGGGACATATTCCTTTTGCGTAGGACATTTGTTTTAGCACAAAATAAAAACATGTGTAAAAAATGACGATGGACAGCGGGTCCTCCTCACCCTCCGAGTCCGAACCTGCAAATAAACTCGTCATAATCCGGGGAAGCCTGCCAAAATTTTCTGGATCCGCCATTGGGTGGTCACATAATCACATGATTCAGTAATCGCCCTATAAAAACAACTTGCATCACGTGGTGAGTCCCCTGGGCCGTGTGTGGCCTAGTGGTCATTGTTAGTGACTGCCACGGAGACCCCGGGTTCGATCCCAGGCAGGTACGAACGCACGAACCACTAAATATCCGCCGTGCGTCGGATGGGCACGTTAAGCCGTCGGGCCCCCGGTAATAAATAAGGGCGTCTTCCTCTCGCTTTCTACCTCGCTTCCGTGTCGCTTTCCTATCGGGCACTCTAGTCCAAATCTCCTAGCTTCCTATTTCTAAGGGTTGTTTAAGACCTGGGGTCAGACAATCCCTTCCTAAAATCCCCTACGGATGATCTGATCTGATCTGGTGAGTCCCCATTATTATTGGTATTTTAAATGGCATTACACTAGAGCAGTGGTTCTCAAACTTTTGTTCTTCGATTACTCCTTAGAAATATTTAGCCAAACTGCGTACCCCTTGTCAGTGGCGCACTTAGTGTAGGTGGCCCAGGTGGCCAGGCCCTCCCCATAAGTTATCACCTGGCCCTTCGTTCTTTGTTATTGGTTGCTTATTTTTTAATATATTTGCATCTGTTTTATATATTTTTCGAATAATTGGAAATGCACTTTAATATGGCGGTGATATTTTTATCGTTCTCAAAATTTTGAGATTTGTTTCCCATAAGAGTATTTTTTATACGTATCTTCAATATTTTGGGCACCCATACAAAGAAATCCTGGGTGCGCCATTGTCACTTGCATATTAGATATTACAGACACACCCTACTAATAAATAAAAACTTTGAATATTTTTTTTATAAAAACTAGAATTTTGCGTTTTATCGGTTCACTATGCGACTCAGTAAGGTCGCTAACTAAACGGCACCCCCGGTATTAATTTTGCGTACCCCCAAGGGGTATGTGCACCCCACTTTGAGAACCGCTGCACTAGATGAAAACACTGAAAATCTCTGCTTAAAGAGACCATCAGTATTAAAACAGGAAAAAATGTCATCGTTTGTGCTCACAGGAGAAATTATGATCACATAAGAGACTAACAAATAGGACCGTCGGTCGATTATGTCAGCCGCTAAACAGCAAAAACGACTGCAAAAATTCGTCTTACGGTTTGTTGGGTGAATGAGGATAAAGAAAAAAATGATTCAGGAAATCGACTACAGGCGATCGGACAAAGGTTTCAAAGACATCCTCGATTTTTACTACGGGAATTCCAGCTATAAAATTGAAAAAGAATACCTGTCCAATTATTATATGACAACAATTACGCTCAAGGTTAGAACGCACGTAATCACATCTAAAAACAGGAAGGAAACACATAAAACTAAAGTTCGGGTAGATTACGTCAAAGAATCAGCATGAAAAAGGAAATTAAATATCCGTTTTTGACGTATAAATATTATTAATAAAGCGTAAGCTTTCAACACCAACGGGTGCCTTCTTCAGACTTGTTCGTTCGTGGTTAGGCAAGACAAGAGGAATAAACAATAGAAATTTTTAAAATAAACATGAACAAAATTTGAGAACGTGATATGTTGTGTCGGGTGCATGCGACAATGAGAGATGTCAACAGAAGCGTGCTAAGTGTGAAGAAATGTGCGCCATATTTGGGGAAGCTCAAGTGAGACGTCATCGTTGCAAACCACAGGGTTACTCAAAATCTCCATGGTTTCCCTGATGGCAGTGCACCTGGCGGTTGTATAAGGTGCAATTCGCTTTATCTGGTCCCATTTCGGGATGGCGGAATGGGAACCACTTCCCTGGATAAGGCGGATGTCAATCTTCCGTGCGAGACGTCCCGCTTGTGTTCGAATAGTCGAAGAGCGAAAGAGCGTTTTGTCATTCCGATGTAATGCTTGGTGGTACCACCCATATATTCCAATGGTATGGAGTACACTCCCGCATCAGCCAGAGAGGTATGGGTGTTCCGGGATGAAAGCAGGTAGCGTGATATCGATCTCGGTGATCGTATCCCAAAGCTAAGCCCGAGTTTCTTTAAGGTGTTCTGCAAGAAGTAGGTCCGGCCGGGTACATAAGGGCAAGCCCCAATGTATTGCAGAGAAGGCTTGGTATGGCGGCTACCCGGGTTCGAGAAAACAGCGTCGGCATTCTTGATAATGTCCTCGATCACTTGCACACTGTAGCCGGCGGAAGAGGCCAGTTCTCTTAGGTTATCGACTTCTTCAAGTCTAGATGCAGTGTCCGAGGAGAGAATAAAGGCACGTTTAGCCCTATGACTGAAAATGGCTAATTTGTGCGCAACGGGTCCCATAGAGGTGGGTAGGATTACATTCGGGACATATGTTGGCTTGAAATAAACATTAGTTTGGAGGGATCCAGAACGAGATTTCTTGACTAGGACGTCCAAAAACGGGAGACTACCGTTGTCCACACACTCCATGGTGAAACATATGTTCCGGTGGAGGGAATTAATGAAAGCGAAAAAAGCCTTCAGTTCATCAACTCCATGCTGCCAGATAAAAAATACATCGTCGGCGTATCTGAGCCATACAAAAGGAGCGAGATTAGCTCCATTAAGAAGTTTTGATTCCAGCGGTCTAAGGATGGCATCAGCTAGTACAGCAGATAGTGGTGGGCCCATGGCAACCCCTTTGGACTGCTTGTAAATTAGGTTATTAAAACAGAAAAAAATTGATTCCGTCACGACTTCTATCGCATAGGAGATACCCAGTAGTGAGTCCCGTGAGAACATTGAAAAATCAGCAAGTGCTCGCTTCAAAGTGTCCACTGCTTCGTCGACAGGTACTGACGGATAAAGTGACACACGTCAAAACTACCGATGATGAGGTGCGGAGCCACAGTGAAGTTCTTCAGCCTTGTGACGAAGTCACCCGACGACAACAGGACTGTTGTGGAGGCAGGCAGGAAAGCTGTTAGGAATGTTGCAAGCTGACGCTAGAGATTGATTGACGGGGCTGTCCTCCGTGAAACAATAGGCCTAAGCGGGAGTCCTTGCTTGTGATGTTTAATTCGTGCAAAGAGCGAGGGTATCTTCGGCCCCGGCGGAAGCCATGCGGCAGATCTGAGGGTGTCCAGGATAGCGGGCATTTTCGTCACTCTTAACTTTCGCAATCCACCTGTTTAATGAGTTACAGGTAATTTGGACTGAATCCGACTGTTGCATGAACTCCATGATTTTACGGTTGTATTCATCGGAGTCCATTATCGCAATCTGGCCTGATTTATCAGTTAGTGCGAAGACAACTGATGGGTCGTCCTTTAACCTTAGGACAGCCGTTAGATCATATGGCCTAGAGTGTCGAGTCTTGGGAAGCTTATTCGATTTGCTCAGGCGCTGGAAGCATTGAAGACGGATTGAGTCTCAGTGTGCGATTGGTACCTTATAGAAAAGGCTTTCAATTGCTGGGATTAGCTCACGGACGGAAGGCTGGGTGTTCAGGCAGAACTTTGGATCCTTTTCCAGTATGCCTAGTTCTTACTGCGATAAGATTTTTGACGAGACATTGATTACTGGGATTTTAAACTTACGTGAAAGCGTATCTCTTGATTCCCTGAGACGGGAGAGCTTTTCATAGTGGGTGAACACAAGCGATCTATTCTGGCGGTCGACCAGCATGCTGAGCCGGCGAAGGAAAACATCCAAAATGAGAGGTATGGATTCGGGAGCCAGCTTCAGGTGTAGGTGTAATAAACAGTGCTCCAGGGACATAACGCGTTTTCTTTTAAGCTGTACAAGATGGGACAGAGTCTGGCGCTGGAAGTTCACTTTTCTTTTGAGAAACCACTCGTCGCTCATTGCAGTATTGAAGCGGAGGAACTTTGGAATGACATCGTAACGTTTGCAATCCATAAGGAAGTTCAGATGACATCTCTCACTCTCCAGCTTGAGCCTCAAACCACGGAAAACTCTATAAGTACCCATAATGCCCGGAGAATAGCGTTAACACATAAAACTAAAGTTCGGGTAGATTACATCAAAGAATCAGTATGAAAAAGGAAATAAAATATCCGTTTATTGACGTATAAATATTATTAATAAAGCGTAAGCTTTCAACACCAACGGGTGTCTTCTTCAGACTTGTTCGTTCGTGGTTAGGCAAGACAAAAGGAATAAACAATAGAACATTTTAAAATAAACATGAACAGAATTTGAGAACGTGATATGTTGCGTCGGGTGCATGCGACAACGAGAGATGTCAACAGAAGCGTTCTAAGCGTGAAGAAATGTGCGCAAGCTCAGTACTGCGGTCCTGTAGAAAAAAAAATATTCAATTTAAGCTTTAAGATAAAACAGCTTTCAGGTCTCAACTAAATTAGAAAGGAAAAAAAAAACAAGATTTTTCCCTTATTCCAAAAGCATGTACGGCTCTTGGTAAATGATAACCAGAACCCGGAAGTTAACAGTTAAATTTGTAACAAGGTATACATAGTAGCAACAAAATTTATTTTGCGACAATATCTATTAAATAGTAAATTACTCTTCAGATTTTTTTTTTTTTCTTTTAGCTGGGAAAAGTTATATTTTGCCTCCACTCAATGAGAATGTGTTTCATATTTAAACATGATCTTTCCACTTCGATGGCCTACGTAACTGGAACGTATTTTAAGACGATCCACGTCAATCGAGATGTAGAGTAAATCTAGAATTTAACGAAAAAATCTAAAGAAGTTTTTATTAGTTATTTCAAGGCGTTGCCTTACTATATAACTTTAAAATGAATGTCATATTAGCGTGCATTGTTTTAATGACTGAATGCCCATATTAGTGTGCACTGTACAGCACTGTTCCATGAACTAAACTGCACAAAGCCCCGAATGTTTGAAATTATAAAAACAAACAAAAACAAAAAAAATCCGTCCATCGTTTCTTTGCTCTGATGCTGCTGTTATAGCACACATATTGTACGTGAAAAAAAAAAAAGTTTTGGAGGACTAACTGATCGAGTTGTGATTTCAGTTTTATTTTCCCCATGACATCTCAAGTTTACAAATAGCAGGGTCTTTCAGGATCGGAACTCTCGTGACTGGTGGCGCAGCGGAAGTATGATAATTTCTGTCTGTTCTTCTGCAACTTCAACTTTCTTCAGACATGCTGCTCCTTCGGTAGCTGCAATTGTAGGGGGCACTTGTCAATGATAACCACCAAAGGCAATAATAACAGCTGACAAACACAGCAATTTACGATTGAATATCTAAACCAGGTGAAAAAAATAAGCGGTATCGCATCGCAGTTTGCGATGCAAACTCATATTTGAATTACAAAACCACGATTCAAAGTTTAAAAATGAAATTTCCATTAAAATGTTAAATCCGTAAAGCAACTCGTTGTTTATCGAAAATACGATTTTGCTTACGCGTGAAAAAAAAATCGCGTATTCATAACTTTACGAATACTTTTTTATGTTTGCTGTCAGCTGAAAAAAGCGGTGTCGTAGCATTTGCGACCGGGGTTGAAATGGTAGCATATGCGACCGGCAGGGGCAAAGAGGAGTGTCAGGAGGGAGGCAGGGTGGGGAGATTAGGTGTTGACCACCTGGGGTCTTCGCACTGTTTTTAATTTCTCTCACTTTATATATGAATTACATTTGAAATTCTTCACAGTCTTGAAAAAAAAAACAATTAATTTTGGGAAGATTTGGATTTCCTTTCTTACTAAAAGCGAAGAAACTTGCCATTAATTCTGAATGCAGCTATCGCAATAAAATTCGCACACGAATGGAATACAATCTCCGGCAGTTTGTCGTAGAGAAAGTACTATGGCTATTGCTTGGGAAAAGGAAGTGTTTTATTTTTTTATATAAAGATCAAGTTTTACTAGGGGTATCTTCAGCTGCAATCCAGAAACACGAGTAAAACCTTATTTTGTAAATACACACAATACAATAATTATCAGACTTGTGCTAAAAAAAGACTATTAAACCGTTAATGGTGATGTCAGCATACCGTTAATTTTAGGTTTGGGACACTAGGATATTTTTTGCAAACAGTGAGCCACAAAAAAATCTGCTTCCAGGGCTGTTTATGGATGGCCAGTCCGATACTGAGCGTTCGTACGAAGACCTGAAACTTACAACAGCTATTTCTGCATATTTTTTAGGAATAATAATTCCGGGTACGTATAAAATAATCTATGAGGAATTAAAAGAGCAATACATGAAGGTAGGAATGTGTTCTGGGGAATGATATTTTCTACATTTTCTAACCAATTGTTATTATGTTGTTGTAATTAAGTCAGAGCAAGCTATTCTTAAAAATGACAAATAAATCGAAGCCATATTATTATTTAATATTTTTCTGGAGATCTAAAATTCATGTGGGAGAAACCGCGAGTCCTCATACACGCGTTCAAAACACTGAAGTACGTACTTTGGTACAAAGCAACTTCTTTTACGGTGTAGAGAAAACGCATTTCCGTCGTTCACGTGATAGTCGCAAATACTACCCGTTTCGTCACACCACATTGTCTGCAGCTCCCTTCCTCCTCTCCCCCCTCCATTTGACCTCCCTTCTTTCTTTCCCCATTACTCTGCGTTACGCCGGTCGCATTTACTACGTACCATTTCAACCCCGGTCGCAAATACGACTGCTTCGGAAAAAGCTTCCTCGTGTAGCTCTAGCTGTGCAGTGATGAGGTGGTCATCGTCCGACCGCAGAGCGTCTATGATTGGTGCCACGCTCCCGCCTGTCTGCAATTTTAGGGGGATGTGAGTTTTGTTGTTTTACTCTATGTTATTTAAAATCATGGCTACCACAGTGAAAATATCAACCATGAATGGGTGGATGGAGTTATTAGATCCAAAAGGTAGTTGGTTAAGCTACAGGATTTCGTTGCACTGAACTGAGCTGTAATTTGACAGTCGATGAAAATTGTGACTATTTTTTAAATCATATTCATCAGTGTGTGCATATCCGGGTGGCTTAGTGACCTGCATGAAAATCAGGTTTTTAACGCTGCCAAGCTCTTCTCCTGAAAAATTTGGTGATGATCAAATATTACTGTATTAACTGAACATTTCAGTGAGTTGTTGACTGCCAACAACACTGACAACGATAAAATTCAAGAGGACTGGGATTATTTCAAAGCCTTTTGGTTACGAAATCTGCAACACTTGTCAAAGCAACAGTTATGGAAATGTTTGAAAGAAAAGCATGCGAATGAATTTTCAAATCTAAACCACATGATAAATATCATGATATTATTGCCTGCATCCAATGCTAAGATCGAAAGTCTTTTCTGTGATGAAAAGAATCACGACAGATTTCCGTAATCGGATGAATTCTGATGCTTTGAACCATCTATTGCGGACAACGCTGGAAGGACAAGAACTATGCGATTTTGACCATGAACAAGCAGTGGAGGTATTTTTTGAAAAGAAGCCCTGACACACAAATGTGAAGTCTTACGGGAAAAGAAAGAGAACATAGGCAGAACCTGAAGCTACCACAAGTTCAGGAGTACTCTCACTGTCATGTGACAGTAAGTATATAGCTGCTGCAATGTGTGGCCAGGTAACATTTCATCATATATCCATAGAAAGAAAATTTGTACTTTTTACAGATTTGCTAAAATATTTTTAAATTTTACTTTTCATTACTGATTAGAGTATTTTCGATAGATATGAAAGGTGCTGGTAATAGTTTTATTTGATAAATTATTAGTCATTTGAATCAAAAGAAAAATAAGTCTCAAAAGTGCTCCACATAATTACTCAATTGCTCCGCAATGCTGAATTTGAGGAGCAAAATTGATCCTCAAAACATTTCTGTTATTTTTCACCCTGATCTAAACAGTAATTTTACTGACAATCAATATCAAAGACATCGTTTAATCAAATTTTCAGAGGTGTGTGTGTGTGTGTGTGTGTGTGTGTGTGTGTGTGTGTGTGTGTGTGTGTGTGAGAGAGAGAGAGAGAGAGAGAGAGAGAGAGAGAGAGAGAGAGAGAGAGAGAGAGAGAGAGCATGCACACGGATTTTTTTTTTTTTTTTTTCGGAGTTTAACGACCCCGGGATCACCCAAGTCTACAAAAAATAAAAAAAATCTCCCGTCTCTAAGGAAAAAAACGCTGTAGGAGAAAACAACGACATCATCCATACCTCAACTAGCACTTGTACTCGGGCCTAACGCGGATGATGTAACCTATAAGCCCGTTCCTCTGACCGTTCGGTCAACGGAATGACCGCCGGCTAGGTTTGCACAGCACTCATTTTCTCCCTTTCTTGGAAGCAATGATGACTAGTTTGACACAGGTTTCTACTCCCTCTAGTCAAATATGCCCGTGTAAGTCGTCACAACTGAAACGGGTTCCCGCAATTTTTCTGCCATTAAAAATAAGAACTTTTTAAGGACTTTCAAACACCCCCAAAGATTTTTCAAGGACCTGACCAATTGCATATGCAACAGTGACGTGCACAAATGTACTTTTACACACACAACTTCAAGTATGCTGATGTAATGAATTAGAATTTATGCCATTTGAAAGACTTTTCTGCTGGTCAAATCAGTTTTCCTATCAGAGAAAATAATCACATATATGCAATAATGAGTATGTAAATTGTAAAAGTATAGTTACGTAAATTGTGAAACTGTACTTCAAGTTATGAGTTCAAGATGTGAATTTTCCACATAATTACCTCATGGTTTAAATGGCTAAACCATGTCCAAATTAAGTGTTCAAGATTTCAGTTTTTTCATGATATAACTGAATATCAGAGAACTATTTCAAGGACTACCATACTTCAAGCAAAATTGCGGAAACAAAACAATGAAGGATGATTCTGGTTGACGACACAACTTATCGCTTCTAATTGGCAAGCAGGATACGTTAACCCGCAAAAAATTCCTTATTTCTTCCATTCCTTTAACCGTCTCGTTCTTTTCTTTGTCTTTTTTGTAATGGAATTTTTTTTTTCACTGTTGGCTCTGCTCTTCAATCATGAAAACTTCTCAACGGTTCTTCAACCTGTCTAGTTGAGCGAAGGTCTACTCCCATTCTGTGCCATGTCGATCGATTTTTCTCTTTCTCGTTTAACTCTTTCCTGAGCTCCTCATAAATGCATTAGTCTATCTCATCTCATCTCATCTCATCTCTCTCTTTCTCTGTCTGTCCTTCGTTAACTTCAGCTTTCTTCAACCATGCCACAAATACGTTCCACTCCCTTCGATCGCCTTACATCTTGATCTGTTGTATCGTAGTCATGTACACAGTCTCTATTTTTTTCACTGTGATTCCCAGCTTCTTTATTCTTCTTGCGATAACAAATGTATTCGCGTGGAGGACCGATGTTTCATCAGGAGAAGTTACAACTGTAGGACGCAGCGGACACTGAACACATCTCTTATTTCTGAAAACATTTATAAACTGGCTAACCGCCGACAAAAGTTAAAACCTCGTTTCTCATTTTTCTTCGGTGCACCCATTACTTTGATCAGGTGCTCAAGATAATGTTTATTTCTACTCATTTACTGATATCAGTTTTCCACGATAAATTTTTGTCTGCAGTGCCCCATCTCTATTGGTATCAATTCTGAAAAACAAATATTTTTACAGTACATCATCATCCATTTACATCAACTGTCTCAAATAAATGCTTTGTTTTTTTCATTATGCTCTCCTCTATTTTTTGCGCCATTTCTCCACGATGATTCAATAGGGTTTTTTTTCTTTTTATTTCCTATTCTATATCACTGTTCATGTGGCGTAAGAATTCACATTGTTAAAGATAATTTCTGTTCTACCTTATTTATTTCCACTTATCTAACCCCTACAGCGCGTAAATTCACAATATAAAAGGGTTTTCTGGTATCGCTCTGCCAGTACCTTACTCATCAGTTGAAGAATCGACATAAAAGAGAATCCTACCCAGCCAGTTAACTAACACGACAACATTTCTCCTTTCTAGAGTAAACGTGATATGCGTAGTAAATAAAAAGCCTGAGAGCAAACTATCACCCAAGATTTAGTGGTCGCCAAGTTTGATGTTCTGTAACAATTTAAGCTTTACGTGGCATGGCGCAACTATTTTTTTTTTTTTTAACTGAACAGCGATTTTTCATTTACAGAACGGTAACCTAAATGTTTGGCACACTAACTCTGTGTTGGTGTCTACTTTTTTTTTTTTTTTTTTTGAAATATTTCGGGAACCAGTGCCGAAAAGGCCACTACGAATAAAAGAAAGAAAATAAAACGCCCCCAAAGAAGCCTCAACTTAATCTGCCAGCAAACTCTTATATTAGAAAATCAACAACGACGCAGAAGAAAGAAAAAAAAAAAAAAAAAGGAATTGGTATTAGGCGAGAGTGGGAAAAAAATGTAGTGTCCTAGATCACTAGCAGAGAAAAAAAAAGCGAGAGAAGCAGGCAGATGTTTGGAGGGGAAGAATGCTGTAGCAGGTAGCGGTACTTGTTGAGGACCCACCAGACTGGTGGGGGTGGCTGCATGGGGTCCCATCTAATGCCTAAGGGCATGCCCAGAAACTGACACGTGCGAGAAGGCTCCTCACAGCCTGCAAGACCGGACCAACTGTCACACCTCCTGAGCAAGCTCACCAGAACTAGTCCTCTTTCCAGCTAATGGACCAGGAGAACCAAACATACCGAAGCACCAATGCCCCAAAGATGCCCCTTGCTCTTCCTGATGGGCGCACACACACGCACACACACATGACACAATTAAGTTTTATCTAACGGAAATTTACGATTTCCCCAGAATGCCAACAAGACTTCAGAAAAACGAATACACACGCAATGTTTTGTATACGAAAAACATCTTTCCATGATATTAAAACAGCCAGGGGCGTACTGATAGCCCCAGCAACCCCCTCTCCCCGCACTGCGGGAGGGGGGGGGGGCGGCTTCGAGAACCTCTTGCCTCAGTAAAAAGATTTTACAAAACTTTTCATATGAAAGCAGTTAAAAAAATAGCAAGTAATTTCTGACGGCTGATCTGAATGAAGTATATTAAAATATTAAAAAGAAAACCAATTTTTGTCATTTTTTTTAGAAACATTTTCTCGGTTTTAGTTTATAAAAACTAGATGACGGGAAAGCATTCATTTTTTCAGACAACTTGAGGCCACTTTTCACAGCCATATCATCATCATCATCATTGTCAACCATTATCAATCCACTGCTAGACGAGGTCTCCCCAAGTTTCCACCACAACGGTCTGTCTTGTGGCAGTCTCCTCCATGTCACTCCCGCATACTTTCGAATTTCATCCACCCATCTCCCATGTGGTCTTCTGGGTCTTTTCCTGTCCCTTGGAATCCAATCTAAAATTTCGGCTGTCCATCGATGGTCTGTCTTTCTGGCAGTACGCCCAGCCCATTGCCATTTATTTATATGTATATCAGCAAGAGAATGTGAAAGAAATATCAGTTCAATGAATGAAATTTTTGTACCAATGCGGATGAGATGTTATGCATTACAGTTGTTTGCACATAGCTACACATTCTTTAGAATGTTATGAACTAAAACATATTCTTCGCAGGGATGAAAAACAGATATTTGTGGGATTTTTTTTTTATAACAAAGTCAAGAGAATTTTTTGTACATGTGCAAAACATTGTGGAATTATGTTACGTGCGGTTTTCATATTCAAGAGTTAATAATTTAAGTAGTTTTACTGTTTTTTAAACCACAATTCCTAATAGTTACTTATTTGCTTACTTATGTTCTGTGTTTTCAAAATTGGAAAAGATCAACAGACGCTATCATACGACAGCTAAGCGTGTGTGTGTGATCGTGATGAATTTCAAAGAGATGGCTAGTTCTCTAAAAGAATGAAATTTTCAAGTTATGCTTAACTTTTGTGGGTGTTCTGTAATATACTTTATGTAATTGCATAAAACTAGGGAACAATTTTAACTACAATGGGAACGTTGGTGTTACACAAAATAAAATGCAATCATATTAATTTTACGAAAATTACCTGTAGGTTCCAAAGAATTTGCATTATTAAAACGCCCATAAAACCTATTAATAATACCAAATTAAAAAGTTTCAATAACTGAAATAATAACATTAAATTAAAATTTCTCCAAATAAATAATAATGATAATCAATAACATGAATTTAAAATTTTCAATAATTGAAACCTAATCGATTTTCACAAAAGGGCTTCGAAGATATTTTTTGCGGTGGGGGAGGGGGTCGAGTTTCTCAGGTACGCCACCGAAAGCAGCTACTTCTTAAACACTGCTGCTAGCAGTGGTACGAGACGGGGAGGGGCTTCAGATTTCTTGTCAGAGCTGGTCCCGGTGTATGCTTGGGGCAAGTGCTTGTCTGTCCGGCTCCCACCGCAATTTGGAACTTCCCTGTTCAACTGCGTGCATCCCGCGGATTCAGCGAGGGGCAAATGGGGGCGTCCCCCCCCCCAGCAGACTTTTCCTTCTTAGATAGGCACCAACGTAAATAGTTAATGTATTTATTTTTGTAAATTTGTAGTAATAAATGCACAGATTTTCTCGCAAGTCTTTATGACAATTGAAATTTGGAGACAAAATGTCCTGTTCAAGCCCCCCCCTTTTTTTTAAATTAGGGGTTTGACGATCACCGTGAGCAACTCAATGGGCTATAAGCAGTCACCCATCCCTAATTTAGGGCCACTGACTCCAGGGAAGGAAGAGGGCCAGTGCCGTAAGACAAACACAACATCCGTGCCTCACTGGGATTCGAGCTCGGACCCATCTCGGACGAAAGCTCATAAGCCAGCGCTTAGACAACAGCGTCATGGGGGGGGGGCTGCTCACGCTTCAGCAGAAAGAAAAGATAAAAATTAGAAGTTCAAAAACGGAAAAAACATTCCAATAAAAGGGATCAAACCTTATTGTGAAAGGTTTTATCCAGAAATGACATTTATAAAGCGGTAAGCTAGTTTCCCCGAAAAGTTGACAATTGGAACGATATGGAAAATAGCGATGGCTTTTTACAACTGTTGTTCGCATGATTTTAAAAATTTATAACTTTTTGTTGTTGTTTGTTCGGGTTTTTAACGACAACCGTGAGCAGCTCAATGGACTTTAGGCAGTATTCGGTCCCTATTTTGAAGCCAGTGGTTCCAGGGAAGGAAGAGAGCCACAGTCATGTAATTGCGTACTGGGCAGCCGAGATACCCGGTGAACAGCCATATTTTGGGCCGGTAGAACTTATGCTAACTCAAGAAAAAAAAAAAAAGTATTCATATATGTTTTTCTATTTAGTATTTACAATACAAAAAAAGCATTTTGTATTTGCATATTTCTCGAAATTAATTTTTTTTAAAAGTGGAAATGCACACTTACACCCTCAAGTACTAAAACTATGTGGTGTAAAAATTGGAAAATATATGAAAAAATCCTAGCCACAAACGCAAGCAGTAGCAAACAGAATTCTTTTAAATCGGACTTTTAGAAGCTGTGATATCATTACATAGATTTACATTAACACCCTTAAACGGGAAGACTAAATATTATTCTAGGGAAAAAAAATACACAGATATTTTCCGCCGTGTCATGTGGCGCCTGACTGAAATACAATTTTTTTCAGTTAAGACTTTAAGAAGCGAAGATACGATTGCAAACATGTTGAAAACAGAAATATGCACTTTAGAAATTCTGTAAAACACATGATTCAGTGACCTCTAGCTAACGCATTAATAAAAAAACTTTCATTCGAGTTTTTGAAGCATAAATTTCGAGAAATATGCAATACACATTTGCGGCCCCGCCCCACGCATTATTTCAAATAGAAGCTGTATGTAAAATGCACTTCGTGGTAAAATGTGCATTTATTTAATTCCGACACAGAAGGTAAAAGAATCTTTTGAATCGTTTTTTGTTTTTGTTTTTTGCTGTTGTTTTATTTTGAAACATATTTTGAATTTAATAGCACGAGCAATTACGCCTCCTAGCAGCGAGGTTATGCAACGGAATTTTTTTAACTTTAAACCTAAATCCAGGAAAGATATATTTGCAACAGGTGACAGCTGAACTGATGCAAGATTTTTGTTGTGTTCATTATGTTAGCAGGCCAATGCATGGGGGAAAAGACTGTTGCAGAAAGAGTACTAGCTGAAAAAAAAGATTTATAAAAAAAAAGTGGGGTGCGGGAGGGGGGGGGGGGTGGAAGCTTCTTGTTGAACAACTTGAAAGATATTTAGAAACAGTTTAAGACTGCATACCCACCCAGAGGTAGAGATTGTATTCTCCGAACTGCATCCAAAAATATCGTTCTTGGAAAAAATGGTGCATAGTACTGTAAATGTGCATCACAATTCATCAAAATTTTGTTTCTAAGGAGTCAGATGGCAAAATTAACTGCTGAAGATAAACTCCCCACTAACAGTTATAAAGACTGCATGCAAGAGTTACAAACCTTTACTTCCTATACGAACCTTTACTTCCTGCATGCTACTTCAGTAAGTGACAATGTTGTCCCAGGATCAGATTTACAGAAAGATTTCATTATTGATCTTGTGGAAAAGAATGGCATTGATTGTATGACATTTAAGCAGTGATTATCTATTAGCCAAACATCTCGCGAAACTGTGACAAAATCAACAGAAGAGTGTTGATTCTTTTTTTTTTTTTTTTTTTTAAGACTAAAGGCACTTCTATATTATTATTTCTTTTTTTATACAATTTTTAGTTAAAAAACAATAATTAAAGGGTTATTACTTAGCATATGATGGAGATATCATCTGACTGATGAACCATCCCAATTTAAATTAGTTGTTTAACCCTAAAACACTTTCACCTTTCATTAAGTCATTTTGAGAGCATTTTCGGTGAGGGTGTATTTCATTTTAATATTTTATAAATAATGATTCCATTGCGGTCCCAACTTGAAAGTTGGTACACGAGTAAACAATACTCTTAAGGACACCACGCATTTTTTTTTTTTTTTTCAAAATTTTAAAGTAAGTTTTTTGAACTATTCAAGGTAAAAGGTTATTTCTGTGACCTTGAAAAGGTCTACCTATTTTGTTTCCCCTGCACATGATTTAAAAACCAAAAATGCGATAAAAAGACACAAATTTCAACCTTCTGGACCAATTAGGTAATGAGATAAAAGTACTCGATTTCCAGAGGTCACGATTTTCTCATTTTCAAGGTCATGTAATTTGAAACCTCGTGGATCGGCAGAGCTAAAATCTGAGATTTATACATAAGTCTACATGCCTAACAACCACACCAAATTTCAAGGAAATCAAAAGGGGGTCAGGTTATGAGCCTTGTTGATTTGACACGGAAATGACCCAAATACTAATTTGCTGAAAGCTGAGTTTGAAAGACGTTTTGGTGATTTTTACAAGCATGAAAAACCATTCCAGTTATTACAGAACCCATTTAGTTTTACGATGGATGATGCGGAGGAAAACTTAACAGTTGGAACTGTTAAGATATATTTGCAATCTAATAATAATTTGAAGTCATAGTTTAAGAGTGATTTCTCTTCTGCCTAAAAATAGTCTTACAAATCTGAAAAGTTTTGCTAGGAAAATGCTTTCAGTGTTTGGTAACACTTATGTTTGTGAACAAGCGTTCTCCAAAATTAAATATGCGAAATCAAAGTTTCGTTCACGATTGACCGACAACCACTTGTCAGATTTTTCAAAAATTGGGTTGTCCAACCTGAAACCAAATATCGAAAATGTAGTTAAATCATTCCAGAAACAATAACATCCTTCTCACTGATTTTTTTTTTCTTTTTTTTTCCAGTTTTAGATTTCATGAAGTCAATTTGTTTATGTCATGAAGTCCACTTACTACAGATTAAACTTCAATATTTAGTAAGTTTAGTTTTGTACTTGTTCTAGATGTGTATAAATATTTTGAAATATTTATTTTAAAACTTTCATGTTAAGTTTAAGACTCTAGTAATTTCTTGCTCATGATGAACTTCCATGATGTCGCACTCAGAAATCCGACAGCGAAAAAATAGGACTGCTTAACAGAACTTAACGTGTCATAGTTTTAATAGGTAATATTCACTTCAGAAAACACCAGAATGACTACTACTTCCATTTCTTACGACAGTTGTAGTAACAAGATGCATTTTGACACGACGTAATGCTTGACAAATTGAATTTCCCAAACTTGTTACATCAAAATAAAATACAGAAGTATGCTGATCCCAGCAAAAACACAAGTGTTGGAAAACTGCTGGCAGTGATGGGTCACTGCTGGCTGAAATCTGCCACTCACGGTACGGCAGCATTAGTTGGTGGCAGGGCCATCAATTGGCAGCCATTGATGGCCCTGCAGCATCGCCGTGAATTACGGGCCTCCACGCAAGTGCCACTAGTAGCCCGTAGTTGGAAACCGAAGCAAGCCCAACCGGAAGTGAAGCAGCGGGACTGCGCATGCGCTGAAGCAACACGTGCACAGTCTTTCGTGGTACCAGTTAGTTGAAGGTGACGCCCTCGCCATCGTGTTGCTTTAGTTGATGTTAAAAAAAAAAAGCCATATGTAGAGAGACGGATTAATTTCCTAATGAAATGCCGAGTCCACAAAGATTACCGTCGGAGGAAAATTATATAAATAATTAATGAACTGTAAGAAATAGTCAATTAATCTCAAGTATTTATAGAAACTCATTTCGTAGCAAAATTTCTGCACTAACACAAGAAGATTCGAGAATACAAACAGCCATGAAACACACTCACTCCATTCCCATAAATAACAAGAAATAATTTCTGTATAATCTTCATACACTAAACCGCTTCAAACAGAAGTCTCGGAAAGACATTAAAATATCGTTGTTGGAAAAAAATAAGAATTATACGAGTACAAAATGGATATTTTCGTTACAAAATTATATAGTATTTGGAAAAAAAAAAAAACCAACGCTATGTGAATATAATGTACTCATTCATGCGTTGAATACACAAGATTGGAGGAATTCGCTGCTAAAAATAACCGGAAGTAAAATAAAATTTCATTCCTAATTTAGAACAAATGTAGCTTCGGACCGTGGAAAAAAAGATACAACGTTAAAAATATAACAGAATGTGACATGAAATCGCCCTTCAATACCAGAAGGACAGCACAAAACTTTGGAAAACGTCTTTAAGTTGATCACTCGTTGAAAGTGAAGTTCCCTTTAAGTAAATAACAAAAATCGTTACGTTGAAAAACTAAATTTATGAATTATATGAAACGTGCATTTAGAGAAACGAACTCGCAATATTGCAAAATTAAAAAGAGAACCCTTAGTTTCACATCGCGCACGAGAGAGGCTCACCTCCAAGCGGACGGGCAGGCGTGGCAAACTAGTCTAGTGCTTAGAGCATCCGCTTCGCACACCAGCGGTCCTTGGTTCGATGCCAATCAGACCCATCGGCTGATTTGCCGGACTTGTTGAGAAAATTCCCTCGGGCCGTGACATCATGTAGGAGTTTCGTTGGAAAAAAAAGGTGTGTGTGCCTTTGGTGAACTATTTTTTTTATCTGTTATCTTTTCTTTTCTTTTTTTACTACTACTGGAAAACTGACGACCAAGATTCGACAAGCAATCAGTTACGTCACGTGATTGCCGGCGGCCACTGCCGGGACATTGACGGATCACATTAGGTTAGCCATCATTTATGGCACGTACTTGCAGGGCCTCTTAAAGACCGCTTGTGGCAGCCAGCCTGTGACGAATAACTGATCCTGTTCTGGCATATGACAACTGATCGAGTGCCAACTGTTGGCCGCCAGGACATTTTATTGATGGTTCATGTAACGGCAACATAGTGCTGGGTCAGTGTTCGCACTGCTTGCAGCCAGCAGTGGCCCAGTGATGGCCCAGCAAGATCGTTTTTGCTGGGTATGACAACATTGTCATTTAATCACCAGTCAAAAGATTTCTGGCATAAAACTGCCTAACAGAAGATTCAATTTCAAATTAATGTTGAACTTTTCCTATATTGCGATTTCAAATAACGCATATCTGCTGCTTCACTATTTCATCTAACAATGGTCAACGGTGATTTCGGTTAAATTCTGCAGCCTCTGTCGCCGTTTTCTCACAACCCATTAGGGCATTCCAGTTCTGAACGACAATTATCCTTAAACTTTGTTTTCTTCTTCTTCCTATATCCAAGTACTTCTCATTTATTTCCATCACAGCAGTGAAACCTGGTACTACAGAAGAAACATAGAAGTCGTTTGTGTGCTGGAGTAATGCGTTACTTACGGGGAGGTTGTGGCAAGACATGTTCTGATTGTGTGAGGAATGAAGATGTGTTGCAGTTGTATAATGTGAAGCAAAATGTTATGTTGTTAGCAAGGTGGAGACTAATATGCTTTGGTGGCTTGGCCATGTTGAAATAATGAGTGATGAGATGCTTACTAAGAAAATCTTTTTAGCCCAAGTGGCAGGAAGGAAAGGTAGAGGAAGGCCAAGGAAGTCATGGGAGGATCAGATTCAGGAGTGTCTGTATGAGAAAAAGATTATGAGTATGAAGTATAAAAGATCTTGTGTACGGCGTGTGATGGATGTCAGTGAGGCCCGAGTTGCATGTCAAGATCGCTGTAAATGGAGAAGTTTGATACGGCAACAGTAAGTAAAAATTATCTGGTAGTTTGTATTTCTTTCTGGAGCTAACCTCTGAATATCAGATAACAGCTTATTGATATGCATGTACAGACTATTCAAAACTGTTACGTTTAATAAACAATATCTAGAAGAAAGATTCATTCTCTTCGCAACAGCAAGTGACGAAGAACCAAGTTATTTGACTGAAAATTTTTGAACATATCAATTATTCAAAAGTATTTAATTGTCGATTCTGAAAAGAAAAAACTCATCATCAATGAACCGGTTATCATTTTTTTTTTTCAGAAATTTATTTCCTAAAGAAATGTCAGTTTTGAATTAAAAGAGAGAGCGGTGTTTCTGCTTGAAATGTGGAGCCTCCGAACCAGGGATCTCTACCCCCTCCCCCATAGAATTTCTTCAGATCTCCCTAGCAAATTCTCAACACAATACATATGAAGATGTGAAATGCACTTTTCAATTTTGTAGTATTTGTCCTTTCAATTAGCATTTACATAAATTCCTTAATCTTTACCTTGAAGTATCTCTTATCGTAATGAAATAATACTGAGTATATGCTTTTTTTATTTGAAGTTCAGATATATAGCCGTCCCATACTTTTTTCAGTTCCTGTTTAAAGCATTTAATTCAGTCTTTGCTACCATAAACGTCTGTATGTACGTATCTCTCATTTTAGTCTGCTACAAATTTTGCAAATATTTTCTTTTTATCTAAGGTTTCAACAACCTATGTTAATGTTAATAAAAACAGCACAAAAATAAAATAACCGTGTGTACTTTTAGAAAAACAATTTCGGATTTTCACTATTTTCAACAGCAAAAAATTCAACAGTTCTCCATTTTTGAAAGAATCAAAGAAGAGTTTTCCACATTTTTAATCCTAGCTTTAAAGCCTAAACATTTCACTACAAAAAATTTCAGCCAACGAAAAAGTTGCTTTCATATACTATCCAGGAATTTCAAACTGGGATGTGTGTGAGGAAGGAGGGAGGGAGTAGATGAAAGCAACTTTTTCGTTGGCTGAAATTTTTTGTAGGAAGGAGGGAGGGAGAACCCCTGCTCCGAACGATAACCCAGTAGGTAGTAATTCTAGAAATACCGCGGCAAAATTCCCTGCCAAGTTACGCGCTGATCTGAAGACAACACGCAGGAACTTCACTTCACTACAGTACGAGAGAACAACCCTAGCTAGAAACGGCAATTCCTTTGAAATCAAGACAATGAATCGCCAAAACCAAATACAAAGAGAGAGAGAGAGAGAGAGAGCCAGGAACGTGTTTATCACGTGCAACTTTCCAAAAGGGTAATCAGTGGATACAAGTTTCATCATTAGACAGGATTACATCAGTCACAATGCTCCCAAAAATTTAGACCGTTTTCACCGAGAGCGGCACCAACCAAGCATTGTTTGCCGAGAACATATCTGAAGTCCCGTTGGGTGTGGGAAGTAAAACGACGATTCAAAGTCAAACGGGTCAGGAGTTACCATCGTACGTGGCAATAAAGAAACATCGAGCGACGAGGCAGCGCAGAGGCAACAGGCAAGCAAGCGAACGTTGGTGCGTCCGCTAGAAGGGGAAAAGTAGCTTTCGTAAGGGGACATGAGGAACCTCAGGCCTAAAAAACCGGTCCTGACGGTCTAGACATTGGTATCAAAGGGGCAAACAGGAAATTAGGGGGATGGAAAGGGAAAGCTCTCCAAAAAGTACCGGTAGATCATGTAAAAAATCGCGGCTGGCCGACTCGATCATCTGCCGCGCTTGTAGCTGCTGCCGGTAGGGAAATGCATTCCAAGCGCCTTCTGAAACGGCAGCAAAATCGTAAAAAAAAAAAAAAAAAAAAAAAAAAAAGATAGGCAAAAGGGTGGAGCAGGGGAGGGGGGGACAGTACGTTTTTCTACAATCTTTCCTGGATGCGGACGTGCCATAATTCAATGAAGTGCATATTTGTAGAATTCCCCAACAAAGCAGAGGAACAGGAACAAGATTTTAATGACAAGGCTGTGGATGGCAAATGAAACGGAAATCATTCACGATACAGAAAACCTAGAATGATCTGTTGTCCTAAAGAATTTTAGCAGACAGAAATATTTGACGGAAGAAATACTGCGTGCTATGTATTATCTACAGTATACTCCATCATTTAATGAGTGCTTGTTTGTAAGGATAGCTTTTAGCCACTTGATATTCAGTGGCGACGCCAGTCGCTCAGTACTGTGTGGTCTAAGCATAATGGGGGACACAATTTTAAAGGGCCTGACAGAAATTTTGGCAAAAAAATCCGTTCATGTAGATTTTATCCGACGCTGATGATGTTATCCCAATGAAAAAAAAAGCTTCAGGTGCATACTCTATATCCAATCAGCCACTAGGAATTATAGATATTAATCTCCATGGCTAGTAATTATTTCTTCCTAAGTTTAGCTTAATAACGTTTTTTATTTATTTATTTGTTTGTGTTGGTGTCATAAGGCTTGAGTTTTAGTTTGTAATGAAAAGGAATCTCTCTCTCTCTCTCTCGTTGTTTTAAACTATAATTACAAAAATGGCGTGTTTCTGCTAATCTCTTAAACATTCGCTTAGAGGACTCCCTCCATTTTCCAGATGCACAAACACCAAATTCAACAAAAAAAAATCGTTTTATATCACAAAATTTCTGTAAATTCGAAAAATTTACTTACATATCCAAATTACCGCTAATCTAGATGGTTGTACTCAACTTGTGTTCAAACTGCTTAAATATTGGGGGGAGGGGCGTGCAAAGAAAAGTTGAGTGGGCTGCCACCCATAGCATCATGCCTGTGTTGATATTTTGCAGCTGGGCAACACAATTCTGTGGTTCCAGGTAGAGAGAACCAGAATCGTAGAAGAAACATACCATCCATTCTCAATCACGATTCGAATCCCTCTCCGAAAGCACAAGGCCATCTAAAGCGTAAAGTAATGAGGCTCTCTCTCTCTCTCTCACACACACATACACACACACACACAGAGTGACGTAATTTTAATAATTAATATTTAAGTTTATTTTAATACCGCCGTTATTTCAATGAGCATAAATAATTCGTATCAGCTGGGCCGGATTAAGGCCTTAGTGGGCCCCCATAGAACTTATGACGTGGAATCATTATGAAGTCCGTTAAAACACAAAACTGTAACTACTAAATTATCTGCAGAGTTTTCATAATAAGTCACTGTATTTCTCATTGTTCTCAGAAGAACATGAGTTAAAAGCTTAAGATTCCTGGATTTTGTCATGGATTTTCTACTGATTTACCACTGTATACCTTTCTCAGATCGTCTTTTTTGTTAAACGCAATATGAAGCCAAAGGGGACTTCGACAATTAACGGGTCCAAGTACAAACTGAGAGGTGTGGATGGATGGTAGTGAAAAAGCTGAAACTATCTTGCCCTCACCACTGTCCACAGTGACATCTTGGTGAGCCACTGTCTTGAAATCGGTTCGTCTTCTAGCCTCTATGTCTTGCCAAATGGAAGTTATACGAGACAAAAGTAAAACTATATCATAAATCTCTCTCTCTCTGTCTATTACTCACCCAGGCATGCCTCTTGGGCCCTTGGTCATGGTGGTGCCCCAAGGCTATAGCCCCAATAGACCCCCCCCCTAGTTCAGGGTTTAAATGCCAAGTGTTTCTGTTGTCCTTATGGCACTGGTTCTATCCTCTGCATAGGACCATTGGCCGTAAATTAGAGCATGGCGACAAATTCTAGTCTTGGATGCTCACGAGAGTTGCTAGGGAGAAAAAAAAAAAATGCAGACACTTCAGATTTGGCACCTCTTTTGCATTGTTTATTTTTTAAGGTCGTCTGTACCAGTTTTTCTGGCACTTCAGTGTAAGTCACACATTAAGATCTTTTAAGACACATTAAATGGTTTAAATTCGTAAATATGCGGGAGTGACAAGACCGTTGTGGAGGAAACTTGGGGAGACCTTCGTCCAGCAGTGGATTGATAATGGTTGACAATGATGATGATGATGAAATGGTTTACAAAAATATTTAACAATATTGCCTTGCTTTAATACATTGCAGTGCGCAGTAATTTTCCATTTAATTATTTTCTGAATTCATTCAGTGAAAAGAAAAAAAGAACTGCTTTAAAAGAAATTAATTAACGTTTTTCATTCATTTATCATTTTCTTTTCATCAGAGCTACTTATTTTCCTCCTTAGATTTATTTGGAACTGTTTTCATTTCCCACCAAATGCGCGCGCGCGCGCACGCACACACACACACACACGCACTTCACATAATCACTCATCAATTGCCTCTTACCCACTCTAATTACAAAGCACTTTTTTATTATGCAATGTCATCTTGATATTAAAAGTCATTATAAGGATGTAGCTGGCATTCATGATTTTGCAAAACTGGAATAAAAATCCACTCTCATATTGAATATAAGTTATCGGTATAAACTCCTCAGAACAACTTGTGAAATGTGATTGTCACTCACTTTCAGGCTATCACACATACAGTAAGTATGTGACAGTCTGCCCTGCTTACCTGTAGTTACAAAATTAAGCATTCAAACTAACATGCTCCTTTTTCAATTTAATAAAAATATTGAGTAGTTGCAATAATTACTATTCCTGTTCTAGGTATGTAAAACAGAAGATTTGCCACTCACAAATATTTAGAAATTTTGCTGTGCAGCTTGTGTGTGTGGTAATGAGAAGGGCAGGGCAGGGCCTGTGCTAGGGTGTTTTGCACATTAGGCAGGCCATGATTCTTGCACCCCCAAAATTTAGGTTATTCTTTGTGTGGCTAAACATATTGCATTTATTCAGTAATTATTTCAAGATATGAAAATACAGTAAACAGGAAGGCACTAAGGGAAACTACATCCATTTACTTACTGGACCAATGTAAATTAAAATTTCATTTTGCATGCTTTATTGTTCGCAAATTTACCAACAAGTCTTCAAATCTATGTCACAGGTAATTTCTTGTTCTATTGATAGCGTAGATAATCCAACAAAGTTATTTCCCTGATCCCCAGGTAAAAAAAAAGAAAAGGAACAAGAATTCCAGTGAAATGAATATAGTACTATGGGCCTTTCTTACTCTTACCCTTTTCTCTTAGAAAATAGTCTGAGTGTGACAGTTGCTACTCGTTAGGCAAGTAGCCTCGGTGGCACAGTGGTTAAGCATCGGCTTCTGACCATTCTTCCGAGACGGGTCCGGGTTCAAATTCCGGTGAGACACGGATGTTGGGTTTGCCTTACGGCACTGGCTCTCTCCCTTCCCTGGAAACAGTGGCCCTAAATTAGGGACAGGTGACTGTTTAAAGTGTAAATTAGGGACAGGTGACTGCTTATAGCCCATAGAATTTCTCACGGTAATTGTTAAACCCACAAGAACTCTTTAGACGCTGAGCATTGCTATTACGATAGAAGTGGATAGTCTTAATATTTAAGGCGGATAATACAGAATCCACTGCAGCCCTCAGGCATCACCTGACTTGCCTGCTGCACGGGGACAGCCCTGGTTTATGGCAGTTTTCCGACAGAGGATCATTTGCGCATTGGCGTCAGATTTACAGCAAGCTGACTCACCGAGCCTATAAGCATAGTTCTCAGTTTTTCACTTACTCAGGAAATAAAAATTCACAAGTTATTAGGGGTATGCAAAAGTTTCCGCCGCCCCCACTAATGGGCACTGTAGGTGTCTAACCAGCCGGCGACCCGTGCTGTCAGTTCGTACATGAAGCCAAGCATGGCAGTCGATAAAGTTCATTTGCGGCACTGTTTGTTATTCATGTTTAATTCAGGGAAAAGTGCAAGTGAAGCAAACGGTTCAACATGTCAGGCCTAAATGGTTATGGGCGAGAGGACATGCTGAGAATGGTTTGCCAGGCTTAAGAAAGGTGATCTAAGTTTGGAAGACAAACCACATGCAGGTAGACCGCAGGAACTTGTAGACGAGGAGCTGGAATCGCTGTTGCAAGAGGATGCCACACAATCGACCTTGCAACTGGTGAAACGTTTGAAAGTGGCTCAGTCGACGGTGGTACTACGTCTACAGGTCTTGGAGAAGATCCAGCAGATTGGAAAGTGGGTTCCGCATACTTTAATGGAGCATAATATTGGTCAACAATTGGGCATCTTGTATGTCATTGCTGAAGAGGTTTCAAGGGAAGAATTTCTTGTGGAAGGTTGTCACCGGGGATGAAAAATGGGTCGATTGCGACAACCCTATATGCAAGCAATCCTGGGTCGACCCTGGCCAGCCATCGATATCCACTGCGAAACAGGATATCCACGGGGGAAAGGTGCTGTTGTGTGTGTGTGGTGGGATATGCATGGAGTGCTGTACTTCGAACTGTTGAAACTGGGCGAAACAATCACTGCACGACGATGAAGCAATCAATTGATGAAATTGAATGCCGCAATCGAGCAAAAATGCGCATGGACAGGAAAAGGACGCTGCTCAGCCACCCTGTTACACGATAATGCCAGACCACATGTCGGTGCCACCACGAAATCAACCATTGAACAGTTACACTGGGAGGTTTTACTTCACCCGGCTTACTCCCTGGACATTGCACCCTCAGACTTTCATCTGTTTCGCTCTATGCAACATACCCTAGCCCAACAGCGGTTCACCACAGTTCCAGAGGTGGAAAATTTCATAACTGCATTCTTCAGCTCAAAATCAGAGTCCTTCTATCACAGGGGCATTCATTTGTTGCCTGAAAAATGGCAAAAGGTCATTGATGCTAACGACCAATATTTCGTTGAATAAATGTGTACTGGTTTTCTGACTGTTTCTGCCTCCTTTCTCCTTAAAACGGCGGAAACTTTTGCATACCCCTAATATAAAGAACATCAAAAAGACAATGTAAAATAAAGTTGCCTAAGTTGTTTTTATTTTTTTATTCTCATTTTTTAACTCATTTTGTTTTATCAACTCTAAATTTTGATGCCCCCAAATTTTGACGCTTTAGGCAGCCACGTAGTTCGCCTAGTGGTTGAGACGGCCCTGGGGAAGAGGAATGGGCATGAAAGTATCACCAGCCTTTCCATATCTTTTTTGATTAATGTACACATCCATATTTAATGTAATGATGGCAACATTAAACTGTTATTTTGTTTTGTTCTTTATTAATTATTATTGGTGACACAGTCATTTAAGAAAGCTATGAAAAAAAATTTCCCCTCTCCACTGTTTTCAGATATTCAAAACTACTGTACATGGAGTATTTGGCTATGGCAGAACCAACAAGTCTGTTCTTAGCAAGCCTCTCTACATGGTAGGAACACCTTTTATACGAAAAGAATTGATGACTGAAAATTTAGCTCTTGTCTCACTGCCGCTTTTTCTCCAATACACCACCACTATTCAATCCCTGTACAGATACACTGAAGATCCAAAACATTATGACCAGAACACCTTCATGCAAATCGAAGCAACTGCAGGTAATAGATCGTGTTAAAGTCATGAAACAGTAAAAATTACACCTGATGCTGAGCTCTGCTAATCAGTGTTATTCTTGTTCTTCAGATGGGAAAGGCAGCAGACTTAAGTGAGTCTGGCAAATTCCAAATTGCATTGACCTAACAACTGGGTCAGAGCATTTCTGAGACAGCAGGGCTTATGGGGTGCTCACGGTCAGTTGCAGTTAGTACCTTCAAAAAGTGGTCCTAGGAAGGAAACCCCACACACTGTCGGCAAGGTGTAGGTTGACTACGACTCATCGACCTAGAGGTGAGCAAAGGCTATCTATCCCATATGGTACGAGCCAACAGAAGAGATGCTTTGGTGCAACTCACCTGTAATTTGAATGCTGGTGATGGGAGCAATGTGTCACAACACACAATGCATCGGACGCTGCTGAAAATGGGGCTGCGTAGCCGCAGGCCACTCCAAATGCTCATGCTAACCTCGATTCACTGTCAAAGCATCTACAATGGGAACATAATCGTCAAAACTTGATCATGAGTGACTGGAAGAAGGTCATCTGATCGGCCAGGTAGGTGTGTGCCATTTACCTGGGGAAGTGTTGGCACCAGTATGCACTGTAGGACAAAGAAAGCCAGTGGAGAAAGCGTAATGCTTTGGGTAATGTTCCGCTAAGTGTTACCAGAAAATCCCTAACTGTGGGAATGAAAAATCGCACAGAGGGTTTTTTAGTTTTTCAGGTTGGCAGCACCTAGGACATAGCCTTGCAACAAGTGGCATGATGCCGTTTCTTGTCTGCATGGAGCACCAATAGTTCCTTTGTTTACAGTGTGTTTAGCAACGTCACAGGCAGCAACTGAGCAACCTGCAAGCATCAGTTTGTGTTTTGCTTTGAAAATCACTGTCAGACATTACCTATGATTCAGCAAGCGTATGGTAAAAATTGCAATGAAGAAATCGCAAGTTTAAGCCTGGCATAAGACATCTGTGATGGTTGTGTGAGTGTTCAAGAGTGCTGAAAGCATCATCGAAAATGTGACAAAGGCGTTGAAAGAGGTTTCAAGTAATCGATTCCAGGAATGCTTCAAACAGCATTACTGATGTTGGCAAAAGTATGTAGCTGCACAAGGAAACTTTTTCGAAGGAAATGTGGTGTAAATAACAGCAATGTTATTGCCTTCTGTATAAAAACAAATTTCTGGGACCTATTTGAACCTACCTTGCATATAGTAGTGGCTAGATAAATGATAGCAACATCTTAGCATAAAATAGAAACAACCTAAATCTTCTCTAACAGACTACCAGTCATATGTGCTGCTTCTGAACATTATGAAATGGGGATAGGGACTCCTCACAAGCATTTCAGTCCATAAGCAGTCACCCATCTCTAATTTAGGGCCACTAGTTTGAGGCAAGGGACAGAGCCAGCAACATAGGAAAAACATACCACCCATGCTTCATCCAGAACTCAAACCTAGGCCCAGCTGGGATTATTAACTAGAAACCTGCATCTATGACCACTCAGCCATCAGGATAACCTAAATATATAAAATACCTAACAGATAGTTGCATGAAAAAAATCCAAAAAAAATTGAAAAAAAAAAAATAATCCTATAATTGTGCTTTAATTTTTCCTATCACCACAGATGTAAACCCTATCACATAATTATCCCTTATGCAATGCAAAAATGGATTTGTAATTTCACAAATCATGGATAGAAAATATATAATATGTAGAACTTTATTTATAAAAATATGACTAAGTATTTATTAACCCTTTAAGCAGCCAATGTACCAGAACAAAAAGTTGTTACCCAATTTTTCCTGTGCTCCTCAAACAGAAGGGTTCCCATAATGAACGGGTTATAACAAAAGCTACAGCAAAACAGTTCCTTTCCCTCTTTCATCTCAGGAGTATCAACTATAAATCTGTCGCTGGTTGGAAGTGCTCCCTTACAGTCCTTATTCTTAAAGTATGTAGTTTAATTCCTTTGTAGTCCTTTGTTCTCTGTTCTATTACCGCAGAAATTATTTGGAAACAATTGTCCCCCGGACACGAACATCATGTCACTGGGTAGAAACAAGTCACTCAAACATCTTTTCTCTTCTTTGTTAGTTTTGTCGCCATATTCTTAGCATCCTTAGCAGAAAAGATAATAATCAGACAGTAAGTATTAATGACAATCATACCCCCTAATTACCACTTTAAATGACAAGTGTAATGTTAAAACAACACTTTCTGATGAGCAGGTTAACTAGCTCCTGTCACTTTCGGCCCACTTCTCAGACAGCGAGTATATTCGTTCGAGCTGATTTCAGCCTATTTTGTTAACCCCGAGTTAATTCGTTCCAGCCGGTTAAATGGTTAAAACCTGGAGGAAATGCAGCAGTATCAGTCAAAGCTTTCTAAGTAAAATTTCTAATTTTTTGTAGAGTAGCACATTTACTAGAATAAACATAAGCATGAGATTTTGTTTTATGCTGAATTAAACACTCTTATACTTTAGTAACTCTCAACCAGAAAATTTAAACATATGCCGCTCCAATAATCAAATGGAGTACAACCAGTGCTGCACTAAAACAAATGCCATAAGCTGGTGCCGGGGATAACCTAGGGGTCAATGTTTGTGACAAGTCTCAGTATCAATCCCAGGAAAGTGGAGTATGAATGCTCGAACCACTAAATATCCACTGTGTGTCGGAGGGGCATGTTAAACCGTCAGGCACTGGGTACTGGCACCCCGGTTATAAATAAGGGTGTCTTCCTTCCCCTTTCTTCCTCACTTCTGCGTGACTCTCCTGTCGGGCACTCTAGCCCTGATCTCCTAGCTTCCTACTTCTAAGGGTTGTTTAAGACCTGGAGTCACACACACACACACACACACACACACACACACACACACACACACACACACACACACACACACACACACACACACTGCCGCATTTTAGACTTAACATAAACTCTCCAAATGTAGTTTTTCACACATAAACTCTCCAAATGTAGTTTTTCACACATAAACTCTCCAAATGTAGTTTTCCACACATAAACTCTCCAAGTGTAGTTTTCTGCAGCAAAACATCAAATATGACTGAACTTTCAACATGTAAAATATACTACAGAACTCAATTTGTATAGGTAGACACAATACACTTTCTTACATCACACATTAGAACAAAACTAAATATATCTTAACAAAAACAGATATATAACTAAAAAGAGGTATCAAGTAAAACTTCAAAGGAGTATGATATCTTTGATACACATCCTTTACAATTTATATATATATATATATAAAAGGAGTTTCATTTCAAACATATGTCATCTTTTTGTTTGTTTGTTTGTTTGTTTCGGGATTCAACGACCACCATGGGCAACTCAGGGGACTATAAGAATCACCCATTCCTAATTTAGGGCCACTGGTTCCAATGAAGGGACACAGCCAGAACCATTAGACAAACACACTACCCAGGCTTCACCCAGGAATTGAACCCCAGCTCATTTCGGACAATCCAATGCCTCACAACACTCAGCCACTGGGTTGGCTGCCAGCTTCCAAACTTATATTTATTTTATTTACCATTCTTAAGAGTTGAGCTTCTTAAATGTAATGTCTTGCAGTTTGGTTTAAACAGTTAGATCTCAAAACTGTCAAGAAAAATATAACTAAGTAAGAACTCTCATGGCAGCAGTGGTAAAAAAATGCACAGTCCTCTACCCCACCTGTGAGAAAGGAACTGAAAAGAATCAATTGCTGAGTACAGCATTTTTAATTAGAACAGGTTTTTTTTCTTTTTTAAAACATATCATCAAGAAGTTTATCACTGATTTAAGTGTACTGTTAAAAATATAGGTTCAAAATTTCAAGGAGGGATTAACTTGTGTATGTCAAATCATGTTCAAAATACAACCTCAGTCAAAACACATATCCATCCTAGCTTGTTTTTATTTCTTTTTTCCAAACAGCATTGTAGTAATGGAAGGAATGTGGCCACACAACAGAAATCAGAGGGAACACTCAGTTCACAAGCAGACAGAGCAGAACATCTTGTCAAACATTTGTCATACATGGGAACTGATAAACATTTTTATCAGTTCCTATGTATGACAAATGATATCTAAGCATCAATTTCCCATGTACCACAAATTGATGCTATGAAAGAGGGGCTGGAATTTGCAACAGTTAAATTACATAAGGTTGTCCTTTTCAAATGATAAATGGCATCAATACTGAAGTTTATTGAAACATCATCAAAACATGTTTAAAAAAAAGCACAATTTTACAAGCATCATAACAGGATTAAATATTACATTTGAAGACAAAATGCTGTATGATTCCTGGTTGAAAAAAATTTGTATACAATAAAAACTCATTTTCCTAAGTATTTTCACTGTTTTCTCAACTTCTTTTCTATAACAGTGAGTTCCACTTTTACCACAAATACCACTACTGTGAAAATCATTACTTCTATTCATTACACAGAATCAACAGGAAAAAAAAAAAAAAGATTATATTGAATTAATTTACTAATAACAAATTCACTAATTTCAAAGGATGTAAAGTAGTAGTAGTACAAATAGCTTTTATTACTTATGGAACCAGAACAAGGCAAGCACAACAATGACCTACAGTAGGGGTGGCGAATATATGCCATGCATTTCCAAGGTGGCAACGCAGAATGCAGTGCCATCCCTTGATTCTTTAAACCACATTAACAATAAACATGTACCATAATTTTTGGAACACAAGAAGCACTTTTCCCTAAAAAATTTTAAAATTGGTGTTAAAATCTTCCCAAGTTTTATACGTCGAAAATCATAATTATTGCCACGAACATATACGTATGTATGCTGCTATAAGGATTGCTAATGAGTTTAAAATGTTATCACTTTATCTTACTTAGGTACAGTAACTGATATTCTTCTGCACTTTTTCTACAACATTGTCAATGTATCATGAATGCTTCTATATACTTTTATGTTTATCTCTTGTTAACTATGCACGTTTTTTTATGAGTCGGGCCTGCTATTGTGCTAGACATATAATTCTGCCTGTGTGCATATCTGTGCATTCATGAGTTTATGTAAAACACAGTTTAATTACATACCTCATATGTTCTACACAGCGATCTGAAACGAGCATAGAAGGACTATCATAATTCCTTTAAAAAGCAAAATGATATAAAAAGAAGGCAAAGATCTGCATTTCAGGGCAATACATCACAACAGATGCTTAAAACATCCACCAGCAAACTTGGGGTGCGAATGCATTAGCAGTGGTCAATCCTGTTTTTTAGAGATGACTCCCCATATTTTTGAATGTTTGCCTATTTTTGTGTTAGCAGCAATTTTGCCAAAAGCATTGTTAAAACTCCCAAATGTACACAAAGGTTTAAAAAAGGCAGTGTGGATTCATAGACAGAATCATCATTATTATATCAGGACTTGAAAAATGTCATTACCCAGATGAAAGGTCATCAAAATGACTGGTGCAAGTGAATAAGAAATTCAATTGCCTGGCGGGGCTGCCTAAAAAAATCTACACCAACAGCCCTTTTACAGCATAGCAGTCTGAATGCCAAAAAAGAAAGAAAAAGAAGAAGAAAAATGCATTAATTAAACACAGCAATATTCAAAATGTCTCTTACATTAAAATATTTTTTGTTAAAATGAATGGATAATATATATATAATAATAATGATAATTATCTTGTTATAATAATGACAAGATAATGGCCATCATGAGGTGTGTAATAATCCTTCTGCTACCCTGGCCAGGCCTTCGTGGTGTCACCAGTACCATTAAATTGATGCCATAAACTTGAAACCTCTCTTGGGTGGATATGCAAAGCTCTTGCCTCATGTGGCAAGAGACTTCAATATGCAAATTTAAGTGCTGAAATAGTCCTCACATTTTTTTTCATCTAATATGTTGCATAAACTATTATTACATTTCATTCAGTGATCTCCCCCCCCAAATCCCTCTCGTACTTAAATTGTTAATACAAGTGTAACAACTCAGTTTAATATTTGTTAAGTGTAAATAACAGCACAGATCAGCCACAAGTGGCCTAGTGGTTAAACTAACCACCTTCCAACAGGGATTGATTCCAGGTAGATTGAGTTATTCTAAACCACTGAATCTCACCATGCATCTAATGATCACATTAATCCGTTGGATCTTCCTGTCAGGAATAAGGACATCTGTTCTTGCACCCATGCCTTGATCCCACACTCTGTGGAAGTTCCCATTGTGATGTCATAGTCTGGCACTCAATTACTATGTTGACTAGCACTTTCAATTGGGGTGTGAATGCATTAGACCCTCCTACATCTCTTACCTGTCTACCCTCTGTCGTACCTGAGCCTCTTGGTTGAATTTAATGTAATTTCAATTCTTATATGCATAATAATTTATTGCTCTCTAGCAGCAAAAATGTGCATTGTAAAAAAAATACAAAATAAAGGATCAACATTTACTTATTTCAGGCTTCCCAAAGCAAAAAGGATTTTTCAAATCAGACTAATAGTTGCAGAGATATGGTGTCCACAGACAGACGGACAAATCAATAACATAAGCACGATCTTTTTTTACAAAAGACGTGCTAAAAAAGCATGGCACACTGAAATTCAAAATTCACTAAGTGACAGATAGATAGTGAGTGAGGTTCCTGACAGCTCTCTCCACACACACATATGTTTATATACATATATAAAATAAACTGTATGTAAAAGAAACTGGTTGGCTTACTAACGGTACTATCACTGTTAAATCATCATCATCATCATTGTCAACCATTATCAATCCACTGCTGGACGAAGGTCTCCCCAAGTTTCCTCCACAACGGTCTGTCTTGTGCCAGTCTCCTCCATGTCACCCCTGCATACTTTCGAATTTCATCCACCCATCTCCCATGTGGTCTTCTTCTGGGTCTTTTCCTGTCCCTTGGAATCCAATCTAAAATTTCGGCTGTCCATCGATGATCTGTCCTTCTGGCAGTATGTCCAGCCCATTGCCATTTCAGGGATTTAACTCTGATCATGATGTCTTCCACTCTTGTCATTTTTCGGATCCACGAGTTCCTCTTCTTATCTCTCCTGGTTACACCAAGTATGCACCTCTCCATGCTTCTTTGAGTTGTCTGCAGCCTTTGTATGTCTCTTTTAGTTAAGGTCCACGTCTCTGCACCATACGTAAGCACTGGAAGGATGCATTGATCAAACACTTTTCTTTTAAGACATAATGGCATATTGCTCTTGAAAATTATGCTGTTTCTTCCAAAAGCTCTCCAGGCAAGTTTTGTACGCCGATTAATTTCTTCATCAATGTGACCCTCACTTGATATCTGCTGTCCAAGATAAACGTACGTGTCTGTTATCTCCAGCTTTTCTCCATCAATCGATAAATCTTCATTTCTTGTAAAAGCATTGAACATCACTTTTGTCTTCTGAAAGTTCATTTTTAATCCCACTTCTTTACTCTTGTCAGCAAGTTCCTGGATCATACTCTGCAGCTCTGATGGGCTAGTTGCAAAAATGACTATGTCATCAGCAAAACGAAGGTGGGTTAGATAATCTCCATTAATCTTTATCCCCTTGTTTTCCCAGCTCAGTGACTGAAAAACACCCTCCAATGTGGCATTAAAGAGCTTCGGAGATATGGTGTCACCTTGTCTCACTCCCTTTCCAATTTTTATGTGTGTTGTATTTTCAAACAGCCTAATCTTTGCACTTGCATTTTCATAGATGTTATTAATAATATTAATGTATGCATCTTCAATGCCGCAGGTTTTCAGAGCCATTGTAACTGCTGATGGTTTCACCGAATCAAAGGCTTTTTCATAATCGATAAAAGCCATGCACAATGGAAGTTCATATTCCCTCGCTCTTTCAATTAGTTCTCTCAGCACATGGATATGATCTATTGTGCTGTAGCCACTCCTGAATCCAGCTTGTTCTCTCGGTTGAGCCATGTCCAGTGTTACCTTCAAGCGGTGTGAAAGAACTTTAGTGAAGATTTTATAAACTACTGATAGGAGGCTGATAGGTCTGTAGTTTCCGAGATCCTCAATGTCACCTTTCTTATGTAGCAGGATCATTGTAGCGGTGTTCCAGTCCTCAGGAATCTTTCCTTCATTAAGGCATCGAGTGAAAATTTGGGCGAGTACTGTTTCGATTTCTCCACTTGCTTCTTGTATGATGTCTACAGTAATACCATCTTCTCCTGGAGCTTTTCCCCGCTTCATGTTCTTGATTGTATGTGCAACTTCTGCTGGAAGGACTGGAGGAACTCTGGTACTGGTATCTTTCATGATGTCTGGAGTGCATGTATCATCCCTTTCATATAATTTGGAGTAGAAATCTTTCACTCTTGTCAAAATTTCGCCTCTATTTCTTGTTACAGAACCATCTTCTTTTCTCAGTGCCATAATCTGTTTTCTTCCCTTACTGAGATGTCCCTTTGCTATCTTTAGGCTTTGGTTGTTTTCAATTGCTTTCCTCACTAGTTCACAGTTGAATTTTCTACGTCTTCAGTGATACTTTTTCGTACTGTCTTGCATAGCTCTATATATTCCACTTTGGAAGTCACATCTTCTTTAGTTGTCCTCATCTCTCTTCTTTTGCATCAACATTTTCGTTTTTCCTGATAATTTATTTACATGCAACTTGTTCTTAGACCCAGCTAATCTTGTTGCTGTTTCCATAAGAGCTTCGGTTACTTTTCTGTTAACTTCAGAGATGTCCACTTCTTCCGATGTTAGGCCTTCTAAAGCAGAGAACCTGTTCTTCAGTTCCAACTTGAAGGTATTATGGTGTTTTTTAAGGTTGGTTATGTCAATAGATTTTGTTTGTCTTATGAGCTTGCCACGTTCAAGTTTAGTGTTGAGGTGCATCTTACATCTCACCAATCTATGGTCACTACCTGTGTTGAACTTGTTTAGCACACTGCAGTCTTCTATGACGAATTTTTTGTTACACATAATAAAATCAATTTCACTTGTCGTCCCATTTGGATGTCTCCATGTCCATTTCCTGTGTGGCTTTTTTCTTGAAGAAGGAGTTCAAGATGAAAAACCCTTCTGCCTCTGCAAACTCAACGAGAGTATTTCCACGCTGGTTTCTGTTGCCGTGACCGAATTTACCTACTGAAGTTTCATTCTGTTGCCGTTGCCCTATTTTTGCATTGAAATCTCCCATAATTATTTTCAAGTGCTGCTTACCTTTATTATTTAGATGACAAATTTCCTCATAAAATTCTTCAATTTCTTCTTCAGGATGACTTGTGGTGGGTGCATAAGTTTGAATAATCTGAGCCTGGTATCTTTTCGAGAGTTGGATAACAAGCCGTGCAGCTCTGTCAGAGGAACTTTCAACTTCTACAACTTTATCCTTCAGTTTCTTGTTTATTATAAATCCAACACCACTAGTTCTGCCAGTATCTGTCCCACGATAGTAGAAGAGATGTCCACTTTTCAGTTCGATGAGATCTTCTCCTTTTCTCCTTACCTCACTTAGCCCCACGATGTCCCACTTGATCCTTTTTAGTTCCTCTTCCAATTCAAGAAGCCTTGAATCAGAAGATAGGGAGCGTCCATTGTACGTTGCCAAAGTCAGCATCAGATGGCAGCCTAGTCCGGTCCTCCGGGGATTCTTAGCACCCTCTGCCTTCATGTCGCACTGGCCGCTGCCTTGGCCAGGTACATTCCAGCTGCCGGAGACTGAGGGCCAAGATTTAAGTTGTGGAGTCATTTTGGAGGGGTTTGGCCATAACTCACCACGCTGGCCAAGCGGGTTGGTGAGTGTGGGATAGAATTTCCTCTAATCCCGATGGTATAGTTATACCGCTATTGGCGGTCGTCAGAGCCCCTTTAGTAGGAACAGGATGCACCACGAGAAGGCGGGGTTGACATTTGTCAAGGAGAGGCTGTGATGTAGTATTTAATATAAGTAGTATTTAATATAAGTAAATCCTTTTAAGAAGAATTTCTGTGACTTTTTCTTTTTTATGTGACCACAGCTTGCTTGCCTAATGCAATGATCAATACTCACATTACACAGCAAATTCATATAGGGATTGACAGCATAATGTAAAAAATAGCACTACAGCGACACAGATCATTTTTTTTTTTTTTTTGATTGGAGGTCTAACGACCACCGTGAGCAATTTAATGGGCTATAAGCAGTCGCCTGGGATGTAAGGTCAGGTGATGCGTAACATCACAGCCTCTCCTTGACAAATGTCAACCCCGCCTTCTCGTGGTGCATCCTGTTCCCACTAAAGGGGCTCTGACGACCGCAAATAGCGGTATAACTATACCATCGGGATCAGAGGAAATGCTATCCCACACTCACCAACCCGCTTGGCCAGCGTGGTGAGTTATGGCCAAACACCTCCAAAATGACTCTACAACTTAAATCTTGGCCCTCAGTCTCCGGCAGCTGGAATGTACCTGGCCAAGGCAGCGGCCAGTGCGACATGAAGGCAGAGGGTGCTAAGAATCCCCGGAGGACCGGACTAGGCTGCCATTTGATGCTGACCTTGGCTACGTACAACGGACGCTCCCTATCTTCTGATTCAAGGCTTCTTGAATTGGAAGAGGAACTACAAAGGATCAAGTGGGACATCGTCGGGCTAAGTGAGGTAAGGAGAAAAGGAGAAGATCTCATTGAACTGAAAAGTGGACATCTCTTCTATTATCGTGGTACAGATACTGGCAGAACTAGTGGTGTTGGATTTATAATAAACAAGAAACTGAAGGATAAAGTGGTAGAAGTTGAAAGTTCCTCTGACAGAGCTGCACGACTCGTTATCCAACTATCGAGAAGATACCAGGCTCAGATTATTCAAACTTATGCACCCACCACAAGTCATCCTGAAGAAGAAATTGAAGAATTTTATGAGGAAATTCGTCATCTAAATAATAAAGGTAAGCAGCACTTGAAGATAATTATGGGAGATTTCAATGCAAAAATAGGGCAACGGCAACAGAATGAAACTTCAGTAGGTAAATTCGGTCATGGCAACAGAAACCAGCGTGGAAATACTCTCGTTGAGTTTGCAGAGGCAGAAGGATTTTTCATCTTGAACTCCTTTTTCAAGAAAAAGCCACACAGGAAATGGACATGGAGACATCCAATTGGGACGACAAGTGAAATTGATTTTATTATGTGTAACAAAAAATTCGTCATCGAAGACTGCAGTGTGCTAAACAAGTTCAACACAGGTAGTGACCATAGATTGGTGAGATGTAAGATGCACCTCAACACTAAACTAGAACGTGGCAAGCTCATAAGACAAACAAAATGTATTGACATAACCAACCTTAAAAAACATCATAATACTTTCAAGTTGGAACTGAAGAACAGATTCTCTGCTTTAGAAGGCCTAACATCGGAAGAAGTGGATATTTCGGAAGTTAACAGAAAAGTAACCAAAGCTCTTATGGAAACAGCAACAAAATTAGCTGGGTCTAAGAACAAGTTGCATGTAAACAAATTATCAGGAAAAACCAAAATGTTGATGCAAAAAAGAAGAGAGATGAGGACAACTAAAGAAGATGTGACTTCCAAAGTGGAATATATAGAGCTATGCAAGACAGCACGAAAAAGTATCACTGAAGACGTAAGGAAATTCAACTGTGAGCTAGTGAGGAAAGCAATTGAAAACAACCAAAGCCTAAAGATAGCAAAGGGACATCTCAGTAAGGGAAGAAAACAGATTATGGCTCTGAGAAAAGAAGATGGTTCTATAACAAGAAATAGAGGCGAAATTTTGACAAGAGTGAAAGATTTCTACTCCAAATTATATGAAAGGGATGATACATGTACTCCAGACATCATGAAAGGTACCAGAGTTCTTCCAGTCCTCCCAGCAGAAGTTGCTCATGCAATCAAGAACATGAAGCGGGGGAAAGCTCCAGGAGAAGATGGAATTACTATAGACATCATACAAGAAGCAAGTGGAGAAATTGAAACAGTACTCGCCCAAATTTTCACTCGATGCCTTAATGAAGGGAAGATTCCTGAGGATTGGAACAATGCTACAATGATCCTGCTACATAAAAAAGGTGACATTGAGGATCTCAGGAACTACAGACCTATCAGCCTCCTATCAGTGGTTTATAAAATCTTCACTAAAGTTCTTTCACACCGCTTGAAGGTAACACTGGACATGGCTCAACCGAGAGAACAAGCTGGATTCAGGAGTAGCTACAGCACAATAGATCATATCCATGTACTGAGAGAACTAATTGAAAGAGCGGGGGAATATGAACTTCCATTGTGCATGGCTTTTATCGATTATGAAAAAGCCTTTGATTTGGTGAAACCATCAGCAGTTACCACGGCTCTGAAATCCTGCGGTATTGAAGATGCATACATTAATATTATTAATAACATCTATGAAAATGCAAGTGCAAAGATTCGGCTGTTTGAAAATACAACACACATTAAAAATTGGAAAGGGAGTGAGACAAGGTGACACCATATCTCCGAAGCTCTTTAATGCCACATTGGAAAATGTCTTTCAATCACTGAACTGGGAAAACAAAGGGATAAAGATTAATGGAGATTATCTAACCCACCTTCGTTTTGCTGATGACGTAGTCATTTTTGCAACTACCCCATCAGAGCTGCAGAGTATGATCCAGGAACTTGCTGACAAGAGTAAAGAAGTGGGATTAAAAGTGAACTTTCAGAAGACAAAAGTGATGTTCAATGCTTTTACAAGAAATGAAGATTTATCGATTGATGGAGAAAAACTGGAGATAACAGATACGTATGTTTATCTTGGACAGCAGATATCAAGTGAGGGTCACATTGATGAAGAAATTAATCGGCGTACAAAACTTGCCTGGAGAGCTTTTGGAAGAAACAGCATAATTTTCAAGAGCAATATGCCATTATGTCTTAAAAGAAAAGTGTTTGATCAATGCATCCTTCCAGTGCTTACGTATGGTGCAGAGACGTGGACCTTAACTAAAAGAGACATACAAAGGCTGCAGACAACTCAAAGCAGCATGGAGAGGTGCATGCTTGGTGTAACCAGGAGAGATAAGAAGAGGAACTCGTGGATCCGAAAAATGACGAGAGTGGAAGACATCATGATCAGAGTTAAGTCCCTGAAATGGCAATGGGCTGGACATACTGCCAGAAGGACAGACCATAGATGGACAGCCGAAATTTTAGATTGGATTCCAAGGGACAGGAAAAGACCCAGAAAAAGACCACATGGGAGATGGGTGGATGAAATTCGTAAATATGCGGGAGTGACATGGAGGAGACTGGCACAAGACAGACCGTTGTGGAGGAAACTTGGGGAGACCTTCGTCCAGCAGTGGATTGATAATGGTTGACAATGATGATGATGATGATGAAGCAGTCGCCTGTCCCTAATTTAAGGCCACTGGTTCGGTTCCAGGGAAGGGAGAGAGCCAGTGCCGTAAGGCAAACACAACATCCATGCCTCACCGCAATTCGAACCCGGACCACTTTCAGATGAACACAGATCTTTGAAACAAGACAGAAGGTAAACAGTATTACAGAAATTTTGTTCATTTTCCATCCTGTAAAAGCAAAGATGTTGATTTTAAAAGTAGATTTTCATATTTAATATATATTTAAGCAAAGGTTTGTATCTTACAATAAGTGATCACTTTTCCTCAAAAATATATTTAAGAAAAGCTTGTTGATTGGCTAGTTTAATTAAACGTATTTGACATACAGTAGAACCAACTTATAATCAGGAGCTTGGGACAGATAGAAATCCTCACTAAATCTGATCTTCCCAAAGAGCTGGTCAACAGTCAACTGATGTAGTAATAAATTCCTGTACTATGCAAAATGTAACAGGTTAAGATCTATACAGTGTTTGATTTTAAGGTAAAATGTCAGTACAATCTTTCATGAATTACCATAAATCTGTATCTTACAAAAGAATGTGCAGCAGACAATTTTTTTTTTTTAAATTGTAGGTTTAACGACCACCGTAAGCAACTCAATGGGCTATAAAGCAGTCGTCCATCCCTAATTTAGAGCCACTGACTCCAGGGAAGGAAGAGAGCCAGAGCCGTAAGACAAAACAACAACATCCATGCCTCACCGACCGGACAAATTGAACAATATAGTAAGAAAAAAATTGCAGATGCAAGGAACATGGGATTGGATAGCAATATGCGCTGATAAAATATACACACACAAAGGATAGGGGATAAAGTGAACAGTAACATGGAGAGGAATTTTCTTCTACACATACTTTCACACAGTTTGCTTACTATAATCAATACAAATATAATAAGCAATCTGAATGGTAGTATGGATAAGTGAAAATATTAAAAATATATATATGTGGAATGAACTGAATAGCCACATGGAAAAGAGCAAAATATATATATAAAAAAAAAAAAAGAAATTCCACTACAAACTCCTGAGTTACAAAATAAGCATGTGGAACAAACTGAATGACAGCCTGAGTGAATAAAAACATGTAACCTAAAATATTTCTATCTCAAATAACTTACTGTAGTTTGTGGTTTATACAAGATGCACTTCACATTCCATCAATGGAAACAACACAATAGTTTTTACGGTTTTCAGTATATCTGGTTTCTTCAATGATCTCAAAATAACAACTATGTTCCCTAGGATTTTAAACAGGAACCGATTCATTTGTTTTGGCTCTGTTCCAAAGTTTTAGTCGAGAAAAAAAAGGTCACTGTTTGCCACATAATTTTTGTCTGAAATCTCACAACCATCGTAAGAACATTTCTTAAACCCACAACCACCACATAGTGGGAATAATGTAGTGTGTCATCCTAAATTGTACATCAAATTAGCTTCACTGAAAATGCATTTTCTAAGCAGCTTCATTTTAAAAGTTCCTCAGCGATTAAAATTTTATTCAGGCTCCCATTTATGCAATTTGTAAGACCAATCTCCTGAGATTTGTCATTTTAAAGTCATGTTATAAAAATTACCAAAAATTTGGTAGTATCCAAAGAAAGTCACGCCATGTCAGCATATCCACCTGATCCCACTGCATGTTGAATGTTAAAATAATTTAAGGGCAAGGGAATCTAATCTGGTATTTAGTATATATGTTAATTACTCATAACTGTTTAATTTAAAGGAAACTAATTTTTTAAAATCAAGAAACTAAATAAAATAGGCAATGAGTATGATAGTGGACGATCATATGCACAAATTTAATTCACCATTTTAGCATTGTGTAGAAAGTGCTCAAAAAGGCTTACTACAGATTTTCTGAAGACTTGAACATTAATCTTAATGTAGTTTAATACCCAACCCAAACTTCTCATTTATAAATTCTGTATATACACTTTGAACCTTCACTCCCTGTGTATGCATGCACACACACACAATATGCTGGATCAGACATAGAAATTTACCTCCAAGAGAGAGATTAGATTTTTTTATAACTTTTTCAAATGGTATATGCCTATTGTATTACTGTGTTTTAGTAAAAGAGTATTCTTCACGAACAAATACCTAATTGTGTATGCTTAATATTCCCTGGTGCAGCTGTTAACCTATGACAGTGTCATACACTGTAATGGATTAACAGCCACATATGAGAATAACAACACACCACTACAATAACAACAGTTGCCTCATGATGATAGTTAGCTGCACATGAATGATTATATACATAGTACACATCTAGTGTCTTCATGATTATGCTAGTATAAGAAGCGCTGGGCATGAGGTTTACCACAAGATAAAAACAGTTGACCATAGAATGTTGATGTTATATCATCACCAGGTTGTTCGTGAAGTTATACATTCACTGGTGTGCAAAACTGAAGGACGAAAAATAATGCAATAAATAATAGCAACACTCAAACACAAATCAACTCAGGACCGTGTCTGGGAACAGGAGCAACAAGCACATGTGTAATAATGGAGCATGATACATGGTTTGCATGGCATAACAAAATGCACTCACACGGTCCAATAGCATCAGTTGAACGGAAGACACCAGACAGTGTGCGTAAGTGTTACAGACATTTGATTGTGTTTGTTGTGTGCTACAGACAATGAAATGGCCCATCAAGAACATCTTGATGTTTTACTTGTGGTCTAATAATTGGGTGACTCAAGGAGGGACAAACTGTGATGAGTGTGGTCAAGGAGCTCAGTATCATCCAAAGCATTATACTGCGTGCATGGTTGGCCGTTAAGATCACAGTTACAGCAGTGCGAAAGATCAGTGGTGGTCACATCCCATACCACCCACCCCAGTATGGACCGGTATTGGCTCCTACAAGCCAAGAGAGATCAACACCAGACAGCAGGTAAACTTGCAAAACTGAACATAAGCACAGGACACACAATGTCGCAGTTTACACTAGCTAGGTGACTACACAAAGCTGAACCGTTTGCCCAACGACCAGTATACTGTGTTCCATTATCAACTGCTCACTGGGGACACCATTTACAGTGGTTTAGAGAACATAGGACTAGATAGCAAAACAGTGGTGTAAGATACTCTTTGCTGATGAGAGTAGATTTAGTCTTTCTAGTGATTCTGAATGTTAGCTAATCTAGTGTGAGGTAGGAACTCAGTATCGCCCGAAAACATCAATGAAAGGAATAAATACATGGTGACCACGGTGTTCTCATATGGGCAGGCATTCTGATCAGTGGACATACGGAGCTCCAGATACTGGGAGGAGGAGGTACTGAAGACACTCTATTGAAGTAATCCTTCTCCATGCTCATCTGTTCTGAGGTGAAACTGGCTCACAAATAATTTTAATGGATGATAACGCCGCACCCCATCTTACGGTGGTTGTTGACGAGATGTTAGAAAGTGAAGGCATTCAGCAGATGGATTGGTTAGCACGTACCCCTAGCCTAATCCCATAGAACACATGTGGGACACTCTGAGAAGATGCATTGCGGCACGCCAACACACACTGTCCAAGAGCTGAAGGCAATACTGACAGAAGAATGGGCGATGTTACCGCAAGAATTCATCAACAACCTAGTGTGAAGTATGGACAGATGATGCAAATCATGCATTGACGTTAGGGGTGATAATATCCTTCACTGACGACTTCCTCTTCCCTTTGTACCATCTTTTATCATGATCAATTTCCAATGAAGGAAATAAAAGTAAGTAAATAGATATAAAATATATATATACGGTCGTATCAGAATAATATGACTACCCCCAGAATCACAGTATACATGCCCAGGTGCATCACAGAGTGCACGTGACAAGGTCGACCACACAGAGATATAAGCGGCTGACCAGGACAGATGAGCCATAGTGCATTACATGAGCACAATGGGCAAAGGTAGTGATTTGATGGACGTTCAAAAAGGAATAATCATGGGCTATCACACCGAGGATGTACCAAGAATGAGTACCTCCTGATGCCATAACTGTGGATCCCCACAGGCCATTGACCCCAAAGGAAAACGTCACCTTCGTCGAATGGTAAAGGGCAATCAATCCACAACAGTGCAGCAATTGACCATGCAAATGAATGCTGGGGCACCCAAGTATGTGTTCCCGATAACAGTAGAGTGAACCCTGTTACGTATGGGTCTCCAGAGTCAACGCTGCATCAAGGTGCCCATGTTAACCAAGGTCCATCGGCAATGCCGCCTGCAGTTCACATGGGACTACCGTCACTGGACAGTGGAAGAGCGGGAAAGGTTGCCTTCTCTGGCGAATCGAGGTTTCTACTTCACAGAAGTGACAGACAGTGGCGGATATGGCGTCAGGCACACAAGAGCCAACATCTGGACACACTTGTCGATCAAGTACAGACCAACGGTGGCAGGGTGCATGTCTGGGTGATGTTTTCCTGGTATGACCAGGATTGCCGGTACCACTGGATGACCGCCTGAATGCTAATGGCTACCGTCCATCCTCGCTAAGCACACGCATCTCTTCGTGTTGGACGTTAACCCTGGTGGTGATGGTGTCTACCAACAGAAGAATGCACCATGTCACGTTGCTAAGGGGCTGCGTAACTGATTCCAGGAACATGACAGCGATGTCTCCGTTTTTCCCTGGCCCACTTGAAATCGCCCGACCTCAATCCCATACAGCACTTGTGGGACTATTTGGATCAATAGGTCCAATGTGCAGACCCACAACCACGTCATGTCATCTCCGGAACCTCCATGCTCTGCTGCAGTCCAAATGGGCATGTGTGCCTTAGGCAACCTTCCACGACCTTATTGCGTCTATGCCATGCCATCTCGCCGAGCTGTCATCCGGGCCAAGGGTGGTTATTCCCATTATCAGGTAGGTGGTCATATTATTTTGATACGACTGTGTATGTGCATGCGCATATATATATTTTACATAAATATATTATATGAACATATATAATACCAAAAACAGCAATAACTGATGCCAGGTTGCTACATCAGCCCACACATAAAATTCTGACCTGTCTGGTTTTAGGGTCGAGTAGTTCAAGAACTTCCACAAGTACCAAATGTTAGGCAGAACTAATGGCTCATATTCACACAGTAATCAGAACATGACATTAAATTGCTCTACTTTATTGGTCATGATGTCACATCATAACAGAAAACTTGAACATTACAATGCCCTAGAGGAGGAATCAAACTCACAACTGATTTTGGTTTGAGCATGCTATCTGTTACACCACCTAACACAACAAAGATCCAAGTGAAAATCAAACTGAGGTTGTCCAGATTCCTAAGCAGTAATTGCTTGGCTCCACTTACGTGGAACTTCGTTGTCCTTGGTGGTGGTAACAGATAGCATGCTGGAACAGAAATTGTGAGATGCTGGTTTAATTCCTGCTCCAGGATGAAGTAATTTTCAAGTTTTCTTATGTGATGTTACATGGTGAACAGTAAAGCAAAGCAATTCAGTGTCATGTAGTGATTGCTGCATGATTAATTATAGATTATCCCAGATATTTATGAGAAATATTTCTTCCCTGATTTCCATATCTGCCCGTCCCTAATTTCGAGCTACTGGTTCTGCAAACAAGGAACAAAGCTGAACTGTTAAGGCTATACTGTAATCACTCAGGCAACCTGTTTGAAGCGATAGGATTAAAATAGACTATACTACAATAAGTGAATGTAAAAACAGAATAAATGCATTAGTAGCGTGGCACTATCTGGGTGGTCAGTAGCTCTCCACTTCTCCATTATCAGGACTGAAATGTACATGCCCAGCTGGGTATGTGCAGAAATTGTTTAACTGCCCAGGTAGTAAAAGCTGGATGCCCAGGAAAATTTATCTTTTAAGATAACAAATCAGAACTCTCGTGTATTTTTTTAAGTTAAAAAAATATGAACTTTTTTTTACATGTTTTGCCTTTAGTTTTAACGGTCTGTTTTCAAAATGTTCAATGCACAAAAGCGTGTTTCTCAAGTTTTAAGATGATGATGCTGAAATTCGTATGAAATGGCATGATGATGAAATTGGTATTTGAAAAATTAAGTGATTCTGCCATGTGCTCCTTTCACTGAAGTTTTCACCCTTTGTCACCAACCAAACACCTGGGACTAGTTCCATCATAGGCATGTATCCCATTGCTGACTATAACATTGGGAGCAAAACTACATATGGTTCCAATTTCTGGACCTAGAGCATAATATAATTAAAGAAGTGATATTCTTCTATCCCTGGTACTCTATAACAATAACACAACTTCCACTGATTAGCAGTGAAATGAAACAAGACTGTCTTTTTTCTCGTAGTAGAAAAATCTCTTCCAAACTTTTTTATTTAAAATTATATTTAGTTGCTCTGACCAGGCAACTAGATTATTTATTCGCCTGCCCAGGACAATAATTTACAAGCCCCAGGAATCTCGGGCATGGTATTTTTAAGGCTTTTATTATGATAACTTACAAACAGCTGTTATAACATTAGCATTATGCACTGAAGTGCCAGAAACCTGGTACAGACAAGCTTATGCAAAATACATAGCAACGTCACCTATGCGCATACTCGGTTGCATCCGCCAGTGCGTATATAAAACGATAGACATCCTTGCCAGCTGTCAGTGCTGTTTTCGGCATGAGAAAAACAAGTAATAACGATTTAAGCGATTTTCAATGTGGTGTCATAGTTGGCGCTCATGAGAAGGGCCATAGTATTTTGGAGGTAGGAACTAAGTTAGGATTTTCATGGACGACCATTGCAAGGGTGTACCGTGACTTCAAGAATTCCGGCAAAACCTCCAACCTACAATACCAGTGTGGCCGTAAAAAGACATTGGGTGAACATGAGCATCGTCGACTGTCAAGAATCGTTTCACGCGATAGGCGTGCAACACTCTCGCAGGTATCATCGGAATTCAATGCTGGAGCCTCGACAAGCATCAGCGTCAGGACTGTGCAACGTACCCTGCACGATATGGGCTTTAGGAGCCGACATCCAACTTGAGTCCCCTTGATGGGTGCACGACACAGAGCTATGCGCCTCGCTTGGGCATAGCAACACTGTTACTGGACACTTGATGACTGGAAACAAGTAGCCTGGTCTGACGAGTCGCGTTACCAACTATATCGGGCAGATGGAAGGATTCGTGTGTGGCGCAAACCCCATGAAGCCATGGATCCCTCCTGTCAACAGGGAACTGTACCGGCTGGTGGGAGTCCGTAATGGTATAGGGTGTGTTTAGCTGGACTTCACTGGGACACCTGGTACGTCTAGAAATGTCTGTGACAGGCTAACGCTATGTGCTCATCCTTTCTGACGAGGTACACCCGTTCATGTCCTGCATTCATGCTGATGGGTTGGGCCTGTTCCAACAGAACAATGCACCACCACACAGGTTCCGGGATGCCACATTATGGTTAGAGGAGCATTTATCTGAGTTTGGGGTGTTGCCATGTTCACCCAAGTCCCCAGATCTGAACGTGATAGAACACATTTGGGATGCCATGCAACGCGCTATCAAAGACAGGAATCCAAGACCTCGGAATACACCCAAATTGTGGAACGCTCTTCAGGAAGTATGGTGTGCATTGCTTACAGCATATTTCCAGAAGCTAGTGGAGTCCATGTCCCGTCGTATTTCTGCAGTCCTGCGCTCCTGTGGGGAACTTACCAAGTATTAGACTGCTGTACTAGTTTTTCTGGCACTTCAGTGTACATCCACACTGACATCTGTTCCCACACTATATTCTCCTTGGGTTGAACAATTTTGTGAACAGCTGTTCATGGACAAGACACAATACTTCCCACTGCTGATTTTTGATCTCTGTGAGAGTATCAGAGACTCGTATATTTTTGATATTGACTCCCTCCCTTCTACTTATCAGGTGAGCAACCTTGATGTTGCAGCTCCTCCTTGGTTTTTCTTTTCAACATTTAAGCCAAAAGTTTTCTCTTGCAATAGTCTAAAACACAAGATTTCTTCTGTTAACAAAGCACAAATAATTTAATATTTCCTCCTTTCTTTAAGACTTCAATGGTCCACTATTTTTTATTTTCACTGAAAGAAATCCACATCATTCAAATACATAAACTTCAACACTTTTGGAAAAACGAGGAATGCAATTCACACGTAGCAAATAAATGCAGGTAATAATATTTTTGCACGCTATAGTTACACAAAGAAATTAGAAACACAGAAATACTTTCAACTTCCCTAATGATTGAATAGCTCCTAGAGAGCCTTCAAAAAGGTAACTGACATCATTATCTTCCAATGCCCGTATATAGTCCTTCCAACTAAAGAAAACCACAGGCCCCATTGTTGTCAACTAAAGCCATGGTTTTTCTTTAGTTGCACAGACTACAAAACCACTCCTTCATTTCCAAATATGAGCAACTAACATCACACGAACATTAAGGAAGAAAAGCGAATTTTAAGCTGCCAAGACTACCAAAACTAGTGAAACCGATTATTAGTGAATTCCGCAAATAGACAAATTGACAAAGCATAGCACTATAAAACTGTATCAGAAAGAGGTCCAAAAGTTTCAATTCTAGTTTTAATAAGATGGCAGTAGTGATTTTGCACCATCCAAGTTTTGATGCAACACTTCAACAACAAGCCCAAAGACTATTTTAGAGTTATTTAACTTCTACATTTTTATACTGAAGTGCAAAAGAAAAATGAAAATTTTTAAACATAGCCTTGTTATTGACATTTCATAGACATGAAGAATCACCAATAAAGCCAGGTGCACTTCATTTCATGCATTATGTTGTACATTTGAAATATTTACATATTGTTAAGAACCATGTGACATATTTAATAATGATTTTAAGATTCATAATGAAAGGAGATCACATGCTAACTGAAATTCGGGATTTATTATTCTCGCATGAAAGTCTGGAAAAACAATGAAAATCCTGTAACACTGAGTGGAACTTGGGTCAGCAGCCTAAGCAGAGGTGAAAGCTTCAGTGTCTGTGATTACTAAAATAGTATGGTTTAAATCCAGTTTAAATAAATCAACATATACAGAATACAAAAATGTACTGTAAAAGCAACTGCAAAGCCCAAGTATGGTCACAATGAAACAAATGCACCATAAACTAATTCATGAATTAGCTATGACTATGTTTTGTGTATCAGAAATCCTTAGTCACCTTGAATTGAAGCATAAAGTCTCATAGGAAATAATAAATTATTTCTGGAATTTTAAGCAAGATTGACAGCCACAGTGTAGTTAACTAAAGCAATTCAAACTACAGTTTACAAATCATGTTGTAATATTTAATGAATAACAATATCTAAAGTTTTCTCTTGAGTATACCCACTCTCCTAAAAAACTTCCTCTGATAATATATGTTTCATTTAAAGAAATTAAAAGAAAACTGAAATCCAAAGATGCAGCAATGCAGATCAATATGACTCTGGAGTATTCTTACATATTTCTACAACAACTTTAAAAGCAGTTCTTTCCTTGTGCTCCACAGCAAAATATAATGCATGCAAAGATTTCTTTATATATAATTTATGACTACTAAGCTTGTGGTGTTAAGATAGAATAAAAATAGCAATTTTTCTTACAATAAAATGGTTATTATACATCAACTATAGTTTTGCAGAACGTTTGCCTCGGCATTCTCAGGACAAATAAATGTCCTGAAGATGCATATTCATCACGACGTTTATACATCTATGCATCCTCAGGATGTTTTTTCGTCCTGAGGATGGCTCAGCATCCTCAGGATGAATAATAAGCACTTTGAGGATGTCGAGCCAAACGCTCTGCGAAACAATAGTTGATGTATAATAAAAATTTTATAGTGGGAAAAGTTGCTATTTTTATTCTATCTAAAGATTTCTTTGCTTTTTCAGATCTTATTTGAATGCCAAATTTCATTTCAGCAGGAATTCTAATTTAGCTGCATCTTTTATACACAAATGCACGTGCAAAAAGGAAAAAGAAAAACTTTTTTCCCTAGTAATTATTGACATTATTATACCTCTAATTATCCTACCTTACATTGAAAGAGTTGAATTTACAAGTTTTATAGAGGTACTTTGCTCTACTTTTAATAGTTACATTTTTGAACTAGAACATAGTTCATCATCGGTACTACGTCACTGGAGTAGTTGTTGCCAATCAGTCAAGAGTGCCCAGCCACAATTATCATTTAGTGAGGTACTTCTCACTATGCCCATCACTTCTTCCAGCTTCCTCTTTATCAAGTGTGATTCGTGGGTGATTATTTTTATTGAGTCCCAATTTATAGAGTGTCCAGTTGCCTGTATATATTGGGTTGTCGGAAAACCCACGACGTATTTTAGCCATGTTTTGCAAAGGTCATTTATTGATAGAAAGAACCAAGATCAATCAATGATATAATGCCCGTTTTGTTCGATAACCTTTTGCCATCTTTCAGTGAACTGCAGAATGCCTCATTCATAGAAGGACCTGTCTTTCGTGGCGAAAAACTGTACAAAGTGCTAATTTTTCAACGTAACTTACATGTGTGATTACGATTTCAAGAATTCTTTTATTGTTTTTACAATTAGTAGTCTACAAAAACGATGCAAGCATAAATAATCTGTTTATTGTACTTGTTGCTTTATTAAAGAGATGGGAGCTTTATAATTGAAATCTTGATTTTGAAGTGTAAATCGTGCAGACTAGAATTTATAAACTCGGGTACTGGGGAAGATATTTAGGGCCGCACCGATGGCGCAGTGGTCTAAGCGATGGCCTCTGATCATTCGTCCGAAAGGGGTCCGGGTTCGAATCCTGGTGAGGCATGGATCTTGTGTATTGTCTTATGGCACTGGCTCTCTCCCTTCCCTGGAACCAGTTACCTTAAATTAGGGACGGGCGACTGCTTATAGCCCATTGAGTTGCTGACGGTGGTCGTTAAACCTCAAAAAAAAAAATATATGTATATATATATATATATTCGGGATGTAAGGTCAGGTGATGCGTAACATCACAGCCTCTCCTTGACAAATGTCAACCCCGCCTTCTCGTGGTGCATCCTGTTCCCACTAAAGGGGCTCTGACGACCGCCCATAGCGGTATAACTATACCATCGGGATCAGAGGAAATGCTATCCCACACTCACCAACCCGCTTGGCCAGCGTGGTGAGTTATGGCCAAACCCTCCAAAATGATTCCACAACTTAAATCTTGGCCCTCAGTCTCCGGCAGCTGGAATGTACCTGGCCAAGGCAGCGGCCAGTGCGACATGAAGGCAGAGGGTGCTAAGAATCCTCGGAGGACCGGACTAGGCTGCCATCTGATGCTGACCTTGGCTACTTACAATGGACGCTCCCTATCTTCTGATTCAAGGCTTCTTGAATTGGAAGAGGAACTACAAAGGATCAAGTGGGACATCGTGGGGCTAAGTGAGGTAAGGAGAAAAGGAGAAGATCTCATCGAACTGAAAAGTGGACATCTCTTCTACTATCGTGGGACAGATACTGGCAGAACTAGTGGTGTTGGATTTATAATAAACAAGAAACTGAAGGACAAAGTTGTAGAAGTTGAAAGTTCCTCTGACAGAGCTGCACGACTTGTTATCCAACTCTCGAAAAAGATACCAGGCTCAGATTATTCAAACTTATGCACCCACCACAAGTCATCCTGAAGAAGAAATTGAAGAATTTTATGAGGAAATTTGTCATCTAAATAATAAAGGTAAGCAGCATTTGAAGATAATTATGGGAGATTTCAATGCAAAAATAGGGCAACGGCAACAGAATGAAACTTCAGTAGGTAAATTCGGTCATGGCAACAGAAACCAGCGTGGAAATACTCTCGTTGAGTTTGCAGAGGCAGAAGGGTTTTTCATCTTGAACTCCTTTTTCAAGAAAAAGCCACACAGGAAATGGACATGGAGACATCCAAATGGGACGACAAGTGAAATTGATTTTATTATGTGTAACAAAAAATTCGTCATAGAAGACTGCAGTGTGCTAAACAAGTTCAACACAGGTAGTGACCATAGATTGGTGAGATGTAAGATGCACCTCAACACTAAACTTGAACGTGGCAAGCTCATAGGACAAACAAAATCTATTGACATAACCAACCTTAAAAAACACCATAATACCTTCAAGTTAGAACTGAAGAACAGGTTCTCTGCTTTAGAAGGCCTAACATCGGAAGAAGTGGACATCTCTGAAGTTAACAGAAAAGTAACCAAAGCTCTTATGGAAACAGCAACAAAATTAGCTGGGTCTAAGAACAAGTTGCATGTGAACAAATTATCAGGAAAAACCAAAATGTTGATGCAAAAAAGAAGAGAGATGAGGACAACTAAAGAAGATGTGACTTCCAAAGTGGAATATATAGAGCTATGCAAGACAGTAAGAAAAAGTATCACTGAAGACGTAAGGAAATTCAACTGTGAACTAGTGAGGAAAGCAATTGAAAACAACCAAAGCCTAAAGATAGCAAAGGGACATCTCAGTAAGGGAAGAAAACAGATTATGGCACTGAGAAAAGAAGATGGTTCTGTAACAAGAAATAGAGGCGAAATTTTGACAAGAGTGAAAGATTTCTACTCCAAATTATATGAAAGGGATGATATATGCACTCCAGACATCATGAAAGATACCAGTACCAGAGTTCCTCCAGTCCTTCCAGCAGAAGTTGCACATGCAATCAAGAACATGAAGCGAGGAAAAGCTCCAGGAGAAGATGGAATTACTGTAGACATCATACAAGAAGCAAGTGGAGAAATCGAAACAGTACTCGCCCAAATTTTCACTCGATGCCTTAATGAAGGAAAGATTCCTGAGGATTGGAACACCGCTACAATGATCCTGCTACATAAGAAAGGTGACATTGAGGATCTCGGAAACTACAGACCTATCAGCCTCCTATCAGTAGTTTATAAAATCTTCACTAAAGTTCTTTCACACCGCTTGAAGGTAACACTGGACATGGCTCAACCGAGAGAACAAGCTGGATTCAGGAGTGGCTACAGCACAATAGATCATATCCACGTGCTGAGAGAACTAATTGAAAGAGCGAGGGAATATGAACTTCCATTGTGCATGGCTTTTATCGATTATGAAAAAGCCTTTGATTCGGTGAAACCATCAGCAGTTACAATGGCTCTGAAAACCTGCGGTATTGAAGATGCATACATTAATATTATTAATAACATCTATGAAAATGCAAGTGCAAAGATTAGGCTGTTTGAAAATACAACACACGTAAAAATTGGGAAGGGAGTGAGACAAGGTGACACCATATCTCCGAAGCTCTTTAATGCCACATTGGAGGGTGTTTTTCAGTCACTGAGCTGGGAAAACAAGGGGATAAAGATTAATGGAGATTATCTAACCCACCTTCGTTTTGCTGATGACGTAGTCATTTTTGCAACTACCCCATCAGAGCTGGAGAATATGATCCAGGAACTTGCTGACAAGAGTAAAGAAGTGGGATTAAAAATGAACTTTCAGAAGACAAAAGTGATGTTCAATGCTTTTACAAGAAATGAAGATTTATCGATTGATGGAGAAAAGCTGGAGATAACAAACACGTACGTTTATCTTGGACAGCAGATATCAAGTGAGGGTCGCATTGATGAAGAAATTAATCGGCGTACAAAACTTGCCTGGAGAGCTTTTGGAAGAAACAGCATAATTTTCAAGAGCAATATGCCATTATGTCTTAAAAGAAAAGTGTTTGATCAATGCATCCTTCCAGTGCTTACGTATGGTGCGGAGACGTGGACCTTAACTAAAAGAGACATACAAAGGCTGCAGATAACTCAAAGAAGCATGGAGAGGTGCATGCTTGGTGTAACCAGGAGAGATAAGAAGAGGAACTCGTGGATCCGAAAAATGACAAGAGTGGAAGACATCATGATCAGAGTTAAATCCCTGAAATGGCAATGGGCTGGACATACTGCCAGAAGGACAGATCATCGATGGACAGCCGAAATTTTAGATTGGATTCCAAGGGACAGGAAAAGACCCAGAAGAAGACCACATGGGAGATGGGTGGATGAAATTCGAAAGTATGCAGGGGTGACATGGAGGAGACTGGCACAAGACAAACCGTTGTGGAGGAAACTTGGGGAGACCTTCGTCCAGCAGTGGATTGATAATGGTTGACAATGATGATGATGATGATATATATATTCTATAAAGAAGATACCTAAGCAAAAAAATACATATATAATTTTGACTCACACCTAGTACAACATAGAAAAGGTTATGTATCTACCTGTGTGAGTAAAAGGAGAAAAGATAAAAAAATAAAATAAAACTACTGAATGTAGAAGGTGTCGAGAATACTGAGCCTTGGCTTTATCAAGGACCAGCAAAAACTCTGCATTTTCTCACTTCCACAAAGACCTAGTTGGAAATGGGTTTCTGCAAGGCCATAGATGCAAGTAACATTCCCACCTAAAATAGTTTAAAATATATATATATGTCATGTCCTCCGTAGAGTTGCATGACCTAGCACTAGTTAACAATTTCGCTTGCATCCATTAACCTTCCTGGCCCGACCCATGCTCTTCATCTGTTACTATTAAACAGAGAGAAGAAGATTAAAGAGAACTCAAGCTGTGAGAGTGACATAATAATTAGAAATGATTTTCAGCCATAACGAAATGCCAAGTTCGTTTGAGAGAGAATTTAAACCTGAAAATCAATGCAAAAAGAAATCCAAATTTTTACATTGCAATTAAAAAAGGAAATATTAATTTTTAACGAACAGATTTTTGAAAGAAAACTTGAGTCTAAAACCCCTACTCTACAACTTATGACAGCACGAAAACGAGAATAAGTTAAAGATAATAATAAACTAAAGAAAACTTTGTGAAAGTTATATACCTTAAACAGTTAGTTGCAATATGTACAAAGTATTTCAGCAGTGCTTTAAGTGCATAATTAATTAGTTATTAAGAACTTAACTATTTTGAAAAAAAACAGCGCATAGAAAAGGAACAAGCTTAGCCATCTTCTGTTCCTAGGTACCCCAAAAGACGCTCAAAGTTACAAAGAAAAGAAAGAGTTAAAACCCGCAAAAATGTTAACAGACAAACCAATGCCTAAAAGCTGAAAAGCTAAAAAACAACAGAGAAAAAGTACATGAAGTACAAACATTGAACTTATAAAACCTAGAACCCAAAAACAAGGAAGAGAGCTTACCTCTTGTGTGACAAAAAATTTTTCTCCTCACAAGAGAAGAACATGGCTGACCTCTTCCGCCACTCCCTAGTTGCTGGGGGGCAGTGAGGGTGGGGCTGATGGCCTCCTCATACAGCAAGAAACCAACGCGATATATATATGTTTAGGCTCGGTAGCAACTGGGCACCTTGTATTTGTCTACTCCTAAGCCAGTGATGTAGAAGACCCTTAGCCTGGCTTAGCGGCACCAAGGCACTTTTTGTGGTTAGTTGGGAAGAAAAGCACAGCAAAGAAAAATTTTTAGATTATTATTTATTAAAAAGAATGATTTATGTGAAAGCATACTCATATTTATATGAAAGCATACTCATACCTTAATAAAGCATTTGTATTGCAAGGACGATACTAAACCGTAAGGTTACATACACAGTAAGGTGTGATCATCCATGTAGACATAGCGACCAGTGCCTGCTATAGTGGCATAGGCCACTCACCATTTGTCTGTGTGGGCCTAGATATGAGTCCCAGTCAAAGCATAAGTAGTGTGCTGTGTTACAGCACTGCTTTTTCCCCCTTTTCTGGAGCGAGTGACCCTAAATTAGGGACAAATGGCTGCTTATATCCCATAGAGTTCCTTATGGTGGTTGTTAACCATTCCTGCCCAAGGTGACAAGTGTTTTATGGTTTAGAAGAGCATTTCAGCTAAACTTGTCACTGTCTCCAATAAAAGTAATACCCTGAGCCCATTCTGTAATTTCTTATGAGAAATGTTAAACACAGCACCAGGGTTTCATGTGGCACAGCACCAGGGTTTCATATTCTTAAGGATGAGTTTGAGAAGATGTGGAAGTGGTTTGACTGCAATCTTCTCAAACTCATCCTTAGGCACAGAGATCTCAATAAACCCCTAGATTTACAAGGTGTCTACTCTATCCCTATCAACACTTCCACAGGCGTTACCCACTATATTGGTAGTGCTTACCGCAGCATAAACCGGCGTTTGATGGAGCATATCGCTGATGTTAAGAAAGGTAGCTCTTCCACCTCCCTTTCAATTTTAACCATCAGTGATACGTCCGTGGCTCCTGATTGGCACAATGTTAAGCGAATCGCCCCATTCAGCAATCGGCATGCCCTCAGATACCACGAAACCATTGAAATCTACCTTACCCCTAACACCTGCAATATTGACACACCATTTAACATCCCTATTATTTGGAAAGCGATTTTGAAATCTGGAAACAACTGACGCTTTTACCACGACGTGCTCCTTCCATGACTGATGAAGGTAGAAGTCACTACCGAAACGTCCCGCTCTTAATTTTTCAACGTAACTTACGCGTGTGATCACGATTTCAAGAATTTTTTTAATGTTTTGTGTGTTACATGTTTTCCTGCCAATTCTTCTCAATATGTAAAAACAATAATGAAGATGCCAATATCAATTTTTGACACTATTGCCAGCAGAGTTTTGCATTCGGCAGCAATATCGGCAGTAGTGATTCAAGCTGAACTTCCACAATGCAATCCAGGAGAGATAGTGCACGCATGCAGATTCCAGAGTAAGCATCAGAGATGTTCACAGCCATGGCATTGATTTCTCACAAGGTGCTTACAAGTGTATTTTTCCATTAGTGGTTTTTATAGAATATTATACACCAGAAAACAAAACTGAACTTTCTGAAATGAAAACCTATTTTGAAATGCAACTATTAACGCAAGTGCATAATATGTTCCTTAGTTTTGGTTTTTGCACTAAATTATTGAACAGTATGTGAAAAATAATGCATTACTTTTTACTGTTGAAGGTCACAAATAGGTGTTTGGTGGACCCTGAAAAAGGGAGTTGCTGCATGAAAATCTTGGGGTTTTGTTTACCCCCGATTCTGTTGCCCGCTTCTCATCTCGTTCCTATAAATACTCTCTATGAATGGGGAGGGGAAGTTGTGTGTTTTCTGATAAAATTGTTTTCAGTTCTGTACGGATGTCTTTCTGGTCCACAGCAGATTCAAGGAAGTCGATTTTTTCTAAAAACTGTCTTGCAGTGTTAGATAACGAGCTTATATAATACAGCTTTTTCTAACACTAAAACCGTGATATATATCAGGAGTGTACATTCAGGGTTGCTAAGTGTGCAGTGCACACCCATGAAATCTGAATGCAACTGATATTATTTTGTATTTATTCCTATTAATAACTTCCCTCAATTCCTTCTAAGGTTTTGTATGGTGCTTAAAATGAAATTCTGTACGCAACATTTCATGAAGAGAAGAAGGTTCGGTTCGTGCAAACATTGCATGATATTCACAGTAAGAGTCCACTTCTTTGGTGTGCAGTCTCAAAGATGGATACCCTTGAGCTCTTTAAACAGATGTACAGATGACACAGCAGGTCAGATTCTTAGCCATCCCATGGTTTCAAACTATCCAGTAAAGCATGGTCAGGTTTGTGCTGAGTCACTGGCCCCTGCTGGCAGTAATAGGTTGCAACTGGCTCTTATGTGGAGCAATCCAATTTAGTATTGTCATGAGCTCTTGTTTCTGTTTTCTGTCTGTCTGTGTATGAACCATCATCATGTTTATGAGCACTGTGTATGAACCATCATCATGAAATCACAATCAAAGTAACAAACCTCAAGAGGCAATGGGATGGACATATTGGTAGAACTTACCACCACTGGATAACTGAACAACTAGATTAGATATCAAAGGGCAGAAAAATACCTAAAAGAATAATTCTTTGTCATCTTCAAAAGAAAATCAGCTATAAAGGAAAAGCTTAATTCAGGTATCTATGTTAGGCACAAAGAGAAAGGGTGGATGAATGAAGAGAAGACGGAAAATTGCATAGAGCACTGCTGGAGAGCTTGACAAGGAGCTTTTTTCCATCCAAAATCCCTTTTGATATTAGACAGCATGTCGGCCCATTTAAAGGATAGCAGCAAAACATTTTTAAAGAAGATAGGCACTGAAAACACAGTTATCCCCGGAGGACTCACAAAACTTTTGCAGCCATTGGAAATCAGTGTGAAACGTAGTTTTAAGGCGGCCATTAGAATAAAATGGGAAGAATGGATGCATGACGGACTTCATTCCTACACACCAAGTGGTCGCAGGCGAAGGGCGACATATTCCTATGTGTGCAACTGGGTTGTGGATGCCTGGAATTCTGTCCCTACATGTCATCCAGAATGGATTCCTATGGGCCTTTGAAAGTGCCACTCAAAGTGACAATGAAAATCCATCCCAAGCCGAAGAGCAGTCTGATGATGAAACCCTTGGCTGAGTATTTCAATCTTTTTCACTGTGACAGCAATACGGAAATCGGCGATTAAGAATTTCTCTCTCCCTCTCTCTTGTTTTTTTTTTTTTTTTTTTTTTTTTGCTGTCAGATAATTTATTAATTGAAAAAATATCTATCTATCGTTTTGTACATGTATCGTACATATTAAATTTGGAATTTGGAACTGTATGCTGTTTTTATTGGCTAAATTCTAAAGACAGATACAGTACCGTATGTCTTGCCAAATTATTTGCCAGTACGCAGCATTTTTACCAGCATTTATGGATTAAAGGTTGGTGAAATGGAAGAGAAAAATGGGTAAGTCACGAATTTAAGTTACTTATTTTGTTTAAAGTTTGGAAGTGCGGACTATCTGGGAAATTTTGTCGTTTTCAATAGGAACTTTTTTCCTCGCAGATTATCTGCGGGGCGGACTATACGCACGAAAATATGGTATTACCCTTTGCCATCTCCACCAACATTTGCCTACAGTTCTTAATGACCTAATAAAACATTGTGCCAGCATTTCTACATGCAGAAACTGATCTTATACTTTTATGATTTTAATATCTCAGTCTGGCTTCACAATGTTAAATTGCCACGCTAACACACTGGTAACAGAAGTACTGGTGACTTCATAAAATTATCACAGTTATGCATGGTATTTATGTACATATTGGAGAAAAATACTTTGAACTCTTAAAATGAGAATAAAGAAAATTCTGCTACACTTGGAACAAGGCTAATCTGACTATGGAGTAGAAGGTGCTGAGTGTGTACTTCTACTGCATAATATACTGGGCTTTGTCAAATTAACGGAAGCATTGACTGTAACTGGAGGGCATGCAATGTGCCTTATGCAAATCAAGGGACATCACTAGTGATATAAGGAATATAAAAACAGGTGCAGTACAATGTTGTCTATCATGCAGCAGTGCCACAGTTGCAAGTGAAACAATTGTTGTGGAGTAATTTTCGACAATGTCAGATCTCAGTGACCTCAAAAAAAAAAAAAAAAAACGCTTGATCATTGGTACGAGCCTGGCAAAAGCTTCAATAACTAGAATGGCAGAAATAGTAGGTGCAGCAGCATGAGGAACAGTATCAAAGATTATGAGTGCCTATCAAAAAGGACCCAGCTTTGTTTCTAAATGTGAAAATTGTGGACACCATACAAAGATGTCAGATAGGGACAGATGAACCTTGTCATGGATTTACAATGGAAGCACAATACCACAGCACTGCAAATAACAGCAGGGTTGAACACCAGTCGGAATGATCCAGTTTCCATCATAACAGTTCATCAGGATTTCCATCACACTGGTATTTATGGCTGTGTTGCAATTCATAAAACTCTTATTACAAATATCAATGAACAAAATGTGTAATGTGGTGCAAAACACCAAAAAACTGGGATGCTAAGACTGGCAATCTGTCATCTGGTCTGATGAATTGTGCTTCACATTGTTTCCCACAACTAGTAGAGTGTACATCTGGAGAAAACCCGCAGTAGCATACTACCCCAACTGTTTGGTTCTGACTGTGAAGCAGAGTTGGATACCTGATACTGTGGGGTGATATACCATGGCATTCCTAAGAGACATTGGTTCACGAAGATAATGAACCTATGCACTGTGTGAAACATGTCAAGTTGTGGTTTGCAGAGGATAAGACACAGCAGCTACCCTGGCCGGTTGGCAGAAAACCGCCACACAGGAAAACTGCCACAAGGTTTTCATTAAGGGGCGGGCACAAATTGCTGTTCCTTCGAGGAACACTTTGAATTTGTGGCAATTTTCCAGTGTGGCAGTTTTCGAAGTTTCCGAATTATGTGTCGCAGTTTTCCAAGACTGTGCCAAACGACAGGAAGGAGCTCCTTTGTTGGTCTGAATTTTCATACCGGTTCATACTTAGGGCAACTGGCCACAGAAGTTCAATGGGGGAGGGGGTGGTATAAAGATTGTCGTTACTTGGCCTATATTGAGAATTGAATTGGGAACTCCAAACAAATTTCGAGAAAATGTTCTGTGTAAGCCAAGCGAGAAGTGCTGTGTTCAGAAAAGGACAATAAGGTGGGATTTCTTAATAATGCTGCACTTTTATTTAGGTACTAAATATTTACACAACATGTCAAGTTTGTAATATTTTTCTTTTCCTTAATTCATAGGCACACCTTCACCTTTTTAACAGCTTTTAATCTGCCGACTTCATATTCATAATATTTACATATCAAATCAAGTCAATAGCATTGATCTTTTACTTAGGTACTGAATATTAAAGTCATAGGCCTTTTTAACAGTTTTTATTCTATCAATGCCATATTCACAACGTTTACACATCAAATCAAGTTAACAGTATTGCGTTTTTACATAGGCAATATTAATTCACAGGCCCTAGGCCCTTTTACCAGTTTTTATTCTGTCAAAGTCATATTCACAACGTTTACAGAGCAAATTAAGTTAATAATATTGGGCGTTTACTTAGGCACAAAATATTAATTTATAGGCCCAGGCCTAGGCCTTTTTAGTAGTTTTTACTTCACTGATGTCATATTCACAACGTTACGCATAAAATAAAATCAATAATATTGCGCTTTTACTTAGGCACAAAATAGTAATTTTACCAGTTTATTCTGACTCTGTCATATTCATAACCTTTACATATCGTTACAAGTTATGTTGCACTTATTAAAATTTTTCTGAAAAGGCCAAGGGCCTATGAATTAATATTTAGTGCCTAAGTAAAAGTGCAATGCTGTTAACTTGAGTTGATGCGTAAACATTATGAATATGGAATCGACGGATTAAAAACCGTCAAAAAGGTCTAGGCCCCATGAATGAGCCTAAGTTAAAGCCCTCCTTATGCCTCCATTTTGTGCCTAAGTAAAAGCGCAACATTATTAACTTTATTTGATGTGTAAACGTTGTTAATATGACATCGGTGGAGTAAAAACTATTAAAAAGGCCTAGGCCTGGGCCTATAAATTAATATTTTGTGTCTATGTAAACGCCCAATATTATTAACTTAATTTGCTCTGTAAACATTGTGAATATGACTTTGATAGAATAAAAACTGGTAGAAGGGCCTAGGCCTAGTGCCTGTGAATTAATATTTCATGCCAAAGTAAAAGCGCAATGCTATATTGGATTAAAAGCTGTTAAAAAGGTGAAGGTGTGCCTATGAATTAAGGAAAAGAAAAATATTACAAACTTGACATGTTATGTAAATATTTAGTGCCTAAGTAAAAGCGCAGCGTTATTAAAAAATTCTAAGTTATCGTCTTTTTCTGAACACAGCAATTCTTGCTTGGTTTACTCAGAATGTTTTCTCGAAATTTGTTTGGAGTTCCCAATTCAATTCTCAATATAGGCCAAGAAACAGTAATATTTATGCCTCCACCCCCCACCCTAGAACTTTTGTGGCCCGTTACCCTAAACTCATATGAACCGGTATGAAAATTCAGCCTTCAAGTCGTTAGGCACCTTGGAAAACTGCCACACATTCAGAGAGTTCCTTGGAAAAACAGCATTTTATGCCCAGTCCCTTGATGAAAACCATGTGGCAGTTTTCCTGTGTGGTGGTTTACAGTGAACCGCCCTGGCCACCTCAATCTCCAGATCTGAATATTCTTGAACATTTGTGGGAATATTTGGAGCGAAAGATCAGATCACACTTTCTACCTCAAACATCACTGGCACAGTTGGGACATATTTTACATTCGGAAGAATAGTCCTAAATTCCGTCATCATATATATGTACATGACTTGACCAAGTCTATTCCAAGTCAAACTGATTCTGTTCTGAAAACTTAAGGTGGGCCTATGGTTTATTAATAAAAGTTCTCCACAAACAATAAGTGTTTCCATTATTATTTGATAACCCCATGATAAACCCTACAAGGGTTTATCAAAATAAGCTTGTGAGCAAGCTTCAACTGGGGATGTGCATACATACATTAAAAAATGAAGATCTTAGCTTCTGTCACTTTTCTAAAAAAAATACAGATATTCACATTTTGGCAATGTCACATGTCAGTTGGCCATGTGCATTAGAGTATATGCCCAAAGGATATTTGCTGCTTGTGGGAGGGTAAGCAGGCAGTCAAGTAGTTTTGGGAGTGCTAAGCATTATTCCTTTCTTCCTGAGAGGGAAATCGCTAATAGAATGAGTGGGAAGTTTTCTTTTGTTCTGCTTCCAGTTACGATGGCACACCCTCAGGGTTTGTGGGATGGTACCCAACACATTATCCTGCATTAGTACATACATACATACATAACACTAAGCTATTCTCTGAGATTCAGAGGTTAGCTCCAAAAAGAAATACAAACTTCCAGATATTTTTATTTATTGTTGCCGTATCAAACTTCTTCATTTACAGCGATCTTGACATACAACTCGTGCTTCACTGATATCCATTACACGCCGTACACAAGATCTTTTATACTTCATACTCAAAATCTTTTTCTCATGCAGACACTCCTGAATCTGATCCACCCATGTCTTCCTTGGCCTTCCTCTGCCTTTCCTTCCTGCCACTTGGGCTGAAAAGATTTTCTTAGTAAGCATTTCATCACTCATTCTTTCAACATGGCCAAACCGCCGAAGCATATTGGTCTCCACCTTGCTAACAACATTTTGCTTCACATCACACAACTGCAATACATCTTCATTCCTCATACAATCAGATCGTATCTTGCCACAAACCCCACGTAAGTAACGCATTTCTCCAGCACACAAACAACTCCTATGTTTTTTCTGCAGTACCCAGGTTTCACTGCCATACATCAGAGTAGGAACAATTACACTTTCATACACAGCCATGAGGGACTCTCTAGAGAACCCATCATTCCTGTGAAGACCTCCCAGAGCAACTATGACTTTCAAAGAAGAATTCACTCGCCTACTGATTTCACCATCCAACTTGTTCTCTCTGTCAAACATGCTTCCTAAATACACAAACTCACTCACCTGGTCAATCACAGTGCCATTTATACTTATATTACATTCAGTGCTACCCGTTCCTCTCTCTAACACCATAACTTTGGTTTTTCCCTTATTTATATTGTTTGAATTTCATGCAAACTTCGTGCATCCGAGTCAACATACTCTGCAACTCACTTTTGCTCTCTGCCAACAGGACAGTGTCATCAGCATACAGTAATCTGCACACACAGATATCACCAAGACATAAACCACTATTATCTATTTTGGCATCACGCATGCATGCGTCCATAAATATATTAAACAGCCATGGTGACATTACACAACCTTGTCTAACTCCTACACCAATGGAAAACCATTTTGATAAAACACCATTCACTCGTACACAAGCTCTACTACCAGCATACATGGCCTTTACACTATTAAGTAGATTCCCAGTAACACCATATTTATTCAATACCTTCCACAAAAGTGTCCTATTCACTTGGTCGTAAGCTTTCTCTAAATCTATGAAGGCAGTAAAAACTTTCTTCCCAACAGCCAGATACTTTTCAATCATCGTGCGAAATGCAAAAATCTGGTTAGTGCAGCCTTTACCAGGCATAAAACCACTCTGAACATCCCACACTTTCAATGATGTAAGACCTCGTACTTTTTCAATAACAACCTTACCAAACACTTTCCCTGGCACACTCAGTAGGCTAATACCACGATAGTTCTCGCATTCAGTCTGATCACCTTTTCCCTTATACAAGGGAACAATAATAGCATCCTTCCAATCCCGAGGGACCATTCCTAACTCTCAGCACAACTGGCAAATTTCAGTTAACCAGTCAATTATAGAGTCACCACCATTTTTCAACATCTCTGCAGTTATGCCATCAACTTCCAGAGCCTTACCATTCTGAAGAGATTTTCGAGCTTTACACACTTCTTCTCTTGAGATCCCTCTTGTGCTTTCATCCCTCATTGTGACATCATCTGCATCTGTCTCAGGATCATCTTTGCTTTCCTGATCTAATAACTTACAGAAGTATTCACCCCATCTGTCACTTAACTCATTGGGCTCCCATGTCATTTCCACAATCTCATTTTTCACACAACTTACAACTTTGTTTCCCCTATTTTTCCTGAGTCTCATGTACTTCCAGAAGGACTTCCTATCTTTCCAAAAAGCCAGTTCATGCCTTTCCACTTTCTCCTTCCTATCTTTTGCCTTACTGTGGCGAACCAGCTTAGCAGCTTCACGCTTCTTACAGCTATATTCATCCACAGAAACTCTAACTTGCAACATCCCCAAATAGGCTTCCTTCTTTCTCTTTACTGCCTCTTCAATCTTACTATTCCACCAAGCATCACCTCTATTGTTACCCACTATTGTGGTGCCACAGACCTTTTTAGCAGCAGTGACAGCACAGTTCTTAAAACATTCCCACTTCTTTTCTACATCCATCTCACCAGACTTAAGATCCTTCAGTCGTTCTCTGAGTAAGTCAGAATACCGCTGATGATCTTCAAGGAGCCTATCACCCTTTATTCTTTCTATCCTGGGTCTCTTCCTATTCCTTTTCCTCCAACCAACATTAAGTTTCACTCGTGGCACTACCAAGTAATGATCAGAACCAACATCCGCACCTCTCATCACACGGGTGTCAATAACTAAGTGTTTCAAACGCTGATCGTAGACAACAAAATCTATCAGTCTTTTGACCAAGAGTACGATTTTCCCAAGTATATGTGTGGATACACTTGTGGTTGAAAAATGTATTAGATACACACAAACCATTCTCAATGCAGAGTTTAATTAATCTTTCACCATTATCATTCACACAAGGATCATTAAACTTACCCAGAACATTGTCAGAAATTGCATTCTGCACACCGACTCTAGCATTGAAATCCCCTGCTATTATACCTTTTTCTTTAGCACCAAACTGGCTCAAAACAGCTGTTAGCTCATTCCAGAAATCTTCTTTCTTATCAGAAGGTTCCGAGTCACAAGGAGCATACACTACAACAATTACAATTCTCTGAAGTTTCACTTTCAAAACGAATCCAGAGAATTATCTCACTTACACAACTATAGTGAATCAAGTTGTTGTTCATCTTTTCACTTAAAATCACACCTACACCAGCCTGTCCTCTCATATTATCCAATACTCCAGACCACACACTCACCGTGCCATTCACTTCTACCCAATTTCCTTCTTTTTGGTTTCACTTACACACAGCACATCCAGCCTATATTTATTCATCTCCTCACTCATCTTGCCATTTATACCTCTAGTATTCCATACACCAATCTTACATTCACTCAGCCGAGATCTTTTTCTCATACGCCGTTTAGAAAGTCCAGGTCGATTCCGTGGTGGACCGTCCTTCTCAAGTGTGGTAGGTCCACTATATCCCACACTTGAGTCATTCTTAATATTTCTTTTTGTCTTTTTAATCAGGTAAGTACATGAGTGTGGGGGATTAGCCCACAGCTGAGGGTTCCAGGTGGTCATTCAACCTAAGGATTCTGGAACAAGTGAGTTGGGGTCTTTTCGCCAATGTCACACAGAACTAGCTTGCACCTCTCCAAGATTCACAGAGGCCCTAGTTGCTGTTGTGTGTGCCATTGTTACCACGGAGCGCCCCGAGGAGGCAAACCCATCGCTCACTACGACCGCATTAGTGAGAAGAAATATTGAAAAACCATGAGATCTCTTTATAGTGGAAAGGATTTTTCAGCTTCAACTCCATAGTCAGATTAAGTTTACCTCAAGTATAGACAGAACAGTTTCCCATTAAATTTGTGTACATTACTTAAAAGTAACACCAAGGAACCATAATGCTGTAAATTGCCATGAAAAGGCTATAAAAATGCTACAAGTTTGTTTCCACGAATCGAAGCCATGATTTTAAAACAACAAACAATTAATGGTTCCATTTTTATTTATCTTTTTTAAATACTTTCCTAGTTTTTAAAAAAAAGACTCAGCACTACACTTGAATAATGTGGCATATTTTCATAAAGTTTTCTCACGATGGATCACCCCCCCTCTTTTTTCTCTTACTTACATGCCTGTGTGCCAGATATAATACTGAGAAGTGTTCAGTCTTTTCCCAAGGACATCTTAAAGCACCCAATATCTACATGGATTTTCTATGGGAACTACGACTTCAGAAGAGCATACATTTACTAGGGTCATGTTCAGAAATTCCACTAGCAAATGAAAATCATAGGACAATTGCTATTACAGTATTTCTGCAGCTTGGAGATACACTTCTTTTCTAAACTTTATTTTGCATTTTTTTTTTATATGATTTCAACTAACTTTTGTGTTCTTTCTTACACCTTTTTGACACATTCACCCTATATGTTAGTAGTATATACTGATATCAAAAAAAAAAAAAAAAAAAAGAATTGTTAAAACCAAACTGGCAAAATAAAACACATTTTCAACCCCATTGTGTAGTTATCTAGACATTCGGATCATTGAAAGAATACCTCAATACTCCAATCCAAGCCCGTCAACGAAGTAAGCACATGTTTATACATCGTTAAATTTGTATATAAGTAGTTGGAAAAATTTTAATCAATGGGAATATTACAAAAATTTTGTTGTTGTTGACCCATCTTATACACTGCCCATTAATAATTCAACCGTTTATTATAGTTATGCATTTTATTACAATTTGTGTTATATGACAAGAAAAAATTTCAGTCACAGTGTTTTCAACATGCATGGTGTGGGTTAGGGACTAGTGTTTTATAAAAATCATACTTTACTAACATATTGAGTAATAAGTCTTCAATATCTGACAGTAAATGTTTATAAGTAGGATGCACTTGTTTTGAGTAATTTTTTTACACAAGAACACTTTTTTTTTTTTTGCTCTATTTTTATTTGTAAGAATTCAATGTGTGTCTTTGAAATGTTCAGCAGAAAAGAAGCCAACATACACTTTGTTCATATATTTGTATGATTGAAACCACTGATTATCATCCGTGACAGTTTGAATCTGTAGCTGTGCCTCAGGGGCAGTTGTGATGTAAATGGCAAAAAGTAAAAAAACTCATACATGAGTATACAGTTGAACCAGTATAAAACAATATTGAAGGAAGAGTTAAAATCATTCGATATGCACACTTCATTATAACCTGACAGATCAAAAATGGGCTATTTCTAGCATATTACACTATGTCAGGTAAACCAGTCTATCATAAGTTCTATTTATCAATATCAAATTGTTATCAACATCAAACTGTTATCAAATCAAACTGTTATCAAATTGAACTGTTATTATCAATATTGAAACTGTTGTCAATTTCAAACTGTTATTATCAATATCAAACTGTTTATCATTATGCTGGAAATAGGAGACAACTGTTGCTTGTTTTGTTCTTGTCATGACAGCTGTTTTATATATACTAAAACTCAATGAACTATAGGGGACGCTGCACAAATGTAAACAAACTTTTTTAGTATGGATAATGTCGCATGTGTTCCCGTGAAATGTATGTAGGAATGGCTGGTTTAACACTCTCAATAATGAAATTTGTGAACGCTACAAAAAATTCACGAAGCATCAAAGCATAGGGATCTTAATGCAGGTGATATCATTTCATGTGGAATTAAGAAGGAAGATAGAAAATAAATCCACATAGTTTCATATTGCATTCAATCCACCACAATAACATGGTCGCCTCATTCGATCAACGGTGCTTTAGACATAAATAATTGTGAAATTTCTGTCAAGTCCTTTGAGTGTTCTTGTAAAACAGAAAGAAGTAGAGCGTGTAAGCACTGTGCAGCAGCTTCACTGTAACGGGTGATTTTTATTTTTACATTTTCAGACAAGTGATATAATAATACCGACAGGGGTGTAGCAAAAATTAGTGGGAGCCTGGAAAAGTCACATTTTGATGCCCCCTTCAGCCGCCACACCACTAGTAGGTATATTGACAGATTAGAGTTTTTTTTTTTTTTTTGGCTGTAAATTAGGCAAAACAATTGGATCTGTAAAGCCAAAGTGACTGTTGACAACACATTGCAAATTTTGTTCCTTAATGGAGTTTAAATTTATATGGATAACACCAATTGTTTTCAAGAGCATGTAGAAATACGGAATTTTAAATTATTACTATGCAATAAAAACAAATTGTCTTGTTTATTATTCATTCAAACATGTTACTAGGTTAGTAACATTTCACTGGAAGGATTTCAAATGCAAGGCACAAACGTGGTAATTGTGTATATCAGCGTCCTAAATTATTTCGTCGGAAAAATGTTAGTACCTGGAGAAAGTGCTACGTACATATTTTACATTATGGAAATTAATGGCAAACGGTGCAGAAATTTCATGTTTTAAATGTTTTTTATAGATTTTTATCATAATATTTACCTGTAAGTGCGATGCTATGAAGAGATGCTGCGGTAGGCCTAACGCATCGCTACCACAACGAAGCCAAGCTTTGTTCCGTTGAAAGGAAAATTCTCTGCAGCGTGTAATTCACACATGGATGACTACAAGTGCAGCCGCGTACGTTCTTGCGGGGAGAGCGAAGCATCATGTACTCATAGTCATACGCTACAAAATATAGTCCGTTCATGTTTTGTCATTGTTTTTAAAGCAGATGTTGAGAAATTATCTGTTCTTTCACACATGATTCCAAATACAAAGTACGGATGTGTCTTTCTATGTTGTACAGGAAACTGGGAAAGTGTAACTTTCGGTTCTGCTTTGAATGGCTTCCATTCGTACATGATTGCTGTGCCACAGTACTTTTGGGTCTCCTGTTTAATATTTTCTTCACAAATCAGTTTCTATCTCACTGAAACGCATCTTTTGCGAATGAAGGGTTTTTTTCCCCCGGTTTTTCTTGCCAACAACATACAGGATACAACAAAATAAAGGGCGGATAATCTGAACCTATTTTCTGTAGCATATCACTACAACATTTATCGCTCTCCTGCCAACAACGTAACCACTTTCTCTTGTACTCTTCTGCCTGTCAATTCGGTACAGCAATGAACGTTCCTTTTAATGGAGCAAAGCTTGACATTGTCGCGGTAGCGATGCATTATGCCTACCGCAGTGTGTCTTCACAGCATTGCACTTACAGGTAATTATTACAATAAAAATCTTTAAAACACATTTAAAATATGAAATTTCTGCACCATTTGCCATTATTTTCCCTACTCTAAAATTTGTATGTCGCACTTTTCCCAGGCACTAACATTTTTCCGATGAAATAATTTAGGACGCTAATCTACACATTTACCAACGTTTATACTAACTTGTGAAAAACATATCTGGAACCTTAGGAACAACACTGCAAGACGCAACAATATGAATTTTTCTTCTTCACGGAATTCTCCATTATATTACTCTCTAATTCCAGAATGTATGCAAAAATACCCCAAAACAAGAAAACCAAACCAAGCAACGATCTACCAACAGCTAAGAATGTTATCCGTACTATAGTAATTCTTGCTTTCGCCACTAGAGGGAGAGTGGACCGCTGAGACTGCTAATAGCAGCTAGCAATAGAAACATATGTGAGATCTACAGTAAACAAAATATTTAATTAATGTAAAAATTTAAGTAAGTGCCAAAAATTTGAAAGTTCACCTGTTGCATTTTATCTGCTGTTCACCCATTACATCATTACATGAGAAATAGGAGTCAACTGTTCCTTGTTTGTGCTTTTCATGACAGTTAATTTAAATGTTTTTCAACTTTCTTTGGCAATGTGGTTGAGATGTTTCAAGATGCAAAATAAACTCTAAGATTTTGTTCAAACAAGGAGAAAGCAATCGAAAGGTGGCGATGGGAAGGTATATGACATATAAATACATCTCCTGTGCAAATGCTTGACAGCATTTGCACAGGAGATGTATGTGGGTAAACGGAGAGAGGAAGCAGCGGGTGGTAGCAAAAAAACAACTGAAACATTTTTTACTTCATGCAAATTGACCTGTCTGTAATGGGAACCATGGGGTGTTGTAAACAGCATGTATTTCCTAATTTTTCAGTGAAATAGGAAGGGTTAAAAACTGGGTGAATGCCACTTATTTTGTGTGCTCATAGATGTGCTAAGCTTCAATATATGCATAGGATTTTTAAGGTGGAAAACAGAATAGCAGATGTTCATATATTCAGAATATTAGGAAGTTCCATGTTCAATATATGCAGTTTCTCCAAAAACTGTGGTTCGTGGTATGTAGTTTAAATAACAAGGGAGAATACTACGAAGTTCAAGCGATCTACAAAAAATTCAGTCTTCATATTATGTGAGTTTGTTATATGTGGGTTTGACTGTAGTTAAATTTTTCACTGATTTAGATTCATTCCATTGCTTGTTATTGCATCGGTAGCAATGTTAGGTTTAGTTAGTCATAATAATACTTTTTGTAGAAAAGCAGCTAGTTGAGAAGTTTTGATCTGCAAATTGTGAGATGGTTTTTGACCTTTTGTCAGTTATGTCACAGTTGCAGGCAGAGCTATGGATGATATCCGTCTCACATGATGGTAGTCATGCAAATGTACACAAAATGGAAGTTGTCTTCCCTGCTGATTATGTCACAAACTCATCAATACATGCATAACAAATTAATTTAAATAAAAAAACAGCAAGAAAGATGTGAAATATTATTTCCACTATATGAAATGGAAAGTGTTGCATACTGTCACAGGGTAAAAAAAACATTTTCATGCAAAAAATTGCACAAAACAACAGTCCAACTTGTAAACAATAATGAATCTGACTAAATGCTACTGTTCTTGTTTCTGCAAAATATGGCAATTTTTTTCAACATTTCTATAGATTCTACAATCAATAAGAAACCAGAAAATGAGCTTGATATACAGAATGCTCATCGTGAGTATAGAACGCTAGCTAGATCTTGATGTGTAGAATGCTTATGTATCTTTTTTTAACAAAGTAGGGCCTAACTGCTATAACCACAGAATTTAGGTTGTCAGCATGAATTGTTTTTGTCATAAAATGAACTCTACAATCCAGAAATTCGACAGCAGGAGGATAATATAAGTAGGCTTGAGTAAAAACAGTGAATTTTTATTTTTTACTAATTTCTATAACTAATGGAACATAATATTACTGACATGGACACCCACAGCTTTGTTTTCAGGTGGGGGGCAAACAAAAACTGTAATTACAAATGATGTACACAAACGCCACATGCAAATTTCCACCTTCCACAACTTCTCGTAACGTAAATGTGTTTAGCACAAACAAAAACTTAACTGAAAACTAGAGGACCCCAAAACAAAATAAGAGATGGATAAATGAAATTAGACAGATTGTCGAATAAGAAAATTTCTTGGGTTTTTTTCGAGCCTTACACATTTTGGCCAGCCACTTGTGTCTGATGCACCACAAAACTCAAGTGATCATCACACTATAGGTTATCAAGACAGGGAAAAAAGACACAAGACAAAGTTCTGAAAAAAAAACATTTAAGAAATCTTTGTTCCACAATGAATGGGCAGCCACTGCCAGCATACAAGATATTTTTCATTTCTTCACCTATACTATACATATGCTTTACTATACTATACATATGTACAGTATAGTATGTGCTCCAATATTCAATGCAAAATGTAACTTTTCCCTATTTTTAGCAAATAAATACATATCAAACAGTTCAACAGGAAAATTAGCAATCATAATTGGCGTTGTAGCAGAAATTTCGTTTGTACTTCCCAAGAACACAAATGACAGTCAAATCTCCAGGGGAGAGCAAGTACCCCAGCTGGTCCCCCTCCATATCGGCACCAATGAGTACTGAAAAATCAGTTTATGAAAGCAGAATACTTATAAATTCCATGGACAGCCAGCAATTTTCATCAAATTCTGTGGAAAATAGCAGTTTACTTTCGAACCAAAGCTTGGACAAACACTTAAAAGAGAAAAAATATCTAGCTGCTGAAAAAAATAGTCAATGATCAACTAACTACACATGCGGTTAAATTTTGACATGAAAATATTTTTTTAAGTACTATTGTAGGTTCCCTCCTTAATTATGTATATGTCAATTGAGAACACTGATTTTACAGTATTAAAAAAAAACTGAAGTACATTTTTAAGAAAATATGACAAAATTACAAGAACACACATCTTTCATGACTACAAACAGTTTATACCAAAACTAAAATTATGACTAAAAACAGTACATACTAAAACAAAACTAAACACTTAATACAGACATCTGAGGTGGACCAGGAACATCAAACAAAGGTCTTCGCCCTTTCCACATTTATAAGTGAGTCACAGAAAAATTATCATTGGCCGCCACCGGGAATCGAACCCAAATGTGTAAGGCTCGAAAGCATAACTGGAAACCCTGGGTTTGATTCCCGGTGGCGGCCAATGATAATTTTTCTGTGACTCACTTATAAACATGGAAAGAACAAAGACCTTTGTTTGATAAAACTAAACGCTATATACCTGGGGGATGAAAAAAGGAAAAAATTATTCTAGCTTCTACAATTACATGGGGAATTAATATTTCATGCAGTAACAAAACCAATATAATATAATCCATATTTATTGGTGTAGGAAAATAATCTTTACCACAAGCTTTCCCCATCAACGGACGGCTTCTACAGACGGTTACAAAGGAAAACAGAATCAAATTAATAGATGAATATACATACACATAAATAAATATATAAATAAATATGGTATGTAGAACACCACACTCACGCATGCCAAACACGCAGGTAACAACTGAAATGTTATATGATCAAAACGAACTAAGTCATTAATGTATACAGAATCATTGCATCCTACTTGTGATGCCAAGCAGATGGCTCCAGACCACAGGGAGCTCAATTGAGACCTCTGTGTTGCACACATCATGGCATGTTAATATTTCAACAGTTTCTTTAATGGCTGCCATTCTGGCATCTCTGTATGGAGCAATCTTGCAGATGTTCTGCCATTGAGGTTGCACTCCTTGGATAGCTACTTCCCTGGCAGGCGCTGTGGTAAGTTTATTTTGCTTCACATCCCTTTTGTGCTCGGACATTCTCACACTAAAGGACCTTTTAGTGAGTCCCACATAATGCTTAGTGGACGAGTCCAGGTACTGTATTGTAAGGCTACCTGCGTCCATAAGGCACGTGGAGCCACTTCTTTCGGTGCTGAGTATGGTCGCCATTGATTTAGGTGATTTCAAATCAAAGTCCAGACCTCTCCTTTGGAAAAGGTTCTTGATGCAGTATGAAACTCTCGGTATGTAGGGATAAGCTCCAACAAATTTCAACATTGCCTTTTCACTTACTGTAACTGGTTTGCTCGCCTCAGCTTTCGCTATGATGTTTTCCACTCTGGAGGTGTCAAATCCTCCAGCTCTGGTGAGATGTTTCAGAGCTCCAATTTCTGTTTCATAGTCCACCTTCTCAGTACATAGCTCTCTGGCCCTTTTAGTTCTGTATTTGAAGAATGCGTACTTATGGTCTGTTGGGTTGGCAGAACGGGGTTATTCACGTGTGTGGGCTTATGGTACACTTTGGTACTAATTGCACCTGATGCTAATCTCTTCATGAGCACATCCAAGAAAGGTAATTCTCCTTTTATGATAACATCACCCTAGGTCCAGGTGAGTTAATCGGGAGCTTCAATGTCATATCTATATATCCCTCAGTACCTGTGGCAGAAGCGACAAGATATCCCTCGGTACCTGTGGCAGAAGCAACAAGGAACATCAAGCAATCACTGTTTGAATCCAACCTGTACAGCCAAAAGATATTTTCAAGACCATGGACATTCTAACAAATTTGAGCTACTTTTCCTATGACTCGCATTTTTACAAACAATCCAAAGGGGTACCGATGGGATCAGCATTGTCTCCGGTGATCGCAGAGGCTGTGTGTGATGAGACCACTAGAAGACACCATACTCACTACCGTACCCAGAACCACTGAAATTATGGTTACGTTATGGGGATGATGTCTTTTTGTCTGAGAACATCGAGAACATTATTTGAACGACTTTGTAGTTTCTATGAACAAAGTACACGGTGACATAAAATTGGATGTTGACATAGGAAACCAAGGAAAATTACCTTTCTTGGATGTGCGCGTGGAGAGATTAGCGTCAGGAGCAATTAGTACCAAAGTGTACCATAAGCCCAAGCACGTGAATAACTCCATTCTGCCAACCTCAGCAAACCCAACAGCCCAAAAGTATGCACTCTTCAAATACAGAACTAAAAGGGCCAAAGAGCTATGTACTAAGAAGGTAGACTATGAAACAGAAATTGGAGCTCTGAAACATCTCGCCAGAGCTGGAGGATTTGACACCTCCAGAGTGGAAAACATCATAGCGAAAGCTGAGGCAAGCAAACCAGTTACGGTAAGTGAAAAGGCAATGTTGAAATTTGTTGGAGCTTATCCCTACATACCGAGAGTTTCATACTGCATCAAGAACCTTTTCCAAAGGAGAGGTCTGGACTTTGATTTGAAATCACCTAAATCAATGGCGACCATACTCAGCACCGAAAGAAGTGGCTCCACGTGCCTTATGGACGCAGGTAGCCTTACAATACAGTACCTGGACTCGTCCACTAAGCATTATGTGGGACTCACTAAAAGGTCCTTTAGTGTGAGAATGTCAGAGCACAAAAGGGATGTGAAGCAAAATAAACTTATCACAACGCCTGCCAGGGAAGTAGCTATCCAAGGAGTGCAACCTAAATGGCAGAACAGCCGCAAGATTGCTCCATACAGAGATGCTAGAACGGCAGCCATTAGAGAAACTATTGAAATATTAACACGCCATGATGTGTGCAACACAGAGGTCTCAATTTTGCTCCCTGTGGCCTGGAGCCATCTGCTTGGCATCACAAGTAGGATGCAATGATTCTGTATACATTGATGACTTATCGTAATATTTGCACATTTTCAAGGTATTAAAACATCAACAACGTGCGCATATTTACGTACAATTCATTAATGACATATTATTAAAAACAACTAATCACTTACTCAAAAAGATCATGGTCACTTTATTCCTTTAACACTTCTATAGCACGTCCATCATCATCATGCAAATCCGCTGGCCTTCAAAAGTTGAAAATCCTTGCCGATGAGATTCATTCTTTTCGGGATGAAACATCGTTTTTTTTTTTTTTTTGTTATTTACTGGGCAAAAATGCAGGTTTTGCTCTGCCATATGATACATAACGAGCTATGGTTACGTATCATATGGCAGAGTAAAACCTGCGTTTTTTGTCCAGTAAATAACAAAAAAAAAAAAAATACGATGTTTCATTCCCGAAAAGAATGAATCTCATCGGCAAGGATTTTCAACCTTTGAAGGCCAGCGGATTTGCATGATGATGATGGACGTGCTATAGAAGTGTTAAAGGAATAAAGTGACCATGATCTTTTGAGTAAGTGATTAGTTGTTTTTAATAATATATCATTAATGACTTAGTTCGTTTTAATCATATATCATATAACATTTCAGTTGCTACCCGCGTGTTTGGCATGCACGAGTGTGGTGTTCTACATATCATATTTATTTATATATTTATTTATGTGTATGCATATTCATCTATTAGTTTGATTCTGTCTTCCTTTGTAACCATCTGAAGAAGCCGTCCGTTGACGGGAAAAGCTTGCTGGAAAGATTATTTTCCTACACCACCAATAAATATGGATTATATTGGTTTTATTATTACTTTGGTGTTCACAACCCACAATTTACTCATAGTTCATAAAGTATATACATGCTTTTTTTTCATAAATATTTTCTTTCTCTTTTTTTTTTTTTTGAACTGCCAATACATTTTTTAATTACTTGAAAAAATGTGTTGTTTACAAAACTTGATTTTTTTAGCCTTACTAAAGAAAATAAAAAATACCACAAAAAATCTGACTACTTGCTGACCTGATTGCTCTTTAAATTCGTCATATAAACCTTGAATTATTTTTATTTAAGAAAAATTTATATTCTTGTTTACTTAAAACTTGACGTCAAATGTATTATGTAGGCCTACATGCTTTAGCTTAAGTGCACATATATACTTAATAAACATACAATTTTCAATTAATTTTAATGCAGCAATATCACTAAGACATAGCACTAACCCCTTCCCATTTATTTCATCACCCAGAATTCAGAGCTTCTTTAACAGCATAGCTAGATTACCTGTTGCCACACTAGAATACAGAGCTTCGTAAAGAGCATCATAGCTAGATTACAGTGGCATATTGGAAAATCTCAGGGCCCCCTACAAAAAAGTATGAGGCATTTTTGCAAAAATCTATTAGCTTTCTATTATTGAAATTTTTAAATTCCATATTAACTAGATTTCATGAGAATTTTAATAGTTCAAATTATTTGGATCCTACAGGTATTTTTCTTAAAACCAAAATTACTGCATTTTTATTGTGTATAAAAATGCAGCAATTAAAACACAAACTTTCACATGGTAATTAAAATGACTGCCCAACTTTTACACAGAAAGCACTACAAAACAGTTATGCCAAAGTTAATCATATCAGGCAAATTTTATTCTGTTAGAGAACTAAGGCTAGCAGCCCCTTTGAAATGCCTCAGGATCACACACAACATATGACTGTTGTGTGACTGTGTGTAATGATCTTTTTGAATTCATACGAAAATACAGAAGCAAAGAAACAACAATTAAGAATTTTGGCATAAAAAAAGGAAAACTACTTAAATTATTTACTCTTTAATATAAAAAAACACTTTAACATAATGCCACAATTTTTACCATTTTACACAGTAAAAAAAAATTCCTCTTAATTCTTATAGAAAAATGAGACAGGACTCTTTCATTGTACACACAAAGAACCTCTTTTAGTTCATTATTTTCTGGAGAACAAGTAGTTATGTGAAAACTGTAATACAGAACACCTTATCCAATCATTGGTAGAAAAATTTCTAAATTTTATTTCTTTCACATTCTCTTAACATATATGTACAAGAACTATAAAACTATGGCTATGGAAAAGGAACTCAGGTCCTGTAACTGATCCTTTCTTTATCAACCAGTTTTTAATATAAACTAAAACTGCAAGAAAAACAACCTTTGCAAATGTATTGCTTTTCAATACTTCATTCAAAGTGGCCATCAAACATTCTTAGCTATTTCTATAACCACTTTCAAGAGACTGAAAAATATTTTTCTTAGGCCAGGGGATTTTTTAGCTGTGAGCCCCCCCCCCATGTGGGGCCTACCAGTAGGCCTCTGCTGGATTATCTAAATTTATAAAACCATTTTACGTGAGAAACGGTATATACAGTCAATTTAGACACTAATAATTAGCCAGAACTAGTAAGCACGTTTTTTTGTAAATGTGTATTTAATGATTAAAAATGCTTCAGTATACACACTTTTTTTAGCTACTATGACGTTCCTTTAAAACTCCCAACGGTAAATTGTAAATATCCATTTCCTTCATTCCCCCCCCCTCCCCCCAAAAAAATTAAAAATAAATGCACGCCCACTACAGCGAATCGTACTGAACAGTTGCGAAGAAAAAAAAGTGAAAACGTTTATTGTTATATTGATAATACACATACTTTGATTGTGTTTGGTACAGTGGCACCCTGACCTACTAACGATCTCCAATCAATATATAGAAATTGTTTTCCTGAAAGTCAAAAACACTGTTTATCATCAAGCTAGGAAACTAGCGAGGAAACCTTACGCTTATTTTCCCTGTTTTTTCACTCAGGGAAATACAAATTCAAGAAAAAGTCCTTCAGAATTACAATGTCGTTCTTGTGACAACCAGGACCGGGAAGCGTGTGCGAGTTGCCGTAATCGAGCGGCACTTGACAACAACATCAACAATGCCAGCCAGCATGCATGGCACACATTTGAGAAAGCGTAGGTGTAGGAGATTCCGAAGCACTGCAAGGCCAAAAATGTAAATAACAGCTAGTGAAAGGAATTGTTTACCTGTAATCTCTATAGGGTCGTCTTCCTGGGGCTGCTGCTGCTGCGAAGACACCGTGGTCACGGTCGAGTCGCTGCTCATGTCCGCCGCTAAGGAAGCAGCAGGCCCCTCCACGAGCATAGCTCGCTGCTCCACGCCTTGGTCGCCGCCGCCGCGGGGCCCACTGCGATGATTATGTTCTACAGCTCAAATCCAAACAAAGTCCACCTTCCGCGAAACAAAGAGATGGAATATGTCACACACTACTGCGATCACAATAAAAGATCCAGTGTCCGTTGAAAACGACAACGATGTTCACGATGAAGATCCTTCCCCCTCGGGTCGGGCGACCGCTAGATCAAGGGCAAGGCTTAATGATGCACCGCTGCAACTTCACTTTCGAGCGCTGTGAGCACGCGCAAAAGTGGGTTAAGAAAGTCGCCCACGTCCACGAAATTGGGTCACTAGTATTTCCCCTTCCGAGGACCTTCCTGCTCACAAAAATGAAAGGAAAAGCACTGTAAACCGTGAAGGGAGAAGGTGAAGTTCGGCAGAAGAGATGATATAACGTGAAGTATGGAAGCAGAGCGAAATCTCGAGGTGACGATTGTCGTGGTAACAGGCGTTCGTTGATGTAAGCGACACAATAAACATGAGTCACGTGGTACGCTATCGATGTCGTCCGGATGCCGCGTTCCGCCAGTGGCAGAAGTGGTCGCTGGGGGTAGGAAAGGCGCCTTTTCGAATGCATCCAACGTTGATCCCTTGCCGCGGGCCAAAACATGCCGGCAAGAATGGCCCCTCTGTTAAAACAACTAGCCGCGCAAATAATTTATTGTGCTTTTATGAAAAAAAGAAAAATGACTGATGCTCTTAAACACAAAATTATATTTTGTTTTTTCACAAGGTTACATTAGAATTGAAATCTTCTCAGCAAAAAAAGTAACAAAATATTGATAACCAGGATGTACTATCCCTAACTCGCTGCGGTTGCCAAAAAGTCAGTGCCTCGAGCACCATATTATCACTGAGTTGTTGCCAGGGGCGTAGCAAGTTTTTTCTTTATTAATATTATTAGTAGTAGTAGTAGTAGTAGTAGTTACTATTAGTATTATTATGGGTGGAAAACAACGCTTCATAAAGATAAAATCAAACAAAAGTTCAAAAGTCGCCTCACTCCGTCTGGTGCGTTAATCAAGTTTTATTTTATCAACCATTGGTTATAGAAAAGTATGACTGTTCAAAATGAGACTTCTGGTTTTTCACTTTATTTAAATCAAGAAGCATTATTTGCAAACATCAACTAAACCGAAAGACTGTTTTCACAAGGTAAAACTTTACGCAAGTAATGACACGTACCACGTACTTTCATTTTGATTTAGTGTTTCATCAATTAGATTTTTAATTTAATTTGTTCACACGTGCATTTCTGTTTCCTTAAAACCTCAGGAAATAAATTTGCGTCCTTGGAGCAGGGTCGAATTACCACATGGGCCTGTGAGGCAAGCCCCCCCCCCCTTTTTTTTTTTTTTTTAAATTGCTTCTAGAAATGGCCTAATCTTTACTGAACTTCTTTTCATTATTATTACTATTATCATCATTCTTAATAATGTTCTTCTTCTTTCTATTATAGTTATTATTGTCATCACGATTACAGTATATTACTGTGAAAGTAACAGTTGCGCTCCCTTTCATCCGTCAACCTCCAATGCTTTCATTAATGGTACATTTTCAATTTTCCCACAGTTCTTTGTTACTCTGCTGCCTCATTTCAAGTTCACAATACATTTTGTTATAAAATTTATTACAAATTCTAAGATTATTAAATATTATTATGACAAATTAGTAGATTATTAATCAAATTCCCCGATCTTTACACACACACATTAATTTACACAATCAAATTTCCTATTTAGAATGAAATATGAAACAGCTTCTTCATATGATGCAAAGGCTGAATAGAAGTGTGCGTGAATAAATGCACGCGCGCGCACACACACACACACACACACACATTAATTTAAAAAGAAGCAAAAGGTTTCATTATTGCCAAAATACCAAAATAGAACTAGCAGTCAAAAACGAAGATTAGTAGCTATTATGTTTAGCTAAGGTGGGGGAAAAGTTTAAACTAGGGGCTGAAAAACACTTGTAAGCAGAAAAACTGTTCTGAGGGGTAGAGAGATACCTACTGCTGAGAATTTACATTAGCTGAGAGCTAGAAAAATTAGTAAAAAACTGAAAAACAAATGCGAAGGCAGAAACGAGACGACCCATTCAACATGGCGTTTTCAAGAGCAAGGCAAGCAAAATGCTTCCCATATCTCTACCCAGGGGTACAGTCGAGGCCTAGCGGCGTCAGGCTATTTTTTACCTAACTGAATCGGACTTTTTCATCTATTTATTCAACCGTCGTTCATCGAAATCCCTCCCAATTTTGGTTCGGAACGCACTGTAATTCGGACTCAATCGAAGCATTTTTCCGCAAGCAATCACGCAGAAGGTCGGGAAATAAAAATCCCACACCTGTGTCCTGAGCTTTGACACCCCCCCACCCCCACCCCTCCATTTCGATCATTTTTCAATAGGGCTTGTGCCCAGGTTATTCCAAACAACATACTAAAATTTCATTGAAATCGTACTATATATTTGCGCGAGTTATCGTGCAGACAAGCTGACGGACAGCCGGACAAAGCTAGAGCATATACGCTTCTACAACCTACGGTTGGAAAGCTGAGAAAAACTGCATTGGGCCCCTGTACAATAGTTTAAAAATTATACCTTTAAAATTGGGAAACTGCAAAAAATATGGCCTTTATATTTCGGTACAAATTTAATTCCGGTCAGTTAGGAGTAAGGAACAAAAATAGCCCATAATTCTTATGTACGTATATTGCGTGACTTTGGAGAGAGCATTTTCCTAAATTTTAGTCAGAGAATTTGGGGGAAGGGGTACTTGCTCCCGTCGACAGGACACCCTTGATCAAAGTTGCTTCCTGTGTTTCTAACAGCTGAGAGTATTGCAGAGTTTTTGAAATTTAAAATTGTTTTTCACTGCTCGAACTAACTCACATTCCCCCATAATTTGGCAGTGGCTGAAGTGCTAGACCGGATGTAGGAGACTGCCACGGTACATTTTTTTTAAGGAGTGCACTAATATACACTATATTGACAAAAGTCATCGGACACTCCTTTAAAAGCAAATGAACGGACCCACTGTGTTGTTAAGATGCGCGGTACAGCTGCAAACGGTATAAAATCAAACCTGCAGCTGGCCGCGATCATATCACACTGTGAAATTGAGTGAAAATGTCGCGGCGGGAGAGAAGTGACTTTGAGAAAGGAAAGATTGTTGAGTGTTATATTAGTGGTTTGTCCATAAGAGAAACCGAGAGGCGTTTAAACATAACCAAGTCAACTGTTTTTGATGTACTCAATAAGTGGAAGACACATGGCGTGCCTGAAGCAGCAAAACTTACCGGCAGACCAAAGAAAATCAGTGATAGAGGACGTCCAAGCCACAGGAGAGTCGTTACAGCTAATCGACGGAGTACTGCACAAGACCTCAGTGGGCAGGTGAATAAAAATGCTGGAACCTCGTATGTACACGAACCAATCGCAGACCACTCGCAGAGAGCTTAATTCCATGGGTTACCGTAGTCGTACAGCTGTTCATAAACCTTTCATCTCCACTCGGAATGCTACTCGCCTTTTAGCATGGTGTAAAGAACATTTACTTGGACCGTAGATCAATGGAAATGGGTCCTATGGACTGATGAATCCAGATACACGATCCATCAGTGATCAATATGATGGCCGTGTGTGGGTATGGCGGCAACCGGGGAAACGCTATTTACCACCACGGTGTACTGTTCCTACGGTCAAGTTTTTGGAACTGGCAGTGTACTCGTGTGGGAGTGTTTTTCGCGGTATGGTTCCGGTCCATTGGTTATCGTGGACAAACCTGTTAACCAGCGCGTAAACCTCGATATTCTGGACAATTATGCCCTACCAACTTGTGGCAATACTATGGAACTGAGCCTTGTTGGTACCAGCGGGATAATGCACCGAGCCGAAAAGCAAGGACTGTTACAGCATGGTTTGACGATAATTCCGTATCGTGTGTGCGGACTAGCCAGCCCAGAGCCCTGATCTTAATCCTATAGATCACCTATGGGATGAATTAGAGCGTCGCATTAGAAGTTCGGAAACAAGGCCTACTGCTAAGCAACAGTTAACGGCAACATTATGTACTGAATGGAAGCGCATACCTATCGCTGTGTTCCAAAATCTTGTCGAAATCATGTCTCGAAGGGTCTGTGAAATGTGAATGCATAAAGGCCAAAGGTGGACCGACACCGTACTTATGTCAATAAATGTTATGTTGTGTTTCTCTTCTGTGTGTCCGGTGACTTTTGTCAATATAGTGTATACACAGTGTATATATATATATATATATCATCATCATCATCATTGTCAACCATTATCAATCCACTGCTGGACGAAGGTCTCCCCAAGTTTCCTCCACAACGGTCTGTCTTGTGCCAGTCTCCTCCATGTCACTCCCGCATACTTTCGAATTTCATCCACCCATCTTCCATGTGGTCTTCTTCTGGGTCTTTTCCTGTCCCTTGGAATCCAATCTAAAATTTCGGCTGTCCATCGATGGTCTGTCCTTCTGGCAGTATGTCCAGCCTATTGCCATTTCAGGGATTTAACTCTGATCATGATGTCTTCCACTCTTGTCATTTTTCGGATCCACGAGTTCCTCTTCTTATCTCTCCTGGTTACACCAAGCATGCACCTCTGCATGCTTCTTTGAGTTGTCTGCAGCCTTTGTATGTCTCTTTTAGCTAAGGTCCACGTCTCTGCACCATACGTAAGCACTGGAAGGATGCATTGATCAAACACTTTTCTTTTAAGACATAATGGCATATTGCTCTTGAAAATTATGCTGTTTCTTCCAAAAGCTCTCCAGGCAAGTTTTGTACGCCGATTAATTTCTTCATCAATGTGACCCTCACTTGATATCTGCCGTCCAAGATAAACGTACGCGTCTGTTATCTCCAGCTTTTCTCCATCAATCGATAAATCTTCATTTCTTGTAAAAGCATTGTACATCACTTTTGTCTTCTGAAAGTTCATTTTTAATCCCACTTCTTTACTCTTGTCAGCAAGTTTCTGGATCATACTCTGTAACTCTGATGGGGTAGTTGCAAAAATGACTATGTCATCAGCAAAACGAAGGTGGGTTAGATAATCTCCATTAATCTTTATGCCTTTGTTTTCCCAGTTCAGTGATTGAAAGACATTTTCCAATGTGGCATTAAAGAGCTTCGGAGATATGGTGTCACCTTGTCTCACTCCTTTTCCAATTTTTATGTGTGTTGTATTTTCAAATAGCAGAATCTTTGCACTTGCATTTTGATAGATGTTATTAATAATATTAATGTATGCATCTTCAATACCGCAGGATTTCAGAGCCATTGCAACTGCTGATGGTTTCACCGAATCAAAGGCTTTTTCATAATCGATAAAAGCCATGCACAATGGAAGTTCATATTCCCTCGCTCTTTCAATTAGTTCTCTCAGCACGTGGATATGATCTATTGTGCTGTAGCCACTCCTGAATCCAGCTTGTTCTCTCGGTTGAGCAATGTCCAGTGTTACCTTCAAGCGGTGTGAAAGAACTTTAGTGAAGATTTTATAAACCACTGATAGGAGGCTGATAGGTCTGTAGTTCCTGAGATCCTCAATGTCACCTTTTTTATGTAGCAAGATCATTGTAGCGTTGTTCCAATCCTCAGGAATTTTCCATTCATTAAGGCATCGAGTGAAAATTTGGGCGAGTACTGTTTCGATTTCTCCACTTGCTTCTTGTATGATGTCTACAGTAATTCCATCTTCTCCTGGAGCTTTTCCCCGCTTCATGTTCTTGATTGCATGTGCAACGTCTGCTGGAAGGACTGGAAGAACTCTGGTACCTTTCATGATGCCTGGAGTACATGTATCATCCCTTTCATATAATTTGGAGTAGAAATCTTTCACTCTTGTCAAAATTTCGCCTCTATTTCTTGTTACAGAACCATCTTCTTTTCTCAGTGCCATAATCTGTTTTTTTCCCTTACTGAGATGTTCCTTTGCTATCTTTAGGCTTTGGTTGTTTTCAATTGCTTTCCTTACTAGTTCACAGTTGAATTTCCTTACGTCTTCAGTGATACTTTTTCGTACTGTCTTGCATAGCTCTATATATTCCACTTTGGAAGTCACATCTTCTTTAGTTGTCCTCATCTCTCTTCTTTTTTGCATCAACATTTTGGTTTTTCCTGATAATTTGTTCACATGCAATTTGTTCTTAGACCCAGCTAATTTTGTTGCTGTTTCCATAAGAGCTTTGGTTACTTTTCTGTTAACTTCAGAAATATCCACTTCTTCCGATGTTAGGCCTTCTAAAGCAGAGAATCTGTTCTTCAGTTCCAATTTGAAGGTATTATGGTGTTTTTTAAGGTTGGTTATGTCAATACATTTTGTTTGTCTTATGAGTTTGCTACGTTCGAGTTTAGTGTTGAGGTGCATCTTACATCTCACCAATCTATGGTCACTGCCTGTGTTGAACTTGTTTAGCACACTGCAGTCTTCTATGACGAATTTTTTGTTACACATAATAAAATCAATTTCACTTGTCGTCCCATTTGGATGTCTCCATGTCCATTTCCTGTGTGGCTTTTTCTTGAAAAAGGAGTTCAAGATGAAAAACCCTTCTGCCTCTGCAAACTCTACGAGAGTATTTCCACGCTGGTTTCTGTTGCCGTGACCGAATTTACCTACTGAAGTTTCATTCTGTTGCCGTTGCCCTATTTTTGCATTGAAATCTCCCATAATTATCTTCAAGTGCTGCTTACCTTTATTATTTAGATCACGAATTTCCTCATAAAATTCTTCAATTTCTTCTTCAGCATGACTTGTGGTGGGTGCATAAGTTTGAATAATCTGAGCCTGGTATCTTCTCGAGAGTTGGATAACGAGTCGTGCAGCTCTGTCAGAGGAACTTTCAACTTCTACAACTTTATCCTTCAGTTTCTTGTTTATTATAAATCCAACACCACTAGTTCTGCCAGTATCTGTCCCACGATAGTAGAAGAGATGTCCACTTTTCAGTTCAATGAGATCTTCTCCTTTTCTCCTTACCTCACTTAGCCCGACGATGTCCCACTTGATCCTTTGTAGTTCCTCTTCCAATTCAAGAAGCCTTGAATCAGAAGATAGGGAGCGTCCGTTATACGTAGCCAAGGTCAGCATCAGATGGCAGCCTAGTCCGGTCCTCCGGGGATTCTTAGCACCCTCTGCCTTTATGTCGCACTGGCCGCTGCCTTGGCCAGGTAAATTCCAGCATATATATATATATATATATATATATATATATATATATCCGATTTCAAAGGTTTTTATTCAACTCCCTTCCCCTCCGAGCACCTGCTGGAGTTCATAACGCCTGGGCCGGTGTTCAGAACACCAGGCCACACCTTTTTTTCTTTTTTTTTCTCAGGACTGCACCACTGTCTCTATACCACATCCTAGAATTTGGGTTTTAGACTGTGATCCTTACGTAAATTTTTAGGAAATATTTGCAATATATGCATTTTAGGAAATCTTTGCGTTCTGACTGGAAGTCGTACGTCTAAATGAAAGACTGTAAGGGAAAAGAAAGAATTATTTTTCAGAAGCCTGAAATTATATTAAAAGTAGTAAAATTAAAGAGAAAACTGTTAAAGCAGCTTTTGAATTGGTGAAAAGCACAGCATTGCCCGACCAAAATCAAGTCCTTCATGAAAATGAAGTTACACTAGAAATTATACATGAGCAAATAAACATTAGGGCTAAAATGAGGGGGAGCGGGAGAGAAGGATGCAAACATATGTAAAACGTGTGTACAAGTCATTAGTGGCTAATATTAAATGAAACTGAAGTTTTAAGAGTGACCTAATTGAAAAAATAAGCAAATTTGTCAAGAGTTAGAAAATTCATATAGTAATCAGGGAAAGAATACTGAGAATCAGTATTCTTTTGCTTGTAGTTCTTACTGATCTCATCCACGTAACATCTTCATCCCCCCTCTGGAGCGGGAATCGAAACTGCATTTCATGATTTACGTTCGAGTATGCACCCATGATAGCAGACTGCGAAGCCTGTGATGTACTACAGAGTGGAAGCACGTGTCAAAGCGGCAAATCTGCAGCGATACATTCCGTCGGTGTAGTTTAGTCGGTTCGAACAACTGGCTCCGGAGCGTGGAGGTACGTGTTCGACAAATTCCTGTTTTCACATTGGCGCCCGATTGTGGAAAATTGATCTGCTGGCCGTTGGGTTCTTCGAAAAATGTTTGATGTTTGTTTCACACATCGTCTGGAATTATTCTTCATCGTCTGGAATTCCTAATTCGCTTCAACAACAACAAAAAAAAAAAAAAACTTAAAAGGAAGATGATGTAACGTATTACAGAAGTGAAGCACGTATCAAGATGACAAATCTGCAGCGATTCATTCCGCCGGTGTAGTTTAATCGATTAAACAACTGGCTCCGAAGCGAAGAGGCACCTGTTTGATCCACGGCAAATTTGTGTTCTCAGAAGCCACTGAGCCTAAGCAACTGAATATTTCTTCTTTCATCGAAATATCAGTGGCTCTAGCGATTTCAGATCTATATCGATTTGACTCTTTTCGAATCCGTTTCCGGATTCGAAAAGAGTCAAATCGACGCTATGAGGAAGCAGAAGATTGCCACGAGAAGTGCAAATCTGAAGTTCCGATTCCTAAGTTATAGTTGCTTAGACTCAGTGGCTTGGAACTTCGTTGTCCAGAGTGGTGCAACGAATAGCAAACTCGAACGGAAATCGAGAGATGCAGGTTCGATTCCTGCTGCAGGGCGATGAAATTTTCACTTTTTCTGAAGGATGTTATGTGAATGGTCAGTAAGGGCTGCCAGCAATTTCAGTCCTGTGTGACTAATCAGATCACTAATTTGTGTGACTAATCAGATTGCTATGACTGATTACTATGAAATGATCTCATTACTATGAATATTGTAGTGAATTTCCCATGTATTTATGAGGTATATTTCTTCCTTCGTTGAAACTGTCAAGAGTCCGAAAGAAGAGAAAAAGGGAAGGAATTTTACATATAAGCAATTTTATTATTGGTGCGGAAGCAAATTGACGATTTATATATTTGAGGTTCTGTTCCCTGCTGCTCTAAAGGACCTTGAGTGCTGTGCGTTGTGGTTGATGGTATACGGGTGCAGCTAAAGATACACAGAGTATTTGTTGATGCCGCAATGTTACGTTAACACAATGTTGACCGTTCGTAAAAGGAATACCTCTTAATCAAGTGCCAGCAACACCCAAAGTGGCTGTTCATAATAGGTAGGAATCATAATATGCGCTTAATAAGTATATACGAATATACAATCATTGCAGAAAAAAAAGGAGCACCTAGCAGGAATCATCCAGTCGAGATGAAAGTTGGTATATGCAATGTATATGTATAGGAAAGGAAATGATTGCAACTCCAAAGCAGTTGGGTCATTTATTCGCATAAAACAGTTGCGCGAGTGAAACAAGTCAGTACGTTGTAGCGCTGCCTCTGACTCGGATACAAGCAGTTAACCAGCGTGGCATAGATGCAGTTCATGGATACTGTCCTGAGCAATGGCATTCCAGTTGATGTCCAAATTGCGGTCCAGTTTGCCTACATTCCAGGATGGGCGTAGGTAACGTCGCATCTTGTCCCAAACACGTTCGATCGGTGAGAAGTCGGGCGATCGGGCTGCCCACGGAATGGTTTCAGCATTACGGTGGCAGGCCTGGGAGAGCCATCTCGTGTGTAGCCGGGCATTATCCTGATTTTAAATTGCTCAGTGATGCTGCAACAGGAATGGCAACACAACAGGTCGTAGAATGTCGTCGAAGTATCGTTGAGCCGTGAGGGGAGTATACGGACGACTACCAAGGGTGTCTGACTATCGTAGGAAATGGCTCCACGATACGTCGAGCCATTTCCTTTCTTCCGGCGAGCTCACGGATCCAACCACGGTAAGGTTGGATCCGTGAGCTCGCCGGCTCATCTCCAGACACGTATGCGCTGGTCATCGGCGCCAAGTGCAAACCGTGACTCATCACTGAAGACAACAAGACGCCACTGGACACTATTCTACCTTGATCGAGCCCGACACAACTGCAACCCGCGCCGGTGGTGCTTGGTGGTCAGTGGTTGGCGGTGGAGTGGACCCGTCGAATGTATTTCCCGTGCCGCAAGGCATCTGGCAACGGTCGGGATGGCTACTTTCGCACCTGTAGACAACGCAACATGGCCACGGATGGTTGAGAGCAACGAATTCCGTTCTGTTCGTGCGGCTCTCACAATCGCTCGATCCTCGCGTTCTGTCGTTGCCCTCGGCCGTCCACTGCCCACGTGCCGCTGGGTGGTGTGCTCCTTTACCCACTGGCGCCAACATCGTCCTATTTCCCTGTCGCTCCGATCCAAATGCCTGGCGATACAGCGACTTTACTAACCAGCCTCCCTCAGCTCAATATACTGTACGTGCTCTCTCAAAATTGCTAAACCGCTCGTAGTGTGCATCGATCCGACGTCGAGACATCCTCACTGTCCGTGGAGGTTAATGCAACCGCAATACCCTGTCACAATTGTTCCTGCGTGCGAGCTTTGCTCTTGATATACCCTCTTCAATGATAGTTCCCATGTGCTGTGGCGGGACACTATTAAGTCACTGGTCGTTATTTTTTAATCATTTGCATATTCGGCCATGAGGTACTTGCATGTGGAGTTTCATCAGGATCCAACGACTTTCTCGGAGTGCTCGTTTATTTTTGGCAAAGAGTGTATAAACATACACTGGCGTGCAAAAATTAAGGACGAGATGGTTTTTCGAATGTGACGTCGTGCAGAAGTGCTCCACATCGACTCAAATCATACCATAAGATCCCCAAGATGTAAATGGGACAAGTGAGCCAAACCGTCTAAGCAAGAAATCCAAAGGATACAAAGGCACTTTATTGAAAAGGTAGCTTCGAACACAACTGGACAGAAGACATAAACGCCCATGTAACAGGCGGCTGCCAAGAAAAATCCAGTCTTTAGTACGGGATATGATCACCCCTGACTGCGTTGCAAGATTTACAACGTCTGTCCATGCTGAGGACAAGGTTGTCAAGGAGCTGTTGAGGCATCGCGGCCCATTCCTCTTGTAGCGCCAATCGCAGCTGTGGAATCGTTGCTTGCGGCTGGTGACGTGCTGCCAAGCGTCTCCCGAGAAGGTCCCACACGTGTTCGATTGGATTTAGGTCCGAGGACCTTGCGGGCCAATCCATGCGTTGAATATTTTCACTCTCCAACAGCTCTGCGACAGCCACTGTACAATGAGGTGTAGCGTTGTCGTCCATGAAGAGGAACTCAGGACCCACAGCACCTCTAAACAGACGCACGTGAGGCAGGAGAACCTCGGTACAATAGCGGACACCAGTGACTGAACCTCCTTGGAAGATGTGGAGGTCAGTACGACTACAAAGCATGATACCGCCCCAAACGAGAACTCCGCTACCTCCAAACCGGTCCCATTCGGTGATGTTGGAGGTGTGATTGTGTGTTCCCTGCTCACTCCAGATGTATATAGTCCAGAATCGCTCGTCAGACTAAATCGGCTCTCATCCGTAAAGAGAACTCGACCCCATTGCTGATGTGTCCAGTTCTTGTGTTCCTGGCACCACGGAAACCGCTGTCTTCGATGAGCAGGTGTTAATGACACACACTGCACTGGTCGTCGTGCAAATAGACCACCTCTGTGCAGCCTCCTGGCCACGGTAAAACGCGATAACGGACGTCCAGTTGTATGTTGCATGTGCCTTGCGATTTCTCCCGCTGTCTGCCGCCTGTCTCTTCTCGCCTGTAGGACAATATACCGGTCGTCCGCCGCCGTGGTTGCTCGTGGACGACCACTGCTAATCTCTCGGACAGCTGTTCCTGTCGTTTGAAATGCTCTCCAAGCTCGTGAAACGATGGTGTGAGTGGTCCCGAAGTCCTCGGCCACACTAGTCACACTTCGACCTTCTTCCAACTTCCCAATGACGCGACCTCGGGTAAAGTCATCCAGATGTCGTCTACTGGATTGCCTGTTGGCCATATCACACGGTGGCAGCAACTCGACGTCGTTGAAACCGATGTACACCGTGCGATAGCTTTCACCGAATTGCTGAGCGTACACCGCCCGTGTGCGTTATACCCTTCCGACCCCCCCCCCCCTACATCATGCTGCATATAAGCGCATGCCCTACCATACCGGACCCTATTCTATCTCCTGAGGGGTCTTTCGGTTCGTTCTGCCTGCTCGTTCCGCTGTTATGCTAATTTCTCCTCTTCGTCCTTAATTTTTGCACACCAGTGTATATACTTTTTTTTTCATTTAAGATAGAGCTACTCAAAGTAAATTTTGACGGGGAAAAACGGATTTCGTTGAAGTGTGGAAGCCATCTTCATACATAAGCACAGTGTTAATATGCTAGGTGCAGCTGGTGTAGCGCCACTTTTGGAGAAAAAGTAAGTCATTGTGTGATGCATGAAATACACGAAAATGTGATGTAATTATGCAACATGTTATAGCATCCAACCTGAATGATCTGAAGTTCGCGCCCATTGCTCCATGTGTATGTGTATTTCATGCATCAAACAATGTTTTATCTTTTCCCCAAAAGTGGTGCAACCTACTACAAATTTTTAACAGTGAAGAACAGCGGCGCACCCAGGGAGGTGGTTTTGGGGCTTAAGCCCCCCCCCCCCAAGCCCCGTATGTGAACTCTTTTATCTATCTATCTAATGTATATGCCGCCCCGGTGGCGCAGTGGTCTAAGCGATGGCCTCTGATCATTCGTCCGAACGGGGTCCGTGTTCGAATCCCGGTGAGGCATGGATGTTGTGTTTGTCTTACGGCACTGTCTCTCTCCCTTCCCTGGAGCCAGTGACCCTAAATTAGGGACGGGCGACTGCTTATAGCCCATTGAGTTGCTCAAGGTGGTCGTTAAACCTCCAATCAAAAAAAAAAAATCTAATGTATATCTGTCTATCTTATGCACTATATATACATATTGTATACATATCTATATCATCATCATCATCATCAATGTCAACCATTATCAATCCACTGCTGGACGAAGGTCTCCCCAAGTTTCCTCCACAACGGTCTGTCTTGTGCCAGTCTCCTCCACGTCACTCCCGCATACTTTCGAATTTCGCACTGGCCGCTGCCTTGGCCAGGTACATTCCAGCTGCCGGAGACTGAGGGCCAAGATTTAAGTTGTGGAGTCATTTTGGAGGGGTTTGGCCATAACTCACCACGCTGGCCAAGCGGGTTGGTGAGTGTGGGATAGCATTTCCTCTAATCCCGATGGTATAGTTATACCGCTATTGGCGGTCGTCAGAGCCCCTTTAGTGGGAACAGGATGTACCACAAGAAGGCGGGGTTGACATTTGTCAAGGAGAGGCTGTGATGTTACGCATCACCTGACCTTACATCCCACATATCTATATACAGCGGTGGAAATGGGCCGGAACGCACCGGAACGCTGATTCGGGAGCGAAACCCCGCGTTCCGGAAGCAAAACCCTGCGTTGTGGCGTTCCGTGATCGACACCAAAAGAAAGGGAGCATTTAATTTTCATAAAACATTTCGTAATGTATTATACATTTCAATTAATGACACTATCTTGTATAAATTGTTCGTCGTTTCAATTTTTTTTTTCCTCTAATAAAGCTCACTCGTCATTTGTGTAGGTACTACCGGAGTTGTAGCTGTAGTTCTCAAAATATTTTCTCTTCGCCGTCTGGCGTTTTCCTTCGTGATTTCCCGCCATAGTGACGACTGCAACGCCGCTTAACTCCACGATGAGTGCGAAGTGTTTGCGTGAGAACGAAGGTCATGACAGGAGCTGATTGCTCGATGACCTTGCAACTTCTCTCCGCTCATGGCATAAAATGACTTTGCAGTCCCTGTAACCTGGCAACAAGCTTAATTACTACATTCTTCACATGCTGTCACTTCAACTCCAGCTCCTGTCGTGGTAGAACATGACTTTTTGACTGATATTGTAGTCGTTGTTGTAAGTTTTAATTTGTTCTTGTGTGAGAAAAGAAAACAACTGAAAATAATGAAAAGAACACTAACAGATTTCTTTAGGAAAAAAGATGAGTCAAAAGGAAAAAACCAGAACTCAGGAATTTGGGCCCCCCCCCCCCCCGTTCAAGCTCGGACTCCGTGTGAAGTATCACCAAGAAAATCGCCGAAAATACAACAGTCAAAGGAAATCACTGCATCAGGAAGTACATTAGAAGAATCTGAATCTCGGCAAAGCTCAACAAATGGTAAACCCGAGTGTTGGACTGAGGATCAAAGTAAGTATTTTTTGAAAGAGCACTCTTGGCTTGTTTTAAAAAATGGGTGTTTAGGATGGGCCGTCAGTAAAACCGCCGGGAATATGAACGTTTCAGAATTTTTAACTGGTGCAAGGCTTCCTAAGGAGTGGATAGATTGCAAAGTTAGATCTACGGCTGACGATAAGAAGAAGCAAAATACTGCTGTAAGAAAAAAAATAAAGGAGCACAGAGAAAGTCACGCTCATAAAGAAGCTTCTAAAATGAACGCAAAACGTTCTGAAGGCGTCTTTGAAAATATTGTTGAAAAAATAAATAAAAATAAAGTGGACAATACGTACAAAATATTCAATACCGCATATTTCATTGTGAAGAACAATAGACTTTTTGCCGATTTTCCTGGTTTGATTGATCTTCAAAAGAAAAACGGCACTGAGATGGGGAGGATATTGCAGTCTAGGAATACATGTACTGATATTTGCGATTCTATAGGAAATGACATGCGTAAAAAGCTCTGTGAAGAAATCGTCTCCCAAAATATAAAATTCGGTATCTTGGTTGATGAGTGTACAACTGTAAGCCGACTCTCAGTACTCATAGATCTGGATGATATAAATGCCCAAACTCTATTTTTTGACTTGCTTGAATTACACGATTTGAAAGCAACAGCAATAACTGAATCACTTATGAACTGCTTGGTGAAGTACTTTCCAATAGAGCTTATTAAAAATAATCTGATATCTTTCACTTCCGACGGAGCTGCAAACTTCGCAGGTTCCATATCTGGTGTAGCTTGAGCCCCGAACTTATTATATGGCACTGTGCAAATCATAAGTTAGAACTTGCTGTCGGGGACGTAATTAAAGAGGTTTACGGCATACAGAGTTTTAAATCGTTTTGCGATAAATTATACTTTTTGTATCACGCTTCACCAAAGAACGCTCGCGAGTTGCATCACTGTGCAGAAGAAATTGCAGTTCTGTTTTCTTTAATCGGGAGAGTTCTTGGAACAAGATGGGTCGCATCTAGTGAGCGAACAGTATCTGCTGACTGGAATATGTTTCCAGCCTTGGCTTTGTATTTTAAAGCTGCATCTGCTGATGCTTCAAGGGATAGTAAAGAAAGAAACATGTTTTCGGGCTTACTGAAAAGACTTAAGAGCACATGCTTCCTGGAAAATTTGGCACTAATGAAAACAGCCTTAAAGGAACTTAGTTCATTTTCACTGCGTCTTGAAGGAAATTCTGTATCGTTACCAGAAGCACATTCGTATATCTCCCTTACAGTGAAAGTTTTCCAAGGTTTAGCTGATGGCGGTTTTGACGAGTTTAGTAGCATCAGATGCCGTAAAAAGTATGGTGTTCAAAGGGGTGGACTTACATTCAAGGGGACATAAATCTGACGGGAAAATAAACCGTGTTCAGTTTTTTCGGAGTGTTGCCAACAATTTATCTGCCAGATTATTCAGCAGCGAGGACATTGTAAAACAACTTCAGGTTTTATATCCGTCTTTTTGGCCGACCGACATAGATATTTTATATGGAGAAGGAGATGTTCTAAATTTATGCCGAATATTCGGATTTAGGAAGAAAGGAAAATCATTGAAGAGTTCAAACATTTCAAGGAAACCAAAAAAGTTTCACATCATTTAAAAGTCTTATTAAAATCTGTTGCTGCGGTTGCTATATCAACAGCTGAGTGTGAAAGAGGTTTTAGCACCATGAATTTGATAATAACTGATTTAAGAAACGCTTTAAACGTTACACACGTCAGCAACCTCATGTTCTTAAAAATAAACGGACCTCCTTTAAAGATCTTCAATCCCTAGCCGTACGTACGGAAATGGTTGAGTGACGGAAGGAGAAATGCAGATTTTTTGGCTTGCAGAGAACGTGAAGAAAAGATGCAAGAAGACTTGTTGAAACAAAAACTTTGGAGATTATTTTAGGAAATGATTTTTTTTTCAAATCGAAGTTATAGTAGATATTGCAGCAAAATAAATGGATATTTCAGACAAAGCCGAATTTCTTTACTTTGCCACCCCATATACAGTAGTTACTTACATATCTCTGCCTCAAATACGAGCTGACGTTTTTTCTCCGATGTTTGTTATTTGAGGACACCTCCAAAAAGGGTGATACCTTTCATTGCACCGGCACACATTCGCGTGGTCTTTCTCAGAAGAAACGTACTTCTGAATAAAGAAAACAGCTCTGACTTTAGCTAAATGTGACTATTTCATTTTAAAGTTTAATAACGAAATTTCCTTATATGGTTTTATGTGTACAACAAATGTGTTTGCGAATATTAAATTTTTAATGCATTCACTTGTACCGTTGTAGTATTGTCGCCAAAACTCGTCAAAACTGCGTTAAACCTTTTTGACTCAGTATTCTCGACACTTTCTACATTCAGTTGTTTTATTTTATTTTTTTATCTTTTCTCCTTTTACTCACACCGGTAGATACATAACCCTTTCTATGTTGTACTTGGTATGAGTCAAAAATATATATGTATTTTTTTTGCTTAGGTCTCTTCTTAATAGAATGTGAATTCTGAATTTTCAAAACTGCTGCGTAGCGCGTTTTGAACTTCAGATTATTTTGCAACTTTCGTTTTAAATTCTAAAGTTTTTCCTTAGTTTTCAGTTTTGCTCTTCAGTATATATATATATATATATACTGAAGAGCAAAGCTGAAAACAAAGGAAAAACTTTTGAATTTAAAACGAAAGTTGCGAAATAACCTGAAGATCAAAACGCGCAACGCAGCAGCTAAGAAAATTCAGAATTCACATTCTATTAAGAAGAGACCGAAGCAAAAAAAAATTTTTTTTTTTTTTTTGACTCTTACCAAGTACAACATAGAAAAAGTCATGTTTCTACCGGTGTGAGTAAAAAGAGAAAAATAAAAAATAAAATAAAACAACTGAATGTAGAAAGTGTCGAGAATACTGAGCCTTGGCTTTATCAAGGACCAGCAAAAACTCTGCATTTTCTCACTTCCACAAAGACCCAGTTGGAAATGGGTTTCTGCAAAGCCATAGATGCAAGTAATAAGCCCACCAAAAATTTTTTTTATAAAAAATATATATATATATGTCATGACCTCGGCAGAGTTGTATGACCTAGCTTTAGTTAACAATTTAGCTTGCATCCATAACTTTCCTGGCCCGACCCATGCTCTTCATCTGTTACTATTAAACAGAAAGAAGAAGATTATAGTAAACTCAAGTTGTGAAGTGACATAATAATTAGAAATAATGTTCAGCAATAACGAAATGCCAAGTTTGCCTGAGAGAGAATTTAAACCTGAAAAGCAATGCAAAAGTATTCCAAATTCTTACATTGCAATTAAAAAAGGAAATGTTAATTATTTAAAACTCAGATTCTTGAAAGAAAAACTTAATTCTAAAACCCCTACTCCACAACTTCTGACAACACAAAAACGAGTATAAATTAAAGACAATAATTAACTAAAGAAATGCTTTGTGAAGGTTATATGACATAAACAATTAATTGCAATATGTACAAAGTATTTCAGAAGTGCTTTAAGTGCAAAATTAAGTAGTTATTAAGAACTTAACTACTTTGAAAACACAGCGCAAAGTACAAGAACTATGAATGGCCAGCTGCTTGGCCTACGTTTCCTAAAAAACGCGCAAAGTTACCAAGAAAAGAAAGAGTTAAAATCCGCAAAAAGTTAACAGACTTGCCAGTGCCTAAATGCTAAAAAGCAAAAAAAAAAAACAGAGAAAAAAAGTACAAGAAGTACAAACATTGAACTTGGAAAACCTAAAACCCAAAGACAATGAAGATAGCTTACCTCTTATGCAACTGAACTTTCTCCACACAAGAGGAAACATGGCCGACCTTTTCCCCAAACTTCCAAACTCCTATGCCACTCCCTAGTCACTGGGGGCAGTGTGGGTGGGGCTGAAGGCCTCCACACACTGAAAGAATCCAACTCGCGGAGATTTTAACTAGAGAAAAAAATATATATACTTAAGACTGTGGACCTGTATGATCAGAAAGAGCAGAATTAACTCTCCAGAATACATGAGAAATATTATAAAATACACGAGTAGTGTATTTAATAATTTTTGCATGTATTTAATCACCTTAGTGAGCTTCTATAGATTATTCAGAATCCTATTAATTTTAATGTTAGTTTTACTATTTTTAGTATAGCTATTCTAGTGAGTGAATAACTAGTTTTCTTTTTTATTTGTTTTTATTTTCTTTTATAAACAGATTTTTAAGCTTTTTTATGATTTTGTCTATATTTTTTAATTTTTTATTTTAATAGGACCTTCATATCCATAGCACTAAGGTTCCTTTTAGTAGTTAATAGGCATCCTCTAGCCAACTTCCAAACGGCTTTCATTGGTCAGAATCATATTATTAACTGTGTAGAAAATTAAAGCAGATTTGCCAACCTTACTCTATTATTCAGAATAATTTTTCTTAAAGTTCTTTTGATGAAAGAAGAAGGAATTTCGTTCTCTAGAAAACTGTCTAATAGTATATTAATGTGGTAATTGAAGTCCAAATTGTTGCTGCAAATTCTTGAAATTCTTAGTACCTGAGAAATTAATACATTCTCAATTACTTTGGTTGATATGTTATTATTCCAGAGTAGATATTTAAGGTCTGGACTTTTGTTTCGATAGAAATCTCTTTTTCTCTGGAGATGCTAAAAGGTCACTCTCCAAACTACAAGACCTATTTATTTTTACCACTACGGATAAAGCTAGCAACAATTTTGCAATTATCTGTAAGAAGTTCTATTTTGAATTGTTAACTATGGAACTCAATAATAGAGTAACCTACGAGCCCGTAAGTTATTCTACCAAGCAGTTAGAAAATCGTTTTAAGGCATTCTTCAAGAAACTTAAAATTCCACAAACAAGAAGATATGAGCCTGAATTTCCATTTCTTTTTGCAACGGTTAAGTTTCATAAAGATCCAGTGAAGTTTAGGTTCATAGCTAGTGGAGTAAGGAGTCATAAAAAGAAAATAGATCTTGCTTTTGAAGATATCTTGAAGAAGGTTTTGAAACACATTAGTATCTGTACTAATTTGATGTACAGAGATTTTTGGATAATTAATAATAATGCAGAAGTAATTTCCACTATACTCAAGGTAAGTCCCTTAGATATTAATAGTTATGATTTTGAGAACCTATATTCTAATCTGCCTCTATCAGATATAATCACTACCCTTAAAGAGCTGTATGCAGAATTTAAACTTAACCAATTGGTAATGTAGGAGCCTGGAACTCTTATCTCAATTGCTGCATAAAAAATAACCATATCTTATATAATAATACTCTCTATAAGCAAGTGAACGGTATACCCTTGGGAACGTCAACCTCCACGAGCATTGCTAATCTATTCCTGTTCTTTAAGGAATATAAATTCATTAAAAATCACTCCACCTGCTCCGATAACTACCTTTACACATTTAGATATATTGATGATCTGTTGTGTATCAATAATTCAGAAGTTATAGAGAGTGATTTTGAAAATATCTATCCTAGCTCTCTTAACTTATGTAAAACCAACCACAGTAATCAGGAACTTGAGTTCCTAGACTTAAGCATTAATCTTAACAGAGGTAACCGATCTATTAGCCTCTTTGATAAAAGAGTTAATTTTCCTTTCAAAGTAATTAAATATCTACACTGGAATAATAACATATCAACCAAAGTAATTGAGAATGTACTAATTTCTCAGGTACTAAGAATTTCAAGAATTTGCAGCAGCAATTTGGACTTCAATTACTACATTAATATACTATTAGACAGTTTTCTAGAGAACGAAATTCCTTCTTCTTTCATCAAAAGAACTTTAAGAAAAATTATTCTGAATAATAGAGTAAGGTTGGCAGATCTGCTTTAATTTTCTACACAGTTAATAATATGATTCTGACCAATGAAAGCCGTTTGGAAGTTGGCTAGAGGATGCCTATTAACTACTAAAAGGAACCTTAGTGCTATGGATATGAAGGTCCTATTAAAATAAAAAATTAAAAAATATAGACAAAACCACAAAAAAAAGCTTAAAAATCTGTTTATAAAAGAAAATAAAAACAATTAAAAAAGAAAACTAGTTATTCACTCACTAGAATAGCTATACTAAAAATAGTAAAACTAACATTAAAATTAATAGGATTCTGAATAATCTATAGAAGCTCACTAAGGTGATTAAATACATGCAAAGATTATTAAATACACTACTCGTGTATTTTATAATATTTCTCATGTATTCTGGAGAGTTAATTCTGCTCTTTCTGATCATACAGGTCCACAGTCTTAAGTATATATATTTTTTTCTCTGGTTAAAATCTCCGCGAGTTGGATTCTTTCAGTGTGTGGAGGCCTTCAGCCCCACCCACACTGCCCCCAGCGACTAGGGAGTGGCATAGGAGTTTGGAAGTTTGGGGAAAAGGTCGGCCATGTTTCCTCTTGTGTGGAGAAAGTTCAGTTGCATAAGAGGTAAGCTCTCTTCATTGTCTTTGGGTTTTAGGTTTTCCAAGTTCAATGTTTGTACTTCTTGTACTTTTTTTCTCTGTTCTTTTTTTTTTTTTTTTTTTTTTTGCTTTTTAGCATTTAGGCACTGGCAAGTCTGTTAACATTTTTGCGGATTTTAACTCTTTCTTTTCTTGGTAACTTTGCGCGTTTTTTAGGAAACTTAGGCCAAGCAGCTGGCCATTCATAGTTCTTGTACTTTGCGCTGTGTTTTCAAAGTAGTTAAGTTCTTAATAACTACTTAATTTTGCACTTAAAGCACTTCTGAAATACTTTGTACATATTGCAATTAATTGTTTATGTCATATAACCTTCACAAAGCATTTCTTTAGTTAATTATTGTCTTTAATTTATACTCGTTTTTGTGTTGTCAGAAGTTGTGGAGTAGGGGGTTTTAGAATCAAGTTTTTCTTTCAAGAATCTGAGTTTTAAATAATTAATATTTCCTTTTTTAATTGCAATGTAAGAATTTGGAATACTTTTGCATTGCTTTTCAGGTTTAAATTCTCTCTCAGGCGGACTTGGCATTTCGTTATTGCTGAACATTATTTCTAATTATTATGTCACTCTCACAACTTGAGTTTACTATAATCTTCTACTTTCTGTTTAATAGTAACAGATGAAGAGCATGGGTCGGGCCAGGAAAGTTATGGATGCAAGCTAAATTGTTAAATAAAGCTAAGTCATACAACTCTGCGGAGGTCATGACATATATATATATTTTTATAAAAATATATATTTTTTATGAAAATTTTTTTTGGTGGGCTTATTACTTGCATCTATGGCTTTGCAGAAACCCATTTCCAACTGGGTCTTTGTGGAAGTGAGAAAATGCAGAGTTTTTGCTGGTCCTTGATAAAGCCAAGGCTCAGTATTCTCGACACTTTCTACATTCAGTTGTTTTATTTTAACTTTCTTTAGTTAATATTTATCTTTAACTTATTCTCGTTTTCGTGCTGTCATAAGTTGTAGAGTAGGGGGTTTTAGACTCAAGTTTTCTTTCAAAAATCTGTTCGTTATAAATTAACATTTCCTTTTTTTTAATTGCAATGTAAAATTTGGATTTCTTTTGCATTGTTTTTCAGGTTTAAATTCTCTCTCAAACGAACTTGGAATTTCGTTATAGCTGAAAATCATTTCCATTTATTATGTCACTCTCACAGCTTGAGTTCTCTTTAATCTTCTTCTCTCTGTTTAATAGTAACAGATGAAGAGCATGGGTCGGGCCATGAAGGTTAATGGATGCAAGCGAAATTGTTAACTAGTGCTAGGTCATGCTACTCTACGGAGGACATGACTTATATATATATATTTTTTAACTATTTTAGGTGGGAATGTTACTTGCATCTATGGCCTTGCAGAAACCCATTTCCAACTAGGTCTTTGTGGAAGTGAGAAAATGCAGAGTTTTTGCTGGTCCTTGATAAAGCCAAGGCTCAGTATTCTCGACACCTTCTACATTCAGTTGTTTTATTTTATTTTTTTATCTTTTCTCCTTTTACTCACACAGGTAGATACATAACCTTTTCTATGTTGTATTAGGTGTGAGTTAAAATTATATATGTATTTTTTTGCTTAGGTATCTTCTTTATAGAATGTGTATTCTGAATTTTCAAAACTGCTGCGTTGCGCGTTTTGATTTTCAGGTTATTTTGCACCCTTCGTTTTAAATTCTAAAATTTTTTCCTTAGTCTTCAGTTTTGCTCTTAAGTATATATATATATATATATATATCATCATCATCATCATTGTCAACCATTATCAATCCACTGCTGGACGAAGGTCTCCCCAAGTTTCCTCCACAACGGTCTGTCTTGTGCCAGTCTCCTCCAGGTCACTCCCGCATACTTTCGAATTTCATCCACCCATCTTCCATGTGGTCTTCTTCTGGGTCTTTTCCTGTCCCTTGGAATCCAATCTAAAATTTCGGCTGTCCATCGATGGTCTGTTCTTCTGGCAGTATGTCCAGCCCATTGCCATTTCAGGGATTTAACTCTGATCATGATGTCTTCCACTCTTGTCATTTTTCGGATCCACGTGTTCCTCTTCTTATCTCTCCTGGTTACACCAAGCATGCACCTCTGCATGCTTCTTTGAGTTGTCTGCAGCCTTTGTATGTCTCTTTTAGCTAAGGTCCACGTCTCTGCACCATACGTAAGCACTGGAAGGATGCATTGATCAAACACTTTTCTTTTAAGACATAATGGCATATTGCTCTTGAAAATTATGCTGTTTTTTCCAAAAGCTCTCCAGGCAAGTTTTGTACGCCGATTAATTTCTTCACTAATGTGACCCTCACTTAATATCTGCTGTCCAAGATAAACGTACGTGTCTGTTATCTCCAGCTTTTCTCCATCAATCGATAAATCTTCATTTCTTGTAAAAGCATTGAACATCACTTTTGTCTTCTGAAAGTTCATTTTAAATCCCACTTCTTTACTTTTGTCAGCAAGTTCCTGCATCATACTCTGTAGCTCCGATGGGGTAGTTGCAAAAATGACTATGTCATCAGCAAAACGAAGGTGGGTTAGATAATCTCCATTAATCTTTATCCCTTTGTTTTCCCAGTTCAGTGATTGAAAGACATTTTCCAATGTAGCATTAAAGAGCTTCGGAGATATGGTGTCACCTTGTCTCACTCCTTTCCCAATTTTTATGTGTGTTGTATTACCAAATAGCAGAATCTTTGCACTTGCATTTTCATAGATGTTATTAATAATATTAATGTATGCATCTTCAATACCGCAGGATTTCAGAGCCATTGCAACTGCTGATGGTTTCACCGAATCAAAGGCTTTTTCATAATCGATAAAAGCCATGCACAATGGAAGTTCATATTCCCTCGCTCTTTCAATTAGTTCTCTTAGTACGTGGATATGATCTATTGTGCTGTAGCCACTCCTGAATATAGCTTGTTCTCTTGGTTGAGCCATGTCCAGTGTTACCTTCAAGCGGTGTTAAAGAACTTTAGTGAAGATTTTATAAACCACTGATAGGAGGCTGATAGGTCTGTAGTTCCTGAGATCCTCAATTTCACCTTTTTTATGTAGCAAGATCATTGTAGCGTTATTCCAATCCTCAGGAATTTTCCCTTCATTAAGGCATCGAGTGAAAATTTGGGCGAGTACTGTTTCGATTTCTCCACTTGCTTCTTGTATGATGTCTACAGTAATTCCATCTTCTCCTGGAGCTTTTCCCCGCTTCATGTTCTTGATTGCATGTGCAACTTCTGCTGGAAGGACTGGAAGAACTCTGGTATCTTTCATGATGCCTGGAGTACATGTATCATCCCTTTCATATAATTTGGAGTAGAAATCTTTCACTCTTGTCAAAATTTCGCCTCTATTTCTTGTTACAGAACCATCTTCTTTTCTCAGTGCCATAATCTGTTTTCTTCCCTTACTGAGATGTCCCTTTGCTATCTTTAGGCTTTGGTTGTTTTCAATTGCTTTCCTTACTAGTTCACAGTTGAATTTCCTTACGTCTTCAGTGATACTTTTTCGTACTGTCTTGCATAGCTCTATATATTCCACTTTGGAAGTCACATCTTCTTTAGTTGTCCTCATCTCTCTTCTTTTTTGCATCAACATTTTGGTTTTTCCTGATAATTTGTTCACATGCAATTTGTTCTTAGACCCAGCTAATTTTGTTGCTGTTTCCATAAGAGCTTTGGTTACTTTTCTGTTAACTTCAGAAATATCCACTTCTTCCAATGTTAGGCCTTCTAAAGCAGAGAATCTGTTCTTCAGTTCCAATTTGAAGGTATTATGGTGTTTTTTAAGGTTGGTTATGTCAATACATTTTGTTTGTCTTATGAGCTTGCTACGTTCGAGTTTAGTGTTGAGGTGCATCTTACATCTCACCAATCTATGGTCACTGCCTGTGTTGAACTTGTTTAGTACACTGCAGTCTTCTATGACGAATTTTTTGTTACACATAATAAAATCAATTTCACTTGTCGTCCCATTTGGATGTCTCCATGTCCATTTCCTGTGTGGCTTTTTCTTGAAAAAGGAGTTCAAGATGAAAAACCCTTCTGCCTCTGCAAACTCTACGAGAGTATTTCCACGCTGGTTTCTGTTGCCGTGACCGAATTTACCTACTGAAGTTTCATTCGGTTGCCGTTGCCCTATTTTTGCATTGAAATCTCCCATAATTATCTTCAAGTGCTGCTTACCTTTATTATTTAGATCACGAATTTCCTCATAAAATTCTTCAATTTCTTCTTCAGCATGACTTGTGGTGGGTGCATAAGTTTGAATAATCTGAGCCTGGTATCTTCTCGAGAGTTGGATAACGAGTCGTGCAGCTCTGTCAGAGGAACTTTCAACTTCTACAACTTTATCCTTCAGTTTCTTGTTTATTATAAATCCAACACCACTAGTTCTGCCAGTATCTGTCCCACGATAGTAGAAGAGATGTCCACTTTTCAGTTCAATGAGATCTTCTCCTTTTCTCCTTACCTCACTTAGCCCGACGATGTCCCACTTGATACTTTGTAGTTCCTCTTCCAATTCAAGAATCCTTGAATCAGAAGATAGGGAGCGTCCGTTGTACGTAGCCAAGGTCAGCATCAGATGGCAGCCTAGTCCGGTCCTCCGGGGATTCTTAGCACCCTCTGCCTTCATGTCGCACTGGCCGCTGCCTTGGCCAGGTACATTCCAGCTGCCGGAGACTGAGGGCCAAGATTTAAGTTGTGGAGTCATTTTGGAGGGGTTTGGCCATAACTCACCACGCTGGCCAAGCGGGTTGGTGAGTGTGGGATAGCATTTCCTCTAATCCCGATGGTATAGTTATACCGCTATTGGCGGTCGTCAGAGCCCCTTTAGTGGGAACAGGATGTACCACGAGAAGGCGGGGTTGACATTTGTCAAGGAGAGGCTGTGATGTTACGCATCACCTGACCTTACATCCCATATATATATATATATATATATATATATATATATATATATTCTATTCACATGCAACTTGTTGCTGTTTCCATAAGAGCTTTGGTTACTTTTCTGTTAACTTCAGAGATGTCCACTTCTTCCGATGTTAGGCCTTCTAAAGCAGAGAACCTGTTCTTCAGTTCTAACTTGAAGGTATTATGGTGTTTTTTAAGGTTGGTTATGTCAATAGATTTTGTTTGTCCTATGAGCTTGCCACGTTCAAGTTTAGTGTTCAGGTGCATCTTACATCTCACCAATCTATGGTCACTACCTGTGTTGAACTTGTTTAGCACACTGCAGTCTTGTATGACGAATGTTTTGTTACACATAATAAAATCAGGAAAGATTCCTGAGGATTGGAACACCGCTACAATGATCCTGCTACATAAGAAAGGTGACATTGAGGATCTCGGAAACTACAGACCTATCAGCCTCCTATCAGTAGTTTATAAAATCTTCACTAAAGTTCTTTCACACCGCTTGAAGGTAACACTGGACATGGCTCAACCGAGAGAACAAGCTGGATTCAGGAGTGGCTACAGCACAATAGATCATATCCACGTGCTGAGAGAACTAATTGAAAGAGCGAGGGAATATGAACTTCCATTGTGCATGGCTTTTATCGATTATGAAAAAGCCTTTGATTCGGTGAAACCATCAGCAGTTACAATGGCTCTGAAAACCTGCGGTATTGAAGATGCATACATTAATATTATTAATAACATCTATGAAAATGCAAGTGCAAAGATTAGGCTGTTTGAAAATACAACACACGTAAAAATTGGAAAGGGAGTGAGACAAGGTGACACCATATCTCCGAAGCTCTTTAATGCCACATTGGAGGGTGTTTTTCAGTCACTGAGCTGGGAAAACAAGGGGATAAAGATTAATGGAGATTATCTAACCCACCTTCGTTTTGCTGATGACGTAGTCATTTTTGCAACTACCCCATCAGAGCTGCAGAGTATGATCCAGGAACTTGCTGACAAGAGTAAAGAAGTGGGATTAAAAATGAACTTTCAGAAGACAAAAGTGATGTTCAATGCTTTTACAAGAAATGAAGATTTATCGATTGATGGAGAAAAGCTGGAGATAACAGACACGTACGTTTATCTTGGACAGCAGATATCAAGTGAGGGTCACATTGATGAAGAAATTAATCGGCGTACAAAACTTGCCTTGAGAGCTTTTGGAAGAAACAGCATAATTTTCAAGAGCAATATGCCATTATGTCTTAAAAGAAAAGTGTTTGATCAATGCATCCTTCCAGTGCTTACGTATGGTGCGGTGACGTGGACCTTAACTAAAAGAGACATACAAAGGCTGCAGACAACTCAAAGAAGCATGCAGAGGTGCATGCTTGGTGTAACCAGGAGAGATAAGAAGAGGAACTCGTGGATCCGAAAAATGACAAGAGTGGAAGACATCATGATCAGAGTTAAATCCCTGAAATTACAATGGGCTGGACATACTGCCAGAAGGACAGATCATCGATGGACAGCTGAAATTTTAGATTGGATTCCAAGGGACAGGAAAAGACCCAGAAGAAGACCACATGGGAGATGGGTGGATGAAATTCGAAAGTATGCAGGGGTGACATGGAGGAGACTGGCACAAGACAGACCGTTGTGGAGGAAACTTGGGGAGACCTTCGTCCAGCAGTGGATTGATAATGGTTGACAATGATGATGATGATGATATATTCTATTAAGAAGAGACTGAAGCAAAAAAAATTTTTTGACTCATACCAAGTACAACATAGAAAAGGTTATGTATTGACCGGTGTGAGTAAAAAGAGAAAAAAATAAAACAACTGAATGTAGAAAGTGTCGAGAATACTGAGCCTTGGCTTTATCAAGGACCAGCAAAAACTCTGCATTTTCTCACTTCCACAAAGACCTATTTGGAAATGGGTTTCTGCAAAGTCATAGATGCAAGTAATAAGCCCACCAAAAAAAAAAAAAATTTAAAAATATATATATATATATGTCATAACCTCCACAGAGTTGTATGACCAAGCTTTAGTTAACAATTTAGCTTGCATCCATAACTTCCCTGGCCCGACCCATGCTATTTATATATATATATATATATACACTGACGGAAAAAAATCCCAACACCAAGAAGGGGTTGTGTTAGATAAACGACAGTTGGTAGGCGGTGAGAGTACATCTGTAAGATGACGTCTATGCAAATTTCGCGCTCGGCGCATACGTGTGGCGCTAGTAGCTCCCCTCAGAACATGCAAAGCAGGTTTGCTGTAAATACGCGCTGTAACGTTCGTGAGCGTTAGTTATTGTTGAGATTCGACGTAGTGTGCTGATGTTAGTTAAGAATGCCTTTAAGAAGACGAAGAAGCCATTATCAACAGCTCACGGAGTTTGAACGAGGTCGTGTAATAGGGCTACGAGAAGGTGGATTTTCTTTCTGCAATATTGCAAAACAACTTGGCAGGAATGTAGCCACTGTGCATGATTGTTGGCAGCGGTGGTCAAGGGAAGCTACTGCCTCAAGAAGACCGGGTTCCGGCCGGCCACGTGGCACTACTGAGAGGGAAGACCGCCGTGTACGGCGTATGGCCGTGGCGCATCGTACTGCGTCTGCGGCAGCGATTCGAGCTGCAGTTGCCACCACAGTGACACAACGAACTGTTACAAATCGGTTACTTGAAGGACAGCTCCGAGCCAGACGCCCTGTAGCGTGCATTCCACTTACTCCAAACCACTGCCGTTTGCGACGTCAGTGGTGTGAAGCTAGAGCTCATTGGAGGACGGAGTGGAGATCTGGTGTGTTTTCTGATGAAAGCCGGTTCTGCCTGGGTGCCAGTGATGGCCGTGTGTTGGTTAGAAGGAGGCCAGGTGAGCGCCTGCAACCAACCTGTCTGCGGCCGAGACACACTGGACCTACACCTGGAGTTATGGTCTGGGGAGCAAATTCCTATGACAGCAGGAGCACTCTCGTGGTTATCCCATGCACCCTGACGGCACAATTGTACGTCGGTCAGGTGATTCAACCTGTTGTGCTGCCATTCATGAGCAGCATGCCAGGGGGTGTTTTCCAACAGGGAAACGCTTGCCCGCATACCGCTGTTGTAACTCAACATGCTCTACAGAGTTTCGACATGTTGCCGTGGCCTGCTAGATCACCAGATCTTTCTCCAATCGAGCACGTATGGGACATCATTGGACGACAACTCCAGCGTCACCCCCAACCAGCATTAACCGTCCCTGTATTGACCGACCAAGTGCAACAGGCATGGAACTCCATCCCACAAACTGACATCCAGCACCTGTATGACACAATGCATGAACGTTTGCGTGCTTGCATTCAACATTCTGGCGGTTACACCGGTTATTAATGTACCAGCATTTCACATTTAAAATGGCTCTTCTCGCGCTTACATTAAGCTGTGATCTTGAAACCTTAATCGATTAAATATGTTACCTATACAAATGTATTGCCGCCATTTAATTCCTCTACAACTATTTTTTTGTGGTGTTGTGATTTATTTTTCCGTCAGTGTATATTGTATGCATATTTATGTATATATATCATCTTCATCAACAACAACCATTATCAATTTACTGCTGGATGAAGGTCTCCCCAAGTTTCTTCCACAATTGTTTGTTTTGAGCCTGTCTCCTCCATGTCACTCCAGCAAATTTTCGAATTTCATCCATCCATCTTTCATAAGGTCTTCTTCTGGGTCTTTTCCTGTCTCTCGGAATCCAGTCTAAAATTCCAGTTGTCCAATCGGTGATCCGTTCTTCTGGCAACATGTCCAGCCCATTGTCATTTCAGTGATTTCACTCTGGTCATGATGTCGTCCACTCCCGTCATTTCCCTTATCCACAAGTTCCTCTTCTTATCTTTCCTGGTTACACCAAGCATGTATCTCTATCCATGCTTCTTTGAGTTGTCTGTAGTCTTTGTGTGTCTTTTTCAGTTAAGGTCTATGACTCTGCTCCATGCGTAAGCACTGGCAGGATGCATTGATTAAACACTTTTCTTTTGAGACACAATGGCATACTGCTCTTAAAAATTGTACTGTTTCTTCCAAAAGCTCTCCATCCAAGTTTTATACGCCGATTAATTTCTTTATCAATGTGACCCTCACTTGATATTTGCTGCCCAAGATAAATGTAGGTATCGGGTGCCTGAAGCTTTTCTCCATCAATTGATAAATCTTCGTTTCTTGTAAAAGCTTGTACATCACTTTTGTATTCGGAAAGTTCGTTTTTAATCCCACTACTTTACTCTTGTCAACAAGTTATTGGATCATACTCTGCAGCTCTGAAGAGGTAGTTGCAAAGATTACTACGTCATCAGCAAAACGAAGGTGAGTTAAGTAATCTCCAATTATCATCCCTTTGTTTCCCAGTTCAATGATTGAAAGACATTTTGTAATGTGGCGTTAAAGAGCTTGAGAGATATGGTGTCACCTTGTCTCACTCCCTTTCCAATTCTTATTTGTGCTGTATCCTCAAATATCCGAACCTTTGCACTTGCATTTTCATCATCATCATCATCATCATTGTCAACCATTATCAATCCACTGCTGGACGAAGGTCTCCCCAAGTTTCCTCCACAACGGTCTGTCTTGTGCCAGTCTCTTCCATGTCACTCCCGCATACTTTCGAATTTCATCCACCCATCTCACTCCCGCATGCTTTCGAATTTCATCCACTCATCTCCAATGTGGTCTTCTTCTGGCTCTTTTCCTGTCCCTTGGAGTCCAATCTAAAATTTCGGCTGTCCATCGATGGTCCGTTCTTCTTGCAACATGTCCAGCCGATTGCCGTTTCAGGGATTTTACTCTGCTCATGATGTCTTCCACTTTTGCCATTTTTCTGATCCACTAGTTCCTCTTCTTATCTCTCCTGGTTACACCAAGCATGCACCTCTCCATCGCTTCTTTGAGTTGTCTGCAGCCTTTGTATGTCTCTTTTAGTTAAGATCCACGTCTTTGCACCATACGTAAGCACTGGAAGGATGCATTGATCAAACACTTCTCTTTTAAGACATAATGGCATATTGCTCTTGAAAATTATGCTGTTTCTTCCAAAAGCTCTCCAGGCAAGTTTTGTACGCCGATTAATTTCTTCAACAATATGACCCTCACTTGATATCTGCTGTCCAAGATTTTTTTTTTTTTTTTTTTTATTGTAGGTTTAACGACCACCGTGAGCAACCCAATGGGCTATAAGCAGTCGCCCGTCCCTAATTTAGGGCCACTGGTTCCAGGGAAGGGAGAGAGCCAGTGCCGTAAGACAAACACAACATCCATGACTCACCGGGATTCGAACATGGACCCCTTTCGGAAGAATGATCAGAGGCCATCGCTTAGACCACTGCGCCACCGGGGCGGCCTGTCCAAGATAAACGTACGTGTCTGTTATCTCCAGCTTTTCTCCATCAATCGATAAATCTTCATTTCTTGTAAAAGTATTATACATCACTTTTGTCTTCTGAAAGTTCATTTTTAATCCCACTTCTTTACTCTTGTCAGCAAGTTCCTGGATCATACTCTGCAGCTCTGATGGGGTAGTTGCAAAAATGACTATGTCATCAGCAAAACGAAGGTGGGTTAGATAATCTCCATTAATCTTTATCCCTTTGTTTTCCCAGTTCAGTGATTGAAAGACATTTTCCAATGTGGCATTAATCAGCTTCGGAGATATGGTGTCACCTTGTCTCACTCTTTTTCCAATTTTTATGTGTGTTGTATTTTCAAACAGCCGAATCTTTACACTTGCGTTTTCATAGATGTTATCAATAATATTAATGTACGCATCTTCTATACCGCAGGATTTCAGAGCCATTGTAACCGCTGATGATTTCACCGAATCAAAGGCTTTTTCGTAATCGATAAAAGCCATGCACAATGGAAGTTCATATTCCCTCGCTCTTTCAATTAGTTCTTTCAGTACGTGGATAGGATGTATTGTGCTGTAGCCACTCCTGAATCCAGCTCGTTCTCTCGGTTGAGCCATATCCAGTGTCACCTTCAAGCGGTGTGAAAGAACTATAGTGAAGATTTTATAAACCACTGATAGGAGGCTGATAGGTCTGTAGTTCCTGAGATCCTCAATGTCACCTTTTTTATGTAGCAGGATCATTGTAGCGTTGTTCCAATCCTCAGAAATCTTCCCATCATTAAGGCATCGAGTGAAAATTTGGGCGAGTACTGTTTTGATTTCTCCACTTGCTTCTTGTATGATGTCTACAGTAATTCTATGTTCTCCTGGAGCTTTTCCCCGCTTCATGTTCTTGATTGCATGTGCAACTTCTGCTGGAAGGACTGGAAGAACTCTGGTACTGGTACCTTTCATGATGCCTGGAGTACATGTATCATCCCTTTCATATAATTTGGAGTAGAAATCTTTCACTCTTGTCAAAATTTCGCCTCTATTTCTTGTTACAGAACCATCTTCTTTTCTCAGTGCCATAATCTGTTTTCTTCCCTTACTGAGATGTCCCTTTGCTATCTTTAGGCTTTGGTTGTTTTCAATTGCTTTCCTTACTAGTTCACAGTTGAATTTCCCTACGTCATCAGTGATACTTTTTCGTACTGTTTTGCATAGCTCTATATATTCCACTTTGGAAATCACATCTTCTTTAGTTGTCCTCATCTCTCTTCTCTTTCCATCAACATTTTGGTTTTTCCTGATAATTTGTTCACATGCAACTTGTTCTCAGACCCAGCTAATTTTGTTGCTGTTTCCATAAGAGCTTTGGTTACTTTTCTGTTAACTTCAGAAACTTCCACTTCTTCCGATGTTAGGCCTTCTAAAGCAGAGAATGTGTTCTTCAGTTCCAATTTGAAGGTATTATGGTGTTTTTTAAGGTTGGTTATGTCAATACATTTTGTTTGTCTTATGAGCTTGCTACGTTCGAGTTTAGTGTTGAGGTGCATCTTACATCTCACTAATCTATGGTCACTACTGTGACGTACCTGCCAGCAGGACGCACATGACATAAAGGCAGATAGCAATCAGAATGAACGTCTGCGTAGCTCATTTGGTAGAGCGACTTGTTCCGGAATAAGCGGACTCGAGTTCGAATCCCGGCGCAGACCAGAAATGACGGAGAAATTTACTTCGTTATAATGGCGCCCGAACTATCCGGATGACCCGACCGTTAAAAATCTCGCAATGGTGTGATGTTATTTCGACACCGCGAGATAGGAAAAATCAGAGAATCCCTTCTCCAGCGCTTCGAAAAATAAATGTGTGTGACGTTGCATTCCACACACCAGAGTGACTGGGAGTTCTCAAGTGCACGTTCTACAGTGGATGGCTGCCTGCAATGATTCATGGTCACGACTGACCCGTGAACCATGCCCCCGGCCCTCTTTCGGGGGGGGGAGATGTGACGTACCTGCCAGCAGGACGCACACGACATAAAGGCAGATTGTAGTCAGAACAAACGTCTCCGTAGCTCAGTTGGTAGAGCGACTTGTTCCGGAATAAGCGGACTCGGGTTCGAATCCCGGCGTAGACCAAAAATGACGGAGAAATTTACTTCGTTATACTACCTGTGTTGAACTTGTTTAGCACATTGCAATCTTCTATGACAAATTTTTTGTTACACATAATAAAATCAATTTCACTCGTCGTCCCATTTGGATGTCTCCATGTCCATTTCCTGTGTGGCTTTTTCTTGAGGAAGGAGTTCAAGATGAAAAACCCTTCTGCCTCTGCAAACTCAACGAGTGTATTTCCACGCTGGTTTCTGTTGCCGTGACCGAATTTACCTACTGAAGTTTCATTCGGTTGCCGTTGCCCTATTTTTGCATTGAAATCTCCCATAATTATCTTCAAGTGCTGCTTACCTTTATTATTTAGATGACGAATTTCCTCATAAAATTCTTCAATTTCTTCTTCAGGATGATTTGTGGTGGGTGCATAAGTTTGAATAATCTGAGCCTGGTATCTTCTCGAGAGTTGGATAACGAGTCGTGCAGCTCTGTCAGAGGAGCTTTCAACTTCCACAACTTTATCCTTCAGTTTCTTGTTTATTATAAATCCAACACCACTAGTTCTGCCAGTATCAGTCCCACGATAGTAGAGGAGATGTCCACTTTTCAGTTCAATGAGATCTTCTCCTTTTCTCCTTACCTCACTTAGCCCGACGATGTCCCACTTGATCCTTTGTAGTTCCTCTTCCAATTCAAAGAGCCTTGAATCAGAAGATAGGGAGCGTCCATTATACGTAGCCAAGGTCAGCATCAGATGGCAGCCTAGTCCGGTCCTCTGCGGACTCTTAGCACCCTCTGCCTTCATGTCGCACTGGCCGCTGCCTTGGCCAGGTACATTCCAGCTGCCGGAGACTGAGGGCCAAGAGTTAAGTTGTGGAGTCATTTTGGAGGGGTTTGGCCATAACTCACCACGCTGGCCAAGCGGGTTGGTGAGTGTGGGATATCATTTCCTCTAATCCCGAAGGTATAGTTATACAGCTATTGGCGGTCGTCAGAGCCCCTTTAGTGGGAACAGGATGTACCACGAGAAGGCGCGGTTGACATTTGTCAAGGAGAGGCTGTGATGTTACGCATCACCTGACCTTACATCCCGCATTTTCATAGATGTTATTAATAATGCTAATGTATGCATCTTCAATACCGCAGGATTTCAAAGCCATTGTGACTGCTGATGGTTTCACAGTATCGAAGGCCTTTTCATAATCAATAAAAGCCATGCATAATGGGAGTTATATACATATATACTATGTGCGTATACACACATACCGAAATATACATCTAGCACCCCTCCCTCCCATCAGGAATTCCTCGGTGCGCCACTAATGCAGAATAACAAGGCCCATTATTTAGGTAGGTACACATTAATAAACAATGATGCGATTTACAACGGTCGACTAAAGCAGTCATTCTCATCTGGGGTACAGTCGAGGCTTCGCCCCAACAAACTACTTTTTACGTAACTGAATTGGACTTTTTAAAATGTATTTATTCAACCGTCCCCCATTAATAATCTTAACCAAGTTTTTTTCTCTTTCTTCTTCTTCTTCGCCGTCTCTCTCTATTTATTTATTAGTTGGTTGTTTTTTTTTCATGGTGGTCATGTACAAATCCATAGACCATTTGTTTACCGAAACCACCTCAGAAATAGCCAAAGAAGTGGGTACCAGACAGTACATATATATGCATACCCCCCCCCCTTCAATGTCTGCTGGAGTCGATAACACCTGCATGGGCGGGTTTTCGGAGCTCCAGGTCACTTCTTTTACATGCACCACTGAACATCAGTTTTGCTCACGCTTTCCTCAAATGTAAAATTTATTGAATAACTTCAGCTTTAGAACTACAGCAAAGAATTAATTTGCTTGTGAAGAATATGAAAAATTTAATTCTTAATTGAGAATAGTGTAGAGGCAGCCAGCTTGGTCAGTAAGTAATAAAATATTCATTGTCGATGTCAATTCAAAATTGGTAGACTATGTATTCGAACAATGGTTATGATCAAATGAGCAGGATTAAAATAATTCAATTGAATTTGGTAATCTCTGGGACTATGAAGGGAAGAAGAATCATTAAGATTCGTCTCGCGTCGAAGAACTAATTATGAACTTCGCAAATTTTGTTTCAAGAGAAGGAAGAGGTGAAATTTTTCCTTGGTACTGACATCGCCTTTAAATTTCTTCTATCGTTCTATTCTGCTCTGCTCTAGCTGTACGTGAAGGACTTTACATTGAGAACTTTAGCTTAAAGAATTAAAAGAATTCGTTGAAAAATAAATCATAAATCTCATATCAACTATAGATTCTTTGGGGGGGGGCGAGACGGGTAACGACCCCCGTGAGCAACTCAGTGGGCTATAAACAGTCACCCGTCCCTAAATTAGAGTCACTGGTTCAAGGAAAGGGAGTTGGGCCAGCGCCGTAAAACAAACACAACTTCCATGCCTGACCAGGATTCGAACTCTGCTCACGGCAAATGGTCAGAAGCAGGGATGTCGCTAGACTTGGAAATCAGGGTGGGCGAGTATTATTTTTGCTGGGGCAAGTCTGATAGCAATTTTATTTACAAAACATTGAAAAACGGAATTTGTTTTCCTTTTCCTACAGGCTGCAAAGGTATTCGCAATTGTCCATTATCAACAATTTGCCTGTTATCAAACTCCGATAAATCGGCAGCTTTTCTCACTCAAACTCCGAACACTCTACTAACAAAAAACCAGTCCTCCGGTTGTATATATACTGCTCTGTGAACTTCACCTGCGCCACCATTCGTTCTCCAAGTGCTCTCATTTCTCTAGGCTGGGGTTGGTCATAATATAATGGCTCATCGGTGTGTATTGTTGAAGAAGTGACTACAGTTGGACAACTGAAATATTAGACTCGATACCAAGGAACAGAAAAAGACCACGTGGGAGATGGATAAATAAAATTCGAAATCCGGTAGGTGTGACATGGAAGAGAATTACTCGAGACAGAGAGTGGTGAAAGAGACTTGGAAAGACCTTCATCCAGGATTGAGAATGGTTGTTGATGATGAAGACCAGCTTTCAGTTTACTCACGAGCGAACTCCGTTTGTTGGAGTGGTGAGATACGAAAGTTGATCCAAATAGTAAAGTTACAAGGCTATATTTCAAAACCGTATATTTAAAAATCCGTTTGCGCCCTCTCCCATCATATTCACCGAAAACGTTCAAGGACGCTTCGGTGGGCAAGTGGTTACCTCTTACCATTCGTCCGAGATGGGCCTGGGTTCGAGTCGCTGATGAGGCTTGAGTGATGCGCTTTTCGAATAGCGCTGGCTTTCTCCGTTTCCTCGAACCAGTGGTCCTAAATTAGTGACGCGCGTCTGCTTACGGCCCATAGTGGTCGTTAAATTCTGAAACAAAAACAAAGCAAAACATTCAGGCATTTGTCTCTAAGAGTTGTGGATTGCTTGTTTCTTCAGCGTAAATTCAGTACAGATGAAGCAGTCATCTGTATTGAAATAACGTCTTTTCAGGAGATATTTCAAAACAAGCACAAAAGCAAGTGGTCTCAAACTTATACACGCATCCAATCATTTCTTTCATTCATTTGCACTAAGGAGCTACTTGGATTCCAACTGCAATTGTCGTTGGGTAGAATACTCGTACACCCGCAAAGTTTTTGGATCCATTCTGCAACTCCAACGGCGGACTGAAAAGTTTTGTCTCAACTACGACATTGGGTAAATCCAGATAAAACTGGTTTGGGGAAGTCACATGAGTTCCTCTCATGAACTATACTGGAGAGGAGTCCCCCAGCTTCGCACAGTTTCTGCTCATTATGATTCGCAATAGAGTGCTATTCAGGCGTGCAGTTCAAAAAACGAGTCGTCATTGAATTCTTTACTGAAGAAAAAGTTGCTCCCATCAACATTAATTGAAGATCGAAAGTAGTTTATGGGAATCAATGTGTTGATATGAGTACCGTGAAACAGTGGGCAAGGCAATGTAAAGATGAAGAAGTAGAGAAAGCAAATTTGAGTGACATACCGAAGTCAAGGGGGCGGGTGACTACAATGAACCAATTTCATCAACAGCATGCTAAAGGAATGATTTGAGGAAACCGTAGCATAAAACAAAAAGAAATTTCTTCTGAACCAGGCATTTGTAAAGAAAGGGTAGTACACATTATCAGTGGTCTTGGGTTTTGAAAAGTTTGTGCCAGGTGGATGCCATACATTTTTGCTGACGAGATGAAGGCTAAAGGAGTGCAAATTTCATTTGAATTCCTCGAACATTTCAGGAACGAAGCTGAGGCTTTTCTAGACCAGGCTGTGACAGGAGATGAATCATGGATCCACCATTACGACACAGATAACAAAAGGCAGTCATGAAATATCGTAAAAAAGAATCGATGCAATCCAAAAAATTTAGAACTCGATCCTCAGGTCATGTCTGCTATTTGGAATAGTGAAGGACTTCTGCTTGCCGTTTTTCTGAAAACAAGAGACACAGTAAATTCAGGAACTTTACATTGAAACTATGAAGAAATGGAAAATTCGTCTCAGAAGAAAAGGAAGGTAGAGTGGCCAGACGTATCCGAAGGAAAGGAAGGTAGAATGTGAAGAAAAGAGGTGTCTGGAGAAGAGATGACCAGTCTGTGCATGTGTGTATGTATGTACACGACAACACTGGTCTTCATACCATTGTTGTCACTGTTGCCGCCATCGACCGCCTCGAATTTACTGCTATGTCCTCGATTATAGGTCCAATCTTTCTCCTAGGTATTTTTACTTCTGTCTTATTCGCGCATAATATAAAATACGTAATGAAAGTAAGGTTATTCATAGTCAATGGAACCTGTTAAAAAAATCAACCGATTTCTGGTCAATAAAATATTCAGAAATAGAAATAGCTACTTATGCCCACTCGCGGCTGAAAAGTATGTTACGAAATTGAACAAATTGTCCACAAAAGTTTTCTCATAGCGGAAGGAAGCATCAGAGACAAAGGAATTTTCAAATTGAGCAGTTACAAGAGATACAGAAGAAAACATCATATATATTTAAGCCCCCCGGAGGAAAACCTTTGTGTTACTTCAACAAATGAGTTCAAAATACTCTTCATAATGAAGAATGTTCTACTCGAAAAAGATTTTTCTAAGGAATTCTTAGAATCAATCAATTAACTCTTTCAAATACAAATATACACTCTTCAAATATACAAGCACGATAGAATTTTGAATAATGGAAAAGTAGAAAACATGCTAGAAGTATTCTTAATAGCAAAATTTAAGCTAAGGAAAAATAATTTTTCACATGCGTCTCTTGGAAGCCGAGATAGCGAGAAAAAAGTTTTGAGATTTACACCACCTAGCGGAAAAACTGTGCATTATTAAAAGGGGACAATGTTTCCCATATTTACTGTAGCGAATGTCATACAGATTTTTTCTTTCTTCAGTAGGATTTTTAGAAGCCGAGATACGGGTGAAAACATGTATTCATTAACACCACCTGGCGTCAGAACTGTGAAACGAAAAAAAAAAAAAAAAAAACCCAAAAAAACAACGAGTGCATGCAAAGTGTCCTACGTGGTAAATGGTACCCGGTGTTAAAAGAATTAAAAGCACAGACATCGAGAAAAACAGATGCATATTTCTAGATATCGAGAAGATAAAGATTTATTTTTAAGATATCGAGAAAATAAAGATTTATTTTTAAGATATCGGAGAAAACATTACATCTACGTAGCTGACACGACACTGCATGTTACACGTGGTTAGTTAACCATACATTGCCGTTGTATAATGTATATCAGCTGGCGAAATTCTGTGCCCACAAAAATCGTAATAGGTATTACATGTTGGACTGCCGCGCGAGACCGGAGTAATCGTCAACTGAATTTACACAACACAGCTGTGATGTGCGCATGCGCTTTTCAGGCTACGCAGTGCTTTCATTACTGAACAATACCGCTTACATTCACATATGTATGTATTTCCTGCCTCTAAACTCGTGGAACGGACCTTATTCACTTTGCACTGCATCATGGGAAGGGAGTTCGGTGCTTGCGAACCAAAAACAGTTTGTTTACGTCCATTTTAGCATGGCTTATCGAAGAGTTCCGTTGTGGCTGTTCAGGAAATTAGCAATCTTTACCACGTTGATGTAGATCCTTATAATTCTTGTATAACTTGCGGTTGTATGAATAAATCCTGCCATTTTTAACCTATAGCGGAAGATATAAGTTTTCATAAATTCCGCCCCCTTCCCCCGAAAAAAAACCGGAAATTTTAAATGAATGGCCACGAAAATTGCAACGGAACGATTTTCATTTCAACATTTCAATGTGTATTCCAGGCACAACCGACTGGACAGTAGGGGTAACCGAAGCGGTCGCAAAAACTGCAGCGCTCCACACCTTCACGGGGGCGGGGTAATCAAAATCATTTTCGGTAGAATTTGCTTATATTTATTATTAATATTATTTTAAATTTTGGGGTGCGAGACCCTTAAAAATGTGTTTGTTCTTTAATTTTTAATCCCCCACTTTCAAACAGGGGGGGGCACAAGGCCCTTAAAACGATATGTTTTATATGTTTTTTAGTTGCCACCACCACCCCCTTTCAAATACCTTATTGTCCTTCGTCGTACTGTCACTGTGATTTGCTGATTTCAAACGATTATCAATAGCCATTTTAAACTATTCCGCTTTCATGAAATAGCAAATTAAATTTGATCCTTTTGTAGCTCCCTACTTTAATTTGTTCAACAATTTGTGTGTAAACTAGGCACTTAAATTTAAAATAATAAAAAAAACATCAAAGTTGTTTTGGGGCAATATATGGAGGCCAGTCATTCAGTGACTGACCTGGGCCGCGGGTGGCCTAGTGGGCAACGTTTGTGACTGCCACGGAAAGGATCTCAGGTTCGATCCCAGGCAGGCACGAACGCTCGATCCACTAAATATCTGCCGTGCGTCGGATGGACACGTTAAGCCGTCGGACCCCGGGTAATAAATAAGGGCGTCTTCCTCTCCCTTTTCTACTTCGCTTCCGTGTGACTTTCCTATCGGGCACTCTAGCCCAAATCTCCTAGCTTCCTGTTTCTAAGTGTTGTTTAAGACCTGGGGTCAGACACTGCCTTCCTAAAATCCTCTACATATGATCATTTATGATCAGTGACTGACCTAAAAAACAGTATTAAAAGAAAAAAGGAATTTTCGTATGTGAGCGTGTATAAAATTTTAAAAAGTCACTAACTTGTCCATTACGCATTCTTGCATCAAAAATTAATAACAAATTTAAACGAATTTATTTTAGCGGGAACCTTATTATTCGTTACGAAGATTAATTGAAGATAAGTTTTTGTTAGTTTATGAGGAAGTCTTTATAAGAATCAGAATACAACCTCAAAACCATCTTCACTGAAAGAAAATCGTAGATTTTAACGCTTTTACTCTCTCACTCTCTGAACTTTCAATCTATATTATGGTCCTTTTCTTAAGCTTAAAGCAAATAATGCATCGAGATAATAATTTTTTTCTTTATGACAGTTTTCGTGTGTGTTCCTTACAGACATCATTTTTCACGTAACGACTTCATTTAAATGTGAGATTTATTTTTAGAGCCTGCAATAAAAATTTTCTCTGGGTCCCGATATGGAATTTCGACCCAGACCCCGCATATGCTCCATCAGGCCCTGATTCCAAGATACATTCTTCTTACTTTAATTAGGAGGGTTTTGTACATCATGTCATTATTAGTCAAAGGCGATGGAGAAACCTGGCAGTGTTCCAAAAACATACACTATAATTGAAAAAAGTCAACGGACACTCCTCCAAAAGCAAATGAACGGATCCGCTGCGTTATTAAGATGCGCGGTACAGCTGCAAACGGTATAAAAACGAGCCTGCAGCTGACCGCGATCATATCGCACTTGAGGTTGACTGAAAATGTCGCGGCGAGAGAGAACTGACTTTGAAAAAAGAAAGATTGTTTGGTGTTATATTAGTGGGTTGTCCATAAGAGAAACCAAGAGGCGTTTAAACATACCCAAGTCCATTGTTTTAGATGTACTGAATAAATGGAAGACACGTGGCGTGCCTGAAGCAGCAAAACGTACCGGTAGACCAAAGAAAATCAGTGATAGAGGACGTCAAAGCCTCAGGACAGTCGTTACAGCTAATCCTCAGAATACTTACTGTTCAAGACATCAGTGTACAGGTGAGTAAAAATGCTGGAACCTCGGTACGTACGCGTACCATTCGCACAGAACTTCATTCCATGGGTTGCCGTGGTCGTGCGGCTGTTCATTAGCCTTTCATCTCCACTCGGAATGCTACTCGTCGTTTAGCATGGTGTAAAGAACATTTACTTGGACCGTAGATCAATGGGAAAAGGTCCAATGGACTGATGAATCCAGATACACGATCCATCAGTCTGATGGCCGTCTGTGGGTATGGCGGCAGACGGAGGAACTCTATTTACCACCACGGTGTACTGTTCCTACGGTCAAGTTTGGAGCTGGCAATGTACTCGTGTGCGGGTGATTTTCGTATTGTGTGGTCCCGGCCCATTGGTTATCGTGGACAAACCTGTTAACCAGCACGTCTACCTCGATATTCTGGATAATTATGCCCTACCAACTCTGTGGCAATACTTATGGAACCGATCCTTGTTGGTACCAGCAGGATAATGCACCGAGCCATAAAGCAAGGACTGTTACGGCGTGGTTTGACGATAATTCCGTATCGTGTGTGGACTGGCCAGCACAGAGCCCTGATCTAAATCCCATAGATCGCCTATGGGATGAATTAAAGCGCCGCATAAGAAGTTTGGAACCAAGGCCTACAACTAAGCACCAGTTAGCGGCAGCATTATGTACTGAATGGAAGCGCATACCTATCGCTGTGTTCCAAGATCTTGTCGAAAGCATGTCTCCAAGGGTCAGTGCAAGCATTAAGGCCAAAGGTGGGCCGACACCGTACTTATGTATGTCAATAAATGCTATGTTGTGTTTCTCTTCTAGGTGTCCGGTGACTTTGTCAATATAGTGCATAGTTTCGAGAAGAATGGGAGAAGGTGAATTGCATAGGTTATTCTCGCTTTTATTTCGGCTTTGAATTTTCCATGTATGTGGAAATTTTCCCTAGAATCTCCATCATCTCCACTTACAGCGATTTTGTATGCCAAGCAAGAATCTACTTGAAACAAACATCAAATGCGAAGTTATCCTGATTCATTTGTGCACCCTTGTTCTGCTCTTTTAAGAAACTAATTCGCCTTTATAGTTCCACTAATTTGTTGGCATACTACGTACAAGACGTTAAAATTTTCAAAATTAGTTAACAGTAAGAAGTAATCTGTACCGACAACAATGAATCACTAACATTTTGGTCCACAAGATCGACACATAAATAAATTCCACGATCAGATTTGTAAACTGATTTTTGACTAATACTCGTACGATGCACAATTTTCGGCAAAAATTCAAATACAAACAAGTGGTAGTAATTACTTGTTGAACGGGATTCACACCTAAATAATACAGTAAACAAATCTGTACAAACTCCGTTTACTGGTGTGAAAGTATAATTAAAGAATGAATACAAGGGAAAATTGTATCTCTCGAGCTTTCGCTCTTCAACCGGGAGGCTTTCTCAAGGGTTGCAGACGTTACTAACAAGTCTGGCGAGTATAATCAAAAGATTTCGAAACACTGGTGGTCGGGAACGTCGTATTTTGAAAATTTGATGCTCGAGGCACGAGGCGACGCCCGGGTTTCTTTCATACGGAGAATCATCTCAGCATGTTCCTCCACACGGACGAAATATCAATAGATTGGGTATCGTTGCATGCGTAGGGATGTGTGGAGATTTAAATACTCTCTCTGATCAGTGTACCTTTGTAGCCAGTATACGGCACAATTATCTTTACTTTATCCCATAACGGGACTGCGTTTTTCTGTGCTACTTCTTTAGACAAGGCTGTTAAGGTCTTTCCCAATCTGATGTCTCTCATGTGCTTCTTAGACCTTACAGCAATCGACCTTTTCGTCATTCCGATGTAAACTTTTGACGAACCGTTCGGGTACATCAGAGGTATCATGCACACTCCTGCTTCCGATTTCCTGTCTGGGTTTCTGCACGTGTTTGCCACTGCTCTGTGTATGCTGTTCGGAGATCTGATGCCAATGTGAAGGCCATGGCGTCAAATTAGACTTTTGAATGAGTAAGAGAATTTTGGGATATACGGCACAGATCCGGCGTAACGTAAATTATTTCCTTTCGCTTTGGGGGGTTGTACGATACCTTGACTGGACTTTTTGTAGGACTTTTCTTAGATCATGTTCGGGGAAACCAGCTGCAATGCCTTTATTAATGATATCTGATATCTCTTTGTTCCTTGTTTCTATGCTGGAACAGACGTTGAAAACTCTTTCAAAATATGTTCTAAATGCTGCCATTTTATATGAATTTGGAGATGCAGATTTAGGTGCGATAAAGTTGGGAACTGTTATTGGTTTGTAGTAAACCGCCGTGTCAAGTCGGCCATTCTGATTTTTATGCAGCATAACATCTAGGAATGGTAGTTTTCCTTCAGTTTCCCTTTCTAGGATGAATTTGAGTGTTGGATGCAAGGTATTGATTTGTCCCCAGAATTCTTGAAGGTCCGCGTCAGAATACTGCCATATGAAAAATATGTCGTCGACATATTAGAACCATATACGTGGCTTTTTGACGGTGCAGTAGAAAATTTTCTCTTCTAGTGGTTCTTAATATTGCTTCTGCTAATATACCTGACAGCGTAGAAATCAAAGGAGGACCTCTGGTCTGTTTGTACATATTTCCTTGGTAACGAAAGAAATTGTTGTTCACAGTCAGGTTTAGGGCTGTTCTTATATCTTGCACCGCTTCTGGCAGATATTCGTCATCCCTGGATAACCGTATCTCGAGATTGTCACAGGCCTCCTCTACCGGTATTGACGGATATAAGGACGTTATGTCGAGGCTTGTTAATATATCGTGCTCGTTCAAGACTACGCCTCTAGTCCTACTTATAAAGTCATGTGTTGAACTAAGGGCGTGTTGAGAGGGTGGAAGGTATTTCTTGAGGAAAACTGATAACTCTTTCTCAAGGTAATATGTGGGGGCTCTAATTTTAGAGACAATGTGTCTCACTTTGTGCCAAGGTTTGTGGTGTTCAAGCCGACTAAACAGTGGTGGTATCGATGGTCCCGGTGGGGTGGCGGCTGCTTTCTTGATGCTTTCTGGCAAGCTAGCCCACTTTTTCATCCCTTGTACTTTGGATACCAGGGTATTCGTTGGGTCGGTAGCAACTTTGGTCGATGCCAACTCGGTGATAAAGGTCTTCAGCTTGTCATCATAATCTTTCCTCTTTATTATGGCAATCTGGTTCGATTTATCAGTGAGTCTTATTGCCAGATCTTCCCTCTTTCGCGAGTTCTTTATGACTGACCATGCTCGGGTGTCATATTTTACTCCTGTGGCTAAACTTCTCTTCAGTTTTTCGGCTGCTAAGTGCCTCACTGTGTCCTGTTCAGAAGAGGGTAGTCTTTCAATGGCTGATTCCAGGTGCGGAATGATCTCCTTGATGTTGAGTTTCGCTCTGGGGCAAAACTTTGGGCCTTGTGTTAAGATATTCGTTTCCTCTGCAGGGAGTACTTTTTCGGACACATTTACAACAGGAGTCTTGTTTTCCGTAGGAAATTGTAGATGTCCATCCGATAAACCACACAGTTTTCTGCGGTGCTTCTCTCTCATGATCACTTTGATCACTGCAGGGGAAACGAATATCTTAACACAAGGCCCAAAGTTTTGCCCCAGAGCGAAACTCAACATCAAGGAAATCATTCCGCACCTGGAATCAGCCATTGAAAGACTACCCTCTTCCGAACAGGACACAGTGAGGCACTTAGCAGCCGAAAAACTGAAGAGAAGTTTATCCACAGGAGTAAAATATGACACCCGAGCATGGTCAGTCATAAAGAACTCGCGAAAGAGGGAAGATCTGGCAATAAGACTTACTGATAAATCGAACCAGATTGCCATAATGAATAGGAAAGATTATGATGACGAGCTGAAGACCTTTATCTCCGAGTCGGCATCGACCAAAGTTGCTACCGACCCGACGAATACCCTGGCATCCAAAGTACAACGGATGAAAAAGTAGGCTAGCTTGCCAGAAAGCATCAAGAAAGCAGCCGCCACCCCACCGGGACCATTGATACCACCACTGTTTGGTCGGCGTGAACACCACAAACCTGGACACAAAGTGAGACCCATTGTCTCTAAAATTAGAGCCCCCACATATTACCTTGAGAAAGAGCTATCAGTTTTCCTCAAGAAATACCTTCCACCCTCTCAACATGCCCTTAGTTCTACACAAGACTTTATAAGTAGGACTAGAGGCGTAGTCTTGAACGAGCTCGATATATTAGCAAGCCTCGACATAACGTCCTTATACCCGTCAATACCGGTAGAGGAGGCCTGTGACAATCTCGAGATACGGTTATCCAGGGATGATGAATTTCTCCCAGAAGCGGTGCAAGATATAAGAACAGCCCTAAACCTGACTGTAAACAACAATTTATTTCGTTACCAAGGAAATATATACAAACAGACCAGAGGCGCTCCTATGGGTTCTCTGCTGTCAAGCATATTAGCAGAAGCAATATTACGCCCACTAGAAGAGAGAATTTTCTCCTGCACCGCCAAAAAGCCATGTATATGGTTCCGATATGTCGACGACATATTTTTCATATGGCAGTATTCTGACGCGGACCTTCAAGAATTCTGGGGACAAATCAATACCTTGCATCCAACACTCAAATTCACCCTAGAAAGGGAAACTGAAGGAAAACTACCATTCCTAGATGTTATGCTGCATGAAAATCAGAATGGCCGACTTGACACGGCGGTTTACTACAAACCAATAACAGTTCCCAACTTTATCGCACCTAAATCTGTATCTCCAAATTCATATAAAATGGCAGCATTTAGAACATATTTTGAAAGAGTTTTCAACGTCTGTTCCAGCATAGAAACAAGGAACAAAGAGATATCAGATATCATTAATAAAGGCATTGCAGCTGGTTTCCCCGAACATGATCTAAGAAAAGTCCTAGAGAAAGTCCAGTCAAGGTATCGTACAACCCCAAATCGAAAGGAGATAATTTACGTTACGCCGGATCTGTGCCGTATATCCAAAAATTCTCTTACTCATTCAAAAGTCTAATTAGACGCCATGGCCTTCACATCGGCATCAGATCTCCGAACAGCATACACAGAGCAGTGGCAAACACGTGCAGAAACCCAGACAGGAAATCGGAAGCAGGAGTGTGCATGATACCTCTGATGTACCCGAACGGTTCGTCAAAAGTTTACATCGGAATGACGAAAAGGTCGATTGCTGTAAGGTCTAAGAAGCACATGAGAGACATCAGATTGGGAAAGACTTTAACAGCCTTGTCTAAAAAAGTAGCACAGAAAAACGCAGTCCCGTTATGGGATAAAGTAAAGATAATTGTGCCGTATACTGGCTACAAAGGTACACTGATCAGAGAGAGTATTTAAATCTCCACACATCCCTACGCATGCAACGATACCCAATCTGTTGATATTCCGTCCGCGTGGAGGACCATGCTGAGATGATTCTCCGTATGAAAGAAACCCGTGTATCGCCTCGTGCCTCGAGCATCAAATTTTCAAAATACGACGTTCCCGACCACCAGTGTTTCGAAATCTTTTGATTATACTCGCCAGACTTGTTAGTAACGTCTGCAACCCTTGAGAAAGCCTCCCGGTTGGAGAGCGAAAGCTCGAGAGATACAATTTTCCCTTGCATTCATTCTTTTATTATACTTTGACATCAGTAAACGGAGTTTGTATAGATTTGTTTACTGTATTAAGTGGTAGTAATGTTTTGATAACTTTTTCCACCTCGTGATAGCACAGCACTTTTTTCCACAGAATTTCAAACGTTGGGAAATCCAATTTAACGATTTTTGGGGTTTCCGTTACAAAAAATGAGCGTGTTTCCTTTCTGAGTCGGCGTTTGGGAAACGAACGAGTGCTGTATGGCTCTTATGGTTTCTACCGTGTGCTGGGATCAACAAGAAATTCGTAACCCTTCGCTGTTCCGGCGTGGACGTTAACATGGTAGATGCGATAGTTTAAGTGGTGTGACATCAGATGTAACATTGGCATGGGGAAATTAAAACAATCATGAAATACGTGGGTTATTAAACTTTCAGTTTCATATCTTGAAACATTCATAACGGCAAAGGTTTCATTACTATTTGAACAAGAATGATGACACCGAATTCCCGAGTGTAATGAGCACGTCTGTTGAATCCTTTCCGACATGAAAACACAAATGTTCCTAAGCAGATTTTTAAAAGGAAATGTTAAGCGAAAAAAAGCAATAATAATAATAATAATAATAATTATTATTATTATTATCTGCGCATAATTCAAAATGTGCAGTGCAAGCAGTATTCTTCATAGTGTATGGAACCGGTTACAAAATAAATAAATAAATAAAACGGAATTCTACAATCGGTAAAGCATTCACACATAGAAATAGCTATTTTGGGTCACTGCTATGAAAAACCACAAATTGTTACAAAACATTTCTCATGGGGGAAGAAATTCGAGGCAAAAGAGTTTTTTCAAAACGAACAATGAGAAAAAGATATATGAAAAAAAAAAAAATTGAAAGTTATGTATCTTTACGTACCCTAGCCGGGAAAATGTGCGTTACTTAGAGGAGGAAGTGAGTGTTAAACAGTCATCATAATGAAGAATGTCCTGCCAAGAGAAGATTTTTCCAGGGGATCTTTAGAATCGGAGATACTCGTTCAAATAGAAATACACACTGACGCCCCTTTGCGGCAAAAATATGAGTAACGGAAAAGCAGAAAATATGCGCGAAGTATTCTTTATGACGATAGCTACGCAAAGAAAAAGGAATTTTTCAAATACATCTCTGCAAGCAGGGATAGAATGAAAAAAAAAAAAAAGCTTATTTCACATACTTCTCCAGCGAGAGAATTGTGCATTATTTAAAGTGGATTATGTTTCCAATCTTCACTGTAGCGAATGGCATACAGTCCAAGGGAATGTTTTCGATATATATTTTTTCAGTAGCGGATATGCAATTGCATGTAGAAATACACACTAACGCCACTGCCAGAAGTTTGCACAATCAAAATCCAGGGATAAGTGCAAAATGTTTCACAAAGTAAATGACATCCGATCTTGTAAGAATTTTTTGAACCCGGTGTTTAGAAGCAGAAATATCGGGAAAAATAGATTATACGTTTGGGAACGCTAGCTGGTAAATTGTATGTTACTTTGGAGAGCATTTTTATTTTCGATAACATCTACATTCACGCTATCTAGCGGCGAAGTTCTAAAAAAATCGTTCTCACATTTCAAGTTCTAAAAAATCATCGTTTTCACCATTTCGTTTGGAAACATAGTCTCCCATATGCCCTTCCCCGGAAATGTGGCTATCCCATTTCGATTCTTGGAAGCTATTATAGTGATTTTTGGGACAACACTAATTTTGTTTGCTAATTTTTAGATTAAACTTCTGGGGAAGCGCGCGCGCCTCTCTCTCTCTGTGTGTGTGTGTGTGTGTGCAGTAAATTTCGGGAAGTTTCAGTAGGAAGAAATTTTATTGAAATTTCCCACTGCGTGTTGGAGTACATTGCACATACGTACAGTATGGAAATGTGTAAAGGACGAAATGAAAAATATATCATCCTCTGCAACCAGGGGCGTATACAGAATTTGGGGGGAAGACGGAGGCGCCGGAAGGGGTAAATTTTTGAAATCCATCAAGACAAAATAAATGTTAAGGACAAGTAAAAAAAAAATATTGAAGCATTATTTTCTAATGTAAGTTGATGCAATTTTATTAAATGAAAGCAATTTTTTCTAAAGTCACATTTTCACAAAAAAAAAAAAAAACACTTTCGCGCCTCCCTCCCCTCTAAATACGCTCCTGTCTGCAGCAGTCATTCACTGCTGGACAAAGATCTCCCGAAGTTTCTTCCGAGATTTTGTCTCGAGGGCGTTGTTTCTTTCTTGATAACCAATTGAACGATTGCTGGAGTTTTGTGGTTCATGAGAACATAAGTGGCCAAAAGGGTCAAGGCTAAAAGAAAACAAGTTAGTAAAATCATGTAATGCATTGATTATGATACGCTTTCCAACATACCAGAAATTATTACTCAAGTTATGTGGATAATGGCTGTGGAATAAATCTCGCTCCTGTGTCCTGACCTTTGACCCCATTTCGATTATATTCAACAGAACCGGTTCAGTACACCTCAAGAATAACATACTAAAGTTTTGTCGCAATAGAAGCAGTTTTACGCAAGTTTTGAGAATAATGGCTGTGGAATAAATCTTGCTTTTGTGCAATGACCTTTGACCCCATTTCGTTGATATTCAACAGAACCGGTTCACTATATCTCCAGAACAACATGATCACGTTTTGTCGCAATCGAAACATTTTTAGGTAAGTTATGATGCACAAGGGCAATGGAATGGATCCCACTCCAGTGTCCTGACCGTTGACCCCATTTCGCCCATTCTCAATAGGGTTCGTCCCCAGTGGCTCCCTACCACATACTAAAATTTCATCGAAATCGAACCATTTTTACGCAAGTTATGACGCATAAGAGCAATGGAACAAATCCCGCTCTTATGTCCTGCCTGACCTTTGACCCCATTTCGCCCATTTTAAATAGGGTTCGTGCTCAGGTGGTTCCCTACCACATACTAAAATTTCATCGTAATCGAACCATATTTACGCATGTTATGACGCAAAAAGGCAATGGAATGGATTCCACCTTTATGCACTGACCTTTGACCCCATTCCACCCATTTTCAATAGGTTTCGTTCCTAGGTGGTTCCTTAACACATACCAAAATTTCATCAAAATCGAACCATTTTTACGCAAGTTATGATGCATAAGGGCCATGGAATAAATACCGCTTTTGTGCCCTGCCTGACCTTTGACCCCATTTGCCCATTTTTAATAGGGTTCGTGCCCAGTGGTTCCCTACCACATACTAAAATTTCATCGAAATCGAACCGTATTTACGCATGTTATGACGCATAAAGGCAATGAAATGGATCCCGCTCTTATGTCCTGACCTTTGACCCCATTCCACCCATTTTCAATAGGTTTCGTTCCTAGGTGGTTCCTTAACACATACCAAAATTTCATCAAAATCGAACCATTTTTACGCAAGTTATGACGCATAAGGGCAATGGAATAAATCCCGCTCTTATGCCCTGCCTGACCTTTGACCCCAATTTGCCAATTTTCAATAGGGTTCGTGCCCAGATAGTTCCCTACCACATACTGAAATTTCATCGAAATCGAACCATATTTACGCATGTTATGACGCAGACGCATAAAGGCAATGAAATGGATCCCGCTCTTATGGCGTGACCTTTGACCCCACTTCACCCATTTTCAATAGGGTTCGTCCCATGGTGGTCCCCTACCACATACTAAAATTTCATCGAAATCGCACCATATTTACGCAAGTTATGACGCATAAGGGCAATTGAATGGATCCTGCTCTTATGGCGTGACCTTGTACCCCACTTCACCCATTTGCAATAGGGTTCGTCCCCTGGTGGTCCCCTACCACATAGTAAAATTTAATCAAAATCGAACCATTTTTATGTGAGTTATCGTGCCGACAGACAGACAGACGGACGGACGGACGGACGGACGGAAAAAGCTGGAGCATATACGCTTCTTCAACCTACGGTTGGAAACCGTAAAAAAAGAAATTAATGTTAATAGTAAAAAAGAAATAAAAGAGGAATAGAATGGAAAGCAAAGAAATTTTCTTATTGTCTCGTTATACTGTCGAATTTAATTTATCCATTTATTTTACGAATTAAATTTATCTGGTCTGTGTGCGTGTGGTAAATGTGTTTAGGAAACAGAAAATACAGCGAAAATTTACATACGCTGTTCATGTATATGCAGTTTGTATTTTCAATTTCCTTTTGCAGGAACTCTAATCGCGCGATGTTGAAATGATTTCTGCTGTTAATGCGGATGCATTAGCGATTTTATTTTCTGTTCGAGCTAACTGCTATTTTGAATAGATTGTAATCATTTTATTTTTTTCAATAGGAAAACTTATTACAGATTAGGCATTTTTTTCATCGTGATTTTTCGAAGCAACAGAACACTTTGGAACTTGAGATCTTTTTAAACTGACAACGAATTTCAATTATCTTTAAGAAAAGCTGAAATGTACTGCTTTATAGTATTGTTTCATAAAACTCATAAATATAAAATTTACCCTTGATAGCTTTAATAGCTTTTGCCTCAAGTGGTCCGCAGACTGATGCACAGGCATCATCAATCACCTGTACAGTAATTTAACTACCCGGTTTCTTACAGTAACGCAATGTACAATGGTTGGTGTACAAAATGGGAGAGAGAGAGGAAGGAATACCGGCTGCTACAATAAACAAAATTTCATGCGGTGTGTTATCCACCTTGCTACAAAACTTCAAAATCAGATCCTCCGACCAGAGATGGAAACGGGCCACGGGTCAACGGGTCGACAACTTCTTGCGGGTCAAACGGGTAGAGACAAGGCGTTCCTGAACCGATTTCGACCCGGTTTTATTTCCTTTTTAGTTTTGAAAAGTAAAAACAAAATATTTCGAAGAAAATGCGTACTGTGGAATTTTGTGCTCGATACTGGTTCCAGCGGAGAGAAAAATTAGTTGTCATACAAAAAATTTGCCGTCTCTTTCTTAAAGCAACAAAGATTTCAACTGATCGACGATATGACGCCGACGTTAGAATTACCGATACCATATCGTAAAAAGATATTTCTTTTGCATTTGTTTTTAGCTGGGTTGGCAAGGTTTTGGATACGACGGTAAAAACCACGGTATTTACCGTGGTTTTTACCGTACTGTCTAAAACCCTTGTGTCCAAAACTGTCCGAAATTGTCCAAAACCTCTGCCAGACAACCGTATGTAAAAAAATTATAAAATATGTTAAAATATGTAAAAATACACGATAATATAAATAACCATATGTAAAAATTTTGAAATTGAAAACTATATATACATATACAGTTATATTAATTGTTTTTAGATTAATAAGTCCAACATTTTAATACAAATAGTATGACGTTTTTCTTAAATTTTACTTATATACAGCCATTGATGACACATTATATTACATTTAAAGAAATACAATTTGCATTAGGCTCAATATTGGGTTTAATTTTAAAAAAATGTATATTTGTTGTACTACAAAAAGTGAACAGTAATATGAAACTAATACACGAAAAGGGAAAAAAAAAACAAAAAAAAAAAAAAACAGTTACCAACACTACAGAAAGATATTAGTGCAAAGTACAAGAGAAACGTTAATAACCCAGCGCAATTGGTCCTCTTAACATCCGATAACACATAACCAGTTTAGATGCTCTGTTTGTGACAAGACGATTTCTGAGTTTTGAATGTATTACTGCAAAGTTTGAAAACATTCTTTCAATCAATGCGGAACTTGCAGGGCACGAAAGTAGGAAAGCAATATGTTGTAGACAATCTTTTGAAAATCCTTCTAGTTCTAGCGTTTTTCCACTGTCCACCATGTAACAGGACTGATACTTCTTCCAGATACAGTGAAGTAAGTAAGAGGACATGGCTCAGCTTCAGCTTCATATGTAATCAAAAGGGAAGTACTGTTGGGATACCTGTTAACTAGCCATGAACGTGCGCTTTCTTTTTTAATGTTAGACAGACCTTCTCCTTTGTATTTTGGATTCAGGAAGTAGGCCAGGAAATGGAAAGGTTTCTTGGCCTGATCCATTCGTTTTGTAACTTCTTGGATGCGGGGCTGTAAACACTCTTCTTTCAACAACATGAGCCATGTATGATTATACATGAGCCATGTATGATTATACATGAGCCATGTATAATCGGCAACTGGCTTCAGTTGTTGCAATGTATCTTTAACCTATTTATATACATTATAATCATTTATAAGAGTGACTATGTCTCTGACTATGTGATCTTCATGTTCCTCAATTATTTTTTGGTATGCTGCTCTGTTGCGCAGAAAAGTTTCAATGCAAGACATTTGACTCTTCCACCTTGTATCTCCCGGTAACTGGGGCTTCAGTGAATTAGGAATTTCATTAAGCAATGCACTAGGTACATGGTGGTTGCGAAAAAACTTTTGAACCTTCACAATGTTGTTTAGCACTGAAACTGGTGTTATATCCTATCCCAGCAGGTTTAAATAATGGGCACTGCATCCATATACCACCAAGCTATTATCTTCTTCGCACAGGAGTTCCTTTGCTTTCTCCATAACTCTGACATTATCAGTGACCACAGCCTTTATATCACAATTATATTCTTTCTTTGCCTTTGCAATAGCCGATTGTAAAACATCTTTGTCATATTGTGCATTTTTTGTATGTGCACCTGCTTCCACTGAATCCAAAAAATAAGGTTTCCCCTCACACTGAATACAAGTTGCAATAAGTGGATCATTGTGTATATTACTCCATCCATCTTTAATCAGGGTGACCTGTTTGCCTTCGATAAGTGTATTGGTTCTATTTGTGACGTCTGCTGCCACTATACCTAAAAGTTATCCTGCTAAGGCTTTACGACTTGGCGGTCTATATCCTGGATGCAGAGCTGAAACTAATTCTTTGAAGGTTTGATGTTCTACTGCAGTGAAGGCGATATTGTTGGCGTGAAAAAATTTGGCAACCAGTATATTCAAATTTTCTGCAGTTCTGTCACTTGTTTTTAAAATATGGGAATCTAAACACTGCTGAGTTTTCATCTTTTTTGGTGGCACCACAAATACACGTTCATTTACTTCTAGCAGTTCAAGGTTAGATGAATCCCGATCTCCAGTTTCTGCATTACTTACAGTTCTATCATTACATACCTTTTCAGCTTTGCAAGATAAAACGTGTTTTCTCAATCTGTCTGCTTTTGCAAGTTGAACATTTCCACAGTATTTACATTTGGCATATTTACTATTACTTCCAGATTTTCCCTCATTTTGTACCTTAAGAAATGTTGCCACACACTATCTGATGGTCTACCTTCTTTGTGTATTTTCAGTTTAAAATTTAATTCAGATTTTTTTACTAAAACAAAAGCACTTCTTTCTTCTTCAGGTCGTAGGCACCTCAAAATCAGTCTCCCCAAATCAAAATAAAGGAGTCTGTCTCCTGAAATGTAATGAAATATTTATATTTCAGTGAAATGTTGGTACAGTAATACTTTTTTTTACACGTACATGATAATCCCATATTTATTAATTATTATTACTGTACATAATTTTACATGCAACATTTTTTTAGTAAAAAAACTAAAAAACTTTATTTTGTCAGTCTGTTAGTATAGTTCTAGGAAAATCTACTGGTTTTTACGTGATTTTTTTCATATTTTGACAGCTCTTGGTTTTGGACATTTTCGGATAGTTTTAGACGGTAAAAACCACATGTCCTGTCCAAAACCCCAACCCTGGTTTTAAGTGCGATTGTCTGGAGCAAGATACAGGCAAACGCCTGTCGCCTGCTTCTCTGGTGATTCATTCTCTCACACACTGCGTGTCACGTTGTAAGACTGAGAGTTACTTTTCACATCGCACCTTTTGCATTGAGCATTCAGAGGTTTTCGTTTGACGTGCTTACATTCCCTTCTATTACCTGCCGTGTCAGAAGTAATGCCTTATTTGTTAATATGGATGAATTTAATATTAAGGACATTGAAAAAAAGGTGTCCAGGCCAACAAATATGTGCTTGTTGAAAACAAAATGGGGAAGGTGAATGTTGGAAGTTGTTTTGTCTCATTAAGAAACCAGAATATGTTTCACAGCAACGCTAATTTTCACAAACTTGTGATGAGTTGAAAGTTTCCAAAATGTTAATGCTGATTTTATGAGTGTTCCCTCCTTTCGAGATGCAATGATGAAATCAAAAATCCCATTTTGGTAACTTTCAACTCATCACAAGCGTGGGAAAATTGGTGTTGCTGTGAAATATATTCTGGCTTGTTAATGGGACGAAACAACTTCCAGCAGTGGCGGCTTTTCAGGTGAAGTAGGTGAAGTGCCTCTTCACCTATTTTACTTAAAATAAAGTTTTATTCAGTAATTTGTATAATATATTCTTTTTTGTCTCTATTGTGTTACAAAATACGCAACATTTTGTTTAGATACCAATTCACGTAGCGCGTTCAATGCGGAAAACAAGTCCTCATACGCAAAACAGTGCAAGTGAAGAGCTGAAATGAAAACCCTTGGAAGTCTGCAGCTTTCGACCGAGTTGCTATGGTAACCGTGACGTCAACCTCCCTATCTGGCGCGCAAGTGAAGTGTTTTATCTTTTGGTGCCGAAGCTCTGCAGATGGAATCGTGACCTTCGAAGGAGATCACGGTGAAACTCAAATTGTGGTACATGCTTTCCGAAAGGGATTCGTTTTTTCGTGCTTTGTGATTATTTGTCAATAAGTTTAGCTGTTACTGTAGTTTCGTGTACAGTTTAACAGTTAGTGATAGTTTTAATTAAAGTATGTATCTTGTGAACGACATTGTTTGTAATTTATTACAAACTCAATTTAATCGGTGGAAAGATGAACATAAAAGAGACATTTTACTTCAAGAACGACCGACGGATTCACTGACAATTGCTGCCAAAAAAGAAATCAAGAAGAGCGGTAAATCTTACAATATTAATTTTAAAAATTGTTGGTTTATTGAATATAAATGGCTTTGTAGTACTTCTGTGTTACAAAAAATTACTTTGTTGGCACTGCTTACTTTTTATTAATAAACATTCGGCGTGGAACAAAGACGGATTCTCAGATTTATTAAATATAACACTCTCACTTAATAAACATGGCGATTCTAGCAAACACCTGAAATGCGAGTTAATGCTAAGGAATTTTGAAAAAAATCAGAACACCATTGCCGATGCCTTGAGGGAGAATGCTAGGCTTTTGAAAATGCATTTCAACGAAAACGTTCGTTTAAATAGACTTTTCCTGCAGACAGTGATTGATGCAGTATTATATTTGAGCAAACAAGAACTAGCATTCCGTGGCCATGACGAAAGCATGGACTCGATAAATCGTGGAAATTTCAAGGAATTACTTTCATTGTTGATATCAAGAAGTCCTTTAGAAATTCAAAATCAATACGAAAAGATAAAAAATGTCTTCACAGGTGACTCAAGAACTATTCAAAATGAATTAATTGAATGTATTTCTGAATATATAAACGATAACGTAAAAAATGAAATAAATGAAGTTCAATGCTTTTCTATCAAAGTAGATGACACCACAGACATAAATCAGACTTCTCAGGGCTCTTTAATAATAAGATTTGTTGATTCGGAAGGTGTATAGGCTGAGCGATTTTTGGGTTTCTACGACGTGAGTGGAGATCGAACGTCAGGAGCTTTATACAAAATGCTAGACAAAATTTTGGAACAGTTCGATTATCAACACAAATTAATAGGACAATGTTACGATGGGGCAAGTGTAATGTCTGGACACTTGAATGGGCTCCAGAAAATAATCAAGGATAAAGCTTCTCAAGCTGTTTTTGTTCATTGCTTAGCACATCGTTTGAACCTTGTATTACAGCAGAGTTTTTCTAAAATTTCAAAGTGCCGTATGTTTTACGCAAGCCTCACTGGAATTCCTTCGTTTCTTCATTACTCCGTGAAGCGATCTTATCTTATATACACTCACATCTACAACCGCAAGACGCATACCAACTATAGCAGAAATTCGATGGTCCTCCACTTCGAAGTTAGTAAGTGTAATTGTTGAAGATTGGGATAAATTGAAGGAAGTATTCGAATTTCTGACAAATAGTGAGCAATCAGACAAAAAATCAATTCAACTTGCCAAGGGGTTTTTAAACGATATGAACACTTTTGAATTTACATTTTTGGCAATAGTATTTAATAAAATTTTTGGCCCCACCGATCTATTATTCGAAATTTTGCAGAAAAAAATCACTAGACATAAACTACTGTGTAACTCAAATTAAAAAAACTCGTGAAATTTTGGGTCTAAGGAACGATGAAGTATTTGAAACACTGTTTGGAAAAGCTAGAAAAATCACAGAAATAAGCAGATCTAAACGGGAATATACTGCTCTTACACAAGAAACAAGAAACAAGAAACAAAATTATAAACAATTGTATTCAGAAATTTTAGACCACATTCTTATGGAAATGGATATAAGATTTCAAGACTGTGGAAAACTTCAATTTGTTTGTCTTGCTGACACAACCAAATTCGAACAATTTAATTCAAGCTTTCTCTCTCACTCTTTTGAAGATCTACAACATTTTTACGGGAAAATATTTACTAAACTGCAGCGCCTTAAAATTGAACTGAGTCTTGTATATGCCAACGAAAAATTAAGGAATATATAGACTGAAGAACTTCTTCGAGTGCTTCATGAAGATAAAGACATTTTTTACAGAAGCTTATAAATTGGTTGCCCTCATTTTAACCATTCCATCTACAAATGTGTCAGTGGAAAGAAGTTTTTCTTGCCTTAAAAGAATACAAACTTACTGAAGAAACACAATTTTTCAAGACAGACTTGCTTCTTTGGCAAATATTTCTATTCAGAAAGATATTTTATTGATGCTCACGAAGAAACAGCCATTCTATGACGACATAATCGACAAATTTGCAGCTTTGAAAGAAAGAAGAATTGATCTAATATACAAAAAATAGGTCAGTCCTCATACAGTGATTTTCATTGCAGACAGTAGATATCTTTTCATATTGCTCTTGTAGCTCTTCACCTATTTTTTCAACCACGAGCCGCCACTGACTTCCAGCATTCACTCTTTCCTTTTTTGTTTTCAACAAGAACGTATTTGTTGGCCTCGACGCCTTTTTCCATCTCCTTAATATTAAATTCATTCATATTAACAAATAAAGCATTAATTCCGACACGACATGCAATGGAACGGGATGTTAGACCGTCCACCAAAAACCTCTGAATACCCAATGCAAAAGATGCGATGTGTAAACTAATTCTCAGTCTTACAATGTGACACGCAAGGTGTGAGAGAGTGAATCATCAGAGAAGCAGGCGACAGGCATTTGTTTGTTGTCTTGCTCTGGACCATCGCATTGAAAACAAACCCAAGAGTGCTATTGATTTACTATATGTTATCGTAGGTCTGTGGAAATTTTTGCTTTAAGGTGGACCTCAAGTAATTTTGCTTCCTATACTTCCAAAGGAAAAACTTCTGTACACATTTTCTTTACAATTAATGCGTTTCCAAAGATGAGCACTTGAACATCGATTAAAATAACTTCAAATTATAACTTGGAATTCTTAATATTTTCTAAAACATAACCATAACTAATAACTTTTCCTTTGGTGGCGTTGAAACCAGAAAAAAGATGGCACGACCTGTACTTTGATGACGTCAGTAGACAAACAAATGTTGGATTGCATAATTATGGTTATGTTTTAGAAAATATTAAGTATTTCAAGTTATAAAATGAAGCTATTTTAATCGATATTCAAATTTTCATCCTTGGAAACGCATTAATTGTGAAGAAAATGTGTATACAGAAGTTTCCCCATTGGAAGTATAGGAAGCAAAATTACTTGAGGTCCACCTTAAGAAAGAGACGGCAATATTTTTGTAGGACAAATCATTTTTCACTCCGCTTGCACCTGCATCGAGCACAAAATTTCACAATACTCTTTTTTCTTCTTTTCAAAAATAAAAGGAAAATAAAACCGAGTCGAAATCGGGTCAGGAGCACCTTGACCCGCCCGTTTGACCCGTAAGAAATTGTGGACTCGTTGACAAAAAAGTTGACTTTAACAACTGAGCCACGAACGCTCAGCTGCAATTCGACTCACGTACATCGTAAAACGAATTCCGCAAGGATGAATCCTTTTTTTTTTTCATCATTAATACGAGTGATTTAGACATTTTATTTTCTGCTGGAGCTGATGTTTTTTCTGAATAGGTTTGTAATATTTTTTTTTCTGTAGGACTTTTCACAAATCAAGCATTTTTCATCGTGATTTTTCGAAGCAACAAAATGGTTTGCAACTTTATTTTTTAAACTGACAATGACTTTCAGTTATCTTTAAAAAAGATGAAATGTTTTTCTTATAGCATTATTTTAACAAAAAAAAAAAAAAAAAAAAAGAATAAAGCTTGTAATATAAAATTTACTCTTGATAGCTATAATAGCTTTTGTCTTAAGTTGTCCCAAAACTGATACACAGACATCGTATAGCTATCTGAACAATAACTTTAAGTACCCGGTTTCGTACAGTAACGCAATATATTATAAATAGCTGGTGCACAAAATAGGAGAGAGGAGGAGAAATATCCTGTGCCATAAGAAACAAAATTCGTGCGATATGCGATCCACAATATCCGAACTTGCTACTGAACTTCAAAATTCGACAGACGATTGAAATTTAAAAGTTCATCAAACCTCAAGTGTTCTCACCAATCGCTCCTATTACCGGCAATTTCTCGTCATACGGATACGGAAAAAGTGAGAGCGGAATTTTCCCGTTAATATACGAAAGGAATTGCGGAAAGGTTTCTGAAAATTCAGAATTTTCCGTTAACACACCTCTAAAACGGTAATTTACCGTCAATATAAAAAAGAAACTGCGGAAAGGTTTCTGAAAATTCAGAATTTTCCCGTGGTACGAAAAATCCGTGAAATTCAGGTTTCTTTCCGTCATTTCACGAAAAGAGTTGTATCAGAGATACGCTTCGTTACTTCATTAAAGAAATGACGGGAAGTGGCTTGTAAATTTCAGAAAATTTTTTACAGTGTATTTACGCCCCTGGTTTCAAGAATAGTGTTTCTGCATTAAACGCAGAGATACACAATCTGGAGAAGATTAACCGTTCTGTCATTTTACTTAGGGATGTTTTCAAAGGCTTGCGTCTTCCTTATAATTACTGAATGTGCTTTGTGTTCTGAAAAAATAACTGAGAATGAAACGAGAACTCGGCAGAGATGAAATGCGTTCCATCGCCTTTTTTCCACACACTGTTAAAAATTTTGTGGTGGGTTGCACCAAAAAGTGGAGCTACACCAGCTGCATCAATTTCGAGCCAAAGTTAAACCAGTGTATGGTGCAGGAAACACATAAAAATGTGATGGAAGTATATACCATTTTTTGGTATACAACCTGAATGGTGCTAAAATGCACCTATTACTTTATGTTTTTGTGTGTTTCATGCTCCACACAATGGGTTTTCTTTTCCCCAAAAGTGGTGCCGCTAGTGTAGCACCACTTTTTGGTGCAATTTACTACAAAATTTTTAACATGTGCATTTTCTTCATCCTTGTATGCCTCTCTCTTTTATTTTTCATTAAATTAAAAAAAAATAACTTCCTGATTTCAAGCAATAGATCAAATTATGTTGCTCAGGTAGAGAGTAAAGCGTGAGGCCCATTTATCAGGGTTTCTAAAACTGCGAGAAGTAATTAGGACCTACTTCGGAAATATTAGATTTTCCGTCTCAAGGAAATGTTACCGATGAATGATGACTCTGGTAAATCACCAGCTTTGGATGACGAAACAGTGATTTATGTTATCGAAGAATACGAAGCTGGTGATTTACCAGTATCATCATTAGCTGTACAAGAATTTTCACAGGAAGCGAATGGGATTCCCCCTACGTAGAGAGAACGAGACTGCTACAGCTTACGAAAGAAAGCGAAATTTCGACAGTGGAAGCCAGGACTGTAATTTGGATTGTTTCTAGAAACACCCACATCCGCGTGCCAGATGTTCATAAATCGCTGAATCGTATTGAAAGACTTTATGTGGCTTATCCCCGAAATTTAAATTATTTTACGAGGCATATAAGGAAGTGGATACATGTACGTCAAACACTTTTACAAAGTAGGTAACTTCAAAGTGCGTATTATAAAACACTAGTTTCCATAAATCAAAGAGAAAAATTAAATTTTGAAATGTCTCGAAAGCTACAATGATGTCCAAAATTACATACAATAGCGGCTAAATAATCCAAAGCGTTCAATGAAATGTTGCAATGTACACGCCGAGACATTGACTCCACCAGATGCTGGAGGATTTCCGGAGTTAATGCCAGGCTATGTCTGTTCTATTGCAGCACTGTCGACAATTCCACCCGAGACGTCGGTCTAAAACTCATGAATCTGACGTTCCACTCCCCGGTATCCCAGACAGCTTCCTCAGGGTTCAAATCCGGGGACCTTGCAGGCCACACTGGATGGTCTCAAATTCAGAGAAGTGTTCCTCGAGTCATTCCTATGGCGGTTGACGCCCGGTGGGGTGGCGCATTATCCTGCTGAGACAGACCGTCGGCCTCAGGATGCGCGAAGGCCATCAAAGCGTGTAGGTGATCAGACAGTTCATGCTAGTAGCGCGCAGCAGTTACTGATCTTTCCAGACACACACCTAATGTGTCCCATGAGAATGCTCCCCAAACAATCACAGAGCCACCACCGCCTCGAACAGAGTCGACCTCGCACAACGGGGCCATGGCCTCGTGCTGTCGACGCCACACCCGCACCCTCCCGTCAGCTCGGTACAGCTGAAACCGGGAAACTTTTTTGGAATTCTTACGATGTTGCGTTTCCATCTCGTAACTTACGTCGTACGTCGCGTTGCAGGAAAACTTGGTTTAACCGGAGTTTGTTACGTTGCTTAAATAGAAAAAAAAAAATTATTTGCTGTTTTCCTCCGTTCCAGGAACCCAATTCATTTGTCTAATTTTCGTAGGTATAGAAATTGGTATAATTCTAAATTAAGACTGGTTAAAATAACTATTATTTTAATTATTTCGGTACTACTACTAACGGTAGGAAAATCTGGCGTTCAATTAATGAACTGTTGGCAACCTCGAAGGATGCCCAATCATCAACTATAATTGAATATAATGGAATTAGGACGTCTAATTTGGGAGAGGTTGTTGATATTTTTAATAAATATTTTTTGGAGTTGTCGGACATTCTGTTGTCTGAAATTCCTCATTATACTAAACATTTCTCTGATTACCTACCTTCATCGTCTGATTCCTCATTCTTTTTTAAACCAGTGGATGATGACCTCTTGAGGGTAATGAGTGAATTGGACCAGTCCAAAAGTGCGGGGCCTGATAACGTACATCCTAGGGTTATAAAGTTTGTTTCAGGAGAGCTACTTGTTCCGTTGACCCATATTTTTAATCGCATTTTGTATACAGGGTGTATCGCGTTGCCATTGAAGTTAAGTCGTGTTACTGTTATACATAAAAAGGGATCAGTAACAAATGTTGCAAATTATCGACCAGTATCTGTAATTCCTGTGTTTGCTAAAATTATGGAGAGATTAATACTGATACAGTTGTTATTTTATATTGATAAAAAAATATTTTAAATAAAAGCCAACATGGGTTTCGTTAGGGGTTTTCGACAGAAACTGCTATTTTGGATGTATTAAACTATTTACATTTTAGTCTTCATAATGGCACTAGTGCGGTGGGGGTATTTTGTGATCTTTCCCACGCTTTTGATACCATTTGTCACGGCACATTGTTATCTAAGTTAGAAAATATTGGCATCAGGAGGGTTGTTAAGAATTTATTCCAAAATTATTTAATAGGCCGGAAGCAATTTGTACAAATACAGGGTGTTTGATCTTCTGCTCTTATGGTTCGTCATGGTGATCCTCAGGGATCGGTTTTGGGTCCATTATTATTTTTAATTTATGTTAATGATTTATTTACTATTACTTCAAGTGCTACTCCTATTTTATATGCTGATGACACAAGCCTATTTTTTTCCGGGGACGCTCTTTCTGATTTGATCCCACGTGTGAATCTGGAACTTCAGGATTACTTTTGTTGGTTTTGCTGTAATTCCTTAACAGTAAATTTTTCCAAAACTATACTAGTGTACTATTTTCGCGATGTAGGCGAAGAGTAGATATTGCAAATGGGATATTATTTAATGGAGTGCCCCTTGACTTTCAGGCTGTTGTAAAGTTCTTGGGTGTATATTTACAAGATAATTTGAGATGGGATGCACATATTAGTGAAATTGCGGTTGGGCTCAGATCCCGCATTGGGGTCATTTATAGGATTTCAAGTTTGTTGCCTGCCAGGGTTAAGTTGCTATTGTATTTTTCATTTATTTATCCATTTCTATCTTATTGTCTCTTGGCTTGGGGTCGCACAACTATTGGGAATGTTAATAGAATTTATGTTTTACAAAAAAAATTGTACGTTTGGTGAATCCGTCTTTACAGGTACATTCTCTTTTTCTCAGTAATCAAATAATGTCATTTGATAAATTATACAGTTTTCGATTATTACTGTTTATGCATGAACGTATATATGCTAAGAAATGTTCAGATCTAATCCCCTTGCATTTCCGTTCCCATTATCATGACACTCGTGGAAATACTAGTTTTTTAATACCTAGAGCGCGTACTAATTTATTATTTAATAATATTAACTTGACCTGCCCTAGGTCCTGGAATGGGTTGCCGCTTCGAATCAAGACGATTACACACTTTTCGGTATTCAGAAAACAACTAAAGACCTTCAAAATTAATGGTTGATTAAAGATTGGTTGTATATTACGTATTATTACTTTAATTTACTGCATAATGGTTAAATTGTTCTTTGGCTTGACTATTTAGATTCTTGGGGGAAGAACTAGGGGCCCGCCAGGCTATTGTTAGCCTTTTTCCATGGTTCCCTTGCTACAATCACAGTGCACCGCACTGATTTGTTTAAGATCCTGTAGAGGTGCTTCAATTTACTCAAACTAGAAACAAAATTATTATTGTTATCATGCGTGTTTTTGTATTTACTATAACTTTATTTATACTTTTCAATATATGTATAATATTATTGTATAATATTTGTATTTGCATGTTTTTTTGTACAGAAATTATATCTGTGATTTGATTGTGAGGTGAATGGTGTAGTGTTACAATAAAATTAAAATAAGATAAATAAAAAAATTTGACCACACGATACGTCGCCAATCTTCAGAGGTCCGGTTTTGGTGTTCCCGGCACCGGGCGAGGCGTAATGTTCGATGACGAACAGTCAACAGTGGCACACGAGTAGGGCGTCGGCTCCCGTAGCCCATGGCATGCATTGTGCGCCATACCGTTCACTCGCTGACGCTGCTTGTGCCCCCGACATTTAACCTGGATGTGTTTTCGGTACAATGTCGGATGACCAGCAGTCAGTAGTGGCACACGAGTAGGGCGTCGGCACCCGTTGCCCATGACATGCATTGTGCGCCATACAGTTCACCCGCTGACGCTGCTCGTGCCTCAGACATTTAACCAGGATGTGATTTCGGCACAATGTCCGATGACCAGCAGTCAGTAGTGGCACACGAGTAGGGAGTCGGCTCCCGTAACCCATTATATGCATTGTGCGCCATACCGTTCACTCGCTGACGCTGCTCGTGCCTCAGACATTTAACCAGCATGTGATTTCGGCACAATGTCCGATGACCAGCAGTCAGTAGTGGCACACGAGTAGGGCGTCGGCACCCGTAGCCCATAATATGCATTGTGCGCCATACCGTTCATTCGCTGACGCTGCTCGTGCCTCAGACATTTAACCAGGATGTGATTTCGGCACAATGTCCGATGACCAGCAGTCAGTAGTGGCACACGAGTAGGGCGTCGGCTCCCGTAGCCCATAATATGCATTGTGCGCCATACCGTTCATTCGCTGACGCTGCTCGTGCCTCAGACATTTAACCAGGATGTGATTTCGGCACAATGTCAGATGACCAGCAGTCAGTAGTGGCACACGAGTAGGGCGTCGGCTCCATTAACCCATGGCATGCATTGTGCGCCATACCGTTCACTCGCTGACGCTGCTTGTGCCTCCGACATTTAACCTGGATGTGATTTCGGCACAATGTCCGATGACGAACAGTCAACAGTGGCACACGAGTAGGGCGTCGGCTCCCGTAGCCCATAATATGCATTGTGCGCCATACCGTTCACTCGCTGACGCTACTTGTGCCTCCGACATTTAACCTGGATGTGATTTCAGCACAATGTCCGATGACGAACAGTCAACAGTGGCACACGAGTAGGGCGTCGACTCCCGTAGTCGATCGTATGTATTGTGCGCCATACCGTTCACTCGCTGACGCTACTTGTGCCTTCGACATCTAACCTGGATGTGATTTCGGCACAATGTCAGATGACGAACAGTCAACAGTGGCACACGAGTAGGGCGTCGGCTCCCGTAGTCCATCGTATGTATTGTGCGCCATACCGTTCACTCGCTGTCGCTGCTTGAGCCTTCGACATTTAACCTGGATGTGATTTCGGCACAATGTCCGATGACGAGCAGTCAACAGTGGCACACGAGTAGGGCGTCGGCTCCCGTAGTCCATCGTATGTATTGTGCGCCATACCGTTCACTCGCTGACGCTACTTGTGCCTTCGACATTTAACCTGGATGTGATTTCGGCACAATGTCCGATGACGAACAGTCAACAGTGGCACACAAGTAGGGCGTCGGCTCCCGTAGTCCATCATATGTATTGTGCGCCATAACGTTCACTCGCTGACGCTACTTGTGCCTTCGACATTTAACCTGGATGTGATTTCGGCACAATGTCCGATGACGAACAGTCAACAGTGGCACACGAATAGGGCGTCGGCTCCCGTAGTCCATCGTATGTATTGTGCGCTATACCGTTCACTCGCTGACGCTACTTGTGCCTTCGACATTTAACCTGGATGTGATTTCGGCACAATGTCCGATGACGAACAGTCAACAGTGGCACACAAGTAGGGCGTCGGCTCCCGTAGTCCATCATATGTATTGTGCGCCATACCGTTCACTCGCTGACGCTACTTGTGCCTTCGACATTTAACCTGGATGTGATTTCGGCACAATGTCCGATGACGAACAGTCAACAGTGGCACACAAGTAGGGCGTCGGCTCCCGTAGTCCATCATATGTATTGTGCGCCATACCGTTCACTCGCTGACGCTACTTGTGCCTTCGACATTTAACCTGGATGTGATTTCGGCACAATGTCCGATGACGAACAGTCAACAGTGGCACACGAATAGGGCGTCGGCTCCCGTAGTCCATCGTATGTATTGTGCGCTATACCGTTCACTCGCTGACGCTACTTGTGCCTTCGACATTTAACCTAGATGTGATTTCGGCACAATGTCCGATGACGAACAGTCAACAGTGGCACACAAGTAGGGCGTCGGCTCCCGTAGTCCATCATATGTATTGTGCGCCATACCGTTCACTCGCTGACGCTACTTGTGCCTTCGACATTTAACCTGGATGTGATTTCGGCACAATGTCCGATGACGAACAGTCAACAGTGGCACACAAGTAGGGCGTCGGCTCCCGTAGTCCATCATATGTATTGTGCGCCATACCGTTCACTCGCTGACGCTACTTGTGCCTTCGACATTTAACCTGGATGTGATTTCGGCACAATGTCCAATGACGAACAGTCAACAGTGGCACACAAGTAGGGCGTCGGCTCCCGTAGTCCATCATATGTATTGTGCGCCATACCGTTCACTCGCTGACGCTACTTGTGCCTTCGACATTTAACCTGGATGTGATTTCGGCACAATGTCCGATGACGAACAGTCAACAGTGGCACACGAATAGGGCGTCGGCTCCCGTAGTCCATCGTATGTATTGTGCGCTATACCGTTCACTCGCTGACGCTACTTGTGCCTTCGACATTTAACCTGGATGTGATTTCGGCACAATGTCCGATGACGAACAGTCAACAGTGGCACACAAGTAGGGCGTCGGCTCCCGTAGTCCATCATATGTATTGTGCGCCATACCGTTCACTCGCTGACGCTACTTGTGCCTTCGACATCTAACCTGGATGTGATTTCGGCACAATGTCCGATGACGAACAGTCAACAGTGGCACACAAGTAGGGCGTCGGCTCCCGTAGTCCATCATATGTATTGTGCGCCATACCGTTCACTCGCTGACGCTACTTGTGCCTTCGACATTTAACCTGGATGTGATTTCGGCACAATGTCCGATGACGAACAGTCAACAGTGGCACACGAGTAGGGCTTCGGCTCCCGTAGTCCATCGTATGTATTGTGCGCCATACCGTTCACTCGCTGACGCTACTTGTGCCTTCGACATTTAACCTGGATGTGATTTCGGCACAATGTCCGATGACGAACAGTCAACAGTGGCACGCGAGTAGGGCGTCGGCTCCCGTAGTCCATCGTATGTATTGTGCGCCATACCGTTCACTCGCTGACGCTGCTTGCGCCTCCGACATTTAACCTGGATGTGATTTCGGCACAATGTCCGATGACGAGCAGTCAACAGTGGCACACGAGTAGGGCGTTCGGCTCCCGTAGTCCATCGTATGTATTGTGCGCCATACCGTTCACTCGCTGACGCTGCTTGCGCCGCCGACATTTAACCTGGATGTGATTTCGGCACAATGTCCGATGACGAGCAGTCAACAGTGGCACACGAGTAGGGCGTTCGGCTCCCGTAGTCCATCGCATGTATTGTGCGCCGTACCGTTTACTTGCTGACGTTGCTTGTCCCTCCGACCTTTTACTTCGATGTGCATGATTTGCGCCGCCGTTACCAAGTGGTCGGTCTGTACGAGCCTGAATAGTCAATATCACCCTGTCATCAAGTGCGTGTGGTCGGCCTGACCGCACGCCGCTGATGACAGAGGTACTTCAGTCGATGGTATACTCGCGGTTCAATCTTGATGTGGTTGCCATCTGGAACCCGAAGTTTCTTTCCATTTGAGCGATGGAGTGATCCATCTGTCTTGCGCCGACAATGCGTCCACGATCAAAGTGGCTGAGATCACCAAGTTTGCTCATGTTCGTCGATTGCGGTTCACCATGGGGAAGCCCTGCTGTCCACCTATTTATCGCCCGCGTTCGGTTTGGGTCTGTTTCACCCTGCGTGGAAGATGCCCATGTTAACCGCCTATCACCCCTATCTCTATTGTTTTGTCTACTGAGTGTACATGCACGTACAATATGTGAGTGAGTGCATAGGCGCTGACTTCGTGGGTTCGAGACACTTTTTGAATCCCCAATGATTTTGTTGTGGGTTCCTCGAACCCCTAATATTCTTGCGCGTATTTCCTGGGGGAAATATACGTACGCATGTAAGCATAAATTTTGTTTTTCGTTATCAGTTCTTCAAGTTCTTTATTATCATTCCGCCGTTTACCATATGTAGAAAGTGTGTATAGAAATTCACCCCTCACACTATTTATTGTACCGCAAAAAAGAATTAGTGTTTGTTGGCGCTCATCAAATTTGACGCGACAGACAATACCTCAAGTACCGTTGCTTAAGAGCGTTTATAACTCCCTCCTTTATAAAAGAAAATTCTTCGGTTTGTCTGGTTTCTCGCAAAATACAAAACTCTAGCTCTACATTTGCAGACGAGAACCTATTCGAGGTCATAGTGATACAGGCGGAAATATGTTGTACAGTCAGTTGACCCACCCTATCTTCGTACAATCGGGGACCAAGGAGGTTAGAAGAGAGAAGAGATGGCATCAGCAGTCGCTGGTGAAGTCAAATCTGATCATCTGGTATCTTGCGCCCTCCGGGTGGGGAGGGTTCAGTGACGTGACGTCACTTACTGAAGACCTGTGCTGGAGCACAGGGTGACAGCGGCCGTCTCTTACTCTCTGTAGCACGCCCTAAAGGTCAACAAGGCTCCCACAGCTTTAGCAAGGCCGTGATTGGTTAATACGCAATATGCACTTCCGCTCGACGAAACATAATTTTGTTTAATTTTTTTAGAAAATACTAAATAGTATTTTTGAAACATTTTGCAGATTTTAAGTTATGTACATGTATATTTCGGTCTCATTTTTTCCTGACTGTACATGTTGCACAAGTGCCGCTAAAACCTCTTCAAAGACAACGATTTCCCCATAGAAAAGTACAGAAGCAGCCCTAGTTGGGTTTACTGGGCATACACAGCTGATACGAAGTGGAGTCCATGGAAAATGCATGGCGTGCGACTGATGCGACGTCCTCTCTCTTCTAACCTCCTACTTTAACTCAGAAATCATTTGAAGAACGTTTTTTTTTTTTGGCATTTTTAAAATTGGTAAAAAACCTTAAAATAAATTTTGCATGTTTTTGTTACTTTTATAAGGCAATTGAGTTGGAAATTCACACAGTATTTGTGTATTGTATATATAAATGTCGCTCCTATAAAAGCAAAGTAAATGAAATAAATAATTATCTAGAGAAAAAAAATTCTGTTATTAAGTATAGTGTGCTTCATTTAGCATTTCAGGCGTCTTATTGTGTCAGATAATCTAACTGAATAAAATTTAAATTAAACTTAAATACTTTGAAAATTGCATGGGTAATTCGATTAAAAATTTCCGGAACACCCAATAATTTTTCAAGTCGGCGCCTATGAGTGAGTGTGTGAGAAGACATTTCCGTAGTTAGGAACAAAATTTCCAAGGCTGTGGAGACAGCGACAACAATTATTGGTACTAAGAACAAAAACCACACGAAGAAAATATCCGAACAAACCAAAACGCTGATGAAAAAAAAAAAAAAAAAGTAAGAAAGAAATGAAGATTAGCAAAGGAATCGTACCTTTTAAGGTAAAATATGCAGAATTCGATGTAATAAACTTGAACAAAAAAATATTTTCCGATTTGATTTTTTTAATAAGTACCCTTCGGGGGTTAACTACCTCCATGGGCTATAAGCAGTCGCCCATCCAGAATTTGAAGACACTTTCTCCAGGGAAAAGACAGATCCGTCATCAGCAGGCAAGCGCACCACTCACGCCTCATCGGGACTCGAACCCGGATGAGACCGGTGGCTCTCGAAAGAATAATCAGAAGTTAGATCCTCAAATCAGTCGGGCATCGTGCGGCTGATTTCGTTTCAGCAGTGTTTCTTTATTTTGATGTAGTTCATTATTTTACGTGCGTTGCTGAATTTTTTAGTTCAATTCCTTATCCTCCTTTCGTAAACAACACAGATTACCTGAGTGAGATACATAATTTAATTTATATTTTCCTTGTCTTCATGTTAAAAGTATACTTCAAAGTGCATATTATAAAACACTTTGTTTTACAAGACAAAGCGACGTTACCCATAAATGCATAATGCATGTTACGAAGCGTGACACCGACACCAAAACTTTTGTAAAACAGCAATAGTCCTCGAAGATTTAAAAACCTCATGATAGCTCCCAAGAACTAAAAAGCGTCATTCTATTTATATCATTAATCCAGTTAGTTTTGAGGCACAGAATACTACACACAACGACTGTATGTAAACATCAGCTGTTCCATTTGTTCAGGCGATCTGTATTCGCGTCGATAGACGAGCACGGGAAACGATCATGCTGTCCACTTACGATGAGGTCAAAAACTAGTGTTATGCCTTCCGCAACTAGGAACTAACTCATCAGAGTTCACGTGATACCATTCAAATATCCAGAAGTAAATTACTAAATTACTTAAGATGGCGTCTGGTTGGTTTAAGGGATCTGGCTGGTCTCAATTGGCTGATACTCAGAAAGTGCCATTCTGGTGATTTTGACTTCTGCCTGCTGAAGTACTGATAAATTTTCATAAATAACAGGAATCTAATCTATTTTTCCTATAGTTTTAAGACAGAACCCACAATTTCTTACTGGTACGACACATTTTTTGGAGTATGACGTAACTTTCACATTTTTTTCGGCAAACTATGAAATAATTCGTGTGATGCCCCTAATTCTCATACATAATTCCCGTTACCGCTGTAATTCCGTACATAAATGTGCTTTGTTACGATAGCAACAAAAAAAAAAAAAAAACGGTTTTATACAGCTTCTACTGTGACGTCATCTTATCTAAAGGATTTTGACAAGAATGTTTACATCACTTTCCAACATTTCATATTTTTTCGCTCATAAACGAATTTAGACAAACGAATACACTGTTTTAAAAATAATAATTAAACGACCTTTTACCTTTTGTTTCTTTTGTTGCTGAAAACGGGGCAGGGTGGAGGTCAATAAATATCTTAAATGAAGTTCCATGCGTATTTTTAATAACAGTATTTTGGAACTACAACTTACTTACTCACTGTAGAACTGAATATAGTAGATTCCGGTTGAATGGGCCATCGGCTAATCGGAACAGCCGTTTATTTGGGACAGTTCTTGAAAATATCCCAAATTTGGTCTTTAAATAAAACTTCGCATAACTGGGACAGCTGCTTAATTGAGCCAAAGTGTTCTAACCTCGATGTCTCTCAGTTAATCGGAATCTACTGTGTTTAATGTATAAATCGTGTTTCCCTGTATTTGCGAATGATATACAGGGTATCCGAGAATTATTGGACACATTACAAAATCATGTACAAAAAAAAACCTATGAGCATTGTCTGTTTTTCTATGTCACGTATTGATAACACCGTTTCTATATTTTTGGTTTGCAGAATTGTTATTCCCAGAATCCAATAGATGGCGCTAGGTGTGACCTAATGAAGAATGTATGAGAAATGCGCAATCAGATGTCATGTCATCCGTACAGCAGAAGGCGATGTGTGTGCTATGGCTTGCGGAATTAAAGTCTGTTATTAAAAAGTTAAGAGACGGTAACGTTTAGAGTATGGTTGTAATCCTCCGTCAACGAATTCAATTAAGCGGTGGATGAAACAGTTTAAAGAAACTGGCAATGTGGAACATTGTGGAGGAGCCGGTAGGCCTAGCGTCAGCGGTGAGACGGCTGTCCAAGTTAATGAAAGTTTCCGACGAAGCTCGTAAAGCAAGCAGAGAACTGTACATTCCGAAATCAACAATTCGAGATATCTTGCACAAGAAATTGAAGTTTCATGCTTATAAAATTCAAATAGTGTAGAAGATGCATGTAAATGATCGCACTCTGCGATACGATTTCGCTGTGGATATGCTGAATCGAGTGGAAAACGATGAAAACTTTCTCAGTACTGTAGTTTTTAGTGATGAATCCACATTTCATGTATCTGGTATTGTGAATCGTCACAACTGTACTATATAGGGCAGTGAACCGCCTCATGCTGCTATTGAACTTAAACGTGGTTTTTCCAAAAGTTAATGTGTGGTGTGCCCTATCAAAAAGAGAAGTGATTGGCCCTTTCTTCTTCTGCGAAAAAAACGTAAATGGTGACATTTACTTGGATATGGTAGAAAATTTCGCTATACCCCAGATCAAAAGATATGACGTCGTTTTCCAACAAGACGGCGCGCCTCCGCATTGGTCAACGTGTGTACGTAAATGCCTAAATAAGCATTTTCCCAACAGATTGGGCGTGGTGGTCCTATTCCGTGGCCTCCTCGCTCTCCAGATCTAACTCCATTGGATTATTTCATGTGGGGTTATGTGAAGAATCGTGTCTATCAGACGCCTTGTGCTGATTTGCAGGAACTGAAGCAACGTATCACAGCTGCTACTAATTCCATATCTTTTCAGATGCTTGCCAATACATAGCATGCAATCGAGTATCGCTTGAACGTACTATACGAGCAACCAAGGGATCTCACGTCGAAATTTATTAACTTGTGTAGTTACATTGTAAGTTAGTGGAGTCAGATCTGTTTAACGTTTTGTTTTATATAATTTTGAAATGTGTCCAATAATTCTCGGACACCCTGTATATAGTAATACCTGGGTCGGAGCTCTGTCAGTATTTCGTTTCATTTCAACATGGGAAAGGCAAAGGACTTATTAGATTTCAACAAAGGCATGATCGTTATGGCAAGATGCTTTGGTACGAGCATCTTCGAAACAGGTGACACTTTGAGCCGTCGACAAGACGTGGGCAGGCCACGCCTCACTGATGCCAGAGGTCAGCGCAGGCTATCTCATACTGTCCGCAGCAACAGGAGGGCTACTGTGGCTGACATTACCCATAATTTCAATTGTGGTGAAGGGCCCAATGTGTCCGAACATACAGTTCATCGTACGCTCTTGGATATGCGTCTGTGCAGCCTGTGCTCACACTCGTCAACGTTTCAATCACGGTGAAGGGCACAATGTGTCCGAACATAGAGTTCATCGTACGTTCTTGGATATGCGTCTCTGCAGCCTGTGCTCACATCCGTTCACACCCGTCAACGTTTCAATTACGGTGAAGGGCCCAATGTGTCCGAACATACAGTTCATCGTACGCTCTTGGATATGCGTCTCTGCAGCCTGTGCTCACAGCCGTTCACACTCGTCAACGTTTCAATTACTGTGAAGGGCCCAATGTGTACAAACATACAGTTCATTGTACGTTCTTGAGTATGCGTCTCTGCAGCCTGTGCTCACAGAAGTTCACATTCGTCAACGTTTACAGTGGGCACGTAATCTTCGACATTGGACCATAGAAGGCTGAAAAAGGGTCTCATCGTCAGACGAATCCCGTTTTCTGTTACACTATGTCGACGGACGAGCTCGTGTGCGACTTTTGCCCATGGAAGCTTTCTCACCTGGATGCACTGTGAGACGGATCCAGGCAGCTTTAAGGGAGTGTGATGGTCTGGGCAATATTTCCTTGCGGAACACTTGGACCCATTATCCCTGTAGAGCAAACTCTGACAGCTGTCATGTACCTAAACATTATGGCTGACCAAGTACACCCCTTTATGGCCAACTGTATTCCCTGGCGGAGATAGTATCTTTCAACAAAACAATGCTCCATGCCACACTGCGGAGAAGGTTCAGGAATGGTTCCAAGAACATGAAGTGGAATTCCATTTATTGCCATGGCCCTTGAATTCTCCGGACATGAATCTTATCGAGCATTTGTGGTTTGAGTTAGAAAAACGGGTAAGAGCAGCATCACCCCAACCACATAATTTGCGGGAACTGCGGGATCTTCTGTTGTTAATCACGGTGCCAAATGTCAAGAGACACCTACCAACATCTCGTTGAATCTATGTCTCATCGGGTGAGAGCTCTTTTGGCAGCGAGAGGAGGACTTACATCATACGTAGGTCTTCCTCTCGCTGCCAAAAGAGCTCTGCTCGTATTAGGTATATAGGTGGTTTTAATGTTTTGGCTGATCTGTGTGTGTGTATACAGTGAAACCTGTCTTTGCGGTCACTCGCATTCCACGGTCACCTACGAAAGCGGGCAGTTTCGTGTGGCGAGGATGCTGTCACCGATCGAAACAATGCATAAGAGACCTTTATTTGGCGGCCACTTTTTAATCGCATAAGAGAATATACCTGCATTTCGCTGTCACCAATATGCAGAACTTACATAAAAGTCTTGCTTGTAAAGTTCTAAAAAGATAATGAATAGCCCGTGAGTTTAAAAATATGAAACACCTGTTTCTTTTTCTCTCTCTCTCTCTCTCTCTCTCTCTGTCACCACCATTCACGAGCTTGTAAATGATGAACGGTCCTTGGGGTCTGTCAAGTTCTTAGAATTTTTTTTTTTTTTTGCAGACGGTATGGTTTTCTGTTAATTAGGGAACGCATATTCGATCTTTATTTGTCCTAAACTGGATCGGTTAGCCCACGGAGTACTTCATTCCTCTCTTCCCAACCTTCTCATATAGCGGCCGTATTGTTTGACAGGTTTGGTAGTCTGCTTCAGTTGGCAAAAGAACGCGTAGGCTTTAAGAAAGAAAAAGCAGGGGAGGGTGTGGAAGTGGCTTCAAAAACTTAACCGCAGTAGTACTGCTATTGCGTTCGGCATCTCTATACTTTCCATTTCCTAAGGAGAACATGTGGTAGGCCCAATTTATGACAACGTACGTATGTTCTGAACGCCTTACCCCACTTCTCAGTTTTGTTTCTAGTTCTTAGTAAACGATTTAGTGAATAACATTCTTAAATGACAGGGAAAAAAGAAAACGCACTTTCAGCAGGCTGCGTTAAAAAAGGGGTATTTTTATTTTATTTTCAAGTAGAGATGGCCGATATTTTCGCAAAATAAACCAATCTGTTTGGCGGTCACCTGTTAAGACAGTAATTTTTTCACAGAACCGCTGATCACCTTGCTAGACAAGTTTTACTATATACACTCACGGACAATAAAATTTGCGCACCAAGAAGAAAGCATCGGATTGAACTGAAATTTTATGGACGTAATGATACAGATGAATGATACACTTGATGGCAAAACACACAGCTGCAGGAAAATTACAGAGGGATCTGGGGCACGCAGTCTGGTCATCTTCAATAGCGCGTCACACCGCCTCGTGCGGCGATACATGCTGCAGTAAGGTCCGGCATAGAGGCGAACAGACGCCTGATGTTGTCTTGCGGCAGACTGGCCCACCACGTGCTGGACGGTGTGCTCCAGATGCCGGATAGTGCGGCACAGCGGCAGCAAGCGTTTCAACTGGTCCCACACATGCTCGATAAGAGAAATGTCCGAGGGGTGGGCAGGCCATTGAAGTGTCTGGACATGACGTAGGCAGTCCTGGGCAACCCGATCCGTGTGAGGGAGAGCATTATCCTGTTGGTATAGCGCACCTGGAATCCCGGCCAGGAATGAGAGCACATGGGGTCGTAGGATCTCATCCACATACCGCTGACCCGTCAGTGATCCACGTCCCACTACTACTAGAACTGATAGGCTATCGTAGGCAATGGCTCCCCAGACCATAATGCCTGCAATAGGGAAGGTGTGGCGCTCGATAGCGAGGTTGGGATTGTGTTGTTGACCCGGGGACCTCCACACCTGGACACGATTATCATCTGTCCCCAAAACGAAGCGGCACTCTTCGCTAAGCACCACACGTCTTGGTGACGGATCACCACACCTCTAGGTGACGGATCACTTTGTCCGTGTTCATTTCGTCCACGTTCACTTCGTCCAGTTCATTTCGTTCAACGTTCACTTTGTCCACTGTTCACTTCGTCCAACGTTCACTTCGTTAACTGTTCATTTCGTCCACCGTTCATTTCGTCCCCCGCTCACTTTGTCCACATTCATTTCGTCCTCAGAATGAATGGAATACCGTGGACATTTTCTGTTTTCATGGAGTTTTTGTTATAGGCAGAAGAAAAGGCCGGCGGACATTGCTTGCATGCGATTTTTTTTATTCTTTCTTGATTAAAATATATCGATTTTAAATGTTATTTAGAGTAAAATAAGGAACTTAACTTTTAAGAGCTTTTTAACTTTTTTTGTGTGGTACGATGTCAATCACTACAGCATGATTCACGCTATGTTCGGAAAAAGACTATAAGGTGGGATTTTTTTAATAACGCTGCACTTTTACTTAGAACACTAAATACTGCATTTACATAAGATGTCAAGTTATTAATATTTCTCTTTTACTTACTTAGGCACTAAATACTAAGTACTATGCCTCATGCGTAAGCCCTTTTGACAGTTTTTATTCTGCACATGTCATATTCAAAACGTTTACATATCCATTCAAGGTAATCATATTTTGCTTTTACTGTGGCACGAAATATTAATTCATAATCTTTAGACTTAGGCCGTCCCAACAGTTTTTATTCTACGGATGTCATATTCATAACGTTTACCTATCAACTCAAGGTAAAAATATTGTGTTTTTACTTAGGCACCAAACATTAATTTACTGGCCTTAGGCCTAGGCGGTTTAACAGTTTTTAATCCGCCGATCTCATGTTTATAACGTTTACATGACATAAAAATTTTGTAATATTCCGCTTTTACTTAGGCACTGAAAATTAATTCATAGGCCTTAGGCCTAAGACCTTTTAACTGTGTTTCTTATACCGATGTCCTAGGCCCTAGTAATTAAAATTTTATGCCTAAGTAAAAGATCAATATTAATAACTTGACATGTTATGCAAATGCTATGGACATTTAGTGTAATGGATTAAAAACTGTTAAAAAGGCCTAGGTTTAATAATTAATGTTTGTAGCCAAAGAAAAGGTGCAACATTAATAACTTGACTTGATACGTAAACATTATGAATATGACATCCGTACAATAAATACTGTAAAAAACGCCTAGGCCTAGGGCCCATGAAATAATATTTAGTGCCTGAGCAAATGCGCAGTATTATTACCTTGATTTGATATGTAAATATTAAGAATATGACGTGATTAGAATAAAAACTGAAAAAAGCCTAGGGCATATGAAATAATATTTAGTGCCTAAGTAAAAGCGCAATATTATTACCTTGAGTTGATAGGTAAACGTTATGAATATGGCATCCGTAGAATAAAAACTGTTAGAACGGCCTAAGCCTAGGGATTATGAATTAATATTTCGTGCCTCAGTAAAAGCACAATATTATTACCTTGAGTGGATACGTAAACGTTTTGAATATGACATCGGCAGAAAAAAGACTGTCAAAAGGGCCTACGCATGAGGCATAGTAATTAGTATTTAGTCCCTAATTAAGTAAAATAGAAATATTATGCATCTTATGTAAATATTTAGTGCCTAAGTAAAACTGCAGCGTTATTAAAAAAGCCCACCTTATAGTCCTTTTCCGAACATAGCGTGAGTCATGCTGTAGTGATTGACATCGTACCATACAAAAGAGTTAAAAAGCTCTTCAAAGTTAAGTTCCTTGTTTTACTTTAAATAACATTTAAAATAGTTATATTTTAACCGAGAGTCTCAGACAGGAAAAAAAAACAGCATGCAAGCAATGTCCACTGACCTTTTCTTCTGCCTTTAACAAAAACCATGAAAACAAAATATTTCCACGGTAGGCTATTCTATTCATTCTGAGGACGAAATGAACGTGGACATAGTGAACGGTGGACGAAATGAACAGTGGACAAAGTGAACACTAGATTAAGTGAACAGCGGACGAAGTGAACAGTGGACAAAATGAACGTTGGACGAAATGAACTGGACGAAGTGATAGGGAACCGCTAGTCTATGGCTTTCCACGTCGCTCTGGCCTGGCACCGCTGCACACGGAGCCGGCGATGTTCCGGTGTTAATGGCTGCACACGTAAGGGGCGCTGAGATCGCAGATTCGCTTCCACGAGGCGCCGGGAGGTGGTCCGTGGACACACAGGAGCCACTACATCTGCCTGTATAGTGGACCGCGTCCCCGTGGGATTCGTCCGTGACTGACGCATGATCCGTCGATCCTCTCTTCTGTGGGTTCTCCTGGTCCATCCGAAGCAGCTCCGCCATGTGGCAGTGCCGTCACGTGTCCACTGCTCCCAACACAGTCGGACGGTATGGTCAGAACGATTCCCGTGGCGGGCTATACGGCGCGCCGACCACACTGCGGTTTTCAGCCCGATGATCAGGCCTCTCTCAAAGTCCGTAAGTTTCGTAAATCGACGTCTTTGGCGTCTACCCGCAAGCACGAACCGGCATTCTTTGTCACTCTGTATTCTTGCTTGCGTAGGCCGGTGCTTTTCGCTTTCATGGGGCATCGACTACACGCCGGTTTATAAGGCTGCCGGTTCGTGCTTGCGGCTCCATCACAGGGTGTGCGGTCATGCGCAATCGCACCAAACGTGGATCATTTGCATAACAGCATGCACTCTAGCTATTTGCAAAGTTTCGCGGTTGTAGCATGTTTTCTTCTAGGTGCGCAAATTTTATTGTCCGTGAGTATATATATAAAAACATTTAAATATAAACATCCAATAACAAAGAACGAAAGACCTAGGGATATCTCATGGGGAGGGTCAGAGCCCCTGGGCCATCTCTAATGAGTGTACCACTGCAGTGTATTCTGTTTAATTTCATCCAACGCTTTCGATAAATCACAGAAATATACGCAGCGTCAGTTAATCAGAATCTTGATTCCTGTGTAAGGTGTTTAGTAATTTTAAGATAGCTTGTTGTCTAAATTTATTTTTATGAAATCCACATTGATTATAATGCAGTGTACGGTAAGACTTCTGTAATTCGAATCTCCAAGGGAACGGTAAGACGTTTCGAATGATAGGAAATTCGAGTTGCAGAACAAATGTTCCAGGATATTAAAAAATGTTAAATTTTCCTAAATCAACGATCCTTTACCGTTTCCCATTGATATGACCCTCTTTATGTAATAATATGGAAATTTTTATATACGAAGAAACAAGCTAAGACCCAGAAAAAGAGCACGTGGAAGATGGGTAGATAAAATTCGGAAGCATGCTGCGCAGTGACTTGGAACAGACCGGTTCAAGAAAGAAAGTTGCACTGGACACTTCCGTGGATTGATAATTGTTTTTGATTATGACGGCGATGATAGCAATTTTTTGTACTTACACTGTAAAAAATAAGTAGTGTGAATTCACGAAAAACTCCTGAAAATATTGTCGAGAAAAGTTGCCGGTAGGTGTCCGTGTTTTAACGAAATTTCCGTTTTTAAAAGTTCCTATTTCTTTTAACTTCAGTATTTCGATATTTCGACATATTTTCTGTAGTAGTAATTCCGTTTATTTCCGAAAATTCAGTTTCGAGTTTTTTCTCATTTACACAGAAATTTTAGTAAAATCGAGAATTCTGAATTTTTCCTCATTTACACAGACATTTTAGTAAAATCGAGAATTCTGAATTTTCCCAGAAATTATTTGTCTTTGGTGGGTTTCGATCCGAGGGTAGCTAGGTTAGCTGAGCAGAAGCCGCGCGTGCTACCGTTGAGCTAGAAAGCGAACGGAAGTATTCGTCACGTACAAGGTAGAACTCTAATGGCTCGACAATAAAACATTTTCGTTACTAACGCGGGTGAAGTTTTCATTTTGTTTTATATTGGAACTTATCATTTTTCTGAATAGGTTTGCAAGAATTTTATTTTTTCTGTAGGAGGACTTATAACAAATCATGTATTTTTTTCATGGTGATTTTTCAAAGCAACAGCATGCTTTGGAACTTGAGAGCTTTTTAAACTGACAATGACATACAATAATTTTAAGAAAACGTGAAATGTACTGTTTGATAGTATTATTTCGCAGAACTCGGAAATATAAAATTTTCCTTTGATAGCTTTAATAGCTTTTTTTAAGGGGTCGACTGACTGATGTACAGACATCACCAATCGCCTGCATAATAAACTACTGTTTGTGAAAATTGCAACACCATGAAGGAATGATGGCAACCCCCTGAAACTTACAGGATATGCAGAGCCGGGTAGGACATGCAAATGATTAGAAGTGCAGAGTCAATGCGCACGTCTGGGCCTGGCAGCGCCCTCTGAACAGTCGAGTGAGGGGTATAAAGAGAGGGCTGTTTAGGATACACACCAGTAGTGCATCGCGGACAGCGAGTTGTAAAAGGGTCTCCAGGATTCAATAACGCTTCCGCGACGACGAAGGGCGCGATATCACCATTCGACAGAGTTCGAATGGCGCCGAACGATCGGTCTGCGTGAAGGTGCATTTTCGTATCGCGACACTGCGGCTCGGACGGGACATGACGCCACGACAGTGACGCACGTGTGGCGACAGTGGACCCAGAAGAACCAAGTGCATCGACAATCCGGCAGTGGGCCGAGAAGTGTGACGACACCGCGGGATGACCGACACCGCATCCACATGGCAGTGTCGAACCGTTCCGCACCTTCGCAAGTGTTAACAGTGGAGCACTGCGACAGGTGTGGCATTGTCTGCCTCCACAGTTCGGCCCTGTCTGCTGCACAGAGGACTGGTTGCACGCATCCCTTTGCGGCGGATTCCTTTGACCCTGAACCATGGTTGAGATCTGGAGATTGTGGGGGGCCACCTAAGCAAAGTAAACTCACCGACATGATCATGAAGCCAATCCTGTACAATACGAGCACTATGGCAGGACGCATTATCTTGTTGAAAGTAGCCATCGCCTCAGGCTGGAATGGGGTTTTCAATGCAGACAATGAAGTGCTGAATGGCAACATGTCGTGTTTTCGGACGAGTCTCGATTCAACTTGGACTGCCATGATGGCCGCATTTGCATTAGACGGTATTGTGGTGAGCGCCATCTTCCAGAATGCATTGTCGAGCGGTATACAGGCCTAACGCCAAGTGTGATGGTGTGGGGTGCCATTGGGTACCATTCGTATTCTCTGCTGCTACGACTTGAGGGCGATATCAACAGTGACCGCTACATCAGAGAATTTGTACATGCATAAGTCACACCCGTCATTCAGAGCTCTCCTAGCGCTATATTCCAACAGGACAATGCCCGACCACACGTTGCCCTCTTCGCAGCACAGCAGATACCGCTTCTTTCCTGGCCTGCACGTTCTCCAAACATGTCGCCCATCGAACATGTCTGTGATATGGTCACTCGGCAATTGGACCATCAAAGTCCTCCAGCGTCAATACGAATGATCTGTGTATTCGCATATATGCCACCTGGCAAGCAATTACCAAGAACACCATCCAACACTTTTTCGATTCAATGCTACACCGTTTAGAAGCTTTTATAGCAGCTCGCGGAGGCTTCACAAGATACGGATTTTGGGAGGAAAAAATTGTTGTATTGTTATGAAAATTAAATCACTTATGTACAGTTATATCACTAATGTGTGGTATAAATTTCATTTGAATCGCATGGTTTCTTCTTGGTGCTGAAATTTTCACAAATAGTAGTGTAGTTTAAGTACCAGGTTTCTTACGTTAACATACACTATGTTGACAAAAGTAACAGGACACTCCTTCAGAAGCAAATGCTGCGTCGTTAAGATGCGCAGGTACAGCTGCAAACGGTGCAAAACAAGCCTGCAGCTGACCGCGATCATATCGCACTGTGAGGTTGAGTAAAAATGACGCGGCGGGAGAGAACTGACTTTGAGAAAGGAAAGATTGTTGGGTGTTATATTAGTGGGTTGTCCATAAGCAAAACCGAGAGGCGTTTAAACATACCAAGTCAACTGTTTTGGATGTACTGAATAAGTGGAAGACACATGGCGTACCTGAAGCAGCAAAACGTACCGGCAGACCAAAGAAAATCAGTGATTGAGGACGTCGAAGCCTCAGGAGAGTCGTTACAGCTAATCGACGGAGTACTCCACAAGACCTCAGTGTACAGGTGAGTAACGATGCTGGAACCTCCGTATGTACACGTACCATTCGCAGAGAACTTCATTCCATGGTTTACTGTGGTCGTGCGGCTGCTCATAAGCCTTTCATCTCCACTCGGAATGCTACTCCTCGTTTAGCATGGTGTAAAGAACATTTATCGTGGACCGTAGGTCAATGGAAACGGGTCCTATGGACTGATGAATCCAGATACACGATCCATTAGTCTGATGGCCGTGTGTGGGTATGGTGGCAACCGGGGGAACGCTATTTACCATAGTGTACTGTTCCTACGGTCAAGTTTGGAGCTGGCAGTATACTCGTGTGGGGGTGTTTTTCGTGGTATGGTTCCGGCCCATTGGTTATCGTGGACAAACCTGTTAACCAGTACGTCTACCTCGATATTCTGGAGAATTATGCCCTACCAACTCTGTGGCAATACTATGGAATCGAGCCTTGTTGGTACCAGCAGGATAATGCACCGAGCCATAAAGCATGGACTGTTACGGCGTGGTCTGACAATAATTCCGTATCGTGTGTGGACTGGCCAGCACAGAGCCCTGATCTTAATCCCATAGAGCACCTATGGGATGAATTAGAGCGACGCATAAGAAGTTTGGAGCCAAGGCCTACTACTAAGCAACAGTTAGCGACAGCATTATGTTCTAAATGGAAGCGCATATCTATCGGTGTTCCAACACCTTATCGAAAGCATGTCTCGAAGGGTCTGTGCATGCATTAAGGCCAAAGGTGGACCGACACCGTACTAATATTTATGTCAATAAATGCTATGTTGAGTTCCTCTTCTACGTGTCCGGTGACTTTTGTCAGTGTAGTGTATATAGTATGTATAGCTAGAACGCAAAATGGGGTAAAGGAGAAAAAATATCCGGTACCACAATAACAAAATTGCATGCCATATGCTATCCACAATATCCGATCTCGCTACAGAACTTTAAAATGAGATCCTCCAACAGACGATTGAAATTTAATCGTTAATCAAAGCTCAAGTATCCCCGCGAATAGCTCCTATTACCAGAAATTTTCTGTCATAACAGAGTTTTTCCGTTAATATACGAAAGGGATTGCAGAAAGTTTGCTGAAAATTTAGGACCTCCTGTTAACACATCTTAAAAACGACAATTTAACGTCGATATAAGAAAGGAATTGCGGAAAAGTTTCTGAAAATTCAGAATTTTTCTAGCTTACCAAAAATCCGTGAAATGCGGTTTTTCACCTCGTCATTTCACGGAAAAGGTTGTATCGGGAATATGTTTCGTTAATTCCTGTAAAGAATCACGGAAAATGGCCCCATAAATTTCAGAAATTTGTTTACAGTGTATAATCTTCACGGTATTTGGGAACCAGCTGAATGATCAGGAAATTACTATTGGTGACTTTCAAAAAGATGTTGCTACATGTCACTCCTCCAGCAAGAGCTTAGCAGAAATTCCCAGTTTCTTTTAGCACAGAGTTATTTTGAAAGGTCTGTGTCTCCAAGATCACCTAACACCGTCCCCCCCTGCCCGCGGGATTTCTTTCTCTGAGGCTATTTGAAAGTAAAGGTGTGGGCCAACAAACCAAGATTTCAAAAGGACATCAGGAGTGAACTTCTACTATCAACTTCGGTATGTTACTGCGAACATTCAACAATATGGACCATCGGGTGAATACGTGTCTGAATGCTGCTGGTGATACGTGTAGCATCTTTTCTTGGACAACTTTATTTGTCATGGATGGACCAAAGTATATTTCTATTGCATATCGTTCGATTCTGATTTTTTATTTTCTCGGAGTTTAACGACCACCGCAAGCAAATCGTAAGACTATAAGTAGTCGCTCGTCCGCAATTCAAGGACACTGGTTCCAGGGAAGAGGGACAACCTGTGCCGTAAGGCAAAAACACAACCCATATCTCATCCGGAATTCGAACCCGGGCCCATCTTGAACGAATCAGAAGCCAGCTCTTCAGACCTCTCGGCCACTAGTGTGACTATTCAATTCTGTTTGTGCCCTCATATGTTGGTTGTTATACTCTGAGTGGCCAGTTTATTATGACCACCTGACAGTTTTAAGCAAATGAGCTATGGCTGCACGCTGTTGCCGCCAGAGGGCGAGGCTAGTATAAAAAGGGAAAGCTTGGTGCTTGCGACAGTAGTAGAAGTGATTTTTGGGAGACGAGATGGGTAAAAAATACGATTTGACGGACTTTCAACGTGGGATTATTGTAGGAGCTCGGAGCCATGGAGCGAGTATCACCGAAACCGCCGCATTCGTGAAATGTTCCAGAGCAGCTGTTGTTAAAGTGTTTAAAGACTGGACTGTCAGCCAAAAAACTGGGTAAACTGGGTCTCTACGTGCAGCGTGTGGTCGTCATCGACTAGTGACTGCTCGGGCGGAACGGAGAGTGTCCAGACTGGTAACAGACAACAGAAGGGCAACAGTGCAGCAAATTACAGACCATCTTAATCAAGGATCCCTCAAATGATCTCTGCACACACTGTTCGCCGTACACTGCATCGGATGGGATGTGGCAGCTGAAGGCCTGTTCGAACACCTTTGCTCCCTTAAGTCTCCAGTTCGCACAGGAGCACAAGGATTGGACAGTCGATAATTGGAAACAAATTATGTGGTCCGATGAATCACGTTTTCAGTTGCACCATGCGGATGACTGAGTGAGAATTTGGCGGAAACAGCGCGAAAGCATGGACCCCAAATGCATTGCTACAACCCTTCAAGCTGGTGGAGGTAACGTTATGGTTTGGGGAATGTTTTCCTGGCATGCTTTGGGCCCTTTAATTCGTGTTGATCAACGTCTGACTGGCACATCATATCTAAACATCGTTCCGGACCAAGTGCATCCTGTCATGTGGATGGTTAATCCAAATGGCGATGGCTACTTTCAACAAGATAATGCGTCCTGCCATACTGCTCGTATTGTACAGGATTGGCTTCAGGATCATGTCGGTGAGTTTACTTTGCTTAGGTGGCCCCCACAATCTCCAGATCTCAACCGCATTGAGAATTTGTGGGATGAAGTCGAACGAGCCATCAAACAGCTGGATCCACAACCCTGCAATCTCACACTCCTGGAAAGTGCTATTCATCAAGCATGTTCTTAGATTCCACAAACCACCTAGCAACATCTCGTGGAGTCCATGCCACGAAGAATCGACGCAGTATTAAAGGCAAAAGGTGGCCCAACGAAGTACGGAGGGGGTGGTCATAATAAAGTGGCCACTCAGTGTATAAAATGAGTGTTCAGGCCTCAGTGAATCACCCTGCATTTGCAAAAGTATCTTCGATTCTGAAAGTCCTTTTTTGGTAGGATATCCTTTGTTGTGAAAAACACTTCGCTTACAAGTTATGATCTTTCGTGAAGCATATATGAAAACCGGAATTTGTCGGGTTTCGAACCTGCGTCTCCACGTTTCGGAGTGCGTTGCTCTAACCGACTACGCTTCACCGACGGAGTATGTCGCTGCATATTTGTCGTTTTGACACGTGCTTCACCTCTGCAATGCGTCACATCATCTCCCTCTTAATTTTTTATTTTAAGTGAAGAAGGATCCTTTCATTAATTCCAGACGATGTGTGGAACAAACATCACACATTTTTCGAATAATCCAATGGCCAGTAGATCCATGTTTATGTTCGGGTGCCAATATGAAAATAGTAATTTGTCGAAACCGTGTCTCCTCGCTCTGAAGCGATTTGCTCTAACCGATTAAGCTATACCGACAGAATGTATTGCTGCAGATTTGTCGTCTTGACACGTGCTTCGCCTTTGTAATACATCACACATATTTCTGCTGCAGTTGGGTGTAAGTAGCTATTTCTAATCGTGGATGTTTCACTAATTCTAGAAATATCGTTGAAAAAAAACTTTTGTAACTGTTTCCATTTCATATAAAAAACACAGCGCACGTTGTGTTGTAACGTACCAGGAGATGTGACGTACCTGCCAGGAGGACGCACATGACTTAAAGGCAGATAGGAATCAGAATACATGTCCGCGTAGCTTAATTGGTAGAGCAACTTATTCCGGAATGAGTGGACCCGGGTTTGAACCCCGGCGCGGATAAAAATGACGGAGAAATTCACTTCGTTATAATGGCGCCCGAACTATCCGGATGACCCGACCGTTCAAAATCTCGCATTGGTGTGATGTTATTTCCACACCGCGAGATAGGAAAAATAAGAGAATCCTTTCTCCAGCACTTCGAAAAAAAAAAAAAAAAAAAAAAAAAGGGGAAGATGATGTAACGTACCAGGAGATGTGACGTACCTGCCAGGAGGACGCACATGACTTAAAGGCAGATAGGAATCAGAATACATGTCCGCGTAGCTTAATTGGTAGAGCAACTTATTCCGGAATGAGTGGACCCGGGTTCGAACCCCGGCGCGGATAAAAATGACGGAGAAATTCACTTCGTTATAGTGTATTTTAAATAATGAGCAGTTTTTCTGCTGAGGAGCGTAAATAATTTTCTTTTCTCTGATATTCTTGTTTTCTAATAATCTGCTTTGAAAATTTTTTCGTGTCGGAAAGAATTCGGAAGACATGTACATTACACCCGAAAATTCGGTGCAATAACCCGTCTCTCTCTCTCTCTCTCTCCAACTCCCTTTCTGTCTCTCTCCCCCTCTCTCTCATTCTCTCATTCTGTCTCTCCCTCTCTCTTTCTGTCTCTCCCCCATCTCACTCCCAATCTCTCTCTCCTTCTGTCCCTCTCTCCCTCTCTTTCTTTGTCTCTCTCTCCCTTTTTCTGACTCTCTCTCTCTCTCTCTCTCTCTCTCTCTCTCTATATATATATATATATATATATATATATATATATATCCCTCCCCCTCTCTCCAATCAACTTAGAAATAACAAAAATCGTGTTACTTGAACAGTCTCTTTAATGAAGGTTATAACAAATGAAATTCACGTTCGCATCCTGATTCTCTCACGTTCGTCCCACCAGCCCCGTCGCTGGCAAAATTATTGAAAGTGCGACGCATGGATTTTATTTGGGAATTCTGAACTCGATGTGTTGATCTTTATATAATAGTTTCTTGGACAACTGCTGAGATTCGAACAAAGTAAGAAAATTTACTTCGTTCTTGTACAGATAACATCTAATTTGCTTTTCATGAATAAAGACTTTTAGAAAAATTAGTAAACACGAATACGAAGAATAAAATTATGCTTATAAGCACGTAAGCAAAAGATGAATCTATTGAAATTAAACAAAAGAAATTTTATTATTTAAGAAAGGTTTGGAGCTAGTACTGCCGTTAGACTTCTACAATCAGAGGCATATTATGAGCCTCACAAGCTTGCGACATTCTGAAGAACGCACGCAGAGGTCGTCTCACAAAAATGAACTATTTCAGCGTGACATGCACGCGCGCACACACACACACACACACACAAGAAATTAGGAGGAGAGAGAATCCCTTTCTAGGTGGCAAAAACAAAAGCTCTATACGGTTACCTGTAATTTCATTTGTCGAGCAAGCTGAACTGCCTAGTTGGGAAAACTTCGCCTGATCAGTGAGCTGCTTTGCTGGGAAGCTAGACAGCACTCTCTACTATCTTGCGCGGAGGCGAGTAAAACATTCAACAAGCATTCTCTCTTCAGCACTGCAGAAGCAGTTACCTGCACAGAATTCTGTTACTCCGTTTTTTTCTTTTCGTATACTCAGTAACAATCTCACACAAAAAATTTGAAAGTAAAAAAAAAACTAAAACTGCAGTGGGAGATAAAAGCTATTCTTTTCGTTTGTCTTGACTACTAATGCATTCAAGATTTTAAATTTCTTTACATGGGAATCAAACCTTTTAGGTACGGTAGAGTTATTAATAAAAGGCAGCATTCTTTAGCGCTTACTTTAACAAGAATTTTCAAATTTAGTTCACAAAAAGCATTGCAGAATTAGACAAAGCGAATGTATTTGGTAATTAGGAGGCATGTTAGATAGGTAAAACACATTAGATGGTGAAATCGACAGGTGCGTGAATTTGGCTTTGAATTTCACAGCTGATTTACGAGGATTTCACAGGACAGATAATTTGTCAAAAATGTCCAAAATAGCTGTATATAAAGTCCGTTCTCTGATGTATGGCACTCATGGGCGCCCATAGCTTAGTTTTCAGGAGGGGGGCAAGCAGAAATTGTAATTGCGAATAACATATACAAACACCATAAACAAATTTCCACTGTGCCTTCTTATCTAATCGCTTTTACCACACTCTCAACACACAAATTTAATTGGAAAATTAAAACTTTGTAAAACGCATTCGTTTCTCGCGCACGATAAAATCTATGTGTGTTTTTTCTTATTTGTTATTTCAAATTTGTAAATTATCGCATTTCTTATTAGTACATAGTAATCTATCAACACTAACGGATTTTATTGTGCGCTACAAACGTTTTTCAATTTGCATATTCCGTGTACTCTTCGTTAAAATTTTGTAAATTATCAAAGTTTAGCACGAACTATTGTTTCTAAGGTAACATTTCGTTGCGTTTCTGTCTTCAGAAACATTCACTCGATCACATGAAATAAATCAGGGTTTTCTTCTTCACTTTAGAGTTGGTGAACGGCTTCATGCATTACTTTAAACAGCTTGTACTTTTCGTGTGACGAGCTAAAGGGATTTTTGTCGTACGCAGCAGTAAAACGTGACTTAGCAGTGCTTTGAAAGGAAAAAATAGAAAACAGTGGTGATATTATAGACTACATCTATAAATGTACATGATATTTTTCTTTTCGCCAGAAGGCTTTAAAAGTGTTAGCGTGCCTATATTGTTAGGTACGTAATTCGATGGGAACGCAATCAGAAGGGTAACACAAGATGGCTACCGCTCAGAGCGTCGGCTTCAGAGCTTTACGTAGGGCTTGCTTGTTATGCTCCCTATCCTTATTCTATCCTCCTTGGTCTTAACATTACAAGAAATCCGTCCACAGAGGGTGCAGGTCACATGAAACAGTATCATTGCATGCGGAAGTCGTTGTGAGGATTTCAACTGATTCTCTTTAGACGGTCTCAAAGTGAGTGCATGGTGTATGGTGCTATCTGTTTATAACTTGTCCATTGCGGTATTGCGTTTCTTAGGCAAACTTCTCTGGAGAGGGCAGAGTTGAGGGCCTCGTTTCTCACGTTCCTTTTGTGCTCTTTTACTCTGGTACCAAATGATCTTTTTGTCATCCCTATGTAACACTTTTGCGTCCCGTCGGGATATTCTAGTGGAATGGAGTAAACACCAGCTTTTTGGTCAAGGCAAACTTCTCTCATGGGGGAGAGCATATTCATAACTGAGGTAGCTGTTTTAATGCCGATGTCCATTCCTAGTTTCTTCAAGCCATTTTTTATCACAAATGTGAAGCCGGGTATGTACGGTTGAGATCCTATAAAGCCTAGATGGCGCTTGAGGATCGGTGAATTAATGTCGTTATGTACTTTATCAAGAATCGAAGTTAAGAGTTCTCTCCTAAAACCAACAGAAGCTGCTTCATTAAAGATGCTTCTAATTTCTATTTCTTTGGCTTCATTATCTGAAGAAAACTGGATTGCTCTTCTTAGACGGGTTCGAAATACGCTGGTTTTATATTCCCAAGTTGAAAATGTGTCAGCTGCAGGAAAATTTGGAACTGCACACGGTTTATAAAATACACTAGTGTGTAAATTTCCATTTTCTGATCTGTGTAGAAGCACGTCAAGATACGGTAATTTACTTGTATTTTCAAGTTCCATAGTGAAGTTGATAGAGGTATGTATTCCGTTAATCATGCTCAGGAAAGAGTCTAGAGAATTTCTACCATGATGCCAGACGAAAAATTAGGCATCTGCATATCTGTACCATGTTGAAGGTATTGGTACAGGGTCATTTAGAATTTTATTCTCGAGAGGGCGCAGCACTGCTTTCGCAAGAACTGCAGCCAGAGGAGAACCTATTGGTGCGCCTACGGTTTGCTTGTAAATATTTCCGAGGAATGTGAAAAAGTTGTAATTTGTCGCTAGGTTTAGCAGGCTATTAATGGCATCAATCGTTTCCTGGAGGAATTTGTTTGAGCTCCTTACGGATTCCATAATGTTGGACTTTGCTTCCTCTACGGGAATTGATGGATACAGGGAGATGGCATCAAAACTTCCCATGATATCAGTGCTTTGTATTTTTACTGAGGCAGATTTCTTAATGAAGTCAGATGTGCTGTTTAGTACGTAATCTGAGTTCGGCAGGAATTCTTTCAGGAAAACAACTAACTTCTTTTCTATGAAGTACGTCGGCGATCCTCGTTTTCCCGCATTAGGTATTATAGGGAATCCTTGCTCATGGTGTTTTAGACGGGCGAACAGATAAGGCATGTGCGTTCCTGGGGGTACTCTAACGGCTTCCTTCAAAGCTGGTGGTAGAGCTTGCATTTTTGAACTTTAAGAATCATAGAATTTAGAGGATTTTTTTTATCGAAGACCTAATAAACTGCATTAGCTTATCATTGTAGTTGCTAGAATACATAATGCTAATTTGCCCAGACTTATCAGTAAGCGTGAAAATTTTGTTTGTGTCCTTTTTGAGTTTTTTTAAGTCTTTTTTTATGTTTGTGTCCTTTTTAAGTCTTTTTTTATGTTTGTGTCCTTTTTAAGTCTTTTTTATGTTTGTGTCCTTTTTAAGTCTTTGTTTATGCCCCAGTTTTGTTTAGAAGGTCTTAGTTGGTAAAGCTTTGAAATAGCTAACACTCTCAGTTTAATTCTATGGGCTTCTGGGATTTTAGCCAAAATACTTTCAATAACTGGTATTAAAGCTTTCACGGATTGATTCTTATAAAAGCAAAATTTTGGCTTTCACCTTTGCACTCTAATTAGTTTCCGCTTCCATCGACATCTTACTCGATAATATGGGGCTGATTTTAGTGTTTGCATCGCAAAACGGTCCCAATTTGGTTCTCAACATGTCAGTGTTTTCTTACCAAAATGGTGAAATCTTGTTATTTGAATGCCAAAACGTGTTAATTCGGAAGTCTGGTTTCGATCGATCACTATAGGCCTACTTTCTTATACTGTATATATAAGAAAGTAAAAAGGGGAGAAGCGGAATTGGTGGGAGGGGGAGGTATTGAAGACTTTAAAGACACCGCGCGTTCCTGTACTTGTTCAGTTAGCACTACACCACTCTTAACCATGGCCACTCAGCTTCCCATTTGCATCAAAGAAGAGCAGCGTTCAGTCATGACAGTACCCGGGGAGGGGGGATCTTACGGACCCCCCAAAATCCCAATCAATTTTTCGCAATTGAATTTCAACAAATAATGTTTTTGTTTTTTCTTTGGCTTTATACGTCCATTGGGGAGAACATTCTCTACATTTGGCACTAGGGGATTCTTGTACAATTTCATGTATATGAAACTGTATAGGCACAATTTAGTCTGTTGGAACTTTTTTTAGCTCATCTGCGAAAAATAACGAAGTTCTCAAAGGTTTCATCAAACAAGTACTACCAACTTCCATGCACAGGACGTTAATATCAGTGTGCGAAACACGTTCGATTTACAAGCATGAAGCTTTATTGAGATTCAAGAAATCTATGTTGCAATATAGTTCTATCGTTACAAAATTTGCAAGATATAAAAAAACGCAAATCCTCCCGAAAATCTTATCAGCTATTAAGTTATATTAATCCCAAGGCCAGTTTGTAGTCACACTTTGCACACTTGACCTTGTATTTTCGTGGACATTACCGCTGTCGAAAACTTTTCAAAACGTTGACTGTGATTTGACGACATCACTGGAACATATTGATCTCGTGGTAACTTCCCTCGACCATCTAAGAAGTAACGCCATCGATAAATTCAGTGTTGTTTTTAATGCAGCGGCAAAACTGATCACATAAGTTGATGGAGTTATCACAGTGCCAAGAGTTACATCCAGGATAATTCAAAGAGGGAATATTTCACCAGAAACTCCAGAATAATATTTCCGGAAGAATCTTTTCGTGCCATTTGTTGACGACGTGCGAACACAAATTAACGATCGATTCGAGACTCACAAGACATTAGTCATAGCGCTTCAAATATTTCTACCTTGTCATGTTACGCTAAACTGCGAAAAATAGCTAACGACTTGCAAAGGATTTTATGAAAACATACTTCCAGAGAGCAATACTCTCATAGTCCGTTTGGCGAAACAAATGGGTCAACATAGACGTTAATTCAAGACCTGGTTACGCAATGGAGGCTCTTTTACAATGCGACTCAAATCTTTTCCCCAACTCACACACGTTGTTACAGATTCTTGCTATAATTCCGATTTCCACAGCTACGCCAGAAAGGACATTTTCAACACTTAGACGATTGAAGACATATTTAAGAAACTCAACGGGAGAAAACAGACTGAGTAGATTAGCACTTTTAGCAACCCATTGCAATACTGAGGTGCAAGCGGACGAAATTTTACATTGATTTGTTAAATCATCAAGGCGCGCTAATTTTTTATAAGGGGAGTGAAAATGTTAAACCTTATTTGTTCTTCTTAATGTAAAAATTTCTTGAATTTGCTGATTTGTACAAATTGTATTATACCTATGTTAAATGTTTTAATGTTCGCCTTAAAATTGAACTTTCTACGATACATGCTGTAATTGTTATTGCTTGTATCAAAACATTGGTTCAACAGAATTTTTAAGTCATTAAAAACAGTTATCTAAATGAATTACCTCCGGTTGTGTTTGATCTATGTTTATCGCAAATTTATAGGCGGAAATTTTACAAGTAACGCAACGTTATGAGGAAAATTTTACAATTACTAATTCCAAAAATGGGTGGGGGAAGGAAGGGTTGGTATAGCTTTCTGAATTGTAAGCTAAAAAATTTTAGTTTCCATTCAATCATCAAAAGAAATGAATACCTCACGAATAAAAAGCATTAGCCCCCCCCCCTCCCCCTAGAAAAAAATTCCTGGCTACGGCCTTGCTTCAGTGATCTGTTTGTTATGGTCTGAAGGTGTATCAGGCACCGAAATCCATCGACGACTTTCAGCACAGAACGGGAACAGTGTTTTTCCGCAACGGAGTGTCTATGAACGGATTGAAAACTTCAAAAATGGTCGCACAAGTGTTACGCTTGAAGAAGGAGCCAGACGCCCGTCCGCTGCCAAAATCGACGACAGCATTGAGCGCGTACGTGACATGGTTCTATCAGACAGACGAGTGACTACTGATGAAGTGGCAAATAGTCTGCAAATTAGTTATGATTCTATCACCTATTTGCTCCACTCAAAGAGGCTTTAAATGGCCGTCGATTCACCTTGGACCAAGAACTGGAAGAAGTGGTGCATGCGTATCGGTGTCGGGGCAGTTGCTCCCGGGACACTTACACCCATATCAAAAATCGGAGCACTGGCTACCAGGGGAAGAAAACAGGATGTTTGCGTAGGGGTAGGGGGGGTCCGGGCAAGCGTTGTCAGCGGATCACTTGCGCCCATTACGGCTAAGTTTTCTGAAAGGAAATCATACACGAAAAACTTATATCTACAATTTTATTTGCATTGCATGTTATTTATAATTATCCTGGCCTTACATCAAAAGTCGCTTGAATCACTGCACCTTGCATAAATGGCAATCAAACTAAAAATATTTAAATACTAACGAACCACTGAGATTGCAATATACACTATATTGACAAAAGTCACCGGACACATAGAAGAGAAGCATAACATATCATTTATTGACATACATTAGTACGGTGTAGGTCCACCATTGGCCTTATTGCATGCACTGACCCTTTCGAGCCATGCTTCCGACAAAGTTTTGGAACACAGCGATAGGTATGCGCTTACATTCAGTACATAATGCTGCCGCTAACTGTTGCTTAGTACAGTAGTACGCATTGGTTCCAAACTTCTTATGCGGCGCTCTAATTCATCCCATAGGTGTTCTGTGGGATTAAGATCAGGGATCTGTGCTGGCCAGTCCACACACAATACGGAATTATCGTCAAACCACGCCGTGACAGTCCTTGCTTTATAGCTCGGTGCATTATCCTGCTGGTACCAACAAGGCTAGGTTCCATAGTATTGCCACAGAGTTGGTAGGGCATAATTGTCCAGAATATCGAGCTATACGTACTGGTTAACAGGTTTGTCCACGATAACCAATGGGCCGGGGCCATACCACGAAAAACACCCCCACACGAGTATACTGCCAGCTCCAAACTTGACCGTAGAAACAGTACACTGTGGTAAACAGCGTTTTCCCGGCTGCCGCCATACCCACATACGGCCATCAGACTGATTGATCGTGTATCTGTATTCATCAGTCCATAGGACTCGTTCCCATTGATCTACGGTTCACGATAAATGTTCTTTACACTATGCTAAACGACGAGTAGTATTCCGAGTGGAGATGAAAGGCTTATGAGCAGCGGCACGACCACGGTAACCCATGGAATGAAGTTCTCTGCGAATCGTACGTGTACATACTGAAGTTCCAGCATTTTTACTCACCTGTACACTGAGGTCTTGTGGAGTACTCCGTCGATTAGCTGTAACGACTCTCCTGAGGCTTCGACGTCCTCTATCACTGATTTTCTTTGGTCTGTCGGAACGTTTTGCTGCTTCAGGCACGCCATGTGTCTTCCATTTTCTCAGTACATCCGAAACAGTTGACTTGTGTATGTTTAAATGCCTCTCGGTTTCGTTTATGGACAACCCACTAATATAACACCCAACAATCTTTCCTTTCTCAAAATCAGTTCTCTCCCGCCGCGACATTTTCACTCAACCTCACAGTGCGATATGATCGCGGTTAGCTGCAGGCTAGTTTTTATACCGTTCGCAGCTGTACCGCGTATCTTAACAACGCAGCGGATCCGTTCATTTGCTTTTGAAGGGGTGTCCGGTGACTTTTGTCAATATAGTGTAAGCGCAAATGACCGCGAGGTAAAAATTTAGATACTTTTACCTAGCGATCATTTGCACTTATCCTTACAAGTTCGGAGAGTAGAAAACATACATTTACTTGGCTGAACAGAAAAGATACATTTATTTGACATATAATTTTTGAGACAAATAGCATTGGGTGCCAGTCCTGAGCCTGGATAAAATGTGAAGGAAAGTTAAAATAGAAACCAGCTCGAACTGAACAGAAAAGATACGGTTTTGTTTTACAAAAAATTTTCCATGAGAAAAATAGCATTGGGCACAAGTGATCCGCTGAAAACGCTTTCCCCAACCGTCTACCTCTCCGCAAACATTCTGTTTACTTCCCCTGGCCGCAAGTGCTCCGATTTTTGACATGGGCGCAAGTGTCCCGGGCGCATCTGCCTCCGAACCTGCGTGACTCCCTGCTCATACGAATTTTTTTTTTCTGTGGGCATATAAGGAAGCTAGTGCAACGATGGAACAAGTACGCTGAAGAGCGAGGAGACTATGTTGGAAAATGACGTTATTGTGAGTTCCCTATTTTTATTGAAATAAATTTAATAGCTGCATTGCGGATAATTATTGGCTCACCCCCGTAGTAATAAAAATTAGCAATTAGAATTAGTTGTAACGTACCAGGAGATGTGACGTACCTGCCAGAAGGACGCACACGACATAAAGGCAGATAGGAATCAGAATAAAAGTCCGCGTAGCTCAATTGGTAGAGTGACTTATTCCGGGATGAGGGGACCCGGGTTCGAATCCTGGCGCGGATAAAGAAATGACGGAGAAATTTACTTCGTTATATAGTGTTATTACTAAAATCTCTGTAGTACCTCCCATGGACAGAAAACCGCATGATCCGATTTCTAAGGTAAGGCAAATGCTCCCTCTTGCCCCCTTATATTGGCGCCCATGATGATAGTAAGTAAAGCTTGGAAATTGCAGAAGAGACCCAGGAGTCTCGAGGGCGTAACTAGAGAGGGGTAGGCTGGGTGGCTGCTCCGGACGCAGCTCAAGAGAAGGCGCAAAAATCACTGCTTACAATCTGATTTAAACTGGAATTCAAAGATTTGCACGCCGCCCCGTTGGCGCAGTGATCTAAGCGATGGCTTCTGATCATTCGTCCGAAAGGGGTCCGGGTTTCGAATACCGGTGAAGCATTGATGTTGTGTTTGTCTTACGGCACTGGCTCTCTCTCCCTTCCCTGGAACCGGTGGCCCTAAATTAGGGAGGGGCGACTGCTTATAGCCCATTAAGTTGCTCACGGTAGTCGTTAAACCTACAATAAAAAAAAAAAAAAAAAGATTTGCACCAGTTTCTGGTACTGTTTTTCGGGACATACTTTGTCAATTTACAGAATTTTCTCAAAACATTTTGTTAGTTTGGGTAGCCTTGGTAAATTTGCATTTCAACCTCAAAATGTTCAGGGGATTTTTTTATCACATTCGGAAATGAAAGCCTGTCCAACTAAAGAAGAACCATGGCCTTCCTCGACAACAGTGGGGCCTTTCGTATTTCTTTTGTTGGATGGACTTACGTGGGTTGAAAGAAAAGGGTGTCGTTCACATTGTAGAAGATTCTCTCTGGGCTATTCGATCATCACTGGGCTATGAGCCACTGCTCCCAGCTGCATTCGGCTCATTTGATATGTATAATACCGATGATCCGAAATCGGAAGCAGTTAGGAGAAGCTGTACAAACAGTCACAGTTTTGATTGTCCCTTAGACATAGAGATAACAGATTGCATTGCACTGTAAAAAATAAGTGATGTGAATTCACGGGAAATTCCTGAAAATTACGACCAGCAAAGTTGCCGGTAGGTGTTCGTCTTTTAATGAAATTTTCGTTTCTAAAAGTTTCCGTTTCTTCTAACTTCCTTATTTTGGCAGATTTTCCGTAGCCAGTAATTCCGTTCATTTCAGAAAAAAGTCTGTTTCTGGTTTTTCCGTATACGGAAAAACGAAAATTTCATTCTGGTTTTTCCGTATACGGAAAAACCTGTATAAATATATTTATACAGAAATTTCGGAAATTTTCTGTATAAATATATTGTATTTATACAGAAATTTCGGAAATTTTCTGTATAAATATATTGTATTTATACAGAAATTTCGAAAATTTTCTGTATAAATATATTGTATTTATACAGAAATTTCGCAAAACCCTCAATTTTGACATTTTCAGATCCTCTCCATTTGCGTCTGGTGGGGGTCGAAATAGCTTCGTCTTCAACTGAAGATGCGCATGTTATCTGTTGAGCCAGAAAGCCATATGAAGCAGTATCAAGCATCAGGTTGAACTCCAACTGGGCAATGATGAATTTATTTATTTATTTATTTATTTACTTATTGATATTAATGCGGATGAATTCGCAATTTTCTTTTCTTTTGGAGATCATTATTTTTCTGAATAGGTTCGTAAGAATTTAAATTTTTCTGTAGGAGGACTTATTACAAGTATTTTTTTCATCGTGATTTTTCGAAGCAACAGAATGCTACGGAACTTGAGATTTTTTAAACTGACGATATCTTTCAATTATCTCTAAGAAAAAGTGCAACTTTTATATATTATTTAACAAAACTCCTAAACATAAAATTTACTCTTGATAGCTATGACAGCTTTTGTCTTGAGAATCAGTTTTTTTGTCTGAGAATCATTGGCACAGTTGTCCTTACTAATTAGCCCCGAGAAGTAATTTCTTTTGCGTTATCCACCGTTAATGCTGTAATATTTCAATTTTGAATTTGTTTTTAAAGTTCAATCCATGAATAAATAAGGTATTTACCCTTATACAGGGGCGGCGGAAAATGAAATTCGTTGACTGGGCCCGAAATTTCGAATCGTGGTGCACCCGCTTCCTTCCCGCTTCCCGGAACAAACAGAAGAAAAACGATGCCTAAGGAGCTTTGTTGGGGATTAGGACTACCAGACCACTTACCTAGAGGAACTTTCTAAGGCACATCACAGCAATCGCACATATGCCAAACTGAAATAAAAATCTTGACTGAAATTATTGACCGGGCCCGGGCGGTTCCGCCGCCACTGCCCTTATAATGAAATATGTACAAAAGTCATTTCCACAAACCACCGAAAATGAAAGATCAGAGAATTTACAACAGCGTCTATATCTTCCAAGCAAGCTGGAAGAGGGGGGGGGGAGCATTTCTTACTTGCCTTGCAGCGGAATCAGCCCCCTCCAGTTCCTCTACTAGCTACGGCCGTGCCCTCTACTCTACAGAGTTGGAAACAGGTCAAAATTTTTGGAACTGGACCCGACCCGGACAAATATGCTTTGAACTATAATATACAGGGTGATCCATTTAAACGAGTAATATGTGATTTACTTATAACTTTTTTATAAATAACAACAAAATCATACAGTAAGTTGAGAATTACACATGTGGTATTGGAGAATCATTTTATCAAAGCAAATGTTGGAATTGTCCTCCATTTTCTTGTAAACACAGTTAAACACGCAGCACCATATTCAGCGATGTGTCATGTAGAGTACGAGCAGTAAAATTGCCAATGTCAGTCGTGATTGTTTCACGCAATGCATCCAATGTTTTTGGATGGGTTTTGTAAACTCTATCCTTTAAGAAACCCCATAAAAAAGTCAAGGGAAGTTAAGTCCGGGGATCAGGGAGGCCATATGGTTTTTGAAATTAATCTGTCATCAAAGAAGCTGGTTATGAGTTCCACTGAGGCTTTCGATGTGTGACACGTAGCGCCATCCTGCTGAAAGTAGCACTCTGTCAATTCAATGTCATCAAGTTGTTCCACAAATTCATTGAATATGCGGCAATAAACGTTAGTGTTGACAGTCTCAGAGAAAAAAATGGGGCCAATAATTTTCGTAGACGAAACCGCACACCATACACACACCTTTTGTGAATGCATCGGTGTTTCACACGTAATGTGGGGGTTTTCGGCAGCCCAGTATCTGCTGTTTTGCGAATTGACGTTGCCTGACAGATGAAACCAGGCTTCATCCGTAAACCATGTGATGGAAAGAATATCAGATCGCAAATTAAGAAAATTTTGAAACCATTTGCAGTAACTTACTCTCTTTCCCTTGTCTGGTTCCTGCAGCTGATGGATTACGTGCACTTTAAATGGTCGAATATTCGCTTTTTTTGCTGTCCTTTGACAAGTTCGGCATGAATATCCTGTCTGTTGGTTTAATCTGCGCAACAATTTCGTCGGAGATTGAAGTAAACGTTGCCGAACATTGTCCCCACGCGTTTAAGGCATCGGAGGGTGATGTCTACCGCTACCGCTGAGAAGAGAACCGGTTTGCTCTAGTTTTTTTGCCATCGACAGAACTGTTGACTTTGCTTGGCACTTTTCGAACTCCAAACTCTCTTCGAAATGCTTGTTGCGTTTTGATGACAGAATTGGTTACCCAATACGATTTCGCTAAAAAACACGCACTGGAACAGAGTACTTACTGCATGTTTCCGAATGCACGCAAGTGAATGACAACGCACAACAAACAAATCACGAGCTGAGTTACAGTTGCGGTTAACAATCCTTCTTCAAGGTGGCGGTTTTCATTCTCCAGGAGTTGCTGCTTCTATTGAAAAAAAGAAGAGGTTCCTTGCGCTATCCCTTACAAAAATGTAAAGTTTTATCCCTTGAAAAATGTAAGGTACTAGTTTAAATGGATCACCTTGTATAAACACTGCTTTCAAAAAATCTCTCCGCATTGTGTATCTTAAATTATATGGAAATGAAACAAATGTATCACACATATAAGAATGTGAAATTCACTCACTCACAGGAAGTGTTGAAACTGTCGTTCTTCATTTATAATTTTGATGGCGCTAGAGTGAAAATTTTTGAATTGAGCAACTTGTTGAATGCTTTAGCTTCAGTTTTGGCTGTTTTCTTGGTAACATATCAAGCCTCAGAATGTTTCACAGTAATACCAATTTTCACAAGTTTATGATGAGTTGAAAGTTTCTAAAATGTGGATGTCGTTTCCATCATTGCCCCTCAGAAGGAAAGAACACTTTTCCTTCTGAAGACACTCTTCCTTCATATTGCATGACTAATCATTTTTCAGTCCTCGGGCACCAGTATCGAGCACACAATTCTACAGTGCGCAATTTTAGTTAGATTTTTTTTTCTCTTGCTTTTCAAAAGTAAAACGGAAATAAAACCGGGTCGAAATCGTGTCCGGAACACCTTGACCCAACCCGTTTGACCCGCTAGGAATTGCCGACCCGTTAGCTCGCCGATCCGTGAGACAATTCTACCCCAATCGTTTGGTATTTCACTCGTAAAAGACCTTTGGTATTTCACTCTCCTGATGTTCTTCTTCCTCTTTGTCATGGACAGCAAAATCATTTTCAAAATTCTCGTCAAGCTGCGAAAATTTAATTAGAATATCGGGGAGCTGCTGGGCTTGTACAATTTAACTTTTGTGTATTGTTTATTTTCTACTCCTTACAAGATTTTCTCTTTGTATCCCTATGATATCCTCTGCCGACATACACTAATAAGTTTAATCATCTATTGTAGTCTCGTGTACACCGCACGAGTTCATGCATACCACACGGAGATATAAGCGGCTGACAAGGACAGATGAGCCATAGTGCGTCACGTGAGCACAACGAGCAAAGGTAGTGATTTGACGGACGTTCAGAAAGGGATGATCATCGGCTACCGTGCTAAGGGTGAAAGCATCTCAGAAACAGCAGACTTCGTGGGCTGTTCGCGAGGTGCTGTAAGAAGAATGTGCCAAATATGGACTGCTGGCACACCGAGTGCCTCCCGACGTCATAACTGTGGAGCCCAAAAGGCCATCGACCCCATAGGATAACGTCGCCTCTGTCGACTGGTAAAGGGCAATCGACACGCAACAGTGCAGCAATTTACCACGCAAACGAAAGCTGGGGTACCTAGGTACGTGTCTCCGATAACAGTACAACGAACCCTGTTACGCATGGGTCTCCGGAGTCGACGCTGCGTCAAGGCGCTCATGTCAACCCAGGTCCGGCCGCCCCGGTGGCACAGTGGTCTAAGGCGCTGGCCTCTGATCATTCGCCCGTAAGGGGTCCGGGTTCGAATCCCGGTGAGGCATGGATGTTGTGTTTGTCTTACGGCACTGGCTCTCTCCCTTCTTTGGAGCCAGTGACCCTAAATTAGGGACGGGCGACTGCTTATAGCCCATTGAGTTGCTCACGGTGGTCGTTAAACCTCCAATAAAATAAATAAATAAATAAATAAATAACCCAGGTCCATCGGCAACGACGCCTGCAGTTCGCATGGGACCACCGTCATTGGACAATGGAAGAGTGAAAAAAAGTTGCTTTCTCTGACAAATCGAGGTTTCTACTCCACAGAAGTGACGGGTGGTGGCGGATATGACGTCACACATACGAGAACCAACACCCGGACACGCTTGTCGACCAAGTACAGGTCGGCGATGGCAATGTGCTTGTCTGGGCGATGTTTTTCTGGTATGACCTGAGACCCCTGGTACCACTGGATGGGTCCCTGAACTCCAATGGCTACCTGTCCATCCTCGCTTACCTCATGTATTCCTTCATGTTGGACGTTTACCCTGATGGTGATGGTGTCTACCAACAGAACAATGCGCCCTACCACGTCCCTAAGGGGGGGGGGGTGCGTGACTGGTTCCAGGAACACGACAGCGATGTCTCTGTTCTCCCTTGGCCAGCGGATCGCCCGACCTCAATCCCATAGAGCACTTGTGGAATGTGCCGACACACAACCACGTCATTTCCGGAACCTCCATGCTCTGCTGCCGTCCGAATGGGCACCTGTGCCTCGGGCAATCTTCCAGGACTTCACTGCGTCCATGCCACACGCTGTCTCGCCGCTATGTATATCATAAGTGTATAAATATAACTCAAACCAAACTTTAGGAACGAATATAAAAAAATATATATTTTTCAAAAAATATTTTCTATTTTCTGAAAACCCAAACCGCGCAAAAGCAGCAGAGAAGAATTCTCAGAAACAACACCTACTACAAGAAGAAGCAATTTCAACAGGAGCCAAAAAAAAAGAAGAAAAAACACTAATGCAGACGAGCAGGGGGAAACATGCAGGAATGCAGAAAGTTTTGAAAATGCTGAGCTTTGGCTTCATGAAGGACAAGCAAAACACAGCATTAAGTCATCTCTACAAAGACCTAATTGAATATGTGTTTCTACTATGTCATAAATGTATTATAGGTAAAAGTCCCCATAAATCAAAAACACCTCCTAAGCTATGGAAACATAAAAATTAAGAATTAATTTAGCAATACAATTATGACACACATGGCCCAACCCACAACGACTCATCGTCCACAAATCAAACCCAGTAAAGAGCCCATGCGCAAAAAAATAAAATATTACTAGACATGTGTGGAAATTACACAAATGAAGTGTAATACAGAACCTGGGGAAAAAACCTACAAATGAAAATTTTTCAAAAAGTACACAGTAATGTAAAAATGCTTAACTTGGAAAAGGACTTAAAATGAGGTGTTTTTGATTTATGGGGACTTTTATCTACAATACATTTATGACACAGCAGAAACCCATATTCAACTAGCTCTTGGCAGAGATGAGTTAATGCTGTGTTTTGCTGGTCCTTGATAAAGCGAAAGTTCAGTATTTTCAGAACTTTCTGTATTCCTGTATGTTTTTCCCTGCTCCTTTGCATTGGTGTTTTTTCTTCTTTTTTGGCTCCTGTTAAAATTGCTTATATATAGGAAACTTGATTGAAAAATTTTTTGGCGGTCAGATACCGTTCACCAAGGAACACCCTTTGTGCGTATTTTCTGCTTAAAATAACACACAGCTTTTTCCGCCATGGGGCGTGAGTATGTACCGTTTCTCCTCGACATTTCTGCATTTAACGGACCTACTTAAGAAATTCTTTCTTTGTCGAACAGCGTTTCTGGTGCAGCATATTCTGCGTATAATTTCAAATTTTTCTTAACGCACAAGCTCCGTTTACAGCATATTTGCCCGTTTAAAATCCCGATGAAAAACATCTTTTTTTTTGGTCAGATACTTCTAACTACAAAAACATTTTATGCACATTTTCCGCCCAAAATGATGTTTTCCCTGCCTGGCGATGCAATTTTTAATCTACTATTTTCGAGATATCTGCTTCTATATGTCCGATTGAAAAAAAAAAAAAATTAACACTGGATACCATTCGCCTTGGAGAACATTCTACACGCATTTTGGGATTCTTTAATTCACAGTTCTGACGTTAGATGGTATTAATATGCATTTTTGTTTGCAAGAGTGTTTCCGCTTCCAAAAACCCTATTAAAAATTCCCTCTCACATTGTGTAATTTAGATTATGTGCAGTTTCCTCCTAAGTGGCGTTAGTGTATTTTTTTTATTTATTTTTTGCTGAATTTTTTTATTTTCTAATTCAAATCAGAGTTGTGAACACTCTGATTTGAATCCTTTCTTTTCAGAGTTATGTCACCAATGATTTTTTTTTTTATTGGAGGTTCAACGACCACCGTGAGCAACTCAATGGGCTGTAAGCAGTCGCCCGTCCCTAATTTAGGGTCACTGGCTCCAGGGAAGGGAGAGAGCCAGTGCCGTAAGACAAACACAACATCCATGCCTCACCGGGATTCGAACCCGGACCCCTTTCAGACGAACCACCGGGCGGCTCACCAATGATTCAAAGATTCAGATAAGAGTTATGACACCGATAATTCGATTGCACCTTTCCTGTTCCTTACCTTTATTGCTCAGTATACCTTTCTAAATATGCTAAGGAAAGTTTCTCATCTAAGATATTTCATGCCCGCAAGGAAAGGATGTATTTACTAAATGTTAAAAAAAATTGTTGAATTAATTTTACTGAGTATTTATATGATCTTCGTTCACGCGGTTTCAAGAAACATAAAAAAGAACTATCTCCACTAAGTATGTATAGAAAGTGATGTTTAAAAAGAGATTATAAAATGAAGTTTCGGTTCTTTTAAAATTAGAAGTAGCAGATAGGTTCAATCAAGTTTCGTTGTAATAATAATAATAAGAAGAAGAAGAAAAAAGGAGGTATTATGGTTTTCCTTCGAAATGGCAAACGCACATGCGGCAAAACATAATCGCTAACATTTTCTCCTGTTTGCTTTATTCAGTAAAGTCTTCTCTCAAGCGTATTTAGTTTCAGAAAATTTTTTGCTAAGCTGCAATATGATTAACATTTATTTTTTAATTTTTTAGAAATATTCTTTTCACGTGTCCACAGATGGCGGCACGCAACAATTTAAATGCGCAACGTACTCATGACGCAAACAAGATTCCTAAGAGAATTCCCACGCGAAGAAATTAGAAATCCCCGGATTTTGACTCTTTTGGACAATCTTTACATGAATTGCTACTTTTTCTTGCGTCTTTTCACAACAAAGAAGATTGTCGAGTTCCGTTGGAATAAAAAAAAAAATTCGTAATACGGCATCTTATTTCTTCAATGTATATTTTTTTAGATGCGTACGTAGCATAGTTAATTAGATTAATATCAAGTCTTGAGGGACATAAACGAATTATTATTAAAAAACATTAAGTCATTTTTAATAATTTCTGAACATTTTGCTAACGTTATATTTTGGTCATTACATTAAATAAACTATCACGCTTGTTTACAGCTTTGAGTTATGAAGCCTGAGTTAAAGTTGTACGCTGATTTTTAGTTTGTTTTCGTTATCGAAAAAATGTGTTCGTACTATCAACGAGTCTATTAATTAGCAGTCTCCTAACAACAACAACGACAATCTAGTATGCAGTTTTTCCGAACAATGTGAAACACCTTGATAACGTCTATAACCAGGTGCGTACTGATAGCCTCTGCAACCTCCGCAATGCGCGGGTAGGGGGGGGGGGGTCACGGCTAAGAGAGCCTCTAGCTTCAGCAGAAACATTTTACAGATTCTTTTGCGGAAACTTCATGTGAATAAAGAAATAACCAGCAATTTTTTTACGGCAGCTTCGAAAGAAGTAATAAAAAGAAAAGTAATTTTTTTTCGCGATTAAAATTTCTTAAAACTGGATGAGGAAAAGCAGTTATTTCAGAAGACATGAGGCCCGTTTTTGTAGTCATAGCAATAATTTCTATCATCATCATCATCATTGTCAACCATTATCAATCCACTGCTGGACGAAGGTCTCCCCAAGTTTCCTCCACAACGGTCTATCTTGTGCCAGTCTCCTCCATGTCACTCCCGCATACTTTCGAATTTCATCCACCCATCTTCCATGTGGTCTTCTTCTGGGTCTTTTCCTGTCCCATGGAATCCAATCTAAAATTTCGGCTGTCCATCGATGGTCTGTTCTTCTGGCAGTATGTCCAGCCCATTGCCATTTCAGGAATTTAACTCTGATCATGATGTCTTCCACTCTTGTCATTTTTCGGATCCACGAGTTCCTCTTCTTATCTCTCCTGGTTACACCAAGCATGCACCTCTCCATGCTGCTTTGAGTTGTCTGCAGCCTTTGTATGTCTCTTTTAGCTAAGGTCCACGTCTCTGCACCATACGTAAGCACTGGAAGGATGCATTGATCAAACACTTTTTCTTTTAAGACATAATGGCATATTGCTCTTGAAAATTATGCTGTTTCTTCCAAAAAGCTCTCCAGGCAAGTTTTGTACGCCGATTAATTTCTTCATCAATGTGACCCTCACTTGATATCTGCTGTATCCAAGATAAACGTACGTGTCTGTTATCTCCAGCTTTTCTCCATCAATCGATAAATCTTCATTTCTTGTAAAAGCATTGAACATCACTTTTGTCTTCTGAAAGTTCATTTTTAATCCCACTTCTTTACTCTTGTCAGCAAGTTCCTGCATCATACTCTGTAGCTCTGATGGGGTAGTTGCAAAAATGACTATGTCATCAGCAAAACGAAGGTGGGTTAGATAATCTCCATTAATCTTTATGCCTTTGTTTTCCCAGTTCAGTGATTGAAAGACATTTTCCAATGTGGCATTAAAGAGCTTCGGAGATATGGTGTCACCTTGTCTCACTCCTTTTCCAATTTTTATGTGTGTTGTATTTTCAAATAGCAGAATCTTTGCAGTTGCATTTTCATAGATGTTATAATTAATATTAATGTATGCATCTTCAATACCGCAGGATTTCAGAGCCATTGCAACTGCTGATGGTTTCACCGAATCAAAGGCTTTTTCATAATCGATAAAAGCCATGCACAATGGAAGTTCATATTCCCTCGCTCTTTCAATTAGTTCTCTCAGTACGTGGATATGATCTATTGTGCTGTAGCCACTCCTGAATCCAGCTTGTTCTCTCGGTTGAGCCATGTCCAGTGTTACCTTCAAGCGGTGTGAAAGAACTTTAGTGAAGATTTTATAAACCACTGATAGGAGGCTGATAGGTCTGTAGTTCCTGAGATCCTCAATGTCACCTTTTTTATGTAGCAAGATCATTGTAGCGTTGTTCCAATCCTCAGGAATTTTCCCTTCATTAAGGCATCGAGTGAAAATTTGGGCGAGTACTGTTTCGATTTCTCCACATGCTTCTTGTATGATGTCTACAGTAATTTCATCTTCTCCTGGAGCTTTTCCCCGCTTCATGTTCTTGATTGCATGTGCAACTTCTGCTGGAAGGACTGGAAGAACTCTGGTACCTTTCATGATGCCTGGAGTACACGTATCATCCCTTTCATATAATTTGGAGTAGAAATCTTTCACTCTTGTCAAAATTTCGCCTCTATTTCTTGTTACAGAACCATCTTCTTTTCTCAGTGCCATAATCTGTTTTTTCCCCTTACTGAGATGTCCCTTTGCTATCTTTAGGCTTTGGTTGTTTTCAATTGCTTTCCTTACTAGTTCACAGTTGAATTTCCTTACGTCTTCAGTGATACTTTTTCGTACTGTCTTGCATAGCTCTATATATTCCACTTTGGAAGTCACATCTTCTTTAGTTGTCCTCATCTCTCTTCTTTTTTGCATCAACATTTTGGTTTTCCTGATAATTTGTTCACATGCAATTTGTTCTTAGACCCAGCTAATTTTGTTGCTGTTTCCATAAGAGCTTTGGTTACTTTTCTGTTAACTTCAGAATTTGTATTGACATAACCAACCTTAAAAAACACCAACCAACCAACCTTAAAATTTCTATATATGTGTGTATATATAGAAATTATTGCTATGACAAGAGAATGTGAAAGAGATATCAGTTCAATCAATGAAAAGTTTTTACCAATAAGGATAAGTTTTACTCTTGACTCTGTTATGAAAAAAATGACGAAGGTCTCTGTTTCTCCTCGCGAATAACACCTTTCAATTCATTATGTTCTGAAGCATGCGTAGTTACGCGCAAACAACAGTAATACATAACATCTTATCCTTATTGGTAAAAACTTTTCATTGATTGAACTGATATCTCTTTCACATTCTCTTGTCATAGCAATAATTTCTATATCATCATCATCAATGATGATGATGATAATAATTTCTATATCATCATCATCGAGGATTTCTATATCATCATCATCAGTGATGATGAGGATGATATAGAAATTATTGCTATGACAAGAGAATGTGAAAGAGATATCAGTTCAATCAATGAAAAGTTTTTACCAATAAGGATAAGATGTTATGTATTACTGTTGTTTGCACGTAACTACGCATGCTTCAGAACATAATGAATTGAAAGGTGTTATTCGCGAGGAGAAACAGAGACCTTCGTCATTTTTCATAACAGAGTCAAGAGTAAAATTTTTACAATCATTATTTTCATAACAGAGTCAAGAGAAAAATGTTCACCATATGTAAAATATTGTAACATTACGCTAATAAGTGTGCTTTTTTATATTCAAGAGCAAATAATTTAAGTAGCTTCCATTTTTTCGTGCTACAATTCGTAATTGACACCTATTTATTTGCTTACTTATGTTTTGTATTTTCGTATAAAGCGAAAAAGATCATTAGACACCGTCACATGAAAGTTACGTGTTTGTATGTGTAATCGTGAGGCACTGGTCTTAGTTCTCTAAAAGAAAAAAAATTATATGATGAATTCAACTTTGCTTTCTGTTGGTATAAAATCAGGAGAAAGAGTAAGAGAGAGAGAGAGAGAGAGAGAGAGAGAGATCAGCATTTAGAAACATTAGAGAGAGATCAGCATTTAGAAACTGGGATATTGTAAAAAACGGTTGGAATAAACGCAAAATAAACATTTACACCAGCCGATGGAATATCTCAACATCAGGAAGACTTGGAATGCATGTGAGGTCTGGATATTCCCTTACCCTCGACAGATTTGAAAAAGTTTTTCATCCCGCTTTCATGAAATAAGTTGCAACGTACAAGAGCGAATACGTACAACAGGGGTTCCTAACCTCAAGTTACGTTCCAAATCAGGATCACAGGGGTCGGACGAATTGTCGCGAGAGGGTTTCTTGGAGAAGTTGATAATTTTGAAATAAATAAATAAATAAAAATTTGTATCTAAATTCAAACAGAATGATCGGAAAAACGTAATTTTTGAACCTGTGTTTATAAATTTTAAACATACTGGATCAATTAAATTTTAAATAACAAATGAATCGATAGTTTTGAAATAAATAAATAATGCATTATAAATATCTCCAAATTACGTTTTTTTCTAAGGAATGAAAGGAAATAATCGGTCAAATTTTTGGGTAGCTCCCCTACTCTATTTTTTAGTGGAGGTTTAACGACCATCGTGTGCAACTCAATGGGCTATAAAAGGCGCCCGTCCCTAATTTAGGTTCACTGGTTCCAGGGAAGGGAGAGAGCCAGTGCCGTAAGACAAACACAACATCCATGTCTCACCGGGATTCGAACCCGGACCCCTTTCGGACGAATGACCAGAGGCCATCGCTTAGACCAATGCGCCACCGGGGCGGCCCCTGACTCTTCCTCAGAATTATACGGTTATAGTGAGGAAGGGTAGGAGTGCTACCCGAAAATTTGATAGATTATTTCCTTTCATTCCTTAGAAAAAAACCATAACTGGGATATAATTATAACGCATTAAGTCTAGGAATAGCCATGCCATCAATTAATACCAAGTTTAAATAAATAAGTAAATAAATAAATCAATAAATAAAAACTTGTACCTAAATTTAAACAGAATGATCGGGAAATGTAATTATTGAATTTGTGTTTATAAATTTTAAACATACTGAATCAATTAAATTTTAAATAATTAATGTACACACTTTATCATTGTAAGAACGGGCACATTAACTATGTTAATTAAGATTAATGATGAATATTATGTTGCTTTTCCATGACGAAAGAAGCATCACAAGCTCCAAAATGGCGACAGAAAGTTCGCAAACATTCTTTATTTTTTTTGAAGTCGAGGACTGCAACAAAGGACTTCAGTTTCTCACGCCTTAGAAGGGCGAGGCCTTTTTTCGACGAGCTGATAGTATCGTCAACGACACTGCGACTTTCGCAGTGCATTGTTAATATCGGCCAGCCGCCTACAAGTCTGGAAGACAGCCATCCACCTTTGTCTGAACATAACAAGGTGTATTGTGTTTCTATACGGATGTACTTCGGCGGTAGGATTACTTTCTCAAAGGGGGCACACACTAATGGATGATATGAGGAGAATCGAGAAGGCGCACAGAGTAGGATTAAAGTCCATCAGCAAGAAACGGGCCAACGCCCATGGGTGTGGCAGGTGAAGGGTGCCAAAGGTGACCCACGTGACCAGAGAGGCGAGCAACCTGAACAAGTTAGCGTGAGGTCAAGGTCAGCGCTGATGTTCTTGGAGCAGGCACAGCGTGGAAGGGGGAGTCTAGCAGGTCCCTTGAAGAGGATCTGTGAGTTAGTCTGTTTTCGGTCATGTGAGAGAGCAGTACTCAGATAGAAGGGGACGCGACGCGTTTGCCTTTTATTGTGTGGTGGGCCAAGGGACGTTCCTGGATAGAGAGCGCTCGAAGTTCACGGGAGAGTTAACGAGCATCTATCCTAGAAGAGATGGATCGCCGCTGTAGCGGAATAGTCACTTGCCAGGGATTCCGTTGATGTAGTTGATATTCCAATACAGAGAATACGGACTTAGCACAGTCTACTGGGATATCAGATAGAGAAGAATAGTCAGGATACTATTCCTTAAGAGTTTACGAGATATAGACCTACCTAAGGCCAAGTAGACTCTATGCTAGAACTTCGACGCTGAGCGAGATTTCCTCAGAAATTGATCATCCTAGCTTTTGCGCTTCACGATCCTTAGTGAGGCCCGATGTTAGGGAGCAAGTAATCCGCCGCCGTCTAACTTCTAATTGTTAATGAAATAAATGTTTGTATGTTTTCTACATAGTTTCCTCTTGATATTATTATATCTAAAGGTTAATATTATTCCGTACGATCAGCTGTTGGCACTCTGCCTTCCCGAATCACAGATTTAATATAAAAGTGGGGAAGGTTTCGTTCGTTAGCTCGAACGGAGTGAAGGAGAGAGTGTTTGTGAGAAGCATCAATACTTCTCTGTTGTTGTGAGAGACCATATAGCGCGGACGCCTCAGATCCATAAGTAGGAGGCGGCGTTACGTCGCGAGATGGTACTTTCGCTCTTACAGCAAAGATAAATATGACGCAGTCATCGGTAGGATATAGAACAAACAAACTTTGAGGAGAGAGACAGGCTGAGGAGAATCAGAGGAGAAATTCGGTTAGGCGGGCAGGAGAAAATATCCCGGTACCCACAGGTGAAAGACAAGGTACCGACAGAACTTTATCCGACGACGGACGACTAGAGGAGATCCGCAACCAGGACGCTTCTCATACGCTGCGGTGGACGAGAGACCCAGTGCATCGAAGGAGATCTAGAACCCAGATGGCGAGAGAGTGGATACAGTGAGGAGAGCTCGTGACTAGAGTGCCTCACTATGCTACAGGACTGAATTGTGCCAAACGAAAAAAAAAGAACTCAAACCAAAGTGAAGTGCCAGGCCATCCCAGGACCCAGAATGAAGCAGAAGGAAGCTCGAATCGCTTCAGCGGGTAAGTACCACTTTGGAACCGCAATTTTATTTCCGGGGCACTACCTGTAGTATTTTAGCCACCTAAAGCTAATAGAATTCGCGTTAGGGTGCGATCAGCTAGAGACCATAGGGTCAAAGATATTGTCAATTATTGAAGTGTATTTATGTGTAAAGTTTGTGATTATTATTTAAGTAAGGAAATTGAATTGTGTCTTATTATTATATGTTGAAATAAGCATATAGGAAGGTTAGGAGTGAATAGTCTAACCAGTTTGGCTGATATCGAAAATTTGAGTGCATTTTATATGTATATTGATTTTATGAGTATTGTATGTGAATATTGCATGAAATATAGATGAGCTTTTGGACGGGCAAAAGAGTCAGGAGTACGAAGGACAGAGTGTAGAGGGAAGTGAAGGGGAAAATGATAAAGAGATAGATAACAGCTCAGATTCTAATCAAGAGGTACAGATTAACCAAAGAAAGATGGAAGGGGATACCGCTAGATTATAATTGGAATTTAAATTTCGTATGCTCGAATTACAAGAAAGGAAAGCGGAAAGGGAATTACAAGAAAAGAAAGCGGAAAGCGAATTACAAGAAAAGAAAGCGGAAAGTGAATTACAAGATAAGAAAGCGGAAAGGGTCGTCGCCTTCCGTGTATTCGTTTTATTCGAATACTTTGTATTCGATTTTGCTTTAGGTGAGACTTTCTTTCAAGAAAAAATTAATTAGAGCTGGAATACTGTGTCTCAGAAGACAACATTGCAGACCTCGCATGACGAAGCTACTTCCACATCCTGCATTTAAAAAGTTCAGACAAGAACTTGGCATAAACTAGAGCGATCGATGAAAGGGTTTGTTGGTGCGCGTCCATGCTTTTATCGGTCCCATCTGCACGCGTCCGTTCGTTTGCGAAGATGTTACCATGGATGCCGAGCTTCTAGCTACTAGGAATGCTGAGAAGACCCCTGGATGTTTTTATGGCATCAGCGGAGAAACGTTCCAAAAGAAACACTCTGTGTCTTTGACAGAATTCTTTTAGAATAACAGAAACACTTTTTTGTAGTCATATTTCTCCATTTATACCATTTCGTTACCTTGCATTGCTTTGATATGAACACATTTTTGTTTTTATGTACTGAAAATATGCAATCATGTTGAATAATTCGGTATGTTTCTTCCTCCTACTAATCCGAATGAGTGATGTTTTATTTTAATTAGAAACGTCCAAGCGCGTGATTTTCAGTGACGGTCACTCTGTGCAAAGGTCAGTGCGTAACAAAATTTATAAAATGTACATTCCGGATGTACATATATATCTGTGTATACCATCATCGTAAGGTCAGGGATGTAAGGTCAGGTGATGCGTAACATCACAGCCTCTCCTTGACAAATGTCAACCCCGCCTTCTCGTGGTACATCCTGTTCCCACTAAAGGGGCTCTGACGACCGCCCATAGCGGTATAAATATACCATCGGAATTAGAGGAAATGCTATCCCACACTCACCAACCCGCTTTGCCAGCGTGGTGAGTTATGGCCAAACCCCTCAAAAATGACTCCACAACTTAAATCTTGGCAATCAGTATCCGGCAGCTGGAATGTACCTGGCCAAGGCAGCGGCCAGTGTGACATGAAGGCAGAGGGTGCTAAGAATCCCCGGAGAACCGGACTAGGCTGCCATTTGATGCTGACCTTGGCTACGTATAATGAACGCTCCCTATCTTCTGATTCAAGGCTTCTTGAATTGGAAGAGGAACTACAAAGGATCAAGTGGGACATCGTCGGGCTAAGTGAGGTAAGGAGAAAAGGAGAAGATCTCATTGAACTGAAAAGTGGACATCTCTTCTACTATCGTGTGACGGATACTGGCAGAACTAGTGGTGTTGGATTTATAATAAACAAGAAACTGAAGGATAAAGTTGTAGAAGTTGAAAGTTTCTCTGACAGAGCTGCACGACTCGTTATCCAACTCTCGAGAAGATACCAGGCTCAGATTATTCAAACTTATGCACCCACCACATGTCATCCTGAAGAAGAAATTGAAGAATTTTATGAGGAAATTCGTCATCTAAATAATAAAGGTAAGCAGCACCTAAAGATAATTATGGGAGATTTCAATGCAAAAAATAGGGCAACGGCAACCGAATGAAACTTCAGTAGGTAAATTCGGTCACGGCAACAGAAACCAGCGTGGAAATTCTCTCGTAGAGTTTGCAGAGGCTGAAGGGTTTCTCATCGTGAATTCCTTTTTCAAGAAAAAGCCATACAGGAAATGGACATGGAGACATCCAAATGGGATGACAAGTGAAATTGATTTTATTATGTGTAACAAAAAATTCGTCATAGAAGACTGCAGTGGGCTAAACAAGTTCAACACAGGTAGTGACCATAGATTGGTGAGATGTAAGATGCACCTCAACACTAAACTCGAACGTAGCAAGCTCATAAGTCAAACACAATGTATTGACTTAACCAACCTTAAAAAACACCATAATACCTTCAAGTTGGAACTGAAGAACAGATTCTCTGCTTTAGAAGGCCTAACATCGGAAGAAGTGGATATTTCTGAAGTTAACAGAAAAGTAACCAAAGCTCTTATGGAAACAGCAACAAAATTAGCTTGGTCTAAGAACAAGTTGCATGCGAACAAATTATCAGGAAAAACCAAAATGTTGATGCAAAAAGAAGAGACATGAGGACAACTAAAGAAGATGTGACTTCCAAAGTGGAATATGTAGAGCTATGCAAGACAGTACGGACAAGTATCACTGAAGACGTAAGGAAATTCAACTGTGAACTAGTAAGGAAAGCAACTGAAAACAACCAAAGCCTAAAGATAGCAAAGGGTCATCTCAGTAAGGGAAGAAAACAGATTATGGCACTGAGAAAAGAAGATGGTTCTGTAACAAGAAATAGAGGCGAAATTTCGACAAGAGTGAAAGATTTCTACTCCAAATTATATGACATAATGAAAGGTACCAGTACCAGAGTTCTTCCAGTCCTCCCAGCAGAAGTTGCACATGCAATCAAGAACATGAAGCGGGGAAAAGCTCCAGGAGAAGACGGAGCTACTGTAGACGTCATACAAGAAGCAAGTGGAGAAATCGAAACAGTACTAGCCCAAATTTTACTCGATGCCTTAATGAAGGGAAGATTCCTGAGGATTGGAACAACGCTACAATGATCTTGCTACATAAAAAAGGTGACATTGAGGATCTCAGGAACTACAGACCTATCAGTGGTTTATAAAATCTTCACTAAAGTTCTTTCACACCGCTTGAAGGTTTCACTGGACATGGCTCAACCGAGAGAACAAGCGGGATTCAGGATTGGCTACAGCACAATAGATAATATCCACGTACTGAGAGAACTAATTGAAAGAGCGAGGGAATATGAACTTCCATTGTGCATGGCTTTTATCGATTATGAAAAAGCCTTTGATTCGGTGAAACCATCAGCAGTTGCAATGGCTCTGAAATCATGCGGTATTGAAGATGCGTACATTAATACACTGTCGGACAATTGCTAAGGACGGATGACAATAGCAACGATAGCAACCATAAAATGGAAGGCAGGAAAATGTGGAAATTAGCATGAGTGCGGGATACAGTAAGACGTGTTGTGCGTATGCAAATTTTGGATTGCCGAACTTGTTCGTGACGTCATAGCGCTGATAAGTGATATAAAGGATTTGACGCGTATTGACCGTTGTTGTTCAAACGCAAAGTTGAAAGGGAAAGAATCAATTGACGAACTTGCAATTTTTAGTATATCTTCCCGACATGACCTAGATGATTTTACGCGTGGCCGTATTATTGGCAAGATTGAAGAAGAGCGCAAAATAACAGATGTTGCCAGGGAGTTCGACGTCAGCCACAGTGTTGTTTCAAGGTTTTGGAAATCATTTCAAACAAATGGAGAGTGTAGCAAACGTCACGGGGAAGGTCGTGTTCGCAGTACGACACCTGCGGAAGATCGGTACATAGTGCTATCAACAAAAAGACACCGGCGCAGCACAGCTAGTGAGGTAGCAAATCAGTGTATGGCTGCTACTGGCAAGCGGATCTCCCAAAAAACTGTCGCCAGACGTTTGCATGAAGGAGGACTATACGCCCGCAGTCCTGTTGTGTGCATCCCATTGTCCAGACGTCACCGTACCGCCCGTTTGCAATGGTGCCATCAACATCGCAATTGGACTGATAACGACTGGTCTGCTGTCCTCTTCTTAGATGAGAGTAGATACAGTCTATCGTCTGATTGTCGACGACAACTGATCTGGCGTGATAAGTGGTACTGCATATTGTCTAGCAAACATACAGGAAAGAGACCGATATCCGACATGTAGTGTCATGGTATGGGCTGGCATCATGATCAATGGCCGTACGTCCCTCTATGTTCTTCCAACTGGGACTATGACTGGCCAACGATACATTAATGATGTTCTGCTACCTCATGTTCGCATGTTCCGTGGTGCTGTCGGTGATAGATTCATTTTCATGGACGACAACGCAACATGTCATCGACCAGTCGCTGTCCAGGAGTGTCTTGAGAGCGAGGATATTCAACGCCTCGTATGGCCAACACGTTCTCCAGATCTGAATCTCATTGAAAATGTGTGGGATGTTTTGGGGAGGAGTCTTGCTGGTCGCCAATGCCCTCCAATATACAAGGACACTCTCATCCGTGCACTGACAGAAGAATGGGATAAATTACCCCAACAGCTGCTTGATAATGTTATGCAAAGCATGACACGACGTGTGGAATCTTGCATCGCCCTCCATGGTGGCCATATCCCGTATTGACATCTTACGCCGGAAGGCCTGCGGACGGTAATTGCATTTTTTTCACGTTTACGTATTCTGCACAAAATGGCCTGTTTGTCCCTTGAACACGTTCCAAAGCCTTCTGGATTTCAGAGCACAATAAATTGTCTTTCTTGTAATGTCCTGGCATTCTGACATTATTTTATTTCACTTGGCATCCAAATACACTTACTTTTTATGCCCTATATAGCCGTTTATGATCCGTCCTTAGAAATTGTCCAGCATTGTACAACACCCATAAACATTGGAAAAGGAGTGAGACAAGGTGACACCATATCTCAGAAGCTCTTTAATGCCACATTGGAAAATGTCTTTCAATCACTGAACTGGGAAAACAAAGGGATAAAGATTAATGGAGATTATCTAACCCACCTTCGTTTTGCTGATGACATAGTCATTTTTGCAACTACCCCATCAGAGCTGCAGAGTATGATCCAGGAACTTGCTGACAAGAGTAAAGAAGTGGGATTAAAAATGAACTTTCAGAAGACAAAAGTGATGTTCAATGCTTTTACAAGAAATGAAGATTTATCGATTGATGGAGAAAAGCTGGAGATAACAGACACGTACGTTTATCTTGGACAGCAGATATCAAGTGAGGGTCACATTGGTGAAGAAATTAATCGGCGTACAAAACTTGCCTGGAGAGCTTTTGGAAGAAACAGCATAATTTTCAAGAGCAATATGCCATTATGTCTTAAAAAGAAAAGTGTTTGATCAATGCATCCTTCCAGTGCTTACGTATGGTGCAGAGACTTGGACCTTAACTAAAAGAGACATACAAAGGCTGCAGACAACTCAAAGCAGCATGGAGAGGTGCATGCTTGGTGTAACCAGGAGAGATAAGAAGAGGAACACGTGGATCCGAAAAATGACAAGAGTGGAAGACATCATGATCAGAGTTAAATCCCTGAAATGGCAATGGGCTGGACATACTGCCAGAAGAACAGACCATCGATGGACAGCCGAAATTTTAGATTGGATTCCAAGGGACAGGAAAAGACCCAGAAGAAGACCACAAGGAAGATGGGTGGATGAAATTCGAAAGTATGCGGGAGTGACATGGAGGAGACTGGCACAAGACAGACCGTTGCTTAGGAAACTTGGGGAGACCTTCGTCCAGCAGTGGATTGATAATGGTTGACAATGATGATGATTATGATGATGATGATACCATCATCGTCATCAATAATAAAAATCATTCTCACTCTACTGCTTGATGAAGATGCCTCTTTCACTACTCTGATTTGAAGAATTATCTTCAATGTCACTCGGTATGCTTTAGAATTTCACTCACCGATCTTCCGCACAATATCCTGGGTCTTTTCCTGTTCCTTGGTGTCTAGTGTTGTATCTGAGTTGTCAAACGGTGGTCATTTCTTCTAGCAATACGTCCAGCCCATATGGTCTTACTTTCATTGAGATGTCTCCACACTCTTGTCATTTTCCTCATCCATGACATCCTTTTCCTATCTTTCCTGGTTATATACCAAGCATGCATCTCTCCATGCTTCTTTGAGTTGTCGGCAGACTCTGTATGTATTTTTTACGCTTTCCAACAATAGGTTGAAGAAGCGTATATGCTCCAGCTTTGTCCGTCCGTCCGTTTGTCTGTCCGCACGATAACTCGCGTAAAAACGGTTCGATTTCGATGAAATTTTAGTATGTGGTAGGGGACCACCTGGGAACGAACCCTATTGAAAATGGGACAGATGGGGTCAAAAGTCACGACATAAGAGCGGGATCCATTCTATTGCCCTTATGCTTCATAACTTGCGTAAATATGGTTCGATTTCGATGAAATTTTAGTATGTCGTAGGGGACTACCTGGGGATGAACCCTATTGAAAATGGGTGAAGTAGGGTCAAATCTCAGGACATAGGAGCGGGATGCATTCCATTGCCCTTATGCGTCATAACGTGCGTAAAAATGGTTCGATTTCGATGAATTTTAGTATGTGGTAGGGGACCACCTGGGGACGAACTCTATTGAAAATGGGTGAAGTGGGGTCAAAGGTCAGGACATAGGATCGGATCCATTCCATCGCCCTTATCCCATACTATTAAAGGAGCAATTCTTGTATGTATGTAAATTTTATTTTGAAAACGGCTCTAAGGATTCTAATGAAAGTAGTTAACCTACCGTTTTCTGGTACTAGAAATCGATTTAGCTTGATCTAGACTTTGGGAAAATTCGTTTAGTGAGTTAAATAACCACACCGAATTACCACGTTTTTAGTGTCATGGCGTCGTCCCATTAATGTTAACCATGCTTAGAAATCTTATGACGTCACCCTCTCGCGATTGAGATGTTGGCGCGCAGTCACGCCATCTGTCTCATTACGTCACACGTTGTTTTTGGATCCTATTAAAGTTTTATGAAGTCACACTCTCACGAGCAGATGGTCGCGTGTCCCATCTGCTTCATTACGTCACGCGTTGTGTGCGTATTACGCATTTCTTCTATTTTCTTCTAGAACAAAAAGTGAGTTGTGCCAGCTGCTTGGAGTTGATGCGTAGTACAGTATAAGCAGCGGAACGCTGATGTGTTTTTCCCTTCAAAAGGTAAACTGTTAATACAGTATTATTATTCTTATTCTTATTATTTTTTTTTTTTTACCTTTTTGAATAGTCACTTGATGACGAGCGTTTCCGCTGTGCTAAAATATGATTAGTTCATTTTTATTAATTACTATTTACAGAGTGTCACGTGGATGGTAAAACAATATGAAAAAAATATGGCTGGTCGATCCCCTACGAAACGTGGACGTTTCAATCTTAATAAGAAGGATAAGTAGAATACGGCACTGTTGAAACAAGAACAAGCGGAAGAAGTAAATATGGAACAGCTTAGATATTCAAGAGCCTATGGTTTCCGATCACATTCCAGTCTCCAAACATATGACCTTCCATTGGAAGAAGATCAGCCTACAAAAAGACCATTCCGAGCAGCTAAGGCGTGGAGCATGGAAATAATTTCCGACGTTATTTCAACATTCAATGAATCTATATTGGAAGAAAACCTCGAACAAATGCGGCGAATAAATAGACAGCGAATTGCAGCTGAATCACCCGAAGAATTAACGTAACCAGCGCTTGGAAGAACTACGAAATCGTTCATCACAGTGAATCGCAACTGAAACCGCGGATGAACGTGTTCAGCGACTGGAACACTTGGGACAACGTGCAACTGAACGACTTAGCATTACAATTCTTGGAAATAACATATCAAAATAAAACCCATTTTGTGCCTTCACCCACCCCTCCTTTAACCGCGCGATGCTCGATGTTTCTGATATTGCGTTATAACTTATGTAAAAATGCTTCGATTGAGCCAAAACTTTATCATGTTGTTCCGGAAGTATACTTTACCGGTTCTGTCGAATATCATCGAAATGGGGTCAAAGATCAAGTCGTAGGAGCGAGATTTATTTCACAGTCACTATCCTCATAACTTGAGTAATAACTTGAGTAATGATTTCTGGTATGTTGGAAAGCGTATCATAATCAATGCATTGCATGATTTTACTAACTTGTTTAGTTAAGGTCCATGTCTCTGATCCATAAGTTAGAACTAGAATAATGCATTGATTAAGCACTTTTCTTTTAAAACACAAAGGCAAATTGCAATTGAAAATCGTACTCCTCCCATGAAAATGCACTAAAGCCAAATATTATACGCTTAATTATTTCTCTGATATCGTCCTCCCTTCATATCTGCTGTCCAAGGTAGATGCAGGCATCAGTAAATCTAAATTTACATCATCAACTTCTAAATCTCTAGTTTTTATAAAAGCATTTTACATCAATTTCGTTTTCTGAAAGTTCATTTTAATCCCACTTCTTTACCCTTGTCAGCAAGTTCCTGAATATTAATCTGCAGCTCCGAGGGAGCACTTGCAAAAAGGCCCATGCCGTCAGCGAAACGAAGATAGGTTAAATGATCTCCATTGATCTTTATCCCTTTGTCTCTCTCTCCAGTTCAGTGATTCAAAAACATTCTACAATGTGCCACTGAAGACCTTGGAAGATATGACGTCACCACGTTTCACTTCCTTTCGAATATATGTATATTTTCACATCGACAGTATATATGTACATACAGGGGCTGTTGAAAATAATGGAAACACCTCGCTGAAAACAGTGACTTTGGTATGTGCTGCTTTTTGAGTAAAACAAACATGTAGCTACAATTTTTTTTGTAAAAAAGTGTTGCTTATAATTTCAAGGGTCTGTATGATTGCATTGTAAATCGGTGTTTGCATTATTTCGTTCCAGGTGAAGGCACAATAAGTGACTTGTCGGAGTTCCAAAGAGGGCAGATTGTAGGAGCCCATCTGGTTGGTGCGTCGGTAACCACAGCGACACAGGTATTGGGGGTATCGAGAGGTACCGTGTCGAAGATCATGACAGCATACAATGTTCACGGCGCAACATCATCTGCGAGACACAACTGCGGAAGGAAAACCGAACTCACTGCGAGAGACAGGAGGACATTAAAGATAATTGTGATCGCAAGGAGAAAGACCACGGCGACGAAAGTGACTGCTGAGCTTAATGTACATCTTCAAAACCCAGTATCGACCCATAACGTGCGAAGGGAATTGCATAAGCATAATATTTACGGCAGTGCTGCGATTGCAAAACCCCTGGTGTCACAGGTAAATATGAAACGGAGACTACAGTGATGCCAAGAACATAAAACGTGCACTGCGGATCAATGGAAACATGTCTTGTTTTCCGATGAATTAATTTTCTCACTATTCCTCACTACAGGACGGGTTTACGTGTGAAGAACCCCAGCAGAAGCCTACAACCAAGACTGTCTCCTTCCTTCAGTGAAGCATGGGGGCGGTTCCGTAATGGTTTGGGCCATGATCTCGTGGTTTGCAGCAGGTCTTAGTATCACCTTACACTGACGGATCAATAGCGGTGACTATGTCACCCTTTTGGACAACCATGTTTATTCAATGGCGTAGACATTGTTTCCGTCAGGGGACTTCATCTTTCAAGATGATAATGCCCCGATTCACAGTAGTCGAACTGTTCAATCATGGTTTGAGGAACATGAGGATGAAGTTGCACAATTTCCCTGGCCTGCACAATCACTGTAATTAAACATCATTGAGCCTCTGTGGTCTGCGTTGGAAAACAGAGTGCGATCCCGTTATCCTCCTCCGGCGTCTGTCAAGGAATTGGAGCGGTTTTTGCAGGAAGAATGGTGCAACATACCACTCACCACCACCTAGGACTTATATGCGTCTATTCCAAGGAGCATTCAAGCTGTTTTAAATGCCAAGGGTGCGCAGCACCTATTGTTTCAAGGTGTTTCCATTATTTTGGACAACCCTTGTATGTGTGCATGTATGTACACATGTACGTTCGCACACACACACACACACACACACACACACACACACACACACACACACACACACACACACACACACACACACATATGCGTATAAATTGAGTTAGCTAGCTTTGCATTAGGAACACACCCCGTCCCCCGTTTTGCATATTGGGAGCGATAACGAAATACCACGTGATATCAACGTCACGTGTGGCTACTGCAAATTGTGCACAACTATCCTCTGTACGTAATGAGACGTGGTGACTTAAGCTAATTTGACTGCGGCCAGTAGCCCAGAAGGCAGGTGTCAGTATTTCGGAAACAGCCACACTTCTTGGCTGCTCCCGTACCATTGTATCAAGGGTGTACCAGGACTGGATTAACGATGCACGGGCGTCCAGCAGAAGGGCTCACATTGGTCACCCACGCGCGTTTGGTGTCACGACTGGTGTCTCAGCAACGACGTTCAACAGTCCTTCAGCTCACCCACCAGTACAACAGCTGTGGTGTAGTTCGACCTATTTCCAAATACACAATGCGTCGTACCTTGCTTTACCTGGGGTTCAACAACCAGAGACCAAAGAGGGTGCCCATTATGACAGCCAGTCATTAGAAACAACGCCTCTCATGGGCCAAGGAACATCGGTAATGAACCCTCAACAGATGGAAGAAGGTCGTCTGGAAAGATGAGTCCCGTTTCTTGCTATACCATGCTGATGGCTGACTGGGTGCGCATATGGCGTATACAGCATGAAGCTCTATCCTCTGGTTGCACAGTTATGGTTTAACAATCCGATAAAGGTGTTGTACTGGTCTGGACAGCTTTTCCCTGGCAAGCCCTAGGTCCGTTGGTTATCATCCCACAAACGCTGAGTGGTGGACGCTACAGGGACCTGTTAGCCGACTATCTCTATCCATATCTGCATGATATTTACCCGGACAACAGGGCCATCTTTCAACAGGACAACGCACCATGTCGTCGGGCTCGTATAACTACTGAGTGGTTAGGAGAACGCGACAACGAATTCGCCACATTGCCTTGGCCCCCGAACTCCCATCACTGTAACCCAAATGAACATTTGTGAAATATGCCAGAACGGGGTGTGAGAACTGCTGACCCTCCTCTACAGAATCCTCGTGAACGGATGGAGTTGCTGCAGCAGACATGGGTGAAGTTACGCATGAAGGATGTTCGAAACCTTGTAGAATCTCTTCCTAGGCTTCTGCAAGCCGTGAAAGGTGGACCAACGCGTTATTAGGTAGGCGTGCCTAATACAAAGCTAACGAGTGTACATCGCACATATATAAACTGAATCATGAGTTGCTTAGAATAATCTAAAAAATCGTTCAAAAAAGGGAATGCAAAAACACAAGTAGTATTTTAGAGTGAAAAAGAAACGACAAAAACCTTTTGATTTTGATTAGCAGCTGTGTTCCGGACAAATATCCTGCAGACACGGATGAAGATGGTCGGTTGATAGGTCCCTGTAGCGTCTACCATTCAGTGTTTGTGGATACAACCAGCGGACCAGGAAAAAGCTCTCCACACCTGAACACCACCTCCACCGGCCTGTTGAACCCCAACTGGGCAGCGAGGGAATAGGGCTTCATGCTGTATACCCCATATGCAAACCCGGCCATCAGGATGGTGCAGCAGGAAACAGGACCCATTACTCCAGATGACCTTCTTCCATCTGTCGAGGGTCCATTGCCGATGTTCCTTGGTCCATGCGAGGCGTTTTGTTTACGATCACTTGGCGTCGTCATGGAAACTCTCATTGGTCTCCGGCTGTGAAACCCCAGGTGGAACGAAGTAAGGCGCAGGGTGGAAGTGGAAATAGGTCGAACTTCACTCCTGTTGTGCTGGTGAGTGAACTGAGTGACTGTTGTTTCGTCTTTGCTGAGATACCAGTCGTGACACCTGACGCTTATCTCTAGGATCAACCATGCATGGCTGATCAATGTGAGCCCTTCTGCTGGATGTCTGTCCATGGTAAATCCAGTCCTGGTACACCCTTAATACAGTAAGACGGGAGAAGCCAACAAGTGCGGCTATTTCCGAAATACTGGCACCTGCCCTCCGGGCCCCAACTACCTGGTCGTGGTCAAATTGGCTTGAGTTGCCACGTTTCCCCATGACTGGCAAACGTTTTAGTGATTACGTGCGCAGAGGATAGGTGTGCGCAATTCATAGTAGCCGCACGTTTTCGTTGATAACACGTGGTACTTCGTTATCGCCCCGAATATGTAAAACGGGCGTGTGTGTTCCTAAAGCAAAGCTAATAGAGTGTATATTGAATATATATCAACATCATCATCATCAACCATTATCAATCTACTGCTAGATGATGATCTCCCCAAATTTCTTCCACAATTGTCTGTCTTAGGCCTGTCTCCTCCATGTCACTCCAGCTATTAATGCCATGTATTGGAGCAGAGAGGAGGACACTTGTCAGTGTTTTATGTGATTGCTATCAAATGTTTTTTCTTTTGTTTTTTGTATGTGCTCTTTCATTTAGTGAGCTTCTAAAACCTAATAAAATTAAAGAAATGACGCAAAGAGTTGACTGGTCACACAGAAAGCGATGTAAAATAGTACTATTAAGTGAACAAGGCTTCAGTTATGAAGAAATTAGAAAATCAAATTGGTGGAAACTTAACCAAAGGTGGCATTCCTAAATTTTTGAAGAGGTATAAGGAGATCCAGTCATTACAAAACCAGACTGGTAAAGGTAGAAAAAGGTGCAAAACAGCAAGTGATGATAGAAGAATTAAGAGACTGTAACTAGGTGACAAGAAAATTATCTGGGTGTATACAAGATGAAATGGAAGCAATGTAATGTGAAGTTTAGTGCAAGGACTGTTCGGCGCAGACTACAGGAATTTGATCTAAAAGCTAGAATTCCACGAAAAAAGCCATTTTTATCTCTCAAACAAAGGTTGAAAAGATTAAACTGGGCTAAAACCCATGTTAACTGGACAGCGGAACAATGGGACAGTGTTATTTGGAGTGATGAGACCAAAATCTCCCTGTTTGGTAGTGATGGCATAAAATACGTAAGGAGAAGAATCGGAGAAGATTTGTATCACATGTATCGTGAAACACCCAGTTAGTGTTATGATCTGGGGTTGTATGACAACAAAAGGTGTGGGCAGAATTTGCGTGATTAATGGTAATATAAATGGTCAAAAATACATTAATGAAATACTTGAGCCCAAACTGAAGCCTTCCGCACGTGATCTTTTCCAAGGTAATGAAGCATTTATATTTCAACAGGATTCAGCTCCATGTCATGTTGCTGCTGTGTGCAAAAATTGATTTCAAGATAATCATATTCCACTGCTGGAATGGCTTGGGAATAGCCCAGACCTTAATCCCATCGAAAATCTATGGTGCCGACTAAAGAAACTTGTTAGTCAGAATCAACCCAGCAATAAAACCCAATTAATAGAAGCAATAAATCAATCTTGGTTTCACATTATAACAGCTGCAGAACTAAAAAACTTGGTTCACTCGATGCTAAGGCGTTGTAAGGCCATAATTAACGCTAAAAGTTACCCAACTAAGTATTAACTGAAATGGTGAGAATTTTTGCATATCTCATTTTTTCTATGTATTTCACTTTTTTTCTTTATTACTGCTGTGCTAATACAAAATCCTTCATAAAAGTTATTGCATTACATTCTTGATGAAATTATCTCTCCATTGATATATAATTTTATGGTATTACTCCAAAAAAAAATAATAAAGTGGTGTTATGAGCCATCAAACTTCAAAAAGTACACTATTTACAAAAGGTTTCCACAATTTTGGCCACTACTGTAGTTTCAATTTCTCCACTTGCTTCTTGTATAATGTCCACGGTAATTCCATCTTCTCCTGGAACCCTTCCCCGTTTCATGTTCTTAACTGCATATGCAACTTTTGCAGGGATAATTGGAGGGACTTTGGCACTGGTACCTGTCATAATGTCTGGAACAGATGTATCATCCCTTTCATATAGTTTTTGAATAGAAATCTTTCACCCTTGTCAAAATTTCACTTTTATTTCTTGTTACAGTACCATCTTCTTTTCTCAGAGCTATACTCTGTTTTCCTCACTTACTGAGATGTCCTTTTGCTTTCTTCAGGCTCTGGTTGTTTACAACTGCTTTCGTCACTAGTTCACAATTGAATTTCCCTATGTCTTCAGTGATACCTTTTCGCACTGTCTTGCATAGCTCTATATATATTCCACGTTGGAAGTTACGTCTTTATTTATCCTCATCTCCCTTCTCTTTTGCATCACCATTTTTGCCTGAAATTTTCTTCATATGTAACTTGTTCTTAGTACCACCTATATTTTTTGCTGTTTCCATAAGAGCCTTGGTGAGTTCTATGTTAGCTTCAGAAATATCCACTTCTTCCGATGTTAGGCCTTCTAAAGCAGAGAATCTGTTCTTCAATTCCAACTTGAAGGTATTATGGTGTTTTTTTAAGGTTGGTTATGTCAATACATTTTGTTTGTCTTATGAGCTTGCCACGTTCGAGTTTAGTGTTGAGGTGCATCTTACATCTCACCAATCTGTGGTCATTACCTGTGTTGAACTTGTTTAGCACACTGCAGTCTTCTATGACGAATTTTTTGTTACACATAATAAAATCAATTTCACTTGTCGTCCTATTCGGATGTCTCCATGTCCATTTTCTGTGTGGCTTTTTCTTGAAAAAGTAGTTCATGAAAAAAAAAAACCTTTCTGCTTCTGCAAATTCTACGAGAGTATTTCCACGCTGGTTTCTGTTGCCGTGACCGAATTTACCAACCGAAGTTTCATTCTGTTGCTGTTACCCGACTTGTGCATTGAAATTACCCATAATGATCTTCAAGTGCTGTTTGCCTTTGTGATTTAGATTCCGAATTTCCTCGTAAAATTCTTCAATTTCTTCTTCAGGGTGATTTGTGGTGGGTGCATAAGCTTTAATAATCTGGGCCTGGTATCTTCTCGAGAGTTGGATAACGAGTCGTGCAGCTCTGTCAGAGGAACTTTCAACTTCTACAGTTTCTTGTTTATTTATCCTTCAGTTTCTTGTTTATTTATCCTTCAGTTTCTTGTTTATTATAAATCCAACACCACTAGTTCTGCCAGTATCTGTCCCACGATAGTAGAAGAGATGCCCACTTTTCAGTTCAATGAGATCTTCTCGTTTTCTCCTTACCTCACTTAGCTGGACGATGTCCCTCTTGATCCTTTGCAGTTCCTCTTCCAATTCAAGAAGCCTTGAATCAGAAGATAGGGAGCGTCCGTTGTAAGTAGCCAAGGTCAGCATCAAATGGCAGCCTAGTCCGGTCCTCCGGTGATTCTTAGCACCCTCTGCCTTCATGTCGCACTGGCCGCTGCCTCGGCCAGGTACATTCCAGCTGCCGGAGACTGAGGGCCAAGATTTAAGTTGTGGAGTCGTTTTGGAAAGGTTTGGCCATAACTCGCCACGCTGGCCAAGCGGGTTGGTGAGTGTGGGACAGCATTTCCTCTAATCCCGATGGTATAGTTATACCACTACTGGCGGTATGACTATTGAGTATATATATATATATACCAACAAGTAATTCGATACCTGTGATAGCAAAGGAAAACGAACTTTATTCACCTTCAGTAGTTGGTGGAACCTCCACGAGCCGCGATTACAGCTGCAACCCTCCGGGGCATACTCTCAACCAGGCGTTGTACGACGGCTAGCGGTATTTTCTTCCACTCAACTTCGAGAAGACAGGTCAGTTCCTTCACCGATTTCGGACGGTGGGGGCATCCCTTACGTCGACGCTCCAACTCGACCCAGAGGTGCTCGATATGGTTAAGGTCCGGGCTCTGCGCAGGCCAGTCCATTCGATTAACCCCATTGTCACCATACCAAGCCATGGTGGACCTCGCAACATACCAGGTGGCATTGTCATCATGAAAGTAACATGGGTCCACCCCGTAAAACTGCCACAACGTAGGAAGCGCATGGTCATCCAAAATGGTGCAGTAGGTCTTGGCGTTGAGTCTACCAGGAATTGCGACCAAGGGTCCCGTACCATACCAGGAGAAACACCCCCATAGCATAATTCCACCGCCGCCGAACTTCACAGTTGGCACAATACATTCCGGCAGTAGGCGTTCTCCAGGCAGGCGCCAAACCCAGACCCTGCCATCCGAATGGTAGAGGGTGAACCTTGATTCGTCGCTCCAGAGAACCTGTTTCCACTGTTCAACGGTCCACTGTGTACGTTCTTTGCACCACGTTAGCCGAGCAGCGCTATTGGACTTGGTGATCAAAGGCTTGTGGGCGGCAGCACGTCCATGATAACCGAACAGATGGGCTTCCTTACGGATGGTATTCGTCGAAAGAACACTCCCAGATGCCTGTTGAAACTCCTCGCGGATGTGGCCCATCGATTTGGTGCGGTTCTTTCGAATTTCTCTGGTCAGCACCCGTCGGTCTCTAACTCCCAGTTTTGTGGGTCTGCCGAGTTGGGGCACATTCCGACAGTCACCTCTAATCTTCCACTTGCCAATCACGTAGGCCAAGGTCGATTTTGGGTACTTCAACTCGCTTGATATGTCATGTATGGATCGGCCATTTCTGTGATACCCGACGATTACAACTTTCTCGAAATCAGAGAGCTCCGAACTGCGTGGCATCTTGCATGCGACTGGTTGCGTTGTTGTTTCCCACACGATATTTAACGGCTGCGGCCGTGATGTGTATCAGGACCGCAGATGTCGTCGATTGCAGGGGTGTCCAATTACTTGTTGGTAGATAGTGTATATATATATATATATATATATATATATATATATATATATATATATACACTAATAAAATTGATACAAGTAATTATGATACAATGCACAAACGCAGAATTCGCACACAAGCGCTAAAGCATCAATCCGGAACGAATCACATCATAATATCAATAAAAACATACTACTACAAACCACAATTTGAAAAAGAAAAACATAATGAAAAAAAAAAAGATTAATTATTAATACAAAGAGACTCAAAAAGTTTTTGATTATAATGTTTTTTGAGTCTCTTGGTATTAATAATTAATCTTTTTTTTTCATTAGGGTTTTTTTCGTTCAAATTGTGGTTTGTAGTGGTATGTTTTTATTGGTATTATATATTTATATATACTGTATACCGATGACCCATTACATTATGACCACCTATACGTAATAAGCTGTAGGACCTCCTTTAGCCCACAAAACAGCGGCCACTCGGCGAGGCATCGATTCGATGAGGTGGCGATATAGGTATCCTGGAATATCTGGTATCATAGCAAACAGCAGGTCCTCCAGTTTCCGTACATTTTCGGGGTGGTGATAATTTAGCGCGAACCCGCTTTTCCAAGTCGTTCCAAGTTGAACCACAAATGTTCCATTGGGTTCATGTCAGGTGAATTTGGAGGACAGGGCAATAACAGAGAGTCACCAGCATGTTCCTCGAACCACTCCTTGACGATTCTGGCACTGTGGCATGGTGCATTATCCTGTTGGTAATTGCCATCACCAGCAGGGAACACAGTTGTCGTGAATGGGTGAACTTGGTTGGCTACGATGTTCAGATACCTGAGAGGTGTCAGGGATTGTGCTATTGGAATAATGGGGAGTAAAGTTTCCCAAGAAAACATCGCTCACAGCATAACACCGCCGCCACTGGCCTGTTTCCGCCCAATAGTGCATCCAGGTGCCATAGCCTCCGTTGCAAAACGGCGTATCCGCACTCGGCCGTCTACGTGATGCACCAGAAATCTTGATTCGTCTGACCAGGCCACTTTCTTCCAATCATCCACGGTTCAATCTCGATGGTCTTGGTCCCATTTCATGCGTTATAGGCGATGACGTGCAGTGAGCCTGGGAACCCAGATGGGTCTTCGGCTACACAGGCCCATGCGCAGAAGGCTACGATGAACTGTGTGCTGTAACACATTGCCCTGATCACCACTGTTGTAGCTTCGAGTGATTTGTTGCACTATGGTCCTGCGGTCGCTGTGAATAATGGGCGACAGTCTCCTCTACCCTCTGGTATCAATGAGCTGCGGACTACACACGGCTGGACGACGGTTCGTCGTTTGGCCATCTGTGCACCACTTTTGGTACGTACTCACTACAGTGGCTCGTGAACAACCCACAAGTCGCGCCGTTTCCGAGATCATAGTTCCAAGGGGCCATGCCATCACAATTTGTCCTTTATTTAACTCCAATAAATCGGCAGCTTTTCCCATTCTGACTCCGAACACTCTACTAACCGAAAGCCGGTCCTCGGGTTGTCTCTGTGAATATCACCTGCACGACCGTTCGGTCTCCAGGGGCGCTCGTTTCTCTGGGCTGGGGGTGGTCATAATGTAATGGCTCATTGGTGTGGTCGTAATGTAATGCTCATCGTTAAACAGTATATATATGCACTATATTGACAAAAGTCACCGGACACCTAGAAAAGTAACACAACATAGCATTTATTGACATACGTTAGTACGATGTTGGTCCCCCTTTGGCCTCAATGCATGCACTGACCTTCGAGACATGCTTTCGACAAGGTTTTGGAACACAGCGATAGGTATGCGCTTCCATTCAGTACATAATGCTGCCGCTAACTGTTGCTTACTAGTAGGCCTTGGTTCTGAACTTTTCATGCGGCGCTCTAATTCATCCCATAGGTGATCTATGGGATTAAGATCAGGAGCTCTGTGCTGGCCAGTCCACACAGAGCCCGTAACAGCCCATGTTTTATGGCTCGGTGCATTATCCTGCTGGTACCAACAAGCCTCAGTTCCATAGTATTGCCACAGAGTTGGTAGGGCATAATTGTCCAGAATATCGAGGCAGACGTGCTGTTTAACAGGTTTGTCCACGATAACCAATGGGCCGGGGCCATACCACGAAAAACACCCCCACACGAGTACACTGCCAGGTCCAAACTTGACCGTAGGAAAAGTACACTGTGGTTAATAGCGTTCCCCCGGCTGCCGCCATATACCCACCACGGCTATCAGACTGATGGATCGTGTATCAGAGTGGAGATGAAAGGCTTATGAGCAACCGCACGACCACGGTAACCCATGGAATGAAGTTCTCTGCGAATGGTACGTGTACATACCGAGGTTCCAGAATTTTGGCTAACCTGTACCCTTAGCTCTTGTGCAGTACTCCGTCGATTAGCTGCAACGACTCTCCTGAGGCTTCGACGTCCTCTATCACTGATTTTCTTTGGTCTGCCGGTACGTTTTGCTACTTCAGGCACGCAATGTGTCTTCCACTTATTCAGTACATCCAAAACAGTTAACTTGTGTATGTTTAAACGCCTATCGGTTTTTCTTATGGACAACCCACTAATATAACACCCAACAATCTTTCCTTTCTCGAAGTCAGCTCTCTCCCGCCGCAAAATTTTTACTGAACCTCACAGTGCGATATGATCGCGGTCAGCTGCAGGCTTGTTTTTATACCGTTTGCAGCTGTACCGCGCATCTTAACAACGCAGCGGCACTGTTCATTTGCTTTTTCTTTCTTTTTTTCCCTTGGAAATTAAATTTCGAGGGAAAACTACCAGGTTTTAACTGCGTCCTATTCCTAATGCCAGAATATTGAATTATTGCCGGAAAATTCAAAATCTTTCTGGCTAAAGCGGGCAAAACGTGTTCGAGAATGCACACTTGGATCATTACGTTTCAACCAATTCTTTAACAGTTCCTGTCTGCTTACTTATGAAAAGTTATCTCTTCCTCCGTACATTATTGTGACAGGATTTGTTTGCACAACCATACGATGAGAAAAAGTTAGCTGTGGCGCAGTGGTCTAAGCAATGGCCTCTAATCATTCGTCCGAACGGGGTCCGGGTTCGAATCCCGGTGAGGCATGGATTTTGTGTTTGTCTTACGGCACTGGCTCTCTCCCTTCTCTGGAACCAGCGACCCTAAATTAGGGACGGGCGACTGCTTATAGCCCATTGAGTTGCTCACGGTGGTCGTTAAACCTCCAATAAAAAAAAAAGTTAGGCATGTCTTTAATAAATATACGAAAAATCGCGATTTTCCTGAACCCCTACAACTTAACTTCTTGTTAACTGATGGAAATACGGAAGTAAACAAACTATTGCTGGGCCACCACCCTAGATCATCTCGCATTGCACCATGAAATCTTTCCCGTGGTGCAATGCGAGATGAATAAGGTCCATTAAGTCTTTTGTCATACGTTATTTCAGTGTGACAAGAGATATTCCAAACAATTTATGTTTTGGAGACTTCTATTGATAAATATAACATGAAAAACAATTTCAGAGAAATGTAAACAGAATATCAAATTCACAGCTTCTTTTTATAGAACACGTAAGGTGGCTGTAAATTATTATGCCCACAGTTCAAGACTGATGTATTTCTACCGGAATTAAATAAAAGAGCTATCAGCTGACTGTCAAGGTCAGTTGATACGCTCATGCCATTCACAATGCGAGGGAAATTTATGCAAAGTGTTGACTAATCATGATGAAAATTTATGCCGATTTTTTCAACAACATTCTTAAACGTGTTAAAGAGCCTAAAAGATATTTTTAGAGCATTCTTTGGTTTCGTAGCGAAGACTCTACGAGCTTTGAGTATAAATTTTAAAAATACGCGATACGTCATTAAACCAAGTTTCTCTCTACTTGGTAATAATTTACAGTCATGACAGCAAAAAGATTTTTTTTTTCGCAACTTTAAACGTCTTCACAGATACGGCACAATTTGGTGAGTTCATTTTTAACAAAAGCTGTTGTGCGTGTTAAGCAATTGGAGTTAATCTCAGCAGAGTACAGAGTCTTCTGTCAATGTTGTTAACACGCTCCAGGAAATTCGTTCGAAGTACAGGGGCGACACGTTGCAACGCATCTTAACATCTCACGAATATTCTTATTTATTATCATTGTTACTCCAGAAAAACAGAAGTGGGGAAAAAGAGCGAGAGATGTAAGCAATGGAAATACTTTCATGAATTGCATAATGTAAATAAAAGAAGCGTCGTTTACTTTCCTGCTGAGACTCATGATCATATGTAGAGGATTTTAGGAAGGGAGTGTCTGACCCCAGGTCTAGGAGATATAAACTAGAGCGCCCGATAGGAAAGTGACACGGAAGCGAAGTCGAAAGGGGGAGGAAGACGCCCTTACTTATTACCGAGGAGATCAGTACCCGGGGTCCGACGGCTTAACGTGCCCATCCGACGCACGGCGGGTATTTAGTGGATCGAACGTTCGTACCTGCCTGGGATCGAACCTGAGGCCCTTCCCGTGGCAGTCACGAACGTTGTCCACTCGGCCACCCGCGGCAAAAATATAAGCATTAAAAACCCTCTGCTGAGACTCAGAGGGTTTTTAATGCTTATATTACTGATGGTTATGTTCCACGTCATTCCCACTTTTTATCAATGCTAAGCAGAAATGACGCTAGGCGTCGTAATCAGGATGGGTGACTGGTGGGCGAGTATCATTTTTGATGGAGCAAGTTTGACAGCAACTTTACTTACGAAACACTAAAAGATTATTGATTTGATGGGGCAAGTTTGACAGCAACTTTACTTACGAAACACTAAAAGATTATTGATTTGATGGGGCAAGTTTGACAGAAACTTTACTTACGAAACACTAAAAGATTATTGATTTGATGGGGCAAGTTTGACAGCAACTTTACTTACGAAACACTGAAAGATTATTGATTTGACGGGGCAAGTTTGACAGCAACTTTACTTACGAAACGTTAAAAGATTATTGATTTGACGGGGCAAGTTTGACAGCAACTTTACTTACGAAACACTAAAAGATTATTGATTTGATGGGGCAAGTTTGACAGCAACTTTACTTACGAAACACTAAAAGAAAGAGTTTTTTGTTTTTTATTACAGGCTGCAAAGGTATTCGTGCAATACCTCCCACCCTCCCCTGGATTCATATTCATTTTTTTGGACTGTTTTGAAATTTTTGCACTTTTTGGAACACAAAAATATCCAAATTTGTGACCTTTTCTACGCTTTCCAACCGTACATTGAAAAAGCGTACACACCTCAGCTGTGTCCGTCTGTCTGTCCGTCCGCACGATAACTTGCGTAAAAATGGTTCGATTTCGATGATATTTTAGTATGTGGTAGGGGACCACCTGGGGACGAACCCTATTGAAAAAGGACGAAATGGAGTATAGGAGCGGGATTCATTCCATCGCCCTTATGCGTCATAACTTACGTAAAAATGCTTCGATTGAGACAAAACTTTATCATGTTGTTCCGGAAGTATACTTAACCGGTTCTGTTGAGTATCATCGAAATGGGGTCAAAGGTCAGGGCATAGGAGCGAGATTTATTCTAGACATTATCCTCACAACTTGAGTAATGATTTCTGGTATGTTGGAAAGCGTATCATAATCAATGCATTTCATGATTTTACTAACTTGTTTGTTCATGTTCCGTCCATCCATTTGTGGAAACACAAATTTGTCTGTAACGGAGATCGTTGTCTGTGACAAAGTAAGTTTCTCTTCCAACTATGCTACACAGACAGAATATATCGCTGCAAATATGTCGTCTTGACACGTGCTTTACCTCTGTAGTACGTCACATCATCTCCCTCTTAAATTTTCTTTTTTATTATTTGAAGCGAAGTAGGATTTTTTTTTCATTAATTCCAGACGCTATGTGGAACAAATATCACACATTTCTCGAAGACCGCAGCAGCCAGTAGATCATTTTTTTACGTTCGGACGCCAATGTGAAAACAAGAATTTGTCGGTGACGAAATCGCGTCTCATCGCTCCGGAGTGAGTTGCTCTAACCGAGTAAGCTACGCCGACGGAATGTATCGCTGCAAATTTGTCGTCTTGACACGTGCTTTACATCTGTAGTACGTCATACATGTTTAAATAAATTAGTAAAATCTGAAGAGTTACGTACCCGTATAACAAACATGACACACTGCCATCAGCACCAGTACACTGATTAAAAGAAAAAAATTACCTAAGAGAAGCGTTTGAAAGCAAATATTTTCCTGGATTAGGGTTGAGGGGAAAAACACGCAGAATCAATATCTTCTCCCTCCTTAACTCCCTTCCTTCAAGCCAGCTACATTGTCTTGCACTGATCTTTTCCAAAGCAGTTCTCATGCTTCGGAGTAGGCTTAAGAGCGCTGGTTGGTTGGTTGATTTTAATGGCGCAAGGGCCATGGTTGGCCAAAGAGCGCCAGACACAAGACAAACAAACAGTATTAAAAATGTGGTAAAAAGCTTAAAATCTGACTGATCATGTAAAACTGAAAAATGAGAACGATGGAAGGGCTAAAAAAGATAATGAAAGAAACAGTATTAAAAACATGATACAATGATTAAAATCTAGCTGATTCAGTAAAACTGAGAAATGAGGATGATGAAAGGGCTAAAATCTAGATTCGTTTAAAATAGTCAATTTCTTTAAAAAATGAAAACACGGCAACAGTATCACAGTGGTCATTGAGGAGCCGCTGCAGTGTAGCGGCGTCCTCGGTCAACAAATGGGAATGAAAGAAATGAAAATGTACATCACGAAAACGAACACAGCTACACAGAAGATGAGTGACGGTGAGTCGGCAATTGCACGTCTCACACATCGGCGCAGTGTCGCCACACAGCAAAAAGCGGTGAGTGAAACGACAATGCCCAATGCGGAGACGCGCAAGCACCACTTCCTTCCTACGGTTCCGACGATATGAGGATTTCCAGACTTCAAGAATAGGTTTAATACGATGCAGTTTATTTTCCGTCTGTTGGTCCCACAGACCTTGCCACGTTCGCTTGATATGGGGCGAACCAGAAAGCGGAAATCCCGGTGAAACAGTGGCAAGGGTGTGACGACCAAAGAGGAAGCAGATCTAGCAGCCGCATCAGCACACTCGTTACCCGAGATTCCAACATGCCCGGGAATCCAACAAAATTGTATCTGGACACCGGCCTCGAGCAAAGAACAAAGAAGCCTTCGTACGGTAAGAAGAAAAGGGTGGTCACAGCAGTCCAACGATGACAATGACTGTACAACACTCAAAGAATCAGTGTACACCGCAGCCCGTTGATGAGAGCCCGACTGAACATGAAGTAGTGCAAGATACACAGCATGCATCTCCGCCGAAAACACCGTGGCCTCAGCTGGGATCCGCGCGACAGAGACGTCATCAATACAGACCGCCGCGGATCCAACGACTCCGTGCATCTTGGAGCCATCAGTGAAAATGGGAGTGTATTCAGAATTGAGGGCACGGTGCTCAGCGAAGAGCTGCTGGTACACTGACGCAGGGGTTGAGGATTTCTCGAAAGATGTAAAGGTGGTATTAACCATGACACCAAGTGGGTGCCATGGAGGATCCCCAAAGCGCCTGGTCTTTTCAACAAGAGACAAGTCGAGCCCTACATCACCGGCTACGGCCGCCATACGAAGACCGAAAGTTGAAATGCACGAGGGCCGGTTCCCGAATAAACGATTATGCTGGGGATGAAAAACTGCATTGTATAAAGGATGGTCTAGAAGAGATCTAAGTTTCAGATAGAATTGAATAGACAGCTGCAGACGGCGTAATTCAAGCGATGGTTCGTTCGCGTCAGCGTAAAGGCTGGGAATTGGAGATGTTTGAAATGCTCCCGAACAAAGATGCAGTGCTTGATGGTGAATAGTGTCCAAAGGCCGGAGAACGGAACGACGAGCAGAACCATACACGATACAACCATAATACAGTTTCGACCGTATTAAGGAATGGTAAATACGAATTTAAGACATCCTGTCTGCGCCCCACGAGACTCTCGAAAGGATCTTAAGAATAGATAGAGCCCGCAGACAGGAGATCTTGAGCCGCCGAACGTGCGCACGGAACGTAAGCGCACGGTCGACGGTCAGTCCAAGGAACTTGGTCTCCGGCAAAACTGGTATGGCTGCACGGTCTAAAAACAGCTCTGGGTCAGGATGGAGGCCGCGCTTCCGGCAGAAATGGACACACGCTGTCTTATCGGGAGAAAGAACGAAACCATTGCTATTCGCCGCTTTAAAGATCTGGTTAATCGCAGACTGCAACTGCCTTTCAATAAAATTCATACTTGATGACGAGCAGAAAATGTGTAAATCATCAACATAAACAGTAGCCGAAACCGCAGGAGGAAGATTTGTGAAGAGACAATTAATGCGAAGGATGAACAATGTGACAGATAAAATGCAACCTTGAGGAACACCTTGTTCTTGATGGAACGGTGCCGAAAGCGTCGTACCCAGGCGCACCTGGAACACCCGATTGCGAAGAAAATTAACGATGAAAGTCGGAAGATTTCCTCGCAATCCGCATGCGTGGAGGTCACGGATAACACCATGCCGCCACGCTCGATCATAAGCTTTTTCAATATCAAAAAATACAGAAACCAGGTGCTGCCTACGCACGAACGCCTCGCGCACAGATGTCTCAAGGGGCAGGAGATGATCGTGAGGTGAACGATGACGGCGAAAGCCGCTTTGTGATGGTGAAAGTACTTGATGATATTCTAAAAAATGAATTAACCGGGAATTAACCATGCGTTCAAGAACTTTACACAGACAGCTAGTGAAAGCAATTGGACGATAACTAGAGGGAGACTTGGGATCCTTGCCAGGTTTGGGAAAAGGCAGAACAAAAGCTTTTCGCCAAGATACCGGGAAACTGTGCTCAGACCAAATACGATTATACAAGATTAAGAGATTCTCGAGAGACGACTGCGATAGATGACGGAGCATGTCATAGTGGATTCCATCGGGACCGACAGATGTAGCGCCGGACCGATGCAGAGCCACCCTGAGTTCAACCATGCTGAAGGGGGAGTTATATCCCGTGTCGAGAAAAGGCGCAAAGGGGATTCTCTGGCGTTCCGCAGTGGATTTTATTCTTTGAAAAGAAGTAGGATACGCCAGGTCACTCGACACGGAGGCAAACGCCTCCCCCAAACAATCAGAAATCTCCCCGACTCCAGCATATGTGCAGCCGTTACTCTCGAGAATGGAGATCTGGTGAGAGCTGTAGTTACCCCGGATCTTACGAATCTTTTCCCACACACTTTTCGAACAGGCACGTGAAGTGAGAGATGACACATACTGGATGGATCCAAGACTCCCTCTTGCTACGTCGATGCACCAACCGAGCATAGGATTTTGCTCGTTTGAATGTAACGAGATTAGTTTGAATGTAACGAGATTAGCATCGGTCGGATAACGCCGAAACGTAGGCCAGGCCTTATGTTGAGCTCTCCTAGCCGCTGCGCATTCAGGGGTCCACCAAGGCTTCGGACTTCTGGAGAGTGTCGCAGATGTTTTTGGTATAGAAAGATCAGCTGCCTGAAGAATACAATTTGTGTCTTCAAGAACAGCTGCGTCGATTGACTCTTGGGTCACCATTGCAGAAGAGATCAAAGCTGACGGTGTGAAGACCTCCCATCTCGCACGCTCCATCCTCCAACGAGGAAGGCGGGAGGCAGAAGATGCCATGTTCGCATGATGCGAGAGGACAATTGGAAAGTGGTCGCTCCCGTGGAGGTCGTTACACACCGTCCACGACCAGTCAGCAATAATTGATGGTGATCCCAAGGTCAAATCGATCGCACTGAAGGATCGTGTCGGTTCATGGAAGTACGTGTCAGCACCGGTGTTAAAAAGGCACAAAGAGGCCGAGAACAGAAGAGACTCTATGCGACGACCTCTCGTGCTGATGCTGACACTACCCCACAAATAATGATGGGCATTGAAGTCACCTAGTAGAAGAAAGGGTGAAGGCAGCTGAGCAACCAATCTCTCCAGTACAGAGACGCTCACGTTCTCGTCCGGCGGCAGATAGACACTGCAGACAGTAAGAGGTACAGGCATGGAAATACGAACCGCCACGGCCTGCACAGTTGTGGAAACCGCGACGGAAGATACCGGAACCCTGTGAGGGACGAGAATAGCGACTCCCCCACAGGCTATATTTCCAGACGAGTTATCTGTATGAAATGCACTGTAGCCTCGAACTGAAAGCAGGTCTGATGGTTTAAGCTTCGTCTCCTGTAGACAAAGGCACACCGGAGAGTAAAATGAAAGCAGATGTTTCACTTCATCAAAACTCGTCCGAAAACCTCGACAGTTCCACTGAATGATTGAAGCCATAGTTATAAGTGAAATGAAAATGAAAATGATCAAACGAAGTCAGGCTCCATCGCCTCTGATGGGGGTTCCCCCAGATCTGGAGGCGTGTGACCAGGGGCTAAGATGGGAGCATGCTTTGTCCCAAGTGTCTTAACGGGAGGCGCACGACGTTGAGTCGTTTCCTGAGATTTTGGAGGAGAAGAAATGCTTTTCTTATCCTGGGCTTTGGTCGTTTTGTTAGAAGAAGTGGCCTGAGTTCCCTTGGTGGTGGGATGAGTCTGCTTCGGCGAAGTGGTGGGTGGCGCTTTCAGACCCCTAGCTCGAGACTGGAGTGCCTCCAGTCCGGCTGCGATGATTTCGTTTACATTGTATGGACATTTAGGGGGGATCTGAATGTCGGTCTGAATGGCAACCGTAGATTTGGCAACCACCACTGAAGCGTATGATCGCCGATCAGATGTAACAGGAACCACTCTTCTTCTGGCCTCAGGATAGGAAATATTTTCCACCGTTTTGATCCTTTGGATTTCCTTCTCCTCCTTCCACTTGGGACAATCTTTGGCTGATGCTGCGTGTGAACCCTTACAGTTCACACAAAACTCACGCTCGGCCACACATTCTGACAAAATATGCTCTGTGGCACCACAGCGTCCACACCTAGGATTGCTCCTGCACGACTGCTGATAATGGCCGTACGACTGACACCTAAAACATCTCAGAGGGTTAGGGATGTACGGACGTATCTCAAAATGAAGATACCTTGCCTTGATGGACGTAGGCAGGGAAGGGCTGTCAAATGTTAATATGACGTTGCGGGATGGGACAGACTGCCAATTCCGCCTGAAGAGTATACGCCGCACACCCGTAACATGTTGACTCCTCAGTTCTTCAAGTAGTTCCTCCTCAGAACACTCAACGAGGTCCTGAGAGGAGACAACACCTCGAGATGAATTTAGGTATCCATGAGGTGTTATTTTGACCGGAGTCTCAAGCAGCGTGGCGGTGTTAAGAAGTGTAGAGCTGTAGGCCACAGTGGACATTTCAACCAGAAGATCTCCAGATTGGAGCTTCTTAACGCTCTTAGGAGAGCTTGCTATGGATTGGAGTGCTTTGTTGATCCAAAATGGACTTTTGGCCCTCAAAGGCTTTGAAGGGTCCAATGAGTGCGCAAAAAAGAATCTGGCATTCGAACAATCGGGCACATGTTTTTAGCGGAAGGAGCTAAGCCTTCCTCAATACCTCTTTTGGTTTTAGGTTCGTGGGAAATATCATTTAGAGCCATGAAAAAAAGATAAAGGATTCATCCGCCGACTTCCCCACCCACAATCGAGTCCAACAAGGGAGAACCGGAGGTCCGCAAGCCCAAGTGGACGCAGGACACGGCTCTAGGGATAGCAAGCGGATATAGCAAGTTGATAGGGCAGACATGCGCTCAGCGTGCACCCAGACTTTCCCATGCCTGGTTAACACCCCCTTGGCATGCCCACCCTATCCCCAGACTCACCCTGTCGTGCGAAACGACAAGCCGTTAGAGGTCTGGGCTCCACTCGGCCACAGACCTCATTGACTAGGAGTGGGTTAGTTCCCAGCCGCCCGTTTAGGGTGAAGCAGGGAGCAAAGAGGAGTGTTGGCAACTGGCGACAACAACACCCTGGCCACCAGTAACCTCAGCCTCCAGCATCCCCTTTTCCACCTTACGGGTCACCGCACACGGCAAACGTGCAGGAAGGTCTAGCTAACCAGCTCGGAAAAACAAAGAAAGGAACATGAAATGGAGAAGACAGGAAAGAAAACGAGAAACTAAAATCCTGAGCTGGCGCATAATCACAACCTCAGCAACCTACAACTGAGGCGGGTTCATGTCAAGTGAAAAAACAAGAAACATAAAAAATGTGAAAATCATCACATATAGTACATGTTGGCTCAGGCCTTGGGGACGCCATACCCCAGCAGCTGGATGAACAGCTGTCCCTTCGGTTATGTAATTGTCAAAGCCGCAAAGGCAAGAGAAACCGTCACAAGGTTAGCTCGGGCCGTGGGGGCGCCGCTCCCCAAATAACTGGAAAACCAGTTATCCCCGTGCAGGGATAAGAGCGCTGGAATCCCCTATACTTAGTAGCGCAAGCAAATAGCTGAGCAGTTACGTAGGAATGACCTACCTTAGTGAATTCCTACACACCGCTCCTGGCCATACGAACATGAAAAATAGCATAAACTAATGCTATTTTGATAACTTTACTACGGAGAAGTAAAGAACGCGCGTCCTAGAGAGAAACACGTAGGGCTACACGGCGAAAAACACGAGACTTATTATTACGTGACAGAGTCCAGACTATATTTTAACGCTGGCTTATGATAGTTCGTCCGTGAAGGGGTCCGGGTTCAAATCCTGAGAGGCATGGATGTTGTGTTTGTCTATGGCACTGGCTCTCTCCCTTCCCTGGAACCAGTGACTCTAAATTAGGGACGGGGGACTGCTTATAGCCTATTGAGTTGCTCACGGTGGTCGTTAAACCTTCGATCAAAAGAAAAAAAAAAGTTCGAAACATTGAAAAATGGCCCATCTTGAACAGGGTGGGCTAGAGCTTCAACTGGTATCCCTTTGGCGACATTCCTGATTATACCAAAGCCGCCTCTCATCCATAAACACACGTGATCAAAGCCAAACGCGACTTCACGATGGCTATGCGCGTCCCTGTGTGAGACAAGGACAAAAAGAGAACTTAAGTACTTCACCATATTTGCCGTTCACCAAATTGAGATTCTCAGTAGCGGGAGATACCCGTTATGTTGGGGAATACCACGACGTTTTCCATGGCTCCAAGGCATGGGTGAAGCTTGCAAATGTCGTGCCAATGTGCTGCCAGCTGTGTATGCTGAAACTCTTCTCTCACTGCAGCTGTTGTACTGCGGGTAACTTGACGCAGGAGCTCGTCTGTTACCTCGTACAATCTTCTCCAGCCGCAGTTGCCCTCGAATATCGACTAGTCATTTCCCCTCACAGGAAGACGGCCGACTTCTTGTTTTGTTGTTTCTGCACCACTTATATATACACTGGCGGAAAGTGAAACAAGAAAGATGACACCGAATTTTCGGGTGTAATAAGCACGTCTTTTGAATCCGTTCAGACGCAAATTAAATTTATCAAAGCTATTCAAAGTCAATGGAGCCGGTATGGAAAACAATAGTATCTGACGGAAGAAAGAAGTTTTTTAATCGGGTTTTTAATTTCTCAGATATTGCTGTAAACGGAATCGTGAGTTACGCCCTATGGTTGCAGACTTGTGCTTTAAGAAAAACATGAATTTATATGAGAAACATTTCACACCGGAAACGCTCTCCAAAATAGAAAGAATTTTTCAAATCGGACTCTTAGAAACAGAGATATCGACAAAAATAAGGTGTGACTTTACGTCCCCTGGTGGAAAAACCATGCATTAGTTTAGGAAGAAAGTATTCCAAAAGGTTTTCCCATACGAGCGGTATCGGTCCAAGAAAAAAAATTTAGTCTAGTTTTCAGGAGCCCAGATTTTGCTACAAATACATCAGAAGCAGAAATTAACACTTATGCCCCCTGGTGGCCAAACCATTCTTTACCAAACATTAGAAATTATGTGAAAAATATTTTCCATCAGGTCTTGTATGCGATACAGTAAGAATTTTTCTAATCGGAGTTTTAGAAGCAGAAATAATGCAGAAAACGCACTTTACCTTTGTGCCCCCTAGCGGAAAGTCTATGATTTACTTGAAAATTTTGAATTTATAGGAAAAACATTTCGCATCGGAAACACTATCCAACAAAGAAGGAATTTTTCAAATCGGTCTCCTAGAAGTAGAGATATTGACAAAAAAATGATATACATCTACGCCCCTGGCGTAGAAACCATGCATTATTTCAAGAAGAAAATGTTACTAAAACGTTTGTCGATATGAGTAGTATCAGTCAACAAACGACTTTTTTTTCAATCGAGATTTTGGAAGCTCATATTTTGCTGCAAATACATCAGAAGCGGAAATTAAGACTTACGCCACCTGATGGCCAAACCATTTTTTACAAAAATTGTAAATCATGTGCAAAGGATTTCTCATCAAGAGCTGTATCCGATACAGAAAGAATTTTTCAACTCGGAGATTTAGAAGCAGAGATGTAGGGGGAAAGCAATTTACCTTTACGCCCCCTAGCGGAAAGTCTACGAACTACTTGAAAATTCTGAAATTATATGAAAAACATGTCGCACTGGAAACACTATCCATCAAAGAAAGAATTTTTCAAATCGGACTCCTAGAAGTAGAGATATTGACAAAAATGAGATATACATCTACGCCCCTGGCGTAGAAACCATGAATTATTTTAAGAAGAAAAAGTTTCTAAAAGGTTTGTTGACATGAGTACCATCGGTCTACGAACGACGTTTTTTTCAATCGAAAATTTAAAAGCTCATATTTTGCTGCAAATACATCAGAAGCGGAAATTAAGGTCTACGCCCCCTGGTGGCCAAACTATTTTTTTTACAAAAATTAGAAATTATGTGCAAACGATTTCCCATCAGGAGCTGTATCCGGTGCAGAAAGAATTCTTCAAATCAGAGATTTAGAAGCAGAGATATAGGGGAAAACCCAATTTACCACTACGCCCCCTAGCGGAAAGTCTATGAATCACTTGAAAATTTTGAAATTATATGAAAACTTGTCACACTAGAAACACTATCCAACAAAGAATGAATTTTTCAAATCGGACTCATAGAAATAGAGATATTGACAAAAATAAGATATACATCTACGCCCCCTGGCGTAGAAACCATGCACTATTTAAAAAAAGAAAATGTTCCTAAAAGGTTTGTCGACATGAGTAGTATCGGTCAACAAACGACTTTTTTTCAATATAGGAAAAACATTTAGCATCGGAAACACTACCCAACAAAGAAAGAATTTTTCAAATCGGACTCCTAGAAGTAGAGATATTGGCAAAAATAAAATATATATCTACGCCCCCTGGCGGAGAAACTGTGAAATATTTTACGAAGAAAATATTCCAAAAAGGTTTACCGATGTGAGTGGCATCGGTCCACGAAATAATTTTTTTAATCGATATTTTAGAAGCTCAGATTTTATGGCAAATACATCCGAAGCAAAAAATTAACACTTACGCCCCCTGGTGGCTAAAGTATTTTTTACCAAAAATTTGAAATTATATGCAAAAGAGTTTCCATCAGGAGGTACATCCGCTGAAGCAAACATTTTTCAAATCGGAGTTTTAGAAGAAGAGTTATCGGGAAGAATGTAATTTAATTTTACGCCCCTAGCGGAAAATCTATGCGTAATTTGTAAAAGTAACTATATCTAAAATACTCTTCGACATAAATGGAATCGAAAGTTAAAAGAATTTTTTCAATCGGATGTTTAGAAGCAAATATGTGGAATAAAACGTATTTTTGAATTCGACATCATCTGCATTTACGCAATCTAGCGGCGAAATTGTACATCGTAAAAAAAATAAATAAATAAAGGATCATCATTCGCATATTTCAAGCTTCCCAATGCAAAAATAATTTTTCAAATCGGACTAATAGTTGCAGAGATAGCGAGGGTACAGACGGACGGACGGACAAACCGGTAACATAAGCACGATCTTTTTACAAAAGACGTGCTTTGAACACTAAGAAGGAGACGTCTGATACCAACGAAATTTATACAGCATAATAACGGAATACAGTGGATAACGTGATCAAAACATTATGTCAGAATACAGCTGTATTTGCTAGTAAACTGAAAAATAACATTTCCATGTAACATGGTTAGTATGAGGTTGAACCGCCATGAACTGCGTCACACTGTGCAATTCTGACATGGAGTCTGTCGTACAGATGTTGGATGTAAGTTTGGGGTATTGAGTTCCAAACAACCTCAACCTGGACGCGTAAATCGGGGATGGTCGTGGCTGGCCGTGGAGACCGGATAAGTCGTTGTCCCATAAAATCCCACACGTGCTCAATGGGGGACAAATCCGGTGAACGTGCAGGCCATGGAAGTTGTTTCACACCCTGAAGTGCATGTTGCGTTGCACGTGCCGTGTGTGGGCGTGCGGTATCTCGCTGGCCGTTGTTGTGCCATCTGTAAGGTCGATGGACCGACCTTACAAATGGCACGACAACGGGCTGAATGATGTTGTTGATGTAGGAGGTGCTGTTTAAAGTACCAGGTACAAACACTAGTTCGTTACGGGAGTGATAGCTGATCGCTCCCCACACCAGGAGACCAGGTATAGGCCCTGTGTGTCGCTGGCGGATGCAAGAAGGGTGGAGACGCTCCCCTGTGCGTCTGCGAACACTCATACGGCCATCGGAGGCTCCCAAGCAGAATCTGCTTTCATCGCTGAACACGACAGATCGCCATTGCGTTCTCCAGTGCAGAGGTTGGCGAAACCACTGATGTAGCCATTCCTGACGGTGGGCTGGAGTCAGAGGTACACATGAAAGAGGCACACGTGCATGTAGTCCTGCATCCAGTCGACGGTTGCGGATTGTTCGCACAGTCACCTCAGGTGCAACGGCAGCTCGGATTTGCGTCGCAGTGGATGTTCTGCTTGACAACGCGGCTCTTCTTATGCGTCGATCGGTCCGCTCATCAGTCCGTCTGTGACTCCCGGTTCCACGTCTTCTCGAGTGGGAATGTTCCTCGGACCATCTAAGCCACCATCGTACCACCACCGATACTTCCTGTCCAATTCGCTCAGCAATACGACGATACGACCACCCGGACTTGCGGAGTCCGACTAGACGACCTCGCTCAAAGTCCGATAACTGCTGAAATTGTACACGTCTTCCATGTCCAGGCATTGGAGCTTCTTCAGGATCTTCGCACGTGTCCGTACGCCGACGACTGATTACATTCACTTCGCCGTACTCCTTAAATACCACCGACGATAATTTACATATTATGCCGTGCTGTGGCGTAAGCGCTCACCGGTTGGTCCCGAAATTAACATCACACCTACGTAAACTCGACCCCATTAACATATGTAAATTTCATGATCGTCCGCCAATTCCTTCTTGGTGTTCTTTTTTCACTTTCCGCCAGTGTATATATACAGTATATATAGATATCATCATCCATCATCAATGTCAACCATTATCAATCCACTGCTGGATGTAGGTCTCTCAAAAAATTTTCCGGAACGGTCTGTCTTGAACCAGTCTTCACAATGTCACTCCGGGATGCTTTCGACTTTCATCCACCACCTCCCACTCTGGGTCTTTTCTTGTCCCTTCATATCCAGTTCAAAATTCAGTTGTGCATTGGTGGTCCGTTCTTCGGGGAAAATGCACAGCCCATTGCCATTTCAGGGATTTTACTCTGATCACGATGTTTTCCTCTCTTGTCATTTTCCTGATCCACGAGTTCCTCTTCTTACGTTTCCTGCTTACACAAAGCATGCATTTCTCCATGCCTCTTTCAGTTTCTGCAGCCTTTTTTACGCTTTCCAACCGTAGGTTGAAGAAGCTTATATGCTCCAGCTTCGTCCGTCCGCCCGCACGATAACTCGCGTAAAAATAGTTCGATTTCGATGAAATTTTAGCATGCGGTAGGGGACCACCTGGGGACAAACCCTATTGAAAATGGACGAAATGGGGTCAAAGGTCACAACATAGGAGCGGGGTCCGTTCCATTGCCCTTATGCGTCATAACTTCGGTAAAAATGGTTCGATACTATGAAATTTTAGTACGTGGTAGGGATCACCTGGGGACGAACCCTATTGAAATTGGACGAAATGGGGTCAAAAGTGCGGGGTCGGTTCCATTGCCCCTATGCGCCATAACTTGCGTAAAATTGCGACATAGGAGCGGGATCCATTCCATTCCCTTATTCGCCAAAAATGGTTCGATTTCGATGAAATTTTAGTACGTGCTAGGGGTCATCTCGGGACGAACCCTATTGAAAAGGGACGAAATGATGTCAAAGGTCACGACATAGGGGCGGGATCCATTCCATTGCCCTTATGCGTCATAACTTACGTAAACATGCTTCCATTGCGACACAACTTTAGTATGTTGTTCCGGAGGTATACTGAACCGGTTCTGTTGAATATCATCGAAATTGAGTCAAAGGTTAAGTTATAGGAGCGAGATTTATTTTACAGCCATTATCCTCATAACTTGAATAATAACTTGAGTAATGATTTCTGCTATGTTAGAAAGCGTATCATAATCAATGCATTGCATGATTACTAACTTGTTTTATATATTTTTTAGTTAAGGTCTATGTCTCTGTTTCGTACGTAAGAACTGGAAGAATGCATTGATTAAATACTTATACAGGGTGGTGATTCATTCACTCGGGACTGAACACTTATTTTTTTAATTAACTCACGATTGGAAAGGCATATTTGAATGAAATTAATGTGAGACACACCTTGATCCATGACAAAAAAGGATATCTCAAAGAAGATGCTGGAAGTGCCCACCGCCAATGTTTTGACACATATTCACCCGACGCTCCATATTGGCGAATGTGCGATGTAGCGTAGCGACGTCGATGGCAGCAATCTCACGCGTGGTGCTGTCTTTCAGTTCCTCAATCGACTTTGGCTTTCTGGCATAAACCTTTTGCTTTTTAAAAGTCCTCAGAGAAAGAATTCTGGAGGAGTCAGGTCGGGAGACCTAGGCGGCCACAGGACTTTGGAGATAATCCTGTCCTAATACGGTACGGCTTAATCTTCGCCTGTTTGGCTGCTCTTTGACATGTCGAATACGATCGTCCAGTCTCTTAGGATAGCCGCCGAATAGATTTTCGTGGGGATGCCAATAACCGCTGCTTCACATTCTGTATTGTATTCTCCGCCATCTGGCGGATCCACCAAGCTTTCCCGTTTTTTTCCAGCTTCTTCGCCAATTTCAAAATGGTGGCTCTGGTGGGTGGTTTCCGCCCACCAAATTTCTTCAGAAACTCTTTCTGACATTGCTTGAAGGAACCGGTTATCCAGTACTGACACTTAATGAACACACGCTCTTCAATTGAGTACACCATCTTCATTCTACCTCTTCGCCTAAACTGTCTGCGGAGTCACGCTGTTCCCTCACCACTACTAGACAGATGACGCGTCAGTGCTGCGCCACCCAGCTGCCGGGGAGACATTTTATTCACAGGTAAGGCATGTCGACTGCTTCGTCAGGGAATAAAGAACCGCTCCATTCGGGTGTTTCACGCTCATCGTATATTCCCCATCTAATATATTCTACATAATAGGTGTTCAGTCCCGAGTGAATCACTCTGTATCCATACACACAATGAACGGACAGAAATCATCGGATGCCTACCTAGTAACGAGTAGGCTCATCTTTCGTCATAAAAACGTCAGTCACACGATCACACGACGTGGCATTGAGTCAGTTCACTAGGCCACCAAAGGGTTCTACAAGTATCTCCACCCATGCTTGCTACACTGCTGTCCATAATTCCGTCGAATTCCTGGGTGGAGAATCTAAAGCTCGAACGGAATTCCTAGGTGGAGAATCTAAAGCTCGAACGGAATTCCTGGGTGGAGAATCTAAAGCTCGGACGGAATTCCTGGGTGGAGAATCTGAAGCTCGGACGGAATTCCTGGGTGGAGAATCTAAAGCTCACAGCATCCCAAAGATTTTCCACAGGGTTCATGTCCATTGAACGCGGAGGCCGTTCTAGTGTGGGAACTTCTGCGGAATGATCTTCTAACCATGTCCTAGACACCACGGCTCTGTGGGGAAGCGCATTGTTCTGCTGGAAGAGTCCATTGCCCTGGGGGCAAATGATGACCATGAACAGATACAGATGATTTGCAAGGATGGGCGCATTGCGTGGACCGTTCAGAAGTACATCTAGGCGTACCAGAGGTTTCCACGTGTGCCAGTTAAACACGCCCCAGACCATAACCGAGCCAATAGTTTTTTGTTGACATGCCGGGTTCATTGCCTGTGCGGTTTCCATAAGACACGCATTCCCCTTTCTGCTCGAAATAATTGGACGAGATTCATCGGACCAGGAGATCCGCCTCCTCATCCAAGGTCCAGTGCCGATGTTCTTTCTCCCAATTGAGTCGTGCAGTCCCGTTAGCAACGGGATTCTGGTGGGTTGGCTAATGATCGTGTGACGGTCTTCGTGGAGACGCCTCTGGCACTTCCCTCTTTGAAGTCGACAGGGATTTCTGTCACTATCGCTCTGGTTGGTTACAAGTATGTGAAACAGACGTCAGCGACGTTCATCCACCACCTTTCTCAGCCCACTACGCTGTCCGCGATGCGATGTTATTCCCATAAATGACGTACTTCCGACACACTCTTGATACTAACAACCGAGTATATTTCAATTCCTGTAACACCTCCGCGATAGAGGACCCATTCATTGGGCACTTCTATAATCAACACTACTATTTAGGGAAATTGCAATACCATGAAGGATTGCTGGTACTACCTTACAGGGAACGTGCGACAGGTTGGGACATGCAAATAATTAAAATGTCAATGAAAATGCGCATGCGGTTTCTGAGCAGCCCCGTCTGAACTGTTAGGTCTTGGGTATAAAGAGCTGGCTCAAACGAGATGCTGCAATTAGTGAAGAGCCGACAATGAGTCGAAAGGGTGTTTCTTGTGTCTCGCTATGCCTTGCCGCCGAAGAAGATCGTATGTGAACATCTGGCGGACTTTGAACCAGAAAGGATTATTGGGATGAGAAAAGTTGGATTGTTCTACACGAAATTGTCACTCGTACGGGACGAAACATCAGTACAGTGATGCAAGTGTGACGTCGGTGGACAGATGAGGATCGGACTCACAAAAATCCGTGAAATGGATTGCAAAATCACACGACTGCACGGGACAACAAACACCTCCACCGCGTGGCAGTGACCGATCGCACAGCAGCAACATCCACGGTGTTAGCGCAGCAGTGGAACACTGTCACACACCAGGCTTTGTCCTCCAGTACAGTTCCGCGTTGTCTGCTTAACAGAGGACTGGTCGCTAGCAGCCCATTGCTCCGTATTCCTTTCGCCCTCAAGCACAGAAGCCTCAAGCTGCAATAGGGTTTTCGAACACAGACATTGGTGCACTATTGAGAACAGGTTGTGTTTTCTGACGAGTCACGATTCAACTTGATGCACCATGTTGGTCACATACGTGTTCGAAGACATCGTGCTAAACGGCACCTTGCAGCGTGCATTTTACACCTTCATACCGGCCCAATGCCAAGCGTTATGGCTTGGGGGTTCCATTGGGTTCAATTCGCGATCTCATCTGATACGAATTGAGGGAACCCTCAACAGGCAGCAGTACATCGGGGATGTTTTAAAGACAGAGGTGATACCCTTCCTTCAGGGTCGACCTGGCGCTATATTCCAGGAGGACAATGCTCGGCCACATGTGGCCTGGAATGTCCAAGACTTCTTCAGTGCTGCAGATACCGCTTCTTCCCTGGCCAGCACGTTCGCCGGATATGTCCCCGATTGAACATGTCTGGGACATGGTAGCTAAGCGAATGACCATTTAAGCGCCTCCGCCACTCACCACAAATGAGCACTGGTCTCAAACTGAAGCAATCTTGCCGGCTATTTCCCAGAACTATATCAAAAACTTCTTCCATTCAATTCCACTCCGTGTAGAGGTTGTTATTGTTGCTTGCGGTGACGTCACACGATTCTGAGTTTTGAAGCGAAAAAATTGTTGTATAGCTCTACAAATGTAATCAGTTATCTCCTGTAACAAGTGGAATCTGTGATATAAATTACATTTGAATAGGGCGAATCTTTCTCGGTGTTGCAATTTTCACATACAGTACTGATATACCTGCCAAGTGTTGGCTTCGTCCACTAGCGAGAGGGGTGGTAGCGTCGCCTTACCTAGGAACCAGATATCCCATGATTTCTGTCCTTTCCGTGTATATTAAACAATAATTCCTTTAAAAAAATTAAAGTAGCAATCGTATTGTACGGTATGTCTAATAAAATGTCTCACAAAAGTTGAAAGCCATGTCTTAGCTTACAAATAGGATTGATAGATATTATCTATATATTAATATACAGTATAAAGTAAAGTGACAAAATGGGAAAATGCGAGTGTTCCCGTCCGCGAATTGTTCAGCCACTTCTAAAGGACCTAGAGATCTGAAAATTGGCATGTTGATAGGTCTTAAGGTCCGGATACCTAGAAAAGTCCGAAAAAATAAAAATCAAAGCGGCGGTTTTGGGATGTTGTCTACTTGAAGTTTTCTACCACTTCCGCACCTAGAAAAGTCTGAAAACCAAAAAATTCAAAAGAGAGGCTTACTGTTCTTTTTTTTTTTTTTAATTGAAGGTTTAACGACCACCGTGAGCAACTTTCCTAATTTACGATCACTGGTCCCAGGGAAGGGTAAGAGCCAGTGCTGTAAGACAAACACAACATTCATGCCTCATCGGGATTCGAACCTAGACCCTTATCGGGCGAATGATCAGAAGCCATCGCTTTGACCACTGCGCCACCGGGGCGGTTTAATTTTATGTTCAAAATAAAATATGGTTGGCGGTTTAATTTTATGTTAAAAAGGACAGACCATCGATGGTCAGCCAAAATTTTAGTCTGGATTCCAAGGGACAGAAAAAGACCCAGAAGAAGCCCACATGGGAGATGGGTAGATGAAATTCGAAAATATGCGAACCCAGACCCCTTTCGGGCGAATGATCAATAGCCATCGCGTAGACCACTGCACCACCAGTTATGTTCAATATATATAATTATATATTTTTTTTTCCTACATAAAATTAAATCGCCCCGGTGGCGCAGTGGCCTAAGCGATGGCTTCTGATCATTCGCCCGAAAGGGGTCTGGGCTCGCATACTTTCGAATTTCATCCACCCATCTCCCATGTGGTCTTCTGGGTCTTTTAGTGTCCCTTGCAATCCAGTCTAAAATTTCGGTTGTCCATCGATGGTCTGTCCTTCTGGCAATATGTCCAGCCCATTGCCATTTCAGAGATTTTACTCTGATCATGTCATTTTTCTGATCACAAGTTCCTCTTCTTATCTCTCCTGGTTACACCAAGCATCCACCTCTTCATGCTTCTTTGAATTGTCTGCAGTCTTTGTATGTCTCTTTTGGTTAAGGTCGGCGTCTCTGCACCATACTATGCACTGCAGTGATGCATTGATCAAGCACTTTTCTTTTAAAACGTAATGGCATATTACTCTTAAAAATTATACTGTTTCTTCCAAAAGCTCTCCAGGCAAGTTTTGTACGCCGATTAATTTCTTCATCAATGTGACCCTCACTTGATATCTGCTGTCCAAGATAAATGTAGGTATCGGTTATCTCCGGCTTTTTCCCATCAATCGATAAATCTTCATTTCTTGTAAAAGCATTGTGCATCACTTTTGTCTTCTGCAAGTTCATTTTTAAACCCACTTCTATACTCTTGTCAGCAAGTTCCTAGATCATACTCTGTAGCTCTGACGGAGTAGTTGCAAAAATGACTACGTCATCAGCAAAACGAAGGTGAGTTACCGTGTTTCCCCGAAAATAAGACCGGGTCTTATATTAATTTTTGCTCCAAAAGACGCATTAGGGCTTATTTTCAGGGGACGTCTTATTTTTTCATGTACTACCAACTTTTTTCTTTTTTTTTTATCTACATTTTTCATTTATTCATGTACAAAAATCTACATTTATTCAAATACAGTTATGTCATCTTCTTCTGGAACATCGTCATAACTCTCCAAACCCGAATTCCGGCCTGAATTTCTTGCGTCTCCATTTCCTGTAGAACCATTGACCCCAATCTCTCACGTCCAGCAATAAAGCTCTCCTTAAATGTGCATTTCTTGTCCATGTAGCCTGCTCGTAGTGCATTATCAACACAGCTGTCAGTGATTTTATCCCATGAATTCTTCACCCAAGTCACGACCTCTTGTAGGCTAGGCTTCACAAAGTTTCCACGCTGATTTCTCTCCATTCTATTTTCAATGTAGTCATTGATTTCAATGCGCAAATGATCCTTGAATGGCTTGTTTATTGCAATATCAAGGGTCTGGAGATAGGCAGTCATTCCTGCGGGAATCATTATTTGATATATTCTTCTCTCTGCAAGGAAGTTCTTCATGTCTTTAGCGCGGTGAGTGCTGTCTGAATCCCAGACTAGCAGACCTCGCAAAACAAGTGGCAGCATTAAATCGACCCATTTCCTTATAACTGCTTGTGTGCACCAGGCTTTTTCGTTTTCAAGAACATAAATGCCTGAAACACGTTCAATCTTATCTTTCTTGCCCTTAGTGATGATTAGAGGCGGGGCTTTCTTTCCATCCAGACGAATTGCAAAAACACAGGTAACACGTGCACTTTTGTAACCAGTGGACGGAATGTAGATTGACGAGGCACCCCTCTGATCAATTGTCTTTTGAGATCCTTGGCCTATAAACACGGCAGTTTCATCCATAGCAATCATGTTGGAGAGTTGGTATTTAGAAAAGTCGATGCCATCAACAAAGGACTTGAATGCAAGTGCACGTTTAATAACTTCAGTATCTTCCAGCTTGAACAGTGTTGTCGATCTTCTTAGAGACAGTTCATATCGCTGAAGGAAGCCATATAGCCAGTGTTGTGATGCTTTGAATTCTTCTGGGGATATTTTTAACTGTAGTGCCATTGCAAGGGCAAATGCTTGAATATCAGCCCTGCGCACAACCAAAGCCTTTGCTTTCCTGTCAGCAAACAATTCACAGATGATGTCTTCCAGCTCAGGAAATAATGGTTGTCGACCTGATCCACACTTGCGCTTCTTAGCATTTCCCTCGTCCACCTGTTGACTGAGGTTATCGTACTCTGCTCGCCATTTTCAGACCATTCGGAGATCCAACTTCTTCTCTTTGCAGAAAGCCGTAAGATTCTTTCCCCGGGAGCCCTCCACGTTTCCTTTCTTGTACTCGACGGAATAGCTCTTTCTTTTTGCACTCATCTTGTCTGGGGGTCAAAATATTATTCCTTTTAAATCTACCATTGAAGCAAGTGTTAATTGAAGACTGTGTTAATTGTTAATAGACACAGGAGTGGCAACAAAAATCATGACAGTTAAGAATGTACGTTCGGCCCCAAAATATTAACTCTCTGATTTTTAAAGAATTCTTTCAGTCACCGTTGCCAACACAATAACTTGGACAGGGACGAACCCCTTTCGTAATCCATTAAAGGCAGTTAGAACACTTCTTACTTCTTCTTTGAGTGCGCATGTGTTAGCCCTGTTGTATTTTGCTATTGTTGGTTGTGGGGGTGAATATCCTCTGCGTATCAAGAACGTTCGACTACATACGTTGGTTTCGACTCCACTCACATATTATTCTTTGTGGTAGCGTTGGCCAACATATTTGGCACTTGTTATGACCAGCCGGTCCTCCTCATCGCAGGTTGGTGCAAATGAACATAAGCATTGTTCCAATTAAAAATGTAGGAAGTTAAAACAAAAAGTTTTTAATAAAACCAGACGAACACACAAAGACGGTACAACACATATCATCATCATCATTGTCAACCATTATCAATCCACTGCTGGACGAAGGTCTCCCCAAGTTTCCTCCACAACGGTCTGTCTTGTGCCAGTCTCCTCCATGTCACCCCTGCATACTTTCGAATTTCATCCACCCATCTCCCATGTGGTCTTCTTCTGGGTCTTTTCCTGTCCCTTGGGATCCAATCTAAAATTTCGGCTGTCCATCGATGATCTGTCCTTCTGGCAGTATGTCCAGCCCATTGCCATTTCAGGGATTTAACTCTGATCATGATGTCTTCCACTCTTGTCATTTTTCGGATCCACGAGTTCCTCTTCTTATCTCTCCTGGTTACACCAAGTATGCACCTCTCCATGCTCTTTGAGTTGTCTGCAGCCTTTGTATGTCTATTTTAGTTAAGGTCCACGTCTCTGCACCATACGTAAGCACTGGAAGGATGCATTGATCAAACACTTTTCGTTTAAGACATAATGGCATATTGCTCTTGAAAATTATGCTGTTTCTTCCAAAAGCTCTCCAGGCAAGTTTTGTACGCCGATTAATTTCTTCATCAATGTGACCCTCACTTGATATCTGCTGTCCAAGATAAACGTACGTGTCTGTTATCTCCAGCTTTTCTCCATCAATCGATAAATCTTCATTTCTTGTAAAAGCGTTGAACATCACTTTTGTCTTCTGAAAGTTCATTTTTAATCCCACTTCTTTACTCTTGTCAGCAAGTTCCTGGATCATACTCTGCAGCTCTGATGGGCTAGTTGCAAAAATGACTACGTCATCAGCAAAACGAAGGTGGGTTAGATAATCTCCATTAATCTTTATCCCCTTGTTTTCCCAGCTCAGTGACTGATAAACACCCTCCAATGTGGCATTAAAGAGCTTCGGAGATATGGTGTCACCTTGTCTGACTCCCTTTCCAATTTTTATGTGTGTTGTATTTTCAAACAGCCTAATCTTTGCACTTGCATTTTCATAGATGTTATTAATAATATTAATGTATGCATCTTCAATACCGCAGGTTTTCATAGCCATTGTAACTGCTGATGGTTTCACCGAATCAAAGGCTTTTTCATAATCGATAAAATCCATGCACAATGGAAGTTCATATTCCCTCGCTCTTTCAATTAGTTCTCTCAGTACATGGATATGATCTATTGTGCTGTAGCCACTCCTGAATCCAGCTTGTTCTCTCGGTTGAGCCATGTCCAGTGTTACCTTCAAGCGGTGTGAAAGAACTTTAGTGAAGATTTTATAAACTACTGATAGGAGGCTGATAGGTCTGTAGTTTCCGAGATCTTCAATGTCACCTTTCTTATGTAGCAGGATCATTGTAGCGGTGTTAACATTAATTCCATCTTCTCCTGGAGCTTTTCCCCGCTTCATGTTCTTGACTGCATGTGCAACTTCTGCTTAAAGGACTGGAGGAACTCTGGTACTGGTATCTTTCATGATGTCTGGAGTGCATGTATCATCCCTTTCATATAATTTGGAGTAGAAATCTTTCACTCTTGTCAAAATTTCGCCTCTATTTCTTGTTACAGAACCATCTTCTTTTCTCAGTGCCATAATCTGTTTTCTTCCCTTACTGAGATGTCCCTTTGCTATCTTTAGGCTTTGGTTGTTTTCAATTGCTTTCCTCACTAGTTGACAGTTGTATTTTCTTACGTCTTCAGTGATACTTTTTCTTACTGTCTTGCATAGCTCTATATATTCCACTTTGGAAGTCACATCTTCTTTAGTTGTCCTCATCTCTCTTCTTTTTGCATCTACATTTTCGTTTTTCCTGATAATTTATTTACATGCAACTTGTTCTTAGACCCAGCTAATTTTGTTGCTGTTTCCATAAGAGCTTTGGTTACTTTTCTGTTAACTTCAGAGATGTCCACTTCTTCCGATGTTAGGCCTTCTAAAGCAGAGAACCTGTTCTTCAGTTCCAACTTGAAGGTATTATGGTGCTTTTAAGGTTGGTTATGTCAATAGATTTTGTTTGTCTTATGAGCTTGCCACGTTCAAGTTTAGTGTTGAGGTGCATCTTGCATCTCACCAATCTATGGTCACTACCTGTGTTGAACTTGTTTAGCACACTGCAGTCTTCTATGACGAATTTTTTGTTACACATAATAAAATCAATTTCACTTGTCGTCCCATTTGGATGTCTCCATGTCCATTTCCTGTGTGGCTTTTTCTTGAAGAAAGAGTTCAAGATGAAAAACCCTTCTGCCTCTGCAAACTCAACGAGAGTATTTCCACGCTGGTTTCTGTTGCCGTGACCGAATTTACCTACTGAAGTTTCATTCTGTTGCCGTTGCCCTATTTTTGCATTGAAATCTCCCATAATTATTTTCAAGTGCTGCTTACCTTTATTATTTAGATGACAAATTTCCTCATAAAATTCTTCAATTTCTTCTTCAGGATGACTTGTGGTGGGTGCATAAGTTTGAATTATCTGAGCCTGGTATCTTTTCGAGAGTTGGATAACAAGCCGTGCAGCTCTGTCAGAGGAACTTTCAACTTCTACAACTTTATCCTTCAGTTTCTTGTTTATTATAAATCCAACACCACTATTTCTGCCAGTATCTGTCCCACGATAGTAGAAGAGATGTCCACTTTTCAGTTCGATGAGATCTTCTCCTTTTCTCCTTACCTCACTTAGCCCCACGATGTCCCACTTGATCCTTTGTAGTTCCTCTTCCAATTCAAGAAGCCTTGAATAAGAAGATAGGGAGCGTCCATTATACGTTGCCAAGGTCAGCATCAGATGGCAGCCTAGTCCGGTCCTCCGGGGATTCTTAGCACCCTCTGCCTTCATGTCGCACTGGCCGCTGCCTTGGCCAGGTACATTCCAGCTGCCGGAGACTGAGGGCCAAGATTTAAGTTGTGGAGTCATTTTGGAGGGGTTTTGCAATAACTCACCACGCTGGCCAAGCGGGTTGGTGAGTGTGGGATAGAATTTCCTGCTATCCACCACTCACCAACCCGCTTGGCCAGCGTGGTGAGTTATGGCCAAACCCCTCCAAAATGACTCCACAACTTAAATCTTGGCCCTCAGTCTCCGGCAGCTGGAATGTACCTGGCCAAGGCAGCGGCCAGTGCGACATGAAGGCAGAGGGTGCTAAGAATCCCCGCAGGACCGGACTAGGCTGCCATGTGATGCTGACCTTGGCTGCGTATAATGGACGCTCCCTATCTTGTGATTCAAGGCTTCTTGAATTGGAAGAGGAACTACAAAGGATCAAGTGGGACATCGTCGGGCTAAGTGAGGTAAGGAGAAAAGGAATAGATCTCATTGAACTGAAAGTGGACATCTCTTCTACTATCATGGGACAGATACTGGCAGAACTAGTGGTGTTGAATTTATAATAAACAAGAAACTGAAGGATAAATAAACAAGAAACTGTAGAAGTTGAAAGTTCCTCTGACAGAGCTGCACGACTCGTTATCCAACTCACGAAAAGATACCAGGCTCAGATTATTCATACTTATGCACCCACCACAAGTCATTCTGGAGAAGAAATTGAAGAATTTTATGAGGAAATTTGTCATCTAAATAATAAAGGTAAGCAGCACTTGAAAATAATTATGGGAGATTTCAATGCAAAAATAGGACAACGGCAACAGAATTAAACTTCAGTAGGTAAATTCGGTCACGGCAACAGAATTAAACTTCAGTAGGTAAATTCGGTCACAGCAACAGAAACCAGCGTGGAAATACTCTCGTTTAGTTTGCAGAGGCAGAAGGGTTTTTCATCATGAACTCCTTCTTCAAGAAAAAGCCACACAGGAAATGGACATGGAAACATCCAAATGGGACGACAAGTAAAATTGATTTTATTATGTGTAACAAAAAATTCGTCATAGAAGACTGCAGTGTGCTAAACAAGTTCAACACAGGTAGTGACCATAGATTGGTGAGATGTAAGATTCATCTCAACACTAAACTTGAACGTGGCAAGCTCATAAGACAAACAAAATCTATTGACAAAACCAACCTTAAAAACACCATAATACCTTCAAGTTGGAACTGAAGAACAGGTTCTCTGCTTTAGAAGGCCTAACATCGGAAGAAGTGGATATTTCTGAAGTTAACAGAAAAGTAACCAAAGCTCTTATGGAAACAGCAACAAAATTAGCTGGGTCTAAGAACAAGTTGCATGTGATCAAATTATCAGGAAAAACCAAAATGTTGATGCAAAAAAGAAGAGAGATGAGGACAACTAAAGAAGATGTGACTTCCAAAGTGGAATATATAGAGCTATGCAAGACAGTACGAAAAAGTATCACTGAAGACGTAAGAAAATTCAACTGTGAACTAGTGAGGAAAGCAATTGAAAACAACCAAAGCCTAAAGATAGCAAAGGGGCATCTCAGTAAGCGAAGAAAACAGATTATGGCACTGAGAAAAGAAGATGGTTCTGTAACAAGAAATAGAGGCGAAATTTTGACAAGAGTGAAAAATTTCTACTCCAAATTATATGAAGGGGATGATACATGCACTCCAGACATCATGAAAGGTACCAGTACCAGAGTTCCTCCAGTCGTTTAAGCAGAAGTTGCACATGCAATCAAGAACATGAAGCGGGGGAAAGCTCCAGGGGAAGATGGAATTACTGTAGACATCATACAAGAAGCAAGTGGAGAAATCGAAACAGTATTCGCCCAAATTTTCACTCGATGCCTTAATGAAGGGAAGATTCCTGAGGATTTTTTTTTTTTTTTGATTGGAGGTTTAACGACCACCGTGAGCAACTCAATGGGCTATAAGCAGTCGCCCGTCCCTAATTTAGGGTCACTGGTTCCAGGGATGGAAAGAGAGCCATTGCCGTAAGACAAACGCAACATCCATGCCTCACCGGGATTCGAACCCGAACCCCTTACGGACGAATGATCAGAGGCCAGCGCCTTAGACCACTGCGCCACTGGGGCGGCCCTGAGGATTGGAACACCGTTACAATGATCCTGCTACATAAAAAAGTTGACATTGAGGATCTCGGGAACTACATACCTATCAGCCTGCTATCAGTGGTTTATAAAATCTTCACTAAAGTTCTTTCTTTCACACCGCTTGAAGGTAACACTGGACATGGCTCAACCGAGAGAACAAGCTGGATTCAGGAGTGGCTACAGCACAATACATCATATCCACGTACTGAGAGAACTAATTGAAAGAGCGAGGGAATATGAACTTCCATTGTGCATGGCTTTTATCGATTATGAAAAAGCCTTTGATTTGGTGAAACCATCAGCAGTTACAATGGCTCTGAAGTCCTGCGGTATTGAAGATGCATACATTAATATTATTAATAACATCTATGAAAATGCAAGTGCAAAGATTCGGCTGTTTGAAATTACAACACACATAAAAATTGGAAAGGGAGTGAGACAATGTGACACCATATCTCCGAAGCTCTTTAATGCCACATTGGAGTGTGTCTTTCAGTCGCTGAGCTGGGAAAACAAGGGGATAAAGGTTATTGGAGATTATCTAACCAACCTTCGTTTTGCTGATGACGTAGTCATTTTTGCAATTACCGCATCAGAGCTGCAGAGTATGATCCAGGAACTTGTTGACAAGAGTAAAGAAGTGGGATTAAAAATGAACTTTCAGAAGACAAAAGTGATGTACAATGCTTTTACAAGAAATGAAGATTTATCGATTGATGGAGAAAAGCTGGAGTGTAACATACCAGGAGATGTGACGTACCTGCCAGAAGGACGCACACGACATAAAGGCAGATAGGAATCAGAATAAAACGTCCGCGTAGCTCAATTGGTAGAGCAACTTATTTCGGAATGAGGGGATCCGGGTTCGAGATCCGGCGCGGATAAAAATGACGGAGAAATTAACTTCGTTATAATGGCGCCCGAACTATCCGGATGACCCGACCGTTCACAATCTCGCAATGGTGTGATGTTATTTCCACACCGGGATATAGGAAAAATAAGAGAATCTCTTCTCCAGCACTTCGAAAAAATAAAAAAATAAAATAAAAATAAGGGGGAGATGATGTAACGTACCAGGAGATGTGACGTACCTGCCAGAAGGACGCACACGACATAAAGGCAGATAGGAATCAGAATAAAGCGTCCGCGTAGCTCAATTGGTAGAGCAACTTATTCCGGAATGAGGGGACCCGGGTTCGAATCCTGGCGTGGATAAAAATGACGGAGAAATTCACTTCGTTATAGGAGATAAGAGGCACGTGCGTTTATCTTGGACAGCAGATATCAAGTGAGGGTCACATTGATGAAGAAATTAATCTGCGTACAAAACTTGCCTGGAGAGCTTTTGGAAGAAACAGTATAATTTTCAAGAGCAATATGCTATTGTCTTAAAAGAAAAGTGTTTGATCAATGCATCCTTCCAGTGCTTACGTATAGTGCAGAGACGTGGACCTTAACAAAAAGAGACATACAAAGGCTTCAGACAACTCAAAGAAGCATGGAGAAGTGCATGATTGGTGTAACCAGGAGAGATAAGAAGAGGAACTCGTGGATCCGAAAAATGACAAGAGTGGAAGACATCACGATCAGAGTTAAATCTCTGAAATGGCAATGGGCTGGACATACTGCCAGAAGGACAGATCATCGATGGACAGCCGAAATTTTAGATTGGATTCCAAGGGACAGGAAAAGACCCAGAAGAAGACCACATGGGAGATGGGTGGATGAAATTCGAAAGTATGCAGGGGTGACATGGAGGAGACTGGCACAAGACAGACCGTTGTGGAGGAAACTTGGGGAGACCTTCGTCCAGCAGTGGATTGATAATGGTTGACGATGATGACGATGATGATGATGATGATGATATATATATCGTTCACGTAATAATACCAATTTTCACAAAGAGTTCAGTTTTATTAAAACTGTTCCATATAGGTTGTGAGATTTGTTTATCAGTTCGCATCAGTTTGAGCCAGTCCATCGTTTTATGAGAGTTCAGATTGAAATTCACTATAGCTTATAAATATTTATAAATGTACGCTTAACTTACACAATACATCATACACTATTCATTTCATATATAGAAATTATTAATACATGTTTATATGTGTGGAGCTATTACGAAAGAAAAAATAATACATTACCTATGAAATAACAGATATTCCTAACTGATATACAAATTATTTAAACTGTCTCTATCATTTCAACTTAATTATACATATATTTAATTTCTCCTAGACAAACCATCAGCATTACCATGTTTATCATCTGGTTTGTATTCAATTTTGAAATTGTATTCTTGCAAATAAAGTGCCCATCTCATGAGTTTTTTGTTTTTATCCTTTAAATTGTCTAACCATACCAGTGTGTTATGTTCGCTCACCATAGTAAATGGTTTTGAACTCAAGTACGATTGGAAGTTATCTACAGCCCACACTACTGCTAATGTTTCCTTTTCAATGGTTGAGTATCGTTTTTCAGTGTCTGTAAGCTTTCTGCTTAGCTAGGCTACTGGATACTCTCTCCCATCTGAATCTCGCTGACTGAGTATAGCACATATTCGGACTATTCCTAAATCACTAGCACCTGTCTGTACAAATGTATCTTTGCTATTATCAAAACATTTTAAAACTGTTTCTTTGCATAGCTGTGATTTTAAATTATCAAAAGATTTTTGACATGATTCTATCCACTTAAGAGCATCCGGACTTTTCTTTTTAAGTGTGTCTGTAATAGGCTTGCTATGTCTGCGTAATTTGGAATAAACTTCCTGTAGTAACCCGTTACTCCCAAAAATGTTCTTACATCCTTTTTTGATAGTGGACGGGGCCACGATTTGATGATATTCACATTAGCAATTTCTGGCTTAATACCAAACGATCCTACACAAAATCCCAAATAACTGATGCTTGCATTTGCAAATTCACTCTTTTTTGGATTTATCGTTAAATCTGCTGTTTTGATTCTATCTAAAACTTCATGGATATGTTTCAAGTGATCTGCCCACGTAGCACTAAAAATTACTAGGTCGTCTACATAGCACTCTGAAAATGTTTCTGTTCCCTTAAGAACTTTTGACATCAATCTTAGAAAAGTTGCTGGGCTATTCTTTAATCCAAACGGCATTACTTTAAATTCATATAATTGATCAGTTGTTACAAATGCACTTCATTCTCGTGCTCTCTCTGTCAAGTTTACCTGCCAATACCCTTTTGTTAAATCTGATTTTGTCAGATAGTTACAAGAATGTAATTCATTAATTAGTTCATCTATGTTTGGTGTCGGAAATGCATCTCCCTTACAATTCGATTACTAAGGGACCCTTAGTAATTGAATTGAATTTCCTATAGTCAGTGCAAAATCTCATGGATCCACATTTTTTTTTTTGGGGGGGGTCAATACTACTGGTGGAGCATACGGATTTTCACTCTCCTGAATAATTCTCATTTCCAACATTTTTTCAATTTCCTCATCAATGATCCGCTTTTTCTCGATGTTCACTCTATATGGCTTACATTTTATTGGTTTGTCATCTGTTAACTCTATGTCATGTTCAATTATGGTAGTTCTTCCTGGTATTTCAGTAAAAATATCTCGAAATTTTGATAACACTGTGGTAAGCTCCTTTCGTTGTTCCAATGAAAGTTTCTCCGAAACCTTCAATTCTCCTTGATTTTCCTTACTTTCATCCCTCGGAGGAAAATGTAAATCCTCTACAATTTCATTTCCTATGTCTTCTCTTGTATAACAAGCATTGCTGATGTGATCAGGTCTGTGATGATATTTCTTTAACATGTTAACATGGTATGTCCGATGACATGGCTCATCTTCTTCACTGTCAATAACGTGGGTATTCTGTGCTTTCTTTCGGACTACTTAATACGGACCTTCCCACTTTACCTGCATCGATCTCCTTTTGTTAGGTGTAAGTACAAGAACTTCATCTCCTATCTCAAACTCCCTCAACCTAGTCTTCTTATCAAACCACTTAGCCTGTTTCTCCTTTGGCAGTGTTAAGTTTTCCTGAGCAAGGGTTGTAGCCCTATTCAAATTTTCGTGCATTCTGTTAACATATTCCATGACTTCTGATTTCTCTTCTTCTGTGTGATCAATCCTCTCCCTGAGAAGATCCAATGGACCTCTAACATTGTGACCAAAAATTGATTCAAAAGGTGATAAACCTGTGCTCGCTTGTGGTACTTCCCTACAACTAAATAATACGTAAGGTAACATTAAATCCCAATCATCTGGATTTCCCTGACAAACTCTTTTTAGAAGTGATTTTAAAGTTCCTACGAATATTTCTACCAGTCCATTACACTGGGGATGATACGGACTAGAAAATATGGGTTTAACTCCCAAATGTTTCCAAAGCTCTGTTGTTAGTTTACATGTGAATTGTTTTCTTTGGTCTGACAGAATTTCTCTCGGAAATCCTACATGTGAGAAAATATCAATAAGTGCTGTAACTACCTCCTCTGCTTCTATTGTCTCTAGGGCTCTAGCATCTGGATACCCACTTGCATTGTCAATCACAAGAACAATATATTTCTTCCCACTGTCTGTGACATTAAGTGGACCTAGAAGATCAACACTCACCCTCGAGAATGACTCTTCGATATTTGGTAATGGTTGCAATTTACTAGGTGTATGGTCACCTTTTCTTTACAAACTGACATGATGAGCATGAATTTACATAGTTCGACATATCTTTATACACGCTTGGCCAGTAAAAATTCTTTAACACACGATCCACTGTCTTCTTTCGCTAATGGCAAATCATGGGCTACCTCTAGAATTTTCTGTCTGCACACCTGTGGTACTACTAATTGTACTGTATCACTTCCCTCTTTTCCTGTTCTTTTATACATCCTTTTTAACAAATCATTTTGCAGCACAAAATGTGAACAAATATCTTCATTCTGAGATTTTTCCTTCAGCTTCTTCCACACGTTATTTAATGTTTTATCATTTTTTTGTAATCTCTTAAATTCATCGGATGTAAAATGTTGTGATATGTTCTCAACACTCTCCTGTATCTCTTCCTGGTTCTGTAATACCTGGTTGATGAAAATGAGGAACATAAGTTTGCTGTCTGTAGTACGATAAGTTAAAACAAATCCCTAAAACTGCCGAATAAAACTCAATTTATTTACAATTTTAAATATTGTAAATAAATTGAGTTTTATTCGGAAGTTTTAGGGATTTGTTTTAACTTATCGTACTACAGACAGCAAACTTATGTTCCTCATTTTCATCTATCAAGTTGTAACGTACCAGGAGATGTGACGTACCTGCCCGAAGGACGCACACGACATAAAGGCAGATAGGAATCAGAATAAAACGTCCGCGTAGCTCAATTGGTAGAGTGACTTATTCCTGAATGAGGGGATCCGGGTTCGAATCCTGGCGTGGACAGAAATGACAGAGAAATTTACTTCGTTATAAAGTACGAAATCTTCATATTCAGACCTGGTTGATATTTCCTATTTCATCACTCTGTTCTTCTGTTCTAACAATACTGTCTTCAATTTCCATGAAACTTTCTTCACTGTTATTATTATTCTCTTCTTCACTGTTATTATTATTCTCTTCTTCACTGTTATTACTATTCTCTTCTTCACTGATATTATTATTCTCTGCTTTACTTTTTTCCTGTCTCTTAGTCATACTACGCGCCAGTATCCCACACTCTTGCTCTTGGGTATCACTAGTTCTTTGTACAATTTCATTGCCTCCAATACTACTTCCCTCCATCTCCACATCATTACGAAACATGATATCACTGTCTCCATGTGTGTTCTCCTCAATTTCCCAATCATTCCCTAATATAATATCCCAGGGTACATTCTTCACTACAGTAAACTCATGACTTCTGACTTTTCCATTTATGTCAACCAACACACTCGCCATCTCAAGCTCATGCTTTTCTCCTGTAACTGGAAAGACAGTAATCTTCTTACCAGTTTTTGTCCGTTTAGGCACAATTGCTTCCCTTATCAAACTAACACTTGACCCCGTGTCTCTAAGTGTTGACATTATTTCTCCACCTTAGCTGTACCCATATATGGCGCAAATATGGATTCTTTTGTAGACCATATTGACTTAGTAGAACACAAACATTGAAGGTGAGCTTCCTCTACCCTCGCTTCCTCCTTGTTTATTTGCATGACTACTCTTGCTTCCCTGAGAAGAGAAATTTCTTTTTTATCACTACTTTTCTCATAACTCTGCTTACTCCATTGACCTTTCTCTGTGCATTCATAAGCCCTATGCCCAATTCTCTTACAAACAAAACATCTGACCTTGGTCTCTGGACCTTTTCCCTGATGAACAAACTGAAACGATTTCCCTTGATGCTATCCTACATCCTTGCGTGTCTGTTTTCTTTGCTCTCTCTGGAACATTCGGCCCTCAGAACTCTGCTGAGACTTATGATATGACTGCACATTTTGTTTCTCCCCAGCTTCCAAATACCTGTCTGCTAATTCCATAGCTTCTGCAAAATTACTTGGTATATGATCTGTAAGATACACTTTCACTGGTTTACTTAACATATCATACATCTGTTCTATTAGAATCACCTCTACCAACTTATCATACTCTTCATCTACCTTTGCTTCATGTAGCCATTTATCAAGGAGTTCCCTCATTCTCACTCCCCACTGTTGATATGTTTGATTCTTTTCCTTGTAAAGACTTCGAAACATCACCCTGTATTTTTCCGGTGTCACCCTGTACTCACGTAACAAATTTTCCTTAAGTTTATCAAAACTTTTCAAATCATCTGCACCCATGGAATTAATTACACCTACTGCTCTAACGTTTAACCTCGGCAGTATAAGCTGATTCCATTTTACTTTAGGAATACCCAAAACTGCACAATGTTTCTCAAATTCTATTAAATATGTATCCATGTTATCCTCTTATGTGAACTTTCTTATGATATCTCCATATTTATTATGAACAGATTGCTCACCCGACAAAACGGAACTGGGTTGTTGCTCTGCATTTGAATTTTGCATAGCTAAGTTTAACCTCATCTTTTCTAACTCAAATTCTTGCTCCGCCTTCTTTTCTTCCAATTCCGACTTTCTAAGTTGCAACTGAAATTCCCTGTCACCCATTGTTTCTTCATTTTTAGAGTATCTCTGTATTTCTTCTTCAGTAACCACTTCTTCCTCTCCACTACTGTTGTTCTTCATATTCTACTAACATTTCAATTAACTCCTTCTTAGCGCCGCCCCAGGTGGCGCAGTGGTCTAAGCGATGGACCCTGATCATTCGTCCCAACGGGGTCCGGGTTCGAATCCCGGTGAGGCATGGATGTTGTGTTTGTCGTACGGCACTGGCTCTCTCCCTTCTCTGGAACCAGTGACCCTAAATTAGGGACAGGCGACTGCTTATAGCCCAATGAGTTGCTCACGGTGGTCGTTAAACCTCCAATCAAAAAAAAAAAAAAAGAAAAACTCCTTCTTAGACTTCCCACTATCCAAATTCCTATCGTTACATTTAATTAGCAAATCTTTTTTTAACAATGCACTGTACTTTGAAGCCATAATTAATTCTTACTGTTAGCTTTACTACTAAACCTACTTTTAATTAATGCAGAAAATCTTAATATCATATATGATAAAATACATGACACTGAATGTGCTTATCTCACTGTATATAAATACTTCCTAATATATACATGTATTTCCTAATATATCATATATCACAAAACAATAATTTCTTTATGTTTCTGTCCTATTCTCCTTCGACTGAAGCTTTTTTTTTTAATGTTAATCTCTTACCTCCAAATATATTTTATATCTAATTCTTGGCACACCATACACACAATTTGCACACTGTAGGCACAACACTTTCACTACAGGCACAACACTTTCACTATAAGCACAACAGATAGATTTCAACGGATAGATTTTCACGAACACTGCCTTCTGGAACTGGCTAGTGATAACTTGAACTGGTAATGGAACTGGACTTGCTTCTCTTCCACAACTATTCAATGGGCCTGGTTCATTTGCCCGACTTTTACTTCACCGAAAAGTCACTTGACCGAAAATCACTTCACCGAAAAGATTGTTTCACCGACAGATCACTTAATCGAAAAGTTCATTTCACCGAAGGGTCACTTAATCGAAAGGTACATTTCACCGAAGGGTCACTTGATCGAAAAGTTCATTTCACCGAAAGGTCAGTTTATCGAAAACTTTGGATTTCATTACAGGATCTGTTGAAGCATATTTCAAGTTCGGCAGACAGACCACCGAAACGTTAGGGGATCATACTCAATTTGCACTTTTGATTTCTCCATGTCACAGAGAACGCAAAGATTTAGTTTTAAGACAAATTTTAATCATGTTCATAAGGTTTACATAAAAAGTAAAATTAATAATGTTCCACATTTTTTCAGGCAAAAAGGATCAATTTTAGGTCCCTAGGCTTTGGCTTAGGCCTTTTTACCCAATTTTAATCGTGTGAACTCATATTCATAAGGTTTACATAAAAAGTCAAATTAATAATGTTGCACATTTTTTCAGGCAAAAGACATAGGATCCTACCTAGGTCTCGGCTTAGGCCTTTTTTAGCAAATTTTAACCGTGCGTGCTCATGTTCATAAGGTTTACATAAAAGTTATTTTACATTTTATGTAATGCTTATGAATATGAGTAGGGTTAAAATCTGTCAAAAAATTAATGTTTTGTGGTTAAGTAAAAGTGAAACATTATTTACTTGATTTGTTATAATGTTATCAAGTAACAATACATTGCCTCCCCGTTGGCGCAGTGGTCTAAGGCGTTGGCCTCTGATCATTCGTCCGTAAGGGGTCCGGGCTCGAATCCCGGTCAGGCATGGATGTTGTGTTTGTCTTACGGCACTGGCTCTCTCCCTTCCCTGGAACCAGTGACCCTAAATTAGGGACGGGTGACTGCTTATAGCCCATTGAGTTGCTCACGGCGGTCGTTAAACCTCCAATAAAAAAAAAAAGCAATACATTATTTACTTGATCGTCCCTTATGAATATGAGCTGGGAGGATTAAAATTTGATAAAAAGGCACAGATCTAGGTCTTATAATTAATGTTATATTTCGAAAAATCTACTCTTGCTGAGGTGTTTCATAGAAATTAGAAGTGTATTTTTTATACAATCCGATAATGTTTAGGTGGCCAGTTTTTCAAAAACCTGCACCACATTCTAACAGATCTGTAACAACAAAATTCTAAGTTTTCGATAAACTGACCATTCGGTGAAATGATCTTTCGATATAATGAACTTTTAGGTAAAGTAATCCTTTGGTGAAATGAACTTTTCGATCAAATGTCCTTTCGATGAAATGAACTTTTAGGTGAAGTGACCTTTCGGTGAAATGAACTCTTCGGTCAAGTGACCCTTCGGTGAAATGTACCTTTCCATCAAGTGATTTTCGGTCAAGTGACCTTTCGATCAAGTGATTTTCGGTCAAGTGACCTTTCGATCAAGTGAACAGTACCCCTATTCATTAATCACCATGGTACCTTCCAGTGCAGGTCATTTACTTCCGTCACATCACAATGGATTCCGCTTTACGCATGTTCTCCATCCTCTTCCATCGGCTTCCCATGTTACGGCTTTCATTGCAGATGGCCAACTCCGTCATCTCCTCGTTTGCTTTCGTCCGAAGTATACGAGAATTAAAATTCACACCGTCTCTTTTTCTGCTCCTGCTAATTTTTTTTTTTTTTTCACTTTTGCTAAAATTGCACCTTCATCTTTATCCCAACCGCTGGTACCAAAATTTTTGTTGTATTTTGTTATTGTTGGTTGTGGGGGTGAATCATTCCTGCGTATCAATAACGTTCGACTACATACATTGGTTTCGACTCCACTCACATATTATTCTTTGTGGTAGCGTTGGCCAACATATTTGGCATTTGTTATGATCAGCCGGTCCTCATCATCGCAGGTCGGTGCAAATGAACATAAGCATTGTTCCAATTAAAAATGCAGGAAGTTAAAACAAAAGGTTTCTAATAAAACCAGACGAACACACAAAGACGGTACAACACATAAACAGAAAACATTTACAATTCCAGCATAATGCTTCCTTCGTTTGTTAAAAGAGAGACGTAACCGCTCGGACGCGCAAGTAACATTCGTCTGCCAGCGTCCTTCCAGGAAAACCACTCCCCTTTTCTTATCGTTTCTTCGTTTCAGTTCACCCCTCGTTTGCACGTGTTCACAGAAAACATAAACCTCCCGCTGCTGGTGGCTTACACACAGGACGCATAGTTCTATCTCTCGCTCTCTTTCTTCTTTTTCGATGGCTGTTCGCATCATCACTCCCCCCCCCCCCCCCCCACACACACACACCAATTTCTAAAAACACACATCGCCTGTTGAGGAATAACTTTTACGCCAAAGATAGCGTTCACCAGCAAAGTTTCCCACGTCGGATTCCCTTTTCGGAACTGGATGTTACAGCTGCCGAACAAAAGACGGCTTCTTTTCATCTCCCGCTAGCTCTCTGAACGGAATTGAATGCATGCGCCATAATTACAAAAACCGTATCCTCGTCAGAGTTCCAAGTCAATCGGCTTTCTTTCTTACTCTGGATATTCAAGGCAAATTAAACTCATGAACAGGGTACCCTCCAGTGATTTTGGTACTCGCTTCAGTTTTTTTGAACAGTGATATGCTGGCTGACAAAGGTTCTACGTATCGCAATTGGGGCTTATTTTCGAGGTAGGGCTTATATTACGAGCATCCGGAAAAATCATGCTACGGCTTATTTTCCGGTTAGGTCTTACTTTCGGAGAAATACGGTAGATAATCTCCGTTAATCTTTATCCCTTTGTTTTCCCAGTTCAGTGATTGAAAAACATTTTCCAATGTTTCATTAAAGAGTTTGGGAGGTATAGTGTCACCTTGTCTCACTCCCTTTCCAAGTTTTATGGGTGCTGTATTCTCAAACAGCCGAATCTTTGCACTTGCATTTTCATAGATGTTATTAATAATGTTAATGTATGCATCTTCAATACCGCAGGATTTCAAAGCCATTGTAACTGTTGATGGTTTCACCGAATCAAAGGCATTTTCATAACTTTCTCCTGAGCAAGCCATGCATAATGGAAGTTCACATTCCCTTGCTCTTTTAATTAGTTCTCTCAGTACGTGGATATGATCTATAGTGCTGTAGCCACTCGTGAATCCAGCTTGTTCTCTCGGTTGAGCCATGTCCAGTGTTACCTTCAAGCGGCGTGAAAGAACTTTAGTGAAAATTTTATAAACCACTGATAGGTCTGTAGTTCCTGAGATCCTCAATGACACCTTTTTTATGTAGCAGGATCATTGTTGCATTGTTCCAATCCTCAGGAATCTTCCCTTCATTAAGGCATCGAATGAAAACTTGGGCGAGTACTGTTTCAATTTCTCCATTTGCTTCTTGTATGATGTCTACGATAATTCCATCTTCTCCTGGAGCTTTTCCCTGTTTCATGTTCTTCATTCTATGTGCAACTTCTGCTGGGAAGACTGGAAGAACTCTGGTACTGGTACTTTTCGTAATGTCTGGAGTACATGTATCATCCCTTTCATATATTTTGAGTAGAAATCTTTCACTCTTGTCAAAATGTCTCCTCTATTTCTTGTTATAGAACCATCTCCTTTTCAGAGTGCCATAATCTGTTTTCTTCCCTTACTGAGATGTCCCTTTGCTCTCTTCAGGTTGCTTTCCTCACTAGTTCACAGTTGAATTTCCTTACGTCTTCAATTATGCTTTTTCGTACTGTTTTGCATAGCTCTATACAGGGTAATCAGAATCGACAGCACAATAAACCAATCGGACGATTCCTCGTGGAGAAAGAAGCCGAAAACCGTTGTCTGATCGGACGTCGCATTCCGGAGACATACGCGCCAAAAGTTCGTGACGTCATATCCGGTAAGAATACAGACATTAGAAATAACTTACCCAATCACTTTGACAGGAAACATGTAATTTATTGATGTGTACCACTACAACACAAATGATAAAACACGAGGGTTCGTGTCAGATTACAACATGTGTTCAAAATGACCACCTTGCAGTGCGGAACAGGCGGCAGCCCGCCGAGGAATAGACATCTGCACGCGTTGCAGCATAGCAGGGGCTACAGTTGTGGGGGCCGCGTGTAAGGTGGCCTCTAGGTCGTTCAGGATGTTGTCAGGCCGTCTATATACCATTTCCTTTAGATGATTCCAGAGGAAGAAGTCCAATGGGTTAAGATCCGGCGATCTAGCGGGCAATGCGACAGGACCACCAAGGCCAAGCCATCGATCGGGATATTCTGTATCCAGCCACTGCCGAACATTTGCAGCGTAATGCGTCGGTGCTCCCTCATGCTGGAACCATAGATTGCTGATCACAGCCAATGGTACGTTTTCCAGTAAATCCGGCAGAACATCGCGTAGGAACACCATGTAGTTGGCAGCTGTGCCACGTTCGGGAAGAAGATATGGTCCCACTAGGATATCGCCCACAATACCACACAAGATATTAACACCCCACCGGACCTGGTGAGCGTGTTCACGTGTTGCGTGCGGATTGCCCAATGCCCAAACATGACTATTATGGATGTTGCAGATACCCTGCCGTGTAAACCTTGCTTCATCAGTCCACAAGATCCGGCGGATGAACTATTATCGGCAGCATGTTGCTGTAGCAGCCACTCACAGTATGCCTGTCTTCGAGGATAATCCTGTGGTACAGCACGCCTTGCACCCGTGTGATGTGATATGGATGCAGGTCTTCGTCGTGTAGAACGGCAAGTACGTTACTTTGGCGCACACCGAACTGTCGCGCGATCGCACGGCTGCTGGTCGTTGGCTTCTCCTCTATGAACTTTAGTATATGGCGTCCTCGAGGGATGGTAATATCGCACCACGTCCAGCGCCACTGTCTACACCTGGACGTGGTGCGATATTGCCTGTGTAGCGCATTCGAGCGTCAAACCACCGTATGACCTGGGCGTCCGGGTGCCGTCGTGCTGGGCATCGCTCGCTGTAGGCCCTTGCTGCACGCAATGCTGAACCATGCCATTCCCTCAGTAGGAGATACATGACACAGTACTTTTCAATCTGCACGACGTATCGCTACCCACACTACTGTCAAATGTACCAACGCAGTATGAGCTTACCTGCTACCGTCGCCAACCCTTTTTTATCTCTACCTGCCGTATCGCGCAGGCGTGCAACTGATGGTTTCACGCCACCACGTCCTTCGAATTTGCATACCCATCCGTGCCACATTTTTAAACGTTGATTGCCATTTTTTTAATTGGAATTTTAACGACCACCGTGAGCAACTCAGTGGGCTATAAGTAGTTGCCCGTCCTGAATTCATGACCACTAGTTCCAGCGAAGGGAGAGAGTCAGTGCCGTAGGACAAACACAACACCCATGCTTCACCGGGATTCTAACCCGGACCTCTTTCGGACAAATGATCAGACGCCATCGCCTTAGACCACTGCGCCACCGGGGCGGCTTGATTGCCTTGTGATACGTGCATCTGTATAACTATCCACGTCGCTCTTTAACGAGCATGTGCGTTACCGGATGTGACGTCACGAAACTTTCGGCGCGTATATCTCCGGAATGCGACGTCCGATCGGAAACGGACAACGGTTTTAGGCTTCTTTCTCCACGAGGAATCGTCCGGTAGGTTTATTGTGCGGTCGATTCTGATCACCCTGTATATCATCAACCATTATCAATCCACCGCTGCCGCCCCGGTGGCGCAGTGGTCTAAGGCGCTGGCCTCTGATCATTCGTCCGTAAGGGGTCCGGGTTCGAATCCCGGTCAGGCATGGATGTTGTGTTTGTCTTACGGCACTGGCTCTCTCCCTTCCCTGGAACCAGTGACCCTAAATTAGGGACTGGCGACTGCTTTATAGCCCATTGAGTTGCTCACGGTGGTCGTTAAACCTCCAACAACAAAAAAAAAAATCCACCGCTGAAAGCAGGTCTTCCCAAGTTTCTTCCACAACGGTCTGTCTTGTGCCAGTCTCCTCCATGTCTCTCCCGCATGCTTCCGAAATTCATCCATCCATCTCCCACGTGGTCTTCTTCTAAGGGTCTTTTTCTGTCCCTTGTAATCCAGTGAGGTTTGTCGAGAGGGGCAAGTATCCCCTTACCCAAATTCTCTGACTAAAATTTAGCGAAATGCTCTCTCGAAAGTCACGCAAGATACCTACATAAAAATTATGGGCTATTGTTTTTACCGTGCTTCATAGCTAGCCTGGAGAGCGACAGCTGTAATTTCCGGCTATTTGCCGAAATATAACTCACCAAAATTAAAATTTCTGTCGAAATAAAAACGATCATATTTTTTGACGATTGTCAATTTTAAATATAGGCCTATAATTTTTAAACTACGCTCTAAAAAATAAGCGGTGGGAATTCATGGAAAATTTCTGAAAATAACACGTGCAGCAAAGTCGCCGGTACGTGTCCGTCTTTTTCACAAATTTCCATTTTTAAAAGTGCCCGTTTATTTTAACCCGTATTTTCACCGATTTTCCGTAGTCAGAAATTCCGTTTATTTCAGAAAAGCCTGTCTCAGGTTTTTCCGTATTTAAACTGAAATTTCGCAAAAGTCAAAGAACCGGCACTTTTTAGCCCTTACACGAGATAATCGTTTCGCTGCCGTCAGAATCGAACCTGTCTCTTAGGTTAGTTCAGCACATAACGCGCGCCTTTAAGCACTCAACCAGAAATACTCAGAGTTAAGCTCACATTCATCGTAAAACAAATTCGCGACGACGTTTTTTTGTTTTTTTTTGTTATTAATGCGAGTGATTTAGTCATTTTATTCTCTGTTGGAGCTTATTATTTTTCTGAATAGGTTTGTCATAATTTGTTTTTCTGTAGAAGGACTTTTCACAAATTAAGCATTTTTCATCCTGATATTTCGAAGCATCAAAATTCTTTGCAACTTGATCTTTTTAAACTGACAATGACTTTCAATCACCTCAAAAAAAAAAAAAAAAAAAAAAAAAGGGGTGAAATGTACTTTTTTATAGTGTTATTTCACAAAACTAAGTACAAAATTTACTCTTCACGGCTATAATAGCTTTTGTTTTAAGCAGCCCAAAAATTGGTACATAGACATAGTGTAATCACTTGTACAATAAGTTAAGTACCCGGTTTCTTACAATAACACAATAAATAATAAATAGCTGGCGCACAAAATGGGGAAGATGAGAAGAAATATCCTGTGCCACAATAAACAAAATTCATACGATATGCTATCCACAATAACGATCTCGCTACCGAACTTCAAAATCAATTCCTTTGACAGACGATTGAAATTTAAAAGTTTATCAAACTTCCAAGTATTCCCGTGAATCTCTCCTATTACCGGAAATATTTCGCCACGTGATTACGGAAAAAGTGAAACAAAGTTTTTCCGTTAATATAAGAAAGGTATTGCGGAAAGGTTTCTGAAAATTCAGAATTTTCCCGTAGTAAGAAAAATTCGGTGAAATTCAGGTTTCTTTCCTGTCATTTCATGGAAAAGGTTGTATCAGAAATCATCATCATCATCATCATTGTCAATCATTATCAATCCACTGCTGGACGAAGGTCTCCCCAAGTTTCCTCCACAACGGTCTGTCTTGTGCCAGTCTCCTCCATGTCACTCCCGCATACTTTCGAATTTCATCCACCCATCTTCCATGTGGTCTTCTTCTGGGTCTTTTCCTGTCCCTTGGAATCCAATCTAAAATTTCGGCTGTCCATCGATGGTCTGTTCTTCTGGCAGTATGTCCAGCCCATTGCCATTTCAGGGATTTAACTCTGATCATGATGTCTTCCACTCTCGTCATTTTTCGGATCCACGTGTTCCTCTTCTTATCTCTCCTGGTTACACCAAGCATGCACCTCTCCATGCTGCTTTGAGTTGTCTGCAGCCTTTGTATGTCTCTTTTAGCTAAGGTCCACGTCTCTGCACCATACGTAAGCACTGGAAGGATGCATTGATCAAACACTTTTCTTTTAAGACATAATGGCATATTGCTCTTGAAAATTACGCTGTTTCTTCCAAAAGCTCTCCAGGCAAGTTTTGTACGCCGATTAATTTCTTCACCAATGTGACCCTCACTTGATATCTGCTGTCCAAGATAAACGTACGTGTCTGTTATCTCCAGCTTTTCTCCATCAATCGATAAATCTTCATTTCTTGTAAAAGCATTGTACATCACTTTTGTCTTCTGAAAGTTCATTTTTAATCCCACTTCTTTACTCTTGTCAGCAAGTTCCTGGATCATACCCTGTAGCTCTGATGGGGTAGTTGCAAAAATGACTATGTCATCAGCAAAACGAAGGTGGGTTAGATAATCTCCATTAATCTTTATCCCTTTGTTTTCCCAGTTCAGTGATTGAAAGACATTTTCCAATGTGGCATTAAAGAGCTTCGGAGATATGGTGTCACCTTGTCTCACTCCTTTTCCAATTTTTATGTGTGTTGTATTTTCAAACGGCCGAATCTTTGCACTTGCATTTTCATAGATGTTATTAATAATATTAATGTATGCATCTTCAATACCGCAGGATTTCAGAGCCATTGCAACTGCTGATGGTTTCACTGAATCAAAGGCTTTTTCATAATCGATAAAAGCCATGCACAATGGAAGTTCATATTCCCTCGCTCTTTCAATTAGTTCTCTCAGTACGTGGATATGATCTATTGTGCTGTAGCCACTCCTGAATCCAGCTTGTTCTCTCGGTTGAGCCATGTCCAGTGTCACCTCCAAGCGGTGTGAAAGAACTTTAGTGAAGATTTTATAAACCACTGATAGGAGGCTGATAGGTCTGTAGTTCCTGAGATCCTCAATGTCACCTTTTTTATGTAGCAAGATCATTGTAGCGTTGTTCCAATCCTCAGGAATTTTCCCTTCATTAAGACATCGAGTGAAAATTTGGGCGAGTACTGTTTCGATTTCTCCACTTGCTTCTTGTATGATGTCTACAGTAATTCCATTCACGAAAGGAACGGCGGAAAGTGGCAACGCAGCTTTTTTACGCTTTCCAACCGTAGGTTGAAGAAGCGTATATGCTCCAGCTTTGCCCGTCTGTCTGTCTGTCCGTCAGCACGATAACTCGCGTAAAAATATTTCGATTTCGATGAAATTTTAGTATGTGGTAGGTGACCACTGGGGACGAACCCTATTGAAAATGGGCGAAATAGGATCAAAGGTCAGAACATAGGAGCGAGATCCATTCCATTGCTCTTATGCGTCATACCGTGCGTAAAAATGGTTCGATTTCGATGAAATTTTAGTATGTTGTAGGGAGCCACTGGGGACGAACCCTATTGAAAATGGGCGAAATGGGGTCAAAGGTCAGGACACAGGAGAGGGATCCATTCCATTAACCTTGTACGTCATAACTTGCGTAAAAATGGTTCGATTTCGATGAAATTTTAGTATGTGGTAGGGGGACTACCTCAGAACGAACTCTATTGAAAATGGGCGAAATGAAGTCAAAGGTCAGGAGATAGGTGCGGGATCCTTACATTGCCCTTATGCATCATAAAAATGCTTCGATTGGAACAAAACTTTATCATGCTATTCCGGAGGTATACTGAACCGGTTCTGTTGAATATCAACGAAACGGGATCAAAGGTCATGGCACAGAAGCAAGATTTATTCCACAGCCATTATCCTCATAATTTGAGTATTAACTTGAGTAATGATTTCTGGTATATTGGAAAGCGTATCAAAATCAATGCACTGCATGATTTTACTAACTTTTCCTATGCTTTCCAACCGTTGGTTGAAGAAGAGTATATATTCCAGCTTTGTCCGTTTGTCTGTCCGTCCGCACTATAACTCGAGTAAATATCGTACGATTTCGATGAAATTTTACTAATGTTGTTTAAAACAACCTGGGCACTAGCCCTGTTGAAAAATGGTCGAAATGGGGTCAAAGGTCAGGACACAGGTGCGGGATTCCCCCCCCCACCTTCTGCGTGATTGCTTGCAGAAAAATGGATCGATTGCTTCCAAATTTTGGTATGTTCCGAGCCAACAATGGGAGGATTTCGATGGACGACGTTTGAATCAATAAATTAAAAAAAGTCCGACTCAGTTAGGTTAAAAGTAGCCAGGCGCCGCCAGGCCCTGAAAAAAAAAAAAAAATGACGTGGCGTCGCCAGGCCTCGACTGCACCCCTGGTCCCAGTGTACCACCACCTACATGGTTTCTCATTCTTGGCGGCCAAAGACGTTAAATGCAGGGCCGATTTAAGCAACGGGCCCAGGGCGCCAGGTTTATGTTTTTTTTAATGAATATTTGAGTACTACTACTGAAGAAAATTTTTACTTAAATAATTTTACAAAATTTATAAATTTTTAGAACTTATATTATTTGTAGTCGTCTCTCCATATGCGTGGACATAGAGCATTAACTGAGCAAGAGCGTCGATTGCTCTAGCCAAAATGCTCTACACTGAAGAGCAATTGAATTAGAGACAGCTGGCGTTATGCAAATGTGGCGCTGTGAGCGGCCCTGTAAACAAAAACGACATGACGTATGCAACGATCCGACAGTATAAGGAGTGATGCGACGGGAATCAGTAAGAGTCGGACGCAGTATGGGTAAGACGAAGGATCTAAGCGCATTTGATCGTGGGCAAATTGTCGGGGCCCGACGAATGGGTCACTCCATCTCGGAAGTCGTGCAGGCACTGGGATTTTCACGAGCCACTGTGTCACGGGTGCACCGTGAGTACATCGAATCCGGTAAAACCATCCCTGCAAGGGCCAACTGTCGTGGACAACAGCGTGTGGATGAGCGGGGTCATCGTCGGCTAGCTCGCATTGTAACAGAGGATAGACGGGCCACAGTGCAAGAAATCACTCGGCAATTTAACGCTGGTCCACAAAAACGTGTAAGAAGCCACACCATCCAGAACCATCTTCTCGCTATGGGGCATACAGAAGCCATCGTTCCACGAGGGTACCGCTGCTGACCGCACATCACAGGGTGCAAAGAATAGCATGGGCGCGGGAACATCGCCACTGGACCCTAGACATGTGGGAAAATGTTGCGTGGACTGATGAGTCGAGATTCACGTTGGTACATGCGGATGGCTGGATACGAGTACGGCGCAAACCACATGAAGCGATGGATCCTTCTTGCCACCAGGGTACTCTTCAAGCTGGTGGGGTTGGCATTCTCGTCTGGGGACTGTTTACGTGGAGTGAAATGGGACCCCTGGTACGTGTGACATCGTTCTTCACAGGTCAACGTTACCCGGATATCCTGGACGACCATTTTCTCCCGTTTGTGCATCTTCAACATTCCACTGGGGACCTCATCCTGCAACAAGACAATTAACCGTGCCATCGCTCCCGAACTGTATCCTAATGGTTGGATGAACACTCCACCGACGTGACCTCGCTTCCTTGGCCAGCTAAGTCACCTGACCTCAATCCCATCGAGCACATCTGGGATGCCATCGAGAGAGATGTTCGAGGCTCTGACCCCCTCCATTAAATCTTCGTGAACTGTGGTGACCTCCCTCCATCAAATCTTCGTGAACTGTGGGAGCTTGTTCAGGGGTCGGGGATCCGTATGGCTTCCCAACGCTTCCGGTGTCTTGTCGAGTTCACGCCGAGACGAATCGCCGTCGTCATCAGGGCGAAAGGTGGTGCTACACGTTACTAGACAGGTATCTCTAATTCAATTGCTCTTCAGTGTAATAATTAATTGCTGCATGGGGCAGGCCGACATTGAAAATTATGTGTTATTTTAGAGAGGAAGGGAGAGAGAGCTCAAGGGGTGTCCCTCTTGCCTTGACGTCTAATAATATGCTAGTTTATAGTAATATGTGGAAGCAATTAGAATTATATTGTTTGCGTAGGGCGCGTTCTTCCCCTCCAAAACTACTTCAGCGGACCTGAACCTCACCCTCACGTATTGTTTTTGTTTCTAAGACTAAAGAAGTTGTCGAGCCTGTTCTTCACAAACTGGACCATACACAAACAAAATGAATGCTATATAGAAATAATTCACCATATGGCGTATAAAATAAATGTTATAATATCATCTAGAAATTAGTTTATAATTTAATACAATAAAGTAATTCTTTATAAAAACGGGTGCGGTTAGAGAATAGAAAGAGAATAGCAAGGTATTTTAAAATGAAGGTGAAACTATATCATTAAATCGTAACTGCAGTAATATGAAAGAATAAACAATGGAGTGAGTAGCCACCCGAATGTGAATGATACGTGGAACGTGAGTAGTGTAGAAGTGGGGATTCGAATCCACATACCGCATGCCGCATGCGGTATATGCGGTATATGCGGTATGCGGTATATGCGGCATGCGGTATATGCGGTATATGCGGCATGCGGTATATGCGGCATGCGGCATATGCGGTATATTGGGATTAGAAACCCCATGGGGATTCGAATCCACATACCGCATGCGGTATATGCGGTATGGTGTGGATTCGAATCCGCATGGGGTTTCTAATCCATGAGGTATACACTGAATCCCCCCCGAAACTCACCCTTTTCCCCGGTGGCAACACTATTTAAGCCAAAATGAGTTGGGATGACGGCCATAAAGGGTTAAATTTATGCTTCCACTTGGGGAAATCCCAAAAATAGGGTCTCAAAGGGTTAAACATCGCTCTCCAACGTGAAGCAAGAGTTTATTGAGCGACGAAACTCGCACTTTTTACCGGTGGCAACACTATTTAATTCTACTCCTTTTCTAAATGGAGGCAGAGGTAAAGTTGCTTTCTCGAGGTGGCAACCCTGTGTAAGTCAAAATGAGTTGGGATGACTGCCATAAAGGATTAAATTTATGCCTCCACTTGGGGAAATCCCAAAAATAGGGTGTCAAAGGGTTAAACATCGCTGTCCAACGTGAAGCAAGAGTTTATTGAGCGACGAAACTCGCACTTTTTACCGGTGGCAACACTATTTAATTCTCCCTTTTCTAAATGGAGGCAGAGGTAAAGTTAAGCTTTCTCGAGGTGGCAACCCTGTGTAAGCCAAAATGAGTTGGGATGACGGACATAAAGGGTTAAATTTATGCTTCCACTTGGGGAAATCCCAAAAATAGGGTCTCAAAGGGTTAAACATCGCTTTCCAGCCTGAAGTAAGAGCTTAGTTAATTATAAATCTAGGGCTTCAAAGGGTTAATTTTTGCCTTAAGAGGTTAAGCTTATGATCAGAAGTTGGAGGGAAATGAATAAATACAATGTTAAACATCGCTTTCCAACGTAAAGCAAGAGTTGATTGAGCAACGAAACTCGCACGTTTTCCAATGGCAACACTCCTACATCAATTGGGGCACGTGTTTTTATTTTGGGAGGTCATTTTAACCTCCTTGTAAATATACGTGGGTGAAGTGGGTTCATTTTATCCACCAAACGTTTTTAACCTCTTGGGGTTTTTGGGTTCCCACTCTACTTGATTAAAACACACAATAAAATTTCCATGCGGTGGTTATATGAAAATTTCACCAACGGCGATTGAAACAAGCGGATTTATGGGGAGATTTACAGTTAATTTAACTGTAAATTTAATTTATAGTTAAATTATTTCGTGGTAAGGCATCTATAATGTTGGTTCTAAGCAGCCACGCTAGCCCGTTTTCTTTGTGTTTGTGTACGATAATGTTTTATCGCTCCCAAATATGGGAACGATGTTGGCGCCTTATTACATTAATGCAAGATGCAAATTAAATGCAAATCACCTATATGCAAGAAGTTTACACCCGTGTGGTTTCTTCACACGCATATAACTTAAATCTATGGCTTTTCCTAACCATCGAAGTGAGAACGAAATTCCAAAAAAACTATCAAAAAAGACACTTTGAGGGGAATTAGCCAACGAGTGACCAAGATTCTCTCGTTGCCGACACATGTGCAACGGTTTTTATCGAAAACTTGTTTATTCAAACGGTTCCCGAGAATATGAAACATCAGAATGAGATTATAATACAAATATTTTAGAAGCGCCCAGACATTATATCCTGGGATTCAAATGGATAATATATTTTCAAAGGAAATGTTAAGGAGAATTCCAATACTGTTGACTTGGTAGATTTCTTAATGAGAAGTAAATCTGATAATGCCAGTATTTTCGCATTACCACAATTTTCTCAAGCCTTGAAAGTAATACACTTACTCTCGAGGTATGTAAAATAAACGTTTATTTCATCACCCAACTGAAATAGTTCCAAAACACCCCGTAACTAAAAGGGGTGGAATCGATTGTCATCTCCCTTCTGGTGGGAAGGGACCCTATGAAAAGAATAAACCTTGATGTTTCCACTAATCTGTATGTGTTTTTCTCTTGAGTATGTTTCATCTACAAAACATTTACCGTTCATCAAAATAATAATATTACACATCAGAAAAGGCTGGTTTTGTTTGCTTCGAAAAATGGTTTCGGGCGAAATTCGTTCGTTTCATTTTTTAACCCGGTCGAATTCAGACAACGTGATTTCAGCCTGAGAGCGTTTTGGATTCGGTCAAAGGGCTGTTTTTTGATTCGTTAAATATTTAAAATGTGTATATTTTCCGTTGATTAGCATGTGGAATTAACGAAAGACAAAAGATCGGTTTTGAATTAATGAAAAAAAAATGCAAATGGTCAAATTTAATTCACTCATTTATGACATGGGAAGATTTTTACACATGCATTTCCATAGCGAAGTGTGCTTCGAATTTAGGAAATTGGTATTTATCTTCGCAGATCATTTATCAGTGAATGACATCAATTCATTAGAGAAAATATTAATGAATTGACGCTGCCTCATTTTCTTATAGAGAATGCCGTATTGCGAACTTATTCTGCGTTTCGGGCATATCTACATTCAGGCGTACGCTCCTACCTACACAGAGATGATATACACATCTCTGCATAGGTAGACTTTTAAAAAAAATTGTAACTCTTTAGCAGTCTTCACAACACAGTTCACAAGATCTTTCATGCACGGAGGTGAGAAATTTCGGTGGTACTGGAAGATCACCAACTACATCTACAAACTGACGTGCTAAGTCCATGGGTTGCAGTCTCACAACGGCTCTCTCAAAAAATCGTGATGCACGTTTTTCCCCTGTTATGGAAAGACAAGCGTACAACTCCTGGTTGTATAGTCAATATCCTTAGCCGACCACGAGTGGCAGTAGATTAACTCAGCCACCCTACATTGGATAACATTGTGAAGCAAGACCAAAAGCGATGTAGTTAGCTCCATTTCATCCTCATCCTCCGAAAGCTGCGTCGTTGAGGGATTCTTTACAAAATGTTTCACAGAATTCTTAAAAATTGACCAAGCAATGTAGCGCATATAATACCACATAGCTTATCTTCTCCATGAACATTACTGACATTAAAAATGAAGGCCTCTAATGCTGCCTCGGAAGAATTTTGCTTTCCTACACTACATTCTATGTAATCTCGTTTTTTCTAACACCTTTCATCAAATGTGGAGATAAACAGTTCATTACGAAGCACAAAAGTTTGCGGTGGATTACCAATATTCTCCAAATTTTTCATAAAGTCCCAAACAGACGACAGTTTGAAGGTGAGGCTATTTCTCATCCACATACCCCATCATGAGGTATATGGGGTTTCTGAAATGCCTAGACCGTATTTCTTCCCGACTCACACGGCCAGATCCTGATGTCAAATCTATGGATACTCCTCCTGCTCGGGCTACGCAATCGCAAGCAACGAGATTGTTCTTGTGTGAGTCGGGAGGGAGAATTGCGGACTAGGCATTTTCTAAGACGGCGGTTCAAGTTCATTTCTGTTCCTATAAGAAAAAATGAAGTCTGAGAGTGGAATAATGGATGTAACAACACTCATTTTACAAAGTTTTGAGATGTCATATATTGGATGGTGGCAATGAAAGAATAAGAAAAGTTTGATGCGTGCTTTTTGAGATGCGAAAAATTGATTTAGTCATGTGATCCAAACGAACTTTATGAACCATGAACGTTCCAAATATTGACATACTAAAAAATGTACGTTTCAAATACTGACTTTAAAAAAATGAACGATTCAAATATAGTTTGTGGTATTTCCCATGTTATTCTATGGGTTTTTAGTGATTTGAAGAAAACGAAAATTCAAAAAATCGCCCTCTTAGGGAAAAACAACAAAACCATTTTTGACTTGTGAAAATTTATACGGTTCAAAAACGAACTTTTTGAAACATGAACGTTTCAAATATTGGCATATTGAAAAAATACACCTTTCAAATATTGACTTTTATAAAAAATAAAGGACTCAAATATTGACTTTTATTTGGATGGCATTTCTCATGTTATTCTATGGGATTTTTGCGATTTAAAAGAAATGAAAACTTAAGAAATCGCACTCTTAGTGAAAACGTCAATAAAGCCATTTTTTGACTCTGTATAGGTTTAATCGATTCAGAAACGAACTTTATGAAAAATGATCATTTCAAATATTGGCTTTTAGAAAAACATGAATGAATCAAGCAATTCATAAATTCATTCTGAAAGACTTCTGTCAGCTCGCTTTCCCAACTTCAAAGTGAATGGGATCGAAAATAGCATTTGAACGCATAAACGCATTTTGTTAAGACTGCATGAAGTTATGCACATTGTTTACTGGGTTCTTGTAAGAGGCTTAGTTATTGTTTTTGAAGAAATAATTTCTAAGAATAGAGAAAATATGTCTGTATACAAGGTGAATCGTTAAGAATAACATTATTGTGGAACTATAGAATTTGATGTGGAAAGACAAAGCAACTTAATTGAGGATGTTTGTTTCAGTGGATACTTCTTGTTGTCTGTTTCTTTAAAAGAGACAAGAGAAACATATTTAGAATACGATTGACTGTTCTCTTTGTTCAAGACTAATATGATCTTGAAGTAATTAAATAAATGAGTTGTGATCAGAAAAACAGATGCGATAGGAAAAACCCATTTAAAACGAAAGTTAACGCCTAAAGGGAAATACAGCAAACGCAGAAGTTTCACATGTAATATCTTGCACGTTAAAACTGGTCATTGAGTGAATGAAATATACACAGAGTTTTGACGCATCTCGATGTAAAGCGAAATAAATGAGGAAAATGAATGTGTTTAAGTGTGTTCATACTAACTTTGAGTAGAGTAAAATGACCAAATCAAAATGGACTGAGGAAAATTCATGAACTCAGATTTCGTCTTTAGAAGAAAAAATGAAGTTTCAAAATATTGACCTTTAGTAAAACATAGATTTTCAGAAAACTTATATTTAGTCGATTTACATTTCCCTTATAATTTATAGGAATTACATGGGGAAATTCTAGTATACGGCGCTTTGACTCACGAGGTATGCGAATGTTTCTGATCCATGAGGTATGCGTAATGAAATCCCTCCTCCCGACGAAACGGTGGGAACGCTGTATAAGCCCACATGAGGTGTGTTTCGTCGAGAGGAGGGATTTCACTGCATACCTCATGGATCAGAAACATTCGCATACCTCGTGAGTCAAAAACGCCGTATACTAGAATTTCCTCATGTAATTCCTATAGAATTATAAGGGAAATGTAAATCGACTAAATATAAGTTTCTGAAAATCCTATGTTTTACTAAAAGTCAATATTTTGAAACTTCATTTTTTCTTCTAAAAGACGAAATCTGAGTTCATGAATTTTCCCTCGGGTCCGTTTTTGATTTGGTCATTTTACTCTACTCTCCAAAGTTAGTATAAACACACTTAAACACATTCCTTTTCCTCATTTATTTCGCTTTACATCGAGATGCGTCAAAACTCTGTGTATATTTCATTCACTCAATGACCAGTTTTAACGTGCAAGACATTACACTACATGTGAAACTTCTGCGTTTGCTGTATTTCCCTTTAGGCGTTAACTTTCGTTTTAAATGGGTTTTTCCTATCGCATCTGTTTTTCTGATCACAGCTCATTTATTTAATTACTTCAAGATCATATTAGTCTTGAACAAAGAGAACAGTCAATCGTATTCTAAATATGTTTTCTCTTGTCTCTTTTAAAGAAACAGACAACAAGAAGTATCCCACACTGAAACAAACATCCTCAATTAGTTGCTTTCATGTCTTTCCACATCAAATTCTATAGTTCCACAATAATGTTATTCTTAACGATTCACCTTGTATACAGACATATTTTCTCTATTCTTAGAAATTATTTCTTCAAAAACAATAACTAAGCCTCTTACAAGAACCCAGTAAACAATGTGCATAACTTCATGCAGTCTTAACAAAATGCGTTTATGCGTTCAAATGCTATTTTCGATCCCATTCACTTTGAAGTTGGGAAAGCGAGCTGACAGAAGTCTTTCAGAATGAATTTATGAAGTTGCTTGATTCATTCATGTTTTTCTAAAAGTCAATATTTGAAATGATCATTTTTCATAAAGTTCGTTTCTGAATCGATTAAACCTATACAAGTCAAAAAATGGCTTTGACGTTTTCACTAAGAGTGCGACTTCTTAAGTTTTCATTTTTTTAAATCGCAAAAATCCCATAGAATAACATGAGAAATGCCATCCAAATAAAAGTCAATATTTGAGTCCTTTATTTTTATAAAAGTCAATATTTGAAAGGTGTATTTTTTCAATATGCCAATATTTGAAACGTTCATGTTTCAAAAAGTTCGTTTTTGAACCGTATAAATTTTCACAAGTCAAAAATGGTTTTGTTGTTTTTCCCTAAGAGGGCGATTTTTGGAATTTTCGTTTTCTTCAAATCACTAAAAACCCCATAGAATAACATGGGAAATACCGCACAACTAAATGTCCATATTTGAATCGTTCATTTTTTTTTTAAAGTCAGTATTTGAAACGTACATTTTTTAGTATGTCAATATTTGGAACGTTCATGGTTCATAAAGTTCGTTTGGATCACATGACTAAATCAATTTTTCGCATCTCAAAAAAGCACGCATCAAACTTTCTTATTCTTTCATTGCCACCATCCAATATATGACATCTCAAAACTTTGTAAAATGAGTGTTGTTACATCCATTGTTCCACTCTCAGACTTCATTTTTTCTTATAGGAACAGAAATGAACTTGAACCGCCGTCTTAGAAAAAATGCCTAGTCCGCAATTCTCCTCCCGACTCACACAAGAACAATCTCGTTGCTTGACGGGGATTGCGTAGCCCGAGCAGGAGGAGTATCCATAGATTTGACATCAGGATCTGGCCCTTGTGTGAGTCGGGAAGAGAAATACGGTCTAGGCATTTCCGAAACCCCATATACCTCATGATGGGGTATGTGGATGAGAAATAGCCTCACCTTCAAACTGTCGTCTGTTTGGGACTTTATGAAAAATTTGGAGAATATTGGTAATCCACCGCAAACTTTTGTGCTTCGTAATGAACTGTTTATCTCCACATTTGATGAAGGTGTTAGAAAAATGAGATTACATAGAATGTAGTGTAGGAAAGCAAAATTCTTCCAGGCAGCATTAGAGGCCTTCACTTTTAATGTCGATAATATTCATGGAGAAGATAAGCTATGGGGTATTATATGCGCTACATTGCTTGGTGAATGTTTTAGGAATTCTGTGAAACATTTTGTAAAGAATCCTCAACGACGCAGCTTTCGGAGGATGAGGATGAAATGGAGCTAACTACATCACTTTTGTATGTGGATGAGAAATGGTCTCACCTTCAAACTGTCGTCTGTTTGGGACTTTATGAAAAATTCGGAGAATATTGGTAATCCACCGCAAACTTTTGTGCTTCGTAATGAACTGTTTATCTCCACATTTGATGAAGGTGTTAGAAAAACGAGATTACATAGAATGTAGTGTAGGAAAGCAAAATTCTTCCAGGCAGCATTAGAGGCCTTCACTTTTAATGTCAGTAATGTTCATGGAGAAGATAAGCTATGTGGTATTATATGCGCTACATTGCTTGGTCAATTTTTTAAGAATTCTGTGAAACATTTTGTAAAGAATCCCTCAACGACGCAGCTTTCGGAGGATGAGGATGAAATGGAGCTAACTACATCGCTTTTGGTCTTGCTTCACAATGTTATCCAATGTAGGGTGGCTGAGTTAATCTACTGCCACTCGTGGTCGGCTAAGGATATTGACTATACAACCAGGAGTTGTACGCTTGTCTTTCCATAACAGGGGAAAAACGTGCATCACGATTTTTTGAGAGAGCCGTTGTGAGACTGCAACCCATGGACTTAGCACGTCAGTTTGTAGATGTAGTTGGTGATCTTCCAGTACCACGGAAATTTCTCACCTCCGTGCATGAAAGATCTTGTGAACTGTGTTGTGAAGACTGCTAAAGAGTTACAAATTTTTTTTAAAAGTCCTACCTATGCAGAGATGTGTATATCATCTCTGTGTAGGTAGGAGCGCATTGCGCCTGAATGTAGATGCCCGAAACGCAGAATAAGTTCGCAATACGGCATTCTCTATAAGAAAATGAGGCAGCGTCAATTCATTAATATTTTCTCTAATGAATTGATGTCATTCACTGATAAATGATCTGCGAAGATAAATACCAATTTCCCTAAATTCGAAGCACACTTCGCTATGGAAATGCATGTGTAAAAATCTTCCCATGTCATAAATGAGTGAATTAAATTTGACCATTTGCATTTTTTTCATTAATTCAAAACCGATCTTTTGTCTTTCGTTAATTCCACATGCTAATCAACGGAAAATATACACATTTTAAATATTTAACGAATCAAAAACAGCCCTTTGACCGAATCCAAAACGCTCTCAGGCTGAAATCACGTTGTCTGAATTCGACCGGGTTAAAAAATGAAACGAACGAATTTCGCCCGAAACCATTTTTCGAAGCAAACAAAACCAGCCTTTTCTGATGTGTAATATTATTATTTTGATGAACGGTAAATGTTTTGTAGATGAAACATACTCAAGAGAAAAACACATACAGATTAGTGGAAACATCAAGGTTTATTCTTTTCATAGAGTCCCTTCCCACCAGAAGGGAGATGACAATCGATTCCACCCCTTTTAGTTACGGGGTGTTTTGGAACTATTTCAGTTGGGTGATGAAATAAACGTTTATTTTTTACATACCTCGAGAGTAAGTGTATTACTTTCAAGGCTTGAGAAAATTGTGGTAATGCGAAAATACTGGCATTATCAGATTTACTTCTCATTAAGAAATCTACCAAGTCAACAGTATTGGAATTCTCCTTAACATTTCCTTTGAAAATATATTATCCATTTGAATCCCAGGATATAATGTCTGGGCGCTTCTAAAATATTTGTATTATAATCTCATTCTGATGTTTCATATTCTCGGGAACCGTTTGAATAAACAAGTTTTCGATAAAAACCGTTACGCATGTGTCGGTAGCAACGAGAGAATCTTGGTCACTCGTTGGCTAATTCCCTCAAAGTGTCTTTTTTTTTTTTTTTGATAGTTTTTTTGGAATTTCGTTCTCACTTCGATGGTTAGGAAAAGCCATAGATTTAAGTTATATGCGTGTGAAGAAACCGCACGGGTGTAAACTTCTTGCATATAGGTGATTTGCATTTAATTTGCATCTTGCATTAATGTAATAAGGCGCCAACATCGTTCCCATATTTGGGAGCGATAAAACATTATCGTACACAAACACAAAGAAAAAACGGGCTAGCGTGGCTGCTTAGAACCAACATTATAGATGCCTTACCACGAAATAATTTAACTATAAATTAAATTTACAGTTAAATTAACTGTAAATCTCCCCATAAATCCGCTTGTTTCAATCGCCGTTGGTGGGAAATTTTTCATATAACCACCGCATGGAAATTTTATTGTGTGTTTTAATCAAGTAGAGTGGGAACCCAAAAACCCCAAGAGGTTAAAAACGTTTGGTGGATAAAATGAACCCACTTCACCCACGTATATTTACAAGGAGGGTTAAAATGACCTCCCAAAATAAAAACACGTGCCCCAATTGATGTAGGAGTGTTGCCATTGGAAAACGTGCGAGTTTCGTTGCTCAATCAACTCTTGCTTTACGTTGGAAAGCGATGTTTAACATTGTATTTATTCATTTCCCTCCAACTTCTGATCATAAGCTTAACCTCTTAAGGCAAAAATTAACCCTTTGAAGCCCTAGATTTATAATTAACTAAGCTCTTACTTCAGGCTGGAAAGCGATGTTTAACCCTTTGAGACCCTATTTTTGGGATTTCCCCAAGTGGAAGCATAAATTTAACCCTTTATGTCCGTCATCCCAACTCATTTTGGCTTACACAGGGTTGCCACCTCGAGAAAGCTTAACTTTTTACCTCTGCCTCCATTTAGAAAAGGAGTAGAATTAAATAGTGTTGCCACCGGTAAAAAGTGCGAGTTTCGTCGCTCAATAAACTCTTGCTTCACGTTGGACAGCGATGTTTAACCCTTTGACACCCTATTTTGGGATTTCCCCAAGTGGAGGCATAAATTTAACCCTTTATGGCCGTCATCCCAACTCATCTTGACTTACACAGGGTTGCCACCTCGAGAAAGCTTAACTTTTTACCTCTGCCTCCATTTAGAAAAGGAGTAGAATTAAATAGTGTTGCCACCGGTAAAAAGTGCGAGTTTCGTCGCTCAATAAACTCTTGCTTCACGTTGGAGAGCGATGTTTAACCCTTTGACACCCTATTTTTGGGATTTCCCAAGTGGAGGCATAAATTTAACCCTTTATGTCCGTCATCCCAACTCATTTTGACTTACACAGGGTTGCCACCTCGAGAAAGCTTAACTTTTACCTCTGCCTCCATTTAGAAAAGGAGTAGAATTAAATAGTGTTGCCACCGGTAAAAAGTGCGAGTTTCGTCGCTCAATAAACTCTTGCTTCACGTTGGAGAGCGATGTTTAACCCTTTGAGACCCTATTTTTGGGATTTCCCTAAGTGGAAGCATAAATTTAACCCTTTATGGCCGTCATCCAACTCATTTTGGCTTAAATAGTGTTGCCACCGGGGAAAAGGGTGAGTTTCGGGGGGGGGGATTCAGTGTATACCTCATGGATTAGAAACCCCATGCGGATTCGAATTAACACCATACCGCATATACCGCATGCGGTATGTGGATTCGAATCCCCATGGGGTTTCTAATCCCAATATACCGCATATGCCGCATGCCGCATATACCGCATATACCGCATGCCGCATATACCGCATATGCCGCATGCCGCATATACCGCATATACCGCATGCCGCATATACCGCATATACCGCATACCGCATGCCCCATATACCGCATATACCGCATGCCTCATGCCGCATATACCGCATATACCGCATGCCGCATGCGGTATATACCGCATATACCGCATGCGGCATGCGGTATGTGGATTCGAATCCCCACTTCTACACTACTAACGTGGCCTTGAAAACTTTCTCAGCAACGAATGTCTACATTTCCAGTTATACAGGGTGTCTCAAAAATACACGGAAAAACTGCAGGAATGAGTTCCTCATAGGTAGATAAGAAAAAAAAGTTTACATCAACATAGGTCCGAAAACGCTTGGTTTCCGAGTTATGAAGGTCTGTCTATGACACTTAACTCTTCACATAACCTTATAGTAATTGTTCAAAATGTCCACCTTCTGCGTTAATACAGGCCTCACATCGATGCCTCATGGACTCGCGAACACGCTGCCAAATTCCTGGCATGTGTCGTATTGTTTCACAACCTGCCAAAATTCGATTGCGGAGGGTTTCCACATCTGCGACTGGAGTCGAATACACCAATGATTTTAAATGGCCCCACAAGAAGAAATCTGGAGGGTTTAAATCTGGTGAGCGTGGAGGCCAGGCAGTTCATCCGCCTCTACCTATCCACCGGCTAGGAACTTTCGATTCAAGTAATTGTGAGCTAGGTGGCTAAAATGTGCGGGAGCGCCATCTTGCATAAAGCGTGCTTGTTGACGAATGATCAGTGGCGTGTGGTCCAAGAAATCAGGCATGTTGTTTTCCAGAAAGGTGTGGTATGCCCGCCCCGTGAGTTTGTTGGGAAGTACATGCGGCCCAAATAACTTATCACCAAAAACACCCGCCCAGATGTTTAAGCTGAAACCGCTGATGGTGACGTGATGGAAGAATTGCATGTGGGTTTTCCTCGGCCCACACATGATGATTGTGAAAGTTTAGGATTCCGTCGCGTGTGAACTGTGCTTCATCGGTAAATATCACTAAGGCAAGAAAGTTAGGAGTTGTACCACACTGCTGCAAGAACCACTGGCAGAACATTACTAGCGCAGGGTAATCTGCTGGTGACAAGGCTTGTATCCGTTGTAGATGGCACGGATACAGGTGCTGTTCTCGCAACACTCTCCAAATAGTCGAACGATGAACAGGTAGTTGCATTGCTAATCTGCGTGTGCTGATTCCAGGAGTCGCATGCACAACGTCCAAAACCTCCGCCTCTACTTCAGAAGTCGTAGATCTTGGTCGTCCTCTGTCGGCAGCACGAGATGTAAAGGTCCCATGTTCACAAAGGCGGTGACGGATACTTTTAAACGTTTTCCTGTCTGGACATTTTCCTCCTGGGAACCTTTCGTGCTACAAACAACTAGCCTCCAGAGCATTGCCATCCTCCAAACCGTACATAAAGTGCATATCCGCTTGCTCCTGATTTGAGTACATGGTCATTGGTCGGAAAGGAAAACCACTAGACTCTGTCAGTACCTTATGATGAAGGAACTCACCTGCGGAGGAATTCCTTCATTCCGGTGAATAACTGTGAAACCAAGACAGACCTGAGTCAGGTAATATGAACATTTAAGTGTCGTAGACAGATCTTCGTAACTCGGAAACCAAGCATTCCCGGGCCTATGTTGATATAAACTTTTTCTCTTATCTACCTATGAGGAAATCATTCCTGCAGTTTTGCCGTGTATTTTTGAGCCACCCTGTATATGAATGCCGAAGACATGGACACACCACGGGATATGTACACTTTCATCATTGATGACAATCTTCAGAGTACACTTCCAAACTTAGAAATAGCTTTGAGAATGTGTTCAACCTTACCAGTCACGAATTTTTCTGCTGAAAGATCATTTTCAGCAGTCTCAAGAATAAAAATGAAAGAAGGAATTTATTGGGAGAAAAGTTTAACTCACTCGTGATAATGTGTGTATAAAAGGAACATAACCCTGTGTATAGACTACTCTTCAGTAACTCACTCGTGATAATGTGTAGAAAAGGAACATAACCCTGGGTATAGACTACTCTTCAGTAACTCACTCGTGATAATGTGTGTAGAAAAGGAACATAACCCTGGGTATAGACTACTCTTCAGTAACTCACTCGTGATAATGTGTGTATAAAAGGAACATAACCCTGTGTATAGAATGCTGTTCAGTAACTCACTCGTGATAATGTGTGTAGAAAAGGAACATAACCCTGGGTATAGACTACTCTTCAGTAACTCACTCGGGATAATGTGTGTAGAAAAGGAACATAACCCTGGGTATAGACTACTCTTCAGTAACTCACTCGTGATAATGTATGTAGAAAAGGAACATAACACTGAGTATAGACTACTGTTCAGTAACTCACTCGTGATAATGTGTGTAGAAAAGGAACATAACCCTGGGTATAGACTAGTCTTCAGTAACTCACTCGTGATAATGTGTGTAGAAAAGGAACATAACCCTGGGTATAGACTACTGTTCAGTAACTCACTCGTGATAATGTGTAGAAAAGGAACATAACCCTGGGTATAGACTACTCTTCAGTAACTCACTCGTGATAATGTGTGCAGAAAAGGAACATAACCCTGGGTATAGACTACTCTTCAGTAACTGACAATTTTGCAAACGCAAAGACCCGTAAAAAACCGATGATCATGCCATAATTATAACGCAGTCAGACATTGGGAGGAAAAGTGGAAAATTACATAAGTGCTAATCAAATTTTCATTTGCGTCGTAAGTGTCCATTAAGATTGTTTTAATATTTGCTTCTTTTCCCACATTATTGTGTCCTTTCTGGCGCATTATATTGTTTTATAATAACAAATGTTATTATCATAATGTATTTATTTTTCACAAAATCCTGAAGGTCAATAATTTGAAACGTACGCTCGTACACTATGAAATAGACCTACTATATTTTTCTTTAATAATAAATATCATTGCGAAATTACTTAACATAACACCGACTCCAGACAGACCCATACACGTCATGCATCGTTTAGCAAAACAACAAATTTGGTGGGGGGAGGGCATCTTGTCTTGTGCCCATGTCGTCAGAGACACTTACTTCGTCCCTGGTTAAATGGAACTATTGCTAACTATATTTCGCGACTTTAGGGTCTCCTCAGTTTATGTGAAAACGCACGTCAACCGATGCGACGCTAAGCAGGGGCTTCTTTTTCTAATATATGAAGTAACGGTTTGAAACTCGATGCCGTTTGTTTTTAATGATTTGGTACGAAGAGCTATAATACTGTTAAAATTAACCGGATATGGCTGAGGATGACTCCCCGCACATCAGAGAATGCAGAAAAACGCTTCCGTCTTTTAATGTTCTTACTGCATACACCCTATGTTAAAAAAATAAAAATAAAAAAACTGCCGAATTCTTGTTCGCCTAATTATACAGCATGCGAATAAATTCGTTGCCGTGAAAGTTGTTGTTGGGATACCACCTTATTGAGGTCAAGGCTATGGAAAGAAATCAAACAGTAAAAAAAAAAAAAAAAAATAGATAGATAGATAAATAAATAAATAAAAAAGTTACACGGACTCCATTTGCTCTTAAGCATGCCGTGGGTACCGGTTTCCACATAACAGCTTGCTGTTCTTCAAGGACACTTGCTTCATTTCTTTTTGCTTTTCCGAAACCCTCCGTAAACTCAAGACAGTAATATTTTGTGCTGTATGTTTCTTAGAAATGAAAATTTACTTATCGTAGCATTTTATCTTTTCACAGCTAAGCTCTTCCTTCGTCCTTTCACTTCTCCGTTCCGTTTTAGTTTTTTGTGGGCTAATTAATAAATTACAGACTGCTTTGAGAGCACAACAAATCGTCAAGAGAAAGCATTTTGTACTTTTTCGTCAAAGAAGCTATTATGCGAGTTTTTCATGAATCGGCTGTTAACGAAATAAGAGAGTATTGTCATACTTCAGCGAACAATGCTTCTTCTGATTGCACCTTACGAATAAGATTCTGATGTAACCCCTCTTGCGCGACTTCCTCCGACGTTTTTGCTCCGAAATATTACGTGTGCGCGCGACTCGGCAACACAGAAACCAGTTGCCTCAATGGCCGAGTGGTACGAGGCGCTGTCTTCCAATCATACGTGCGTGATGGGGTCCGGGTTCGAATCCCGTCAGGCGTGGATAGTGTGTTTGTCTTGCGGCACTGGCTCTCTCCCCTCCTTGGAACCAGCGTTCTCAAATAACCAGTTAAAGATTTTCAGGCTTAAGTCCGAACAGTTCATTGGTTTTATATACTGTACGCTGCAAGAAAGAACGATACTTCACTGAAGAGAAATTGGGGGAACAGGACAATTATAAAAATATCTGTTAATTAATGGTATTACAGTCCGATACCTCAGTGGCCGAGTGGTCAGACGCCCAGGTTTCTGGTGAGTCATGTCAGCTGGGCCTGTGTTCCAGTCCCGGATGAGACATAGGTGGTATGTTTGTCCCATGGCACTGTTTCTGAAATTCTGGAGACAGTGGTCCTAAATTTGGGACCGGTAACTGCATATAGTCCTTAGAGTAGCCTATGGTGGCAGTGGTGTATACTTATATGCTTAAGGTGTTCAGTGGCCGAGTGGTCAACGGTGCAAGTTTCTAGTTAGTCGTGTCAGCTGGGCCGATGTTCGAGTCCCGGGTGAATGAAATGTGGTTGGTGTGTTTGTCCCATGGCACTGGTTCTGGAGTTCTGAAGCCAATAGTCCCAAATTTTCGACGGAAACTGCTTATAGCCCTTAGAGTAGCTTTTGGTTGTTATAGTGTATACTTCGGTGGTCAGAGGCGTAAGTTTCTGGTTAGTCGTGTCAGCTGGGCCCGTGTTCCGAGTCCCGGATGAAACATAAGTGGTGTGTTGGTCCCATGGCACTGGTTGTGGAGTTACGGAGCCAGTGGTCCCAAATTTGGGACGGCAACTGCTTTGGCGGCCGAGTAGTCAGAGGCGCAGGTTCCGGTTAGTCGTGTCTTAAGGTGGACGTCAAGTAATTTTGCTTCCTATACTTCCAATGGAAAAACTTCTGTACACATTTTCTTCACAATTAGTGCGTTCCCAAGGATGAAAATTTGAACATCGATTAAAATAGCTTCATTTTATAACTTGGAATGCTTAATATTTTCTAAAACATAACCATAGTTATGCAATCCAACATTTGTTTGTCTACTGACGTCATCAAAGTACAGGTCGCGCCATCTTTTTTCTGGTTTCAACACCACCAAAGGAAAAGTTATTGATTTTTAATATAATTATGGTTATGTTTTAGAAAATATTAAGTATTCCAAGTTATAATATGAAATTATTTTAATCGATGTTCAAATTTTCATCCTTGGGAACACACTAATTGTGAAGGAAATGTGTACGAAAGTTTTTCCATTGGAAGTATAGGAAGCAAAATTACTTGACGTCCACCTTAAAGTAGCTTATGGTGGCAGTGGTGTTCACTTATATGCTTAAGGTGTATACTTCAGTGGCCGAGTGGTCAACGGTGCAAGTTTCTAGTTAGTCGTGTCAGCTGGGATCTGTGTTCGAGTCCCAGATGAGACGTGGGTAGTGTGTTTGTCCCATGGCACTGGTTGTGGAGTTTTGGAATCAGTGGTTGCAAATCTGGGACAGCAACTGCTTATAGCCTTTAGAGTAGCTTATGGTAGTGGTGTGTACTTATATGCATACTTCGGAGGCCGATTGGTCAGAGGCGCAGGTTTCCGGTTAGTCGTGTCAGCTGGGTCTGTGTTCTAGTCAACCACCCATGGATAAGACATGGGTGGTGTGTTTTCCCATGGCACTGGTTCTGCAGTTCTGAAACCAAGTGGAACCAGATTTGGGACGGCAACTGCTTCTAGTCCTTAGGAATAGCTTATGGTTATGTTTCAGCCTCCCCGTCCCCCCGAGTAAAGGTTGTATATTTATGAACGATAACTTCCCTTATTAAGCTGCACACATATTTGTATTCAAGAAATGCCATGTGCTGAAGTAAATTAGCATTACATCCACTGCAGTGTTATGAAGAAAGAAGAACCGTTATCTTGTGTAACAAACGAAAAAAAGAAAATAAAAATCGTGCGGAGATTTTTTTTTTTTTTTTTTTGAGGTTTAACGACCACCGTGAGCAACTCAATGGGCTATAAGCAGTCGCCCGTCCCTAATTTAGAGTCACTGGTTCCAGGGAAGGGAGAGAGCCAGTGCCGTAAGACAAACACAACATCCATGCCTCACCGGGATTCGAACCCGGACCCCTTCCGACGAATGATCAGAGGCCAACGCCTTAGACCACTGCGCCACCGGGGCGGCCGTGCGGAGATGTAAAATATAAAATGAGAAATTTGGATGTGAAGGACTGTACTGCGGAGACAAAATACCTATCTTAGAAAAAAATAAAAATAAGCTGCTGATACCGCGTAGAATGATACAAAAATGAATGAGATTCTTCTGCACAAATTATATCCAAACCAAATAAGCCATAAAGACTGTGAGGTCGTTGCATGGGCATGTGAGATCGTAACAGGCAGAACTTGCAAACAAGCTACTCTATGGAATGGAGGAAAACATCACGTAACGCTTGAACGTTCATGAAGACTTAAAGGGCACCAGCAATAGTCGAGTGCTATAAAGCGTGTGGTCTTGGCTTTTCCTAGGTCTGGTTTCGAATCTCACAGGCAGACATACAGAGTACATGGGTACACTGTCTTTACCCTTTCAGCGCTAGTTCTATCCCTTCTTGGCAATGGTGCACTCAGTGGGAGGGTCTTACCTATGAGGTACTTCTTTTTCCTTTGCTACTGCAGGACCGTAGCCAGGAATGGGGAACTTAAAATAGTTGCCAGTCGTGGGGATTTTTTTTTTTTTTTTTGATTGGAGGTTTAACGACCACCGTGAGCAACTCAATGGGCTATAAGCAGTCGCCCGTCCCTAAGTTAGGGTCACTGGTTCCAGGGAAGGGAGAGAGCCAGTGCCGTAAGACAAACACAACATCCATGCCTGACCGGGATTCGAACCCGGACCCCTTACGGACGAATGATCAGAGGCCAGCGCCTTAGACCACTGCGCCACCGCGGCGGCGTAGGGATTATATACTGTATATACATATACACTGTCGTGCAAATATTAAGGACGAGACGGTTTTTCGAATGAAACGTCGTGTAGAAGTGCTCCACATCGACTCAAATCATACAATAAGATCCCCAAGATGTAAGAATATGGGACAAGTGAGCAAAACCGTCCAAACGAGGAATCCAAAGGATACAAAGGCACTTTATTGAAAAGGTGGCTTCGAGCACAACTGGACAAAAGACAGAAACGTCCATTTGACAGGCGGCTGCCAAGAAAAATCCAGTCTTTAGTAGGGGATATGATCCCCCTGACTGCGTTGCAGGATTTACAACGTCTGTCCATACTGAGGACGAGGTTGTCAAGGAGCTGTTGAGGCATCGCGGCCCATTCCTCTTGTAGCGCCAATCGCAGCTGCGGAATCGTTGCTGGCGGCTGGTGACGTTCTGCCAAGCGTGTCCCGAGAAGGTCCCACACGTGTGCGATTGGATTTAGGTCCGGGGACCTTGCAGGCCTATCCATGCGTTGAATATCTTCACTCTCCAACAGCTCTGCGACAGCCACTGCACGATGAGGGGTAGCGTTGTCGTCCATGAAAACTCAGGACCCACAGCACCTCTAAACAGTCGCACGTGAGGCAGGAGAAGTTCGGTACAATAGCGGACACCAGTAACTGAATCTCCTTGGAAGATGTGGAGGTCAGTACGGCTACCAAGCATGATACCGCCCCAAACGAGAACTCCGCCACCTCCAAACCGGTCACTTTCGATGATGTTGGAGGTGTGATTGCGTGTTCCCTGCTCTCTCCAGATGTGTATACGTCCAGAATTGCTCGTCAGACTAAATCGGCTCTCATCCGTAAAGTGAACTCGACCCCATTGATGATGTGTCCAGTTCTTGTGTTCCTGGCACCACAGAAACTGCCGTCTTCGATGAGCAGACGTTAATGGCACACACCGTACTGGTCGTCGTGCAAATAGACCACCTTTGTGCAGCCTCCTGGCCACGGTAAAACGCGATAACGGACGTCCAGTTGTCTGTTGCATGTGCCTTGCGATTTCTCCCGCTGTCTGTCGTCTGTCTCTTCTCGCCTGTAGAACAATATACCGGTCGTCCGCCGCCGTGGTTGCTCGTAGACGACCACTGCAAAACTCTCGGACAGCTGTTCTTGTCGTTTGAAATGCTCTCCCAGCTCGTGAAACGATGCTGTGTGCGATCCCAAACTCCTCGGCCACGCTAGTCACACTTCGACCTTCTTCCAACTTCCCAATGACGCGACCTCGGGTAAAGTCATCCAGATGTCGTCTACTGGATTGCCTATTGGCCATATCACACGGTGGCGGCAACTCGACGTCGTTCAAACTGATGTACACCGTGCAATAGCTGTCACCGAATTGCTGAGCGTACACCGCCCGTGTGCTTTATACCCTTCCGACACCCCCCCACGTCATGCTGCATATATGCGCATGCCCTACCGTACCGGACCCTAGTCTCTCTCCTGAGTGGTCTTTCGGTCCGTTCTGCCTGCTCGTTCCGCTGTTATGCTAATTTCTTCTCTTTGTCCTTAATTTTTGCACACCAGTGTAGTAATACAACTTCTTATCTTTTGCGCACCAAAATCATCAGCCACCCCTCCCAGCTCTCTCTCTCTCTCTTTCTGGCTACGGGCCTGTGTTATTGGCTACTTATTTTTAAATATAAACCGATGAGCTATTCCATCATGACCACCCCTGCCTAAAAAAATTGAACGCGCCTGGAGACCGAACGGTGGCGCAGGTGAAGTTCATAGAGCGGTATATATACAATCCGTGGACCGGCTTTCGGTTAGTAAAGTCTTCGTAGTCAGAATTTGAAAAGCTGCCGATTTATCGGACTTTGATAAAGGACAAATTGTGATGGCATGGCGCCTTAGAACTACGATCTCGGAAGCGGCGCGGCTTGTGGGTTGTTTACGTATCGCTGTAGTGAGTATGTATCAAAAGTTGTGCCCAGATGGCTAAACGACGAACAGTCGTCCAGCCGTGTGTCGTCCGCAGGTCATTGATACCAGAAGGAAGCGGAAACTGTCTCGCAAATTGCTCACAGCGACGGCAGGGCCACAGTGCGACAAATCACTCGCAGTTTCAACAATGGTGATCAGGGCAATGTGCCACAGCACACAGTTCATCGCTGCCTTCTGCACATGATGGGTCTGCGTATCCGAAGACCCAGTCGGGTCTCCATGCTCACTGCACGTCATCTCCAACAACGCATGGAATGGGCCCAAGACCATCGAGAGTGGACAGTGGATGATTGGAAGAAAGTGGCCTGGTCTGACGAATCAAGATCCCTTGTGCATTACGTAGACAGCCGAGCGCGGATACGCCGATTACCACGGATGCTATGGCACTTGGATGCAGTGTTTGGCGGAAACCGGCCGGCGGTGGCGGTGTTATGCTGTCTGTGGGCGATGTTTTCTTGGGGCACTTTAAGCCCCATTATCCCAATAGCGCAATCCTTGACATGCACCTGTCAGGAATCTGAACATCGTTGCGGACCAAGTTCACCCCATTCATGGCAACTGTGTTCCCTGCTAGTGATGGCCATTACCAACAGGATAATGCACCATGCCACACTGCCAGAATCGCCAAGCAGTGGTTCGAAGAACATGTTGACGACTCTCTGTTATTGCCCTAGCCTCCAAATTCACCTGGCATGCACCCAATGGAACATTTGGGTTCCACTTGGAAAAACGTGTTCGCGCTAAATTACCACCACCCCGAAAATGTACGGGAACTGGAGGACCTGCTGTTGACTATGGTACCAGATATTCCAGGATACCTATATCGCTACCTCATCGAATCAATGCCTCGGCGAGTGGCTGCTGTTTTGTGGGCTAAAGAAGGTCCTACAGCTTATTACGTGTAGGTGGTCATATTGTAATGGGTCATGGGTGTATTTGTATGTAGTTTTAGTACATGTTAGTAGTATAAAATGGCGGGTTCTGGCGCAAGGATGCATCCTTCTAGAGAAGGATGGGGGGCGTAGTTGCTGCAGAAGGATGGGGGCGTGGCCTGGCTGCCGAAGGATGGGGGCGTGGCGTGTGCCCGAAGGATGTGGGGGCGTGGCAGAGGACGCTAGTGTGTTGGGTCGATGCTGCCCCCTAGCGGTGCTTCTTGGAACTTTTAATGGACCTTTGTTTTTGAGAGATGGCAACGACCGAGGGGCGGAAAGGAGATGTGCTGCCCCCTAGCGGTGCTTCTTGGAACTTTATTATTGTGTTAGATCTTTGTGTTTGAGTGATGGCAACGGCCGAGTGGGAGAAAGGGGGTGGATATAGGGGGATGTCAACTCGATGTGCTGCCCCCTAGCGGTGCTTTTTGGAACTTTTAATGGACCTTTGTTTTTGAGGGATGGCAACGACCGAGTGGGGGAAAGGGGATGTGTGCGTTGCCCCCTAGCGGTGCTTTTTGGAACTTTTCTCGGGAGATTTATTGGACGTTGACAAATTTTTAAGAAGTCTTTCCAATATTTATTTTTTAATTTTCTCGGGAGATTTACTGGACTTTGTCAAATTTTTGAAGGAAGTTTTTTTATCGTTTCCAATTTTTTTTTACTCGTATTTTTTTTGTCCTATTTTTCTTCTCTAATTTATTTTATTAAATTCATATTTTCAGGAATTCCCTGAGGTATTATAATTTTTATAGACGTTGCATTATTTTTTTAATTCTTATATTTGTCCTCCCTCCAATTTTAATTTAGGCGAGGAAAGGCTTTGTTTGAAAAGATTTCGTTCCCGTTGATTCATGTTCCGCCATTTTAGTTTCACCACGTTGTCATTTTGTGAGCCATGTGTTTTGGGATGAGTCACAATTTTCTCTTTGACTCAGAAAATTTTGTATGACACGTGTTTTGGGATGAGTCATTATGATGAGTGACGCATTCGTGATAGCAGACATGACATCAGCCAACGTCATTTTCTCCTCAGCGGGGTCGGCTTAATTTATTTTTTTTATTTTCTCGGGAGATTTACTGGACTTTGTCAAATTTTTGAAGGAAGTTTTTTCAATCGAAGCATTTCCTCAAATTTGTTTTATTAAATTTATATTTTTAGAACTCCGTGAGGTGTTATAATTTTTATAGACGTTGCATTATTTTTTTAATTCTTATATTTGTCCTCCCTACAATTTTAATTTAGACGAGAAAAGCCTTTGTTTGAAAAGATTTCGTTCCCGTCGATTCATGTTCCGCTATCTTTTGTGAGCCATGTGTTTTGGGATGACTCACAATTTTCTCTTTGACTCAGAAAACTTTGTATGACACGTGTTTTGGGAAGAGTGACTATGATGTGTGACGCATGTCGTGATAGCAGACATGACATCAGCCAACGCCATTTCCTCCGCGGGGTCGGCGGTTGACGTCATTTGAGATTCTGTAGCCACATTAAGTTCAAGACTGATTTTTTTTTTCAATAACTTGATCATTTAACAACGAATTTATTCCTTTTCTTTCCTCATAATTTCCCATTTTATATTCATAATTTTTCAACGTAACGATTTTTTTATTTTCTTTGAGGAGACTTCACGCATTTTCAACGGACGTTCCAACATAAAGACATTTTCCAAAGTTTTGTGCTGCAGACATAATCTTAAAACACGATTGTTTATTAACGTGTTTATGACATTGTTTAACGTTGTACCTTTTTCCACCGTACAAAGCCACAATATTTTATGCATAGTTAAAATGTTTTTTTATTTCTTCATGATTATTCAGTGAAATGTACATTTTAATGCATTATCTTAATCTTTTTTTACTAAATGCTTGCATACTCGTTAAATTTCTCGATGTACCAACATTATTTTATTTTCAAACTAACAACTACTTTTATCGAGGCTTTATTTTTTCTGCCTATGAAGAATTTTTTAGTTTATTCTCTCAAGATATGAAAATTAATTATAACGAAATCCTTTCACTTTCCTATCGCTAAGAATTTTCCTTAAAATAAGTCCTGAGCTATAGTTCGCTTTGTCTGGTTAGAGGTGATTCATCAATAGTATGTTTGTGACCAGATAACGTCTCCGTGCAGTTACTGCCTGAAGCGATGACGCATGGGTGACGGGTACGTCGTGATGTCATCCTTGTGAACTTGGAATGTCATCATACTGCTTGAAGCGATGACGCACGGTGACCGGTTTTTCGTGATGTCATCTTTGTGAACAGATCCCAGAAGAATTTCAGAAACTGTTTCAACTTCGAACCAATGACGTTTCTTCCAATGTCGGGGGGTCAAAAAGGCATCCTGTTTGCTATAATAAAATTTCATACTTTCACCAAAAATCATATTTTTAAACGCGCTTTTTTTTTCATGTATAACTAAATTTTTATTGTTTACTCACCTCATCAAAGTCAATCTCATTCCTTTTCTTCATTTAGTTCGCTTTAAATTGAGATGTTTCAAAACTTCGCGTATATTTCATTCACTCAATGTCCGGTTCTCAAGTGTCTGTCCCTTCATTTTTAACTTCTGTGCATGCTGCATTTTATCTTTAGACGTTTAGTTTCATTGACCTTTTCTTTCGTTTTAATTAGGTTTTCATTATCGTATTTTTTATTCATTTTCTCAGCAGAAAAAACTTTCATTCTGGAGACATAGCGACTAAGTCCGTACTTCCTCTAAACATTTTTTTTTCACGTTTTACTAATTGTTCAGAAAAGCAGTTGCTTCCAAAATCCCATAGTGAAAATATCATATTCCCCTTATAGTGCTTATTATATTTTCCCTTCTGTTCAGTGTTGTATGATTCTTCAAACTTTGGCTTATTTTTACGAAACTTCTTTTTTCTGATTCAAACTTTCAATCTTTTCCTATCGATTTATTTACTCTTATTTTCCCATTCGACTTTACTTTTGAACAGAAATGTTTCTAAAATTTTCAGATGTATTTTAGTCTACAAGGTCGATTCTTCCCTGTTGCAAATAAAGTCATGTAGGATTTTAGTGTAAATGCCCCCAAATCTTTAGAACTTACTTTTCATAGTTAGATACTAATTCCTCGAGGTTTACATTAAAACATGAAAGAAGAGTGTTTTTACGCTCTCTCCAGTGTGTGAGCTTTCCCCAAGAAATTAACTTTGAATTCCCCCTGTTTCTGTCGGAAACTAAAAATCTCCTGCGACTGTTTTCACGCGTCTCTTGCTTACAGGAAAACCTCATATGGCATGAAATCACTTTGCTTGGCAGATTAAACTAAATTCTGGTTTTGAACTTTGAATGCAAATTCAAGCTCGCAAAAGCATAGTTTTCTAAGCAAACTTAAACTGTCTAAGATGACAAAAATCTAAAACTGCTGACTCAATGGGACAGAGCGTTTGAACTTTGCCCTTCATTCTCCATTTACGAGATCCGTCGTGAACAACTAGAAGGGAAGTAAGCAGACCCTGATTTAGTCCACTGTTTCCAAGGAAGGTAGAAAGCTAGTGTCGTAATTCAAAAGCTCATAACTCAAGCCTCCCCAGGATTCAATTTCGGACGAACGAATACTCAGATGTCAATGCTTAGACATTGAAAAATTACTTCAGACAAATATTTTCTTACTTAAAGTGCTTCAATTCAGAATTTGTACTACTTAAGATTTCCCCTAGTCAATATTTTTTCTATCTTAAAAACTTCTAAAGGGTTGATTTTGAAAAAAAAATAAAAAAAAAAAATAAAAAAAAAAACGAGTTCCCACAAAAATGTAAAATTTCCTCAGATTGTATGAGGAACCAAAAAAATTGATGAAGCTTGAATGTTAACCATTTCTTTCTCTTCATGTTTCATTCCATAAACTTTCTTCAAATTCCTATATATCCAAGAATTTTGTTAAATGTCCAAGTTCGACTCCCCAGAAATTTTCTGAAAATGATAGTTTCTCTTTTAAAAGAAATTCCAGAATAAGAATCCCTTCACTGAAACAGGAAATTCCTATTCAAAGCATTCCATCCCTCTTTCTACTTCAAATACTCTATTTGTAAATCTAAGGCAGTTTTTTGTTAATATTCATATACTTTTCCCTCTAACTTTAGAAGATATTGTCTTAAAATGTATGTACATATTACAATAGTAAAATATCTTACTACTTGCTTGATGTTCAATTCATTTCACATTGTCTTAAGGAAATTCGTTCATTTTCTCATAACACATAGACATGTTATTTTTCTTCCCATTCACTTCAAAGACTTGAGATCAACTTAATGGAGTCCTTTGAGAAAAACTTTCATAGGAAAGCATAAATTTGCCCAAAAAAGTACATTAAAAATAAACAAATGTTGAAAGTTCCTGTACAAGAAGGAAATTCTGTTGTAACTTCTAAACGAAAAAAGACAAATTCTAAGAAAATATGTAAAAATGTTCATTGGATTCCATATTAAAAAAATTTAGTTGAACAAAAGTGTCATTCTTTTTTTTCTTTTTTAAATGTATGCACTTTCGGAACAGTTCATTCTTTCTTAGGGTTAAAAATGGAACACTTCATTTTTTCTTAGTGGACAGCTTTGAGAAAACACATTTCGTTAAAAGCAGGGAAATTCTCATAGAATAACATGGGAAAACTAGTATACATAAAAAGACTGTTTCGAAACGAGTAAAAATCTGTTGAAGTTCGTTTTCGAAAAAGTTGGAAATAGAATATAGTAAAAACAGTCACAGCAAGTTCCTGAAAGTTGAAAATTGGATGTACTAAAAATGTCTAAGGAAAGAATTTTTTATAAAACACAACTGCTTTAGTTTTCCCAGGCTAGAGGGGTCTTCAGTGAGAGCGCTTCTTCTTTTTCAACACAAAGAATGAAGCGAGTCAGTTTGAAACATTTCAAACTCCTCGAAAATAAGCCGTGTACTCTGGTTTCGGCTCAATACTGTAAAGCATTGCTCTCAGACCAGTCGGAAATCCCCCCGATTGGCCGCCTGATGGAAAACATCAGGCCCATTTCCCTTAATAAATACCCAAAAATCCTTAAGAAAAGTCTTTAGCAAAAAAATACTAGTTTCCCATTAAATCAATTCATTCTGTTACTATTTTAAAAAAGAAATTTCTTTTACTTTTAAAATTCTTGAAAGCTTATTATTTTGACTCATTTCAATAAAAAACATAATTTCACTTAAATTTAGGTTAATAAAAAAAATAATTTCACAAAATTTATATCTTAGAATGAATAAAATACTTACACTTAAATTTAGGCTCTGGAAATAGAAAAAAAAATTACTTTAAACATTTCCAAAAAAATATTTACTTTTTTTCAGTAATTTACCTACCTCCCTCCCCCTTCCCTTACCCAAATTTTTAGGAGCCCTAAAAAGGACTTTTTTCAACAGCTGCTGTTTCCTCCAACTCAATACAAGTCGTATTGGGCTACGTGCATGTCGTGAACCGTTTTCAATAAGTTCGTAATGTCCAGAGATTCTAAAAATTCTTTGGAGATGAGTCCCTTCGAAGCAGCAACGAAAGATTCCGCTACAACCACAGGCTGCAGCATAGCAACGGCGCAGGCAAAGTGAGTGCTAAACTTAATATCCATGGAATCAGAGCAGGCATGCTCCATGATGTTGTTAGGCAATTCACGATAGGGCAAGAGACATTCCGGACATCGAAACAGTAGGTTTACCTTTTCTTCTATTTGTGTCGTGAGCACCTCGGTCAAGATGAAAATCAACTCTTCATCAGAAATGTTCGTTCCTGGACGATTCGTACTCTGTAGCTCTAACACAGCTTTTCTAAAAATGGATCCAAATTGCAGCTGAGTAATGCTTTTCCATATGTCATCGCATTTCTCCAACAGTTCATCAAATTCTTCCCACTTTAGTGTGACGGAAATGGGGTTTAATCGACGGAAACCATGAACTCTAGGAGAGATCTGTTCAAAGGAATACACACAACTGTCCCCCACTTCTCCGGCAGGAGAGGAAGAAACAATCAGTTCACTGTTGACAAATGACGTCACTTTAAAAATGTGTGGAGACAGTCCAATGTTGTTTTTTATTTTCAAATTTGTTGCTGATCATAGTTTTAACTGTCTGTACAAAAATAACGAGTGATCACGTTGCTTTGAATCTGCATTCCTCAGGGAGTGAACCCCTTTCGGAACAAATCATTTTGAAAAGAACAGAAGTTCAGCTTTCGGGGTTGTCAAAGATGCATTTAGCGAGAAAAAAAATTACAAGAGAAGGAACTTTAAACCAGTAGAGGTTTTTTTTTTAATATAAATTGAGGAATGTTGTTACTTTAATATTGTGTCTTCATGTACGCATTTCTAGAAAATTTCGTTGTCAACGTAATTGGGGGGAGTAATTTTTTCCCAACATTTCAAAAGGGTAGGACCTTCTGACAGAATAAGCAGGTGGGGAAAGGGGGGAAAGCTGCTTACTCATCTCTCGGAAACCTGACGTCATACGCCTTATCGCAAGCCTGCCTGCCTGCCTGCCTGCCTGCCTGACTCATTATCGCTTCGGTGCTTGGTGTGAGTGTGTTGATCTGAAAAAAATGTTGTCTCTTCGTCATAACAAGGAAAATCTGAATTTTCGTTACTCTCAGCTCTTCTCCCTTGCTCAAGCGATTCATTACTATTCTCGTTTGGAAGATGAAGTGGAATATTTGAGTGGTGAATTCTCAAAAATAAAAATTTTCGGAAAGTGTTATAACATTCCAAGACAGCATGTTGCCTTCGGAGACCCCAATCTGAAATACACTTTTAGCGGTTTGACTTTAGAACCTCACCCTTGGACCCCATTGCTTCAAGAAATCAAGCTCGCTGTTGAGAAAGAATGCGAGGAGACTTTCAACTTTGTTTTAATAAACAAATACCGAACTGGAAAAGATAGCATCGGATTTCACATGGACAATGAATCAGATTTAGAACCTTTGTCGTGCATTGCTTCTGTATCTCTCGGGCAAGAAAGAGATTTTGTTTTTAAGAGGAACGGATTTAAACCAGTTTCATTAACTCTGAGATCAGGTTCTCTACTCCAGATGCTTCCGCCAACGAATTCTTATTGGAGTCATGGTCTACCGCGTCAAAAGAACGCTCCAAATATTAGGCTAAATTTAACCTTCAGAAAGATGATAGCACAGACGCCATTGTCTCATGACTCATTCACGCGCTCACGCAGTAAACAGGATGACTACCAACCTCTGTTATCAGTTCCAAGGCCCACCGTTTGTTTGTCTGCTGATAACAAACCAGATAAAGACAGTGCTCTTTCACCGTCAATTCGTCTTGTGCATTCGTCCGAGTCACTTGTGCCTTCTTCCTCCTTGTTGTGTGCTAACGATTCAATTTCCCGAATCATGATGAAGCGTTCGTCGACTACTTCCTCGTCTGTTGCTAAGAAAGCCTGCGTAGCTGAGCCGAACATTATGAATCGTTCTCCAACTACAAATGATATTCACCCCCATCAGTTTCCTTTGGGAGGAAAAGTTGTGGTGAAAGTTACTGATTTCACAAACTCAGTCAGAGTCCATCTCCGGAGATATCGTTATGACGGACAAACTTTCCAGCCCACCTAAAATGGAATTACTATGTCAGCTCTAACTTTCCGAAAGTTTATGGAACGTTCATATAGTTTCCGAGCTAGGATTGACGAAGTGATTGTCAACAGTGAACTGATTGTTTCTTCCTCTCCTGCCGGAGAAGTGGGGGACAGTTGTGTGTATTCCTTTGAACAGATCTCTCCTAGAGTTCATGGTTTCCGTCGATTAAACCCCATTTCCGTCACACTAAAGTGGGAAGAATTTGATGAACTGTTGGAGAAATGCGATGACATATGGAAAAGCATTACTCAGCTGCAATTTGGATCCATTTTTAGAAAAGCTGTGTTAGAGCTGCAGAGTACGAATCGTCCAGGAACGAACATTTCTGATGAAGAGTTGATTTTCATCTTGACCGAGGTGCTCACGACACAAATAGAAGAAAAGGTAAACCTACTGTTTCGATGTCCGGAATGTCTCTTGCCCTATCGTGAATTGCCTAACAACATCATGGAGCATGCCTGCTCTGATTCCATGGATATTAAGTTTAGCACTCACTTTGCCTGCGCCGTTGCTATGCTGCAGCCTGTGGTTGTAGCGGAATCTTTCGTTGCTGCTTCGAAGGGACTCATCTCCAAAGAATTTTTAGAATCTCTGGACATTACGAACTTGTTGAAAACGGTTCACGACATGCACGTAGCCCAATACGACTTGTATTGAGTTGGAGGAAACAGCAGCTGTTGAAAAAAGTCCTTTTTAGGGCTCCTAAAAATTTGGGTAAGGAAAGGGGGAGGGAGGTAGGTAAGTTACTGAAAAAAAAAGTAAATATTTTTTTGGAAATGTTTAAAGTAATTTTTTTCTATTTCCAGAGCCTAAATTTAAGTGTAAGTATTTTATTCATTCTAAGATATAAATTTTGTGAAATTATTTTTTATTAACCTAAATTTAAGTGAAATTATGTTTTTTATTGAAATGAGTAAAATAATAAGCTTTCAAGAATTTTAAAAAGTAAAAGAAATTTCTTTTTTAAAATAGTAACAGAATGAATTGATTTAATGGGGAACTAGTATTTTTTTGCTAAAGACTTTTCTTAAGGATTTTTGGGTATTTATTAAGGGAAATGGGCCTGATGTTTTCCATCAGGCGGCCAATCGGGGGATTTCCGACTGGTCTGAGAGCAATGCTTTACAGTATTGAGCCGAAACCAGAGTACACGGCTTATTTTCGGGGAGTTTGAAATGTTTCAAACTGACTCGCTTCATTCTTTGTGTTGAAAAAGAAGAAGCGCTTTCACTGAAGACCCCTCTAGCCTGGGAAAACTAAAGCAGTTGTGTTTTATAAAAAATTCTTTCCTTAGACATTTTTAGTACATCCAATTTTCAACTTTCAGGAACTTGCTGTGACTGTTTTTACTATATTCTATTTCCAACTTTTTCGAAAACGAACTTCAACAGATTTTTACTCGTTTCGAAACAGTCTTTTTATGTATACTAGTTTTCCCATGTTATTCTATGAGAATTTCCCTGCTTTTAACGAAATGTGTTTTCTCAAAGCTGTCCACTAAGAAAAAATGAAGTGTTCCATTTTTAACCCTAAGAAAGAATGAAGTGTTCCGTTTTTAACCCTAAGAAAGAATGAACTGTTCCGAAAGTGCATACATTTAAAAAAGAAAAAAAAAGAATGACACTTTTGTTCAACTAAATTTTTTTAATATGGAATTCAATGAACATTTTTACATATTTTCTTAGAATTTGTCTTTTTTCGTTTAGAAGTTACAACAGAATTTCCTTCTTGTACAGGAACTTTCAACATTTGTTTATTTTTAATGACTTTTTGGGCAAATTTATGCTTTCCTATGAACGTTTTTCTCAAAGGACTCCATTAAGTTGATCTCAAGTCTTTGAAGTGAATGGGAAGAAAAATAACATGTCTATGTGTTATGAGAAAATGAACGAATTTCCTTAAGACAATGTGAAGTGAATTGAACATCAAGCAAGTAGTAAGATATTTTACTATTGTAATATGTACATACATTTTAAGACAATATCTTCTAAAGTTAGAGGGAAAAGTATATGAATATTGAAAAAAACTGCCTTAGATTTACAAATAGAGTATTTGAAGTAGAAAGAGGGATGGAATGCTTTGAATAGGAATTTCTTGTTTCAGTGAAGGGATTCTTATTCTGGAATTTGTTTTAAAAGAGAAACTATCATTTTCAGAAAATTTCTGGGGGAGTCGAACTTGGACATTTAACAAAATTCTTGGATATATAGGAATTTGAAGAAAGTTTATGGAATGAAACATGAAGAGAAAGGAATGGTTAACATTCAAGCTTCATCAATTTTTTTGGTTCCTCATACAATCTGAGGAAATTTTACATTTTTGTGGGAACTCGTTTTTTTTTTATTATTTTTTTTTATTTTTTTTTTTTATTTTTTTTTTCAAAATCAACCCTTTAGAAGTTTTTAAGATAGAAAAAATATTGACTAGGGGAAATCTTAAGTAGTACAAATTCTGAATTGAAGCACTTTAAGTAAGAAAATATTTGTCTGAAGTAATTTTTCAATGTCTAAGCATTGACATCTGAGTATTCGTTCGTCCGAAATTGAATCCTGGGAGGCTTGAGTTATGAGCTTTTGAATTACGACACTAGCTTTCTACCTTCCTTGGAAACAGTGGACTAAATCAGGGTCTGCTTACTTCCCTTCTAGTTGTTCACGACGGATCTCGTAAATGGAGAATGAAGGGCAAAGTTCAAACGCTCTGTCCCATTGAGTCAGCAGTTTTAGATTTTGTCATCTTAGACAGTTTAAGTTTGCTTAGAAAACTATGCTTTTGCGAGCTTGAATTTGCATTCAAAGTTCAAAACCAGAATTTAGTTTAATCTGCCAAGCAAAGTGATTTCATGCCATATGAGGTTTTCCTGTAAGCAAGAGACGCGTGAAAACAGTCGCAGGAGATTTTTAGTTTCCGACAGAAACAGGGGGAATTCAAAGTTAATTTCTTGGGGAAAGCTCACACACTGGAGAGAGCGTAAAAACACTCTTCTTTCATATTTTAATGTAAACCTCGAGGAATTAGTATCTAACTATGAAAAGTAAGTTCTAAAGATTTGGGGGCATTTACATTAAAATCCTACATGACTTTATTTGCAACAGCGAAGAATCGACCTTGTAGACTAAAATACATCTGAAGATTTTAGAAACATTTCTGTTCAAAAGTAAAGTCGAATGGGAAAATAAGAGTAAATAAATCTATAGGAAAAGATTGAAAGTTTGAATCAGAAAAAAGAAGTTTCGTAAAAATAAGCCAAAGTTTGAAGAATCATACAACACTGAACAGAAGGAAAATATAATAAGTACTATAAGGGGAATACGATATTTTCACTATGGGATTTTGGAAGCAACTGCTTTTCTGAACAATTAGTAAAACGTGAAAAAAAATGTTTAGAGGAAGTACGGACTTAGTCGCTATGTCTCCAGAATGAAAGTTTTTTCTGCTGAGAAAATGAATAAAAAATACGATAATGAAAACCTAATTAAAACGAAAGAAAAGGTCAATGAAACTAAACGTCTAAAGATAAAATGCAGCATGCACAGAAGTTAAAAATGAAGGGACAGACACTTGAGAACCGGACATTGAGTGAATGAAATATACGCGAAGTTTTGAAACATCTCAATTTAAAGCGAACTAAATGAAGAAAAGGAATGAGATTGACTTTGATGAGGTGAGTAAACAATAAAAATTTAGTTATACATGAAAAAAAAGCGCGTTTAAAAATATGATTTTTGGTGAAAGTATGAAATTTTATTATAGCAAACAGGATGCCTTTTTGACCCCCCGACATTGGAAGCAACGTCATTGGTTCGAAGTTGGAACAGTTTCTGAAATTCTTCTGGGATCTGTTCACAAAGATGACATCACGAAAAACCGGTCACCGTGCGTCATCGCTTCAAGCAGTATGATGACATTCCAAGTTCACAAGGATGACATCACGACGTACCCGTCACCCATGCGTCATCGCTTCAGGCAGTAACTGCACGGAGACGTTATCTGGTCACAAACATACTATTGATGAATCACCTCTAACCAGACAAAGCGAACTATAGCTCAGGACTTATTTTAAGGAAAATTCTTAGCGATAGGAAAGTGAAAGGATTTCGTTATAATTAATTTTCATATCTTGAGAGAATAAACTAAAAAATTCTTCATAGGCAGAAAAAATAAAGCCTCGATAAAAGTAGTTGTTAGTTTGAACATAAAATAATGTTGGTACATCGAGAAATTTAACGAGTATGCAAGCATTTAGTAAAAAAAGATTAAGATAATGCATTAAAAGGTACATTTCACTGAATAATCATGAAGAAATAAAAAAACATTTTAACTATGCATAAAATATTGTGGCTTTGTACGGTGGAAAAAGGTACAACGTTAAACAATGTCATAAACACGTTAATAAACAATCGTGTTTTAAGATTATGTCTGCAGCACAAAACTTTGGAAAATGTCTTTATGTTGGAACGTCCGTTGAAAATGCGTGAAGTCTCCTCAAAGAAAATAAAAAAATCGTTACGTTGAAAAATTATGAATATAAAATGGGAAATTATGAGGAAAGAAAAGGAATAAATTCGTTGCTAAATGATCAAGTTATTGAAAAAAAATCAGTCTTGAACTTAATGTGGCTACAGAATCTCAAATGACGTCAACCGCCGACCCCGCGGAGGAAATGGCGTTGGCTGATGTCATGTCTGCTATCACGACATGCGTCACACATCATAGTCACTCTTCCCAAAACACGTGTCATACAAAGTTTTCTGAGTCAAAGAGAAAATTGTGAGTCATCCCAAAACACATGGCTCACAAAAGATAGCGGAACATGAATCGACGGGAACGAAATCTTTTCAAACAAAGGCTTTTCTCGTCTAAATTAAAATTGTAGGGAGGACAAATATAAGAATTAAAAAAATAATGCAACGTCTATAAAAATTATAACACCTCACGGAGTTCTAAAAATATAAATTTAATAAAACAAATTTGAGGAAATGCTTCGATTGAAAAAACTTCCTTCAAAAATTTGACAAAGTCCAGTAAATCTCCCGAGAAAATAAAAAAATAAATTAAGCCGACCCCGCTGAGGAGAAAACGACGTTGGCTGATGTCATGTCTGCTATCACGAATGCGTCACTCATCATAATGACTCATCCCAAAACACGTGTCATACAAAATTTTCTGAGTCAAAGAGAAAATTGTGACTCATCCCAAAACACATGGCTCACAAAATGACAACGTGGTGAAACTAAAATGGCGGAACATGAATCAACGGGAACGAAATCTTTTCAAACAAAGCCTTTCCTCGCCTAAATTAAAATTGGAGGGAGGACAAATATAAGAATTAAAAAAATAATGCAACGTCTATAAAAATTATAATACCTCAGGGAATTCCTGAAAATATAAATTTAATAAAATAAATTAGAGAAGAAAAATAGGACAAAAAAAATACGAGTAAAAAAAATTGGAAACGATAAAAAAACTTCCTTCAAAAAATTTGACAAAGTCCAGTAAATCTCCCGAGAAAATTAAAAAAATAAATATTGGAAAGACTTCTTAAAAATTTGTCAACGTCCAATAAATCTCCCGAGAAAAGTTCCAAAAAGCACCGCTAGGGGGCAACGCACACATCCCCTTTCCCCCACTCGGTCGTTGCCATCCCTCAAAAACAAAGGTCCATTAAAAGTTCCAAAAAGCACCGCTAGGGGGCAGCACATCGAGTTGACATCCCCCTATATCCACCCCTTTCTCCCACTCGGCCGTTGCCATCACTCAAACACAAAGATCTAACACAATAATAAAGTTCCAAGAAGCACCGCTAGGGGCAGCACATCTCCTTTCCCCCCTCGGTCGTTGCCATCTCTCAAAAACAAAGGTCCATTAAAAGTTCCAAGAAGCACCGCTAGGGGGCAGCATCGACCCAACACACTAGCGTCCTCTGCCACGCCCCCACATCCTTCGGGCACACGCCACGCCCCCATCCTTCTGCCGCAAGCCACGCCCCCCATCCTTCTCTAGAAGGATGCATCCTTGCGCCAGAACCCGCCATTTTATACTACTCATGTTTTACGAATCATTGAAAACATGCTTTAATATGGCAGAGACATTTTTATCGCTCCCTAATATTTTAAGAGATGTTTCCTCCGGGGTATTTTTATTTGCATCTCAAATATGTTGATCTAGTGTATAAAGGTATCCTTGGTGCGGCAGTGAATCAGTGGTTCGAAGTTATTGGTGAATGACTCTTTACAGTTTTGAACGCACATCATCAACAACTGTTTTCAACCCACTACTGGATGAAGAACTCCCCAATTCTCTCCCACAAATATCTGACTTGGGCAACTTCTCTTCCATGTCATTCCGTCCGGTATGTTTTCGAATTTCATTCTCCACATGGTCTTTCTCAGGGTCTTTTCCTGTCTCTTGGTATCCAATCTAATATTCCAATTGTCCAACGGTGGTCAGTTCTTCTAGCGATATGTCCAACGGTGGTCAGTTCTTCTAGCGATATGTCCAACGGTGGTCAGTTCTTCTAGCGATATGTCCAACGGTGGTCAGTTTTTCTAGCGATATGTCCAACGGTTGTCAGTTCTTCTAGCGATATGTCCAACCCATCTCCACTTCATGGTGACTTTTCTCTCTCTCATTTTTGCTTCAGGGTTTAATGAACACCATTAGCAACTCTTAGGGCTATAAGCAGTCTATTGCCCCTGATTTAGGGACACTGGCTCCAGGGAAGAAAAACAGCCAGTGTCATGAGGCAAACACACCACCCATAACCTCATCCGGGACTCGAGCCACCACCCTATTCGAATGACTAGCCAGAAACCATTGCCTCTTACCACTCGCCCGGTGGGCGAGTGGAAGGATGCAATGGTCGGGTCAGCGAAACTAGACTGGGGATTTTAGTCTTGTGGTCCACTACAGAAACACATCTACTTACAGGGTAACACTTCATAAATTTCCTCATGAAAAATGGATGAAACAGAACTGTTGAAATATGCATCGCAAAACTAATTAAGTCGTGAACAAATTTGATCAGCAGTTTAAGGGGGAAATTTTAAAAATAAAAATCAACTCATGATTGAATGTACGTATCACACCATACTCAAAACGGGGTGTTATATCAGATAATTATATTTATTTGGTCACTGACTGTCTACTACTGCGCCACGTTATTCGTACCACCTCCTTGAATAGACACGCCTAATTTTAAGTGTACCAGTGGCGGCCTGTCAGATGAGGCAAGCGAGGCGCCGCCTCACCTGAAATTCCGCAGAATGAGAAGTGAAAGAAAAAAAAAACCTTCTGTCAGTAACAAAGATATAAGAACTTTGCAGGATAAATGAAACACTGAAATTCACATTGTGATTCATGAATGGTTAAAGAAAGGCTTTCGAGAAGAGGAATGAATCATTATTTTTGCAAAGCAGCTGCATGTTTTAAGCGCTTAGAGGCGACCGGCTGAATCGTCTCGATGAGAAGCCGGTTTTGGGAACTGGGGATCAGAGAAGAGCCCTACAGACTGAACCCTCCCCCCCCACCTCCACGGTCCGAGGTCTACCTAAAGAGGTGCCGGACTTCCAGTAAGAGAAAGGAAATTTCTGAGGCGACCCTCCATTTCGCTTAAACTGGAATCGCATCTCCGCTGTTATTGGAGAACCCAAGGATTGTGTATCCAATGGGCGCGGGAAAATGAGCAGATGACCCTTGTGAAAAGTGGTTTCACAGGCGATGACGCCGTTCGCCTCTATACGCTTTGGAGTACGAAGATTTCTACGTAGCTTTAACTATTCGTCAGAGTGTATTTGAATCTAACTTTTTGTAGTGTGTTTTCAATCCTCTCTTCTGCGGGTGTTTGCTAGTTCATAGTAATGTTGAGTTTTTCTTTTTTCATTTTGTTATTGTTACTAAACAGCATATTTTGATTTTGGTTGGAAAATATGAATGGCCCAACAAGCGACGTGATTTGTGTTCTGGAAGAAATTCCTTTTAAACACTGGAAAGATTATGATAAAAGGGATGTTCTCATATCTGGAAGACCGACACCTATAATAAGTTCAATATCTAAAGATAAGAAGTGCGGCAAATCGTTTTTTAGGTCTTTCAATAAATCATAGTACGAGATTTTTCCCTGGCTTTCTGATGCTATTACAAGCAAACTCTCTTTTGCTGGCCATGTTTACTTTTGAGCAATAAGAAAAATGTGTGGAATACAACGGGTTATTTTGATCTAAAAACTTTTCTCGTAGTGCAAAATTGCACGAAAGCTCTAAAGAGCATAGAACTAACCACGTAGGTCTAAAACGAATGGAAAAAAACAAACACTATTTCTGATATGCTCAAAGAAAATGCTGCTCTTCATAAAGTCAAGTTTAATGAAAAGGTCAGACTAAATAGGCTTTTTATGGAACATATAATTGATTTAGTTGTCGTTCTAAGCAAGCAAGAACTGCCTTTTCGAGGACATGATGAAACTATTTCCTCATTAAATAAAGGTAATTTCAAGGAAATGTTCCAAATGTTACTTCGTAGGAGCACCCCAGAATTAAAAGCACATTTTGAAGAAATACGAAGCTTATTTTCTGGACAATCTAAAACGATACAGAATGATTTAATTGAGTGTATTCATGAATATATAAAAGTCCAAATAAATACCAGATTTGAAGATATGGGAAAGCTCGAGTTTCTGCAGCTAGTTGACAGCTCAAAATACCATAGTTATTCAGAGTCATTTCCATCCAGTGCCCTTAACACTCTCAAAAAATTTATCCAAACATTTTTACAGACACACAACGACTAAAAAACGAATTAGATTTTTTATATAATGATCACAACTTCAGGGAACTCAGTTTTCAGAAAACCTTGAAAACAATGAAAGAAAACGAGCTGAAAGAGGTGTTACCAGAAGCCTACAAATTATTTTCTCTTGTATTGACACTGGCGTCAACAAGTTCTTCTGCTGAAAGGAATTTTTTCTTGTTTGAAGAGAATTAAGACTTACCTCCGTAATACAACGGCACAAGATCGTTTGTCTTCACTCGCTAAAATTTCAATCGAGAAAGAATTGCTGAACCATCTAATGTCCATTCAACCATTTTATGATCTGATCATAGACAAATTTGCAGCCAAAAAGGATCGCAGAATTGAACTTATTTATAAAAAATAAACTGAAAGCATTCTGTTCGAGACCAAAGCAAATTAATATCGTATTCCCCTGTTTTTAATTCCAGGTTTAAATTATTTTATACTTTTTTTATATAGAAATGTGCTTCCTTAGCTTGACTTCTCCTGTACATAGTTATCACGAGCCTGGACTTCAGTTTGTGACCCGTGCTAAATGCACCTTCACTAATATGCCAATCGAACTGTGACTTTTATTCAAGCTCAAGAAACACTTCGTGAGAAAAAAATTATATTCAAATGATTTACTTTGAATTTTTTAAGAAGTGGATCTCCGATTGGCGTTGGGATGTGAGTGACGCATTGACTAGTAAAGAAACCGCGCAAATTGCGTATTTTCGCTCAAGTGTATTACATAAAAGAATACTGGTGAAATATTTCTTTCTTTGTTGTAAAATTATCGAATAATTGTTTTCATAAAAATATTGTTGCAAAAGTAGCGTATATTACACACACACACATATATAGAGAGGTATATGTACATTTTTCCTCTAAAATTTTTGGATTTTTTCGTGAAGAAAGACTCCCCACGCCGTGTTTCATATATTTCTATAATTTTATTCCATTACTGTTGAATAATATTTGTATATAAGGGCTAAATGACTTGGGATGGAGCCCTAAGGGATGGGGTTTACAGCTGTTAATAACAAGGCGCCGCTTACCCTGGACCAATGGCTTAACGAGACTTCCGAATCTCAGCGGATTTTAATGATTCAGCCGACTCGAACCCAGGACTTCAAAGATATCCAATGGGGGATACTGCCTTTGACATGAAACTTTTTGAAGGGGGGGGGGTTCTGCACTTCTGCTGTATAACTGTGTATAAGTACATATAACAATTTGGGGGGGGGGCGCTTCGACAAATATTTTTCCTATTGGTACGTACGCACATCTTGAATATTAATACAAAATGAAGCTAATTTAATAAAATGAAGAAAATGCAATAAATTATAGTTGTTTTAATAAAAATTTAATAAAGCAACTTCTTTGGCCGCTTTGCTTTACTTTCTCTTCTATTATCAAGAAATTACATTGCTTTCCGAGTTATATAAAAATCAAAGAATTTAAATAGGGAAATTATCTATAAAACGTACTTAGAAAAAACTAACTGTCTCGCCTAATAAGGGGTGTGCAAACCACGACCCCCCTGCTACGCCACTGATATATATATATATATATATATATATATATATTCTATAAAGAAGATACCTAAGCAAAAAAATACATATATAATTTTGACTCACACCTAATACAACATAGAAAAGGTTATGTATCTACCTGTGTGAGTAAAAGGAGAAAAGATAAAAAAATAAAATAAAACAACTGAATGTAGAAGGTGTCGAGAATACTGAGAATTCTCTCTCAAACGAACTTGGAATTTCGTTATAGCTGAAAATCATTTCTATTTATTATGTCACTATCACAGCTTGAGTTCTCTTTAATCTTCTTCTCTCTGTTTAATAGTAACAGATGAAGAGCATGGGTCGGGCCATGAAGGTTAATGGATGCAAGCGAAATTGTTAACTAGTGCTAGGTCATGCTACTCTACGGAGGACATGACTTATATATATATTTTTTAAACTATTTTAGGTGGGAATGTTACTTGCATCTATGGCCTTGCAGAAACCCATTTCCAACTAGGTCTTTGTGGAAGTGAGAAAATGCAGAGTTTTTGCTGGTCCTTGATAAAGCCAAGGCTCAGTATTCTCGACACCTTCTACATTCAGTTGTTTTATTTTATTTTTTTATCTTTTCTCCTTTTACTCACACAGGTAGATACATAACCTTTTCTATGTTGTATTAGGTGTGAGTCAAAATTATATATGTATTTTTTTGCTTAGGTATCTTCTTTATAGAATGTGAATTCTGAATTTTCAAAACTGCTGCGTTGCGCGTTTTGATTTTCAGGTTATTTTGCACCCTTCGTTTTAAATTCTAAAATTTTTTCCTTAGTCTTCAGTTTTGCTCTTAAGTATATATATATTCGTATAACGTTATACGAATTTATATATTTTTCAATAACATACGTTTTACTGTTTTACATTTATATCAAGACCGTTCGCCTCACCAGCATTTTACACCACGAGCCGCCACTGAAGTGTACCCATTATTTTGACTCATGAACACCATTTTTATCCATGAACCAGTGCCGGTAAATTGCTGTTTCTTTTAAGATAAATGTAGATGGCACACGGATTTCGAAACATTTATGCCACAGAATTGCTTTGTGCTCTCCTATGTCTGTACTTGGATAAGGGGGTGGGGATGATTTACCATCAAAATTGTTCCTAGTGCCTCCTTCAACATTACAAGAGGAGGGTAGGGTCTGTCAATGACCCTTTGGCTCCGAGTCCGACGACCTATGCTGCTTAACCGTAGTTAGTTTAATTTATTTATAAGAGCGTGCTAGATGTGGCGAAAATTTTTTCACTGAAGTAGCGAGCATTTTTTTTAATTGAACCCGGTGGTACAGAGACATGACAAACAGGCAGACAGGATGCAGATATTTCACAATAACAAGTACATATCAAACATGGCTTTTACAGTATGCTAAATGACCAATGTACACAGAGAACCAGTGTTGTACAAGTAACACATTGAGAGCCATTGCCGAAAGACAAACACAAACAAACATCCATGCCTCACCAGGATTCGAACCCGGACCCATCTCGGACGAATGATCAGAAGCCATCGCTTAGACCACTGCGCTAACGGGGCGGCAGTGAGCATTTTGCTTTTTCATTTTAGACCAAATACCCAATGTACAGTACATATAGATGGAAGGAAACGCCAATTTTTTTTAAGACGATAACGTTTTAGACAGTTAATATAAAGCTCAAATTAAGTTAACGTTTCTTATTCATAAGTACTAAAATAATTATTCGTTCTTCCCAAACAATCGAACAAAGAAGACAGGAGAAAGTCAGCCATTTCTCGTTTGGTCCACCGGGAAATATCCCGGTGCTCCGGTAGGTCAATCCACAACCACTAAATATCCACCGTGCGTCGGATGGGCACGTTAAGCGTCGGGCCACGGGTACTGCCTCCCGGTTATACGTAAATAAGGGCGTCTTTCTATTCCTTTCTACCTCGCTTCCGTGTCACTTTCCTGTCACGCACTCTAGCCCAAATCTCCTAGTTTACTATTTCTAAGAGTTGTTATCGGGGGGAGAGGAAGGGTGGTCAGGACCCCCAGATTTTCAGAGTCGGGGATTCTCAATGTAAAGGACCCCCCGCCGACCCGGTGGCGCAGTGGTCTAAGCGACGGCCTCTGATCATTCGTCCGAAAGAGGTCCGGGTTCGAACCCCGGTGAGGCATGGATATTGTGTTTGTCTAACGGCACTGGCTCTCTCCCTTCCCTGCAACCAGTGACCCTAAATTAGGGACGGGCGACTGCTTATAGGACATGGATTTGCTCACGGTGGTCGTTAAACCTCCAATCAAAAAAAAAAAAAAGGACCCCCCTCATTTTATAATGATATAAAGCACACTTTTTTACGATGTGAACCAACTAAATTTACTAATATAAGATTGTAATTTTTTGTAGAATGCAAACACGTGTATAATGTGTACTTAATAAAACAGCGATGTCGATTCCTAATAAGCAAAGTCAGTTCTGCAACTTGTAATTTACATTTCTGCCCTATCTATTATAGTTTTACAGTTGTGTTCGGTAAGTTCCACAATTTGCCAACAGAGGCCCCTATGTCGTGCCCGTTAGATCGCGCCTCAGCAACTGCTTTGCTCCTGCGTGTGTGTGTGTGAAAGGGATCCCAAACTCTATCTTATACAGTATGTGTCATCATCATCAGCAATATCATTTTCAACCATTATCAATCCACTGCTGGACGAAGGTCTCTCCAAGCCTCTTCCACAACGGTCTGTCTTGTGCCAGTTTCCTCCATGTTACTCCCGCATACTTTCGAATTTCATCCACCCATCTCCCATGTGGTCTTCTTCTGGGTTTTTTCCTGTTCCTTGGAATCCAATCTAAAATTTCGGCTGTCCATCGATGATCTGTCCTTCTGGCAGTATGTCCAGCCCATTGCCATTTCAGGGATTTTATTCTGATCATGATGTCTTCCACTCTTGTCATTTTTCTGATACCTAAGTTCCTCTTCTTATCTCTCCTGGTTACACCAAGCACGCACTTTTCCATGCTTCTTTGAGTTATCTGCAGCCTTTGTATGTCTCTTTTAGTTAAGGTCCACGTCTCTGCACCATACGTAAGCACTGGAAGGATGAATTGATCAAACACTTTTCTTTTAAGACATAATGGCATATTGCTCTTGAAAATTATGCTGTTACGCCGATTAATTTCTTCATCAATGTGACCCTCACTTGATATCTGCTGTCCAAAATAAATGTACGTATCTGTTATCTTCAGCTTTTCTCCATCAATCGATAAATCTTCATTTCTTGTAAAAGCATTGTACATCACTTTTGTCTTCTGAAAGTACATTTTTAATCCCACTTCTTTACTCTTGTCAGCAAGTTCCTGGATCATAATCTACAGCTCTGATGGGGTAGTTGCAACAATGACTACGTCATCTGCAAAACGAAGGTGAGTTAGATAATCTTCATTAATCTTTATCTTTTTGTTCTCCCAGTTCAGTGATTGAAAGACATTTTCCAATGTGGCATTAAAGAACTTGGGAGATATGGTGTCACCAATTTTTATGTGTGCTGTATTCTCAAATAGCCGAATCTTTGCACTTGCATTTTCATAGATGTTATTAATAATATTAATGTATGCATCTTCAATACCGCAGGATTTCAAAGCCATTGTAACTGCTCATGGTTTCACCGGATCAAAGGGCTTTTCATAATCTATAGAAGCCGTGCACAATGGAAGTTCATATTCCCTCGCTCTTTCAATTAGTTCTTTCAGTACGTGGATATGATGTATTGTGCTGTAGCCACTCCTGAATCCAGCTTGTTCTCTCGGTTGAGCCATGTCCAGTGTTACCTTCAAGGAGTGTGAAAGAACTTTAGTGAAGATTTTATAAACCACTGATAGGAGGCTGATAGGTCTGTAGTTCTTGAGATTCTCAATGCCATCTTTTTTATATAGCAGGGTCATTGTAGCGTTGTTCCAATCCTCGGGAATCTTCCTTTCATAAGGCATCAAGTGAAAACTTGGGTGAGTAATGTTTCAATTTCTCCACTTGCTTCTTGTATATGATGTCTACAGTAATTCCATCTTCTCCTCGAGCTTTTCCCCGCTTCATGTTCTTGATCGCAAGTGCAACTTCTGCTGGGAGGGCTGGGAGAACTCTGGTACCTTTCATGATGTCTGGAGTACATGTATCATCTCTTTCATATAATTTGGAGTAGAAATCTTTCACTCTTGTCAAAATATCGCTTCTATTTCTTGTTACAGAACCATCTTCTTTTCTGAGTACCATAATCTGTTTTCTTCCCTTCCTGAGATTTCCCTTTTCTATCTTCAGGCTTTGGTTGTTTTCAATCGCTTTCCTCACTACTTCACAGTTGAATTTCCTTACATCTTCAGTGATACTTTTTTGTACTGTCTTGCATAGCTCTATATATTTCACTTTGGAAGTCACATCTTCTTTAGTTGTCCTCATCTCTCTTCTTTTTTGCATCAACATTTTGGTTTTTCCTGATAATTTGTTCACATGCAACTTATTCTTAGACTCAGCTAATTTTGTTGCTGTTTCCATAAGAGCCTTGGTTAGTTTTCCGTTAACTTCAGAGATGTCCACTTCTTTCGACGTTAGACCTTCTAGAGCACAGAATCTGTTCCTCAGTTCAAATTTGAAGCTTTTACGATGTTTTTTGAGGTTGGTCACATCAATACACTTTGTTTGTTTTATGAGCTTGTCACGCTCGTGTTTTGCATTGAGGTGCATCTTACATCTTACCATTCTATGGTCACTACCTGTGTTGAACTTGTTCAGCACACTGCAGTCTTCTATGACAAATTTCTTGTTACACACCAGTGGCGGCTCGTCCTGTAAAATGCTGGTGAGGCGAACGGTCTTGATGTAAATGTAAAACAGTAAATCATATGTTATTGAAAAATATATAAATTTGTATAACGTTATACGAATATATATATATCAGTGGCGTAGCCGGGGGTGGGGTTCGTGGTTTGCACCCACCTTAGTAGGCGTGACAGTTAGCTTTTTCTAAGTACGTTTTATAGATAATTTCCCTATTTAAATTCATTGATTTTTAGATAACTCGGAAAGCAATGTAATTTCTTGATAATAGAAGAGAAAGTAAAGCAAAGCGGCTAAAGAAGTTGCTTTATTAAATTTTTATTAAAACAACTATAATTTATTGCATTTTCTTCATTTTATTAAATTAAGCTTCGTTTTGTATTAATGCTCAAGATGTGCGTACGTACTAATAGAAAAATATTTGTCGAAGCGCCCCCTCCCAAAAAAAAAATTGTTATATGTACTTATTCACAGTTATACAGCAGAAGTGCAGACCCCTCCCCCTCAAAAAGTTTCATGTCAAAGGCAGTATTACCTATTGGATATCTTTGAAGTCCTGGCTTCGAGTCGGCTGAATCATTAAAATCCGCTGAGATTCGTAATTCTCGTTAAGCCATTGGTCCCGGGTAGGCGCCTTGTTATAAACAGCTGTAAACCCCATCCCTTAGGGCTTCAGCCCATGCCATTTAGCCCTTATATACAAATATTATTCAACAGTAATGGAGTAAAATTATAGAAATATATGAAACACGACGTGGGAAGTCTTTCTTTACGAAAAAATCCAAAAGTTTTAGAGGGAAAATGTACATATACCTATATATATATGTGTGTGTGTAATATACGCTACTTTTGCAACAATATTTTTATGAAAACAATTATTCGATAATTTTGCAACAAAAGAAAGAAATATTTTACCTGCATTCTTTTATGTAATACATTTGAACGAAAATGCGCAATTTACGCGGTTTCTTTAGCTGGTCAATGCGTCACTCACATCCCAACGCCAGTAGGAGATCCACTTCTTAAAAAAATCAAAGTAAATCATTTGAATAAAAAAATTTTCTGTGTTTCTTGAGCTTGAATCAAAGTCACAGTTCGATTGGCATATCGGTGAAGGTGCATTTTGCACGGGTCACAAACTGAAGTTCAGGCTCGTGATAACTATGTACAGGAGAAGTCAAGTTAAGGAAGCACATTTCTATATAAAAAAAGTATTAGGCAATTTAAACCTGGAATTAAAAACAGAGGATTACGATATTAATTTGCTTTGGTCTCGAACAGAATGCTTTCAGTTTATGTTTTATAAATAAGTTCAATTCTGCGATCCTTTTTGGCTGCAAATTTGTCTATGATCAGATCATAAAATGGTTGAGTAGACATTAGATGGTTCAGCAATTCTTTCTCGATTGAAATTTTAGCGAGTGAAGACAAACGATCTTGTGCCGTTGTATTACGGAGTTAAACAAGAAAAACTCTTTTCAGCAGAAGAACTTGTTGACGCCAGTGTCAATACAAGAGAAAATAATTTGTAGGCTTCTGGTAACACATTTTTCAGCTCGTTTTCTTTCATTGTTTTCAAGGTTTTCTGAACACTGAGTTCACTGAAGTTGTGATCATTATATAAAAAATCTAATTCGTTTTTTAATCGCTGTGTGTCTGTAAAAATGTTTTTTTTTTTGATTGGAGGTTTAACGACCACCGTGAGCAACTCAATGGGCTATAAGCGGTCGCCCGTCCCTAATTTAGAGTCACTGGTTCCAGGGAAGGGAGAGAGCCAGTGCCGTAAGACAAACACAACATCCATGCCTCACCGGGATTCGAACCCGGACCCCGTTCGGACGAATGATCAGAAGCCATCGCTTAGACCACTGCGCCACCGGGGCGGCTTAAAAATGTTTGGATAAATTTTTTTGAGAGTGTTAAGGGCAATGGATGGAAATGACTCTGAATAACTATGGTATTTTTGAGCTGTCAACTAGCTGCAGAAACTCGAGCTTTCCCATATCTTTAAATCTGGTATTTATTTGGACCATTATGCTGTCAACGATTTCGTAAAACAAAATTTTGTAATGGTTTTCCACTTCTTCTTCACTCAAATGTTTCTTTTGGCGACATTTAGGACCTCCACTCAAACTAATTGCTTCACTGAAATGTTTCAAGTAAGTGGTTACATTCCTTTTCTTATTTATTCGTTTGCAACATTGTTTAATTTGTCTTTGGCAATAACTGATATCTAGTCTTTTTTTGCAAAACACCAAACAGTACATCCGTAATTCCAAAAATGTCATCAAAAATCAGTGATAAAAAAGCAAATTCAAAATCAGTGAAATTTTTCAAATATCTTATGGCTCCGTTGATTGATTCTGCCGTTGATTCCGGGTCATTCATTATGTTTTCAAACACATTCTTTAGTTTGCCCCATTCGCTCACAATTAAGTGCAACATTTGTGAACGTGATGCCCAACGTGTTTCCGCTATTTGAGGAATCCGTTTCGCAACAACTGAATCTGCTACGTGGATTCTCTTGGTAGACTTATGAAAAAATGAGGGCATGCAGGATACAGTTGCGAAATATATGCGACGTTTTACAATACTTTTGCACCCCTGTTGTAGGACAAGGTTAAGGCGGTGGGCGAAACAGTGGGTAAACAAAGCTTGCGGGGCTTCTAGCTTGACTCTTTTCTGCAGACCTCTCAACTCTCCAGCCATAACGCTTGCACCATCATAACACTGGCCTACTAACTTTGATTTAAAATCAACCTCCTCCAAAACTGATGCTAGCAGATCATACAGTGCCACAGCAGTCCTGTCAGTGCTGATATCATAAAAACCAAGGAAGCACTCAACTACTTCACAATTTGAGTCCAATATGTATCTGACAATTATTGAACACTGTGATTTTTGAGTAATATCAGTTGTGTCATCAACTTGCAGTGAAACAAATTCTGACTCATTCATTTCGCTTTTAACACATTCGTTTATATATTCATGAATACACTCCATTAAATCATTCTGTATCGTTTTAGATTGTCTAGAAAATAAGCTTCGTATTTCTTCAAAATGTGATTTTAATTCTGGGGTGCTCCTACGAAGTAACAAAATGGAACATTTCCTTGAAATTACCTTTATTTAATGAGGAAATAGATTCATCATGTCCTCGAAAAGGCAGTTCTTGCTTGCTTAGAACGACAAGTAAATCGATAATATGCTCCATAAAAAGCCTATTTAGTCTGACCTTTTCATTAAACTTGACTTTATGAAGAGTGTAGGTGTCGGTCTTCCAGATATGAGAACACCCCTTTTATCATAATCTTTCCACTGTTTAAAAGGGATTTCTTCCAGAACACAAATCACGTCGTTTGTTGGGCCATTCATATTTTCCAACCAAAATCAAGATATGCTGTTTAGTAACAATTACAAAATAAAAAAGAAGAAAAACTCAACATTACTATGAAATAGCCAACACCCGCAGAAGAAAGGATTGAAAACACACTACAAAAAGTTAGACTGAAATACACTCTGACGAATAGTTAAAGCTACGTAGAAATCATCGTTGGCGCAGTGGTCTAAGGCGCTGGCCTCTGATCATTCGTCTGTAAGGGGTCCGGGTTCGAATCCCGGTCAGGCATGGATGTTGTGTTTGTCTTACGGCACTGGCTCTCTCCCTTCCCTGGAACCAGTGGCCCTAAATTAGGGACGGGCGACTGCTTATAGCCCATTGAGTTGCTCACGGTGGTCGTTAAAATTCAAAAAAAAAAAAAAAAAAAAAAAAATCATCGTACTCCAAAGCGTATAGACGCGAACGGCGTCATCGCCTGTAAAACCACTTTTTACCAAGGTCATCTGCTCATTTTCCCGCGCCCATTGGATACAGAATCCTTGGGTTCTCCAATAACAACAGAGATGCCATTGCCATTCGAGTTTAAGCGAAGTGGAGGGTCGCCTCAGAAATTTCCTTTCTCTTACTGGAAGTCCGGCACCTCCTTGGGTAGACTTCGGACCGTGGAGGTGGGGTGTTCACTCTGTAGGACTCTTCTCAGATTCCCTGTTCCCAAAACCGGCTTCTCATCGAGCCGATTCAGCCGGTCTCCTCTAAGAGCTTAAAACATGTAGCTGCTTTGCAAAAATAATGATTCATTCCTCTTCTTGAAAGCCTTTTTTTAACCTAATTCATGAATCACAATGTGAATTTCAGTGTTTCATTTATCCTGCGAAGTTCTTATATCTTTGTTACTGACAGAACACTTTGAGCTGCTTAAATATTTTTTCATTCATCTTTTTAATGCATTTGGCCAATGGGGTTCTTACAAGGAGCTGTGATGAATTTTCAATAAAATGAAAAAAATATTCTATGCTGCACAGGTTTATCATGGAATTTAAAAGTTTCATGTTTGTAGAAGTTTTTTTTTTTTTTCACTTCTCATTCTGTGGAATTTCAGGTGAGGCGGCGCTTCACTTGCCTCATCTGACGGGCCGCCATTGAGAGGTAATAGCAACAAGGAAAAATATTCACATTATTTCAGCTTTTCTATGTAAAGCATGTGGAAGCCTTTTTTTTTTTCGGGTTCAAATAAATAATTTGCTGGATTTTTTTTTTTTTTTGATTGGAGGTTTAACGACCACCGTGAGCAACTCAATGGGCTATAAGCAGTCGCCCTTCCCGAATTTAGGGTCACTGGTTCCAGGGAAGGGAGAGAGCCAGTGCCGTAAGACAAACACAACATTCATGCCTCACCGGGATTCGAACCCGGACCCCGTTCGGACGAATGATCAGAGGCCATCGCTTAGACCACTGCGCCACCGGGGCGGCATTGCTGGATTTAATAGCTACTTATTGATTTTAAATAAATTATTTGCTTTTCCATTATTTTAAATTGTTGCCGCATTACCTTCTTAAAAATGTTTTCCAATCATTTTCTATGTTTGCATACAATACCAGCTTTAAATTTTAATGTATATATGCGTTGTTTTCAGCATTGGCCAAGAGGCAAATAAATAACAGCAATTTTATTTTCGTCTCTCTGCGTAAGATTTTTATCTGAGGAAGCTTTCACCATGATTTATACAATAACCAAGTCCAAACTACCCTGAATAATGTGCCATGCTCCGACATCTTGCCCCGCTCAATGTGGCCCCATGCTTCTCACAGCGCAAGCCCATGTTCAACAGAGCAGACAGCTAATCTAGTCCATTATACGATATCTGTGGCATCAACTGGTTACGTAAGTGAATGGAGTACAAATTTTAAATGTTATTTATAACAAATTATGTTGATCTTATGTTTGAGTGGAATATCGGATGTCTTCGGTGTTTACATTTTGAGTTATTATTATGACGTAGTTTGTTAGAATGCAATTTTTGTGGGCATAGCAGAAAGCAAAGGAAAACATAACCAAATTTAAAGAAGCCTCGCCTTTTAAAATTTCATCTATTTTGTATTCTACTTGTACTTCCATAATCTGGAAAATGACTCTCCTTGATTACGAAAACCAAATGTTTTTAGAACTTTTCGAGGAAGACGGTCTTGTTGTAATGGCGAAAGGCCTTGGCATTGAAAGACTTTTAATGAACCTCATCAAAACCTACAATGATCAGGGAAATCTTGTTATTGTTATTGGTACAACTAGCTTGGAGGAGGAATATATTTATAATAAACTATTAGATGGCAATGTATCACCCATGCCAAAGACTATAACTTCAGAATTTAGTACCAAAGAACGGAATGAGGTGTACATGGAAGGAGGAGTCCTGTTTGTTTCAACAAGAATTCTTGTTGTAGATTTGCTCCTTGAACGAATCCCTGTTGAACTAATAACTGGAATCATAGTATACAGAGCACACAAGATATTAGATTCGTGTCAAGAAGCATTTATTCTGAGGCTGTACAGAATGAAAAATAGGAAGGGATTTGTAAAGGCAATCACATCTAATCCATGTGCATTCACCAGAGGGTTTAACCAAGTTCAACGAGTTATGAGGAACTTGTTTGTTACAAAGCTTTACCTTTGGCCTCGTTTTCATGCAGTTGTTGCCAGTAGTATGAATAATGTAAAGCCAGAAGTGTTTGAGATTCACGTTGCCATGTCTCATTTCATGCAATCCATTCAAATAGCCATTTTGGATTTGATAAATGTCTCTGTGAAAGAGCTAAAGAAGATCAACCCAACATTAGACACAGATGAATTAACTGTTGAAAATGCAATAGCCAAATCTTTTGATAAAATAGTTAAATATCAACTTGACCCCTTATGGCACCAGCTGTCATCAAAGACTAAACGCCTGATTTCAGACTTGAAGACATTGCGTTCTATATTAAAGTACCTCACACAATATGACTGTGTTACTTTTTACAAGCTTTTAAAATCCATTAGAGATAACGTTAACATTGACACCACCATGTCAGATTGGCTTTTTCTGGATGCATCAGATAACTTATTTCTACATGCTGAACAGCGATTATTCGGTACAACGAACAAGAAGGGAAAAGTGCAGAACACTTCTCCTGAAGATTTGCTATTTGATGAAAATCCAAAGTGGAAAGCATTGTGTGAAATTCTGACCGAAATCTCTGAAGAAGCTAAGGATTCAGAAAATGAGATGGTAGTCATAGTTGTTGAAAATGAGGTAATTGGAAAGCAGCTACAGGAGGTTTTGAATTTGGGTTCAAATATCTATCTGTCTAGCTTATACCAAAAAGTAGCTTCTCGTTCTAAAGGTGGCGATGATGACAATCCATCAAAAACAAGAAAAAGGAAACTCGATGATGATGAGCGAACATTAACACAGATTATGCCAAAAGAAGGCGCTTTGAGCAGGTTTGAAGAAGAAGATGTCAATGTGGATGCACCAGATGTTCCAAATGAGGGTGTCCTCAAGTCGTGTACTAATCTTGTCGTTGAATTTTATCCATTGCAGTCTGCTGTTGGTAGCCATTTTCGCTTACAGAACATTTTTTGAACTGCATCGCCCCAAATATATTATTATGTATGATGCCGATATGGAGATTATTAGAAGGATTGAATTGTATCAGTCTTTGACTCGTGACTTAAAACTAAAGGTTTATTTTTTGATTTATAAAGGTTCTGCTGAAGAACAATGCTATTTGACTGTGTTACGTAAAGAAAAAGAAGCATTTGAATTCCTTATTAAAGAGAAAGCACACATGGTTCTACCCGAGGGAACAGACGGTAAAACAGGCGAACACCCTGATCTTGAACGTGGAACTTCCACAGCAAATGAGACTGTGAATTCTCGCAAAGCAGGGGGCAGCTAAAACCAGAAGTTCAACAAAGGGTTATTGTTGACATGAGGGAATTTCGCAGTGAACTACCATCCCTTATACATAGGAGGGGAATTGATGTGATTCCTGTAACCCTTGAAGTTGGTGATTATATTTTGACTCCAGAAGCGTGCGTGGAACGGAAGAGCGTGAGTGATTTGATTGGATCGCTGAACAGTGGACGTCTGTACACCCAGGCTCAGAGTATGTGTCGCTTATATAAACGTCCTATACTGTTAATTGAGTTTGACCAGAATAAAGCATTTTCCCTGCAGGGGAAATATTATACAGGAGGTGGCCCCGCTTCCCAAAATATCACTTCAAAACTTATTCTGTTGACATGTCACTTTCCCACTCTACGCATATTGTGGTGTGCTTCACCATATGCTACTGCAGAAATGTTTGAACTTTTAAAAATGAAGAAAGACCAGCCCGATGTTCAGCAGGCTATGCTGTTAAAGCCCGAAGATGATCGTGCCATTGAAAAGTACAACCCAGTTGGTTCAGAGTTTGTATCAAAACTACCAGGATTGAACTCTAAGAACATGTGGCCTATTATGAATGGTGTAAACTGTATTGCAGACCTCATTAAGTATTCCGAAGAGGAGTTAGGGAAAATGTTAGGTAACACTGTGACTGCAAAGGCTCTGTGGGATAGTATTCACAAGGAAATGAAGTGTGACACTAGTGGGTCATTAGCTGCAACTGCAGCATCAAAAAAGGTGAAGAAACATTGGAAAAATACAAAGAAATCAAAGTAAAAAACTGCTTTGTAAAGTTACCAGAGCTTAGGTTTTTGGAAAAACAACCTGTGTTTGTTGAACAGATACAAATGTACATATATTTTTGAGAAGCTTAAGTCCCTTTTAAAATCAGGAGAATTGCTTTTACTGAAAAAAGTGATTTTAGAATGAAGTCACAATCAGTAAAAAAATGCTCTTTATGTTTTTCTTTGTAATTGCTCTTTGGAAATATGGTTCAAAATAGGGATTCATAAATGTAAACACTGATGTGCATTCCCATGTATTATTAAACAGTAATAAGAACAGTAACAGCTAAATCAAGCATGGTTTAAGCACATATGTGAAGTAGTCTTCGGCTGGACTTCTGAATCAGGGCACTTTCAAGTAGTTCCCAATTTCAAGCGTATTGTTCCACGTTGTATACATAGAACCTGATTACACCCAACATGAAAGAAAGTTCACGATAAATTTTATGCAGATTTTTTAGAATTTCGTTATGATAGATGCCTTGACTGTTTTTATTTCTAAATATATTTTTGAAGATGATGTATGGAATAACAATACATTTCTAGTCGTAAATGAATTTATGGCGCCTCTATTCATAGTGTACTGTTTAATTAACTTTTCTATGGGTCTTAGAGGTTATTATTAAAAAAAGTTGGTGGTCAAATTTTTTGAATAATAACCTCTATAAGGTCCATAAAAAAGTTAATTCCATAATACATTTCTTTTTTTGTTTTTGTTTATCCGGAACTAGCATGTTTCTTATGCAAAGCTATTTCCAACTTTTGTTCGGGAAGCCAAAGTTGCTAAGATTTTTGGTAGTATTTATTCGGATTTTGTAAATTATGCCAATGTAGAATTGGTCGCAATTGGCGCAAGAGGTAGCTAAAGATTTGTACACAACTATTAAGTGGGACAAAGGTAATGGACGTCTTCTGAAAGGGAAATTATGTTCATAAAGGCACGAGACACGTTGCATAGTACATCTTGTACAGCAAAATGTTGTCTGTTTAGGCATTATAAGATTCATTATGTTAAACACATTAATTTTGTGCTATCACACCACATGAAAAATGCGTGGCATTACAATTTTTTATGGAATTATGACCCATAAATTTTTGATATAAAATAATTGTATTATTATTTCTCGTAATAAAATGCCTATAATTATTTTCCTTATGATAAGATTTATTTTGATGAAAACAGTAATGAAAATATTATATCATATCATGAACTACTTTCTTTCACTTTGGGGAAATCAGGTTCTATGTAAACAAAGCGGAAATCTGGAGCTACCTGAAAGAGTTCTGATTCGGAAAGTCCAGCTGTAGTCGTCTATATTTTTAACATACATGCAAAATATTAAGGTTGGATGTAAAAGTATATTGTGATGTTTAATCATTATTGTAGCCTGCAGAAAAGTTTTGTATACCTTGTTGCAATTAATAAAAGTGTTTTTTTTTTTTTAAAACGTCAATACAGCTCTATAAATCTAAATATTCAATTGGCTGCTTCTAAATTAATGTGCTTGTTAATAATTAAATACGTTTGAAGGTTACTGACCATTTCACATAGAGTTCCAATGGTTTTCGCTTTATTTAAGTTACATTTCTAGCATATTGTTAGTTTGCTCGTTGTGGTTTGAAAAGCAGATATTTCATGTAATAAATTTCCACTTTGCCTATTGAATACATTGTTCATTCTAAAATCCAAACTCTACTACTTTAAGACTTGATATCCACAATTTCTTATGCCAGCAAATGTCTAAACATCTCAAAACAACAAAACGAATGCTTCGAACCTTAAGAAATTGCAACACTCTAAAATCTGTAGAAACAAATTGAAACCTTGATATTCTGTTTAAAACCTTTAGCTGCATATTTACAAAATGCCTCTGATTAACTTCAGAATCTCAAAAGAATCAAACCATCTAAAAAGAACAACAAACTCTGCGTCTATCCATTCTCCTTCTCTCTGTACACGACAACCACATTCTCTCTTTGAGCCCTTTCAACCCCATTTCAAGGTCATTCTCAAGGAGCCCAGCATCGTCTCTACATGGGGCAATGTGATGCAAAGCCTGGAACATTCGCTAGCAGGAAGGCAAAGGGTGCAGTCTTTTGCTGCTGGGCTCCTTGAGAATGACCTTGGAAAGGGTTTGAAAGCTCTTGAAGAGAATGTGGTTGTCGTGTAGGGTGAGAACGAGAATGGATAGACTCGGAGTTCATTGTTCTTTAGTGTAGCTTTATCTGCACTAACCCTAGAAGACACCTCTGCAGTTCCCATTTGGAAAGAAACCAAAAAAGTTGCCCCATTCATCAACAAGGCATCTCTGCATTTCCAAGAGAGCATTGAAATTTTGTTCACCAAAAATCTGAAATTTGGAGACCCCTCACCAAATCCCATGTATTTGGATCTCTCTTCTAAAACCTGGCAACATTTCCAACACCCCAACTTCAAATTGTAGTTCTGGCAACCAGCCCATCCAGTTGATCGCGGGTGAGCAAGGTCTTAGGATGACCGAAAGCTACCGCTAAACGAACCTTTTACCATACGTGACTGTGTGTTTCGCTCATTTTATATGTTTATGTGTTATTGTTGTGTGAAGCCTGAGTTTTAAACCATATAGGGATTTAATTGTGTAACAATTATAGTAAGGTTTTATTTTGCTTTGAAAATTTCATGACCACCTCCAGGTTTCATTTTTGTGGTGTATGGATGTCTACTTAAAACTTTTATTGAAAAAAAAGTTTTAGGAATTTACAACAGACTAGAAAGAACTATCAGTGATCATTCCAATTAGAACTTCAGAAATTTGCTGCCAAGGGTCAAAGCATGTGCTGTAGGACAATTGTGCCACTCAGCTCATACAGGAATCTAATGTAGGTCTTACATGGATGATAAGCCAAAAGCTAGTGTTTCTGACCACTTGACCATTGGGGCAGTTTATTTGATTTAGAGGCATGATTTAAGGGTTTTATTTTGTTTTTGAATGGAGAAGGTTCAGTTTGGCAGGTAGCGATGTTTTAACATCATCCTTCACAAATTTCTTATGTAATTCCAATAGAGTTATAGTAAGTAGTCATGTGAACATTAGCTGCAATTTAATTTCAAGAATTTCCTATGGATCAGGGTGTTATAAAAGTGTTTCAGTTGATGATTTTCAATATTGGGTTGTGGGTATCTTCAGCATAATTACCATTGCCATGACCAGGGCTCGACAAATATGTTCCAGAACTAGCAGCCAGTTCCCAGAATTTAGGAGCCAGGTGAAACAAAGTCAAATTTCAAAGGATAATGTATGAACGTAAAGTGTGCTGATGATGCTGGAATGAAAAGTGATAAAGTATATTTGTTGTCAAATTTTTCTTTTTTTCCATAACCACTTATTGCAAAATAAAGTTTAAATTTGCTCCACGATTTTCTTTTGCCATTCTTCTAGCGGCTACTCTCAAAAAATAAAGATTTTTGATTTTGATGTTTTTAAAACACAATTTGTGGCAGTGAAATTTTGTACATATTTATTGGAAGTACTGTATTTTCCTTCGTATAAAAACTGCAGACCATAAAATTCAGAAAAAAAATCCTTCGTAAGATCCGTTGCAGTGTGTAATCCAGAAACCGTTGAATTAAAAAAAAATCTGACACATAATTCGTGGGGCGTATAATCCGCAGATCGTGAAATTCTGAGAAAAACTATTTTTTTATTTCCTATAATACTCGGCGGCGTGTCCGCAGATCATGAAATTCAGAAGAAAACAAGATCATCGTAAATTTATAATTCACACCTGTTGTGTTGATCTGAACCGTAATTTCTGACAGAAAAGCCGCGATTCACAGGATGAACGACCTAGAAATCCAAAGAGGTAAGAGAGAAACAATCGTTATATTAAAACAGAAACCATCATTTTGAAGTATTGCTTTGCTACTTATAAGTAAAGAAAGCTTTTACAGCATTATTGTAGTTCATTATTTAGACTTAAAAAGCCGTAGTATTTGTCTTTCTTCTGAATATGTTTTAACTGAATAGCGAACAAAAACCATAGCTAATACGATTAGCTCAACAAAACTATGAATGCGATTCGCAAAATGATTACGTGCCATGAAATAGATCTGCGGGCTTCTCATTGCACGTAGGCTTTCACGAGCGCAAATAGTACCACCTTCGTTGTCTCACATTTTCTGTCAGAATGCTCATAAGTAAAAAAAAAAGTATATATATTTATTTTTTCAGTCCCTTTGCGCTCCTCTACCTCCGTAAAGCATAACATTTTTTGTTACCTCATTTTCGGTACTTTTCCAATAACACCACCTATCCTGACAAATACCACACGGATTTTTTAAAACTACGAAGAAATGTTTTTTTTTTTCCACTACTACCGGTGTATAATAATCCGCAGAACTAAAATTGGGATTAATAACTTTTTAACAGATAATTTGCGGGTACGACAGAAATTAGGGTATTTACTGCAAATTGTGATGTGTGAAGTAAAGAAAAAATTTGGGCGCCAGCGCCACTTTTCTAGGTCTCTGTGCGACCTGGCGCCCGGGATTTGTCGAGCCCTGGCCATGACATTTATTTATTTTGGTGACATAGTAATTTGAAACCCACTGATTTATTGATATAATTATTTGATATGAAATTGCATGAAACACATTTTCATCGGTGGAATTATTTTTCCTGTGAAGTATGGAAAACTGATCATGCAAGTCGTAGCCTACAGGTAGGACTGGCTGGACCTTAGGGGCGGTTGCTCAGACCCCACATCTTTCCAGTGCCCCCGCTGCTTAGAAAATAAAAACAAAGTCATTTTTGCTAAAATTCTTTATTGCTCTTTTTTGTTTTGTGGTTTGTGTGGTTTGAGGCCCTTGAAAAAATTTATGCCTTTTTTTAGTTTACAACTCCCCCCCACACACACACACTTTCAAATAGGTTACTACCCTTTGTTGTAAAGACACTAAGATTTGCAGATTTCAAATTCTTATTGTTATTATTTATAACCACCTTAAACTTCTCCACATTCACGAAATAGCAAATTAAATTGCATCATTTTTTGACTCTCTACAGTATGTTCAACAATTTGTGTGTAAACCAGATACTTAAATTTGAAAACATTAAAAGAACAATATCAAAGTTGTTTTTGGGCTATATATGGATCCAATTGTTCAGTAACTTTAAAATCTGTACTGGAAATTAAAAAAAAAAAAGTAATTTTCTACATGGGCATATAGAAAAGGTAAAAAAAGTCACTAATTTGTCACTTATTGCACCTTGCATCAAAAATCAATCTCCAAAACATGTACCAGGAAAAAAATATGTATAAATGAATTTATTTAAGAGATATCTTTATTATTCCCCATACAAAAATATTTGTTACACAGATTAGTTAAAGTAATCTTTTTATCATTTATCATGCAACCTAAACATCTTTCTTCCCGGAAAGAAAAGAAACTCCTAAATTTTAGCACTTTTTAATCTCTCTGTCTCTGCCCCCCCTCTCTGTCTATCTTCCTTTGAATCTATTTTATGATCTTTTTCTTAATCTCACAGAACTTTGAGATAATCATTTTTCTTTATGGTAGTTTTCTGGTAGTTTTCGTGTGAGCAAAAGAAATTAAGAACGTGAATCAACTGATTAAAATTAAATGAAAAAATTCATACTTTTCTAAGAAAGTTTTACACACAAGTATGTGTGTGTAAAAATAGACCCATTCTTACAATTAGAAAAATATCACATGCACTGATATTTTCAACTATTTTGAAATTTAGACGTAACTTTGGGTGAAAGTTAAGAGGCATTGCCAGGACGGAAATTTTTTTTACTGTACTACACCTCTCGCTGTAACAAATTAGATACTATGCTTACAATTGTCCACTTAATCTTCATTTTTGAATATAATGCCACTCATTTGTGCATGCATATATACACACACACACATATATATATATACAGTAAAATGTCAAAAATCCGGCATCCAGAAAACCGGCAACTTCAGAAATTCGGCACTTTTCTGATTTCTTTTTCGTGAGAACATCAGATGTTTCACCAATAACCATGGAAATCTCCAGATGTACCGTATCAACAACACATCCCATCTCAGCGTGCAAATTGCCAATAGCCACAAACGTGTAATATCGGGAGGTATCTCAAATTGGTCATCTCATTGGGCTGTGCTGAAGTGATGCGGACCAATGAGGCGATGAATTGGCGTGCACGTTTGAAATATTTGTTGAACGTGTGATGACGATCTGTGCTTGGTGGGGGCAGTACATGGATTCGATCGTGTAATGACATCTACATTGGCCTTCGTGATGCGTCGCGGTAATCACCATCATGATGTATCGTAGTTTGGTCAGTCGAAAAACCATAACATCGATGTAAAATTCGCATCGTGTTTTTGCGATGTATCGATACATCACCCAGCCATAGCCGTTGCTCTGGCTTTTCTCAAGGTTTTGCCTAACCATTCGCCAAATTAAATTTTTCTTGACAGAGTTTATAATAAATAGTACAAAAAGGTTATTAAAAATATTTTCGCCAAAATCTTTTTTCCATCACCAAAACAGTTTTTCTTTCACAAATTGCGAAGAATGTGTTCTGCAGCGCGACCCCTGCATATTTATTAGGCGTAGATGCGCAAATTTTCGTTAAAGTGACCTGTTACATGTAAGTATGTACTGTAGCGCCCATTACGCAGTTTTTGGATAGCTTCATAAATCCGGCACTCGTCCGGTCTTGTTGATGCCGGATTTTCGAGGTTTCACTGTATGTCATCATCATCATCATTGTCAACCATTATCAATCCACTGCTGGACGAAGGTCTCCCCAAGTTTCCTCCACAACGGTCTGTCTTGTGCCAGTCTCCTCCATGTCACCCCTGCATACTTTCGAATTTCATCCACCCATCTCCCATGTGGTCTTCTTCTGGGTCTTTTCCTGTCCCTTGGAATTCAATCTAAAATTTCGGCTGTCCATCGATGATCTGTCCTTCTGGCAGTATGTCCAGCCCATTGCTATTTCAGGGATTTAACTCTGATCATGATGTCTTCCACTCTTGTCATTTTTCGGATCCACGAGTTCCTCTTCTTATCTCTCCTGGTTACACGAAGCATGCACCTCTCCATGCTGCTTTGAGTTGTCTGCAGCCTTTGTATGTCTCTTTTAGTTAAGGTCCACGTCTCTGCACCATACGTAAGCACTGGAAGGATGCACTGATCAAACACTTTTCTTTTAAGACATAATGGCATATTGCTCTTGAAAATTATGCTGTTTCTTCCAAAAGCTCTCCAGGCAAGTTTTGTACGCCGATTAATTTCTTCATCAATGTGACCCTCACTTGATATCTGCTGTCCAAGATAAACGTACGTGTCTGTTATCTCCAGCTTTTCTCCATCAATCGACAAATCTTCATTTCTTTTTTTAATCCCACTTCTTTACTCTTGTCAGCAAGTTCCTGGATCATACTCTGCAGCTCTGATGGGGTAGTTGCAATCAGCAAAACGAAGGTGGGTTAGATAATCTCCATTAATCTTTATCCCCTTGTTTTCCCAGCTCAGCGACTGAAAAACACCCTCCAATGTGGCATTAAAGAGCTTCGGAGATATGGTGTCACCTTGTCTCACTCCCTTTCCAATTTTTACGTGTGTTGTATTTTCAAACAGCCTAATCTTTGCACTTGCATTTTCATAGATGTTATTAATAATATTAATGTATGCATCTTCAATACCGCAGGTTTTCAGAGCCATTGTAACTGCTGATGGTTTCACCGAATCAAAGGCTTTTTCATAATCGATAAAAGCCATGCACAATGGAAGTTCATATTCCCTCGCTCTTTCAATTAGTTCTCTGAGCACGTGGATATGATCTATTGTGCTGTAGCCACTCCTGAATCCAGCTTGTTCTCTCGGTTGAGCCATGTCCAGTGTTACCTTCAAGCGGTGTGAAAGAACTTTAGTGAAGATTTTATAAATTACTGATAGGAGGCTGATAGGTCTGTAGTTTCCGAGATCCTCAATGTCACCTTTCTTATGTAGCAGGATCATTGTAGCGGTGTTCCAATCCTCAGGAATCTTTCCTTCATTAAGGCATCGAGTGAAAATTTGGGCGAGTACTGTTTCGATTTCTCCACTTGCTTCTTGTATGATGTCTACAGTAATTCCATCTTCTCCTGGAGCTTTTCCTCGCTTCATGTTCTTGATTGCATGTGCAACTTCTGCTGGAAGGACTGGAGGAACTCTGGTACTGGTATCTTTCATGATGTTAGGAGTGCATATATCATCCCTTTCATATAATTTGGAGTAGAAATCTTTCACTCTTGTCAAAATTTCGCCTCTATTTCTTGTTACAGAACCATCTTCTTTTCTCAGTGCCATAATCTGTTTTCTTCCCTTACTGAGATGTCCCTTTGCTATCTTTAGGCTTTGGTTGTTTTCAATTGCTTTCCTCACTAGTTCACAGTTGAATTTCCTTACGTCTTCAGTGATATTTTTTCTTACTGTCTTGCATAGCTCTATATATTCCACTTTGGAAGTCACATCTTCTTTAGTTGTCCTCATCTCTCTTCTTTTTTGCATCAACATTTTGGTTTTTCCTGATAATTTGTTCACATGCAACTTGTTCTTAGACCCAGCTAATTTTGTTGCTGTTTCCATAAGAGCTTTCGTTACTTTTCTGTTAACTTCAGAGATGTCCACTTCTTCCGATGTTAGGCCTTCTAAAGCAGAGAACCTGTTCTTCAGTTCTAACTTGAAGGTATTATGGTGTTTTTTAAGGTTGGTTATGTCAATAGATTTTGTTTGTCTTATGAGCTTGCCACGTTCAAGTTTAGTGTTGAGGTGCATCTTACATCTCACCAATCTATGGTCACTGCCTGTATTGAACTTGTTTAGCACACTGCAGTCTTCTATGACGAATTTTTTGTTACACATAATAAAATCAATTTCACTTGTCGTCCCATTTGGATGTCTCCATGTCCATTTCCTGTGTGGCTTTTTCTTGAAGAAGGAGTTCAAGATGAAAAACCCTTCTGCCTCTGCAAACTCAACGAGAGTATTTCCACGCTGGTTTCTGTTGCCATGACCGAATTTACCTACTGAAGTTTCATTCTGTTGCCGTTGCCCTATTTTTGCATTGAAATCTCCCATAATTATTTTCAAGTGCTGCTTACCTTTATTATTTAGATGACAAATTTCCTCATAAAATTCTTCAATTTCTTCTTCAGGATGACTTGTGGTGGGTGCATAAGTTTGAATAATCTGAGCCTGGTATCTTTTCGAGAGTTGGATAACAAGTCGTGCAGCTCTGTCAGAGGAACTTTCAACTTCTAGAACTTTATCCTTCAGTTTCTTGTTTATTATAAATCCAACACCACTAGTTCTGCCAGTATCTGTCCCACGATAGTAGAAGAGATGTCCACTTTTCAGTTCCATGAGATCTTCTCCTTTTCTCCTTACCTCACTTAGCCCGACGATGTCCCACTTGATCCTTTGTAGTTCCTCTTCCAATTCAAGAAGCCTTGAATCAGAAGATAGGGAGCGTCCGTTGTAGGTAGCCAAGGTCAGCATCAAATGGCAGCCTAGTCCGGTCCTCCGGGGATTCTTAGCACCCTCTGCCTTCATGTCGCACTGGCCGCTGCCTTGGCCAGGTACATTCCAGCTGCCGGAGACTGAGGGCCAAGATTTAAGTTGTAGAGTCATTTTGGAGGTGTTTGGCCATAACTCACCACGCTGGCCAAGCGGGTTGGTGAGTGTGGGATAGCATTTCCTCTGATCCCGATGGTATAGTTATACCGCTATTGGCGGTCGTCAGAGCCCCTTTAGTGGGAACAGGATGCACCACGAGAAGGCGGGGTTGACATTTGTCAAGGAGAGGCTGTGATGTTACGCATCACCTGACCTTACATCCCTTCACTGTATGTACATATATATCATCATCATCATCATCATTGTCAACCATTATCAATCCACTGCTGGACGAAGGTCTCCCCAAGTTTCCTCCACAACGGTCTGTCTTGTGCCAGTCTCCTCCATGTCACCCCTGCATACTTTCGAATTTCATCCACCCATCTCCCATGTGGTCTTCTTCTGGGTCTTTTCCTGTCCCTTGGAATCCAATCTAAAATTTCGGCTGTCCATCGATGATCTGTCCTTCTGGCAGTATGTCCAGCCCATTGCCATTTCAGGGATTTAACTCTGATCATGATGTCTTCCACTTTTGTCATTTTTCGGATCCACGAGTTCCTCTTTTTATCTCTCCTGGTTACACCAAGTATGCACCTCTCCATGCTCCTTTGAGTTGTCTGCAGCCTTTGTATGTCTCTTTTAGTTAAGGTCCACGTCTCTGCACCATACGTAAGCACTGGAAGGATGCATTGATCAAACACTTTTCTTTTAAGACATAATGGCATATTGCTCTTGAAAATTATGCTGTTTCTTCCAAAAGCTCTCCAGGCAAGTTTTGTACGCCGATTAATTTCTTCATCAATGTGACCCTCACTTGATATCTGCTGTCCAAGATAAACGTACGTGGCTGTTATCTCCAGCTTTTCTCCATCAATCGATAAATCTTCATTTCTTGTAAAAGCATTGAACATCACTTTTGTCTTCTGAAAGTTCATTTTTAATCCCACTTCTTTACTCTTGTCAGCAAGTTCCTGGATCATACTCTGCAGCTCTGATGGGGTAGTTGCAAAAATGACTACGTCATCAGCAAAACGAAGGTGGGTTAGATAATCTCCATTAATCTTTATCCCCTTGTTTTCCCAGCTCAGCGACTGAAAAACACCCTCCAATGTGGCATTAAAGAGCTTCGGAGATATGGTGTCACCTTGTCTCACTCCCTTTCCAATTTTTACGTGTGTTGTATTTTCAAACAGCCTAATCTTTGCACTTGCATTTTCATAGATGTTATTAATAATATTAATGTATGCATCTTCAATACCGCAGGTTTTCAGAGCCATTGTAACTGCTGATGGTTTCACCGAATCAAAGGCTTTTTCATAATCGATAAAAGCCATGCACAATGGAAGTTCATATTCCCTTGCTCTTTCAATTAGTTCTCTCAGCACGTGGATATGATCTATTGTGCTGTAGCCACTCCTGAATCCAGCTTGTTCTCTCGGTTGAGCCATGTCCAGTGTTACCTTTAAGCGGTGTGAAAGAACTTTAGTGAAGATTTTATAAACTACTGATAGGAGGCTGATAGGTCTGTAGTTTCCGAGATCCTCAATGTCACCTTTCTTATGTAGCAGGATCATTGTAGCGGTGTTCCAATCCTCAGGAATCTTTCCTTCATTAAGGCATCGAGTGAAAATTTGGGCGAGTACTGTTTCGATTTCTCCACTTGCTTCTTGTATGATGTCTACAGTAATTCCATCTTCTCCTGGAGCTTTTCCCCGCTTCATGTTCTTGATTGCATGTGCAACTTCTGCTGGAAGGACTGGAGGAACTCTGGTACTGGTATCTTTCATGATGTCTGGAGTGCATGTATCGTCCCTTTCATATAATTTGGAGTAGAAATCTTTCACTCTTGTCAAAATTTCGCCTCTATTTCTTGTTACAGAACCATCTTCTTTTCTCAGTGCCATAATCTGTTTTCTTCCCTTACTGAGATGTCCCTTTGCTATCTTTAGGCTTTGGTTGTTTTCAATTGCTTTCCTCACTAGTTCACAGTTGAATTTTCTTACGTCTTCAGTGATACTTTTTCTTACTGTCTTGCATAGCTCTATATATTCCACTTTGGAAGTCACATCTTCTCTAGTTGTCCTCATCTCTCTTCTTTTTTGCATCAACATTTTCGTTTTTCCTGATAATTTATTTACATGCAACTTGTTCTTAGACCCAGCTAATTTTGTTGCTGTTTCCATAAGAGCTTTGGTTACTTTTCTGTTAACTTCAGAGATGTCCACTTCTTCTGATGTTAGGCCTTCTAAAGCAGAGAACCTGTTCTTCAGTTCCAACTTGAAGGTATTATGGTGTTTTTTAAGGTTGGTTATGTCAATAGATTTTGTTTGTCTTATGAGCTTGCCACGTTCAAGTTTAGTGTTGAGGTGCATCTTACATCTCACCAATCTATGGTCACTACCTGTGTTGAACTTGTTTAGCACACTGCAGTCTTCTATGACGAATTTTTTGTTACACATAATAAAATCAATTTCACTTGTCGACCCATTTGGATGTCTCCAAGTCCATTTCCTGTGTGGCTTTTTCTTGAAAAAGGAGTTCAAGATGAAAAACCCTTCTGCCTCTGCAAGCTCAACGAGAGTATTTCCACGCTGGTTTCTGTTGCCGTGACCAAATTTACCTACTGAAGTTTCATTCTGTTGCCGTTGCCCTATTTTTGCATTGAAATCTCCCATAATTATTTTCAAATGCTGCTTACCTTTATTATTTAGATGACAAATTTCCTCATAAAATTCTTCAATTTCTTCTTCAGGATGACTTGTGGTGGGTGCATAAGTTTGAATAATCTGAGCCTGGTATCTTTTCGAGAGTTGGATAACAAGTCGTGCAGCTCTGTCAGAGGAACTTTCAACTTCTACAACTTTATCCTTCAGTTTCTTGTTTATTATAAATCCAACACCACTAGTTCTGCCAGTATCTGTCCCACGATAGTAGAAGAGATGTCCACTTTTCAGTTCCATGAGATCTTCTCCTTTTCTCCTTACCTCACTTAGCCCCACGATGTCCCACTTGATCCTTTGTAGTTCCTCTTCCAATTCAAGAAGCCTTGAATCAGAAGATAGGGAGCGTCCATTGTACGTAGCCAAGGTCAGCATCAGATGGCAGCCTAGTCCGGTCCTCCGGGGATTCTTAGCACCCTCTGCCTTCATGTCGCACTGGCCGCTGCCTTGGCCAGGTACATTCCAGCTGCCGGAGACTGAGGGCCAAGATTTAAGTTGTGGAATCATTTTGGAGGGGTTTGGCCATAACTCACCACGCTGGCCAAGCGGGTTGGTGAGTGTGGGATAGAATTTCCTCTAATCCCGATGGTATAGTTATACCGCTATTGGCGGTCGTCAGAGCCCCTTTAGTGGGAACAGGATGTACCACGAGAAGGCGGGGTTGACATTTGTCAAGGAGAGGCTGTGATGTTACGCATCACCTGACCTTACATCCCATATATATATATATATATATATATATATATATATAAGTACATTGTAGTAATGTTAGAGTGCCACACTGTTATAAGGAAAAAATAAATTTCAAAATTTTCAGGTGTAATCTCCCCCCCCCCCCCAAATGTTCTTTATCTTGTGAAAACTTTCTGCTTATTCGAAAAATGTTTTGGGAGTTTACACAGCACCATAGAACATAGAAATTTAGCATTGTATTCATTATTACTATGAATATCGCATCACTCCACCTCAAGAGCAGTCTACAGGGTTATCATGGTAAATGTGGAATGATTTTATATACTTATACCCGAAAGACTATTTAATCTGGAAAAGTGAAGAAACTGACATTTTAAAGCTCAGTTTATTATCTTTCCAGGTAAACATACACAAGATACTTCTGCGGATTCGCTGAATTCCTCTTTTTTCATCATCATTTGGGTCATCTTCGAGATCCCTGCAGAACTGAAGAGAAATTTTGAGGGGAGTAGTTGGGGAGAGAGGGTCGTTTTCCGTCAGAAAACGGTATTTCATCTTTCCCAACTTTCGCAAACGGAAGTTAAACAGAGTGAAGTTTGTAATTTCATTATCTCAGTGTAGAAGCTCAGCATTGCTGTCAAACATAATTTTATTCCTTAAATTTTTGTCTTTTTAGCTTGAAAACAGAGAAATTTTTTCTGAAGATGGAAGTTAGACAGCACAAAAATTCTTCATAATATTGAGGAAGAAGATTCTTCCATTTCTGTGTTTCTCGAGATCGTTACAGAACTGAACAGGATTTTTGGGAGGATTGGTGGTGGTAAGGTGGTAGTGGTGGTTACGGGGGAGGCTCGTTTTCTGTCGAAGGATGGAAATCCGACTTTCAAAATCTGAAGTTAGACGGAGTAAAGATTCCTTCCCTCGTGGGTAATTTTTTTTCTGGCAATGTTCATTCTACTCGGTGTTAAATATTTTATTCTTAATTTCAGTAATTTTATATTTTGAATAAAGCGATGTCCTCTAGTTTAATATTTGCATACATAAATTAGAATGAACAATTCTGTTTTGCTCGTGCTGCGTTATATTTACACTGTTTCGCTGCATGTTCTGATTTTGTACTTGGTTAAAAAGTTCAGCTTTTCTTTTTCTTTGTCAGTCTCATGTATGGGTAAATCTCTGATAACATTGTCATGAACATTAATGTCACAGAAGAAATGAAAAGAGCATACATGCTGTTAGCTCTCAGCAGTGAGAGAACCCAAAAGGAGATTGCAGATTTCCTCAAATTCTCTTTGTGTTCTTTCTATTAGGTGTACAAATAAGTTTTAAAGTGTTTTAAGACAACACAACATGTAATTTGAAGGAAAACAATAATACCTTTACAAATCAAAATATGTGCCTTCATTAGCTATCACCTTCCGCCATCGGTCGGGCAGCTGACGGATTCCTGCCATGAAAAATACTTCATCGTGTGACGCTATGAAATCGTCATCCCATTTTTGGGCTTTGTCCCATGTCCAGAACCATACAGCAGACAAACCATGTTGCATCGATCGGAACAAATGATAGTCTGCAGGGGGCTGTGTCGCAAGTATAGGCTGGGTGCTCTAAAACTTCCTAGCCAGGCGTCAGTAATGTTTTTTGACTGATTTCACGAATGGGACTTAGCGTTGTCATGCAGTAATTTCATGGGACACAATCCTTTGCCTGTGAATGGACGTTACCGACAGATTTCCTGGTTCAATCGCAGCAATTGTTGCTTGTAGCGATCAGCAGTAACAGTTTGACCCTGTTCCAATAGTTCATAATACAGCACACCCTTCATATCCCACCAGATGCATGGCAGAACTCGGCGTCAATAATGTTTCCTTGACTGATTTCGCAAATAGGACCTAGCATTGTCATGCAGTAATTTCATGGGACACAATCCTTTGCCTGTGAATGGACGTTGCCGACAGATTTCCTGGTTCAATCGCAGCAATTGTTGCTTGTAGCGATCAACAGTAACAGTTTAACCCTGTTCCAATAATTGATAATAAAGCACACCCTTCATATCCCACCAGATGCATGGCAGAACTTTCTTGGAGTGAATATCACATTTCGGTGTTCACTGGGGTCTGTCTACCCAGTGTTTTGCGTTTGGGATTGTCGTACCATATCCACTTTTCATTAACCGTAACACAATCCTTTGCCTGTGAATGGCCGTTTCCGACAAATTTCCTGGTTCAATCGCAGCAATTGTTGCTTGTAGCAGTCAGTAGTAACAGTTTGACCCTGTTCCAATAGTTCATAATCAAGCACACTCTTCATATCCCACCAGATGCATGGCAGAACTTTCTTGGAGTGAATATTGCATCTCGATGTTCACTGGGGGGGGGGGGGGGGGTCTACCCTGTGTTTTTTGCATTTGGGATTGTCGTACCATATCCACTTTTCACTAACCGTAACACAATCCTTTGCCTGTGAATGGACGTTTCCAACAAATTTCCTGGTTCAGTCGCAGCAATTGTTGCTTGTAGCAATCGGCAGTAACAGTTTGACCCTGTTCCAATAGTTCATAATCAAGCACACCCTTCATATCCCACCAGATGCATGGCAGAACTTTCTTGGAGTGAATATTGCATCTCGATGTTCACTGGGGGGTCTACCCGGTGTTTTTTGCATTTGGGATTGTCGTACCATATCCACTTTTCATTAACCATAATGATTTTCCCCAGGAAAGACTTTCTGTGTTGTTTATTCAACAGATTCAAACACTTCATGACACGCTCATCCTTTTTCCTCTCTCTCAAGTCATGTGGTACCCATTTTCCTTCATTTTGAATATTTCCCATTGTGTGTAAACATATGGAAAGGGTTTGTTGAGTTATCCCCAGTTGTTCAGCTAGTTCTTTTTGTGTTTGAGACGAATCTTCATCCAGCAATGCTTGCAGTTCTTCATGTGCAACCTTCTGCTGGGCACCTCTATGTTCTCTATCACTAGCATAAAAATCACCTGCTTTAAACCGTCTAAAACAAAACTCACATTTGCTTTTCGATACAATATTCTCCCACAGAACAGAACGGATCGATGCACATGCTTTTGTAGAACGTTTTCCTTGACGAAATTCGTAATGAATGCAGTATCACTTGCCATCTTTCACCTACCAATGTGAACATGCTTTTGACTGTTGAGCAAATGTTTCTCTGTGTCACATTTTATACTCTGGACCAGTTACGGTCACATGACAACAATGCAGGGGAATGTTGGATATGTATATGTCATAAAAAAATGGGAATAATACGATATAACACATTAATGTGTATTTTTAATCCGTTAATAGGCATAAAATTACAAAAGTTTCGCAAGCTTTCACTGACAACGGACAGCTTCTTCAGGCTTCTGAATATAAACACTAAACAAAAACAGACAAAGAATAAATGCAAATGTAAAATTTAAAATCATTATAGCATAGCATGAGACTTGTATTACGCCTCGTGCTCATTGATTGTCCAGCGAGCTCTTAATGTTTAATACCTTGTGCCAGATAGGTTAAATGTCAGTAGTTATGTCTGTGTTACATACGTCACTGCCTGATATAATCTCGAGTGATTCTCTGACTACTGTTGACCTAGGACCGCTGTAGGGCGCAATTCTTCTTATATCCTTCCAGATCGGTTGAGCATCCTTAAAATTCATGTCTTGTGCTAACGCAGTAGTTAATTTTCTTTTTTATATCCTGTTTGTGCTCGGCCTCTCTGAGATGGAAATACCTCTTTGTCATTCCGATATACCACCTTGTGGATGCGTCTGGGTATATAAATGGGATGCCGTATACTCCTGCTTGGGTGGACAGTGGTTGCCGGTCACGATCAGCGGTGAGAATGGTCCCGATCGTCCTCGGGGATCTTAGACCTACATTCAGCTTATGCAGAGTATTCTTCAGTTGGTAAGAAAATCCCAGGATATATGGTATGGATCCGACAAAACTTGCTCTTTCCGGAGGTGACCTTTGGGCCCGCCCTGTTCCTTTCAAAGATGCTTTATGTATTATCCTTTCAATGCGCTCAATGTTGTAACCAGCTGCAGTGGCAAACTCTCTTAGGTAGCGGATTTCTGCAAGCAGATCCTCTTTATCTGAAGAGAGATCGTAAGCTCTCTTCACTCGGGCTTTAAACTGGCCTACTTGTGCGAGCTGGGTGCTGCAGATAAAAGGAGAATCGGATTATGAACGTAACAAGGTTTCCAATACACTTGCATTCTAAAATTTCCTGATGGCTTCCTTCGCACCAGGATGTCTAAAAACGCAAGGCATCCATCCTCTTCATACTCGGCAGTGTATTTTATTTCTTGGTAGGCGGAGTTCATGTGATCTAAGAAAACATTTAGGGATGCATTGTCTTGACTCCAAACAAAAAAGATATCGTCTGCGTATCTTAGCCATATCTTTAGAACTAGTCCTCCGGAATTTAAGATGGAATCTTCCATAGGTCGCAAAATGGCTTCTGGAAGCACGGCAGATAAGGCAGAACCCATTCCACTGGTGCTCCTTTTATTTGCTGGAGCACCTTTGAACTAAAAGTGAAAAAAATTCGAATCAGTTAGAACTTTCAAAGTTTTTATGATGGCTAAGATGGTATCGCGGTCGAAAAGATTGGAATTTTCAATGAAGTTTTTAAGATTATCAGATGCTTCTTGCACTGGGATAGACGGGTACATCGCTGTGACATTGAAACTTCCCATAATGTCATCCTTCCCTAGGCGAATGTCTTTGATTCTTGCGATGAAGTCTTTGAATGAGGATAGGACTCTATCCGAAGGTGGCAGAAATATCAGCAAAAATTTGGACATTGCTTTCTCCAGGTTTGCAGATGGTGAATTTCTCCTGGAGACAATGGGACGGATGGGCATTCCTTGTTTATGACGTTTCATCTGCGCAAATATCCTGGGGGTGGTTTTACCGCTTTCTTGAGCTCTTGTGGCAGGGCTGGCATTTTGGCGACTGCCTTCACCCTTGCGACCCAACAGTTTAAAGGGTTGACTGATTGCAGGACTGATCCGGATTGGCAGATATATTCATTGAACTTATTATTGTAGTCCTGCGTGTCCATCACAGCGATTTGTCTGAAACGTTCCGTTAGGATGAACGTGATAGTTTGGTCCTTTCTGAGCCAATCCAGAGTTTTTCGGCCTTGTTGTGACATGCTGCGCCCATCATTTCGTAGAATCCTTCTGAGCTGGGTGGTACAGTTCAACCGGATTGCATTTCTCATCTGGAGGGATGCTTGGAAGAATGCTTTCTACAGCTGGGATAATTTCTTTAGGTCGGATTTTATCCTGGAGCGTAAATTTTGGACTTTCGTTAAGGTGTTTTAGTTCTTTGGAAAATGTCCTAGCCAATAAATTAATAATGGGCACGCCAAACTGTGACTGTTTGGATCGCTGCACTGGACGTAGGTGCTGTAGCTTGTACTGGTGCCTTGGGTGGAGCAAACTAAACTGTCTATTGGCAAGAATATTTACACATCAGAGAAGAATATCGAATTCTAAAGGGGTGACTTCTGTAGCCAGCCATTTGTATAGAGCCCACACCTTGGACTCAAGTGACATTACTTTGATTTTTCTGGATCGGACAAGGTGATTGAGCGTTTCCTTTTGAAAATGCAGTTTCTTTTTCTGAAACCAGTGGTCTTCCATGGTAGTTTTTAATTGAAGGAATTTGGGAATTACACCCGTCTTTAAAGTAAGTCTTGATGAAAAACAGATGACATTTCTCTTCTTCTAATCTGATTCTGCATTGTTTAAACTCGGTGAACGAACCCATGACGAATGCCCGGAAAACACATTAATAGATAGAAAATTGGATTGTGGGTTGTACACCACTTACAATAATGCGATATAACACATTGCGTATTTTTAATCCGTTAATAGGCGTAAAATTCCAAAAGTTTTGCAAGCTTTCACTGCCAACGGACATCTTTTCCAGGCTTCTGAAAATAAACACTTAACAGAAACAGACAAAGAATAAATGCAAATGTAAAATTTAAAATCATTATAGCATAGCATGCAACTCGTATTACACCTCGTGCTGATCGATTGTCCAGCGAGCTTTTAATGTTTGATACCTTGTGCCAGATAGATGGATGCTCAACCGATCTGGAAGGATATAAGAAGACTTGCTTGCGCCCACAGCGATCCTAGGTCAACAGCAGTCAGAGAATTAATCAGGATTATATCAAGCAGTGGCGTATGTAACATAGACATAACTACTGAAATTTCACCTATCTGATACAAGGTATTAAACATTAAGAGATCGCTGGATAATCAATGAGCACGAGGTGTAATACGAGTCTCAGGCTATGCTATAATGATTTTAAATTTTACATTTGCATTTATTCTTTGTCTGTTTCTGTTAAGTGTTTATATTCAGAAGCCTGAAGAAGCTGTCCATTGGCAGTGAAAGCTTGCAAAACTTTTGTAATTTTATGCCTATTAACGGATTAAAAATACACATTAATGTGTTATATCGTATTATAGGAAGTGGCCTACAACCCACAATCCAATTTTCTATCAATGTGTTTTCCAGGCATTCGTTATGGGTTCGTTCACCGAGTTTAAACAATGTAGAATCAGATTAGAAGAAGAGAAATGTCATCTGTTTTTCATCAAGACTTACATTAAAGACGGGTGTAATTCCCAAATTCCTTCAATTTAAAACTACTGTGGAAGACCACTGGTTTCAGAAGAAGAAACTGCATTTTCAAAAGGAAACTCTCAATCACCTTGTCCGATCCAGAAAAATCAAAGTAATGTCACTTCGAGGTCCAAGGTGTCGGCTCTATACAAACGGCTGGCTACAGAAGTCACCCCTTTAGAATTCGATATTCTTCTCCAACATGTAAAGATGCTTGCCGATAGACAGTTCAGTTTGCTCTACCCAAGGCACCAGTACAAGCTACAGTGCCTACGTCCAGTGCAGCGATCCAAACAGTCGCAGTTTGGCATGCCCATTATTAATTTATCTTCTTTGATATTTTCCAAAGAAGAACTAAAACACCTTAACGAAAGTCCAAAATTTGCACTCCAGGATAAAATCCGACCTAAAGAAATTATCCCAGCTGTAGAAAGCATTCTTCCAAGCATCCCTCCAGATGAGAGAAATGCAATCCGGTTGAACTGTACCACCCAGCTCAGAAGGATTCTACGAAATGATGGGCGCAGCATGTCACAACAAGGCTGAAAAACTCTGGATTGGCTCAGAAAGGACCAAACTATCACGTTCACCCTAACGGAACGTTTCAGACAAATCACTGTGATGGACACGCAGGACTACAATAATAAGTTCAATGAATATATCTGCCAATCCGGATCAGTCCTGCAATCAGTCAACCCTTTAAACCGTTGGGTCGCAAGGGTGAAGGCAGTCACCAAAATGCCAGCCCTGCCACAAGAGCTCAAGAAAGCGGCAAAACCACCCCCAGGATATTTGCGCAGGTGAAACGTCATAAACAAGGAATGCTTATCCGTCCCATTGTCTCCAGGAGAAATTCACCATCTGCAAACCTGGAGAAAGCAATGTCCAAATTTTTGCTGATATTTCTGCCACCTTCGGATAGAGTCCTATCCTCATTCAAAGACTTCATCGCAAGAATCAAAGACATTCGCCTAGGGAAGGATGACATTATGGGAAGTTTCAATGTCACAGCGATGTACCCGTCTATCCCAGTGCAAGAAGCATTTGATAATCTTAAAAACTTCATTGAAAATTCCAGTCTTTTCGACTGCGATACCATCTTAGCCATCATAAAAACTTTGAAAGTTCTAACTGATTCGAATTTTTTCACTTTTAGTTCAAAGGTGTTCCAGCAAATAAAAGGAGAACCAATGGGAATGGGTTCCGCCTTATCCGCCGTGCTTCCAGAAGCCATTTTGCGACCTATGGAAGAATACATCTTAAATTCGGAGGACTAGTTCTAAAGATATGGCTAAGATACGCAGGCGATATCTTTTTTGTTTGGAGTCAAGACAATGTATCCCTAAATGTTTTCTTAGATCACATGAACTCCGCCTACCAAGAAATAAAATTCACTGCCGAGTATGAAGAGGATGGATGCCTTGTGTTTTTAGACATCCTGGTGCGAAGGAAGCCATTTGGGAAATTTTAGAATGCAAGTGCATTAGAAACCTTGTTACGTTCATAATCCGATTCTCCTTTCATCTGCAACGCCCAGCTCGTACAAGTGCGTCATGTTTAGAGTCCGAGCGAAGAGAGCTTACGATCTCTCTTCAGATAAAGAGGATCTGCTTGCAGAAATCCGCAACCTAAGAGAGTTTGCCACTGCAGCTGGTTACAACATTGAGCGCATTGAAAGGATAATACATAAAGCATCTTTGAAAGGAACAGGGCGGGCCCAAAGGTCACCTCCGGAAAGAGCAAGTTTTGTCGGATCCATACCATATATCCTGGAATTTTCTTACCAACTCAAGAATACTCTGCAAAAGCTGAAGCTGGATGTAGGTCTAAGATCCCCGAGGACGATCGGGACCATTCTCACTGCTGATCGTGACCGGCAACCGCTGTCCACCCAAGCAGGAGTATACAATGACGTATGTAACACAGACATAACTACTGACATTTAACCTATCTGGCACAAGGCATTAAACATTAAGAGCTCGCTGGACAATCGATGAGCCCGAGGCGTAATACGAGTCTCATGCTATGCTATAATGATTTTAAATTTTACATTTGCATTTATTCTTTGTCTGTTTTTGTTTAGTGTTTATATTCAGAAGCCTGAAGAAGCTGTCTGTTGGCAGTGAAAGCTTACGAAACGTTTGTAATTTTACGCCTATTAATGGATTAAAAATACACATTAATGTGTTATATCGTATTATTGTAAGTGGCGTACAACCCACAAACCAATTTTCTATCTAAAAATGGGAATGTTGGACCGGTATACGTCACACAAAAAAGCTTTAAAACTTATTTGTAAACCTAATACAAGAGTAAAGTTGGCAACGCAGAGGATCTCGACAGCATCCTTACCAAGCGTACGAAGCATAACCAGCTCTCAAACACCATCAGGATGCCCGTTTGTCACCAAGGTGTAAGGAATGGTGAACAACCCCAAGAAATCAAAGAATGCCTTATCTGAGGAGTTAGGTGTTGCTTATGGTACCATCCACCATATGATCCACAAGGACCTCCACTACAACTTCTATGTTTTTAAGAGGGGTCAGTTCATGGACCAGGTCATACAAGATTGGTGTCTGATTAAGGCAAAGAAACTGCTCAACAAAGTCAAGCACCCCAAGAACAACAACTTCCTGAGATTTTTAAAAAAACTCAGCAAGTTTTTTTTTTTTTTTTTTACTACTTGCTGAGAATGACCGGGACTGAAGATCAATAGGAGAAGCTACAGATGGTTGTGCAAGAACCTTGATGACATGCCCAGGGTCATGCACTCAAAATTTCCTGCCATCATCATGGTCCTCAGGGTCATCTCCAGCAAGGAAGATGTCATGCCTCCTTTGTTCTTTTTAAAAGGTTAAGAATCAACACAGATGTGTACATTAAAGCGCTGAGAGATGTAGTGAAGCCCTGGATGGATGCCATTGCTGACGGGGAGCGTTACATCTTTTAACAGTGCTCTGTCCCAGCTCACAAACCAAAGTAACTCAGAAATAGCTTGAAGAAAACATGCCTTACCACTGGTCTCCAGATGTTTGGGCAGCCAGCTTCCCATTTTGAATCCCAAACTTTACTACATGTGGGACATAGTTGAGAGACCAAAAGCATCTTATAATGCCCTTTACTTCTCAGACATGCTGTCACCTGTGTCATGACCCACATGAACAAGGCCCAACCAAGTTGCCAAGGCCAGCGACCGATGCTGCTCAAGAATCTTGGCATCATTGCCGCCAACAGCAAGTTCATTGAATAATTACGAAATATGTTTGTGCATGAACTGTTGTGCAAGATTTTGCTTCAATAAAATGCATATTCATGTTTCATTTAATTGTTTTATCATATACATGAATTTTCCACATTTACCATTATAATCCGTGTATTTCAGCAATGTTAAATAATGTCTGACAGCAGCATGTAAGTATAGAACATATTTCTTGGTACACTTTTCAAAGCTTTAAGGTGGACGTCAAGTGAAAATGAGCCGATATACTTGCAATGGTGAAAATTGAGTTACATAAGTTCATATACAAGATACGCTTCCTGACTTGTAAAAATTGGCACACAAATGAAGAAGACACTGAGCTATAGTCAGTGACTTGCAAATTTGGGGAAAAAAATATATGGAATATTTTAAAGTTAAATTTCCATGTGTAGGAGTAGTGTTGCATATTGTTAATAGGTGATGTTCTACGTATGTCCTGTACTGGAAATATAGCACATTTTTACCTTTTTTTCTTGAAATTAAAAGTTTTCATACAAACAATAATAACTGAGTGGTTATAGACTTTTGTTTAGGATGTCAGTAATTATTTAAATCACTTACATTACAGTTTATTGCCTTTTCTACCCACAAACTTATGTAAATCAGAAATCATCATCTGATAAGGAAAAGACCACGAAATTCAGTCAAAAAACTAAGACCCCCACAAGAAGGGGTCGCAAAAACAGCACGTTTTTCATCGTCATCAATGAGCAGAAGGCTGCATTGAATATGACTTTATCTCCACCTTAAGTGCAAATTGAGATCTTTTGCCTTACTGTCGTGCTGAAATACCAACATTGGTGGAATAAAATAATATTTAACTACAATATACATACAGAAAGGAAAATAATAAGAAAATATGATTTCAAGAGAAATTATCACTCCATCTACTAAACATTATCGGAAATTATTGCCTCCATTTTCAAGCTGAAACACAAACATTTATGCAACAAAATGATATTTAAAAACGATGCTAGACAGGGTGAACATCACAAAAAACAAATTGCTATTATGAGAGAAATTGTTGCTCTGTCCAAACTTCAGTTTTGGGAAAATTTTCTTCCATTTTCCAGTTTAAATATTTATGGAATAAAGTGATGTTTAAATGACAATATTGGGCAGAAGGGGCATTGTAAGGAAAAGAATGTGAGATTACAGGACTCCATCTCACTTCCATTTTTGGAAATTGTTGCTTTCATTTTCAAGCTGAAACATCAACATGTCATACAGTAAAATATTTAACAACTATGCAGGCAGAGGGAATATCATGCAAAAAGAATATGATTACAGGAGAAATCTTCACTCCGTCTAACTTCTGTTCTCAGAAAGTTTTGAAAGATGGAATTCCGTCCGTATATGGAGATCATGCACCATTTATCAGAAGTGTGCAAGAGGGGATTGAAATGGGTTCTGGAGATATTAATTTTGTCTTCAGGGCCAAAATAAATTCTGCAACATATGTCACCCCCAATCCTGCTGTTGGGATTTCTCATTCCTGTGTGCTTTAATGCTAATGGAACACAAGCAGGTGTTTGACAACAGAAATGTGGAATTGCTGGAAAGGATTTATCCTCATCATTCACGGCAAAAGTTTTTAGAAAGAAAGAGTGGAGTGAGCCTTTAACAGAATTAAGAAACAAACCATCTGTAGAGATTGACAGAAAGGATGAAAGATGAAAAGCAAGAAAAAATCTTTTAACCTGTAGCATTGCAGAGAGATTGGAATGACTGAACTGTTTGCTTTAAATAATATCACATTGTCTTTCATCAATGTTTGCTTATGTGCTTGTATTTATTGTGTTTTTCAGTAAATGCTGATCCCGATTCAGATATGATGGAGAGTAATGGTGTGTTGTGGTATTTGCGGATGGGCCTGCAGTTAGAGTTTTTTTTTACCAATTTAACACCTATTTATTCAGTGAAACTCCTGTGCAGAAATAGTGTTTGCATCCATTCCTTTATTATTATCATTTTTTTATTTTTAAATTTTTTAGTTCTTTATTCATTGAAATTCTTATGTCAAAACAGTGCTTGTGAGAGTTTGATTTTTTTCTTATAAATTTTAACATCTCTTTATTCACTGAAATTCTTATGCTGAAATAATGTTTTGACGATTCTTAAAAAAAAAAAAAAAAAAAAAAAAGGGTTTCTACATCATTCATCAACAGAGACAGTAGGTGGAGAAAACTAAAACTAATGCAGAATGTTATTTTGTGTGAGAGGCTGCCATTCTCAAACTTCCATAAGCCAGAAGTTTTAGACCTGTGATTGGGTACATTAATGATATTGAACTTTTCTCAAGGTTTGAAGTTTGTTTCTATGCTGTGGGAAAAGTGTTATAAGTTCATTGAAATATGAAAATGATCAGAGGAATTTGTATGCACATGTGTTCTTGTGAAATCTTTTCAACCTTTCTTTGTCAACTTGATTTTTCATCCTGTAGCAATTGGCTCAGTTTCTATTCAGTGATCACTTTATGAGGGGCAGTACATTTGCTGTATGTTGATTAGCCAAAGTGTGAGAAAGGGTCCAGAACCCAAGTCATTTGCAGTAACTCTGCACCAATATTGTCACCCAGAAATGAAGTAGACTTCAGTGACAAGGACAAATCTGAAACCTACAATGAACATGTATCATCACATGTGCATTGTAAATAAGCAGCCCTTTTTACAGAAATCTGATATCAGTGTAAAAGATATGAAGTGAATAATTTATGCAAATTATGTAACTGTACAAATATTTGGTCTGGGAAATCATTTTTTGCATTTTTTTACACTTCCAGTGATAACAGAGATTCAGTAGAGTGCCTACAACTGTAATATGAAAATGGAAAATGCCATCTCTAGTTCTGGACAAATCTTAAATACAATGTATAATTTAAAGGTGTGTACAAGGTGTCCTGGGCTCCACCAATTCATGGATCTGGGAAAAGAAGACAAGGCATTATATATTCTGTTATTGAGATGTGGACTATAAACAGAGGAGCTGATCCGACCATCGTGGTGTTGCAGGCAGAAGCGGGATTCATCGGAGAAGACAATGTCGTGCCATTCTGTAGTCCAGGTGTGGTGTTCAGCGGCCCACTGCCGCCGCACTCGCCGGTGGTGTAACGTCAATGGTAATCGGAGCAATGGGCGCCGTGCGACAAGTCCCCGCTCCTGCAGATGACGTCGAACGGTACGTGCTGACGCAGGTTGTTGCACAGCACAACCTAAGTCCTGCACTAACATTCGTGATGTGGCGGTGCGAGCCGTCAATGCCCGCAGCACAACATGCTGGTCTCTCCTCTCGTTCGGTGGTGTGCCGCGGCTGCGGCAATCGCTCATGTTGGTCCGTCCGTCCATCCCTCCTGCACCCACTGAATCCATACTCACCGTATTGTGGCTGGATGTCATCCCACACGGGTGCCAATGTCCCGGTACAATAAACCGCTGTCGTGATTAGCCACTATTCGTCCTCTGTCAAACTCCGAAACATGCTGGAATGACTGCCGTATTCTGCGATGAAGCATCAGGAAGCTTCCCACGCACAGGTCCGGCAGCACAACACACTTCCACTACTTACACCCTCCTTCTGTGTACCCTTCTTATAGTGCTTCTCGGTGGTGTGCCGGGCGCACATGATTTGCATATGCCCTACAATGCTAATCGTTTGCATGTCCTCTCTTGGGCGATGCATGCTGCGAGTTTCAGGCCAATTAGATGCTTCCTTCTTGGTGTTGCATTTTGGGTGACCAGCAGTGTATATATATATATATATATATATTCCACTTTGGAAGTCACATCATCTTTAGTTGTCCTCATCTCTCTTCTTTTTTGCATCAACATTTTCGTTTTTCCTGATAATTTGTTTACATGCAAGTAAGAAAAAGTATCACTGAAGACGTAAGAAAATTCAACTGTGAACTAGTGAGGAAAGCAATTGAAAACAACCAAAGCCTAAAGATAGCAAAGGGACATCTCAGTAAGGGAAGAAAACAGATTATGGCACTGAGAAAAGAAGATGGTTCTGTAACAAGAAATAGAGGCGAAATTTTGACAAGAGTGAAAGATTTCTACTCCAAATTATATGAAAGGGATGATACATGCACTCCAGACATCATGAAAGATACCAGTACCAGAGTTCCTCCAGTCCTTCCAGCAGAAGTTGCACATGCAATCAAGAACATGAAGCGGGGAAAAGCTCCAGGAGAAGATGGAATTACTGTAGACATCATACAAGAAGCAAGTGGAGAAATTGAAACAGTACTCGCCCAAATTTTCACTCGATGCCTTAATGAAGGAAAGATTCCTGAGGATTGGAACACCGCTACAATGATCCTGCTACATAAGAAAGGTGACATTGAGGATCTAGGAAACTACAGACCTATCAGCCTCCTATCAGTAGTTTATAAAATCTTCACTAAAGTTCTTTCACACCGCTTGAAGGTAACACTGGACATGGTTCAACCGAGAGAACAAGCTGGATTCAGGAGTGGCTACAGCACAATAGATCATATCCACGTACTGAGAGAACTAATTGAAAGAGCGAGGGAATATGAACTTCCATTGTGCATGGCTTTTATAGATTATGAAAAAGCCTTTGATTCGGTGAAACCATCAGCAGTTACAATGGCTCTGAAAACCTGCGGTATTGAAGATGCATACATTAATATTATTAATAACATCTATGAAAATGCAAGTGCAAAGATTAGGCTGTTTGAAAATACAACACACGTAAAAATTGGAAAGGGAGTGAGACAAGGTGACACCATATCTCCGAAGCTCTTTAATGCCACATTGGAGGGTGTTTTTCAGTCGCTGAGCTGGGAAAACAAAGGGATAAAGATTAATGGAGATTATCTAACCCACCTTCGTTTTGCTTTGATGACGTAGTCATTTTTGCAACTACCCCATCAGAGCTGCAGAGTATGATCCAGGAACTTGCTAACAAGATTAAAGAAGTGGGATTAAAAATGAACTTTCAGAAGACAAAAAGTGATGTTCAATGCTTTTACAAGAAATGAAGATTTATTGATTGATGGAGAAAAGCTGGAGATAACAGACACATACGTTTATCTTGGACAGCAGATATCAAGTGAGGGTCACATTGATGAAGAAATTAATCGGCGTACAAAACTTGCCTGGAGAGCTTTTGGAAGAAACAGCATAATTTTCAAGAGCAATATGCCATTATGTCTTAAAAAGAAAAGTGTTTGATCAATGCATCCTTCCAGTGCTTACGTATGGTGCAGAGACGTGGACCTTAACTAAAAGAGACATACAAAGGCTGCAGACAACTCAAGAAGCATGGAGAGGTGCATTCTTCGTGTAACCAGGAGAGATAAGAAGAGGAACTCGGTGGATCCGAAAAATGACAAGAGTGGAAGACATCATGATCAGAGTTAAATCCCTGAAATGGCAATGGGCTGGACATACTGCCAGAAGGACAGATCATCGATGGACAGCCGAAATTTTAGATTGGATTCCAAGGGACAGGAAAAGACCCAGAAGAAGACCACATGGGAGATGGGTGGATGAAATTCGAAAGTATGCAGGGTGACATGGAGGAGACTGGCACAAGACAGACCGTTGTGGAGAAAACTTGGGGAGACCTTCGTCCAGCAGTGGATTGATAATGGTTGACAATGATGATGATGATGATATCATCAATGATGATATCTTGTGCCAGTCTCCTCCATGATATCTTGTGTCTTGTGCCAGTCTCCTCCATGTCACCCCTGCATACTTTCGAATTTCATCCACCCATCTCCCATGTGGTCTTCTTCTGGGTCTTTTCCTGTCCCTTGGAATCCAATCTAAAATTTCAGCTGTCCATCGATGATCTGTCCTTCTGGCAGTATGTCAGCCCATTGCCATTTCAGGGATTTAACTCTGATCATGATATCTTCCACTCTTGTCATTTTTCGGATCCACGAGTTCCTCTTCTTATCTCTCCTGGTTACACGAAGAATGCACCTCTCCATGCTTCTTTGAGTTGTCTGCAGCCTTTGTATGTCTCTTTTAGTTAAGGTCCACGTCTCTGCACCATACGTAAGCACTGGAAGGATGCATTGATCAAACACTTTTCTTTTAAGACATAATGGCATATTGCTCTTGAAAATTATGCTGTTTCTTCCAAAAGCTCTCCAGGCAAGTTTGGTACGCCGATTAATCTTCACCAATGTGACCCTCACTTGATATCTGCTGTCCAAGATAAACGTACGTGTCTGTTATCTCCAGCTTTTCTCCATCAATCGATAAATCTTCATTTCTTGTAAAAGCATTGAACATCACTTTTGTCTTCTGAAAGTTCATTTTTAATCCCACTTCTTTACTCTTGTCAGCAAGTTCCTGGATCATACTCTGTAGCTCTGATGGGCTAGTTGCAAAAATGACTACGTCATCAGCAAAACAAGGTGGGTTAGATAATCTCCATTAATCTTTATCCCCTTGTTTTCCCAGCTCAGTGACTGAAAAACACCCTCAATGTGGCATTGAAGAGCTTGGAGATATGGTGTCACCTTGTCTCACTCCCTTTCCAATTTTTATGTGTGTTGTATTTTCAAACAGTCTAATCTTTGCACTTGCATTTTCATAGATGTTATTAATAATATTAATGTATGCATCTTCAATACCGCAGGTTTTCAGAGCCATTGTAACTGCTGATGGTTTCACCGAATCAAAAGCTTTTTCATAATCGATAAAAGCCATGCACAATGGAAGTTCATATTCCCTCGCTCTTTAATTAGTTCTCTCAGCACATGGATATGATCTATTGTGCTGTAGCCACTCCTGAATCCAGCTTGTTCTCTCGGTTGAGCCATGTCCAGTGTTACCTTCAAGCGGTGTGAAAGAATTTTAGTGAAAATTTTATAAACTACTGATAGGAGGCTGATAGGTCTGTAGTTTCCGAGATCCTCAATGTCACCTTTCTTATGTAGCAGGATCATTGTAGCAGTGTTCCAATCCTCAGGAATCTTTCCTTCATTAAGGCATCGAGTGAAAATTTGGGCGAGTACTGTTTCGATTTCTCCACTTGCTTCTTGTATGATGTCTACAGTAATTCCATCTTCTCCTGGAGCTTTTCCCCGCTTCATGTTCTTGATTGCATGTGCAACTTCTGCTGGAAGGACTGGAGGAACTCTGGTACTGGTATCTTTCATGATGTCTGGAGTGCATGTATCATCCCTTTCATATAATTTGGAGTAGAAATCTTTCACTCTTGTCAAAATTTCGCCTCTATTTCTTGTTACAGAACCATCTTCTTTTCTCAGTGCCATAATCTGTTTTCTTCCCTTACGGAGATGTCCCTTTGCTATCTTTAGGCTTTGGTTGTTTTCAATTGCTTTCCTCACTAGTTCACAGTTGAATTTTCTTACGTCTTCAGTGATACTTTTTCGTACTGTCTTGCATAGCTCTATATATTCCACTTTGGAAGTCACATCTTCTTTAGTTGTCCTCATCTCTCTTCTTTTTGCATCAACATTTTCGTTTTTCCTGATAATTTATTTACATGCAACTTGTTCTTAGACCCAGCTAATTTTGTTGCTGTTTCCATAAGAGCTTTGGTTACTTTTCTGTTAACTTCAGAGATGTCCACTTCTTCCGATGTTAGGCTTTCTAAAGCAGAGAACCTGTTCTTCAGTTCCAACTTGAAGGTATTATGGTGTTTTTTAAGGTTGGCTATGTCAATAGATTTTGTTTGTCTTATGAGCTTGCCACGTTCCAGTTTAGTGTTGAGGTGCATCTTACATCTCACCAATCTATGGTCACTACCTGTGTTGAACTTGTTTAGCACACTGCAGTCTTCTATGACGAATTTTTTGTTACACATAATAAAATCAATTTCACTTGTCGTCCCATTTGGATGTCTCCATGTCCATTTCCTGTGTGGCTTTTTCTTGAAGAAGGAGTTCAAGATGAAAAACCCTTCTGCCTCTGCAAACTCAACGAGAGTATTTCCACGCTGGTTTCTGTTGCCGTGACCGAATTTACCTACTGAAGTTTCATTCTGTTGCCGTTGCCCTATTTTTGCATTGAAGTCTCCCATAATTATTTTCAAGTGCTGCTTACCTTTATTATTTAGATGACAAATTTCCTCATAAAATTCTTCAATTTCTTCTTCAGGATGACTTGTGGTGGGTGCATAAGTTTGAATAATCTGAGCCTGGTATCTTTTCGAGAGTTGGATAACCAGCCGTGCAGCTCTGTCAGAGGAACTTTCAACTTCTACAACTTTATCCTTCAGTTTCTTGTTTATTATCAATCCAACACCACTAGTTCTGCCAGTATCTGTCCCACGATAGTAGAAGAGATGTCCACTTTTCAGTTCGATGAGATCTTCTCCTTTTCTCCTTACCTCACTTAGCCCGACGATGTCCCACTTGATCCTTTGTAGTTCCTCTTCCAATTCAAGAAGCCTTGAATCAGAAGATAGGAGCGTCCATTGTACGTTGCCAAGGTCAGCATCAGATGGCAGCCTAGTCCGGTCCTCCGGGGATTCTTAGCACCCTCTGCCTTCATGTCGCACTGGCCGCTGCCTTGGCCAGGTACATTCCAGCTGCCGGAGACTGAGGGCCAAGATTTAAGTTGTGGAGTCATTTTGGAGGGGTTTGGCCATAACTCACCACGCTGGCCAAGCGGGTTGGTGAGTGTGGGATAGAATTTCCTCTAATCCCGATGGTATAGTTATACCGCTATTGGCGGTCGTCAGAGCCCCTTTAGTAGGAACAGGATGCACCACGAGAAGGCGGGGTTGACATTTGTCAAGGAGAGGCTGTGATGTTACGCATCACCTGACCTTACATCCCGATGATGATATATATATATATATATATATTAACTTTACTACTATATGTATTTTTGTGGTCTTGCTGTTCTTTCTTGAGGTAGACTTATGTCTGCTGGATACGCAGGTATCCACAATGTTCTTTCCTGGTCTGTTGAATAATGCTGAAGTTAGATTTACCGAAAGCCTGAAGATTGTTGGAGCATGAAAGTTCTGTGTGGCAGCTGTCAAAAGTGTTGAAGTATTTTGACATACAATGACTCAAAGAGATATTTTGTGGTGGTACACAAGAATTAATGCTATGCCGCTGCCACACACACAACTATCATGTCTACCTGATTTTATTTAGAGAAATTTTCTAATTTTTTTGTATTCACAAGGATGAAAGCATCGAGTTAATATTAAAACATTGAAAATATGCTAAAATTACTTAAAGAAAAAGCAAAAAAAAAAAAAAAAAAAAATTTGGAAGCTTTGGACTGATAACTTCTGTTTTTTTTTTCAACTTTAGAAATGATTGATGATGGTAAGTGGTTACCAGATCCATAATGTCATATTCATTTTTTTAACATTGGTTTCCGTATTAATGAAATACAAAGTGGAGAATCAGAATCACAGTTTTTGGGTGAAAGAAAAATTTCTAAACTTTCCCAATAGTGAGTGAAAAATGCCCGAGACACGGCGCTATTAATTTGATGTTAATCCATAGAGGTCCATTCAATGCCAATCCATAAAGGTCCATTTGATGTCAGTTCATGGAGGTCCATTTGATATCATTCCATAGAGGTCTATTTGATGTCAATCCACAGAGGTTTGGCAAAGTTGTCCTCCAAAGTTAAGGTGGTCAATGAAGTGTTGTAATTTCCTTAATGGACTTTTATGCTCCATTAAATGACTACTGATGCTGTGGTAAGTGTTTCTAGTGCAACATGTTTCACCAAGAGATGTTGAGATTGGGATGAGATAAACCCTGGGAAGATTGATGGAGGTTATTTTACCTTTATCATGCAACATTAATTTGATGATGGAAGGGTTGATTAACGGCTTAATGATATCCAAACAAGGGTTTGCATGGCTTCTGAAGTCCTGGAATTTGATTTCCCTTTTTTTCCAGGCTTGAAAAGTCCTTGATTTTTCATATTTTTGTGCAAGGTCCTGGAATTTTTTTCTTGCAATTAAAAAAAAAAAAAAAATGGGTTAAAATATTTGGATTGATTGCATCACTTTGTTCTAGTTCCCTGGAGCATGTGGTCATGATGACATCACTTCCTTCCATGGAGTGTGGAGGCATGATGTCATCTCTTTCATTACATGTGGCACTGCAGTGCAAGATGTTTGAGTGTCATATTTCCAGTGTCATTATTTTGTGGTATAGCAAATATTGATAGATGTGATATATATTATAACTTACATTACAATATCAATCAATATTATGTGGTACAACGATTAGGTGCAATTGGTATAGATCAATGAACTACACCATATAACTTCTGTTTATCACGTATCTGTCAGAATAATAGATTTGCATGCGGCACATCATAATACACATGCAAGTCTATTATTCTTACATATATGTGATAAACAGAAGTTATATGGTGTATTTCATCGACCTATACCAATTGCACCAAATGAGGTATAGCCAAGGGCGCCCATAAAGACCCCCTCCCATCCTTTAGCCATTGGTATAGCCAAATTTTTGATAAATTTAAAACACTAAAATAGACGAAACCTTTTTTAAAGCATTTTTAAAAATAATAAGATATTATGATTGATAAGGATTTTTCTTAGCCCCCCCCCTAAAAGTACTCATATGGACACCACTGTGTATAGCAGTTATTTACTGTTGGAGTCACAACAGCATGTGGAAACCTTTCTGCAAGTCCAAGATGACCATTCCTCCTAGAACACACTTTTCTCACTGAAGGAGCTTTCCCTGTTGCCAATGTGCATGGGAATAGATGACTATGAAAAAGGGAATCCTTAGTGTTATGGCAAAAATTTTTTTATTGTCATTGTACAACTTCCAGAATGCTTCATATAAGTTTTACACAGAGCAGTTTTTATATGGACAAATTTTGCCACTTCATTGAAGATCTAACACACACTGAAGAACACTCTGTAACAGTGGAACACATAGGATTTCAGAATCATTTTAAATGCATAGTGAATTTCTCCCCAATTTGAAAAATATAAAACAAAACACTATGATTCTAGCAAAAATTTAAGCTCCTGGAATTTATTTTCTGTAAATGTGTTTGAACCTGACAAACTTTTTGAAAACTTGTTTGAGCATGTAAGCATATGTGATGGATGGTAAGGGATTGTCTTGAGAACTAGATTTTCAGCATGATTTTGCTGGTCTTCTGATTGAATGAATTTTTGCATGAAAATAATTTGTAAATTAGAGGCTCTTGATATGCCTTTTTTCTGCAAATTCTTAAGTTGGAATAGAATCATGTAAAAATATGTATGATAATGTGTCTTTATGATATTATTATATGAATCATAGCCAGAGATTTATGTCGGCGTGGGCCCCCTAAGGACAGAAAATCATTATGAAGTCCATTGAAACACAAAATTCTAATGTATTTTCTACTGTTCTTATGATAACATGAATTAAAAGCATAAGATTTTAAAATTTTGTTGTTGAGTTTTTAATGATTTATTATTATACACTTTTCTTGGTGCATCTCTTTCGTTTTGCAAATTACAAAAAAAAAAAAAAAAAAAAAATCTATATATGCTGCCGACTTTTTGGTTCATTGATGTGATGTGTAAAGTCTAAAATAACATAAAATCACTAAAATTTTCTGTTATTTTTGAAATATTTAATGCATTATTATAAATATAAACTGTATTAGCAGCAGTAAAGCATTCTAATCATACAAATGCGTGCCAAATGGAATGTGTGAGTGGTCATAGCTATGGATAAGCATACTTTGGAAAATTAGTGCATGTTTATCATCTGCTTTCTTGGTTATGTTTATTATCTGCTTTCTTGGTTATGTTTATTATCTGCTTTCTTGGTTATGTTTATTATCTGCTTTCTTGGTTATGTTTATTATCTGCTTTCTTGGTTATGTTTATTATCTGCTTTCTTGGTTATGTTTATTATCTGCTTTCTTGCTTATTGTTTTTTTTTTCTGTTATGTGCTTATTTGTTTGCTACTTTTAAATTCACTATCAAAACAAATCTAGCTTATCATACTTTTGTAGTGGGCAGCACTGTTTTCATGAGAACTGATCTGTTCTTCATATTTCCAGTCTGAAAAAAGTATGATTTACAAGTTAAAGACGTATCTTAGTGAAGATTTTGTAAGCAACTGATAGGAGGCTCATTGGTCGGTAGTTTTTGAGATCCTGAAGTTTTTTTCTTTTTTTTTCTTTTTTTTACGTAGCACGTTAACTATAGAATTGTTCCAGCATGAGGAATTTCCTCTTCATTGAGGCATCAAGTGAAAACTTGGATGAGTATAGTTTCTGTTCCTCTACTGGTTTTTTGAACAATATATACAAGCGTGCACACACACACACACACACACACATAGATTTATTGTGTATTATTGTGTAGTGGCATGCCTGTTGTGCACTTGGTAATGGTGGGCCCCTAGGCCATTGCCCTATTAGACTCCCTCCCACCCCCTTAATCCAGTCCTGATCATAGCACCAGATGTTTTCTGCCTTTTGCTTTATAAATACAGAATGAACAAGATGAAAAATGAGTATCTATCCTTAATTTTAGATTATGGTATGACACAAAAAACCCTGCAGTTCTTTGAGTGCCTGAAATGTGTTCCTGCAATTTTTCTTCCTTTCCCAAAAATTCTTCATATTGAAGTCGCTGTTTCCTGGCCACATCGGGAATGACCTAGTTTGGACAAAACATGGTTATATGAAGTTTTTAAGTTGAAAATTAATTTAATGCATACAGCTTAAATGTTCTCTTTCATTGTTTATTCAATGTCCTAGATGGAAGCATATGTAAATAGAAACTACACTGCTGGCCACCCAAAATGCAACACCAAGAAGGAAGCATCTGATTGGCCTGAAATTTGCAGCATGCGTCGCCCGCGTGAGGACATGCAAACGATTAGCATTGTAGGGCATATACAAATCATGTGCGCCCGGCACCCCACAGAGAAGCACTATAAGAAGGGTGCACAGAAGGCGGGGTGTAAGTAGTGGAAGTGTGTTGTGCTGCCGGACTTGTGCGTGGGAAGCTCCTGATGCCTCATCGCAGAATACGGCAGTCATTCCAGCACGTTTCGGAGTTTGACAGAGGACGAATAGTGGCTTATCTTACCAAGACATCGGCATCCGTGTGGGACGACATCCAGCCACAGTGAGGCGAGTAGGGATTCGGTGGGTGCAGGAGGGACGGACGGACCGGCGTGAGCAATTGCCGCAGCCGCGGCACACCACCGAACGAGAGGACCGGCATGTTGTGCGGCGGGCATTGACAGCTTGCACTGGCACATCATGAACATTAGCGCAGAAATTAGGGTGTGTTGCGCAACAACCTGTGTCAGCACGTACCGTTCGACGTCGTCTGCAGGAGCGGGGACTTGTCGCATGGCGGCCACTGTTCCGATTATGATTTACATCACTGGCGAGTGCGGCGGCAGTGGGCCGTTGAACGCTGCACCTGGACTACAGAATGGCACGACATTGTCTTCTCTGACAAATCCCGCTTCTGCCTGCAACACCAAGATGGTGGGATCCCCGTGTGGTGGCACCGCCGCAAGAGACTGTATGACGCATGCATTAGGCATTGCCATACCGGTCCATCACCTGGCGTTATGGTTTGGGACACAATTGGATATAACACCCGCACCCCTCTGGTACGCATCATCGGTACACTCAACAGCCACCGCTACATCTCCGACGTTTTGGAGCCTGTAGTCTTTCCTTACTTGCAGGACCTGCCAGCGGCCACGTTTCAACAGGACAATGCGCGCCCGCATGTGGCACGCAATCGTGCAACAATTCTTCATGGCCCACCAGGTGTCACTGCTGCCATGGCCCGCCTGTTCTCCTGATATGTCTCCCATCGAACACGTCTGGTCGCTGATCGGCAACCGAGTGTCCCGGCAAGCACCACCCGTGACTACGCCTGATGAACTGTGGCAATGTGTGGAAGCAGCCTGGACTGACATACCCCAAGCCCACATCCAAAGCCTCTTTCATTTGATGCCGTGGCGTGTAGCGGCTGTTATTGTCAGCCATGGGGGCCACACGAACTATTGATGTCTGCGTGTTCCGCAAGTCGCACGGGCCTGTAAGCTGAATTGTTTCATCTTTGTATCTGTTGTTATGTGTGCTGTAAATCTGGCTTTGCTATCTCGTGTCCTTCTTGATGTTGCATTTTGGGTGGCTAGCAGTGTATGCGAGAACGACACAAGAGAGAGAAAGATCACTTAACTCAGCATGTAGGTATGTGGACATGCTTTAGCATCATGTGATTGTGTTGTACGATAGATAATGAATGGCACAGTCATAAAAGACTGTGTGTATGTGTGTGTGTGTGTGTGTTTTCCCTGTTACAGGTGATCCTCACATATATTTAAAGAAAGGTGCATTCACTTTAGATCATCTAGTTAAATATTTACACGAGAACTTATATGTATAAAATTCAAACGGCAATCTGTAGATTCTTACAGGTGCAAATCGATTCCAGTTATCAGTTACCAGTTGCACAGGATGTTAAAACAGTATTATTTTCACAAAACTGATAAAGCTGGACAATCAATAACCAGGAAGCTGTAATATGACCAGGTAAGCTATTGAAAGCCAATCATTCACAATCATACATTAAAAGACAACATTAGAATACCACCACTTCCCATTACAAAGATAATTTAAATGAGAAAAGCATTTTCATGGTTTGCAAAGAGAGAAAATGGGAACAAGAATTTACAGGCAGTGCTGGGAAAACTACTTTTGAAAAGTAGTTAGCTACAACTACAGTTACAATTTCAAAAAAGTAGTTTGCTACAAATAAAACTACTACTCCTGAAAAGTAGTTCTGCTACAACTACATCTTATAAAAGTAGTTTCACTACAACTACTTTTTAAAAGTAGTTTAAAAAAAATTTGTGAATAAAAACACACATGGATGTATTTATGAATCGGAGGAGTTTTCAGATGCTTTTTGTAGTAAATAAGTAGAGTTATCGCAGTGTGATTAAATGTATTTGAATAACATACATAAATTTTATTAAAATATATGAAATTAAAAATTTGCATTTTCATTTAAATAAAGACAAACATAATGCATCTTCAGTGTGTTCTGATGCTTACCTGTTCCAATCCTAATTAATATAATAAAAATTCCAATGTTCATATTCAGCAGTCTTAATAACTTCAGTTCAGTTTATCATTGTCAAGGTATGCCAGTTAAGATTTATATGATATGTACTTACATTCATACAATGACGTGACACATGCACAGGAAGATGAGCAAAAAGCCGCCCCGGTGGCGCAGTGGTCTTAGGCGTTGGCCTCTGATCATTCGTCCGAAGGGGTCCGGGTTCGAATCCCGGTGAGGCATGGATGTTGTGTTTGTCTTACGGCACTGGCTCTCTCCCTTCCCTGGAACCAGTGACCCAAAATTAGGGACGGGCGACTGCTTATAGCCCATTTGAGTTGCTCACGGTGGTCGTTAAACCTCCAATCAAAAAAAAAAAAAAAAAAAAAAAGATGAGCAAAACAAGAAGATATACTACAATATACAGGTCCATTTTGCCAGAAGGGTGCACAGTAATACCAGAAGCCTGTACAGTAATACAATTTCCTTTTGTTGTTTTGCTTTTCAATTTACAACAATTATAGGAAACTGCCCAAAGAAATTCTGTTTTAGCATTCATTTTAGCTAAAGCATCCTTAATTATGTAATGTGGGAGTAAACTCAGGAGATGGTAAGCTAAAGAGATTGTGCCAACTTTTAAAACTGAGATGCAAGGGGAACACTTACTCATTCTCTGAAAGAATGGCCTTACAACAGGGTCTAACATTCACGCTGATAGCTTACTGCGGGTTCCCTGTTTTATGACTGTTCCTACCCCTCGGAGATGTCTCTTAGCCTCATTAGGTCATCCCCTTTTATGTTCCACTTATGATCGTGACCTATGACCTGGCATTGTAAAGGTCATGTGTCCTGTTGGACAACATTAGTTCTTCCGAAGGTCAAGCTGAATTCGTCAAATGATTCCTTCTGTCAGTAAAATTTGTTCCTCGTAAAAGTAGTGAAAAATGTAGCGCGAATTTTTTTTTACAACTACTTTATTTTTGTAGCGCGTTACGGACAAAACTACTTTTTTTATTTTTGTAGTTACGCTACACTACAAACTACAATAAAAGTAGCGCACTACTGTAACATCGCTAATAGTAGAGCGCTACTTCCCAGCACTGTTTACAGCCTAGTGGAAAAGTGGGTTGATAAATGATTTGAAATATGGACTGGATTAAAGATGGATGAAATTATTCAAAACCTTTGAATTCCACATTGTATTTTGTGGCTATAATACAATATCTTTTTCATGTACTACAACCATAATACTTATTGGTTGTGGTACATGAAAAAGACAATATATACACTATCTATCAACAAGTAATTGGACACCCCTGCTATCGACGATATCTGTGGTCCTGATACACATCACGGCCGCCGCCGTTAAATATGGTGTGGGAAACAACAACGCAACCAGTCGCATGCAAGATGCCACGCAGTTCAGAGCTCTCTGATATCGAGAAAGGTGTAATCGCCGGGTATCACAGAAATGTCCGATCCATACGTGACATATCCAGCGAGTTGAAGTACCCAAAATCGACAGTGGCCTATGTGATTGGCAAGTGGAAGATTTGAGGTGACTGTCAGAATGTGCCCCGACCCGGCAGACCCACAAAACTGGGAGTTAGAGACCGACGGGTGCTGGCCAGAGAAATTCGGAAGAACCGCACCAAATCGATGGGCCACATCTGCGAGGAGTTTCAACAGGCATCTGGGAGTGTTCTTTGATGAATACCATCCGTAAGGAAGCCCATCTGCTCGGTTACCATGGACGTGCTGCCACCCACAAGCCTTTGATCACCAAGTCCAATAGCGCTGCTCGGCTAATGTGGTGCAAAGAACGTCGACAGTGGACCGTTGAACAGTGGAAACAGGTTCTCTGGAGCGACGAATCAAGGTTCTCCCTCTACCGTTCGGATGGCAGGGTCTGGGTTTGGTGTCTGCCTCGAGAATGCCTCCTGCCGGAATGTATTGTGCCAACTGTGAAGTTCGGCGGCGGTGGAATTATGCTATGGGGGTGTTTCTCCTGGTATGGCACGGGACCCTTGATCGCAATCCCTGGCAGACTCAACGCAAAGACCTACTGCACCATTTTGGATGACCATGCGCTTCCTACGTTGTGGCAGTTTTATGGGGTGGACCCATGTTACTTTCAGGATGACAATGCCACCTGTCATGTTGCGAGGTCCACCATGGATTGGTATGGTGACAATGGGGTTAATCGAATGGACTGGCCTGCGCAGAGCCCGGACCTTAACCCTATGAAGCACCTCTAGGACGAGTTGGAGCGTCGACTTAAGGAGTGCCCTCACCGTCCGAAATCGGTGAAGGAACTGACCTGTCTTCTCCAAGCCAAGTGGAAGAAAATACCGCTAGCTGTCGTACAACGCCTGGTTGAGAGTATGCCCCGGAAAGTCGCAGCTGTAATCGCTGCTCGTGGAGGCTCCAACTATTGAAGGTGAATAAACTTTGTTTTCCTTTGCTATCACAAGTGTCCAATTACTTGTTGGTAGATAGTGTATATATATATATACCAGTACGTTCGAAAAGTTCCGGAAATATTAAAAAGAATGAGTACAGATAATACCTGTTTATGCGGTGTTTCCTTCAAAGTAGTTACCTTGTGCAAGTATGCATTTTTGCCAGTGCTCATACAAAGATTTAAATGCAGATTGCAAGCCTTCTTTTGCCACATCCTCCAGTGCCTCCATCGCAGCTGGTTGCACTTCTTTGTAACTTGAGAAGCGTCACCCCTTAAGCAAATTCTTCATCTGGGAGAAAAGAAAAAAGTCACACAGGGCGTGATTAGGGAAATAAGCTGGTTGTGGAAGAATGGTAATGTGATGTTTGGACAGGTAATCGGACACCAGGAGGGATCTGTGAGCTGGCCCATTATCGTGATGGAGCACCCACGAATTGGTCTTCCAAAGATCGGGTCGCTTGCGTCTCACTGATTCTCGGGAATGTTTCAGGGCATTTTTGTACTTTTCTTTAGTGACTGTATGACCATGTTGAAGGAATTCCTTGTGTACGACCCCCCTTGCAATCGAATAAAAATTGTTAACAAGACCTTTGCTTTGTAGTGGTCAGCCTTGAACTTTTTTGCTCGTGGTGACGATTGTGATTTCTACACTTTTGACTGTCAGTTGGATTGGGGGTCGTACAGAAAGCACCAAGTTTCATCGCCAGTGATCAATCGATTCAAGAGATCGGAATCTAAATTCACTGCATCAATGTTATCCCTGCAAACTTGCATGCGCTCATCCATTTTTTCTTGTGTCAGGTTTTTGGGAACAATTTGTTGGCACACATGATGCATGCCCAGTTTCTCTGTTAAAATGGCATGGCAACTTCCAATTGAGATGACGGCAACTTCTGCAATCGCTGCAACAGTTTTTTGATGGTCATTTTACACAATTTCTTTGACAATGGTGATTTGTTCATCCATTGTGGATGTTGAAGGTCGTCCTGACGTCTCCTTATACTCGATACTCTGTAGCCCATTTTCAAATCGTCGATGCCACTCATAAACTCTAGTTCAACTCATTGCACTCTCACTGTATGCTGATTATCATTTGAAAAGTCACAGCGAAAGATTTTCCAAACAGAACACAAAATTTTACACTTGAATGCTGTTCAAAATTTGACATAGTTGTCCTCACGACAGAGAGCCTGGAATGCCTGTAATCACAAACTACGCACATACGCTGTACGTTTTGGAACTGGATCAAACTGGTTCTGGCTTGTCAGTCACATGATGCTCTTTGCTTGCTCAGCGGGGAATGAAGTAATTCACCGACATTTGGCAAATATTCAAAAAGTTGCGGAACTTTTTGAACGTAGTATATAAACTGTAGCAAAAGCATATAAAGTGAATAAATAAAAAACCTTGAACAAATTTGAAATTCCAAAGCGCCAGAGGCTGCATAGAAGAAAGATCAAATAACATAAAAATGCAAAACATAAAAGCAAATTTTGAACTTAGAAAAAACAAAAAAAGGAAAACGAGAAAAAGAACAACAATCACCATAACCCACCCACCCACCCAAAACAGACTAGCTTCAAGCGATGAAAATATAATGAACAGAAGAAAGCAGGGAAGCATATTAATGACCGACTCCTTGTCGGCTTCATCAAGGGCAAGCAACAAGAAAATCACTCATTAACCTACTGAGACCAGAGAATTGTGGGTTTCTGCTATTTTAGTTTGCTATAGGGACCAATTAAATTTAGGGGAAAAAATGTCAATTAAAAGGGATTTCTAATAAAAACGCAAACCCAGCAAACTAAAACACATTTGCTCAATCTCACAACAAATAAAATGAAAAAATTAAGAAAGAGAGTCAAACTCCCCAATAGCACAAATCCAGGTAATAAAAAACCCAACCAATAAATGGTACAAAAGGGATACTTTAAACTTGTCACACATAAAGTGAAACCTAAAACCTGCCAGCCATAAAATAAACAGTAAACACCAAAAATAAAAATAAATAAATAATCATAAACAAAAAAATATTATTAAAACCAGAAAAGGCAACCAACCAAATTGAAGAGGAAGCAACAACAAATTTAGGAAAAAGGAGTTACAAAATGCCCAAGGAGCAATTGACAGTTGTAATTCCTGAGAGTGAACAAGATAACTAAGTTGCAGGTCACATAGTTGCAAAGAAGAATCCCCAATACCCACAGCAAAAAGCTGAAGAAAAATTATTCAGCAAAATAAAATAAAAATTTTTTTCAATATACCAAAGGGCAGGGAATCAAGCACCAGTGAAGCAAATTTTTAATCCCAAATACACAAGAAAATATTAAAATTAAGCTTAGTGCAAATTCACAAATTCCTACAAGAAAAATAAAAATATAAAATGACTTACTTACAGTTAAAAGAAGGGATTACATGTGAGTCATTGCTTAGCTTTTACAAGTTCTATATTTTCAAAATTCTGCAGTAATCATTTGGCCCACAGGAAGGTTTAGAACCACTAAATAGAACTCAAACAATTCAAAGATATATGAAATGCTACAAAAAGTTTCTAAAAAAACAAAACGTGCCCATAGCTCAAAGCCTGCTTTCAAGGAGTGAAAACAGCCCCAAAAAATAAATTAATCCTGTAAGAAAAGATGTTAGATATTTTCCATCTCTTGCACAAATATGATCGTGAGAAGCATCAGATACGCAGGCTGTGGTAATAGTCTGCCGATTTTTGAGAATTGTGAAGAGAGTTCTTTTTGGTATGTCAAATGTTTTATTAATCTCTCTTTTCTTAAGACAATTTTCGTCAAGTTCCTTTAAAACCACAACTGTCTTGTCAATTGACAAAGCACTACATTCTCACAGGCCAGGCATTTGCAAACCATAAAACACAGCTTGTATGCAAGCCATGATCAGAAGGTAAAAATTTAGCACTGCACAGAAGAGACAAGCAGAAGATTCTGAAAGTAAGAATATTCAGTCACCTTGGCATGGGGGCAGACAAACAGATTATTAAGTTGCTTTTAATATGGCCTCATCCAGTGGGTCAGTCACTTTTAGGAAGCAAGGATAATATAATCATTGTGATCAATTAATCCCATGGGTAATGCACTTTTGAGTAAATTTTGTGACTGTTTCCTAGCAGTAGCAGATCCAGCACTGGGTGAGTGGGATGATTGATTCCCTAAAGCAGATTTTTCATTTTTAAATGGCTAGTATATAAATAATTAATGCATTTATTTTTGTAAAATTATAGGATTTCATAACAGCTAAAATTTGCTTAAATTTGGAGATAAAATGTTCTGTCCTAGCTTCAGCAGAAAAACAAACAAACACAAAAAACATAGGTTCAGAAACAGAGAATGATGAGAGCAGAAGTGAAAAGAGATTTTGACTGATCAAGAAAAGCAATTAGTAAGTTTTATTGTTTTTTTTTTTTTTTTTTTAAAGCTTTGTCCACGTCATTAGTAACTGGGTGCAGAGAAAAATCACTGTGCGGGATAGACTTTGAAGTGTGTCTGAGATAGTGTGAGTGACACAGCGAAGTACATACCTTGATTGGGCCATAAACAAAAACTAATAAATTTCCAAGCTGGAAATATCTCTTAAATTAACTCATATGAATAGAAAGAATATTTGAAAGGCTTTTTAATGAAAAGGATTTGCAGTAAAGCATGTAACACAATAAGAATAAAGAGAAGCACTAAAATCATGCATTGGTTATGTTATGTAAAAGTAATTTGTGGAATGTTTTGGTAGTTGACTTCTACCTTCCTGTCCTATGGAATGTAACATCAGCTATTTCATTCCATGGCTGAGGAAGATAGAAGTCAACTACCGAAATGTTCCACCAGTTACATTTTCATAACACCAATGCATGATATGAGGATTTTAGTACTTCTCTTTATTGAAAGACTTTATTTTGAAGGATTTTATCCAGAAGTGAAATTCAAAAAGCGTCAAGTTGGTTTTCTCAAAAAGTGGACAATTGAATGCCATGAAAACAATGCTGATTTTTCAGTTTTTATTCGCAGTTTGTGATTTAAAAATTTGGAATAGTTTTTATGATGGAAAATTTTAAAAAGCCTTATAATGCCAGAAGGAGCAGCGCTGCAAGTTTATAATGAGTTTGTGTGTGTCCTCCACAAAGTCTCTCTTCTTTTTGTTGACTGGAGCAACTGCCACCACTAAGATGAGCTCCTAGATGTCCTATTGTTTCATAGTCTGTGGGAACATGAGAGCAGGAGGCAACAGCATTTCCATTGTTGAACAATGCATGAAGAGGTAATTTACCCATCCACCCTCTTTGAAGATCAAGTGGGAGTGACCCAATCTTCTAAAAATAGCCTTGATCTATACCACAGACCAAATTTCACCTAGTTTTTCATTACAGGAACCTCTTAGTCACTGTAAAGAGAGACCTAGACGTATGATGGTTGTTATATGGAGGGGAAGTCAGCATTGTGCCCTATGGAGATGAGTGTGGGAACTCAACAACAGGTTGTTATATTGAAGGTCCCCAAAAAGAGGGTTGTTCCATTGAAAGTGTACTGTATTAGTTTTAAGGTTCACTGGTTATAAGATAGCTGCTTGTAAGACTTGAAACTGGAAATAAATATTGAGCTTTTACTTGTCAAAAAACTTGGGTCACTTTGTTCCCCCCTTTTTTTTTTCTTTAGTGAGACTAGCTGCCAATCATACCTAACTTAATGGAAAGCTAAGAGGGTCTCTGCAAAGTGGCTGAGAGACTGAGTGGGTGAAAATTATGGAATCTAATGTTCACATCAAATTGTTCTTTCTTGGTTAACCTCTTTAAATAGTATGTCTCATGATTTTCTGAGAATGGTAAGACAAATTTAACATATGTCAGCCTAAGAACATAAGGGTCATTCCTTATGTTCTTCTAGTACAGTGGAACATTAGGTCGTCTTTTACTGTTACAGTGAAGCAGTGGTGGCTTGTGTAAGGTGACCAGATTTTTGAGATTGAAACTGAGGACAAAATGGCATGTTGCCCTCAATTTCAATGCAAAATTGAGAACAATTTTGTTTCAAAATGGGGACACAATTGAGGACAACATCTAACACATTACTGTACAGCCAAAGATTAGCAAAGAATGTTATTACTTATTAACTATACCATAATTGTCCTGTTTCATGGGGAAACATACGATGAATCTGAAGGATGATTTTCATGTGAAATAAGTATAAAATAGCAACAAAATATTATGATGCAGAATATTACTTCCGATAAATTTTAATTGTTATTCATAGGGAGCAGCACATGCAAACAGAGTTATATTTTGATTTTGTACTGAAATTTCATTGTGATTCCGTACAAGAGAAAATATCCGAAGCCAGAAAATTACTACACACTGAGCGGATAAAAATCATGGAATACCTGTATGTTATCTCTATGGAAAGGAGTATTCCTTGTCCAATAACTTTACTTGAAGAAACAGTTTAATGAAAAAAATGTAGTGAACAAAAGCTGTAGAACCCTCAATGGAATCTACCAAATTTGGCACCAATTACTTATTTAATTGCAAGAAAGTGGATGCTGAAAAGGATGAGATTGATCCCCCATCCTATAAATACACTGGTGGAAAGTGAAAAAGGAACACCAAGAAGGAGACGTCTGATACCAACAAAATTTATACAACATAATAACGGAATACAGAGGATAACGTGATCAAAACATTATGGCAAAATACAGCTGTATTTGCTGGTAAACTGAGAAATAACATTTCCATGTAACATGGTTAGTACAAGGTTGAACCGCCATGAGCTGCGTCACACTGTGCAATTCTGGCATGGAGTCTGTCGTACAGATGTTGGATGTAAGTTTGGGGTATTGAGTTCCAAGCATCCTCAACCTGGATGCGTAAATTGGGGGTGGTCGTGACTGGCAGTGGAGACCGGATAAGTCATTGTGCCATAAAATCCCACACGTGCTCAATGGGGGACAAATCCGGTGAACATGCAGGCCATGGAAGTTGTCTCGCACCCTGAAGTGCATGTTGCGTTGCACGTGTTGTGTGTGGGTGTGCGTTATCTTGCTGGAAAACACCACAATGGACCGACCTTACAAATGGCACAACAATGGGCTGAATGATATTGATGTAGGAGGTGCTGTTTAACGTAACCGGTACAAACACTAGTTGTGTACAGGAGTGATAGCTGATCGCTCCCCACACCAGGAAACGAGGTGTAGGCCCTGTGTGTCGCTGGTGGATGCAAGAAAGGTGGAGACGCTCCCCTGTGCGTCTGCGAACACGCATACGGCCATCGGAGGCACCCAAGCAGAATCTGCTTTCATCGCTGAACATGACAGATCGCCATTGCATTCTCCAGTGCAGACGTTGACAACACCTCTGCAGCCATTCCTGACGGTGGGCTGGAGTCAGAGGTACACATGCCAGAGGCACATGTGCACGTAGTCCTGCATCCAGTAGATGGTTGTGGATTGTTCGCACAGTCACCTCAGGTACAACGGCAGCTCGGATTTGCATCACAGTGGATGTTCTGCTTGACAACGCCGCTCTTCTTATGCGTCCATCGGTCCGCTCATCAGTCCATCTGTGACTCCCGGTTCCACGTCTTCTCGTGTGGGAATGTTCCTCAGACCATCTACGCCACCATCGTACCACCACCGATACTTCCCGTCCAATTCGCTCCGCGATACGACCACCCGGCCTCACAAAGTCCGACTAGATGACCTCGCTCAAAGTCCGATAACTTCTGAAATCGTACACATCTTCCATGTCCAGGCATTGCAGCTTCTTCAGGGTCTTCGCACGTGTCCGTACGCTGACGACTGATTACATTCACTTCGCCGAACTCCTTAAATACCACTGACGATAATTTGCATATTATGCCGTGCTGTGGCGTAAGCGCTCACCGGTTGGTCCCGAAATTAACATCACACCTACGTAAACTTGAACCCATTAACATATGTAAATTTCATGATCGTCCGCCAATTCCTTCTTGGTGTTCTTTTTTCACTTTCCGGCAGTGTATTTAAGTTAAATCCAATTAAAACAGAAACAAAATAACACCACGATTATGGAGATCACTTTGTTCAATGATTCGGCATGTTTCCCATTAATGTTGTGCGATTTCTAACTTATTCAAGGGAAAAAAAAGTCATCTGCTTCAGAAAATTGTCATATATATTTATGAGTTGATTTTTTTACAATTAAGTAAGTGATGCTAAATTTGGTTACATTTGTAGATTCAGTTGAGTTCTACGACTTTTGTTTAGCAATTTTTTTCTATTTCAATTTCTTTTGGGAAATTTCAAAAATTGGGGACAAAAAATAAATTGTGGACATTTGACGTTCTCAATCAGTTTTTACGAAATTGAGGACTGTCCCCAGAAAATGAGGACATCTGGTCACCTTAGGCATGTGACCAGAGAAACAGGTGAAGTGTTGCAAATTGAGAATCCATGAAAGAAATGCATCTGTTTCTTATAAAGAAGGTCAATTCTCTCTTTGATGGAAGCATAACAGTCAATGATGTCATTGCAAGACGGCTGTTTAACATGGAACCAGAACACACAGAGTAATAAAGAAATAGCACTGAAACTGAAGTTCACACTCACAGCTACTGTATAAACACAGTGGACGAAACCAGGAGAACCATGTAAACTCAAAATCACATTGTGGGGAAGTGGCGGCTACTATCACTTCATCTTGATCATTGATACCATTGATTGCCATAACAACCCCTTTATTCAGTGAAGTCCGTGTTTCTACATCTGCACTTTTCACAGTTCTGTAGTGAAGTGATTTGGAGCTGTGGCTGTTATCTCTTCACATGGCCTACATGCAGTTATAAGGTTGTCTGTTTGTCAGTTCGTAATGGCATTTGAAATGGCATGCTCCCACTTCTAGCTTGCTTTTAGAAACTGGAGAGCTTTTGTTTCAAAGCCACTGAATTTTCCTGAAATCATTCTTGTAAAAGAAAAAGTGACTAATTTTAAGAATCTGCTAAGTCATCAAAGAATTATTTTTAATAAAGTTTAGGTGAAGTGGCACTTCTCATACTTCATCCAGTGGGCTGCCACTGCAGTAGAGTAAAGTCAATTCACTTATAGCAGAGTAAAAGTTTTTTCTATGGTCAGTCTAGAACGTATTGCATAGCTAGCAAGCTTTTTTGTGGTGCTAAAGAAAACTTTAAATTTATCAGAGAAGCAACTGATTCTAAGGTACACAGTTGAACAATTAAGTGCACATATTTGAGGGTTTAAAGAAAATTTGTTGCAGACTTTTAAGGCTTAGCAACTTATAAAAGCCAAAATGAACAGTCACACATTTTAGTCTTATAAGTGGTAGTAAATGAGCGTTAGGCAATGCATGTAACTAAAAACAAATAGGTTTTTATGGTAGTTGGAAGCACGCTTAACGCTACGTGTAATATTTTTCAAGGTAAATATATTTCAGCCATTGCTATGGCCTTCATCAGTGTGACTATGATTTGTTGCATTACCAGATTGTGACCTACTTTTGAAGACAGTACCTTTCCAATCTGGCAACATAACAAATTGTAGTCACACTGATGAAGACCATAGCAATGGCTGAAATATATTTACCTTGAAAAATATTACACGTAGCGTTAAGCGTGCTTCCAACTACCTTAAAACCTATAAATGGAGGCCACTGTGTAACTGGTAGTTACTGATTATAAGTGAAATCATGGTGGCTCTGATGAAAGTACCAATCAATCAGAATGTAACTAAATTACAGGAATCACTAGATATTCATAGCCAACAACTTTTCTAGTTTTGGGGAAGTTCTCCAGTCTTCAGGACTAAATCAGAAGAGTAGGAAAGTTGGCCAGGTTTGACCAATTCTTGAAGACAGGTTGTTATTAAGAAAGGATAACTTTAAAAGTTATTGTTGTTTATGATTTCCTAGTAATTGCCATAATTTAATTACATTATGGTTAATGGCTATTTTTTGTTAAGGCATTTCAGAGTTATATCTGATATATCAGACATCCACTGTTAAGATTACCAAACATGAATTGTGTAGAACTGTATGATTTTAGGCATTCCTTTTTCTATTTGATAGGAATATCTGTTTGAATGGAAATGGGTGAACCTAAAGTAAACAGTATCCATTGGTTTCGCAAAGGCCTTAGGATTCATGATAATCCTGCCCTTCTTGCTGCTGTTGAAAATTGCAAGCATTTTTGGCCAATATTTATTCTGGATCCATGGTTTCCCAAGAATATGAAAATAGGTATTAACAGATGGCGTTTCTTATTGCAGTCTTTAGCGGATTTAGATGAAAATCTTCAAAAGATAAATTCTAGGTATGGTTAATGTAATTTTAGTTCTGTGGTGTAATATTTTCCAAGACATTTTTTGTTGTTGTTTTATTTTACTGTATGTAAAATTTTCAGACTGTGAAGATGTATTAACCCTTTGAGCGACCAATGTACCTGAACCACATGATGCCCAAAATTTTCTCCACTCCCCAAAAAACAAATGTTCACATAGTGGCCAGATTTTATGAATGCTATGGCAAAACAATTCATTTCCCCCTTCTCACACATATTGACTCGGGAATTCTGATCACTAAGTTTTTGACCGTAAGCCAGTTACTTGTGGTAAGAACTCATTTATTTTCTTTTATTCTCTGCTCAAGTTTGATGGAAATGTACTAGTCCCGCTGACTTGGATGCCATGACATTAGATAGAAAGAAGTGAAACAAACATCTCTTTCTCCTTAGATTCGTCACCATGCTCTTTTACCAGGTAAAAAGAGAAAAAGATTAACGTCAATGTGAAAGTATTAGAAACACATAGCACTTTTAGCAGGTAATAAGTCAGAAAAGATTAGCCTCAATCATCTCCCTAAATGACCATTTTGAATTATAAAAATACCAATGTTTTCTGATGCGCAGTTCCAGCCATGATCAGCCCACTTCTTAGACAACGAATATATTTGTTTCAGATGATTTCAACACATTTTACTAACCCCGAATTAATTCTTTCTAGCCAATTAAAGGGTTAAGTATGTACATAACTTTCTTCTTTGTTTGAATAGTTGGTACAAGTTATGGAATCATATATGAATGAAGTATAACTGTCTTTGAGTTGTGAAAGTTTATAGCTACAAACTCAACAAACTATGTTCTTATTTCATGCCTGGGAAAAAGTATGTTCACTCCTTGTACCAGCTTCTAGTGCTGTAGTTACTCAGGAAACTTCCAATTTGATTTGAATCTTGACCATGTGCTTAATTTTGTTCATTGCTACAGTCACAATGATTACTGTCTGGCCTACCTTTAAAAAGTGGAACTAATCTTTTTCATGCTGTTCCAGGTGAAACATTCTTCTTTTATGCTTTTCCAAGTGAAGAAGCAGCATTATGATAGTAATTAATGACATCATGGCACCTCCAGTTATTAATCTGCAGTGAAAATTTTTTAATTACAGGTTTTGTTGGTAATTTTTCATAGATTTGGTGGTCAAATTTTCGAACTAGAACCTAGTTCATCACCAGGACTATGTCACTGGAGTAATTGTTGTCATTCGGTCAGGAGTGTTTAACTGCAAATATCACTAAGTGTTGTACTTCTTTTTTCCACTATTTCTACCCATTCTTCAAGTTTCGTCTTTACTTCATGCAGTGCTCGAAAAGGAAATTTTGAACTGCTGGTATGCTCATATTTAGCTAAAAATCCTCTGGAAAAAATAACTTCACCAAAAATTATCCAAAACTGAAAAAGTAAAAAAAAAAAAAAAAAAGAAACCAGAGGAAAAACTCCTTTGTTTGAAAGTGTAATTGACAACTTCGTGGAATATTATTGCACCATAAGTCAGAAACAATGGCGGTCCATTAGAGTTGGATGGTTTGTGTACCCCAGCGAGAACTACTTATGCTACCCCGAGAACTGGCGCTAGATTTGTTCATAACGGGGAGTCTCTACCCTGGTACCAATCGATTTACGAGACTTCCAAATCTCGGCTAATCATTAGTGATTCAGCTGGACTTGAACCTGGAACTTTAAGCTTCCAAGCAGAGAAGGTGGCCCCCTTCCATGAAGTAGAGAGTCGGGTAATTAGAATCTTCGCAATCAGAATAAAAATTCAGTCTTGAATTAATAACACTCTCACTGACCTCTAAATGTGAACACATTTTCCTATCCTTTAAGTTTCCCACACAGCTATTTCTCAAGGGCATGAGATATATAAAGTTTCTATGTTTAAGAATGCATGCATTTTGTAATGCCTGGGACAAAAACAAATAATATTAATAAAAAAATCATTTCTTCTGTTCCTACTACTAAAATTAGTGCTAATATGTAAATCCTGGGTAAAAAAGTGCAGGCATGAAATACTAGGGGGAAAAAATGCCAGTATGCCATAGCGGCATGTCATCATCATCATCATTGTCAACCATTATCAATCCACTGCTGGACGAAGGTCTCCCCAAGTTTCCTCCACAACGGTCTGTCTTGTGCCAGTCTCCTCCATGTCACTCCCGCATATTTACGAATTTCATCCACCCATCTCCCATGTGGTCTTTTTCTGGGTCTTTTCCTGTCCCTTGGAATCCAATCTAAAATTTCGGCTGTCCATCTATGGTCTGTCCTTCTGGCAGTATGTCCAGCCCATTGCCATTTCAAGGATTTAACTCTGATCATGATGTCTTCCACTCTCGTCATTTTTCGGATCCACGAGTTCCTCTTCTTATCTCTCCTGGTTATACCAAGCATGCACCTCTCCATGCTTCTTTGAGTTGTCTGCAGCCTTTGTATGTCTCTTTTAGTTAAGATCCACGTCTCTGCACCATACGTAAGCACTGGAAGGATGCATTGATCAAACACTTTTCTTTTAAGACATAATGGCATATTGCTCTTGAAAATTATGCTGTTTCTTCCAAAAGCTCTCCAGGCAAGTTTTGTACGCCGATTAATTTCTTCATCAATGTGACCCCTACTTGATATCTGCTGTCCAAGATAAACATACGTATCTGTTATCTCCAGTTTTTCTCCATCAATCGATAAATCTTCATTTCTTGTAAAAGCATTGAACATCACTTTTGTCTTCTGAAAGTTCATTTTTAATCCCACTTCTTTACTCTTGTCAGCAAGTTCCTGGATCATACTCTGCAGCTCTGATGGGGTAGTTGCAAAAATGACTACGTCATCAGCAAAACGAAGGTGGGTTAGATAATCTCCATTAATCTTTATCCCTTTGTTTTCCCAGTTCAGTGATTGAAAGACATTTTCCAATGTGGCATTAAAGAGCTTCGGAGATATGGTGTCACCTTGTCTCACTCCCTTTCCAATTTTTATGTGTGTTGTATTTTCAAACAGCCGAATCTTTGCACTTGCATTTTTATAGATGTTATTAATAATATTAATGTATGCATCTTCAATACCGCAGGATTTCAGAGCCGTGGTAACTGCTGATGGTTTCACCGAATCAAAGGCTTTTTTCATAATCGATAAAAGCCATGCACAATGGAAGTTCATATTCCCTCGCTCTTTCAATTAGTTCTCTCAGTACGTGGATATGATCTATTGTGCTGTAGCCACTCCTGAATCCAGCTTGTTCTCTCGGTTGAGCCATGTCCAGTGTTACCTTCAAGCGGGTGTGAAAGAACTTTAGTGAAGATTTTATAAACCACTGATAGGAGGCTGATAGGTCTGTAGTTCCTGAGATCCTCAATGTCACCTTTTTTATGTAGCAGGATCATTGTAGCATTGTTCCAATCCTCAGGAATCTTCCCTTCATTAAGGCATCGAGTGAAAATTTGGGCGAGTACTGTTTCAATTTCTCCACTTGCTTCTTGTATGATGTCTATAGTAATTCCATCTTCTCCTGGAGCTTTCCCCCGCTTCATGTTCTTGATTGCATGTGCAACTTCTGCTGGGAGGACTGGAAGAACTCTGGTACCTTTCATGATGTCTGGAGTACATGTATCATCCCTTTCATATAATTTGGAGTAGAAATCTTTCACTCTTGTCAAAATTTCGCCTCTATTTCTTGTTATAGAACCATCTTCTTTTCTCAGAGCCATAATCTGTTTTCTTCCCTTACTGAGATGTCCCTTTGCTATCTTTAGGCTTTGGTTGTTTTCAATTGCTTTCCTCACTAGCTCACAGTTGAATTTCCTTACGTCTTCAGTGATACTTTTTCGTGCTGTCTTGCATAGCTCTATATATTCCACTTTGGAAGTCACATCTTCTTTAGTTGTCCTCATCTCTCTTCTTTTTGCATCAACATTTTGGTTTTTCCTGATAATTTGTTTACATGCAACTTGTTCTTAGACCCAGCTAATTTTGTTGCTGTTTCCATAAGAGCTTTGGTTACTTTTCTGTTAACTTCCGAAATATCCACTTCTTCCGATGTTAGGCCTTCTAAAGCAGAGAATCTGTTCTTCAGTTCCAACTTGAAAGTATTATGGTGTTTTTTAAGGTTGGTTATGTCAATACATTTTGTTTGTCTTATGAGCTTGCCACGTTCCAGTTTAGTGTTGAGGTGCATCTTACATCTCACCAATCTATGGTCACTACCTGTGTTGAACTTGTTTAGCACATTGCAGTCTTCGATGACGAATTTTTTGTTACACATAATAAAATCAATTTCACTTGTCGTCCCAATTGGATGTCTCCATGTCCATTTCCTGTGTGGCTTTTTCTTGAAAAAGGAATTCAAGATGAAAAATCCTTCTGCCTCTGCAAACTCAACGAGAGTATTTCCACGCTGGTTTCTGTTGCCGTGACCGAATTTACCTACTGAAGTTTCATTCTGTTGCCGGTGCCCTATTTTTGCATTGAAATCTCCCATAATTATCTTCAAGTGCTGCTTACCTTTATTATTTAGATGACGAATTTCCTCATAAAATTCTTCAATTTCTTCTTCAGGATGACTTGTGGTGGGTGCATAAGTTTGAATAATCTGAGCCTGGTATCTTCTCGATAGTTGGATAACGCAGTCGTGCAGCTCTGTCAGAGGAACTTTCAACTTCTACCACTTTATCCTTCAGTTTCTTGTTTATTATAAATCCAACACCACTAGTTCTGCCAGTATCTGTCCCACGATAATAGAAGAGATGTCCACTTTTCAGTTCAATGAGATCTTCTCCTTTTCTCCTTACTCTCACTCAGCCCGACGATGTCCCACTTGATCCTTTGTAGTTCCTCTTCCAATTCAAGAAGCCTTGAATCAGAAGATAGGGAGCGTCCGTTGTAGGTAGCCAAGGTCAGCATCAAATGGCAGCCTAGTCCGGTCCTCAGGGGATTCTTAGCACCCTCTGCCTTCATGTCGCACTGGCCGCTGCCTTGGCCAGGTACATTCCAGCTGCCGGAGACTGAGGGCCAAGATTTAAGTTGTAGAGTCATTTTGGAGGTGTTTGGCCATAACTCACCACGCTGGCCAAGCGGGTTGGTGAGTGTGGGATAGCATTTCCTCTGATCCCGATGGTATAGTTATACCGCTATTTGCAGTCGTCAGAGCCCCTTTAGTGGGAACAGGATGCACCACGAGAAGGCGGGGTTGACATTTGTACCGGTCCATTTTGAGCACTGACTACATGTCAACAACTACCCCAGTGACATAGCTCTGATGATGAACTAGGTTTTAGTTCAAAAATTTGACCACCAAATGTATTAAAAATGACCTCTATAAAACCTGTAATTTAAATTTTTTTCACTGTATCATTATGATTGTAGCAGTACATCCCCAGCAGTGTGTATGAATTACATTCTAGTCTTCATTTAAAATACAATTGATCATGCACAAAAACGTGACTTGGACTGAAGACTACTTTTAGTGTCAGTGCTAGAAGTGGTTCCCATTTTTTAAATTTTTTCATAGAAAGGTAAAAAAATAGTAGAGAGATGCAAGGAAAGGTGTTCATGTAGTGACTGGGTGGGTTTATAGGTTTTTTAGAGATAAAATATGATTATTCAATTTCATTTAACAAACATTTCAAATATTTGACAACTGAAATTGAAAAAAATGTAATTTACCATTAAAAAACCCATGAAATGAAGCAGTTACTACAATATTGAAATTTAATTCTAGTTTCACTTGAAGAATCTTCATTTAATCTTCCTTTTCTCTGAGTTCTTTTGGTTTTTTGCAGACGTTTCTGGCCTCTGGATTTTAGTCAAGGCCTGTTCTCAAAGGAACTCAGAGAAAAGGAAGATTAAATGAAGATTCTTCAAGTGGAACTAGAATTAAATAAATATATCCGGGAAAAGCCTTGAGTAAGTGATTTAAGTTACAATATTGAAAATTTAGAGGTGCTGTGACTTAATTTGTTACCAAGCTTTTGTGTTTTAATAAGAGTTCAAATATTTGACAACTGAAATTGAAAAAAATGTAATTTACCATTAAAAACCCATAAAATGAACCATTCACTACAATAATATGATTTGGTTAGGGAAAATTTAACCATTGGTTTACATGGCTATAAGTCAATAGTTGCACAACTATTACAATTACTGTTTCACACGTTATAAAGTATCTTCAAGTCGAGTGCTGTATGCTTCATTAATTCTGCTATTATATAAATTTGTAGGGAGTTAAAATATAAACATTTCAACAGCTATTAATTGTCCTGAGAATGTTGCACTTACTAATACTGCAGCATAATTTGGAAGTAATTAAATAAAAAAATGATTTGGAAGGTTATTGTTGGCTGATTTCTTCTTCAGGCACAAACCGCTGAAGTCCAGGTTGACAAGTCCTTGAGGAGTTGGTTCGTTAAACTGAAGACATTCACCGGTTTATTTGAGAATATACAACCAGAGTCCAGATTATGAAAAATGAAGGTGAAGTTTTAAAAGGATTAAAGAGATAAAAAGACTATTTACAGTATGTATAAAATCCTTAGCCTTTAGCGACATCGTCATTGGTTGAAAGCAAAAACAAAAACGAGTATTCAAAGTTGCAAAAAGAGATTACAAGGTTTAGGCAGATAATTTTTGCATAGGCACTTAACACTGAAACATAATCATACTAGTTTCAATCCATTTATATCACGGTCATCCTAAGTGGTACTATCATCGAAAGTTGATGCCATGAAAGGTTTGTGTGCATTAAGTGCCAGCTTCCATGTGTCTTTCTTGAACAACAATCTGTTCAAGAATGACACATGGAAGTCGTGCACACAACCTTGCATGGCATCAACTTTCGATGATAGTACCACTGAGGATGACTGTGATATAAACGGACTGAAATTAGTATGGCTATGTTTGAGTGTTAAGTGCCTATGCAAAAATTATCTGCCTTCTATTCAATGGTAAAATTGTATGCAAACCTTGTAATCTCTTTTTGCAACTTTGAATGCTCATTTTTGTTTATGCTTTCAACCAATGATGATGTTGCTAAAGGCTAAGGATTTTATACATGCTGTAAATAGTCTTTTTATGTCTTTAATCCTTTTAAATTTCACCTTCATTTTTTCATAATCTGGACTCAGGTTGTATATTTCTCAGATAAACTAGTGAATGTTTTTAGTTTAACGAACCAAGTCCTCAAGGACTTGTCAACCTGGACTTAAACAGCGGTTTGTACTTGAAGAATAAATCAGCCAACAAATAACCTTCCAAATTGTGCTGCAGTATTAGGTAAGTGCACCATTCTCAGGACACTTAATAGCTGTTGAAATGTTTATATATTTAACCCTGCAAATTTATATAATAGCAGAATTAATGAAGCATAGCGCACTCGACTTGAAGATACTCCATAATGTGTGAAACAGTAATGGTAATAGTTGTGCAACTATTGACTTACAGTTATTACAATATTGAAATTTAATTCTAGTTCCACTTGAAGAATCTTCATTTAATCTTCCTTTTCTCTGAGTTCCCTTGGTTTTTTTACAGATGTTTCTAGCCTCTGGATTTTAGTCAAGGCCTATTCTCAGTGTATAACTGTTCTCAAAAGAACTCAGAGAAAAGGAAGATTAAATTAAGATTCTTCAAGTGGAACTAGAATTAAATAAATATATCTGGGTAAAGCCTTTTGAGTAAGTGATTGAATTTACAATATTGAAAATTTAGAGGTGCCTTGACTTCATTTGTTACCAAGCTTTTGTGTTTTAATAAGAGAATGAAACTAAAAAGATGAAGAAAATGTTTTGTAAACAGTGTTCAAACAATGTTAGATGCCAGAGCTTTGTGCCACAGATGAGCTTTGCTTGCCGCCCCAATGGGAACCTCAAGTATGATGAATCTAATCCTCATTTCCAGTTACCATTACAAGGTAACCCACACAGCACAGAATATTTCGTATATGTTACAAGTACATAGCACTGAAACATTGAGACTTTTCAGATATGTTGCGCAATGTAACAGTAATGTTTCAGAAACCTTATGGTTACGTCAAAATGTCCGCAAAATGTTACATAACTTTGAAACATAACCGATACATTACAGTGAAAGGTCTTTGTAACTTCAACATACCGACTTGATGTTACTGTTACATATTTGAAAGATATTTCTAACTTCGTTACATTATTATTACGTATTTGAAAGATATTTGTGACATCATATTACTGTTACATGATAATAGGGGATTTCTGTAAAAAGGAAGCAGTCCACGTGCTGCCTCAAGGACGAATGTGGTCCATTCCTGGTCAATTATGACGTCAGTCGCAGCGTTTTTTTTTACCACATGATCTTCCCGACCATCTTTTGTCCGTCACTTTCTCTTTGTGTTCAACCATAATATTTTGTGTGCCACTTGGTCCTACCAAACATGTTTTGTTTGCTAATTTTTTTTTTATATCCCCACATGGTCTCACCGATATCTTTTGTATGCCATTTTGTCTTTCCCAATAAGGAAATTCTACGGTGTGATGTCACAACGCTAGGGGAATTTTCTTCCCAAGGAAATACAAATCCTCGAAGATCGCACCAGGTTCGAACCCCTGTCCAGCAGTTTTCTAGGCAGATGCATTATCCCACTCGACCATGGGATGCCCCACGATTACAGTATTCCGTAGGAATTAATGAGAAGGCCAGTGCTTTGCGAATACGTTATTTAATAGAAACACTTTATTTTTTCCACGGATCATTTTATTTTTCTGTAGGATGACTTAAATTTCTTCATGATTAATCAATGAAATGTACCTTTTAATACATATCTTAATCTATTTTTTTCTAAATGCTTTGTGAATACATTATTTAATAGAAATACATTATTCTTTTTCCATATATCATTTTATTTTTCTGTAGGATGACTTAAATTTCTGCATGATTAATCAACAAAATTTACCTTTTAATGCATATCTTATTCTATTTTTTTTTTCAAAACTTGCATAGTCGTTAAACTTCTTCATATATCAGCATTATTTTTTTTTTCTACTTTTACAAACTAACAACTACTTTTATTGAGACTTTTTTTTCTGATTCAGAACCAACAAACATAGTAAGATTATTATACCCTGGCGTGCAAAACTTAAGGACGGACACTAGTGTACACTAACTAGCTTATTGCAGGTACGGAGAAGTGGCCACCGGAGAACTGTCGACATGGAGAACTGGACACATTGGAATTTCAGTGCCATAAAATTGTTCTGCATAAACACATTTCATGTGACTATATTCCCCACTACTTGAGCAACTATTGTTCGTAATTTTTTTTTTTTAATATTTCATTTTCAGTAAAACATTTAGACATTTCCATGATTTTCGGGCCAAAGACAAAGCGGAGAACTCACCACCGGAGAACTGGGCGCAAAAATTTTAAGGGGCCGTATAAAAATTTTGCTTTGGACTGCTCCGTGGCTACTTCTCCCGAGATTGGTTATTTAACACCATGACATTTCCGTAATTTCGTATTTTCTTATTTACGATATTTTTCAAAGTTTATAAATTGCAGCTAAACAAATTCTCTGCGGGTATGTGCAAACCCAAGAACCTTATCGGGGTACCAGAAGTGTAGAATATAAAGCTTTTTCCGTGCGGGAGATTTTCAGCATTTACAACCAGAAATACTTTGTTTTATATTTTAGGTATGAATCCCCCCCCCCCAGAGGTTTCCTGAGTCAGCACATGCCCTCAGAGAGTTTGTTGAGATGCAGGTTGTAAATGCAGAAAATCTCCCGATCGGACCAGAAATTCTTTATATTTTATACTTTTGGTGCTCACCCCCCTCCGACAGGTTTCCTGATGAGGTAAGACATGCCCTCAGATAATTTGTTGATTTGTAGGTTGTAAATGGCAAAAATCTACCAATCGGACCAGAAATTCTTTATATTTTACACTTTTGGTATCCCCCCCCCCCCGACAATTTTCCTCAGTCAGCACATGCCCTCAGATAATTTGCAGACTTTCAGTTTGTAAACCCTAAAATATTTTGTTGTTCAGTTTTAGATCACAATTTTTTTTTTTATAAAGAATTACATTTGCAATTAAGAAAACATGAAATTACGGAAACTTTATATGACTCAAGTAACCAACCTCTGGGTGCCGTGGCCATGAAGCGATCAAAAATGCAATTTTTATACGACCCCTTAAAGTTTTGTAGACATTTCTCCGGTGGCCAGTTCTACACCCAGCTAACTCGAGCATAACAGTACCACCAAAGAATATCACAGTAGCACATGGAATGACTACGAGAGTGCTTTGGTGAAGTGGCATAAATGCGCACGTGCATCCACGCCATTGCAAAATCAAAACTCTTAAATATTGCCGGAATGTAACATCAAGGTAGCAATTATGTACAATGGAAACTATAAAGCAGTAGTATCAGTGAATGCTATTTTTAACATAACCATAATGTACAAAGAGTTATGTTCCAAAATAGATGTTGCTGAAATGCAATTGTAAGATATCTCTGAAAGTGTAACAAAAATGAGAGATCGTAACATTATTGATACATATCTGAAACATTTTGTGCTGTATGGGAACAGAAGGATTTGGTTGAAGAAATGAAGATGCCTAAGTGGATGTACAGTGTCACCAGAAAGCATTGGAAATGTAATGGTAAAAGTAACTGTGAAGTGATGGAGGTTTCAAAAAAGACCCTAAGAAGCAGTATTATATGGATATGAAAAAATATTGAGAAGGAATGTAGGATATATGAAGCTGATTTCTGAAAATGGATCCACCAGGAAAGGGGAGCAGAGGTAAACCTAGTATGAGATGGAGGGACTATATAATAATGACATAAAGGAAAAGAATTTGAAAAGTGAGATGCACAGGATATAACTAAGTGGACAATGAAGATCTACAATTATAACTTGTCTAATTATAAAACAAATATTACTGCAGGAGAAGTCTTGGATTTTAGTTTGGATATCATATTTTTATTATCATCCATGAATGGGCAGTTTTGTAGAAGGGTTGAATGGGAAGTTAAGTAATGCTGTTTAGCTAATGTGTTTTAAATAAGAATTTTGTCTTCCCCTGCGACATCAGGGTCAGGTTTAGTTGTCAGTTCTGTTAAGAAAATGACATAACTAATTGAAGCTCCATTCCTTATGCATGGGAAGAAAACTGAGAACTTGCATTTTTTAATCTTTTCACTTCACAAAAATGTTTGAAATTAGGGTTTTCTGTTGCATACTTTCTAGTCTTACAAACCGGTTAATGCCTGAGAGTTGTGCTTCCATTTAAGACATCAGAATTTCCTCCAGTTTCCTCAAAAGTTTTTTTTCCATTGATGTTATTTTAGTTTTTTACAGGTTGGATAATGGAACCTTGATTTATGAGAGCAACTCACATTGTCATTCTGATGTCGGAATAGCATTGTTCTTTAAATAACTTGTTTTACCTGTGGTTGAAATTTTTTATTTCAACACCTATTTTGATATATACAGGAAGACACTTTATACTTATTCTGCCATTGCGCACTATGTTAACCTCTGGAAGTTGGATTTGAAAATTCTTGTTGATTGAAAAAACCAACCCTCTCTCCATCTGTAATTTGTTTATTGTGTTTCAACCTGTTGCATTTTGCATTACTTGCACTTCTGTGTGTTTGAATTAAAAAATTTTTAGAGAAAAAAGTAACCTTAAATATTGCTATTTGTTTTATTAGTCCATCAGCTCATTCACTAGGTTGTCAGATTTCATTTCTTTTTTTGATGTCAGATAGAGGAAGACATACCAAGATATTCCACATGTTTCTTAAACCTTTCTTAATGCAGAATTGTTTTCTATATTAATTTTAAGCTTATTTATTCATTGATATGTTTTCTGTGGACATGGTAATAGGTATCCGCACAGTGTTTGACTTCTGCCAGTCCTCAGGTATGAAATCAGTTTGCCACAGCTTCTTGATGATTCTGTGTAACCATGATTTTCTTCCATTATGTTTTAATCCATTCTGGATTAATTTCATCATAACCTATAGTATTACTATATTTCAAGAACAAAATGGCATCACTTCATGAACACCTATCATCCCCGAGTCTCTCTTGTTATCTTCAATAACATCCTTGTAATTAATGACATTATGATACCTCTCATTATTTATCTTATAGTGGAAGAGTTGAATTTATATATTTTATAGATGGAATTTATTTATATTTGTGAATGATGGTCACATTTTTGAACTAGAACCTAGTTCATCATCACAACTATGTCTCTCTGGATTGCGTTAAATTTAATCATGTGGACTACACCAAAAATATAAACAAATTACCTCTATAAAACTCATAAATTTAACTATTTCACTGTAAAACAACACCCTTGTCTTCTATAGTTATGTATCCACTTTTCCCTGAGTACAGAATCAAAAATTGAAAGGTTTCCAAATTATTCACGGCATCTATTCAATATATCTTCATCTGATATTAGAAGCTGCCCACTTTTCTCCAATAAGCCCTGGGTTATGGACTTTCTACTTTTCTAGGCTTAACCAGATTAAATAAAACAGAAGATGCAGTAACTGGAGAGAGTATTGAGTCTCCTTAAATACAAATTAGGGAACAGAAATTGACAAATATGGAATATGAAAATTTAATATCAAAGATAAGTGGAAGAGATGATAGCTCAGTTGATAGAAAGAGCAGACAGTTTATTTTGAAGACTCTTGCTACTGGTTTACTGTATGTAATCTGTGAAAAGATACTAATCTTATCAAGATAAAATTGCAAATTATAAATTCAGTTCTGTTCTTAGTGACTTAGCAATTGAGAAAGATTGATCCTTAAAGAAACTGATGTGAAGGAAATTGATTCCCATGTGATTCAGTAAAATGAGTTTCTTGCTTTAGAGTAGAAATAAATGTGCATTATGAAAAATGCACCAATGTGCATAAATTCCTGCACAATATCAGCACAAGAAAATTTGTATCTTTTTGATTTATAGTTAGAGCAAAACTTCCTCTCTTTCTTTCTCTCCCCCTTCCATTTTGTCTTTTTAGATTAGCAGATATTATTAGCAGTAGGAAAAAGAAAGAATTTTGCTGAGATGATGGAATGAATAGTCCTCTCTCTGAAAGTCAGAGACCTTTTTTTATCTCACATACATAGAGTAAAAATAATATTGCAGTTAGAGACATTATGTAGCGTCCAAGTATTTCTTAATGGTGCTGTGTGACAGAAGATGATAATCTTAGAAGTAGTCTTAATTATGGCTATCTCTTCATTAAAATGAATAAGAATTCTTAATTATGGCTATCTTCATTAAAATGAATTAGAATTCTTAATTATGGCTATCTCTTCATTAAAATGAATTAGAATTAGATGGTTTATTTGTGCTATTGAAGTTACTTACTCATTGGACTCGTCAAGTTTTCAACCTATTACCGTAGCTCATTGTTGGGACTGCATCCATGAAGTAACAGTTGCCACTCATGTTGTAATGTCCATTATTTGTGGTCATTAGTTGTAGTATCATCCTTCTTGTCAATTGCCCATCCTTCTTGTAATTTTCACTTTAAGGATCGATTTCCTATGTATGATATTAAGAAAGTTTGAATTAATCTTGTTATCTGCATTTTGGGTGTGCCAATCTAATCCTGTTTTATTTGAAATATTTTCTTTTAGCTGACCATAAAGCAGCAATAAAAATATTTCAAGTAAAACAGGATTAGATAGACACACCCAAAATACAGGTCACAAAATTAAAGTTTTTTAGTGTCATAGTACATTAACCACATGCTTTAAAGATAAAATTAACAGGAAGGAAGGGGTGCGATCAACAAGAGGGACACACACACACAACACAACATGCATAGTCGTGCAGTCCTGAAAAAGAAGTGGCCTGGTGCTCCAAAGAGACTGACCCAGGCATTATGGACTCCCACAGATATATGGGGAAAGAGGAAAAAGGGGGAAGCACCAACAATCCCTTGCAATTGAATATATATATGAAAAGTAGCTGGTCGTTTTTTTGTTCTTGTAGTCAACGATGTGTTTCAATGTCGGAAAGAACGTAATTACTACATTATTAGGCACTTAAAGCACTCCTGGAATACTTTGTATATATTGCAACTAATTGTTAAAGTCATAATCTTCACAAAGCATTTTTTTAGTTTGTTATTATCATTTTTTATTTATTGTTCATGTGAAGTCAGTTGTAGAGGAGTAGGGGGTTCAATATTCCAGTTTTCTTTCAGGAATCTGTTCTTTTAAAAAAAATATTATTTTTGTTATATGGCATTTTTGAATACCGTATATACTCGCGTATAAGTCGAGAAATTTGGAACAAAATGAGAGCTTCAAAGTAATGGGGTCGACTTATACGCGGGATCTAAAAAAATCGTAAGTCCAAAAGTTCTTCCCGTGAGGCAAAAGGCAATCCATCCCAAAAGAAATAAAAATGCCGATGTGGTATTAATTACGAAATCGCAACCCTCCGAAAGAAAAAAAAAGAAAGAAAGAAAAAACACCGATGTGGTAGAATTACGAAATCACGACCCTCCGAATTTCTCCGCGCTTTGAAAAGTCTCCTCTCTCCTGGCTTTGCAGTCGCAGCCGCACATAGAAAGCTCCGCCCTTCCAACTACCAGTTGATTGCGCTGACCTTCGACGTAGCGGAGCCATCCGACAGCCAGTGTTAGGTGTTGCTTGTTCTTAATCGCACGTGTCTCGCTTCTCCTATTATGGGTGACACGGATTGTGTAAAGAAACGGATGTCCTATAACGCAGGATTCAAGTTGAAAGTGGTTTCTTTTGTAGAAAATACTAACAACTGTGCTGCTTCACGACAATTTGCCATTAACGAAAAACTGATTCGAAATTGGCGTAAAAAAAAACGGACTTGGTAAAAATCCCAAAATCGCAAAAGGCGCTTGCGCCGTGGAACGACATCTTTCCCAGAGCTGGGAAGTGTCTTGAATGATTGGATTGTGGGCTGCAGACAAAATGGTTACATTGTAACGCAAACTGGTATACGTTTGCGAGCAATGAAGCTTGCAAAAGATGAAAAGTTTGCAGCCGCAAATAACACTTTTCGTGCCTCACCAGGTTGGTGCACAAGGTTCATGAACCACTATGGGTTGTGTCTACGCCAGCGCACCAAAATTGCACACACTACCTCGTGACCTCGAAGCAAAGATAATGGAATTTCAAAAGTATGCAATTCAGAAGAGAAAAGAGACTGCTTTTGAACTTTCCCAAATAGGGAACATGGATGAAATCGCCATGTGTTTCGACCTTCTTGGAAATAAGACGGTGAACCAAAAGGGCGAAAAAAATATCTTGATCAAAACGACTGGCCACGAAAAATCCAGTTTCGCGGTTGTTCTTTCCTGTTTGGCCGACGGCAGTAAGCTACCTCCGGTAATTATTTTCAAATGCAAAACTCTGCCGAAAAGCGTTGTCTTTCCGTATGGTGTGCTCGTTTGTGCCCATGAAAAAGGATGGATAAACGAATCCGGAACAATTGACTTGTTAAAGAATGTGTGGAACAAAAGGCCAGGTGCACTTTTGAGGAAACCTTCTCTTTTGGTGTGGGATATGTTTGTTGCACACTGTTGTGCAGAAGTGAAAAAAACTGCAGAAAATTCAAAAACAACTCTTGCTGTCATCCCAGGTGGGTTGACATCTGTTCTTCAACCATTAGATGTCTGCCTTAATAAGCCCTTCAAGGAAAATGTGCAGAGGTATTGGGCAGATTGGAAAAGTTCCGATTTGCCGACTGAAACCAAGGGCGGAAATCTAAAGAAGCCGGATATCGTTTTGATTGCGTGATGGGTCAAGGATGCATGGGATGCGATACCTGCAGAAATGGTCATGAAATCATTCAAGAAATGTTGCATTAGTAACAAACTTGATGGCACAGAGGATGATGAGATTTTTATGAGTGATGATGACAGTGATTCTGATGACACAGGCATAGATGGGAATACTGACGTTTATGATGACGCGCCGATGACGGAGAAAGACTTTTTTGAACTGTTTGGCGAGTCTGACTCGGAATCGGATTTTGAAGGGTTCCGATGAAGTTTTTGGGTATGCAAATTAAATTTAGTATTATATATATAATTTTTTTCGTTTTCAAATGTTTTTGAATAAATTCATGGAAAATTTTTTTTTCCCATTCCGGGATCAACTTATACGTGAGTTTCCGATTTCTTATGATTTTTTCCTCTGAAAGTGGGGAGGTCGACTTATACGTGAGTATATACGGTAAGCAGTTTTTCACTACAAAGCATAAGAATCTGTAATACTTTAGTATTGCTATTCTAGTTTAAATTCTCTCTTAGGTGGCTAGGTAACTTGGCATAGTGTTATTGCTGAATAATCCTTTTGATTCAATCAGTAACTCTCTCAACATGTGTTTTTTTGTAATCGTTTTTCTGTTTTTTAGTAGGAGATGACGAGCATGGGTTGGGCCAGGAAAGCTATAGATGCATGCAAATATAATATTTTCTTGTGTTTCATCATGCAACTCTGAGGAAGCAGTGGCGACTCGTTGTGTAAAATGCTGGTGAGGCGAACGGTCTTGATGTAAATGTAAAACAGTAAAACATATGTTATTAAAAATATATATAAATTCGTATAATGTTATACGAATATATATATATATATCAGTGGCGTCGCAGGGGGGGGTCGTGGTTTGCACCCACCTTAGTAGGTGATACAGTTAGCTTTTTCTAAGTATGTTTTATAGATAATTTCCCTATTTAAATTTATTGATTTTTAGATAACTCGGAAAGCAATGTAATTTCTTGATAATAGAAGAGAAAGTAAAGCAAAGTGGCTAAAGAAGTTGCTTTATTAAATTTTTATTAGAACAACTATAATTTATTGCATTTTCTTCATTTTATTAAATTAGCTTCGTTTTGTATTAATGCTCAAGATGTGCGTACGTACTAATAGAAAAATATTTGTCGAAGCGCCCCCCCCCCAAAAAAAAAATTGTTATATGTACTTATTCACAGTTATACAGCAGAAGTGCAGACCCCTCCCCCTCAAAAAGTTTCATGTCAAAGGCAGTATTACCTATTGGATATCTTTGAAGTCCTGGCTTCAAGTCGGCTGAATCATTAAAATCCGCTGAGATTCGGAAGTCTCGTTAAGCCATTGGTCCCGGGTAGGCGCCTTGTTATAAACAGCTGTAAACCCCATCCCTTAGGGCTTCAGCCCATGCCATTTAGCCCTTATATACAAATATTATTCAACAGTAATGGAATAAAATTATAGAAATATATGAAACACGGCGTGGGGAGTCTTTCTTCACGAAAAAATCCAAAAATTTTAGAGGAAAAATGTACATATACCTATATATATGTGTGTGTGTGTGTGTAATATACGCTACTTTTGCAACAATATTTTTATGAAAACAATTATTCGATAATTTTACAACAAAGAAAGAAATATTTTACCTGCATTCTTTTATGTAATACACTTGAGCGAAAATACGCAATTTATGCGGTTTCTTTAGCTGGTCAATGCGTCACTCACATCCCAGCGCCAGTAGGAGATCCACTTCTTAAAAAATTCAAAGTAAATCATTTGAATAAAAAATTTTTTCTCACGAAGTGTTTCTTGAGCTTGAATCAAAGTCACAGTTCGATTGGCATATTGGTGAAGGTGCATTTAGCACGGGTCACAAACTGAAGTTCAGGCTCGTGATAACTATGTACAGGAGAAGTCAAGTTAAGGAAGCACATTTCTATATAAAAAAAGTATTAGGTAATTTAAACCTGGAATTAAAAACAGAGGATTACGATATTAATTTGCTTTGGTCTCGAACAGAATGCTTTCAGTTCAAGTTCAATTCTGTGATCCTTTTTGGCTGCAAATTTGTCTATGATCAGATCATAAAATGGTTGAGTGGACATTAGATGGTTCAGCAATTCTTTCTCGATTGAAATTTTAGCGAGTGAAGACAAACGATCTTGTGCCGTTGTATTACGGAGTTAAGTCTTAATTTTCTTCAAACAAGAAAAACTCCTTTCAGCAGAAGAACTTGTTGACGCCAGTGTCAATACAAGAGAAAATAATTTGTAGGCTTCTGGTAACACATCTTTCAGCTCGTTTTCTTTCATTGTTTTCAAGGTTTTCGGAACACTGAGTTCCCTGAAGTTGTGATCATTATATAAAAAATCTAATTCGTTTTTTAGTCATTGTGTGTCTGTAAAAATGTTTGGATAAATTTTTTTGAGAGTGTTAAGGGCACTGGATGGAAATGACTATGAATAACTATGGTATTTTGAGCTGTCAACTAGCTGCAGAAACTCGAGCTTTCCCATATCTTCAAATCTGGTATTTATTTGGACTATTATGCTGTCAACGATTTCGTAAAACAAAATTTTGTAATAATTTTCCACTTCTTCTTCACTCAAATGTTTCTTTTGGCGACATTTAGGACCTCCACTCAAACTAATTGCTTCACTGAAATGTTTCAAGTAAGTGGTTACATTCCTTTTCTTATTTATTCGTTTGCAACATTGTTTAATTTGTCTTTGGCAATAACTGATATCTAGTCTTTTTTTGCAAAACATCAAACAGTACATCCATAATTCCAAAAATGTCATTAAAAATCAGTGATAAAAAAGCAAATTCAAAATCAGTGAAATTTTTCCGTTGATTGATTCTGCCGTTGATTCCGGGTCATTCATTATGTTTTCAAACACATTCTTTAGTTTGCCCCATTCACTCACAATTAAACGCAAAATTTGCGAACGTGATGCCCAACGTGTTTCCGCTATTTGAGGAATCCGTTTCGCAACAACTGAATCTGCTACGTGGATTCTCTTGGTAGACTTATGAAAAAATGAGGGCATGCTGGATACAGTTGCAAAATATATGCGACGTTTTACAATACTTTTGCACCCCTGTTGTAGGACAAGGTTAAGGCGGTGGGCGAAACAGTGGGTAAACAAAGCTTGCGGGGCTTCTAGCTTGACTCTTTTCTGCAGACCGTTACACTCTCCAGCCATAACGCTTGCACCATCATAACACTGGCCTACTAACTTTGATTTAAAATCAAACTCCTCCAAAACTGATGCTAGCAGATCATACAGTGCCACAGCAGTCCTGTCAGTGCTGATATCATAAAAACCAAGGAAGCGCTCAACTACTTCACAATTTGAGTCCAATATGTATCTGACAATTATTGAACACTGTGATTTTTGAGTAATATCAGTTGTATCATCAACTTGCAGTGAAACAAATTCTGACTCATTCATTTCGCTTTTAACACATTCGTTTATATATTCATGAATACACTCCATTAAATCATTCTGTATCGTTTTAGATTGTCTAGAAAATAAGCTTCGTATTTCTTCAAAATGTGATTTTAATTCTGGGGTGCTCCTACGAAGTAACAAATGGAACATTTCCTTGAAATTACCTTTATTTAATGAGGAAATAGATTCATCATGTCCTCGAAAAGGCAGTTCTTGCTTGCTTAGAACGACAAGTAAATCGATAATATGCTCCATAAAAAGCCTATTTAGTCTGACCTTTTCATTAAACTTGACTTTATGAAGAGTGTAGGTGTCGGTCTTCCAGATATGAGAACATCCCTTTTATCATAATCTTTCCAGTGTTTAAAAGGGATTTCTTCCAGAACACAAATCACGTCGTTTGTTGGGCCATTCATATTTTCCAAACAAAATCAAAATATGCTGTTTAGTATCAATAACAAAATAAAAAAAGAAGAAAAACTCAACATTACTATGAACTAGCCAACACCCGCAGAAGAGAGGATTGAAAACACACTACAAAAAGTTAGACTCAAATACACTCTGATGAATAGTTAAAGCTACGTAGAAATCATCGTACTCCAAAGCGTATAGAGGAGAACGGCGTCATCGCCTGTAAAACCACTTTTTACTAAGGTCATCTGCTCATTTTCCCGCACCCATTGGATACAGAATCCTTGGGTTCTCCAATAACAACAGAGATGCGATTCGAGTTTAAGCGAAGTGGAGGGTCGCCTCAGAAATTTCCTTTCTCTTACTGGAAGTCCGGCACCTCCTTGGGTTCCTTGGAACGGCGTCATCGCCTGTAAAACCACTTTTTACTAAGGTCATCTGCTCATTTTCCCGCACCCATTGGATACAGAATCCTTGGGTTCTCCAATAACAACAGAGATGCGATTCGAGTTTAAGCGAAGTGGAGGGTCGCCTCAGAAATTTCCTTTCTCTTACTGGAAGTCCGGCACCTCCTTGGGTAGACCTCGGACCGTGGAGGTGGGGTGTTCACTCTGTAGGACTCTTCTCTGATTCCCAGTTCCCAAAACTGGCTTCTCATCAAGTTGATTCAGCCGGTCGCCTCTAAGAGCTTAAAACATGCAGCTGCTTTGCAAAAATAATGATTTATTCCTCTTCTTGAAAGCCTTTTTTTAACCTAATTCATGAATCACAATGTGAATTTCAGTGTTTCATTTATCCTGCAAAGTTCTTATATCTTTGTTACTGACAAAAGTTTATTTTTTTTTTTTTTCACTTCTCATTCTGTGGAATTTCAGGTGAGGCGGCGCCTCACTTGCCTCATCTGACGGGCCGCCACTGTGAAGAGGTTATGATATATTAAATAAAAATTTTTTGGGGCTTATTACTTGTATCTATGGCTTTGCAGAAACCCATTTCCAACTAGGTCTTTGTGGAAGTGAGAAAATGCAGAGTTTTGCTGGTCCTTGATAAAGCCAAGGCTCGGCATTCTCGACACGTTCTACATTTTGCTATTATTTTATCCTCTGTTTACTCATACCTGTCAGTATATGAGTTTGACTATGTTGTTTTAGGAATATTGGTTAAAAAATTGTTTTTGCTTCTGTCTCTTCTTAATAGTATATATATATATCATCATCATTGTCAACCATTATCAATCCACTGCTGGACGAAGGTCTCCCCAAGTTTCCTCCACAACGGTCTGTCTTGTGCCAGTCTCCTCCATGACACTCCCGCATACTTTCGAATTTCATCTACCCATCTTCCATGTGGTCTTCTTCTGGGTCTTTTCCTGTCCCTTGGAATCCAATCTAAAATTTTGGCTGTCCATCGATGGTCTGTCATTCTGGCAGTATGTCCAGCCCATTGCCATTTCAGGGATTTAACTCTGATCATGATGTCTTCCACTCTTGTCATTTTTCGGATCCACGAGTTCCTCTTATCTCCCCTGGTTACACCAAGCATGCACCTCTCCATGCTGCTTTAAGTTGTCTGCAGCCTTTGTATGTCTCTTTTAGCTAAGGAACACGTCTCTGCACCATACGTAAGCACTGGAAGGATGCATTGATCAAACACTTTTCTTTTAAGACATAATGGCATATTGCTCTTGAAAATTATGCTGTTTCTTCCAAAAGCTCTGCAGGCAAGTTTTGTACGCCGATTAATTTCTTCATCAATGTGACCCTCACTTGATATCTGCTGTCCAAGATAAATGTACGTGTCTGTTATATCCAGCTTTTCTCCATCAATCGATAAATCTTCATTTCTTGTAAAAGCATTGTGCATCACTTTTGTCTTCTGAAAGTTCATTTTTAATCCCACTTCTTTACTCTTGTTAGCAAGTTCCTGGATCATACTCTGTAGCTCTGATGGGGTAGTTGCAAAAATGACTATGTCATCAGCAAAACGAAGGTGGGTTAGATAATCTCCATTAATCTTTATCCCTTTGTTTTCCCAGTTCAGTGATTGAAAGACATTTTCCAATGTGGCATTAAAGAGCTTCGGAGATATGGTGTCACCTTGTCTCACTCCTTTTCCAATTTTTATGTGTGTTGTATTTTCAAACAGCCGAATCTTTGCACTTGCATTTTCATAGATGTTATTAATAATGTTAATGTATGCATCTTCAATACCGCAGGATTTCAGAGCCATTGCAACTGCTGATGGTTTCACCAAATCAAAGGCTTTTTCATAATCGATAAAAGCCATGCACAATGGAAGTTCATATTCCCTCGCTCTTTCAATTAGTTCTCTCAGTACGTGGATATGATCTATTGTGCTGTAGCCACTCCTGAATCCAGCTTGTTCTCTCGGTTGAGCCATGTCCAGTGTCACCTTCAAGCGGTGTGAAAGAACTTTAGTGAAGATTTTATAAACCACTGATAGGAGGCTGATAGGTCTGTAGTTCCTGAGATCCTCAATGTCACCTTTTTTATGTAGCAAGATCATTGTAGCGCTGTTCCAATCCTCAGGAATTTTCCCTTCATTAAGGCATCGAGTGAAAATTTGGGCGAGTACCGTTTCGATTTCTCCACTTGCTTCTTGTATGATGTCTACAGTAATTCCATCTTCTCCTGGAGCTTTTCCCCGCTTCATGTTCTTGATTGCGTGTGCAACTTCTGCTGGAAGGACTGGAAGAACTCTGGTACTGGTACCTTTCATGATGTCTGGAGTACATGTATCATCCCTTTCATATAATTTGGAGTAGAAATCTTTCACTCTTGTCAAAATTTCGCCTCTATTTCTTGTTACAGAACCATCTTCTATTCTCAGTGCCATAATCTGTTTTTTTCCCTTACTGAGATGTCCCTTTGCTATCTTTAGGCTTTGGTTGTTTTCAATTGCTTTCCTTACTAGTTCACAGTTGAATTTCCTTACGTCTTCAGTGATACTTTTTCGTACTGTCTTGCATAGCGCTATATATTCCACTTTGGAAGTCACATCTTCTTTAGTTGTCCTCATCACTCTTCTTTTTGCTTCAACATTTTGGTTTTTCTGATAATTTGTTCACATGCAATTTGTTCTCAGACCCAGCTAATTTTGTTGCTGTTTCCATAAAAGCTTTGGTTACTTTTCTGTTAACTTCAGAAATATCCACTTCTTCCGATGTTAGGCCTTCTAAAGCAGAGAACCTGTTCTTCAGTTCCAATTTGAAGGTATTATGGTGTTTTTTAAGGTTGGTTATGTCAATACATTTTGTTTGTCTTATGAGCTTGCTACGTTCGAGTTTAGTGTTGAGGTGCATCTTACATCTCACCAATCTATGGTCACTGCCTGTTTTGAACTTGTTTAGCACACTGCAGTCTTCTATGACGAATTTTTGTTACACATAATAAAATCAATTTCACTTGTCGTCCCATTTGGATGTCTCCATGTCCATTTCCTGTGTGGCTTTTTCTTGAAAAAGGAGTTCAAGATGAAAAACCCTTCTGCCTCTGCAAACTCTACGAGAGTATTTCCACGCTGGTTTCTGTTGCCGTGACCGAATTTACCTACTGAAGTTTCATTCTGTTGCCATTGCCCTATTTTTGCATTGAAATCTCCCATAATTATCTTCAAGTGCTGCTTACCTTTATTATTTAGATCACAAATTTCCTCATAAAATTCTTCAATTTCTTCTTCAGCATGACTTGTGGTGGGTGCATAGGTTTGAATAATCTGAGCCTGGTATCTTCTTGAGAGTTGGATAACGAGTCGTGCAGCTCTGTCAGAGGAACTTTCAACTTCTACAACTTTATCCTTCAGTTTCTTGTTTATTATAAATCCAACACCACTAGTTCTGCCAGTATCTGTCCCACGATAGTAGAAGAGATGTCCACTTTTCAGTTCAATGAGATCTTCTCCTTTTCTCCTTACCTCACTTAGCCCGACGATGTCCCACTTGATCCTTTGTAGTTCCTCTTCCAATTCAAGAAGCCTTGAATGAGAAGATAGGGAGCGTCCGTTATATGTAGCCAAGGTCAGCATCAGATGGCAGCCTAGTCCGGTTCTCCGGGGATTCTTAGCACCCTCTGCCTTTATGTCGCACTGGCCGCTGCCTTGGCCAGGTACATTCCAGCTGCCGGAGACTGAGGGCCAAGATTTAAGTTGTGGAGTCATTTTGGAGGAGTTTTGCCATAACTCACCACGCTGGCCAAGCGGGTTGGTGAGTGTGGGATAGCATTTCCTCTAATCCCGATGGTATAGTTATACCGCTATTGGCGGTCGTCAGAGCCCCTTTAGTGGGAACAGGATGTACCACGAGAAGGCGGGGTTGACATTTGTCAAGGAGAGGCTGTGATGTTACGCATCACCTGACTTTATATATATATATACTCACCAACCCGCTTTGCCAGCGTGGTGAGTTAGGGCCATACCCTTCGAAAATGACTCCACAACTTAAATCTTGGCCCTCAGTCTTCGGCATCTGGAATGTACCTGGCCAAGGCAGTGGCCAGTGCGACATGAAGGCAGAGGGTGCTAAGAATCCCAGGAGGACCGGACTAGGCTGCCATCTGATGCTGACATTGGCTACGTATAATGGACGCTCCCTATCTTCTGATTCAAGGCTTCTTGAATTGGAAGAGGAACTACAAAGGATCAAGTGGGACATCGTCGGGCTAAGTGAGGTAAGGAGAAAAGGAGAAAATCTGATTGAACTGAAAAGTGGACATCTGTTCTACTATCGTGGGACTGATACTGGCAGAACTAGTGGTGTTGGATTTATAATAAACAAGAAACTGAAGGATAAAGTTGTAGAAGTTGAAAGTTCCTCTGACAGAGCTGCACGACTCGTTATCCAACTCTCAAGAAGATACAAGGCTCAGATTATTCAAACTTATGCACCCACCACAAGTCATTATGAAGAAGAAATTGAAGAATTTAATGACGAAATTTGTCATCTAAATAATAAAGGTAAGCAGCACTTGAAGATAATTATGGGAGATTTCAATGCAAAAATAGGGCAACGGCAACAGAATGAAACTTCAGTAGGTAAATTCGGTCACGGCAACAGGAACCAGCGTGGAAATACTCTCGTAGAGTTTGCAGGGGCAGAAGGGTTTTTCATCTTGAACTCCTTTTTCAAGAAAAAGCCACACAAGGAAATGGACATGGAGACATCCAAATGGGACGACAAGTGAAATTGATTTTATTATGTGTAACAAAAAATTTGTCATAGAAGACTGCAGTGTGCTAAACAAGTTCAACACAGGTAGTGACCATAAATTGGTGAGATATAAGATGCACCTTAACACTAAACTCGAACGTGGCAAGCTCATAAGACAAACAAAATGTATTGACATAACCAACCTTAAAAAACGCCATAATGCCTTCAAGTTGGAACTGAAGAACAGATTCTCTGCTTTAGAAGGCCTAACATTGGAAGAAGTGGATATTTCTGAAGTTAACAGAAAAGTAACCAAAGCTCTTATGGAAACAGCAACAAAATTACCTGGGTCCAAGAAAAAGTTGCATATGAACAAATTATCAGGAAAAACCAAAATGTTGATGCAAAAAAGAAGAGAGATGAGGACAACTAAAGAAGATGTGACTTCCAAAGTGGAATATATAGAGCTATGCAAGACAGTACGAAAAAGTATCACTGAAGACGTAAGGAAATTCAACTGTGAACTAGTAAGGAAAGCAATTGAAAACAACCAAAGGCTAAAGATAGCAAAGGGGCATCTCAGTAAGGGAAGAAAACAGATTATGGCACTGAGAAAAGAAGATGGTTCTGTAACAAGAAATAGAGGTGAATTTTTGACAAGAGTGAAAGATTTCTACTCCAAATTATATGAAAGGGAGGATGCATGTACTCCAGACATCATGAAAGGTACCAGTACCAGAGTTCTTCCAGTCCTCCCAACAGAAGTTGCACATGCAATCAAGAACATGAAGCGGGGGAAAGCTCCAGGAGAAGATGGCATTACTGTAGACATCATGCAAGAAGCAAGTGGAGAAATCGAAACAGTACTCGCCCAAATTTTCACTCGATGCCTTAATGAAGGGCAGATTCCTGAGGATTGGAACAACGCTACAATGATCCTGCTACATAAAAAAGGTGACATTGAGGATCTCAGGAACTACAGACCAATCAGCCTCCTATCAGTGGTTTATAAAATTATGATTAAAGATCTTTCACACTGCTTGAAGGTGACACTGGACATGGCTCAACCGAGAGAACAAGCTGGATTCAGGAGTGGCTACAGCACAATAGATCATATCCACATACTGGGAGAAGTAATTGAAAGAGCGAGGGAATATGAACTTCCATTGTGCATGGCTTTTATCGATTATGAAAAAGCTTTTGAATCGGTGAAACAATCAGCAGTTACAATGGCTTTGAAATCCTGCGGTATTGAAGATGCGTGCATTAATATTATTAATAACATCTATGAAAATGCCAGTGCAAAGATTCTGCTGTTTGAAAATACAACACACATAAAAATTGGGAAAGGAGTGAGACAAGGTGACACCATATCTCCGAAGCTTTTTAATCCCACACTGGAAAATGTCTTTCAATCACTGAACTGGAAAAACAAAGGGATAAAGATTAATGGAGATTATCTAACCCACCTTCGTTTTGTTGATGACGTAGTCATTTTTGCTACTACCCCATCAGAGCTGCAGAGTATGATCCAGGAACTTGCTGAAAAGAGTAAAGAAGTGGGATTAAAAATGAACTTTCAGAAGACAAAAGTGATGTTCAATGCTTGTACAAGAAATGAAAATTTATCGATTGATGGAGAAAAGCTGGAGATAACAGACACATACGTTTATCTTGGACAGCAGATATCAAGTGAGGGTCACATTGATGAAGAAATTAATCGACGTACAAAACTTGCCTGGAGAGCTTTTGGAAGAAACAGCAAAATTTTCAAGAGCAATATGCCATTATGTCTTAAAAGAAAAGTGTTTGATCAATGCATCCTTCCAGTGCTTACGTATGGTGCAGAGACGTGGACCTTAACTAAAAAAAGACATATAAAGGCTGCAGTCAACTCAAAGAAGCATGGAGAGGTGCATGCTTGGTGTAACCAGGAGAGATAAGAAGAGGAACTTGTGGATCCGAAAAATGACAAGAGTGGAAGACATCATGATCAGAGTTAAATCCCTGAAATGGCAATGGGCTGGACATACTGCCAGAAGGACAGACCATCGATGGACAGCCGAAATTTTAGATTGGATTCCAAGGGACATGAAAAGACCCAGAAGAAGACCAAATGGAAGATGGGTGGATGAAATTCGAAAGTATGCGGGAGTGACATGGAGGAGACTGGCACAAGACAGACCGTTGTGGAGGAAACTTGGGGAGACCTTCGTCCAGCCGTGGATTGATAATGGTTGACGATGATGATGATGATGATATACACTGAGTGGCCACTTTATTATCACCACCCTACCCTGTCAGTACTTCGTGGGGCCACCTTTTGTCTTTAATACTGTGTCGATTCTTCATGGCATGGACTCCACGAGATGTTGATAGGTGGTTTGTGGAATCTGAGACCATGCTTGATGAATAGCATTTTTCAAGAGTGTGAGATTGCAGTGTTGTGGATCCAGCTGTCTGATGGCTCATTCAACTTCATCCCACAAATTCTCAATGGGGTTGAGATCTGGAGATTGTGGGGCCACCTAAGCAAATTAAACTCATTGGCATGTTCCTGAAACCAATCCTGTACAATACGTGCACTATGGCAGGACACATTATCTTGTTGAAAGTAGCCATCACCATTGGAATAAACCATCCACATGACAGGATGCACTTGGTCCGCAACGATGTTTAGATATGATGTGCCAGTCAGTCATTGATCAACACAAATTAAAGGGCCGAAAGCATGCCAGGAAAACATTCCCCAAACCATAACGTTGCCTCCACCAGCTTGAAGGGTTGTAGCAATGCATTTCAGGTCCATGCTTTTGTGCTGTTTCCGCCAAGTTCTCATTCAGCTATCGGCATGGTGCAACTGAAAACGTGATTCATCGGACCACATAATTTGTTTTCAATTATCGACTGTCCAATCCTTGTGCTCCTGTGCGAACTGGAGACGTTTTGTCTTGTTAACTGCAGACAGCAAAGGTGTTCGAACAGGCCTTTGGCTGCCATATCCCATCCGATGCAGTGTATCGCAAACAGTGCATGCAGAGATCATTTGAGGGGTTCCTTGATTAAGATGGTCTGTAATTTGCTGCACTGTTGTCCTTCTGTTGTCTGTTACCATTCTGGACACTCTCCGTTCCGCCTGAGCAGTCACTAGTCGATGATGACCAAACGTTGCCCGTAGAGACCCAGTTTTTTGGCTGACAGTCCAGTCTTTAAACACTTTAACAACAGCTGCTCTGGAACATTTCATGAATGCGGCAGTTTCAGTGATACTCGCTCCATGGCTCCGAGCTCCTACAATCATACCATGTTAAAAGTCCGTCAAATCGCATTTTGTACCCATTTCATCACCCAAAAATCACTTCTACTACTGTCACAAGCACTAAGGTTTCCCTTTGTATACCAACCTCGCCCTCTGGCAGCAACAGCGTGTAGCCATAGCTCATTTGCTTAAAACTGCCAGGTGGTCATAATAAAGTGGCCACTCAGTGTATAGTGTCTGCTACCCACTTCTCTGGCTATTTCTGAGGTGGTTTTGGTAAACAAAAGGTCTTCGGATTTGTGCATAGTCACCATGAAACAAAATAAATAGAGAGAGAAAGTGTGTGAAGAAGAAGAAAGTGAAAAACTGTTAAGATTATTTGTGTTGAAAAAATATCCTTAAAAAAAGTAGCCTGGTGATGCCAGTCCTTGACTGCTCCCCGGTGCACATGCACACAAACAATTATGATCACAAGGATTTGACAGAACGTAGGTGGCAACAGCCACTTCATTGACATAGTTCCAATCATGAGCTAGCGCAATGCCATCTAACTTCTGGCCTGTGAAAGTTTTAAAAGATTTATATGCCAATCAGCATTTAAAAAAAATATATGTAAGTTAATGTAGATATAAAGTTGTACTGTTTATTTTATTTAATCTTTAAGCTCTTCTAATTAATATTAGAAGAGTTGAAGGAATTGCTAAAGAATAGTCATTCATACTGTTCCTGTGTTTTGACTTTATGTATTTTGTGTCAGTAAATGGCTTCTCGCATAAGTATTTCAAGATGTTGAAATAACTTTTAATCCTAAGTCTTATGTTAGGGCTTTTCTCAGTGAAAAAAAGTTTAAGCGTTTTGCTCCACCTCATCTGCTTGAAGTTCACGTAATTCCATTTGATAAATGGGATTGTGCTTTCAATGCCAACATTTACTGGATTGTTGAACAGATGCATTCTTAGTATGCGTTCATCAAATTGTTTATACGTGTCATCAAGGTTCTTGATAAGAGTGTCTAGCTCAGAAACAGACACTTTAAAATCTATAGTTTCACAAAGCATTGTCATTTTATCAAAAAGCTCTCTGCAGGATTTGGAGTCAAACTGCTTTTTTCTAGATTTGATTTTAACAATGACAGTTTGTTACAAAAACCAGCTATATGACTGTAATGATTATAGATATTTTGGTCTGACCCTTGCAGAGCAACATTGCCGCCCCGGTGGAGCAGTGGTCTAAGGCGCTGGCCTCTGATCATTCGTCCGTAAGGGGTCCGGGTTTGAATCCCGGTCAGGCATGGATGTTGTGTTTGTCTTACGGCACTGGCTCTCTCCCTTCCCTGGAACCAGTGACCCTAAATTAGGGACGGGCGACTGCTTATAGCCCATTGAGTTGCTCACGGTGGTCGTTAAACCTCCAATCAAAAAAAAAAAAAAAAAAAAAAAGAGCAACATTTAGCACATTTTGAATGCTGCATGGTATCAGTTAGAACAGTTAGTGAGCTAGAAAAAGTCACATCACTGAGATATTTAGTTAGATCAGTATTATTCATTGCATCCCAATGAAAAGAGATAAAAGTTCTTTCCAAAGTTGAAAAAATCTCGCTAAACATTTTCCAGCACTCAACCAACAGATTCAATTGTGCAGAAGCAAGCCTCCATATTTGGCATGAAGTTTATCTAAAAACAGTTTTGAATTTTCTATGCACAACAGCACGGTTTCTGCCTCGCTATCTTCACTACTCTGTCTATTGTACTGAATATTGCCCCTGTGCAGATCCATATACCGCTTGTTGGTGTGCAATGCAATTTAACATTTCAGATTTAATTCCACCTCTTTTCAGTCAAGAACGAAATTTGGTTTATTCTTCATTTGAGGACTGCCAGTTCGACAGCAAGGAACTAGGGTATAGCTTGAAAATTTGACAAGAGTCCAATGCATAAATAACCCCAATAATACCTGTAAATAAATCCTTTAATTTTTAATTAAGAAGGAGGTAATTCAAGAACAGAATAAGACTTTGCTCCTTTCTGTAACTTGTGTTTTGTACAGTCAGAAAATCTATACACAGCATGGACAACATAACTAAAATTTACAATCATCACCCAAAAAAAAAAAAAAAAAAAATGGATAAGATATACACTCAATGGATAAAACAGTAGAGATACCTACCTAATAGTATGTTGGTCCCCCTGTAGCACAAATAACAGCCTGTACACACACCCGCTTGGCCAGCATGGTGAGTTATGGCCAAACCCCTCCAAAATGACTCCACAACTTAAATCTTGGCCTCTGGCAGCTGGAATGTACCTGGCCAAGGCAGCGGCCAGTGCGACATGAAGGCAGAGGGTGCTAAGAATCCCCGGGGGACCGGACTAGGCTGCCATCTGATGCTGACCTTGGCTACATATAACGGATGCTCCCTATGTTCTGATTCAAGGCTCCTTGAATTGGAAGAAGAACTACAAAGGATCAAGTGGGACATCGTTGGGCTAAGTGAGGTAAGGAGAAAAGGAGAAGATCTCATTGAACTGAAAAGTGGACATCTCTTCTATTATCGTGGGGCAGATACTGGCAGAACTAGTGGTGTTGGATTTATAATAAACAAGAAACTGAAGGATAAAGTTGTAGAAGTTGAAATTTCCTCTGACAGAGCTGTACGACTCGTTATCCAACTCTCGAGAAGATACCAGGCTCAGATTATTCAAACTTATGCACCCACCACAAGCCATCCTGAAGAAGAAATTGAAGAATTATATGACAAAATCCATCATCTAAATAATAAAGGCAAGCAGCACTTGAAGATAATTATGGGAGATTTCAATGCAAAAATAGAGCAACAGCAACACAATGAAACTTCAGTAGGTAAATTCAGTCACGGCAGCAGAAACCAGCATGGAAATACTCTCGTAGAGTTTACAGAGGCAGAAGGGTTTTTCATCTTGAACTCCTTCTTCAAGAAAAAGTACACAGGAAATGGACATGGGGAAATTGATTTTATTATGTGTAACAAAAAATTCGTCATCGAAGACTGCAGTGTACTAAACAAGTTCAACACAGGGAGTGACCACAGATTGGTGAGATGTAAGATGCACCCCAACACTAAACTCGAATGTGGCAAGCTCATAAGACAAACAAAATGTATTGACATGACCAACCTTCAAAAACACCATAATACCTTCAAGTTGGAACTGAAGAACAGATTCTCTGCTTTAGAAGGCCTAACATCGGAAGAAGTGGATATTTCTGAAGTTAACAGAAAAGTAACCAAAGCTCTTATGGAAACAGCAACAAAATTAGCTGGGTCTAAGAACAAGTTGCATGTAAACAAATTATCAGGAAAAACCAAAATGTTGATGCAAAAAAGAAGAGAGATGAGGACAACTAAAGAAGATGTGACTTCCAAAGTGGAATATATAGAGCTATGTAAGACAGTGCGGAAAAGTATCACTGAAGACACAAGGAAATTCAACTGTGAACTAGTGAGGAAAGCAATTGAAAACAACCAAAGCCTAAAGATAGCAAAGGGACATCTCAGTCAGGGAAGAAAACAGATTATGGCACTGAGAAAGGAAGATGTTTCTGTAACAAGAAATAGAGGTGAAATTTTGACAAGAGTGAAATATTTCTACTCCAAATTATATGAAAGGGATGGTACATGTACTACAGACATCACAAAAGGTGCCAATACCAGAGTTCTACCAGTCCTCCCAACAGAAGTTGCACATGGAATCAAGAACATGAAGCGGGGAAGAGCTCCAGGAGACGATGGAATTACTGTAGACATCATACAAGAAGCAAGTGGAGAAATTGAAACAGTACTCACCCAAGTTTTCACTCGATGCCTTAATGAAGGGAAAATCCTGAGGATTGGAACAATGCTACACTGATCTTGCTACATAAGAAAGGTGACATTGAGAATCTCAGGAACTACAGACCTATCAGCCTCCTATCAGTGGTTTATAAAATAATGACTAAAGTTCTTTCACACCGCTTGAAGGTAACACTGGACATGGCTCAACTGAGATAACAAGCTGGATTCAGGAGTGGCTACAGCACTATAAATCATATCCACATACTGAGAGAACTAATTGAAAGAACAAGGGAATATGAACTTCCATTATGCATGGCTTTTATCGATTATGAAAAGGCCTTTGATTCGGTGAAACCATCAGCAGTTGCAATGGCTTTGAAATCCTGCAGTATTGAAGATGCATATATTAATATTATTAATAACATCTATGAAAATGCCAGTGCAAAGATTTGGCTGTTTGAAAATACAACAGACATAAAAATTGGAAAGGGAGTGAGACAAGGTGACACCATATCTCCCAAACTCTTTAATCCCACATTGGAAAATGTCTTTCAATCACTGTACTGGGAAAACAAAGGGATAAAGTTAATGGAGATTATCTAACTCATCTTTGCTTTGCTGATGACGTAGTCATTTTTGCAACTACCCCATCAGAGTTGCAAAGTATGGATCCAGGAAGTTGCTGACAAGAGTAAAGAAGTGGGATTAAAAATGAACTTTCAGAAGACAAAAGTGATGTATAATACTTTTACAAGAAATGAAGATTTATCGATTGGTGGAGAAAAGCTGGAGATAACAGATACGTACGTTTGTTTATCTTGGACAGCAGATATCAAGTGAGGGTCACATTGATGAAGAAATTAATCAGCGTATAAAACTTGCCTGGAGAACTTTTGGAAGAAACAGCAAAATTTTCAAGAGCAATATGCCATTATGTCTTAAAAGAAAAGTGTTTGATCAATACATCCTTCCAGTGCTTACGTATGGTTCAGAGACATGGATGGACCTTAACCAAAAGAGACATACAAGGCTGCAGACAACTTAAAGAAGCATGGAGAGGTGCATGCTTGGTGTAACCAGGGGAGATAAGAGGAACTCGTGGATCCGAAAAATGACAAGAGTGGAAGACATCATGATCAGAGTTAAATCCCTGAAATAGCAATGGGCTGGACATACTGCCAGAAGGACAGACCATCGATGGACAGCCGAAATTTTAGATTGGATTCCAAGGGACAGGAAGAGACCCAGAAGAAGACCACATGAGAGTTGGGTGGATGAAATTCGAAAGTATGCAGGAGTAACATGGAGGAGACTGGCACAAGATAGACCGTTGTGGAAGAGGCTTGGAGAGACCTTCGTCCAGCAATGGATTGATAATGGTTGACAATGATGATGATGACATGCCAAAGCATTAACTCCACCAGATGCCGGAGCATTTCCAGAGGTAATGCTCACCATGCGTGTTGCATTATTAACCACAACTCCACCCGAGACGTCAGTCCAAGATCCATGGATCTGACGTTCCACTACCCGGCATCCCAGACAGCTTCCACGGGGTTTAAATCTGGGAACCTTGGGGGCCACTGGATGGTTCCAAACTCAGATGATTGTTCCTCGAGCCATGTCTTTGTGCTTGTGGCCTGGTAGGGTTATGCATTGTCCTACAGAAACAGATCATTGGCTGCAGCATGTGCGAAGGCCATGAAAGCATGTAGGTGATGAGCCAGCACGTTCTGGTAGCATGCAGTGGTTAAGGACCTCTCCAGACACATTCTTATGTGTCCCATGAAAAGGCTCCTCAAACCATGACAGAGCCACTGACACCCTGACTTGGTATGATGGGGCCATGGCCTCATGCTGTTAATGTGACACCCACACTCTTCCTTCAGCTTGGTACAGCTGAAAACAGAATTACTGTAACCACATAACATGGTGTCACTTTGATGAGGTCCAGTTTTGATGTTCCTGGCACCAGGTGAGGTGTAATGTCTAATGATGAGCAGCCAACTGTGGCACATGAGTAGAACATTGGCTCCCATAGCCCGGGGTATAAAGTATGCACTGTACCATTCTCTTGCTGAAACAGTTTGAGCCTCCGACATTTAATCTGCATGTGATTCATGCCGCTATTGCCAAGTCTCCTTAACCACTGCATGCTACCAGAACGTGCTGGCTCATCACCTACATGCTTTCATGGCTTTTGCACATCCTGCAGCCAATGATCTGTTTCTGTAGGACAATGCATCACCCCACCAGGCCACAAGCACCCAGACATGGCTCGAGGAACAATCATCCGAGTTTGGAACCATCCAGTGGCCCCCAAGGTTCCCATATTTAAACCCCGTGGAAGCTGTCTGGGATGCCGGGTAGTAGAACATCAGATCCATGGATCTTGGACTGACATCTCGGGTGGAGTTGTGGATAATAATGCAACACGCATGGTGAGCATTACCTCTGGAAATGCTCCGGCATCTGGTGGAGTCAATGCTTTGGCATGTCATCATCATCATCATCAACCATTATCAATCCACTGCTGGACGAAGGTCTCTCCAAGCCTCTTCCACAACAGTCTGTCTTGTGCCAGTCTCCTCCATGTTACTCCCACATACTTTCAAATTTCATCCACCCATCTCTCATGTGGACTTCTTCTGGGTCTCTTCCTGTCACTTGACCCTGGTCATCAATGGCATGTGGTTGGCCACCACTTGCTCTTTTTTGCAGTGTGGGAAGAGAATGGAAATTGATGAAAGTTTATATCTTTGGCTTATTCTTTTCGGATGTGTTGGTAATTCGTGGTTTTCTGAGTTAATCAAGGGCTCATTTGTAAATATGTAGCAAAATTAATTTTTAACTGGATGTCAAGGTTTTAAAAATTCTTGTATTATATTTTCTTAAGTATATATTTTTTAAAGTGTTGTACATCCATCAATGGCATACTCATGGTACACCCTTGATATTGTTGTCCTAGGGTTCTTACCACTTGGGCGATAGAATGACCCATCCGTCTTGTGCGGACAATGCATCTGCAATCAAAGTTGCTTAGAACACCATGTTTACCCATCAAATACACTTGGAGGTTACTCACCTTTTCACATAAAGTTCAGAGGTTTTCACTTCATCTAATTCACATTTCCAACATGTCTTCGTTTGCCTGCTGTCGTTCAAGAATCTGATATTTCTTGTTAACAATATTTTTTCGTATTGCTTTTTGAAATACAGGAACATTGGTCTTCCATCATAATTTTTTTTTACTTTAAGACTAAAAAGCCCTTATTTCTACTTGCAAACAGGTGCCTAAAACAATGCACACAAAAACTTTACTCCCCCCCCCTCCAAAAAACGAATACATCTCTTTTAACAAATGTGCAACACTTTAAGAAAATATAATACAAGAATTTTTAAAACCTTGACATTCAGTTAAAAATCAATTTTGCTACATATTTACAAATGAGTCCTTGATTAACTCAGAAAACCATGAATGACCAACACTTCTGAAAAGAATAAGTCAAAGATATAAACTTTCATCAATTTCCTTTCTCTTCCCACACTGCAAAAATATTCTCCCCGAGTACTTTCAACCTCAAACCAAGGTGGTTTTCAAGGAACTTTACAGCAACTGACTGCACCCACCACCTTCCATCTAATGAAAGTGAATGTTCTAGTCTTCGCGTCATGTTGTCTCATCATGTTCTTTTTCGATCTATTTCAGTAGCACCATCTATTAGATGATTCGGCTTTAAAATTTTTTTCGTTTTGGTTTATATGCTATGGTTAATTTCTATTATTGTTTGTATGATTTTATATTCATTTAATTTGTTATAATTATATATATATATACCATTTAAATTGGTTATAATGACATCGAAGGGAATGCAGTATTTATGTTGTTATGACAGATTGTCGTACTAACCAAGTACATATAACAAGCAGGTAAACAATAATAAAAGAAATGTATGTATGTATGTATGTATTTAGGAAATAAAAAATGGTGGGTGGGGACTCTAAAATACCAAATCTATAAGTACAGTACTGTTTTTATGTAGATTACATACATAATATGATATAGTGTAAAAGAAACCCATTGCAACATTACGTACAGTTGTACATACATATTGTGTGTACATGAATGTACAATTCTGGATAAATAATGTCATACAGGACATACCTTATGTGCTACTTTTGCATGAAGAAGTCTATCACTTTTTTGGAGGTTTTGTTTTTAAACATGTACAGTGTATCCAAACTGTCTTCTATTTCTGCTGCATAAGTTAACACCTTTTCACTCTCTTCCCTGGCTTCAAAAAAATCTAGATAACCATCTCACAGCTTGAACAGCATCACATATGCTGGACACTGGTTCTTCATATGCATCCTCTTCTTCCTCCTCCTCCTCTTCGTTTTCTTTATGTTTTCCACTCAAAACTTCATTTACAACGTCAAGATCTGTGAGATTTCCGGACGTAGCAGTATCATTATCTACATTTAGATAATCATCAATATTCTCATACTGTGGAAGACTATGGTTGTTAATCTGTCACATCCATTCTGACAACAGCAACTCTTCTTCATCACCAGGTTCATCAGTAGTTTTGGGCTCTACAAAGTTAAAACCAGCTTGGCAAAAACTGTTGCAAATTGTTTTGTCTGCCACTCGCCTCCATACTTTATGAAATGTTTTGAATTGCATCCAACAAGGTGATAATGCAATCCTCCTGTTTTTTGATGCACTCAATCATTCTCATCAATATAAATTTCTGATAGTGACTTTTTAAGCTCCTTATTACACCTTCATCTATCAGTTGCATAACACCTGTACAGTTTTCTGGAAGAAACACAAACTTAATATTCTCAAGATAATTTGTTTTCAAATGAGCAGGGCGGTTTTTTACCAGCAAAAGAATGTTGCGTTTTTGCTTCTGTAGCTGCTGATTCCAATGAATGAGCTCTGCTCAAAACAGCTCAGAAATCATCCAAGCTTTCTTGTTAGCACCGTATCACACAGATAGCTTTTAACATTTTTGAAGCATCTAGATTTTTTTGCTTTACCTGTAATCATCAATTTTCTCTTCTCTGTCTCACCTACACGTTTCTCTCCCTGGGATTTTAAAGTTTTATCCGGAGTCAACTTAAAAAAAAGCCCTATCTCATCAGCATTAAAGATGTCACTGTTGCTATTCCCTTCTCTAACTTTAGGTTACACAGTATTAAGCCATTCCTTCATCTTTTCCAAATTTATGTCCTTGGTTTCACCACTCACTTTCCCAGAACAAATGTTGTATCAGGCTTTAAATCTGTCAATCTGGGCATTGGAACATACAAATTCTTCATCACCAAAGAGTCTGGCAAATTTTTCAGCCTTAGTCTTTAAAAAGGCCCACTGACAGGAATATTTGCATTCCTTTGCTGCTTGAACCATTTTAGCAGAGCTTCGTCAATTTCGATTCGATCAGAACGACGGATGCGCTTTAGTTTTGGACCATTTGCAAGTTCAAAGAGCCCTCAAAATGTTTTCCTTGTTTTTCCAGATAGTACCAAGTGTGGAATTTACCAAATTAAATTCACAGCAAACATCTGATCTTTTTCTACCACTTTCGATTTCTTCTATAATTTTGACTTTTTCATCTACGGTTAAAACTTTCCTTTTTTAAACTAGCCATACTAAAATTGTTGTTACTTAGTAAACTGAATGCAAAGGCAGATGAGAGAGAGAGACTAATTCACTTCCTGAACATTCACTGAAGATTAACCTTTTACCTAATGTGGTTTGGGAAATAAATGCATCATTTCCTTGAAATGTACGCAGTGTCGTCAGAAAGTCTATGCTAAATGCCACAGACAATGTGGATGTTAAAGCCTCTGTTCTGTTTCGCATAGAAAAAGATCAGGTGGACAGTGGGTGCCTTGCAGCTGCAAACAAGGTCACAGCCAGGAAAAGAGATAAACAACAGAGGAGGGGTGAAAAGCACAATAAGCATCAAATGTGGAACTGAACCATGTCCACCCCCTCCGCCCAACTATTCTTCCCTAATGGCTGGGAACGTAGCACACTGAACACTGAGATGAACCCAGGCTATTGACTTTGCCAACGGCAATCTAACAAATGGGAGGCAGGGTTGCTCCACTTTAGTGGTAGGTGCGGGGTGGAGTGGGGGAGGAAAAAGAGGAAGCACTTGCCTCCAGAGGGTGTGAAAAAGAGGAAGCACTTGCCTCCAGAGGGTGTGAGCTTTAGCAACCAGTAAACCTGAGAAGACTGCAAAAATTAATATGAGTTTAATTAAAAACACTTGCCAAAAAAGTTAGCAAAATCTTACATTTTGCTTTTCTGGCTCAAACACAAAAGGTACATACACTGTACATAATACATAGTGTACATCTTCGTTGCTTTAACTGAGGTTGATGTGATGCTAAAACCAAGCATGAATAGCCTTATCCCAATGGGAATTTTGGCGGGACTATAGCTGAGGTGTTGCTTTAGGCGAGGACACTATAACAAAGTTCAACTGTATATATATATTTATATTTTTTTAAGCTATTTTTTTTATTCTTTTTCCTCTTTTTGTTGTTATTATTATTATTATTTTTTTGTCTTTTTGGCTTTCTATCCTTATTAGTTCTTTCCAGTATATGTTTAAGTGCTGTGCTTATAGGCACAGGTTATGTAATTAGAATCATTTAGAATTGTAATAATCAATGTAATTAGAATTGTTAAGAATCGGAATCGGAATAATTTAGAATTGATTCAATCGAATTAGAATCATTTAGGATCATTAAAATTACATAACCTGGGCCTTATAGGTGCAGGTTATGTAATTTTAACAATCTTACCAGTTTAAACATATACTGGAAAGAACTAAAAAATAGAAAGCCAAAAATATGAAAAAAATAATAACAAAACAAGAAAAAAAAGCTTAAAATGTATATTTATAAGCATAACAGATTAAATGAATATAAAATAATACAAACGATAATAGAAGTTAACCATAAAATATAAACCAAAACAAAATTTTTTTTAAAGCCAAATCATCTAATAGATGGTGCCACTGAAATAGATCGGGAAAGAACATGATAAGACGATACGGCACGAAGACTAGAACATTCACTACCTGGAAGGCAGTAGGTGCCGTCGGTTGCTGCAAAGCTGCTTGAGAACGACTTTGGCTTGAGGTTGAAAGTATTCGTAGAGATCAGTTTTGCCATGTGGGAAGAGAGTGGAAATTGATGAAAGTTTATATCTTTGGTTCATTCTTTTTAGATGTGTTGGTCATTTGTGGTTTTCTGAGTTAATCAAGGGCTCATTTGTAAATATGTAGCAAAATAGTTTTTTAACTGGATGTCAAGATTAAAATTTTTTTTATTATTATATTCTATCACTCAACATACACAAGATGTATTCGTGTTTTTGTGAAGTTTTTGTGTGCATTGTTTTAGGCACTTGTTTGCAAGTGGAAATAAGGGCTTTTTAAATAAAGTAAAAAAAAAAAATTATGATGGGGAAGGCCAATGTACGTATTTCAAAAAGCAATAGGAAAAACAATATTCTTTACAAGAAATATCAGATTCTTGAACCACAGTGGGCAAACAGAAGACGTGTTGGAAATGTGAATTAGATGAAGTGAAAACCTCTGATCTTTATGTAAAGGGTGAGTAACCCTTAAGTGTATTTGATTACTAACAAGCACATTGATTTAGAGGCAGCTAATGAATATATACATTCACTGTGCTGTATTAATATGTTTACCCACGTTTGTCGATTGCGATACATTGTTGGGAAGCCTTACTGTCCACCTATTTATCACCTGCATTGGGTTTGGGTCTGTTCCACTCTGCACATGGGATGCCCATGTCAACTGCCCATCAACCCTATCTGTAATGTTTAGTCTACTGTGTGTATATATATATCCTTTAGTTTATATGAATCCCTGAGTTGTACTGAATTAGATATTATCTGTAACTCTCCATGCATTAGTCTTGAATGAGAATAAGAAATGTTAATTTGTGCTTTTGAGGAGTTGAGTGCCCATATATCCTTGGTAATTATTATGCCTAGAGATTTTGCTGTTTTGTTTATATAACTTTTTCCTTTGAATTATTGCAGATTTAATTTCGTGGTATGTTATATAAATTTTTTGTTGATATGATTTATTCCTTTTAGGCTCTTCGTGGTGCGTGGCAGACCATCAGAGGTATTCCCTCAACTCATAAATCAATGGGGCATCAAGCGCATTACGTATGAATATGATTCAGAACCTTATGCTGAATCCAGAGATGAAGAAATTGATACCATTGTGAAGCAGCTTGGAGTACAAGTTATTAAAAAAGTGTCAAACACTTTGTATAATCCAGAGCAGTATGTTGCATATTTAATGTATGATTTATTATTCATCATTACCATGTCTGATTATTACTGTTTTAAACTGTGCTTGTTCTTCATGTTGGCATACATATCTCTAAGCTGTTCTCTGAGATTCAGAGGTTAGCTCCACAAAGAAATACAAGTTACCAGGTAAATTTTTAACTGATTATTTACTTACAGTTGCCGTATCAAACTTCTCCATTTACAGCGATCTTGGCACACAACTCTGGCTTCACTGACATCCATCACTTGACATACGCAAGATCTTCTGTACTTCATACTTATAATCTTTTTCTCATACAGACACTCCTGAATCTGATTCTCCCATGACTTCCTTGGCCTTCCTCTGCGTTTCCTTCCTGCCACTTGGGCTAAAAAAAAATTCTTAGTAAGCATCACATCACTCATTCTTTCAGCATGGCCAAACCACCAAAACATATTAGTCTCCACCTTGCTAACAACATTTTGCTTCACATTACACAACTGCAACACATCTTCATTCTTCACACGACCAGAACATGTCTTGCCACAAACCCCTCCGCAAGTAACGCATTTCTCCAACACACAAACGACTCCTAACTATGTTTCTTCTGTAGTACCCAGGTTTCACTGCCATACATCAGAGTAGGTCTTAGTGAGAGATGGGTTTATGTTGGCAAAAGTTTATATTTCAGCTTTATGGAAAAGTAATTACATGGTGTTTATTAAACTTTGGAACAGAGGATGGTATGTTGCACATGTGAAATATTTTCACAAATCAAATTCGATGCTTCCAAGTTGTAGTGTAGAATTTTGGATGTGAGTGTGTGTGTTACTAAGACAGCTATGATATAAGTGAAGCTTGTGGTTTTTACATACACTGAAATGCCAGTTTATTAGGCCACTTGCCTTCCTCTTATTAGGTCACGTGCCTTCATTTTATTAGGTCACTTGTCTTCATCACATAAATGGCTCACTCCAGCATGTAAGACAGCATATGAGCTCTGTGTGTAGTATAAATGAGGTAGATCACTTCCTGAGCATCAGTAGGCATTTGATTGAGGGTTGGAATGGGCAAAATGAGTGATCTTGGGTGACTTTGAATGTGGCATGATAGTTGGTATGAGGTGTACTGGTTCGAGCATCTGTGAAATGACCATCCTTCTGTGCTTTTGAAGCACAATCATGGCAAAGATTTACCATGAATGTTGCAACATCAAAAAACTTCCAGCAATTGGAAGTCCTGTGGAGGAAGACTACTGGTGGATTAGAGGGGTCAAAGGGACTTGGCCATCTCTTTGACCCCCTGACAGCCAACGACTTGGTCATTGTCTCACAGCTGATAACTAGGCCATTGTCTGTTGTAGCTCATTCATGACACAGTCTGATATGCAGCACATTCAGAGATGACCCTTGGCACACCAATATTTAATTCTTCAGTGATTTGCTGGATTGTGGTCCATCTGTTCACTTGCACAATTCTTGCCAATCTTCTATGACCCCTCTGATTCCCCAGCTGTTTTCATTCACAGGATTGTTGACTGCTGGAAGTATTGGGTTGTGTAACATGAAATGTCATTTGGAAGAGTGTGAAATGAAAGAGGCATACCTGTTAGGGAGATGACAACCTTTAGTCAAAATAATTGCCTGTGGCATCAATACATTGTTGCCAATGGGTTGGCAGTGCATGTGTACCCTTGTGATAGAAATCGGTAGGTCGGAACATCACAGAAGTTTGGAAATCACTTTCGAGAGCCTGTTGATCGATGAAGCGTCTCCCAGCAAGATGGACCATCAGACCACTGAAGAAGTGAAAGTCTGTAGGGCTGAGATTGGCGCTATATGCCCGATGTGACAGAATCTCGTAGCCCAAGTGGTGCAGCTTCTGGACGGTCATCCATGTGATATGAGGACATGCGTTATTGTGCAATAGGATGGGCCCTTTCCTATTAACCAAGGCAAGTTGTTGTTTGCACAATTTTTGGTGCATGGTGTCAAATTCTTGGCAGTATGATTGAGCCGTGATTTTAGTTTAGTGCGAAAAAATCAAACCTGTTTCCAACGTAATTTAGGTTTAGAAACTGTAGAAGCACTTCTTATTGCAAAAATGAATATGTTCTCCTCTGGGCAAGTGTGTTATGAAAAACGATTTTCTGCTAAGGAACTCAAATCTGCAAAACACTGTTCAGCGAAATCACTAAAGAAAGCCGTTTAATCAATTGTTTGTTGTGTAAAAAAATGTATCAGTCATGGTGTATATTATTTTCCATGTGAACAATTTGGAATATTTTGATACAGATTTTCATGTATATAAATAAATAAGTAAGTAAAAAAATGCTAAATAAATTAAATGAGTTGTTTTCCTCGGTTAAAATTGTTCTTTTTGGTATGACTACTGAAAAATGGCCAAAACTACTGAAAATTTGTACGAGTACTGAAACAGGTTGGCATCTCTGCAGAATGCATTGTGGAACCAGTTTGTTCTCCTCCTCTGCAACCCACACTAACCTGGGGTCCTTGATCTTGTTGAAATCTGCTTCATGAAGTTACCATTCTGATTTCATACTTCCCACTGTCGCCATCCAATTTTTGAACATGCCTTGTGAAAACTAGGTGCTCCAGCTTCCCTCTCTTATGCACCCTGACTGTCAGTGAGCTCTGTTGAAGAAATGTCCCTTCCCCCTCTTTTGAATTTTGAGTCTGACATTGCTAGTAAGTAACTTCACTGGTTTACCAAACACACCTTGCCCTGTTGGCCATCTTTGTTTCAAAATAAATTACTATTTATATTAATTATAAGGGTTCTTCAATGAGTAGGGAGACTTTCTGCCTAAAACAGTCAAAACCATGACATACCTAAAAATAATCATTGCCAACATTTGGACAGCAGTCCCATTGCACAAGTCCTTGTATTCCTGTAGCATAGAAGGAATCAGGCTGCTGCTAGAACCAGTTATCTACAGCTTCACACACCTGATCATCCAAAGTAAAACGTTTGCTTTTGAGACATTTTTTCATAGGTCTAACAATGTGAAAATCGCAGGGTGATAGATCAGGACTATACAGCGGATGTTGAAGAACTTCCCAGCGAAGCGCTACAATGTCCTTTGCATGGTAACTGCTGTGTGTGGCCGGGCATTGTCATGCAGAAGCACAGTACCCTGAGTGAAGTTGCCAGGTCTTTTGTTTTTGATGGCTCGTCGAAGCTTCATTAAAGTTTGACAATATTGTTTGGCATTGACAGCTGATCCTTTTGGTAGCTACTGAAGAAGCAGTGGTCCTCAATGGTCAAAGAACAGGGTTGACACCACCTTGCCTGCAGAAATGGTGGACCGTAATTTCCTTAGTGGTGGCAATATGCATGTTTCCACTGCATGCTCTGGCATTTCAGCTCCAGCTCGAAATAATAGCTTTGGTCTGCAGCAATAATGCATAGACGGAAATCTTCACCTTCTTCATGGCAGCTGAACAGGTGCTGTAACGATAGTCCCATTCATTGACTCATCTGTTCATCGGACAGATGTTTGGTTCCCACATGGTGCAGACCTTACGATATTCAAGGTGCGAATGCATGATTGTATTGGCAGTTCTGATGCTCACACCCATGCTGTTCACCAGTTCTCAGATTGTGATTCTTTGGTTGGCTTTTACTGCAATATCCACACGTACAACTGTTGTCAATGAAACAGCACGATGTGGTGCTCCTGATCTTGGCTGGTCCACAGTGCTTGTTCGTCCACCACTAAACAGCTGGCACCACCTCATTACAGTACTGCATGGAAGATAAGCAGGCCCATACACTGCCTTCATTCATCAGTGAATTTCACTTGGTGGCATTTTCTCCACTTTCAAAAACTGAATTACAGCATGCTAAGCAACTTTGATCATATCCATCTCCTATGAGAGAACAAGAAAATTAGTCCAGCATATTACATGGCTTCCATAATAAACAAGCTGCAATGCAGTTGCATAGCCTTTAAATTGCCTGAACATTAGCGCCACCCATTGGCAAAATTAGGAAGTGCAAATGCACTCCAGCCTAAGAGTCTCACTACTTATTGAACAACTCTTATAAATCAATTGAAAGTACTAATATGGTATTAAATATAAACTTGTATGTGTATATTATACTACTCAGTTCTATTTGTAGACATGCAAAATGCTATTTCATTGACATTTTTTTTTGTTTCTGTTAAAAGGTAAACTGACTTTTGTCACACATATTCCCAAAATTTTGGTGCCTGTTAATATGTAGCACCCTGGGCCAATGTTCAACTTGACCCAGCAGTAAACCTGCCTTTGAAGTATTGTAAGAACAGCTATAGAAGAAACAGTATAGTGCTGATCTTTGAAGAAGAGGAAGAAAACATAAGAAAAGGCTATTGCTGGCTACTCTACCTTTCCATAAATTAGGAATTACTGCCATTGATTGTGAGGAAAAGGTGTATCATAATAATATAATTAGCAACATAGGCATCCCAATCCCAGTTAACTATGCAAAACAAATGTGAATAAAATGAACCCTTTTAGAGTAAACATGGAGTGGTAACATATTGAGTAAAATCAATTTTGAATTTGATAGCTTCTGCATTTACAACTCCTGCCAGGAAAATTATGCATGGGGAAAAAAAAAAAAAAAAAAAAAAAAAAGACCAAGATTATCATTTGCACAGTTCAAGCTTCTCCAAGTGCAAAAAGAAATTTTCAAATAAAATTAATATGTGCAAAGTTTTTGTATCCACAGATGGAAAGATATCAATATCACTATAAATTTCACTAAATTATGGGTTTTACCCAGGAGTAAAGGAAATTACTTACAATCAAATTTTCGGGTAGCACCCTTACCCTTCCTCAGGACTACACTATAGTAGGTGTTGCCATTCATTAGCTAAATTCCAACCTTTCACATCATTTAATGTTGTACCTCTCCTTCTCTCAATTCAACCTTTCACATCTTTTAATATTGTACTTCTTCTTCTCTCAATTCAACCTTTCACATCATTTAATGTTGTACCTCTTCTTCTCTAATTCAACCTTTCACATCATTTAATATTGAAGAGGTACAACATTAATGATGTGAATTCCAACCTTTCACATAATTTAATGTTGTACCTCTTCTCTCAATTCAACGTTTCACATCATTTAATATTGAAGATGTACAACATTAAATGATGTGCAAGGTTGGAATTTAGCTAATGAATGGCAACACCTACTATAATGTAGTCCTGAGGAAGGGTAGGGGTGCTACCCAAAAATTTGACTGTAAGTAATTTCCTTTATTCCTGTGTAAAACCCATAATTTAGTGAAATTTATAGCGTATTAAGTCTACGAATAGCCATGACATCGATTATTACCAAAATCAATATCACTATAGACTTGTAAAAACATAGTTTATTACAGGGATTAACAAAGGAATCTAATCTTAATATACTCTCTATCAAATTTAAATGTTCAGTTTAGTGTGGAATCAAACATTGCTTCAAAAATCCTTTTCTGGATGCCCCACTTTACCCCAAAATTAGGAAATGAATAACCATTCATTGTTCATTCCTGTCTATTTTTGTTACTTACAGGAAGAATTTCATTTCTCCATAGTTCAGTCATTATGAATGTTCATTTTCAAGCCTGAAAGTTTTGCAGTATAATATCTCATGCTCTCATGTTTTTATTGAACTAATTACATAGTCTTTTATAAATAGACTAGTCACTCTAAAAGTTTTTTTATTTTACAAAAATAATTATATCAAATAATATATTCTGTTTATATAGAGTGGTTGCATTCCATGGGAAGCCTCCATTGACATACCAGTCCTTCCTTTCTGTTTTGGATAAGCTACCTCCTCCCGTAAAGCCAGTGAGTTCACTGACAGATTTAAAAAGTAAGTATTTTGCTTTATGTATTGCTTAAGATATTTTTTATTATTGTCTTTTAGGAGCAGGCGGTCGTAGTGAGCGATGGGTTTGCCTCCTCGGGGCGCTCAGTGGTAACAATGGCACACACAACAGCAACTAGGGCCTCTGTGAATCTTGGAGAGGTGCAAGCTAGTTCTGTGTGACATTGACAAAAAGACCCCAACTCACTGGGTTTTGTTCCAGAATCCTTAGGTTGAATGACCAACTGGAACCCTCAGCTATGGGCTAATCCCCCACACTCATGTACTTACCTGATTAAAAAGACAAAAAGAAATATTAAGAATGACTCAAGTGTGGGATATGGTGGACCTACCACACTTGAGAAGGACGGTCCACCACGGAATCGACCTGGACTTTCTAAACGGCGTATGGGAAAAAGATTTCGGCTGAGTGAATGTAAGATTGGTGTATGAAATACTAGAGGTATAAATGGCAAGATGAGTGAGGTGATTGAGGAGATGAATAAGTATAGACAGGATGTGCTGTGTGTAAGTGAAATCAAAAGAAGGAAATTGGGGTAGAAGAAGTGAATGGCACAGTGAGTGTGTGGTCTGGAGTATTGGATAATATGAGAGGACAGGCTGGTGTAGGTGTGATTTTAAGTGAAAAGATGAAGAACAACTTGATTCACTATAGTTGCATAAGTGAGAGAATTCTCTGGATTCGTTTGAAAGTGAAACTTCAGAGAATTGTAATTGTTGTAGTGTATGCTCCTTGTGACTCGGAACCTTCTGATAAGAAAGAAGATTTCTGGAATGAGCTAACAGCTGTTTTGAGCCAGTTTGGTGCTAAAGAAAAAGGTATAATAGCAGGGGATTTCAATGCTAGAGTAGGTGTGCAGAATGCAATTTCTGACAATGTTCTGGGTTAGTTTAATGGTCTTTGTGTGAATGATAATGGTGAAAGATTAATTGAACTCTGCATTGAGAATGGCTTGTGTGTATCTAATACATTTTTCAACCACAAGTATATCCACTCATATACTTGGGAAAATCGTACTCTTGGTCAAAAGAGTGTGATAGATTTTGTTGTCTATGATCAGCGTTTGAAACATTTAGTTGTTGACACCCGTGTGATGAGAGGTGCGGATGTTGGTTCTGATCGTTCCTTGGTAGTGTCACGAGTGAAACTTAATGTTGGTTGGAGGAAAAGGAATAGGAAGAGACCCAGGATAGAAAGAATAAAGGTTGATAGGCTCCTTGAAGATCATCAGCAGTATTCTGACTTAATCAGAGAATGACTGAAGGATCTGAAGTCTGGTGAGAGGGATGTAGAAAAGAAGTGGGAATGTTTTAAGAACTGTGTTGTCACTGCTGCTAAAGAGGTCTGTGGCACCACAATAGTGGGTAACAATAGAGGCGATGCTTGGTGGAATAGTAAGATTGAAGAGGCAGTAAAGAGAAAGAAGGAAGCCTATTTGGGGATGTTGCAAGGTAGAGTCTCTGTGGATGAATATCGCTGTAAGAAGCGTGAAGCTGCTAAGCTGGTTCGCCACAGTAAGGCAAAAGATAGGAAGGAGAAAGTGGAAAGGCCTGAACTGGCTTTTGGAAAGATAGAAAGTCCTTCTGGAAATACATGAGACTCAGGAAAAATAGGGGAAACAAAGTTGTAAGTTGTGTGAAGAATGAGATTGGGGGAAATGCTATGGGAGCCCAATGAGTTAAGTGACAGATGGGGTGAATACTTCTGTGAGTTATTAGATCAGGAAAGCAAAGATGATTCTGAGACAGATGCAGATGATGTCACAATGAGGGATGATAGCACAGGAGGGATCTCAAGAGAAGAAGTGTGTAAAGCTGTAAAATCTCTTCAGAATGGTAAGGCTCCAGGAAGTTGATGGCATAACTGCAGAGATGTTGAAATATGGTGGTGACTCTATAATTGACTGGTTAACTGAAATTTGCTAGCTGTGCTGGGAGTTAGGAATGGTCCCTCGGGATTGGAAGGATGCTATTATTGTTCCCTTATGTAAGGGAAAAGGTGATCAGACTGAATGCAAGAACTATTGTGGTATTAGCCTACGGAGTGTGCCAGGGAAAGTGTTTGGTAAGGTTGTTATTGAAAAAGTATGGGGTCTTACATCATTGAAAATATGGGATGTTCAGAGTGGTTTTATGCCTGGTAAAGGCTGCACTAACCAGATTTTTGCATTACGCACAATGATTGAAAAGTAACTGGCTGTTGGAGCTTGCGACCGAGTGAATAGGACACTTTTGTGGAAGGTATTGAATGAATATGGTGTTACTGGGAATCTACTTAATAGTGTAAAAGCCATGTATGCTGGTAGTAGAGCTTGTGTACGAGTGAATGGTGTTTTATCAAAATGGTTTTCCATTGGTGCAGGAGTTAGACAAGGTTGTGTAATGTCACCATGGCTGTTTAATATATTTATGGACGCATGCATGTGTGATGCCAAAATAGATAATAGTGGTTTATGTCTTGGTGATATCCGTGTGTGCAGATTACTGTATGCTGATGACACTGTCCTGTTGGCAGAGAGCAAAAGTGAGTTGCAGAATATGTTGACTCGGATGCACGAAGTTTGCATGAAATTCAAACAGTATAAATAAGGGAAAAACCAAAGTTATGCTGTTTGAGAGAGGAACTGGTAGCACTGAATGTAATGTAAGTATAAATGGCACTGTGATTGACCAGGTGAGTGAGTTTGTGTGTTTAGGAAGCATGTTTGACAGAGAGAACAAGTTGGATGGTGAAATAAGTAGGCGAGTGAATTCTTCTTTGAAAGTCATAGCTGCTCTGGGAGGTTTTCACAGGAATGATGGGTTCTCTAGAGAGTCCCGCATGGCTGTGTATGAAACTGTAATTGTTCCTACTGTGATGTATGGCAGTGAAACCTGGGTACTGCAGAGGAAACATAGGAGTCGTTTGTGTGCTGGAGAAATGCATTACGTGGGGTTTGTGGCAAGACACGATCTGATTGTGTGAGGAATGAAGATGTATTGCAGTTGTGTGATGTGAAGCAAAATGTTCTTAGCAAGGTGGAGACCAATATGCTTCGGTGGTTTGGCCATGTTGAAAGAATGAGTGATGAGATGCTTACTAAGAAAATCATTTTAGCCCAAGTGGCAGGAAGGAAAGGCAGAGGAAGACCAAGGAAGACATGGGTAGATCAGATTCAGGAGTGTCTGCATGAGAAAAAGATTATGAGTATGAAGTATAAAAGATCTTGTGTACGACGTGTAATGGATATCAGTGAAGCACGAGTTGTATGTCAAGATCGCTGTAAATGGAGAAGTTTGATATGACAACAATAAGTAAAAATATCTGGAAGTTTGTATTTCTTTTTGGAGCTAACCTCTGAATCTCAGAGAACAGCTTAGTGATATGTATGTATGTATGTATGTATGTATGTCTTTTAGGAATTTGACTTGCTGCTATCAAGTTTCCAGCTTTTTCCTCCATATTTTTTTTTGTTTTTCTGTACTAAAAGTACAATCAGTGGTGTAGATGGGATGTTTAAGAAATAAGTTCACTCTAACAGAATATCAGAGCTCATATTTGAGCAGGGTAAATACAAATAGTTTATGCAGTGTATATTTAGTAATTATTAATGTACTAACAAAAGGGCCAGTTTTACCTGGGTTTAACTAAAAATTCATGGTAATAGTTGTATGGGCCACTATTGTAACCCACTGTTAATGATTTGTCATATCATCCCTGGTTATATGGCATGACTATTATTGTTACAGTGTGGAATTCAGGATATGCCAGCTTCTATTTGTTACTTTTATTGAAAAATGCAAGAATTCTTGGAAAATTCACTTTCCAAAATAACATGATATACAGGGTATCCAAGAAATATGGGACACATTACAAAATTATGTACAAAAAAAAACTATGAGCATTGTATGTTTTTCTGTGCCACGTATTACTAACATGGGTTCTATATTTTTGTTTTACAGAATTGTTATTCCCAGAATCCGATAGATGGCGCTAGGTGTGGCCTGATGAGGAATGTATGAGAAATGCGCAATCAGTAGTCATGTCATCTGTACAGCAGAAGGCAATGTGTGTGTTATGGCTTGCAGAATTAAAGTCTGTCATTAAAGTTAAAAGACGGTGCCGTTTAGAGTATGGTTGTAATCCTCTCTCAACAAATTCAATTAAGCAACGAGACGGTGCGCCTCCACATTGGTCAACATGTGTATGTAAGTGCCTAAATGAGCATTTCCCCAACAGATGGATTGGGCGTGGTGGTCCCATTCCGTGGCTTTTTCGCTCTCCAGACCTAACTCCATTGGATTATTTCATGTGGGGTTATGTGAAGGATCATGTCTATCAGACACCTTGTACTGATTTGCAAGAACTGAAGCAGCGTATCACAGCTGCTATTAATTCCATAACACCTTAGATGCTTGCCAATACATGGCATGAAATCGAGTATTGCTTGGACATTCTGCGAGCAACCAAGGGATCTCACATTGAAATTTATTAACTTGTGTAGTTACATTGTAAGTTAGTACAGTCAGTTTCTTTCTATCTGTTTAATGTTTTGTTTTATGTAATTTTGTAATGTGTCCAATAATTCTTGGACACCCTGTATTTTAGAGAATATCTGTAACATTGTCAAAAATGTTATTTGAAAGTTTAGTTTTCACCTGATTTTTTTCTAGTACACAATACATGCACAATCACAAGGTGGCAATCACTGAAATGGTTTTTTCAAATACCTTTGTGCCCTGGTATTCAAGATAGAAAAATGACTATGCTTTTGAATTAATTTTTGAGCAATACTGAATTTTTTAAGAATCTTTTGTTGGCTTATGTTTGATATTATAATATCTATTTTGCATTACTATGAATATTGAAGATTTGAATTTTTGTGGAAATTCTGAAGTGCCATTCAATTTTAATCTTGAAATTCAGTTTCTTATTTTAAAATAAAGACTGTGCTGTGTTGATAATAACTGAGGCATATTTTTAAAAAAATTTTAGGCTGTATTACAATGGTTGTAGACGATCATGACGTAAAGTATGGCATTCCAACACTGAATGAACTGGGTGTTAATTCTGATAACTTGGGTCCGTGCCTGTATCCTGGTGGTGAGACAGAAGCATTATGGAGACTTGAGGAACAACTTCAAAATAAAGTAATGTTGTTTTACATTGATTGTTATAAATCAGTCTGTTTATTGTCATCTTTGAAAATATTTTTAATGAAATGAACTTCTTTTGAGAAAAGTTTTTTTACAGTAATTCAAAGAATTAGACAAAAATAAATTGTTGCTCTTACAGATTTGGTGTTAATTTTAGTTCTTAATGTGCAACATTTGTGGAAACAACTGAAACAATATACAATCAAGCCTCGATTTAACGAACTTTAAGGGACTAACAGTCTTGTATGTAAAATCGCAGAATTCGCTAAATCGAGAAAGCCTTTTGAATGAAACATTCAAATTAAGCTAATGTTCCTAATAGAATATGTAAGCAGCTATGTTCTCTTTCTTTCAGTGACATTTAAAGTATGTATAATACTTTTAATTACGAATTTATTATAAAAAAGGATGTAATACATACACATTTACTTTGCATATTAAATACATAATTCGTAGATATTAGAATTCAGTACGTAGCATCAAAATTTAAGCGTACTTTAAAATTGCGCGAAAAATTCAATACATGATTTTTCCCCAAGCATTTAGCTTCTTAAATAATGATTCCAGTATCTTAAACTCCATGAAACAGAACATCAATTAGTACCAATTAACTTGTAAAAACAGAATATACGTTGATCACCTTTTTACACTGGAAAAAAGGAATGCTCTTCTAGAGAAGATTGCTTATGTTTTTTCCGAACATTTAGCTTTATAAATTGCAGCTTCAATTTTATGAAGTGCATGAAAAACATCATCATTAATATCGAAGGTCCTAGATCTTTTTAGCACATTCTATACTGTTACCAGCATCACTAAAGCAGTTAACTTTCAGTTCTGCTTGATCTGCTTCATCAGAATCTGTTCATCGAAAACATCATCAAGAGGTTGCATTTGGGCTAACCTTTAACGTGAAAATGCTGGTTAGCATAGCTCTGTGGTTTAAAAAATAAAAAAAATGTTCGCTAAATTGAAGAAATGTGTTCATTAAATCGGGAAACGACAAGCATTAATTTCAATGTGATTCCATCGGGACCATAAAAAATGTACTTAAAATCGCAGTTCGTTAAATATGGGTTTGGCTGATCATCATCATCAACCATTCTCAGTCCACTGCTAGATGAAGGTCTCCCGAAGTCTTTCCACAACTCTCTTTGAGACACTCTCTCCCATGTCACCACTACAGCAGGTTTTTGAATTTCATCCATCCATCTCCCACATAATACTCTTCTTGTTTTTACTGCCTCTTAGTTTAACTCACCTTTGTTTTGTGATGACATTCTCATTTTTGCAATTACCTTCTCAAATCTGCAGAATATGATCCAGGAACTTGCTGACAAGAGTAATGAAGTGGGATTATAAAAATGAATTTATAGAAAACAAACTTGGTGTACAATGCTTTTACAAGAATTTAAGATTTTAATATAGACTGGGAAAATCTAGAAATAACTGATGCCCACATTTACCTTGTACAAAAGATATCAAGTGAATGTTTTATCAAAAAAGAAATTAATAGATGTATAAAGCTTGATTAGAGAGCATTTGGAAGAAACAACATAATTTTCAAGAGCAGTTTACCATTATGTCTTAAAAGGAATGTCTTTAGCCTATGCTTCCTTATGGTTTTTACTTATGGATCTGAGATGGAATTTCACAAAAAAGATAGACATAGGGAGGATGTAGGTAACTCAAAAAAGCACAGGAAAACTACATGCATATTTTTTGTATTCTAGGAGGGAAAGAAGGTGTTGATACTCATTTCTTGCTAGCAGGAATAACTGAAAGTAGTAGAGCCTCCCACCACACATCTGATGCATCACTGTCATAGATGGTAGTAGTGTTCTGTACAATTGTATGCTGTCACAAAGAAAAGCACTTCACACACATACACACACACACACACACATATATATATATATATATGTGTGTGTGTGTGTGTGTGTGTGTGTGTGTGAGAGAGAGAGAGAGAGAGAGAAGTGCTTTTAGACAAACAAAATGTATTGACATAACCAACCTTAAAAAACACCATAATACCTTCAAGTTGGAACTGAAGAACAGATTCTCTGCTTTAGAAGGCCTAACATCGGAAGAAGTGGATATTTCTGAAGTTAACAGAAAAGTAACCAAAGCTCTTATGGAAACAGCAACAAAATTAGCTGGGTCTAAGAACAAGTTGCATGTGAACAAATTATCAGGAAAAACCAAAATGTTGATGCAAAAAAGAAGAGAGATGAGGGCAACTAAAGAAGATGTGACTTCCAAAGTGGAATATATAGAGCTATGCAAGACAGTACGAAAAAGTATCACTGAAGACATAAGGAAATTCAACTGTGAACTAGTGAGGAAAGCAATTGAAAACAACCAAAGCCTAAAAATAGCAAAGGGACATCTCAGTAAGGGAAGAAAACAGATTATGGCACTGAGAAAAGAAGATGGTTCTGTAACAAGAAATAAGGTGAAATTTTGACAAGAGTGAAAGATTTCTACTCCAAATTATATGAAAGGGATGATACATGTACTCCAGACATCATGAAAGGTACCACCACCAGAGTTCTTCCAGTCCTCCCAACAGAAGTTGCACATGCAATCAAGAACATGAAGTGGGGAAAAGCTCCAGGAGAAGATGGAATTTCTGTAGACATCATACAAGAAGCAAGTGGAGAAATCGAAACAGTACTCGCCCAAATTTTCACTCGATGCCTTTATGAAGGGAAGATTCCTAAGGATTGGAACAGTGCTACAATGATCCTGCTACATAAAAAAGGTGACATTGAGGATCTCAGGAACTACAGACCTATCAGCCTCTTATCAGTGGTTTATAAAATCTTCACTAAAGTTCTTTCACACTGCTTGTAGGTAACACTGGACATGGCTCAACTGAGAGAACATGCTGGATTCAGGAGTGGCTACAGCACAATAGATCATATCCACGTACTGAGAGAACTAATTGAAAGAGCGAGGGAATATGAACTTCCATTGTGCATGGCTTTTATCGATTATGAAAAAGCCTTTGATTCGGTGAAACCATCAGCAGTTACAATGGCTCTGAAATCCTGCGGTATTGAACATGCATACATTAATATTATTAATAACATCTATGAAAATGCAAGTGCAAAGATTTGGCTGTTTGAAAATACAACACACATAAAAATTGAAAAGGGAGTGAGACAAGGTGACACCATATCTTTGAAGCTCTTTAATGCCACATTGGAGGGTGTCTTTCAGTCGCTGAGCTGGGAAAACAAGGGGATAAAGATTAATGAAGATTATCTAACCCACCTTCGTTTTGCTGATGACATACTCATTTTTGCAACTACCCCATCAGAGCTGCAGAGTATGATCCAGGAACTTGCTGACAAGAATAAAGAAGTGGGATTAAAAATGAGAAGACAAAAGTGATGTTGAATGCTTTTACAAGAAATGAAGATCTATCAATTGATGGAGAAAAGCTGGAGATAACAGACACGTACGTTTATCTTGGACAGCAGATATCAAGTGAGGGTCACATTGTTGAAGAAATTAATCGGCGTACAAAACTTGCCTGGAGAGCTTTTGGAAGAAACAGCATAATTTTCAAGAGCAATATGCTATTGTCTTAAAAGAAAAGTGTTTGATCAATGCATCCTTCCAGTGCTTATTTATGGTGCAGAGACGTGGACCTTAACTAAAAGAGACATACAAAGGCTGCAGACAACTCAAAAAGCATGGAGAGGTGCATGCTTGGTGTAACCAGGAGAGATAAGAAGAGGAACTCGTGGATCCGAAAAATGACAAGAGTGGAAGACATCATATATATATATATATGCTATATATATATATGCTATATATGCTATATATATATGCTATATATATATGCTATATATATATATATATATATCATCATTGTCAACCATTATCAATCCACTGCTGGACGAAGGTCTCCCCAAGTTTCCTCCACAACAGTCTGTCTTGTGCCAGTCTCCTCCATGTCACCCCTGCATACTTTCGAATTTCATCCACCCATCTCCCATGTGGTCTTCTTCTGGGTCTTTTCCTGTCCCTTGGAATCCAATCTAAAATTTCGGCTGTCCATCGATGGTCTGTCCTTCTGGCAGTATGTCCAGCCCATTGCCATTTCAGGGATTTAACTCTGATCATGATGTCTTCCACTCTTGTCATTTTCGGATCCACGAGTTCCTCTTCTTATCTCTCCTGGTTACACCAAGTATGCACCTCTCCATGCTTCTTTGAGTTGTCTGCAGCCTTTGTATGTCTCTTTTAGTTAAGGTCCACGTCTCTGCACCATACGTAAGCACTGGAAGGATGCATTGATCAAACACTTTTCTTCTTAAGACATAATGGCATATTGCTCTTGAAAATTATGCTGTTTTTTCCAAAAAGTTTCTCCAGGCAAGTTTTGTACGCCGATTAATTTCTTCATCAATGTGACCCTCACTTGATATCTGCTGTCCAAGATAAACGTACGTGTCTGTTATCTCCAGCTTTTCTCCATCAATCGATAAATCTTCATTTCTCGTAAAAGCATTGAACATCACTTTTGTCTTCTGAAAGTTCATTTTTAATCCCACTTCTTTACTCTTGTCAGCAAGTTTCTGGATCATACTCTGTAGCTCTGATGGGCTAGTTGCAAAAATGACTACGTCATCAGCAAAACGAAGGTGGGTTAGATAATCTCCATTAATCTTTATCCCCTTGTTTTCCCAGCTCAGTGACTGAAAAACACCCTCCAATGTGGCATTAAAGAGCTGAGATATGGTGTCACCTTGTCTCACTCCCTTTCCAATTTTTATGTGTGTTGTATTTTCAAACAGCCTAATCTTTGCACTTGCATTTTCATAGATGTTATTAATAATATTAATGTATGCATCTTCAATACCGCAGGACTTCAGAGCCATTGTAACTGCTGATGGTTTCACTCAATCAAAGGCTTTTTCATAATCGATAAAGCCATGCACAATGGAAGTTCATATTCCTCGCTCTTTCAATTAGTTCTCTCAGTACGCGTGGATATGATCTGTTGTGCTGTAGCCACTCCTGAATCCAGCTTGTTCTCTCGGTTGAGCCATGTCCAGTGTTACCTTCAAGCGGTGTGAAAGAACTTTAGTGAAGATTTTATAAACTACTGATAGGAGGCTGATAGGTCTGTAGTTTCCGAGATCCTCAATGTCACCTTTCTTATGTAGCAGGATCATTGTAGCTGTGTTCCAATCCTCAGGAATCTTTCCTTCATTAAGGCATCGAGTGAAAATTTGGGCTAGTACTGTTTCGATTTCTTCCATTTGCTTCTTGTATGATGTCTACAGTAATTCCATCTTCTTCCAGGTGCTTTTCCCAGCTTCATGTTCTTGATTGCATGTGCAACTTCTGCTGGAAGGACTGGAAGAACTCTGGTACTGGTATCTTTCATGATGTCTTCGAAAGTGCATGTATCATCCCTTTCATATAATTTGGAGTAGAAATCTTCATCTTGTCAAAATTTCGCCTCTATTTCTTGTTACAGAACCATCTTCTTTTCTCAGTGCCATAATCTGTTTTCTTCCCTTACTGAGATAAATATTTTGCTATCTTTAGGCTTTGGTTGTTTTCAATTGCTTTCTCACTAGTTCACAGTTGAATTTTCTTACGCCTTTCAGTGATACTTTTTCGCACTGTCTTGCATAGCTCTATATATTCCACTTTGGAAGTCACATCTTCTTTAGTTGTCCTCATCTCTCTTCTTTTTGCATCAACATTTCGTTTTTCCTGATAATTTATTTACATGCAACTTGTTCTAGATTCCAGCTAATTTTGTTGCTGTTTCCATAAGAGCTTTAGTTGGTTACTTTTCTGTTAACTTCAGAGATGTCCACTTCTTCCGATGTTAGGCCTTCTAAAGCAGAGAGCCTGAAATTCTTCAGTTCCAACTTGAAGGTATTATGGTGTTTTTAAGGTTGGTTATGTCAATAGATTTTTGTTTGTCTTATGAGCTTGCCACGCTCAAGTTTAGTGTTGAGGTGCATCTTACATCTCACCAATCTATGGTCACTACCTGTGTTGAACTTGTTTAGCACACTGCAGTCTTCTATGATGAATTTTTTGTTACACATAATAAAAATCAATTTCACTTGTCTGTCCCATTTGGATGTCTCCATGTCCATTTCCTGTGTGGCTTTTTCTTGAAGAAGGAGTTCAAGATGAAACCCTTCTGCCTCCTCTGCAAACTCAACGAGAGTATTTCCACGCTGGTTTCTGTTGCCGTGACCGAATTTACCTACTGAAGTTTCATTCTGTTGCTGTTGCCCTATTTTTGCATTGGAAATCTCCCATAATTATTTTCAAGTGCTGCTTACCTTTATTATTTAGATGACAAATTTCCTCATAAAATTCTTCAATTTCTTCTTCAGGATGACTTGTGGTGGGTGCATAAGTTTGAATAATCTGAGCCTGGTATCTTTTCGAGAGTTGGATAACAAGCCGTGCAGCTCTGTCAGAGGAACTTTCAACTTTTACAACTTTATCCTTCAGTTTCTTGTTTATTATAAATCCAACACCACTAGTTCTGCCAGTATCTGTCCCAACGATAGTAGAAGCAGATGTCCACTTTTCAGTTCGATGAGATCTTCTCCTTTTCTCCTTACCTCACTTAGCCCCACGATGTCCCACTTGATCCTTTGTAGTTCCTCTTCCAATTCAAGAAGCCTTGAATCAGAAGATAGGGAGCGTCCATTGTACGTTGCCAAGGTCAGCATCAGATGGCAGCCTAGTCCGGTCCTCCGGGGATTCTTAGCACCCTATATGGGATGTAAGGTCAGGTGATGCGTAACATCACAGCCTCTCCTTGACAAATGTGTCAACCTATAAATGTCAATATATATATATGGGATGTAAGGTCAGGTGATGCGTAACATCACAGCCTCTCCTTGACAAATGTCAACCCCCGCCTTCTCGTGGTACATCCTGTTCCCACTGAAGGGGCTCTGACGACCGCCAATAGCGGTATAACTATACCATCGGGATTAGAGGAAATGCTATCCCACACTCACCAACCCGCTTGGCCAGCGTGGTGAGTTATGGCCAAACCCCTCCAAAATGACTCCACAACTTAAATCTTGGCCCTCAGTCTCCGGCAGCTGGAATGTACCCGGCCAAGGCAGCGGCCAGTGCGACATGAAGGCAGAGGGTGCTAAGAATCCCGGAGGACCGGACTAGGCTGCCATCTGATGCTGACCTTGGCTACGTATAACGGACGCTCCCTATCTTCTGATTCAAGGCTTCTTGAATTGGAAGAGGAACTACAAAGGATCAAGTGGGACATCGTCGGGCTAAGTGAGGTAAGGAGAAAAGGAGAAGATCTCATTGAACTGAAAAGTGGACATCTCTTCTACTATCGTGGGACAGATACTGGCAGAACTAGTGGTGTTGGATTTATAATAAACAAGAAACTGAAGGATAAAGTTGTAGAAGTTGAAAGTTCCTCTGACAGAGCTGCGCGACTCGTTATCCAACTCTCGAGAAGATACCAGGCTCAGATTATTCAAACTTATGCACCCACCACAAGTCATGCTGAAGAAGAAATTGAAGAATTTTATGAGGAAATTCGTGATCTAAATAATAAAGGTAAGCAGCACTTGAAGATAATTATGGGAAATTTCAATGCAAAAATAGGGCAACGGCAACAGAATGAAACTTCAGTAGGTAAATTCGGTCACGGCAACAGAAACCAGCGTGGAAATACTCTCGTAGAGTTTGCAGAGGCAGAAGGGTTTTTCATCTTGAACTCCTTTTTCAAGAAAAAGCTACACAGGAAATGTACATGGAGACATCCAAATGGGACGACAAGTGAAATTGATTTTATTATGTGTAACAAAAAAATTCGTCATAGAAGACTGCAGTGTGCTAAACAAGTTCAACACAGGCAGTGACCATAGATTGGTGAGATGTAAGATGCACCTCAACACTAAACTCGAACGTAGCAAGCTCATAAGACAAACAAAATGTATTGACATAACCAACCTTAAAAAACACCATAATACCTTCAAATTGGAACTGAAGAACAGATTCTCTGCTTTAGAAGGCCTAACATCGGAAGAAGTGGATATTTCTGAAGTTAACAGAAAAGTAACCAAAGCTCTTATGGAAACAGCAACAAAATTAGCTGGTTCTAAGAACAAATTGCATGTGAACAAATTATCAGGAAAAAACCAAAATGCTGATGCAAAAGAAGAGAGATGAGGACAACTAAAGAAGATGTGACTTCCAAAGTGGAATATATAGAGATATGCAAGACTGTACGAAAAGTATCACTGAAGACGTAAGGAAATTCAACTGTGAACTAGTAAGGAAAGCAATTGAAAACAACCAAAGCCTAAAGATAGCAAAGGGACATCTCAGTAAGGGAAAACAGATTATGGCACTGAGAAAAGAAGATGGTTCTGTAACAAGAAATAGAGGCGAAATTTTGACAAGAGTGAAAGATTTCTACTCCAAATTATATGAAAGGGATGATACATGTACTCCAGGCATCATGAAAGGTACCAGAGTTCTTCCAGTCCTTCCAGCAGAAGTTGCACATGCAATCAAGAACATGAAGCGGGGAAAAGCTCCAGGAGAAGATGGAATTACTGTAGACATCATACAAGAAGCAAGTGGAGAAATCGAAACAGTACTCGCCCCAAATTTTCACTCGATGCCTTAATGAAGGGAAAATTCCTGAGGATTGGAACAACGCTACAATGATCTTGCTACATAAAAAGGTGACATTGAGGATCTCAGGAACTACAGACCTATCAGCCTCCTATCAGTGGTTTATAAAATCTTCACTAAAGTTCTTTCACACCGCTTAAAGGTAACACTGGACATGGCTCAACCGAGAGAACAAGCTGGATTCAGGAGTGGCTACAGCACAATAGATCATATCCACGTACTGAGAGAACTAATTGAAAGAGCGAGGGAATATGAACTTCCATTGTGCATGGCTTTTATCGATTATGAAAAAGCCTTTGATTCGGTGAAACCATCAGCAGTTGCAATGGCTCTGAAATCCTGCGGTATTGAAGATGCATACCTTAATATTATTAATAACATCTATGAAAATGCAAGTGCAAAGATTCTGCTATTTGAAAATACAACACACATAAAAATTGGAAAAGGAGTGAGACAAGGTGACACCATATCTCCGAAGCTCTTTAATGCCACATTGGAAAATGTCTTTCAATCACTGAACTGGGAAAACAAAGGCATAAAGATTAATGGAGATTATCTAACCCACCTTCGTTTTGCTGATGACATAGTCATTTTTGCAACTACCCCATCAGAGCTACAGAGTATGATGCATTAACTTGCTGACAAGAGTAAAGAAGTGGGATTAAAAATGAACTTTCAGAAGACAAAAGTGATGTTCAATGCTTTTACAAGAAATGAAGATTTATCGATTGATGGAGAAAAGCTGGAGATAACAGACACGTACGTTTATCTTGGACAGCAGATATCAAGTGAGGGTCACATTGGTGAAGAAATTAATCGGCGTACAAAACTTGCCTGGAGAGCTTTTGGAAGAAACAGCATAATTTTCAAGAGCAATATGCCATTATGTCTTAAAAGAAAAGTGTTTGATCAATGCATCCTTCCAGTGCTTACGTATGGTGCAGAGACGTGGACCTTAACTAAAAGAGACATACAAAGGCTGCAGACAACTCAAAGAAGCATAGAGAGGTGCATACTTGGTGTAACCAGGAGAGATAAGAAGAGGAACTCGTGGATCCGAAAAATGACAAGAGTGGAAGACATCATGATCAGAGTTAAATCCCTGAAATGGCAATGGGCTGGACATACTGCCAGAAGGACAGACCATCGATGGACAGCCGAAATTTTAGATTGGATTCCAAGGGACAGGAAAAGACCCAGAAGAAGACCACATGGAAGATAGGTGGATGAAATTCGAAAGTATGCGGGAGTGACATGGAGGAGACTGGCACAAGACAGACCGTTGTGGAAGAAACTTGGGGAGACCTTCGTCCAGCAGTGGATTGATAATGGTTGACAATGATGATGATGATGATATATATATATATATAGCATAAAAAGAAGTCAAAACTATAAAGGCCAAAGACTGAACAGAATCAAGACATAATAAACGAAAAAGTAGCTTACATCCGAAGGTAGCGCATGCGGCTGCTGGTCAAACGATGAAGCAACATATGAAGTGTACAATACCACGATGCAAAAAACCTAAAGACATAAGCAAAGAGCAAATAATGAAAGAATACCAGTACATGGTGAGAGCAGCTTTTCTGATGTCTGTGAAAGGTAGGTAGAAAACCAAAGTACAAACGGACAGTACTCTCTAAGCTGCAAACTCTGATGCGAGACTGAACGAAGAAACGAAAAGAAGGAGAGACATCAAACAGCATATACATAAGCATATTTTTTTATGACATTAGCTGGTGTGATGCGCATGGTGACGTAGTATGGGGGAGAAAATAGTGCGCGAAATGTAAAAAAAAAAGGAAGAAAAAAAAACTGGTGGGAAAGAAAGGAGGTTAGTGTTGGCAGCTGTTAGTGATCCATCAAACAGCATTTTGAAAGCTCTGCAAATTAACATTGTAGGATCTTGGGTTAATAATGGTGTGAAGGTTGAAATCTGCGTACATGGCTGTATTGTAGGTAGTAAGAAACTGTTGAAAATATTTTTTTGAGGAAACAAATTGAAAGTTGATTGTTACGCAATTGAAAATACAGGATTTGGAATTTTTTTATGACATTAGCTGGACTATTGCAAATTTTACAAATTCGAGCTAATTGCGAAATAACAATGTTACGATGCACGGAAATTGAGATATTTGAGGTCCAGTATGAATAATAGTTAATTCTGAAGTGAAAATTACGACGTTTGTCGTAGACATCTGTAGCAATACCCCTGCCATCGGTGAAAGAAAGATCAATATCTAAATAATGTATATGGACATCTTTCATCGAAGATTTTTCAAGTGTCAGAGCTGGTGGATATATATGTTGAGCTTGAATATTGAAGATCGGATTATTAAAAACAATAAGTTCATCAATATAACAAAAAATATGGCTGTAATCTTGCGAAATGGTAGTCGTAAAATATGTATATATATATATATATATATATATATACTAGCTTTACTACCCGGCTTTGCCCGAGATTTAGGTTTATTAATATCATATTTCCATATACACTGGCGAAAAGTGAAAAAAGAACAAGAAGGAGACGTCTGATACTAACGAAATTTATACAGCATAATAACGGAATACAGAGGATAACGTGATCAAAACATTATGGCAAAATACAGCTGTATTTGCTGGTAAACTGAGAAATAACATTTCTATGTAACATGGTTAGTACAAGGTTGAACCGCCATGAGCTGCGTCACACTGTGCAATTCTGGCATGGAGTCTGTCGTACAGATGTTGGATGTAAGTTTGGGGTATTGAGTTCCAAGCATCCTCAACCTGGACGTGTAGATCGGGGATGGTCGTGGCTGGCCGTGGAGACCGGATAAGTCGTCGTCCCATAAAATCCCACACATGCTCAATGGGGGACAAATCCGGTGAACGTGCAGGCTATGGAAGTTGTCTCACACCCTGAAGTGCATGTTGCGTTGCACGTGCCGTGTGTGGGCGTGTGTTATCTTGCTGGAAAACACCACGATGAACCAACCTTACAAATGGCACAACAACGGGCTGAATGATGTTGTTGATGTAGGAGGTGCTGTTTAACGTACCTGGTACAAACACTAGTTGTGTATGGGAGTGATAGCTGATCGCTCCCCACACCAGGAGACCAGGTGTAGGCCCTGTGTGTCGCTGGCGGATGCAAGAAGAGTGGAGACGCTCCCCTGTGTGTCTGCGAACACGCATACGGCCATCGGAAGCACCCAAAGGCCATCCGAGGCACTCCGGTGGCGCAGTGGTCTAAGGCTCTGGCCTCTGATTATTCGGCCGTAAGGGGTCCGGGTTCGAATCCCGGTCAGGCATGGATGTTGTGTTTGTCTTACGGAACTGGCTCTCTCCCTTCCCTGGAACCAGTGACCCTAAATTAGGGACGGGCGACGGCTTATAGCCCATTGAGTTGCTCACGGTGGTCGTTAAACCTCCAATCAAAAAAAAAAAAAAAAAAAAATCACCCAAGCAGAATCTGCTTTAATCGCTGAACATGACAGATCGCCATTGCGTTCTCCAGTGCAGACGTTGGCGACACCGCTGCAGCCATTCCTGATGGTGGGCTGGAGTCAGAGGTACACATGCCAGAGGCACACGTGCACGTAGTCCTGCATCCAGTAGACGGTTGCGGATTGTTTGCACAATCACCTCAAATGGAACGACAGCTTGGATTTGCGTCGCAGTGGATGTTCTGCTTGACAATGCCGCTGTTTTTATGCGTCGATCGGTCTGCTCATCAGTCCATCTGTGACTCCTGGTTCCACGTCTTCTTGTGTGGGAATGTTCCTTGGACCATCTATGCCACCATCGTACCACCACCGATACTTCCCGTCCAATTCGCTCCACAATACGACGATACGGCCACCCGGCCTCACGTAGTCGGACTAGACGACCTCACTCAAAGTCCGATAACTGCTGAAATTGTACACGTCTTCCATGTCCAGGCATTGCAGCTTCTTCAGGGTCTTCGCGCGTGTCCGTACGCCGACGACTGATTACACTCGCTTCGCCGTACTCCTTAAATACCACCGACGATAATTTGCATATTATGCCGTGCTGTGTCGTAAGCGCTCACCGGTTGGTCCCGAGATTAACATCACACCTATGTAAACTCGACCCCATGAACATATGTAAATTTCATGATCGTCCGCCAATTCCTTCTTGGTGTTCTTTTTTCACTTTCCGCCAGTGTATGTCACTGAAAAAATTGGGGGAAAAAATTGATGCTTGCAAGAAAGGAAAAAGCTGATTTTACAAATTCAGTCGTTACGAATTATTTATTCATAGTGTGATTATTTCAGCACTTGGCTGTACACAACATTTTTGGCTTCTCCTTCATCGGCGACAATATAATTTTGTTGGATCCTTTGCTCTTGACATCCCAACATACAGCTGTCCATGTGAGAAGCATCAAATGCATCATGTGCTTTCAGTTTCAGACGTTTTTGAGGGGCGAATCTCTGGGATAAAATAGTTTAAAACATACTTTTGCTAATATTTTATGAAACTAGATGAAATTTTAATGAACACCATAAATCGTTAATAGGAACAGGACCTCCAAATTTGGCCTGAATCGGTAAATAACTTTTAAATTGGCCGTCAAAATTTTATTAATTGTTTCTGCGTATATATTTGTTTACCGATGAATTAAAAATTCCATGCCTATTTTAAAAAGTTTTGACTGGATTCCTGGGAAATTTTGAGGGACTTCTCTTATTACCAATTCATGGTGTTGATAAAAATTTCAGCCCGTTTCGTTAAGATTTCGCAAAGTTTGTTTCTGCATTTTTTTATCTGCAGTAGTTCTCAAAGAATAGAAACACCTGCGGATGTGCCGCAGCGATGAATGCAGTCACGTGCTTTCAGATAACGATGACGTAGCAAACGACGCTGACTTTATTGATTAGCTTATTAATTAATTCATAATTCGCAAACGGAACAACTTAGAGATCTTAAAATAGTTGTGTTGACCTAGAAATTCCGGTATTAATAAGCTATGCAAATTTCGCGATTCCACAGTTCGATGTTAGAGAGTTTTTGCTGCTTCAGAGAAACAGACGTTTTGTGTTTTATATATAAGATATATACACACAGTCAAGTCACATTGTGACAACCTCCTACTTTTGACGTCAGCAGCTTAGCCAATGAAAGAAGGCACATGTGAGCTGGCTTGGAGGGTATATAAGGTATGCTGTAGGAAATCTGAAAACATATCACTCGTTGCTGTAATGAATAAAAGTAGTGATTTATCAGATTTGCACAAAAGGATGATTGTTAGCTTTCGGGCCAAGGGTGGCAGTATTTCTGAAACAGTGCAGTTTGTGAACTGTTCAGTACTACTATGGTTAAAGTGTATCATGATTGGAAAAATGGTACCACTGTGAATAAGCGATGAAGAAACGGTGGAGCACCACGTGCCATTGATGTGAGAGGTGAACGTTGGCTTTGAAGGTGCGTGAGTGCTGATTGACAATCTACAGTGGAGCAACTCACTGGCCAAATGAACCAGGGGGCTATTCGAAGTGTGTCTAAAATGACAGTTCAACGAACCCTGCTTCGTATGGGGCTCTGATGCAGACGGATGGTCACTGCACCTATGCTAACAAAGGTGCATCGGCAGAAAAGGCTTACATTTGCACTGCAGTATCGGAATTGGACCTCCGCTGATTGGCAAAGGATTGCCTTCTCCGATGAGTCACATTTTCTGCTTCATCGAATGGATGGACATTGGTGTATAAGGCGAAAAACATCGGAGAACAAACACTCTTCAACCATTGCTGGCAGAACACATGCTGGTGAGGGCAGCGTTATGGTCTGGGGAATGTTTTCGTGTTTTTCTCTGGGTCTGCTCATTCCTGTGGAAGGCACTATGGACCAAATTCATTGTGAATCCATCCTTGCAGACCACGTACACCCATACATGCTGATTGTCATCCCTGGGGCAGATGGGATTTTCTAGCATGAGAATGTGATGTACCACACAGCTAGAAATGTTCAAGAGTGGTTGGAAGAGCACGATGAAGACTTCAAAGTACTTCCCTGGCCCCCTGATTTCCCAGACTTAAACCCGATTGAGCATCTGTGGGACCACCTTGATCATGTTGTTCACTCTATGGATCTTCCACCATGCACCCTCCAGCAGCTGTCAGATGCACTGCAGTCAGCATGGTTCCACATACCTGTGAACACCTTCCAGCACCTTACTGAGTCACTCCCAGCCCGTCTAGCTGCTGTCCACACTGCTCACGGCGGTTACCCTGGATATTAGCTGGTGGTCATAATAATGTGACTCTACCGTGTATATAGTTCTGTATTAGCTGATTAGTGTTAGTTGTTTTTTCACATTTTTTCTAGAAATGTAATGCATAATAGCTGTAGCTGCATTGTCTGTGACACAGTTAAACAGTTAAATATAAGATTCAGTTCTTTTTCTTTTCTTTTCTTTCTTCTTCTTTTTTTTTTTTTTATTTGGGAGTATTACAGCCACAGTGAGAAACTTGCTTGGCTATAAGTAGTCATCTGTGCCTAATGGTTCCAGGCATTAGGCACAGGTGACTACTTGTAGGGCCTGTGGTTCCAGGGAAGGGAGAGAGCCAGTGCCATAAGACAAACAGTACATCCATGCCTCACCCTTACCAGGATTTGAACCTGGAGCCTGGGCCGATCTTGCCTGGGCTTCTGACAATTCGGAAGCCAGCGCTTAGACCACCGAGCTGCCAGAATAGCTGAGATTCAGTTCAAAATTGTTAAAATACAATTTGAGTTTTGCTCCATTTGTTTACAGGCGATCAAGACCTCGGGGAGATTAAAAGTATTTCTGTGCTTTTAATTTCTTTACATAACTATAGCATGCAAGTAATCTTATCACCTACATTCAAAATTGTTAATTTAAAAGCTGATCATGATAAGTGTGTGGATAAGGTAACAACTTTAAACATTCACAAACATTCACCATGTCAGTAAAAATTCACTGAAGCTGTGTTTCAGTGCATTCGTTTTTTATTTGAATTTACACATGATATTTTCCATTTGTTCCTGTAGGTACCATTTATTGTTTCTTACTAAAGTGTTTCCCTTCAAACTTTTGAACAATCCTTCCATATATAAAAAAAATGTAGTTCAGTAAATTCAGTAATTACACATCTTTATAGATTTCTGTTACATGACACATTACTGTCAACACCTCATAAATAAACAAGAAGGGCCATTTCTTGGGGGCCTACAGCCTCCCTAAATAAATTTGATTCTTCTGTGAGAAATCCTCAACAATATAGTAATAATTTAGCATATGGCATATTTGAAAAAAAAAATTACGAAAAAGAATTAAATTTCGCACTTAAAGGTGTATCAGTCTGATGGAGAAGAAAAACTTGTAAACAAGTTGATTCAAAATCATGTCCATCAAGTCACTTGCATGAAAATTGGAAGTTTTAAGACACTGAAGTGTTTTTTCAGAAGAATAAGACATAGGACAATATAAATTGCAGATCAATTTGTTGTTGTGATTTCATGCTGAACTTTTGCAGTCATGTACACTGTATGCTCGTCCATCTCCTGATACTCATTATGATTACTCATTTTTAAATGCTTTTGTATGTATATAAAATCCTTCTTTATAAAAAAGGAGACCACAGCAACTACAGCCCCACCAGCCTCCTTTATAATAATTTTCTCTAAGATGCTAACCAGCCTTTACATAATTTTCTCTAAGATGCTCTCATATTGCTTGAAGGAAAGCCTGGACATGGCTCAACAAAGAAAATAAGCTGGATTTAGGAGTGGTTACAGCACTATAGATCATATCTGTGTACTGGGAGAACTAATTGAAAATGCTAATGAGTATGAACTCTCACTTTGTATTAATTTTATTGATTATGAAAATGCTTTTGATTCTGTGAAACCTTCAGTAGTTATAACATCTTTGAGGTCCTGAAGTATTGAGATGAATACATAAATGTTATTAATAATATCTATGAAAATGCAAGCAAAAAGGTCTGACTGTTTGAGGAAATAGCATGTATAACAGTTAGAAAGGGAATGAGACAAGGTAATAGTACTTATAGCTTCCAAGCTCTCCAATGCCTCCCTGCAGAACATCTTTCAACCATTGAATAAGAGAAACAGGGGAATAAAGATTAATGGAGATTCTTTAACACTCCTTTGTTTTGCTGATGACATAGTCAATTTCGAAAGTACCCCCTCAGAGCTGTAGAGTAGGATCTAAGAACTTGATGACAAGAGAAAAGATGTGGGCATAAAAAAAAATGAACTTACAGAAAATGAAATTGATGTACTATGCCATTACAAGAACTGAAGATTTAGAAGTTGATGGGTAAAATCTACAGAGATAACCAATGCCTACATCTACCTTGTACAACAGACATCAAACAAGAGCCACATCAAAGAAGAAATTAACAGGCATGTTAAGTTTAACTGGAGAGCATTTAGAAAAAAACTAGAATTGTTGAAAGCAATTTACCTTTATGTCTTACAAGAAAAGTTTTAATAAAAGCATACTTCTGGCTCTTACTTGTTGATCAGAGACATGGATCTTAACTAAAGAAGATATACAGAGGCTGTGAAAAACTGAAAGCAGCCTTTAGGGATTCATGCACGGTTAAACGGGGAGACATAGGTAGAGAAACACGTGAAATAAGGAAATGACAAGAGTTTCCATCTTCCATAATGACCAAAGTGAAAATTCCCAAAATAGCAATGGGATGGACATATTGGTAAAACAACTGACCATCATTGGACAACTGAAATACTAAACTGGACGTTGAGGGACAGGAAAAGGCCTAAAAAGGAAAACCAGGTGGGAGATCAGTGGTTGAATTTCAGAAGCATGTTGAGGTGGCTGAATTTCAAAATCCAGGTGAATGCCAAATAAGGGATTAAAGGATTGCAGAAAATATTGGCAGCTGTCACTTGTGGCTTTTTCAAGGGCCAAAACAAATCACAACTCTCTAAACAAGTGCGGATTTCTGCTATATCGAATTTGTATAAATTCTTTAGAAATTAACCTAACCTAACAAATAAAAATAAAAGTGCTAACCTTAGGAAATCTAGCTAACAAGAATCATACATTTAGCACAGAATTAAACTTTGAGAAAACTTCTCCAGAAGAGAAAAACTAAAAATACAAAATTTAAATTTCCATAATAAAATGAAAATTAAGAATTTAGAGAAAATAATAATAAATTTTGATTAATTACAAATTCAATGTTAAGGCCTGACCACACACATGACTCAAAAGGAAACTACATTTTCTAGACGAATAGCATTCAACTATTAATGAATGCAAATGTTATAAATAGCTTCAACAAGTTAACATTATATACACTAATATTGTATCCAATGAGAAGATAGGTGTATGCCACAAGGTTTGTGATGGAGAAATTATAGAAACAATCCTTGCTACAAACTGGCTAAAAGAAGGGCATGGCCACATTTGAACAAAGCATAAGCCTAAATAAACCAGGGAGGCAGAAAACTAAAAAGTGAAATAGCCACCCATAAACAAAATTCCTCCCTGAGCTTTTTTGTTTTTTCTTTGCAGTAGAACCTGCTCATAATAAGCCCATATTTTGTGATATTTTGGATTTAGCAAGCAAAACAAGAACTTTTGCTTGATATAATGTTAATTCAAAGCTAATTTGATCAGTTTTAATGAATAAAATTTAATAAAGTTCCCGGATTTATGAGGAGACAAGTAAAGATCACTTTTTACAAGCAAAGTTGCAAAATTTAATGAAATTTCACATTTAAAGAGCCAGAAAAATTCTGCTGTGCACTGTCCTGGAAAAAAGGAGTAGAAATGGTGGAGTGCAGGATGAAATCGCAATAGCACAGCGGAATCCTTGTGTGCTAGTGGAAGAGTTTTGATAGAAAAACATTGGGGGTGGGGAGTATGTCAAAGAGATCTACTCCACCCACTCCAAGCTTTGGGGGTATTGCATCAGCAGGGTTAAAAACAGGTACCTTACAGTACTCCTAATCAAAAGGTGGATGGGTGGGGTTCACACACATGTATTCAGTGGATTTCTGGACAATACTTGCAGGGAGGAATAAGTGAGTAATATTTAATGAGGATGTTGCTAGATGAGAAACAGGAGATAATTCCTGGAATAGTCCATTGCCCCTTTTCACCCACCAAATGAGCATTGCGTTTTAGAGGATCAGTACTGCTTTTGCTTCATGTGCATTGTGTAGTTAAACAGTAGTCTGCTTCACATGGATATAGTTAAACAGCAGTCTGTCTCACATGGACAATGTTCTGTTTTATATGGTTATATAATGGCAAAATAGGAAATAAAACAAAATAAATTAAAAATTTTAAAACATAACATGAAAAGGGTATAATTTTAATTATTAAAGTAATGGGAAGGAAAATTGCTATTTTTAGGGGTAACAAAATACTGATGCTACCTGTTGAGTACAGATATTCTTGTCTTAAGGAGTCCCTTCCAGTATTCCATACTGTGCATTTGCACAGGATTAAATCTGTTCTTAATTCTTGAAATTGGCCTGGAGCATATATATGAGTTGGTTTAGTTGAAGTCACTTTAATGTAAGCTGTAGCCTTCTACTAGGAGAACAGCTAAGGTCATGTGAAGTTTTAGCCAGTAGAGAATGCCGCTTCTGTTTCTTTGTAGTCTAGCTTGGAAGCATCGGTTGTGCTGGAGCATGAAGATGGAAGTTTCCTGACTTAGGTAGGTTGATTTTAATAAAACTTTTTTCTGTAAATTTGTTTTGTTTTTGCATGGTAAAAATGTTTTCCCTTAGCGTATTCAGGGAGTAAATTCATGTATAGCTGTATGTAATGGCAATTCAATTTTCAAGTTTTTCTGCCTCCCTAGTTCATTTTAGGCCTATCCTTTGTTCAACTGCAGCCATGCTGTTTTAATAAGCTGGTGCTTTGGTGTGTAGCTAGAGTTCCATTCTTTAATTTTTTCCATTGCAAACTTTTGATCATATCTTCTCATTTGATTTAATATTGATTTATATAGTGGTAATTAGTTGATGCTATTTTTCACATACATGTTAGCAGTTGGTTGCTATTCATCTTGAAAATGTGTTTAGACAAAGTGTCACATGTGAGGTCAGGCCTGAGATATCGAATTTGTAACATTGTTGTGAATTATTTTTCTTTTAAATTCTTAATTTTCAAATTAGTAAGGAAAGTTAAATTTTAATATTTATCTCTTCTGGAGAAGTTTATTCTTGGATATTCTCTATGCTCTTTAGTATTTTTTAAATTAGCTCATTTCCCAATGTTTTGCTCTATAATTAATTCTTTTAATTTGTTAGTTTAATTTGAATTAAAAGGAATTTTTACAAATTCAACATAGCAGAAACCCAAACTTGCTTGGTATGTGCAGAAATGAGAGAGTTGTGATTTGTGTCAGCCCTTAAAAAAGACACAAGTGACAGCTGCCAATAATTTCTGCAATCCTTAAACCTCTTATTTGGCTAAGTATTTTTACTGAGAATGAGCAACTTGGGTAAATTTTGAAGAAACAAAGTTAATAAATGCAATTATTTATAATGTAACATCTACTATAGTTTGACTTGGAACTGTGGTCTAGCTTCCTCAGGACTATGATGTGTTGATTTCTTGTGGCAACAGTTATTCTTTTCACATGTCACATGGTGATTATCCAGTTTTATGAGTTCTTTCTAAGCACTGGATAGATATGGTGATGATGGTAAATTGTTCACCAGGGAAGGACAATTCTGAAAAATGTGAAATGCTTCTAAGAAGTCAAGATCAGGTACGGATCTAGGTCTTTCTAACAATTTTGTGTCATCAAACAAAAATGGGTGGTTATTTTCCCAATCGTGCTGGGCTTTGAAAGATTTATTGAGCTCACCCTTTTTGTGTCATCAAACAAAAATAACCACCAATTTTTGTTTGATGACGTAAAATGGCTAGAAAAACCTAGATCAGTGTCTGATCTTGACTTTTTAGAGGCATTTCACATTTTTCAAAACCTTCCTTCTCTAGTGAATGATTGATTCATCATCATCATATCTATCGAGCACTTGGAAAGAACTCATCGAAACCACTAACTGCCATGTAACATGTGAAAAGAACAACCATCATCGCAAGAAATCAACATGTCATAGTGCTGAAGAAGCTGGATCATAGTTCCAAGCAAAATTATAATAGACATTAAGTTATAAAAAATCATTTATAAGCATTCTTTCTTTATATTAAAATCAAAAATATGTTTGTGCAAGTTCATCATTTTAAACTTGGATAATTATAATTGGTGAGCATCTTTGTTCAATTCCCAGTTAGTATACAATAATGTGTTGCCCATTAGTTAAATGTTTTGCCTTAGTTTGCTGATTTAAATAAAAAATCAATAATTTTTGTGTTATAACTTTGATGTTATTTTATGTGACTTGCTGAATAATGACTGCTGAAGGGCTCCCATTTTGAATCTTGTAATAATGAAGCAGCTTTTTATTGTACTTTTATTTTTACAAGTTTAAACTATTGTTCATTTTAGGTCTGGGTATGTAAATTTGCCAAGCCTGACACAGAGCCAAACAGTATTACTCCAAGCACAACAGTGCTGAGCCCTTATGTGAAATTTGGTTGCCTCTCTGTAAGGACATTTTATCATAAATTGAAAGATATCTACAGTAAAAGCAAGGTTAGTATTTGATTTTAAAAATCTTGTTTCTCTTGTTCAAAGTCATGTTTGTTTGTTTTAATGGGCAATTTACCAGTTTTAAGAAAATTTTGTTAATATGTAATTTTGCCCTTTAAACGGCAAGTTCAGAGCATTTCAGAAACAACAACAAAAAAAAAAAACAGTGTTCACCCCTTTTTTCCAAAGAAAAATTTCTCATCTGCCAGTTGAAGGGCTATTGCAGTATTTATTTAAAAAAATATTTGGAGAACATAATACATAAACATTTCATCAAATGCTTGCAATTAAAATTTGTAATGAGCTGCAAGCTAGATACTAAAAAGTAAATCACAGCATAAAAATTGGAGCATAATGCAAATATTAGATAGTAGTATAATGCACACAGACATATAGTTGAGGAAGAAGGGAGTACATGTTCTGCAGCCCCTCGTGCCTTAGCTATCAGACATTTTCTAGAGGACAAGGGTGCACAGATATTGATTAAACAGTAAGTGTAATTTTGGTGCTAAAACACAGTAGCAGTTTGATTTATATACAAATACAGTCAACTCCACTTATAGTGAACCTCTGCGGACTCGCATATTTCGTTCACTATGTCTGAGGTTCACTGAAACTGAAGTGTCTTCCCTTAACCTGAATTGAGTGGAATGGTGAGCAAGAAAATAAAATATGTACATATGTATCAAAAAATAATATTTTTATGTACGTAGTGTATATTCATTAAATTAAGTAAACAAAATTAATTTTACATTATCTTAACTAACATGAAAATAGTCTGTTATGTGCTGCTGCTTGCTGCAGTTTTAATAAATATTTTCTCTACATCCTTTTCTAGAGTCTGTGATTTTGCTACACTCTATTCTACATTTTCCATGCATTTTAGGAAATTTAGCACAGTCCTGACACACTCCAACGTCTCTTTCACTGTTGGAACACGTTCTTCATTATCGTCCTTGTCATCTTCAGCCTCATTTTCTTTCATGCTGGAACCGCCTTTCACAGCCTCGACGATAGCTTCATCCAACAGGATTTCATTCGTTATAACTTCACAGTCAGCATTGATAAAATCTTCAGCTTCAGTGAAATTCACAACGATATGCTGAAACATGTCGTTGAGAGGCCCATCATCCTCTTCTTTGAATGCCACACGTCCAGTAGCCAAAACTAGGACTCCGGAAACAGTTCTTTATAGTGACAGTTGACACTCCTCCATGCTTTGTTTCCAAAACGTACAGCATTTAGAGCATTTATTGATATATTCTGCTTTGATTCCAAATCTTGGATTAAATGAAGTGTTACTTCCCTTCTGTAATAGGTTTTAAAACTGCGAATCACACCTTGATCCATGGGCTGGAGGATGACATGGTGTTGGCAGACAGGAACACCAGCTTGATGTTGCTGAGGTTTTTAATCCTACCTTTGTCCTTCAATGCACTAGTAGTAGGCCTACAATATTGTTCTCAACACACTCTTTCAAGTTTTTACAAGAAAGTTTGTTTTGAAATAAGTTGCAATTTCATGTTACAAGTACATTCTTTTCTTTGAAGTTTTATTTTTTAGGTTCACTATAGCCGAAGTTGAGGATTCACTATAAATGAAAAATTTAATGTACATTTCAAATGTTGTGGGTCGGGATTAACGATTTAGGTTCATTATAGCCGAATGTTCATTACAACAGAGTTCACTATATCCAGAGTTGACTGTACTCAACTTTAAAAACCTTATGACCCCCCCCCTTGTCTCCCTTCCTCCAGATAACTGGTTTTTTATGTAAAAAATGTAACTTCTAAGTTCATTTAAATGCTTGTATGCAGAATAAAATCTTTTAGCTGTCTGGATCTGTGGTATCAAGGTTTGTGAAAAATAGGCACAGCATGCCAATAAAGCTTCAGAAATTTCTTTATCCTGTTCCTTATGGAGACACTGCAGATGTTGAAGGTAACTAAAATTGTTTCTATATACCTTTCATTTGAGGTATGCACACAAAAACCAGTGAACACCAACTGTTTTCTCAAAGTTTACTCAAAAGCACAAAAGGAAGATCAGATCAACTTTCTAGATGAGCAAATTGGTTTCACTGTAATACCTTAAATTATTTTCAGCAAAGTAATTTGAAAAGGAGAGTGGTGTTTAGGTTTCATGAGACTTTGCAGGAGTCATTTGGATACTATATTGAGGCCAAGTTGTTGATTTGGAATACTCAACTTTCTTTTTGTTTTCCATGGAGCTTCAGTGAATGTAGTTTTCTAAATATTGCATATGTACTTTGGTTTCATAGGTATCTAGTTTCACTTCGCATACCATGGTAGACTGTAGGAACAATTTCCACTACTTCCAGTACTTTTGGTGTCACCATGAGGAATAGAATGAAGCAGTTCTAAATTATTTTTTGTCAGAATAAAATTGAGAATGCATCTTCAAAATCTATGGATATTTTTTAAAAAGAAAGATGGTTTATTTAATTAAAAGTAAGCACCTTCAGCAAGTATACTACATTTTTCTGTTCCTGCAAGCACATAATTACATTTTAAATTCAGTTTTTTAGAATATCTATTAAAAGAAGTCATTGTGTTATTTCCTTGTCCACCTGCTCACCAGTAATCATAATTTTCTGGAAATGGAAATTTCTAGTTCATGTCAGATAGAAGTAAGAATAAAAAGTGTTTAGCTTTTCATGATGCACAATTTTTCAGCCAAGTGTTGTAAATATTAATTTGTATTTAAGATAATTTGAAGCAAGTTGTCCCTTCTTCTATAATAGGTTTATAGTGTGCATTCACTATGCTCTGCTTATAGACACTACTTTTCTCGAAGTTAGGGCAATGTTGTCAAAGCAAGACCTGTCTAACCACTCTAGTGGTGCAGTCATCTGAGTGCTGGCTTCTGACCATTCGTCCAACATGGGTACAGGTTCAATTTCCAGTGAGGCATGAATGTTATGTTTGTCTTACAGCACTGGCTCTCTCCATTCCCTGGAATCAGTAGCCCTAAATTAGCTTATTGTGTGAAAAGGAAGCAAGTACTTTCATGTTGAAACTACCTGTGCATTAATCAATGGATATTGTAGTTGTAATGGCTACCCAGTATTTTTGGTTGTATAGCATGAATTGTAAAAATCCTTTTTTAATTTTTCAAGTATGCATGGCCTAGGTCTTCAGATTTTCCTTAGTGTAGAATTTCCAAATGTTACCACTGTGTAATATATTTAAAATGCTTGCACACACACACTCACTCTTAATCTCCAGAAATCAACTGGACGAAGTGTGCATTTACTACGCTCTGTTTGTAGACACTACTTTCCTGGAAGTTATTTTGAGTTCACTTTTCCCAGCTGATAAGCACTCAGTCATCTCCTGATAGGGTGAGCAACAGACAATTGAACAAAGTTTGTCATGTGTCTTGGCATTGCTTTGGGAAAGATGTACACACTCCAAGTGCTACAGATTCTTTGTAGTCACTACAGAAATCATTGGTCCACTACAAAGTATGACAAACTGAATATACTACGAAAATGGAAAATCTCAGTGAAATAATATTATTCACCATCTGTGAGAAATTTATTTTCGCATTTTCAAGTTTCTAACATGTTTAAACATCGTTTGATTAGTCATTGGATGATTTTAATTCTTTGACACATTTCTCTGGATTTTTTTCGATATTTTTTTGACGTTCTTGTGCTGGCTGCTGGCCCAAAATATTTTAGAACTGCTGGAAATTGTTCTATCAGGGATGAGAATTTTTCTCTGATTAAGCTGCTTTATTTCCCTTCATTTCTCTTCCTGATTAAATTCTTATTTTTTATAAACATATAAAACGAGTGAAACAGAGTCACATATGGTAAAAGGTTCATTTAGCAGTAGCTTTCGGTCATCCTACGACCTTGATCACCCGCGGTTGACTGGATGGGCTGATTGCCAGACCTACAATTTGAAGTTGGGGTGTTGGAAATGTTGCCAGATTTTAGAAGAGAGATCCAAACAAATGGGATTCTCTTTTAAAAATCTGGCAACATTTCCAACAGCCCAACTTCAAATTGTAGTTCTGGCAATCAGCCCATCCAATCGATCACGGGTTATCAAGGTCATAGGATGACCGAAAGCTACCTCTAAACGAACCTTTTACCATACGTGACTCTGTGTGTTTTGCTCGTTTTATAAGTTTATGTGTTATTGTCGCGTGAAGCTTGAGTATTAAACCATCTTATTTTTTATATTTTTATGATCATGTTCCTCGTTTTTAATATCGTGTTTTAAGAATTTTTCTAATGAAATGCACGTTTCCTTATTTCTAACAGTCACTTATTTGAAATCAATCAGTAGAGGAAGCATTTTTGCCCTCCTTCATCTTTTTAAAGTGAAATTAAATTTTAAAATTTGTATTTATTCTGCCTGTGATGGAATCTGAGCCATTTCCTTCTTGACCTGTAAAATTGTAAACTCTGTGGAAGAAATTCAGGCATATCTGATTGCTAAATTAATAATTTTGTAAAATTGTTTTCACAGCAGAGTGAACAATGCAGCACCAATTTTTAGCACGTCTTTTGTAAAAAAAAGATTGTGCTTATGTTACCGGTTTGTCCGTCCGTCCGTCTGTACCCATGATATCTCTGCAACTATTAGTCCGATTTGAAAAATTCTTTTTGCACTGGGAAGCTTCAAATATCGAATGATGGTCCTTCATTTCGTTTTTTTTTTTACGATGTACAATTTCGCCGCTAGAGGGCATAAATGCAGATGATGTTGAATTCAAAAATAAGTTTTATTACACATATTTGCTTCTAAACATCCGATTGAAAAAAATTCTTTTCTCTTTCGATTCCATTTATGTTGAAGAGTATTTTAGATATAGTTACATTTTCAAATTACGCATAGATTTTCCGCTAGGGGCTTAAAAGTAAATTACATTTTCCCCGATAACTGTTCTTCTAAAACTCTGATTTGAAAAATTTCTTCTTCGGCGGATACACCTCCTGATGGAAAATCTTTTGCATATAATTTCTAAATTTTGATAAAGAATACTTTGGGCACCAGGGGGTGTAAGTGTTAATTTTTGCTTCCAATGTATTTGCCATAAAATCTGAGCTTCTAAAATATCGATTGAAAAAATTCTTTCGTGGACTGATGCCACTCACATCGATAAACCTTTTCAGAATATTTTCTTCTTAAAATATTCCACAGTTTCTCAGCCAGGGGGCGTAGATGTACATCTTATTTTTGTCAATATCTGTACTTCTAGAAGTCCGATTTGAAAAATTCCTTCTTTGTTGGATAGTGTTTTCAGTGTGACATGTTTTTCATATAATTTCAAAATTTTCAAGTAATTCATAGACTTTCCGCTAGGGGGCGTAGAGGTAAATTGTGTTTCCCCCTGTATCTCAGCTTCTAAATCTCCGATTTGAAAAATTCTTTCTGCACCGGATACAGCTCCTGATGGGAAATCGTTTGCACATACTTTCTAATTTTTGCAATAAAATGGTTTGGCCACCAGGGGGCGTAAATCTTAATTTCCGCTTCTGATGTATTTGCAGCAAAATATAAGCTTCTAAAATCTCGACTGAAAAAAAAGTTGTTTGTTCACCGATACTACTCATGTCGAAAAACCTTTTAGGAACATTTTCTTCTTGAAATAATGCAAGGTTTCTATGCCAGGGAGCGTAGATGTATATCTTATTTTTGTCAATATCTCTACTTGTAGGAGTCCGATTTGAAAACTTCCTTCTTTGTTGGATAGTGTTTCCAGTGTGACATGTTTTTCATATAATTTCAAAAATTTCAAGTAATTCATAGACTTTTACCTAGGGGGCGTAAAGTTAAATTACTTTCCCCCTATATCTCTGTTTCTAAATCTCCGATTGGAAAAATTCTTTCTGCACCGGATACAACTTCTGATGGGAAATCCTTTGCACATAATTTCTAATTTTTGTAAAAAATGGTTTGGCCACCAGTTGGCGTAAATCTTAATTTCCGCTTCTGATGTATTTGCAGCAAAATATAAGCTTCTAAAATCTCGACTGAAGAAAAAGTTGTTTGTTGACCGATACTACTCATGTTGACAAACCTTTTAGGAACATTTTCTTCTTGAAATAATGCATGGTTTCTATGCCAGGGGGCATACGTAGATGTACATCTTATTTTTGTCAATATCTGTACTTCTAGGAGTCCGATTTGAAAAATTCCTTCTTTGTTGGGTAGTGTTTCCAATGCGAAATGTTTTTCCTATAAATTCAAAATTTTCAAGTAAATCATAGACTTTCCTCTAGGGAACACAAAGGTAAATTGCATTTTCTGCATTATTTCTGCTCCTAAAACTCCGATTTGAAAACTTTTTCCTGTATCGCATACAAGACCTGATGGAAAATATTTTTCACATAATTCCTAATGTTTGGTAAAGAATGGTTTGGCCACCAGGGGGCATAAGTGTTAATTTCTGCTTCTGATGTATTTGTAGCAAAATCTGGGCTCCTGAAAACTCGAGAATTTTTTTTTCTTGGACCGATCCTGCTCATATGGAAAAACCTTTTGAGAATACTTTCCTCCTAAAATAATGCATGATTTCCCCACCAGGGGACATAAAATCACATCTTATTTTTGTCGATATCTGTTTCTAAGAGTCCGATTTGAAAAATTATTTCTGTGTTGGAGAGCGTTTCCGGTGCGAAATGTTTTTCATATAAATTCGTGTTTTTCTTAACGCACAAGTCTGCAACCAGAGGGCGTAAGCTCACGATTCCTTTTACAGCAATATCTGAGGAATTAAAAATCCGATTGAAAAACTTTTCTTCCGTCAGATACTATTGTTTTCCATACCGGTTCCGTTGACTTTGAATAGCTTTGATAAATTTAATTTGCATCAGAATGGATTCAAATCACGTGATTATTACACCCGAAAATTGGGTGTCATCTTTCTTGTTGATATTTAATTTTGCTTAAAACCAGGCTTTGCATGGCCCCCGGAATCCTAGAAAAGTCTTCGAATTTGATTTCCCTTTTGTCCAATCCTGGAAAGTCTTTGATTTCATATATTTTTATGAAAGGTCCTGGAATGGTACTGGAATTTTTTCGTGAAATGAAAAAAAAAATTTTTAAAAATGCTTACGAAAATTGCAATTCATGAGGCAACTTTATGGGTTGTCTTATGTTATAAACGTGCTTTTGATTAATATATACATAATATCTAAGGTGTTTTACCTGATATTGTCTAAGTATTTTGCACGTTGTTTGCTCTGTGAGGCACGTGCTCCTGGCCTGAGAGGTCCCTTCGTTACGGACCTTCGGTTAGTTATAAAAAAATTTTGCAGAAATAAAACAGTTAGGTTATATATTTTCAGTTCCACATTCATTCATGCGCACAATCAAACGTTTGAAATTTACTATTAATTAAAAGATTTTAGTAGAAAGAGTTATACTCTTCGGGTCAGGAAACGTCTCACAAGGGGTTCGTTGTTACGGCGAGCACTTTCAGCGGTGCACAACCGCCATCTTCTGGCCACTGTTTCTACACGAGGGTTCCTTGCGTGTATGTGGTTTTTGGAGTTGCATGTTGGGAATCGATGAGAAGGTTTGCTGCCTGTATGTGTTAGATGATTTTGTTTCCAATGTGTCGCCATCTATTGGATGAGTTGGTAGGAATCAGTCGTAAGTATAATTTTATTGTACTTACGACTGATACCTACCAACTTACGACTGATACCTACCATAGAAACAAATCACCTAACACATACAGACACACGATAGAATTATACTTACGACCGATACCTACCAACTCATCCAATAGATGGCGACACATTGGAAACAAAATCATCTAACACATACAGGCAGCAAACCATCTCATCGATTCCCGGCATGCAACTCTAAAAAACCACATACACGTGAGGAACCCTCTTGCAGAAACAGTGGCCAGAAGATGGCGGTTGTGCACCACTGAAAGCGCTCGCCGTAACAACGAACCCCTTGTGAGACGTCTCCTGACCCAATGAGTATAACTTTTTCTACTAAAATCTTTTAATTAATGGTAAATTTCAAACATTTGATTGTGCGAATGAATGAATGTAGAACTGAAAATATATAACATAACTGTTTTATTTCTGCAAAATTTTTTTATAACTAACCAAAGGTCCGTAAGGAAGGGACCTCTCGGGCCAGGAGCACGTGCCTCACAGAGCAAACAACGTGCGAAATACTTAGACAATATCAGGTAAAATACCTTACATATATGTATATATTAAAAAAAAATGCATCAAAATGTTAGACTTGATTGCAACACTGTACTAGCTCCTGTCTGCTCATGATGAGATCACTTCCATGTCATCTCTTTCATTTCATGTGATGCTGCAGTGCAAGATTTTTGAGTGCCATATTTCCATTGACCTTAGTTTGGGGTATAGCAGTTGTGTGTAGTTGGAGTCACTTCTGTGCTTGGAAATCTTCCTGCAAGCCACACAAAGATGGTCCTTCCTTCTTGCATGCACTTTCCTCACTGAAGGAGATTGATATCTGACCTCCCTTCTGTCAGTGTGTATGGGAAAAGATAACTATAGATTATGGAATCTTCAGTACCATGGCAAAATTGTTTTGTTGTATTATTGTGTTAAGTTACAGATTGCTTCATATAAGTTTTATACAGAGCAATTTTTATAGAGGGAAATTTTGCCACTTCATTGAAGATGTGGCATACACTGAAGAACAAAGTAACCTCAGAACCCACATGACTATGGTTCACTAACAGTAGAACCCATAGTCTTATTATGCATTTACAATTCTTCATAAGAATTGTAAATGCATAGTAAATGACAACCCAATTTGCAAAATATGAAACAAAGCACAATGATTTTAGCAAAAATTTAATCTTATGAAATTATTTGATGAACTCCTGGAAAATCCATAAAAATGTCCTGGAATTTATTTTCTTTAAATGTGTATGAACCCTGTAAAATGTATGTTTTCCTATTTCTTAGTCACTTTTTGTTATATTGAGGGGCAAAGTAAGCATTTTTTCCCTTTTGTTTAAAACAAAATTGATGTTTAAAATGGTACTGCATGCTCACTGTACAGAAAAACAGCTTTAGTGGCAAAGAAAGACAGCAATGAAGAGTTGAAGTTCCAATTAATTTTTTTTACAAACAAAAGGGAAAATGCTTGCACTTTTTGTCTGTTGATATTTCAAGAAGTGACTAAGAAATGGGAAACCATGCATTTTTACAGAAATTAAACTTTAAAAAATTCTGATGCCATTGTCAATGCCTGGAAAATAGGTTTTAGATTTCTCGAAAACTCCTTAAAAATTCCTATTTTTAATGTACTTTCAAAAATCAGTGTGAACCCTTCGTCATGCTTTTAATGGACTAGGCAGCTCTTCCTATCCAAAACTGATTAAATACATGTGGGGTGAATTGGAATGATGTGTGAGGAACCTTCTGGCAAAATTAAATTTTTTCATGAAAACTGGAGTCTAATATTTCTTCAGACTTGTGAGAATTTTATTAGAACACTGATTATCTGAATTGCCAGTTAACTGAATCACTGCAACTGAGGAATGTGGGCTCGGTATGTGATGAAGACCCCCTGCACTCAGTGTGTCAGCCAACATGGTCATTACTATTGTAAACGTTTTTTAGTTATTATTATTTTTTATTATCATCATGTTTTTTTTTGTGAATAATAATGTTCATTTCCTTAATTTGATTATCCAGATTTTTGATTATCTGAACCACTAAGTAAAGAACGATATCCGTTTATTGGCATAAAACAGCAAACAACTTATTGCAAGCTTTCAGCACCTACGGGTGCCTTCTTCAGGCTTAGACGTGGTTTTGGAGCAATGTTAGTAATCTAAATGAATGAACAGAAAATTTAAATATGCATGTGAAATGTATAAAATGTATAAAAGTGAGACAGCATGGCATGTGTGGAAACAGCTGAAAACGAGAAGAACCAGGTACTTTCACGAGAGGCATGCAGGAACATGCGCCATATCAAAGGCAGCTCCACTGTCCCGTCATCGTTGCAGACATCATTGCTAAACAAGATCTCCAGAGACTCCCTAATGGCTGTACCTCTGGCAGTAGTGTATGGTGCAACCTGTTGCAAATCGGCCTATTGTGGAGCGGCAGAAGATGTCATGACCTCTCTAGATAGGGCAGTGGACGATTTATTCTTCAAGACGTCTCTTTTGTGTTCGTACAAACAAGTCACAAAGGACCTCTTTGTCATGCCAATATAAAACTTGGTATTTCCATCCTGGTATCGAAGGGGTATGGAATATACCCCTGCGTTAGCAAGTAAAGTGCTGCGGCTCCCGGATGAAAGAAGGTATTGTGATATTGACCTAGGGTGGCAAATTCCAACTCCAAGCCCTAACTTCTTAAATGAATTCCGGATGAAATAGGAAAGTCCCGGTATGTACGGAAAGGAGCCGACAAACCTCTGACTGGGTTCCTTGATACGATGACGTTGATTAACAAACTCAAGTTCGGTGCTCCTAAAGATGTCATCAATTACATGCTCTTTATAGCCTACAGCTGAGGCCAACAATTTAATATTGTTGATCTCCGCAATCCTGGACGCGTCGTTTGAAGAGTGAGAAAATGCTCGCTTAGCACGATGTCTGAAAAATGTCAATTTGTGGGTAGCCGGCCCAAAAGATGAGGGTAAAATTAAATTTGGGGTATAAGTGGGCTTATTATAAACCTCAGTCAAAAAGTTCCATAAAATGGTTTAGTGACAAGGACGTCCAGATAAGGAAGGGAGTCATCATTAGCGCAATCCATAGTAAACTTGATGTCATTATGGAGGGAATTGATGAAGGAGAAGAAATCATCCAATTCTTCCATCCCATGAGGCCAAAGAGAAAATATATCGTCTACATGACGTAGCCATAATGCAGGTACCAATCCTATTTAGGATTTGCATTATGGAGGGAATTGATGATGGAGAAAAAATCATCCAATTCTTCCATCTCATGAGGCCAAACAAAAAATATATCGTCTACATAACGTAGCCATAATGCAGGTACCAATCCGGCTCTATTTAGGATTTGTGATTCTAGTGGCCTTAACACAGCCTCAGCAAGCACAGAGGACATCAGGGAGCCCATAACCACCCCTTTTGATTGTTTAAATACTCGGTTGTTGAAACCGAAATAATTAGAGTCTACTGCAACGTTGATTGCATAAAAGATGGCCACCAACGACTCTTGGGAGAACAAAGTCGATACCAGGATGGAAATACCAAGTTTTATATTGTATGAACACAAAAGAGACGTCTTGAAGAATAAATCATCCACTGCCCTATCTAGGGAGGTCATGACATCTTCTGCCGCTCCACAATGGGCCGATTCGCAACAGGTTGCACCATACACTACTGCCAGAGGTACAGCCATTAGGGAGTCTCTGGAGATCTTGTTAAGCAATGATGTCTGCAACGATGATGTGTCAATGGAGCTGCCTTTGATATGGCGCATGTTCCTGCGTGCCTCTCGTGAAAGGACCTGATTCTTCTCGTTTTCAGCTGTTTCCACACGTGCCGTGCTGTCTCGTTTTTATACATTTTATACATTTCACATGCATATTTAAATTTTCTGTTCCTTCATTTAGATTACTTACATTGTTCCAAAACCACATCTAAGCCTGAAGAAGGCACCCGTAGATGCTGAAAGCTTGCAACCAGTTGTTTGCTGTTTTATGCCAATAAACGGATATTATTGTTCTTTACTTAGTTGTTTGGCGTATTACTACCCGTTTTTATCTAGTTTATCTGAGCCACCTTTGTGATAAATTAATTTGGATAATCAGAGTTCTACTATATGTGAAAAATTGCTATGTTGGCTAAATCCTGTGTGTAGGCCAAAGATGAGCTTACATTAATAAAGTAATATTTTGGTATTTGCCTGTGCATTTCTCAGTACTCTTGACAGCATAATGTACCCTTCTTTAAAGAAAGGCCAATTTATATAAAAAAAACAAAACACACACACACACACACACACACACACACACACACATCAGAATGAGTAAAATGTTTTACTTATCTTTCATGTTTAGACTGGCTATAGCAAGCCACCTGTATCACTTCATGGACAGCTTCTGTGGAGAGAATTTTTCTATACTGTTGGATCAGCTGTTCCAAATTTTGATAGAATGGAAGGTAATAGTGTGTGTCGTCAAATACCATGGAGTGACAATGAAAACTACCTTAATTCTTGGGCCAATGTAAGATCTTTTTGCCTTTTGCAATTTATTCCTGTTATATTTTAACTAAAAATGACATGCAAATAAAACTTACCACATGTAAAATTATGTTTATTTATTAGTCTTGTAGTTATGTTATTTTTTTCTATAATGTTTTGGATTTCATGACTTTGTGATCTCAGTGCAGTTATATCTGTTAACCAGGAGCTCTAGAAATCAGTCATCTCCCATCTGCAATAGGTTGCATTCAACCAATGATGGTATAAAGATTTTGAATTGAAGTTCAGTGTGAATGAGGACATATGTATTGCAAAATAATTTTGTGTTGTTCTCTTGAATGGAGGTAGTTTTTTTTTTGTGATTGATCCATTCTACACTGGTATCCAAAACTCAAGGACAAACACTATTTATAAAGATTACACCACCTAAAGCAGACAAATCATTTTGTGGAAATGCATTGTACTGTGTACTGCATAGTACAAAGCAGGTACATGCACAAATTTTTAGCTCGCATGTGTTGGGGTCATGTAGTAGCACTGGAAAGGATAAAAGACAAAAGGCTGTGCCAAGTCGTTAGAGTAGCATTGTTGATGTAATGGAAAAGGTGACAGTCTTGGCAGCACTGTAATAGCTCAAAGATACCATTTGGATGATTTTACATGGGGGAAAATTATTAGAAAGTTTGAAGAAGGCCGCAGAGGGACTGATATTACCAGAGAGTTTGGAATTTTACATAACATTGTTTCCAGGCTATGGGCAGCATTTCAAGTCACTGAAACTTGTACCACATGCTTCGGGGGAGGTTGTCCTTGCTCTACCATGGAACATGAAGACTGATTTATGCTTATAACAATGGAACACAATCGATGCGCTACTAGAGATCATATTGCTACTTAGCTCCATGCAAGCGCAGGTATGTGGATATCTTGGCAAACTGTGGCACGAAGTCTGCAAAAGGAGGACTGTATGTCCAAAGGCCTGTTAGATGTGTCCTTTATCCAAATCTCATCATACAGCACGTTTGTAATGGTGTCAAATCCATAAAAACTAGACAAAAAGGGCGAATGAGCTAGTGTACTCTTTATGGGTGAAAGTCGTTTCAGTCTCGTCAGATTCCTAATGTCAGCCCAACAACACACTGTGCAACACTACTGGGGATGCAATGAGTCACAGGAAGTGAACAAAGCAGAGTGTAATTTCATTTCCAGCTCCTTACATCACTCCATAGATCTACTGGTGGAGAGTTGCTTATCCAGCAATGGACTTTGAAAAAAGTATATTATGTATTTGAATGAACTAAGAAATATTGAGGGCCATAATGGTGATACATGTGAATGGTGTTTCAGCTTTAGATTTTGACCCTGAACCATCAGTGAATGTTTGGCTATAGTTGAGACAGCAGTATTACCACATCAGTGGATACAGAGTACCAAAGATTGTGTATTTAATGTACATCAATATTGATTAGGAATACACCCAAGTGTACAATTAGAAACACTTACAAAACAAAAGCTGTTGATTTATTGGTGTATGTTAATACAGATACAAGCCTGAGCTTTCACTTTCTTTTGGGAAACCTTATCAAGACAATAAATTAACACAATATATATCATTATCATCAACCATTATCAATCTTCTGCTGGACGATGATTTCTCCTAGTCTCTTCCACACCTATCTGTCATGAGCCAGTCTCCTGCATATCACTTCAGCATGCGTTGGAGTTTGATCCATCCATCTCTCACATGGTCTTGTTTTGAGTCCTTTTTCGGTCCCTTGGAATCCACTCGAATATTTCAGTTGCCCAGCATTGGAAAGTACTAGAAGATTTCTAGCCCATTGCAGATGTGCCAACTCTCTGGATTTAAGCGGGAGACTCTGGATTTTTAGCCCTTCCTCCCACCCTCTGGATGAATGTCAAATTCTCTTGATTTTCACCGAGAGTTAACCATTAAGGATGGTCGGAATTCCATCAACCACCACGATTTCGAATCGCCCATGAAATCTTTTTCTTTCTGCGTTGATGCAAGGTGACATTACAGTCATCAGTTTCGTACTTTTCCTCTCCTCCTATCTGCAAAAAGAAAGCCGTTCCAGTGGCACAGTGGTTTAAGCGCTGGCTTCTAACCAATCGTCCGAGTTGGGTCGGAAAAAATTTGCTTTAAAAAAAATTCTTTCATTCTGATTGTCATACAACACTTTCAGCTAAGAGCTCACCCACTCTGACACTATAGAATGCCATGCAGGGTCAGTAATTGATTGACAGATGAGAGCTATCCTGCCTTCTTCTTGCAGTTCAATCTTTCAACCCCCTTGCCTCAACAAAGTTGCACACATTGCAGTGAAGTCACTTAATGACAAAAGCTGGCCTCGCCTTGTAACGAAAGGCAATGTTAGTACGATGCTTTTTTATCATCTTCTCCTTCACGCACAACCTAAAGAAGAAATGAAAAGCAGTTGGCTGCTATTTTATTGATAAAAAAACAACAACATGCATGCCATTTTACGTTTTCATCATCTTGTGGAATTGACATACCTAAAAACGAATTTAGGTAGGGGCTGTTAATTTTCGCGCTGTTTTTTTTTCCCTCCAGAACTTTTAGTGGACCAATAATACTACTTCTGGAAAATTGTTCCCACATCTGGAAAATGTCGATAAAAATAGCGCTCGTGTGGTTTTATGAACTGTAAAAATATCCCAATTTTCAGACTTTGAAGGTTGGCATGTCTGCCATTACCATTTCAAGGTTTTTACTTTGATCATGATGTCATTTACTTTGGTCATTTTCTTGATACATGAGTTACTTTTCCTGTCTTCCCTGGTTACACCAAACATATATCTGTGCTTCTTTCAGTTGTCCGCAGCCTCTGTATGCCTTTTTTAGTTAAGGTTTGTGTTTCTAATCCATACTTGAGAACCAGAAGAATGCATTGACTAAACACTTTTCTTTTAAGACATAATGGTAAATTTCTCTTGAAAACTGTACTGTTTCCTCTAACTGCTCCCCAACCAAGTTTTATGCACCTTTTAATTTCTTCTTTGGTGTGGCCCTTGCTTGATATCTGTTGACCAATGTAGGCATTGATTACTTCTAGATTCCATCAACCTTTATATCCTCAGTCCTTTTGAAAGGGTTTTTCTTCAGTTTTGTTCTCTGTAAGTTTATTTTTAATACCAGTTCTTTATTTTTGTCAGTAAATTCCTGGATCTTGCTCTGAAGGGGTATTTCCAAAAGCGACTATTGTCATCAGGAAAATAAAGGTTGGTTAAATAACCATTGATTTTTATTTCCTTGTCTTTGCAGTTCAGTGATTGAAAAATGTTCTGCAATATGGCATTGAAGAGCTTGGGAGACGTAGTGTCACCTTGCCTAATTCCCTTTCTAATTTTCATATGTACTTTATCCTTTAACAATTGAACCTTTGCATTCCTTGTTCTCATAGATGTATAATATTCATGTATGCATCTTCAATACCACAAGATTTCAAAGACCTTATAACTGCTGATGGTTTCATGGAATCAAAAGCCTTTTTATAATCAGTAAAAGCCATACATAATGGAAATTTATACTCATTCACTCTTTCAATTAGTTCTTTAAGTACATGGATATGATCTTAGTGCTGAAACCACTCCTGAATCCTGCTTGTTGTCTCGGTTGAGCCATGTCCATTTTTTTCTTCAAGCAGTGTGACAATATGTTACAGAAGTTATTATAAACAACTGACATGATGCTGATGGGTGTATAGTTACTGAGATCCTCAAGATCCTTTTTTTATTTAACAGGATCATTTTAATCTTGTTGCAGTCCCCAAGAATCTTCCTTTCACTGAAGCATCTGGTGAAAACTTGGGCAAGTGTAGTTTCTGTTTCTCCACTGGCTTCTTATACATTGTCCATGGTAATTCCATATTTTCCTGGAGCTTTTTTCTGTTTCATGTTCGTAATTGCAAGGGCAACTTCTGTTGGAAGGACTGGAAGAACTTTGGTGCCTGTGCCTCGTGTGTGTGTGTGTGTGTGTGACTGTGAGAGAGAGAAAATAATTCTCTATGTTTATAATAGATGTATCATCCCTTTCATACAGATTTGTGTAGAATAACTCTCCTCGAAATTTCATTTCTGTTTTTTTGTTATAATACTATCTTTTCTGAGTGTCATACTCTGTTTTCTGCCACAAATCAAATAGCCATCAATTTTCTTGAGGCTTTTGTTGTCCTCGATTTCTTTATTCACTAGTTCACAATTACATTCCTTGTCTTCAGTGATACTTTTATTTTTTTGCTCTGTCTTGCATAGTTCTATATATTACACTTTGAGAAGTTGCATTTTTTTTTTATTTATTTATCATCTATTCCTTTTTTTGCATTAGCATTTTTTTTGTTCTGATATTCTCTTCTTGTGGTTTTTGCTCTTAGTACCATCTTTTCTTTTTTTTATCGCTGTTTCCATATGGGCCTTGGTAATTTTTCTGCTAATTTCAGGGATGACAACTTCCTCTGTAGTTAGACTTTATTGAGCAGAGCAATTCTTTTTTTAGTAAACAACTTCTTTGTGATGGATCTAGCAGCTATGACTATGTGTCTCTTGATATTTTATTCATTAAGAACAGTTTTAGGTTCTATATGATAATAGGTTTCCCAAGCACAATTTACTCGTGAACATGCTTATTGTAAAAGAGCCCTTACCAGAACCTTGAACTCCTTCATATTAAAAGCATTAGAAAATCACTCAAAAATGGACTTCTGCATCTTAATTTCTGAAGATGGGGAGGAAGGTTATATGAAGAAACACAAGTTAATCAGTAATACTCTGAATGGAGGGAAATGTCAGGAAATTTGTATAAAACTAGCTGTCCGAAATCCATTGTTTTCTAGTGGTCAAGTAGTTAGTAGTCTAACTTTCACTTGACAGTTAGGATTAATTAATATGCAATGACATGGATTAGGAACATCAAACGGAAGTAATTGCTCTTTCCACGTTTATAAGTGAGTCAGAAGCAACCTGCCATGAGGTTTGGCAGTTACTGTTTGTGAGTCTGGAGGAATTTGAGTTCTCTGTGGTGCAGTGGAAGCATGTCCGGCGCATAACTGGAAGACCCTGGGTTCGATTCCCAGTGGCGGCCAATGAGAATTTTTCCATGACTCACTTATAAACGTGGAAAGAGCGATGACTTCCGTTTGATGTTCCTAATCCATATCAATTGCGTATTAATTATTTATTCGTCTTCTAGTTGCGTGTTCAGTTGCTGCTTGCCATCTTTAGTGAATCCTCAGCATTATGCGGGTCTCCAAGAAGCAACCTGCCACGAGGTTTGGCAGTTAGTGTTTGTGAGTCTGGAGGAATTTTAGGCCACTGTGGTGCAGTGGAAGCATGTCCAGAGTGCAACTGAAAGACCCTGGGTTCGATTCCTGGTGGTGGCCGATGAAAAATTTTCCATGACTAACTTATAGACGTGGAAAGAGCGATGACTTCCGTTTGATGACAGTTAGGATTTGAATCCTCTTTATAGATCAAGTATAGCATTCATGTCCAATGTGATACAAGCATGGTGTGTTTGTTCTACTTTTGTTATCTTCTGTAAGTGGAGCAAATGCTAAATTGAGTGCGGCTAAGATTATAGCGCACACAGCAAATTTGAAGAATATGTAAAGCAGAAAATTGATTTATAGGCATACTATGTGGAAATGGATTGTAGTATTATTAATAATGCTGATTCTTAAAAGATTCTAAAAATCACCTCATGCAGTTTTTGTTGATATCATTTTTTAGTTTTGTCAGGTCTCTATCCTATTCACTCAAATGAATAAATGGCCTTCAGTTTAAATCATGCTATTTCATTCATAGGAACTTTTAGGGCCACTTTTAGTTGATCAACAAAAGTTCACAGGTTTTGTTGATCCATGGGTGCCAGAAACTGGAAGGTTTTGGGCTTTATGCTTCTCTCAAATAAAAATGGAGGACATTTTCAAATTTTTTTGAAAAAAGAAGATCTCTCTTTTTGTCCTTAAATCAGGGTGTGGTGAACTTCAAAACTATTAAATTATCTGATCCCTCTCTTCCCCAAGAATTTTCTTTTCTTTGGTAGCTCCATTTGAACCTGTGTTTTTCTGCCTGTTTTGTGATCATATTATTGGACCGCAAGCACAATTTCTGTCAGCTAACCAGAATAAAATACACTGATGCTGACTGAATTATGACCACATACATAACACTTCATCGGTCTTCCTTTGGCCCGAGGAGCTGCCGCCAACTGGCATGGCAACAACAAGTTAAGTAAATGGTAGTTGAGAACACACTAAGTTATGTATCAAAGTTTTTAAGGCAAATATATTTCAGCCATTACTATGGTCTTCATCAGTGCGACTATGATTTGTTTCGTTGCTAGATTGGAAAGGTAAGGTTTGTAATGGTAACTCCGGGTGACGTGATGCAATGAGAGATTTCCAGATGTATGAAACGTAAATGGGGAGCTCAGAGTTGTAATTTTTGGAAAATAAAATTTCCAAACTTTCTCTAAACCTCAGAGCAAAACGATTTTGGAAGGAAGCCAACTTTTTTGTATCAAACCAAAGTGGAGTAGCAGAAGTGTCAGCCATGGTAAGTTGAGACAAGGAAGAGGAAGGTTTTCCAAATTTCACATGGCCATGGCAACAACTCCACAAGGTGTTTGTACAGTTGTGTAGGGATATGTAACCAAGCTGTTTGTATTGTGATCCACAGTTTCGATATAAAGCAGGGTGGTTGTTCAACTGCCTCACTTGGCATTTTACAATATCACACAAAGGTTCAATTGGATTCAGATCAGGCAACTTTGGGGGCCATGCAAGACATCTAATATCAGCACTATATTTGTTGAACCATTCTTGCACGAGGCAGGCCTGATGGCATGAGGTGTTTTCATCCTGGATAAATCCATCTCCCTCTGGATGGAGGTACAACACTGTGGGATGTACATGATACTGAAGCACTTCCTGACATTAGCCTGTGTCCATACATTGGCCCATGTGCACCAAGAGTCCCAGTTCATGCCCCATATCATATCCACTGGACTTGATGCCATGCACAAGGAATACATAGCCTCATGTCGCTAACACCCAATAAATATGGACTGAACCATTGGTAGGATGGAGTATATATTGTGATTCACTGGACCAGCACACCTGCTTCCAATCTTATATCTTTTGATATAAGTGCCAGAAAAGTCATTTACGTTGATAGATTTTTGTTAGGAGAGGGTGGCATATAGGGTGTTTGCTGTTGTAGCTCATCTGTGCCAGCATGCAACACATAGTGCATGGGATATTGCTTCCTGTTGACCCATATTGTATTGGGCCATCAACTGTGAAACTGTGCTGTTGCAATTCCTGTGTATGGCACAACGCACTCATAGTTCACCTTTGGAATCCACATTTTGCCACCCTTGATACTTGTGTTGCCACTTGGTTGTTTTACTATTTTGACACCACTCCTGGCACACTTTAACCATGGAGGCCCTCAAACCCACAAGTGTCACTATTTCTGAAACTGAAGCATCAACCCATCGTGCACCCACAATTTGGCCTTCCTTAATTCTGACAAATCCTTGGTTTTACCCATCACATCTTTAACTTTGCTCTCAACTAAACCATCAACCTCTTATCTGCATCCCTTTAGCCTACAGGTCATGTCCTCCTGCTTGTTATGACAGTATTGGGTATAACTCACTTTACTTAGGGGTGATCATAAATCAGTGTAAATCTTGCATTTTTACAAACACTATAATGCTATGCTCATATTAAGCTGTAATTGCTTCTAAATGAAGCGTTTTTGGTACATAAAATTTATATTATGTTGATTTTGTTCCACCAGATACATGAGTAACAAATATCTTTCTCTACAGGCAAAGACAGGGTACCCTTTCATTGATGCAATTATGACACAGCTCAGAGAAGAAGGGTGGATTCACCATCTGGCTCGTCATGCAGTTGCATGCTTTTTGACTAGAGGAGATTTATGGCAGTCATGGGAGCAAGGAATGAAAGTAGAATAGTTCCTCTTACCTTGAAAATATTGTGTGAAAAATTTATGCTTTTAGTATTCATATTCTGTTGTATCATGTTTCTAAGCTTTCAGATGATACCTTATAATTAAAGCCTGGATGTTCAAGCAAAGTACTTATTTTGCGTATTTAGCCATTTTGAGGAATAATAAAGCATATTTTCACATTTAGTGCATATTTTTGTATATATCCTGAAAGTTTTCCAGAAAAGCACTTTTGAAAAACGAAATTCTCATTTACTCTTAGCAGCATTAATGTACAATAGCAAAAACCACTTGCTAAAAAATTCTTCCCCATTAGAGAATGTTAGAGAATGGTGATACTCAAACGAATCCACTAATCAAAAGAAACATGTTTAGTCTACTTTCTACTAAACTACTACAACAGTAGTAGTTAGTTTCTTTATGTAGGGATACCACATTTACTGAAATCCTAGCTTTCTACTCATAAGGGCCCGTGCGTGTGAGGGTTAACACAGAAGTTTTTCTGCACATCTAAAATCCAAAAGCCAGACAAATTTTTTATCAAAAGTGGTGTCAAATACCTAGCAAAAGAAAAGGAAAGCAGTGAGGGCATGGCAAGGTTACTAGAGATATGGTATAAAGTTGAGTCTGCTACATAGTCAATAATATGCCTTTGGTTGTTGAAATGAGGTCACAAAGGGTGCAGATGTCATGGCACTTGTTGTTTTTACATGCTGTAAGCGAGTCCCCCCTCATCACCTGAGAGCATGGAGATAGCATAAGTAGACAACCGGAGAACTTCATGAAAGTGATGTGACTATTTTTTTCTTTTGGCATTTCATAAAGCAATTGGAACTATTGTACGTGTAATTGAGCTGTAGATTTTCATTGATCCATATCCATCAAATTAAGATGTAAAAGTTTATGCCTTGACTCTCAAGCTCTTTCTGGACTTTTCTTATTGTTGACTGGTAGCTGCACGATATTGTTTAATATGCCTAAAGTACAACACTGAATAAGTTTGTGACGAATTTTTGTTGAGATGTATGTGCAACAGAACAGATAGAATGATATTATTTTGTAAAATATGTAAAAAGCCTGTTTCCAGTGATAAAAAAAAAAAAAAGTGTTTTCTGACATCTCAAAATGACTAAACATAACTTTTTGTTTAGCTTATAGTCAATAGGGAAAATATGCCTAATTTCGAATTGTGCATCTACATCCACACGCGAATCACAGTTTCCTCTGAATTTGTGCAAGGCCTAAAGATGCAGGAATTCCCATGAAAGTTAGAAAATTCCTCTTTAAAGCATTTCTTGGAAAAGTAAACAAAAGAAATAGTTCCAAATGAATCAACTTCAAGCAAACATTTTATTTAGAGAAGCCATTCAAAAGATCAGAGAAGAAGTTAACAAGAAAGAAATATGGATTTCTATTGATGAAACGAAAGATTCTGTTGGTAGATATGTAGCAAATGTCATTATCACAACTTTGGACCCAAATAAACCATCTTAAGAGTTTCTGTTATGTGTTGAAGAATTAAGAGAAATCTAACAACACTACTATAGATCAACTGTTTACAAAATCTTTAAACACCCTCTGACCTTGTGTAATAAACTATGAAGATGTATTACTTTTCATTACAGATGCTGCTAGTTATATGGAAAAGGCTGGTAAAGTTTTACAAGTTATGTTACTGAATATGATCCTTCTCATGTGTTTGGCTCATTCATTACATATAGTTTCAGAAGTGAGGAAATTATTTTCTGATGTTGGCAGATTGATATCAAGTGTAGAGACAGATTTTTAAGCTCCCTCTGGAATTCAGTTATTTAAGGAAATGACTCCAGAATTAAATGTCCCACCATAGCCAGTTTTAATGAGGTGGGAAGCATGGATTTCTGCTGCAGTTTATTATGCTAAATGGAAAGAATTTCACTTATCATAAATGCCCTTCTAGTTGTGGATTCCTCTATGTCATTAGAGTCACACAACTCCCAAGAAAATAAACTATCATTATTGAAGTGGCTTTTATTAAGGCTTAATTTCCCCAACTTACAACAGCTATATCTGCTGTAGAAAAAATTCTTCAAGGAGAAAATATTGATTATAAAAGTATGTCTTTCACTTACATTGCATGCTTTAAATAAACACCAATAACCTCTGTAGATGTAAAAAGGACTTTTTCTATGTACAAGGGACAGAAGGTATGCTTTTTTCTTCCAAAAATATAAAAGGAGCATTTAGTTATCATGTGCAATCATGAAAATATTCCAGAATAAAATGTACATACATCCACATCATGTAAATATATGAATCCTAAAGTAAAACTTTCAAATATATTGTGTAAATTTTGTTTCTATATTAGAGCATATTTCTTGATTTTTGGTGCATAAATGCTTGCTTAGTGTGAAGGTTTATAATGTTTGAAAATCCAGGCTTTACTTATAATACAAGAAAAATAGATCTTGTTTTTCTTAACTTTTCTCATACAGTTTTTAGAACATCTTTTGGTATGCATATACAGTATCAAATCGATTATCTGGACTGTTCTGAAAACCGGACCTTTTTGTGTAATTTGAATTTTTGCGATATTTCTTGACCTTGAGGTCCAGGTGTTCCATGCCAAAGCTCAGCCTCATATTTCAGTCATCCCCAGCTGGCCGCCCATAGCCTTTAATCTCCCCATCGTATGTACATATACGTATTCAAAACAGCATTCTAGAACAATTCAAGATACATTTTCCTTTCCCACCGTTTGAGGCAGACATCCAACTTAACCCTCCTCCCTCCCTATCTTTCCCACAAAGGAACAGTCATCAGAAACCCAAAGCCTCTTTCCAGAATAACGGAAAGAGGCTTTGGGTTTCTGCTGACTGAGTGCGTCTGAGTCCGGTTTCCTCAAGAGAAAAGAGCTAAGCGTTTCCCTTTTCAGCTAATGACGTTGCTATTCTTCCTTGTGCTTGTGACTGCTTTTGGAAGAAAGCCAAAAAATCTTCACCACACTATTTGTTGATCATTGGTGTGACGTCATAGGCAGGTTGGGAATACTCGCGACTTCCCTGTGAAGAGAGGAAGAAAGAGTACGGAGAGCCACTTCGTTTTGGAAAATTAGATCAATCACTTTTGTTTCGTTGCTCGGTTCTCTGTGGTTCACGTTTATTCCACGGTGCTGCAAAAATCTCACGTGTAATATCAAAACGGCCAGGAGATCAGGATGCGTGAGTTCATCCTTGTTGAACAATGAGTGATCGGAAGCAGGGTGGAGTCTGCTGCAGATTTACGTGAATGATACAGCTTTTGATCGGAGAAATAACGGCAGCGACTGGGGCGGGGGGGGGTCTGAAAACCGGACTGCCGCTGGCCCGGACCTGTCCAGATAATCGGTTTGATACTGTATATGTATCAAGATCATGCGAATATGTGATTATTTTGCCTATTTGTCCATGAACATATAATATATCACCTTCTAAGAGTTGAATTGAAAAATACTTGCATCAGATGTACCAAAGCATGACTATGAACTTCCATGCATTTTCGTTTTTTCTGTGACACATTTTTTCCCATAGCATGGCACAAATGTCAACTGAATTATTCAGAAGGAGACAGAATGAAAAAAACATTTTTGGTACAAACAGATGTAGGTTTGAAGATTTCCAGTTGCCACTTTGCTGTAGTAAGAAATACATCTTATGAAGATTGCTGTAAACTATTAACAGTATCTGCAAACCCATACAAAGATTTGGAAACTGCAATTTTTGTGATGATTATATATATTAAAAAAATAAAATGTTGCTCACAAATATTTTATTTATCGAGTCTCGAGTCGACCAAGGTTTTGCTGGGCTCTGGCTCAGCGAAATCTTGGTCGACTGGAGACTTGAAAAATAAAATATTGGTAAGTAACATTGTGTTTCCATAATAAACATGTATTTGACCCATCATATTCGTACAGTAATTTTGATGAGTAGCCATAGTGAGTATCCATTCTATTAAAACCAACAACAACAACAACAAAAAGCTGATCAAAACTGGTCATCCTTAAAGAAAACTAAATTCATATGTATCAGGAGAAACACAATCTCAAAGTACCTAGGTGTTCAAGTGGTGTGAAGTGTGGGCTTTGAACTAGTTGTTTGAAATAGGTCTGGATTCAAGTTCTGGATGGGGCATGCATGCTGTGCTTATCAGACAGTACTGGCTGTGTCCTATCTCTGGGACCAGTGGTCCTGAATTAAGGATGGGGGACTAACAAAACTTTCTATTAAAATTTTACTATAAGAATTACACTTAACCACTCAGGTACATTCATCCCTTGCCCATTGACCCATGTGATCAGTACAATTTACCTTCACTGTAAGAATTACAATTAACTATCTAGATTTATTTTTCCTAGTCAACCACTTAAGAGTTGCTCATGGTGGTTTTACTCCCCTTTCTCAAAAAAGCTTGCACCACTTTCACTCAAATCATTTTTAACATATTATCATCCTAACAGGATAAGCAATTCCTTTGTACCCTGACTACTATAATAAAAAAAAAAAAAAAAAGCAGTTCAGAAAGCTGCATTTTAATAGAAAGTTTTTTTTTTCTATCTTTTCCAACTGAAACTGGTCATGCACCATTGATTAGATGTTCTCCGACTTTGCTGAATATGTGTGTTGCTTATCAGGTTTTTCTAATTTATTAATGTTTATTATTTGTTTAGTATTATAATCAATTGATTTTTTCTAGAAAATTTTCCAATCTATACAATGTTTCTTGATTATTTGATGTAGGAGTTTTGATTCAGTTATTCCTGTTTATCCTGACATTTTATAATTTAAAGTGATGTTATGATTAAATAATTATTAAGCTTCATTATATTTGCATACTATCACATTTTTTTAAATTAGTTATAAAGTTAATTATTGACATTATACCCTCTAGTTATAAATGGACTCTCTTTAACTAATCATACCACACGGGGTAAGAGAATGTTCAGTTAATTGGGATGTCATACACAGACACATATTCACTCACAAAAGCTAGTATTTATTGGAAAGTTTACTTGGAAGCTACTTAAAAATGATTTTGAGATTCTAAGTGTTTTAAAACATTAGAATATCAAAATAATCACATTCATGTCAATTAGAATGAAAAATAACACATTTGTTACGGCATTTACAATGTAATTTTTTTTTCTTTTTAAAATAGATGTATGCTTTTATTTTGTTTATCATACTGACATGTCTGAAACGTAAAGCCAGTTTCATGTTTTAATATTGAAAAAAATGCATTAATAGGTTTTTGAAGAGTTGCTGCTGGATGCTGATTGGAGTTTAAATGCTGGTAACTGGATGTGGCTGTCAGCAAGTGCATTTTTCAATCAGTATTTTCGTGTTTATAGTCCTATAGCTTTTGGCAAAAAGACAGACAAAGATGGAAAATACATCAAGTAAGTGCAGTAACTTCAAGATTGTTAAATTTTGTTAAATTTATTTCCTGTAATTATTAGTTATGTCTGTGGTGTATGTTGCTAAGCAACATTTGCTATCTTCACTTGCTGATAGCAAACTTCATGCAATTTAGGTTTAACAAACTTCATGCAATTCAAATTTCAAGGAATTTAGAAAAATGCTCTTTTCTGTAAATACCTTCTTCCAGTACCTACAAACCCATGTGAGCACTACAATCTGCCTTCACTGTAGGAATTGCACTTAACTGTACAGGTTCATTTTTCCAGTATATATAAACATGTGATTACTACTTAATGCTTACTGTACAGGGTTTGCACTGTCCGTAGAATCCTGGAATTTGATTTCCATTTTTTCCAGGCTTATGAAAGGTTCTGGAATTTTTTCTTGCAATGAAAAAAAAAAAAAAGATGGTCGAAATGTTTGGATTGAACAATTGTGTCACTTTGTTCTAGTTCCATGTGGTGTCTGCTTTCTATGACATCACTTTCTTTCATGGAGCATGAAGACGGATCTTCATCTCATGTGATGTTGCAGTGCAAGATTTTTGAGCACCATAATTTCAGCGACCTTGGTTTCTGGTACAGCAGTTGTATGTGGTTGGAGTCACAACAGTGTGCAGTGAAGATGTTTCCATGAGACACCCCTTCTCCCAAGACGGCCCTTCCTTGTATCGCAAACTTTCCTCACTGAAGAAGATTGATTTCTGGCCTCCCTGCCACCAATGTGCATGGGAATAGCTATGATTAGGAAATTTTCAGTGCCGTGGCAAAATTGTTTTGTATTATCATCATTATGCTAAGTTCCAGATTGCTTCATATAAATTTTATACTAAAAATTTTTATATAGGGAAATTTTACAAATTCATTGAAGATATAACATATACTGAAGAACACTCTGTAACACAGTGGAACCCATGGACTTTGTAAACATTCTAAATGCATTGTAAATTTCACCCAAGTTTGCAAAATATAAAATAAAGCACTATGACATACCTGCCAAGTTTTCCGGATTTTCCGGATTTTGCTATTGTTTTCCGGTTTTCCATATGGAAAAAACATTTTTCTGGATTTCAACATGTTTTTGCGCCTGCAAAAAAATAAGTACTGTAATGTCCACAGGAAATTTTAGGCTGTAATGTTTTGTGAATTTTTTTTTCTTTTTGGTTTTAAAGAAATTTCACTGGATATGTTTTGAAAACAATTTTTTTAAAGAGACAGATGCAGCGGGTTGGGGGTTGAAAGCACTGCAAAGAGAAAGCAGCATGGAACAGAATAGGGAGGGTGAGAGAAGAGTTACAAATCCTTTCTCATGTTTAGCCTCCTATGTTTGGTGTTTATACGTTTGTCTCTGGCAATGAAGGCAGCAATTAGTGATTTACTGCTTCCTCCCTGTGGTCTTGAAAAAGCTAATAGAGAGAACTCTCCTCCCCTCCCATTCCATCCGACCACCGATTCTGGTTTTTTTGGTGGTGTTGGATTGGGACGATTCTTGACCCCTGAAAACTCACAGGAAATTTTCGGTACCATAAGTGTGTATGCAAAAAGAAAATATTTGTATACAACCCTGCTTATCCCTTTCAGAAAAGAAAAGCAGTCCATACTAAATGTTCCCAAATCGAAAAGAAGATGTAATTAAATACCCTTCCATGAGCGCGTGAGAGTGGTGGAAGTTTCGCCATTCTCACTCTCTGACAACATAAACAGAAATAAATCAGAGTCTGACTTTTTGTTTTCTTCACTGACTATGGGCTTTCCATACCTGCCCAGTATTCCGGATTTCCTGGAAGTTTTATGGATTTTTGGGTAGGTTTACGGTTTTACGGCTGGAAGATAGTTTCTTCTGGATTTTCGCCAAAATGGCTCGTGAATGTTTTTTTATTGATGTAAATTGATGTTGTTGTTACTTTCACTTACTGTAAACTCCTGCTTTTGTTTTATTATGATCGCATAGCGATTGAACCTTATGTTATCGCATGTTTCTAGCAGTAAGCGATATTTATTTATAGATCGCACAACCATCTCCCACCAATCCTTCCAAACTCCCTCTCTGTCAGTGTTGGAACAGCTTTACTAATTGCGCCGAAGTGCTAATTTTTTTAATTCTGCGCCATGCAGAGTTCAGCAAAATGCATAATTACGCGTCTAGTATGCATCAAAATTTTGCCAACGCGTGAGAATACGCATCGGAAATTTTTCTCGACGTGTAAAAGTATGCATTGAAGAATCTTACCAACGTGTATAAATATGTGTTGGGACGGTATTTCGTCTTTCAAAAACAGGAGTAAAGGAAATAAAGATTTTTTTCCGTAATCATAATTTCATTTTCCTACAATGTTGCCTCTGCCCAGTATTGTTCTTATACGTTATTTTATTCCAAAAATATTTGTATTTCAGTTTGAAAATGGAGGAAAAAATTCTGAAAATGGAAATTTGACGGCGCAGAAATTCCCTTGTATTTATCAGGCATGAGCGTGCAATGGCTTCATGAAATTTCTCCTTTTCCTTCATAATTTGAGTTTTCCTCGAGATTGATGCTTAACTGGAGAGAAATTTGGGGGCAGTTGGTAGTGGTGGAGGATGTTTTCCACTGGAAACATTATTTTATTCCAAAAATATTTGTATTTCAGTTTGAAAATGGAGGAAAAAATTCTGAAAATGGAAATTTGGCGGCGCAGAAATTCCCTTGTATTTATCAGGCATGAGCGTGCAATGGCTTCATGAAATTTCTCCTTTTCCTTCATAATTTGAGTTTTCCTCGAGATTGATGCTTAACTGGAGAGAAATTTGGGGGCAGTTGGTAGTGGTGGAGGATGTTTTCCACTGGAAACTTCGTCTTTCAAAACTTTAAACGGAAGTTTCGTCTTTCAAAACTTTTGAAAATGGAAGTTAGACGCAGTGAGGATTTCTCCCGTAATCGTAATTTTATTTTTCACGCGATGTTTCCTCTGCTTAGTATTGTTGTTAAATATCATTTTATTTCATAAATATTTGTATTTCAACTTGAAAATTGGAGGGGAAATGTCCGAAAACGGAAATCGAACTTAACAAACATTTCTCTCGTAATTGTAATTTTTTTCTCAACGATGTTCCGAACATGTATCTTTTATTCTTAAATATCCCCCCCCCCCCAATAAAAAAGGTTTGCAATTCAGGTTGTAAAGGGAGAGGGGTTTGAAATGAATGTGACGAAGCTGAAAATTTATAAGAATTGATGCATGGTACTCAAAAGTATTCATATTCTTAAAGTTACACTATTCATCTTTTATCTGAAATAGTGAAAGCTATCATGCATTCATGGTGGGTAAAATTGTCATCCAAGGGTATATATAAAAAAAAAAGTCATGGTCTTGTCATTACTTAGATGAAATCAAGTTATTTCTAAAATTGCGTCATTCAATTTAAAAAAGTATGAAACCTTAAAAATCATCACAATTTCTGAACTCCATCTATGAATGACTGATATAAAAAAGTAATTGAAAACAAGTATCATCAAAGATACTGCTAGCACATCCCATACATTACCACTGTTCCCTAATAATAGATAATCATGAATTAACAGTTCTAGTATTGTCGCAAATCTTCTTGATTTAGGAAAATTTTGGTTGGCACGTATGCTATGATTCTGGCAAAAATTTAAGGATTTTTTTTTTTCTTGGATTTTTTGATGAACTGGAAAACCCATGGAAAAGTCCTGAGATTTGTTTTCTGTAAATGTGTATGAACCCTGACTGTAAGAATTCCTGTTAACTACTTACAAGGAGACCTTACAGCTGACCACCCGTGGATTTTGGTAACTGTTTTTTAATGAAAGTAGAGGCAAAATGAGGATATACGTGTCCCTGCATTTGATCTAATGCCTCTTATTTTTGGAGTAAAAAATCATAACGATCCGAGGATATCATAAAATTCGTGATTTCCTGTAAATGATACTTTACTGTAATGTCACGAGGTCCTGCAGCAGTGCATTATAGCATATATTTCCTGTTATGGTGGTTAACGTCGAAAAGCGGGGAATGAACAGTGAACTATCAGTAGCAGCAAAGAATGGAATGCCTGCATTTTCCTATCCTCCCTAAAAGCTCTCTCATTCTCACTTTTCAGAATTCTGTAAGAAGTTATAACACTATTGTGTGATAGGTAGATATTGAATGAAACATGTATTTCTGTGCAATATTTGCATGAGCTAGCTATGTCATGAGCTGCAGGCCTTGTAGCAATGTGAAACACTTACACTTAACACTGTATTGTGTCATTGTCAATGGCAATTCGGTGTAGTTTCACTAACAAATAATAAAGAACTTGTAGAAGTAATCGTTGAATAATGGAGTTTAATAATAAATAGCACATATAGGGACAGAGGAATTGTTAGGAGAATCGAATTATCACATTTTAGCTTATAAAGTATAATTAATTACATACTTTTATTTGAAGATCTAACATATATGTTGTTAGGTATAACTATCGAAGGTTTCACTATCATTTATTGGTACACACAGTTGCTGATTATAAGTATCATAAAAACAATGAAAACATAACACTTCTCTCTCTAACACACAAGCATTTGATAAAAGAACTGTTTGAGCACTTACATTGCGTTTGCCGAACGTCGTCCAGAAAACACATTTCGTTCACATTTCCAAAAATCTTTCTTTCATTTATTAACGTTGCAGCAAACCAAGCGTACTGCAACATATTCTTGAAAATCGGTGCAGAAAGTTGATGATGTATAAGTGAATGGATCTTCAGGACATCTTCTTGCTTGTTTAAATGCATATTTTCTTTTGAAAAGTTCGACAGAGTTTTGTAACTTTTTAATAAAAAATTTTACTTGACGGAAAAGGTACACATCACAAGGTTTACAGTAGGGGGTAAAATGAGATGGAATGATTTTGACAGTAGAAGAACAGGTGGCATCATCTTTTGTGAAGACACTATTACAGTGTGCTGGATCTGTTTGACCTCCACATGAATCCAAGATCAAGAGAAACTTCTCTTCTTTTCAAAATGGTCGGATAATATTTTTCATGAAACTGCTGAAATGCTCTTTCGTTAATTTCCATGATGTTACGAATACATTTTCATATTCCGCCGTTAGTCCTTCCACAATCTTGGAAACAAGAGGTCCAAATTGCCCATGAGGCTCTTGCATACATAGGAAAACTTTTGGAAGTAATGATCTAGAAGCGGTCAATGCATACAAAAACAACAGAACAACAGAATACCTCTGTTGTTTTTTCTCTACGTACAGAAAGTGTTATGTGCACATCGATTCTATACTCACATCCTGTTTGATCAGTGTTAATGACGTAATCCAATGGAAATTCTTTGATCAGTCGTGAAAGACGTTTTTGGAATTTCTTCTGCTTCCGCGATAATAGTTGACAAATTCAATTCATTTTGTAACTTGATGTAATGTGCTGCTTTTTGCTGGCGGATGCCATGAACCAGTTTGAATTTTTCAACCCACCCTTGTGATGCTGTAAAACGAAAATCGTCTGATTGATGTTGCACCGCTGCAGCAGAAGCCCATTATTGTATCATTCGGGTTGTTACCGGCTGCTTTTTCTCTCTAGCTTCATGAAATCGATGGAAGGTTCATTTGTTGATTATGTGATATTTTCCCTTTAATACACCTTCCCGTTCAATTTCTTGCTCCCATTTTTTAAGTCTTCCTTCCGTCGTAAAGCAGTATATCGTACTTTTAGTAGAGCTTTTAAACTCCATTTTGGATGCTGTTTAGCAAGCTGTACAAGTTTGATTTTCGTGTCGGGTGAAATGTATCTTTTCTTTGATTTTTTCTCCTCGGATTCATAGTCCTTCACACTCTCTGGAGTCTAAGAAGAAGTGGAAGAGAAACTGTCTTCTTGTATGACGTGTGATATTGACGTGCCAGAAGATATTTTCGGTGTCTCTGGTAAAGGTTCCTCACTTAAAAGCAGCTCCTCACTATGCACAACTTCAAAGTTCTTCAACACATAAATGATGGCTTCAGCCATAGATTTGTCTATCAACACTGCTTTTTCGGACACATGCTCCGTTTTGTTTGTTTGCAGAACGTTCATATCTTTTAAAATTTGCTTGCACATTGTCAGAGCATTTGCAATGTCTTGTGGACTACGAAGTTCGGAATGTCTACGTCATGATTTAGTGTACTTGGTGACGCCATCGAAGCACTGCTACTTTCCATACTTATTTCACAAAATACATCTGAAAGATTTAGTGATGTTTCTAGATTTTTGTTTGCTCAGATATTTCCCAAAGTACAACCAAGTAGTTGGAAACTCGAAGGATACTGACGTGTTATTCCACAAATATTTACAATGACTTCCGACAACGTACGTTATTGTGTCACATTCGTTTATTACACTGACATTTGTTGCGGGGCGTGGGTAAAAGATAGAACTCATAGAGCCAGCTAACTTGTCCTTTTTTTTTTTTGTACAGCTGCGACGTGCACTCATTTGCATACCTGTGCGGAAAATCACAGCTGACCACCCGCGGATTTAGGTTATTTTATTTTTAAATGAAAATAGAGGTAAAATGAAGAAATATGTGTCCCGGCATTTGATCTAATGCATCTTATTTTCGGAGTAAAAAAATGTTAACGATCTGCTGCGCACCGTTGCACCGAGAAACTGAAAACGGCAAACAAGCGGTAAGCTACGCAGTGGAAGTTAGTAAAAATACCTCACTAACAACTGTATTTTGTGTAGATATTGAAATGAATAAAATTCATATTTATATAGTTATTTGTGTGGTACTGTATTTTAGGAGTAATATTTTCGAGATGAACGTTTAATTTTTAATTGAACATACACAACAAGTTGGGTTAGCTATCAAGTTACATTGTCATATGAATATAACGTTCATGAAGAGAGAACAACCTGTGCATGGGGTGAAATTACCAGGCTTTGATAATTTGCATGATGTGTCCTCAACCTGTGCATGGGGTGAAATTACCAGGCTTTGATAATTTGCATGAGTTGATGTTTTGTGACATTTTTCCTTTCTGTCATGTGTCACAAATAAATTCTCGTTGGAGGTTTTTAAAATTCTAACACTCGCCAAAGTTTAACAGTTTGAAAGGTGAGTGCACGCAGGTATGCAAATAAGTGCATATCGCAGCTGTACAAAAAAAAAAGAAGTTACCTGGCCCTATGAGCGTTCTCTTTCATCTGCTCCCCGCAACGAATGTCAGTGTAATAAACGAATGCAACACAATAACTTACGTTGTCGAAGGTTGAAGAAGTCGTTGTAAATATTTGTGGAATAACACATCAGTATCTTTCGAGTTTCCAATACTACGTGGTTGTGCTTTGGGAAATGTCTGGGCAAAAAAATCTAGAAACATTTTATATAATTTATGACTACAAAGCTTGCGGTGTTAAGATAGAATAATAATAACACGAATTTCTAGATAGCATTCGTCCTGAGGAAGCAGAGCCAAATGCTTTGCGAAACTATAGTCGATGTATAATAAACATTTTATTGTGCGAAACGTTGTTATTATTCTTCTATCTAGAAACATTATTAAATCTTTCAGATGTGTTGTGTGAAATAAGTATGGAACGTAGCAGTGCTTCAATGGCATCAACAAGTAGAATAAATCCTGACGTACACATTCCGAACTTCGTAGCCTCATATGAGCCACAAGAAATTGCAAATGCTCTGACAATGTGCAAGCAAATTTTAAAAGTCACAAACGTTCTGCAAATGAACAAAACGGAGCATGTGTCCGAAAAAGCAGTGTTGATGGCCAAATCTATGGCTGAAGCCATTATTTACGTGTTGAAGAACTTTGAAGTGGTGCATAGCGATGAGCTGCTTTTAAGTTAGTAACCTTTACCAGAGACACCGAAAAAATCTTCTGGCACGTCAACATCACACGTCATACAAGACAGTTTCTCTTCCACTTCTTCTTCGACTCCGGAGAGTGTGGACGAATATGAACCCCAGGATAAAAAATCAAAGAAAGAATACGACACGAAAATTAAAATCGTACAGCTTGTGCAAAACAGCATCCAAAAGGGAGTTTAAAAGCTCTACTAAAAGGACAATATACTACTTTACAATGGAAGGAAGACCTTAAAAAGTGGGGGCAAGAAATTGAACGGGAAGGTATCGGATTAAAGGGAAAATATCACATAATCAACAAATTAACCTTCCATCGATTTCGTGAAGCTAGAGAGAAAAAACAGGTGGTAACAACCCGAAGGATACAACAATGGGCTTCCGCTGCAGTGGTGCAACATCAATCAGACGATTTTCGTTTTACAGCATCACAAGGGTGGGTTGAAAAATTCAAACTGGTTCATGGCATCTGCCAGCAAAAAGTGACATGCTACATCAGGTCACAAAATGAATTGAATTTGTCAACTATTATCGCAGAAGCAGAGAAATTCCAAAAACGTCTTTCACGACTGATCAAAGAATTTTTTTGGATTACATCATTAACACTGATCAAACAGGATGTGAGTATAGAATCGATGTGCACAGAACACTTTCTGTGCGTGGAGAAAAAACAACAGAGGTATTCTTGGGAGATTTTAACAAAGTAACACATAGTTACACCGCGCAGTATGCATTGACCGCTTCTGGAGCATTACTTCCAAAAGTTTTTCTATGTATGCAAGAGGCTCAGGGACAATTTGGACCTCTTGTTTCCAAGATTGTGGAAGGACTAACGGTGGTATATGGAAATGTATTCATAACATCGTCGAAATCAGGGAAATTAACGAAAGAGCATTTCAGCAGTTTTGTGAAAAATATTATCCGATCATTTTGCAAAGAAGAGAAGTTTCTCTTGATCTTGGATTCATGGGGAGGTCAAACAGATCCAGCACATTTTTAATAGTGTCTTCACAAAGGATGATGACACCTGTTCTTCTACTGTTGAAATCATTCTACCTCATTGTACCCCATACTGTCAACCTTGTGATGTGTACCTTTTCCGTCAAGTAAAAATTTTTATTAAAAAGTTACAAAACTCTGTCGAACTTTTAAAAGAAAATAGGCATTTAAACAAGTGAGAAGATGCCCTAAAGATCCTTTCACTTATACATCATCAACTTTCTGCGCCGATTTTCAAGAATATGTTGCAGTACGCTTGGTTTGCTGCGAAGTTAATAAATGAAAGAAAGGGTTTTGGAAATGTGAACGAATTATGTTTTCCTGATGACATTCGACAAACGCAATGTAAGTGCTCGAAATTTCTTTTATCAGATGCTCGCGTTGTAGAGAAGTGTTATGTTTCCATTGTTTTTATGATACTTATAATCAGCAACTGTGTGTACCAATAAACGATAGCGAAACCTCAGATAGTGATACCTAGCAACATATATGTTAGGTCTTCAAATAAAAATATGTAATTATACTTTATAAGCTAAAATGTGATATACAGAAATACATATGTTTCATTAAATATCTACCTATGTCACACAATGCTTTTGTAATTTCTTACGGAATTCTGAAAAGTAGGAACGAGAGAGCTTTAAGGGAGGATGGGAAAATGTAGGCATTCAGTTCTTTGCTGCTACTGATAGTTCACTGTTTATTCCCCGCTTTTCGACATTAGCCACCATAACAGGAAATGTATGCTATAACACACTATTGCAAGGCCTCGTGGCATTGCAGTAAAGTATCATTTACAGGCAACCGCGAATTTCATTCATTTTTTCGTCCTCGGATCGTTATGATTTTTTATTCCGAAAATAAGAGGCATTAGATCAAATGCTGGGACACGTATATATCCTCATTTTGCCTCTACTTTACAAAAAAAAAAAAAAAAAAAAAAAAAAAAAATCACTGAAATCTGCGGGTGGTCAGCTGTAAGGTCCCCTTGTTAGATTCATTCTTCCAATATCTACAAAGTTGTGTGATCACTACAAATCACTTCACTGTAAGAATTAGAGTTAACCACTTACAAGGGTCACCTCTTTCTCAGTCTCCAGTTATAATATACCACCTGACTAACTATGACCTGCCAGATGTGCTATCATATAATTATGGTATGGACAAAAGTAGAAGAAAACATGGTAGCACACACTTAAACAGCAGTCAAAACATGAAACCAATTATTTTGTTTGTAGGATGGAACCATGTTTCCACATCTGTCTGTCTAACTTCTGATTACAAAAACAAACATGCTCCGACATGAGGTAGGGTAGATAGGGTAGGTAGGGTGGGTGGGTGGGTAGGTAGGGTAGGTAGGGTGGGTGGGTGGGTAGGTAGGGTAGGTAGGTTGGGTGGGTGGGTAGGTAGGTAGGTAGGTAGGTTAGGTAGGTAGGTGGGTAGGTTAGGTAGGTAGGTTAGGTAGGTAGGTAGGTAGGTTAGGTAGGTATATAGGTAGGTAGGTTAGGTAGGTTAGGTAGGTAGTTACTTTATGGAATACATATATGGGGTTCATTGTCCTTGAAATATCCCTGGTATTGTCACTGAGGTAAGGCAACTTCCCATATGAGAGAAGCTAAACATGTAGCAGCAGTAAATGAATGCAGAAGAAGGCTACAAGCTGCATCATAGCTCCAACTCTCATCCAGAGTGAGAACAAAAATGTGAGAGTGAGGAAGATAGGGACACACCTCCAGCTACACACACCAAGACTTCACTTTGTCTCTCTAGAAAGAAACAAATTCCACATTGTCTCCAACATCTACAAACCCATGTGATTACTACACTTCACTGTCAGCTCCATTCTTCTGACATCTATAAACCCATTAATGACAGAGAATTCGTGGAAGAAACGGGTTTGTGGTTTGGTACTGTACGATCGATTTTGGCCAAAAATTTGAAATGAAATATGTTGGTGTTAAATTTCTTTCATTCCTGCTCATCACTGACCAAAAGGAAATTTGTGTGCACATTTCCTCAGATCTATTTGAGTGTTTCATTGCAGACCCACCATTCCTATGCAACTGGGGATGATGAGTTAATGGGTATGACCCTGAAATAAAGACACCCACCTCACCCAGACCAAGGATGTCATGACAGTCAAAATCACAAGTGAAGGTCATGCTGCTGACATTCTTTGACAAAGAAGGTGTTCACACAGGATTTCATCAAAAGGTTCTTCTGTTAGTTAAACTTTGTACAATGGTGTGTTTAAATGTCTGCCAGAAGTATTGAAATGAAAAAAAATTGCAAAAAGAGAGAATAAAACCAATGGCTGCTCTACCGTACCAAGCTGCCACTCTCCGTCTGGTGATTTCTAGTGAAAATATCCATCCCATTGCTCCTGTACCCTCCTTACTCACCTTACCCAACTCCATGTGACTTATGGTTGTTCCCCAAACTGAGATCAATGATGAAAAAGAAAAATTTGATACTACTGCTGACATCAAAGGCAATACTATGAAGGTTCTGACATCACCAAAGAAAGAGAACACAAACACTTGTTTCAGCACCCTTGCCAAACAATGGCAGAAGGGAGGTACTTTGAAGGTGATTAATGATGCAAGTACTTGTATTCATAGTTTGTGTTATACAAAAATATTTTATTTTCACATTCACCATACTTTTTGATCATGTCTTATACTTTCTTCTTCATTTTTATCACATATTCTTATATATTTTCATTCATTTTAGAAAATATTTGCCCGTTCTAAAGAAGATGCCTCCAGAATATATTTATGAACCATGGAAAGCACCAATAAAAGTAAGTAATGTTGCACTCAGCGTTTGTGATGTTAAAAGTTTACAAAAAATGTATTCTTAATTTTTATTCTTCAGTTTCTAATTTCCTGGAGATTTTCAGTTTTTTGTTGTCATTGTTCTGTGTGAAGTCATAATAAGAAGTATCATGGTTCACACATAAAGCAAGAGTGTTTAAAAAAATGTTTGCAATTCAATTTGATTATCTCATCTTTAAGAATAAATACAAGAATTTTAGAAGGCAGAATTGTTTAAATTTGTACATTAATTGTGTATTTGTGAAAAGTACTGATATGCAAGATTTTTACTTGAATGTTTCAATATTTGATTCTGATATTTTTGTGCTTTTGTTTCATATGGCACTGTTATCAAACTGTGATATTATAATGGTTTGCAAAAGAAATATTACAAAGCTGTGAGAAATACATCAAATCACAGGAAATGTAAATCTATGTAGTATCATGATATACACATCATGGCCAGAAAACAGGAACTCTAAGAAAATTTGTGTTTCACCTCTCAATTTCTTGCTTTTAATATTTAACTTTTATGAGCAATAAACTTCTAAGAATAGAGAGCCATATCATCCTTTGTTACTAAAATATGAATCTTTATTTAGTAACGAGTAGTTCCATTTAACTCGTGGTGCATCCTGTTCCCACTAAAGGGGCTCTGACGACCGCCCATAGCGGTATAACTATACCATCGGGATCAGAGGAAATTCTATCCCACACTCACCAACCCGCTTGGCCAGCGTGGTGAGTTATGGCCAAACCCCTCCAAAATGATTCCACAACTTAAATCTTGGCCCTCAGTCTCCGGCAGCTGGAATGTACCTGGCCAAGGCAGCGGCCAGTGCGACATGAAGGCAGAGGGTGCTAAGAATCCCCGGAGGACCGGACTAGGCTGCCATCTGATGCTGACCTTGGCTACTTACAATGGACGCTCCCTATCTTCTGATTCAAGGCTTCTTGAATTGGAAGAGGAACTACAAAGGATCAAGTGGGACATCGTGGGGCTAAGTGAGGTAAGGAGAAAAGGAGAAGATCTCATCGAACTGAAAAGTGGACATCTCTTCTACTATCGTGGGACAGATACTGGCAGAACTAGTGGTGTTGGATTTATAATAAACAAGAAACTGAAGGATAAAGTTGTAGAAGTTGAAAGTTCCTCTGACAGAGCTGCACGACTTGTTATCCAACTCTCGAAAAGATACCAGGCTCAGATTATTCAAACTTATGCACCCACCACAAGTCATCCTGAAGAAGAAATTGAAGAATTTTATGAGGAAATTTGTCATCTAAATAATAAAGGTAAGCAGCACTTGAAAATAATTATGGGAGATTTCAATGCAAAAATAGGGCAACGGCAACAGAATGAAACTTCAGTAGGTAAATTCGGTCATGGCAACAGAAACCAGCGTGGAAATACTCTCGTTGAGTTTGCAGAGGCAGAAGGGTTTTTCATCTTGAACTCCTTCTTCAAGAAAAAGCCACACAGGAAATGGACATGGAGACATCCAAATGGGACGACAAATGAAATTGATTTTATTATGTGTAACAAAAAATTCGTCATAGAAGACTGCAGTGTGCTAAACAAGTTCAACACAGGTAGTGACCATAGATTGGTGAGATGTAAGATGCACCTCAACACCAAACTTGAACGTGGCAAGCTCATAAGACAAACAAAATCTATTGACATAACCAACCTTAAAAAACACCATAATACCTTCAAGTTAGAACTGAAGAACAGGTTCTCTGCTTTAGAAGGCCTAACATCGGAAGAAGTGGACATCTCTGAAGTTAACAGAAAAATAACCAAAGCTCTTATGGAAACAGCAACAAAATTAGCTGGGTCTAAGAACAAGTTGCATGTGAACAAATTATCAGGAAAAACCAAAATGTTGATGCAAAAAGAAGAGAGATGAGGACAAATAAAGAAGATGTGACTTCCAAAGTGGAATATATAGAGCTATGCAAGACAGTAAGAAAAAGTATCACTGAAGACGTAAGGAAATTCAACTGTGAACTAGTGAGGAAAGCAATTGAAAACAACCAAAGCCTAAAGATAGCAAAGGGACATCTCAGTAAGGGAAGAAAACAGATTATGGCACTGAGAAAAGAAGATGGTTCTGTAACAAGAAATAGAGGCGAAATCTTGACAAGAGTGAAAGATTTCTACTCCAAATTATATGAAAGGGATGATATATGCACTCCAGACATCATGAAAGATACCAGTACCAGAGTTCCTCCAGTCCTTCCAGCAGAAGTTGCACATGCAATCAAGAACATGAAGCGAGGAAAAGCTCCAGGAGAAGATGGAATTACTGTAGACATCATACAAGAAGCAAGTGGAGAAATCGAAACAGTACTCGCCCAAATTTTCACTCGATGCCTTAATGAAGGAAAGATTCCTGAGGATTGGAACACCGCTACAATGATCCTGCTACATAAGAAAGGTGACATTGAGGATCTCGGAAACTACAGACCTATCAGCCTCCTATCAGTAGTTTATAAAATCTTCACTAAAGTTCTTTCACACCGCTTGAAGGTAGCACTAGACATGGCTCAACCAAGAGAACAAGCTGGATTCAGGAGTGGCTACAGCACAATAGATCATATCCACGTGCTGAGAGAACTAATTGAAAGAGCGAGGGAATATGAACTTCCATTGTGCATGGCTTTTATCGATTATGAAAAAGCCTTTGATTCGGTGAAACCATCAGCAGTTACAATGGCTCTGAAAACCTGCGGTATTGAAGATGCATACATTAATATTATTAATAACATCTATGAAAATGCAAGTGCAAAGATTAGGCTGTTTGAAAATACAACACACGTAAAAATTGGAAAGGGAGTGAGACAAGGTGACACCATATCTCCGAAGCTCTTTAATGCCACATTGGAGGGTGTTTTTCAGTCGCTGAGCTGGGAAAACACGGGGATAAAGATTAATGGAGATTATCTAACCCACCTTCGTTTTGCTGATGACGTAGTCATTTTTGCAACTACCCCATCAGAGCTGCAGAGTATGATCCAGGAACTTGCTGACAAGAGTAAAGAAGTGGGATTAAAAATGAACTTTCAGAAGACAAAAGTGATGTTCAATGCTTTTACAAGAAATGAAGATTTATCGATTGATGGAGAAAAGCTGGAGATAACAGACACATACGTTTATCTTGGACAACAGATATCAAGTGAGGGTCACATTGATGAAGAAATTAATCGTGTACAAAACTTGCCTGGAGAGCTTTTGGAAGAAACAGCATAATTTTCAAGAGCAATATGCCATTATGTCTTAAAAGAAAAGTGTTTGATCAATGCATCCTTCCAGTGCTTACGTATGGTGCAGAGACGTGGACCTTAACTAAAGAGACATACAAAGGCTGCAGACAACTCAAAGAAGCATGGAGAGGTGCATGCTTGGTGTAACCAGGAGAGATAAGAAGAGGAACTCGTGGATCCGAAAAATGACAAGAGTGGAAGACATCATGATCAGAGTTAAATCCCTGAAATGGCAATGGGCTGGACATACTGCCAGAAGGACAGATCATCGATGGACAGCCGAAATTTTATCTTGGATTCCAAGGGACAGGAAAAGACCCAGAAGAAGACCACATGGGAGATGGGTGGATGAAATTCGAAAGTATGCAGGGGTGACATGGAGGAGACTGGCACAAGACAGACCGTTGTGGAGGAAACTTGGGGAGACCTTCGTCCAGCAGTGGATTGATAATGGTTGACAATGATGATGATGATGAACTATGCTAGTAATCTGAATTTCTTGGCGTAGAATAAAAATCAGTTTCCAAGCTTTTGCACATCAACCAGATGGCTTTTTCAAGGAAGGTAGATTGCATACTGGTGTAGTTATACTATTAAACAAAATTTTAAGTATAGTTGGTGTACAGTTCCTTGTTATTAATGAGTAGTTCCACTATTTTTTTGTGAATGACAGCAAATACATAACATGGCATGGATTCTATGAAGTTTTTAAGTTCATTTTCGTCCAAAGTAGACATTTCTGCTGCAAAATATTGTGCAACTCCATCAGTGTTGAATGAAGAAGACATTGGAAGTGAACATCTCTTTCCAGTATGTCCCATACATTTTCAATAAGAGTGAGACCAGGGAAAATTATGCTAGACATCCTTGTGCTCATCAAACCATTCTTGCACGACTCTGGCACAATGTGCTGTTGCATTGTCATCCATAAAGATGTCATCACATGGAGGAAACATTGCAGTGTGCTCTTGGTCCACTGCAGCACTCAGGTATCATGTGAGACTTTATTTTCAAGTTGGGATAGTGTACAGCAAATAGGATTCATCACTGCCATCATGCTTGCACTCACCATATCGATGATATTCAAATTTAGCAGGGAATAACAGACTTCAAGTTTGAACATCATTCATGTAGTGAGAGCAAGCATGATAGTGGCTATCAACCATATTATCTGTACACTATGTCCACTTGAAAAAGATGTTTCATGCACTTTGAAGGTGCTCGTGAAGGAGTTTTGATTTTTATTACTTGAGGCAGGCCTTTTTTAAAATGTTTCAAAGTTTTAAATGTTCTTTTTTGCTTGTTCTTAATCGATTCATTTATATGTAATATAGACTTTTTTTAAAAACCTACCTTGTATATACATGCAGCTTTATCTTAATTTGATAAGTTCAAAAAGCATTCCATATGAAATATGTTAAAATGACTAAGGTAATTATGAGCAATTAAGACTTTTGCCCTTAATATTAAAAAAATATAGCAAGTTTTAGTAGCGAGTTATACAAATACTGGTCACTGAATTAGAAACTTTCATTCAATACTGAGTTGGACCTCCTTTTGCCTGAATTACAGCATGTTTGTTGTTTGGCATAGATTCCACAAGGTGTTGTAGTGCATCTACATCTGCAGCTCACCAGGCATTCACCACAGTCCTTTAACTGGCTCAGATTTGATTGAAGAGAATTTTGCTCCCAGTTCTGTTTTTCTAACACGTCCCGTACATTCTCAATGGGATTCAGATCCAGGCTTTGTGGTGACCAGGGAAGATGGTGAAAGTTAAGTCTGTATCATGCTCGCTGAACCACTGCTGAACACATCTTGCATGATGGGTAGTAGCATCGTCTTCCATGAAACAGCTGTCACCCACTGGATAAGAAGTCAGCATTGCAGGATGGACTTGATTGGCAACAATGTTCAGATAATCCTTGGAGGACACTCAACATTCCAGCAATATCAGGGGACCCATTCTGTACCAACAGAACACACTATGACACCACCTGCACAAACTTGAGTTGTGTATACAAGGCAAGCTGGGTCTATTGCTTCATGGGGCTCCTGGTAAATTCTCTGTGTACTATCAGTACAAAACAAGGTGTATCATGGCTCATCAAACCACATGACTTTTTCCAAGAATTCCACTGTCCGGTCACAATACTTCTGACACCACTGTAGACAAACTCTGGTTCTTTTCTGAAATTGGAAGTTTCTTCAATTGCTGCACACAGGAAGTCCTGTTTCTCCATACAAGTCTTCTCAGCCAACAGCAATCTCATTCCCGATAGATTGTTGGCACCTCACAGTTACACCTCATAGACAAGCAATGTAGGTTATTTTTGCACTGATTAAAGATGAGGGATATCTCACTTTTTGAGAAACCAGTCAGCTCTGGTGTTTTCAAAATCATTCCTCTAGTCAGATGGGCACCCACAATAAGCCCTTTATTGAACTCTGAAAGATCCTGTATTTCTCCCATTGTGATTAACACACTGATGAGCAGCAGTCTTGCCTAGATTACATGGTGACACAAGTGACCACATATTTTGAATATACGCTGCATAAGTGATGTTTATGTAGATCTACATAAAGGTTTCTAATTCAGTGGCCAGTGTGAGTAGTTCTTCGTACTAAAAAATTAGCTCCCTACTCCCACCCCAAATCAACAGCCTTCAGAGGAACCTTGGAGATCATCACTAGCTGTGACACATGAAATAGTAACATTTTTGCATTCAGTTTGTTCTCTTCCATCAGCCTTGAAAAATTCATCTGTTGATGAGTAATACAGCCTTGAAAAAGCCATTTGTTGATGAGTGAAAGCTTGACAAAATGTTTAATTCCTTATGCCAATCAATGGATAGTTACTATACTTTTTTTTTTTCAAATACAAACAGTGTTTTTAATACTATAGTGTTGAATGTTTGTGCTGTTTTTTTAAATAGTACATTTTGCTGTAAACTGAAAATATAAGGGTCATTCAAATGAAAATAAGCCAACAGTCATAGCAAACTGTCGAATGGGTCTACCACAGCAGCGTTGACACAAAACATAGGTGGCACCACTGTAGTGTTATGATGCAGTAAAATATGGCACTATGATCATGTGATGACGGAAGCGGTTGGCCTTTGTACAGGACCTCGTGCAGGTGTTCGGTCCAACCAGTCATGATTGAAACACTGAACATTGAGCAGAGAGCGGTTATCTAGTTTTTCACTGTAGAAGGTATCGGGTGTATAGAAATTCATCGCCACATGAGTAACATGTATGAAAACTGCATGTCTTAGTCACGTGTTAAAGACTGAAGTACGTGGTTCTGAGAGGCGTAGTCATCGTTGGCCGATGATTTGAGGCCAGGGCAAGCACACCGTGTGATTGCCAGTGTTTCCGTCGCTGAAGGGGATGATAGTCTTATTCGGGGACACAGAAAAGTCATGGTGGAAGCACTTGCTAATAAAGTTAGAATCAGTGTAGGGAATGTGCCCACACCATTATCTGGGACCGTCTGCAGTACTGGAAGATTTATGTGCAGTGGGTGCCACACAATTTGTAATCTGTGCAGAAATACATTTACATGGGTGTATCCTTGGAACATTTACTACAGTATCATGAGGAAGGTCATATCCTGATTTATCGACAGCATACCTGCCAACTTTTCCGATTTTGGCAGAAGTCTTCCGAATTTTTATACATTCTTCCGACCAAACTCATGTTCTTCTGCCGTTTGAAAAATTTCTGTGTTTTTTGTCAAAAATAACCTGTTTCATTAATTTTCGTTACTTTTCATTAAAAAAGTTGAAAAACGCAGCGATAGCTTATTAGTCTTAATCTTGTATATTGCTCAGTTTGTACGCTAATAGTAGAAAAAGAACAGTTCAATGACAAAGGAAACGGTCCACTGCAGTCCCCTCGGCTGTCCACGTGCACATGCATGGATGAATGTGGTTGTGGTCAATCATGATGTCAGTCACTGCCATTTTTTTCCACGTGATCTTTCTGACCGTCTTTTGTTCGCCATTTTTCTTTTGCCTCTGACTATAACATTTTGTGCACCACGTTTTTTAGGATGAGTCACCATTTTCCTTTTGTCTCCGACGTTTTCATCGCCATCTTTTGTCCGCCATTTTATTTTTCTTCCAACGTGATCGATGCTATTTTTTCCCATTGGGAAATTTTGCCCGCCATTTTTCCTCCAAAGGAAATTTTACAACATGACATTACAATGCTGGGGAAATTTTCTTTCAAAGGGTATAAAATTCCTTAGGTGATCAGCTTAGGATCGAAACCCTGTGTATTGGGTTAGAAGACTTAATGCCTTATCCAATTCGGTTATGAAATCAAGTACGGATGCCAGCTCGAAAGAAGGGGTCATTCCTCCTCCCCGAGCAATCATGACGTCACTAGTCCTCCACGTGGAGAATCGATGTTGAGCTTGGTCGCATGACGTCATTCGAGTGGAGTTGGTTCCACTAGCACCATTTTTCTTCCTCACGTTCGGACACGTGCTTGGGATGACATCATTGCTTGAGCTGGGGTATAAAAACCCGAGTCCAAACGCTTTACGTTCCATTCATTTGAGGTTCTACCAGTCTGAAAGTCTTTTCCTTCGACATTTCCAAGCTTCATTTTGCTGAGTTTGTGGAAGTTCATTTCCAATGATATTTTGCTAGTTTTGTAGTGATAGTGTGAGTTTTAATTTTAAAACGCTTCAGTGCCATGAATTCATTTACAAGTAGATTTTGCATGCTTTATGTTGATTTTGCATGCTTTATGTATTAATGTATTGTTAATGTTCTATAGTTAAGCACAAGTTTTTCTGATATTTTTGTGGAAATATTGATTTAGGAGGGAATACATTAGAAGTAGACTAAATGGTGGGTGTTTATGTGGGAGTCTATAAAATCATTATTGTAGTTGTGTTTGAAAAAGCGTGTTTTTATTTTTACTACAGCATCACTTCATCTTGGGATTCCATTTCTGTTATATGCTTTCTAGGTGTGATATATATATTACAGGGAGGAATTAGTGAAAGTAAAATCTGAGATTCAGTTTAAACGATCGTTATTTTTTCAGTATATTCCACCAAAGAAATTTCTAAAGTTCTGTACTTTATTCTTTCAGCATGTTCCTTTCTACACTGGCGTGCAAAAATTAAGGACGAGACGGTTTTTCGAATGTAACGTCGTGTAGAAGTGCTCCACATCGACTCAAATCATACCATAAGATCCCCAAGATGTAAGAATATGGGATAAGTGAGCAAAACCGTCCGAACAAGGAACCAAAAGGATACAAAGGCATTTTATTGAAAAGGTAGCTTCAAACACAACTGGACATAAGACAGAAACGTCCATTTGACAGGCGGCTGCCAAGAAAAATTCAGTCTTCAGTAGGGGATATGATCACCCCTGACTGCATTGCAGAATTTACAACATCTGTCCATGCTGAGGATGAGGTTGGCAAGAAGCTGTTGAGGCATCGCAGCCCATTCCTCTTGTAGCGCCAATCGCATCTGCGAAATCTTTGCTGGCGGCTGGTGACGTGCTGCCAAGCGTCTCCCGAGAAGGTCCCACACATGTTCAATTGGATTTAGGGTCCGGGGACCTTGCGGGTCAATCCATGTGTTGAATATCTTTACTCTCCAACAGCTCTGTGACAGCCACTGTATGATGAGGTATAGCGTTGTCGTCCATGAAGAGGAACTCAGGACCCACAGCACTTCTAAACAGACGCACGTGAGGCAGGAGAACCTCGGTACAATAGCAGACACCAGTGACTGAACCTCCTTGGAAGATGTGGAGGTCAGTACGGCTACCAAGCATGATACCGCCCCAAACGAGAACTCCGCTACCTCCAAACCGGTCCCTTTCAATGATGTTGGAGGTGTGATTGTGTGTTTCTTGCTCTCTCCAGATGTGTATACGTCCAGAATCGCTCGTCAGACTAAATCGGCTCTCATTCGTTAAGAGAACTCGACCCCATTGCTGATGTGTCCAGTTCTTGTGTTCCTGGCACCACAGAAACCGCCATCTCTGATGAGCAGGCGTTAGTGGCACACACTGTACTGGTTGTCGTGCAAATAGACCATCTTTTTGCAGCCTCCTGGCCACGGTAAAACGCGATAACGGACGTCCAGTTGTCTGTTGCATGTGCATTGCGATTTCTCCCGCTGTCTGCCGTCTGTCTCTTCTCGCCTGTAGGACAATATACCAGTCATTCGCCGCCGTGGTTGCTCATGGACAACTACTGCTAAACTCTCGGACAGCTGTTCCTGTCGTTTGAAATGCTCTCCAAGCTCGTGAAACGATGCTGGGAGCGATCCTGAAGTCCTCGGCCATACTAGTCACACTTCGATCTTCTTCCAATTTCCTAATGATGCGACCTCTGGTAAAGTCATCCAGATGTCGTCTACTGGATTGCCTGTTGGCCATATCACACGGTGGCAGCAACTCGATGTCGTTCAAACCGATGTATACCGTGCAATAGCTTTCACCAAATTGCTGAGCATACACCGCCTGTGTGCTTTATACCCTTCCAACACCCTCCCCCCTACATCATGCTGCATATATGCGCATGCCCTACCGTACCGGACCCTTGTCTATCTCCTGAGTGGTCTTTCGGTCTGTTCTGCCTGCTGGTTCCGCTGTTATGCTAATTTCTCCTCTTCGTCCTTAATTTTTGCACACCAGTGTATAAGGGTTAAAAGTGTATTTCTTCTTTTCGATGAAAAAAAAAAAAAATGATAGTAATGGAAAATGTTTCCAGTACCTTTATAATTGAATTTTAATGAAGACTAAAAATAATAGTGAGATGTTTCAAAAAAGAGTTTCTTTCAAAGCTCTGTTTTTATTTTGCACGTATTTTGGGTGAGTCGCTTTTTTTCTTTTTGTTCTCATTATGACATTTTGTACGCCACATGTTTGCACATGTTCATGCGTGTGTTAGCGATGAGTCACCCACTTAGCTATTAGGAACACCACATGTGCTTCAGCAGACATTTTCTATTCCGTAGTATTTCACACAACTTAATTTTTTAATGATTTTTGTTAAGATGATATATTCTCTCACGCCATTTTCATTTGTTGTAGATTTTAAAAGTTTTCTTTCAAAGCCCTGTATTTATTTGCATGTGTTCTTCACGCATTTTCTATGAGTCATTGCTGTATCTATTGTAGGGAACACCGCACGTGTTTCGGAAGACATTTTAATTTTCATCGTGTTTCACACAACTTAATTTTTTAATGTTTACGTTAAGATGATATTTTCTCTTTCACACAATTTTCATTTGATGTAGATTTTAAAAGTTTTCTTTCAAAGCCCCGTATTTATTTGCACGTGTTCTTACATGCATTTTCTATGAGTCATTGCTTTAGCTATTGTTGGAAACACCACACGTGTGTCAGAGGAAATTTAACGTTCAGAATGTATATTAATTTCTATGCTATAGCTGCTTTATTTTGGATTGTTTTTTCATTCCCATTGTTTTGTAAGCGATATTTTCTCTTTCACACCATTTTCATATGATGTTCATTTTAAGAAGTTTTCTTTCAAAGCTCCGTATTTATTGTTGCGTGTGTTTTTCTGTTAGTCATTGGTTCCCTCTCGTTGGAAACGAATTGTTTGTTTTAGAAGATATTTGCACAGTATTTCACACAACTTAATTTTTGCTACTACAGTTCTAAGATTTAAGAATAATGAACATGTGATATTTTTTTTCAAACCAGTTTCTTTTGATGTTGGTTTTAAAAGTTTTCTCTTAAAGCTCCGTATCTAATTCTCAAGACTCATAACGTGTTCATACATACTTCACCGATGAGTCACTGCTTTAACCATTATGCTAGCTTGGAAACATATCATTTGTTTTTGAAGACAATTTTTAATTTCCATAGTGTTTCACATAGCTTAATTTTTCTATGTTTTTGACGTTTCTTTTAAGATAATATTTTCTCTTTCATTCTATTTTCATTGAACACTGATTTTAAGTTTTCTTTCAAAGCTCCGTATTTATTTGCACATGTTCATACATGCTTCATCAATGAGTTATCGATTCCCACTCGTTGAGAACATAGCGTTTGTTTCAGAAGGCATTTTAATTTCCATAATGTTTCATACTACCCAATTTTTCCATATCAATGCTATTTTATTTGGGGTAATATTTTCTCTTTCATTCGACATTGATTTAAAAAGTTTTTCCATTAGAGCTACGTTTTTTTTTTCATATGTTCAATGATGAGTCATTCTCATGTTTGTGCATGTGTTATTGATGAGTCATTGATTCCCTCTCGTTGGGAACATAGTGTTTGTTTCAGAAGACATTTTAATTTTCATAATGTTTCATACCACCTAATTTTTTCATATTAATGCTATTTTATTTGGGGTAATATTTTCTTTCATGCCATTTTCATTTGTTGTAGATTTTAACAGTTTTCTTTCAAAGCCTTGTATTTATTTGCACGTGTTCATGCGTATGTTTTTCTATGAGTCATTGATTCCCTGTCATGTGAGGAAGAAAAATGGTGCTAGTGGGGTAATATTTTCTCTCTCATGCCCCACTCACTGAGTGTTTGTTTCAGAAGACATTTTCTTTTCCATAGTGTTTCATACTACTTAATTTTTCCCAACCACAGTTTTTAAGAATGTGATTGTTTTTCACGCCATTTCCACTCGATATTGGTTTTCAAAGTTTGCCATTAGAGCTACGTATTTATTTTTCACTGATGAGTCGTCACCATGATTGCAGGATTGATCTTACAGAATTATTTTCAAAAGAGTAAAATTACACACTGTTTTCAAAAATCATATTCAAATAGATAAATTTCTACCTTGATTATATGTATTTTTTTCTTTAAAGTTATTTTCACTGTGTATATAATTTAGAAAACTGTTAGGGGGTGGAAGGTTAATTCCCTTATTTTTCCTCCCCAGTTATTCGGTCAGTGGTGGTTGCAGGAAGAACAGATGTTCCTCCAAAATTCAGATGTCTTTGGAGCCTTGGAGGAAATTCCAATGTCAGTGGATTTGACATCAAATTTCACTCCAGATCCCCCAACCTCAGGTCCCTCCAACACTTGTCAGGTCTGTTCAAAGACCTTCAAACAAGGTCATGATTTGAGGCGACATATGCTGATTCATACAGGTGAAAAGCCATTTTCATGCACTCAATGTTCTGAAAAATTCAGGCATAAGCCTCATCTGAAGCGCCATGTGCAGAGAGTTCATAAACAAAGTAGGGGTTCGGATCCCACGGTCGCAGGCCGAAGCCATGCTCCTGCCAATGTGGACATACCTGCCCCAGTGCAAGCTCCTGCTGTTATGGATATTCCTGCTCCTGCCTCTGTTGATGTGGAAGCTCCTACTGTCCCCGCTCCTATGGATGTGGAAGCTCCTGTTGCTCCAGCTCCCCTAGCCAACATTGGAGATTTCGTTGAGGTGGAATCCACTGCGAGGCAGCTGCTCCCCCTACAGGACCATACCTGAGGAGGAGACTGATACTTGCCTCCACACTTTCATGCAGTCCATTAAAGCTCCAGCCATGAGAATTCTACACCATTCGTTGACAGCTCATCCCCCCCCCCTCAAGTGTAACATCTTCATGGAGGCAGTATTCAAAAAACCGAAACAGGAAGATCCTGAAGAATTTGAATACTGTCATTACAATTTGAAGACGGCGAACAAGCCACTCTACAGAGCCAGCGATGTAGATGAGTTTTTTATAACATGGTGGAGAAGCTACAAAAAGAAAAATTAGAGGCTGAGCTCAAAGGGTCCGGATGGTCGTTCTCCCACATCTCATGGCTGGAGCTTCGCATCAACCATTTCAGGACATTGCGAGGAGGCTCCTTCATTGCACTATCAATCAAAATCCATAGAAAAAGGGCCATAGTGAATGTTCAAAACACTGACCAGTTCTGCTTTAAGTATGCAGTATGGACTCCTCATTTGCAGGAACAACACAGGGACAGAGCCTCCTCTTACATGAATGACCCCCGGTTCCCATCTGGATACAACTGGGACAGCATCGAGTATCTGGCCAAGATGTCCGACATTCCCAAGTTCGAGAGGGCGAACAACATATCTATCAACGTGTACGGCCTGGACAATAAAGGGTTGGCATATCCCCTCAAAGTATGTGATGAAGAGCTGTCTGATCATCGAGACCTCCTTTATATGTAAGATGGCAACAACACTCACTATGCGTGCATCACAAAATTCGAAAGGCTGATTTCAAGTTAGTTGTCAAGGCAAGATGGAAAAGTACACATCTGTAAAAAGTGCTCCATCACTTACGATAAGAAATGCAATGGTGAGCAAAAACTGAAAGAACATAAACTTTTATGTTATAAGAACAAGCCTGTTCTAATCAAGATGCCGGAAGAAACAGAGCTTTCCTTCAAAAATCATAAATTCTCCCAGCGAGTACCATTTACTATCTATGCTGATATCGAAAGTGTTTTGAAGTCTATCCAGGGACCTGATCCGAATCCGGATGAGTCCTTCATGAAAACGACTCAACTCCACGAACCAATAGTGTATGGCTATTACATTAAAGACGCAACTGATGAAATCAGCGTATACAGATCTCATAGGGCAGAGCATGGAATCATCCAACATTTCCTGAACTTGCTGAAAACTGACGTGGAGACAATAGAAAATGCTTATAAATTAAATGTTCCGATGAAAAAGTTGACATCCGAGATAAAGGTAATGCACGATAGCAATACAGTCTGCTACATCTGCAATGAAGGAGGATTTGATCCCACCAATAAATAAAAAATGAAGGTGGCAGATCATGACCATCACAGCGAGAATTATAGAGGTCCATCGCACGCTTCATGCAATATTAATTAAAAAAATCCTCGTTTCATTCCTGTATTCATGCATAATCTCTCAGGCTATGATTCACACTTCATCGTCAAAGAGCTGGGTTGCCTTCCAGCTGAAATTTCAGTTATTCCAGAGTCATCAGAAAAATTTATTTCGTTTTCGAAGAAGATGGGTGGATTGGAGGTTCGATTTTTAGATAGTTTTAGGTTTATGCCTGGTAGTTTATCTAATCCTAAAACTCAGTTTCAAATTACCAAACAGCACTTTCAAAATGATGCTGAATTTGACCTGCTCACCCAAAAAGGAATCTTCCTATATGAATACATCTCATCTTATGACAAGCTGGAAGAAACAGCTTTACCTCCCAGAAGTGAGTTTTTTAATAAGCTGATAAACACTCATATGAGCTGATAAACACTCATATAAACACTCATCCGAGGAGGAATATTAACATGCCGAGAAAGTATGGAGCATGCTGAAAATACAAAATTTGGGTCAATATACTGACGTATACCTCCAAACTGACGTACTCATTTTGGCTGACATATTCAAAAACTTCCAGAATTTATGTCAAGAAACATATAAGTTAGATGCTGCATGGTTCTATTCCTGTCCTGGTCTCAGTTGGTCAGCCATGCTTAAATGCACAAGAATTTCATTTCAGCTCCTCCATGATTATGATATGCTCTTGATGCTATATACAGGGTGCGCACGCGTGCTTGAAAACCTGGAAAGTCCTGGAAAATCATGATTACGTTTTCAAGGCCTGGAATATCCTGGAAAAACGGTATTTTTTTAATGCTGTCTTGAAAAGCCTTGAAATTTGAAATTAGTGCTTTAAAAATGCCCTTTTAGGAAATCGTGTTACTGACTGTTACCCCTTAATTTTTTTAAGTTCCTCTCCTATGTTCTCAAAGAAACCGCCGGCTACAGTGGTGTTTCAGATGTGCCCAAATCCTAATTTAGCTGGGGGGGGGGGGAGCACTACTTCCAGTGCAATAAAATTGGATGATTACTAGCAGGTCTGTTAGGGAAGGGGAGCTTGATGCATTCTCTAGCCCTGAGCTTGATGTCCGTCCGACAACTACTGAGAACAACAGAAGGGGAAAGAAGAGACATTTAGCATTTAGTATATAGCAAGGGGGTCGTCAGTATATAGCAAGGGGGTCGCGTGCAATCCACCAGTGAAGAGTATGCCTGAACAACACATTCATCTGCTCCTTGTTTATTGAATTAAGACGCTTGCTTCCGGCCCACCCCTCAAGAGACTTCGGCTACTTATGATAACAAAATAAGAAAACTATCTTTGCGAATTATTCACAAAAGTGACTGAAATTTTTACATTTACTATAATTGGATTACAGAAGCTCACTCCCAAAATTCCATTTGAATCGGTTTAAAACTTAAAAAGTTAGCATTGGAAATTTTTATTATGTGTGCCTCTTTAGACAGTGAGCCTTGAGCAGAAAGTGTGTTACCATAGCAACGGTTGATTGACAGCTGGGAGTGCTGATCCGAAGCCCTTGGTTGGGAAGAAAGCAAACACCTGTTTATCACTTCCACGGCTCAAAAGGACTAAGAGATATTTTCAGAAATCCATTTTCCGGAATTTTGAAAATAACACAGTAAAATTTTTACAGTGGTTAAAATACATCACAATAAAGTTCTAGTGCAAATTTCGCCGAATTCCGTTTGAAACTTTAGCAGATGCAAAAAAAAAAAAAAAAAAAAAAATCTTCCGTTGCAAAATCGGATTCAAAAAAAAAAGAAACGGCAATTATAAATTACAGGAAAAGCAAGCAAATTATTTTTTTTAGATGCCATGGTTTATTTAAACAGAGTGATCCTTAAATTTTGTTTCTGTGATGATATGGACTCTATTTTAATTACAAACATACATTTTTATTCAGATGTCTGAGTTACTGTTTTAATAAAAAGATCTATAATTAAAAAGTTTTCAATGGATTTAGGCGAAATTCAGCAGATAAACGTATTTTAGTAAATTGCAACGTTATGACGTAAATTTGGTCATTTTGTCGAAAATTGGGCAGCATTTTTTTTTTTACGTTTTCTCCTATAGTTAGGGTGAAGGAGGAAGACACTTCAGTGAGCTGCAGGTGGTGATTTATGGCGATGTGCCAAATGAAAAGAAGCCGTTCCATCAGGACATTCCAGAGGTTGAGTGTGCGTGGACGCGTGCTCCTGCTGTTTGAACTTAATCGGAATGTTTTCGGGAGGGGGAGAAATATCCGTTTCAGCTTTACAGCTTTCAGGCTCCTTTTTTTTTTCTTTTAAATAAAAACCATAGTTGCTGCATTCACCATTGATCCATATTCGCATTTCTTGAATATAAACTGCAGACAATCGGAAACATGGTGTTGGGTGGGTTTTGATGTTCTTCATTTGTATCTGCTGAATTTTGTTCTGTGGGAATACGGAATGAGTTATACTGTGAATACATACAAAACTACATATTTTTGAGCTGAAAATATATGTCTACTTGTACACAGTAGCTAACGTGTGAACTCAGACGAAGACAATCAGACATATGGACGTCTGATTCCATAAAAAAATCAACCCATTTTATTATACACGACAGGTAAAAAAGAAAAAACATTACATGTTTTTAAACATTATAAAGGAAAGCGGATTTTTGAAACACCATGACTTGATGATATTAATTTCTGAAAGTTTTTTTTTTTTTGATTTTAATTTCTGAAATCTTTTTTTTTTTTTTTTTTTTTTTCTATTACAATACATTGTAACAGGATACCTGTGTGTTGTATCCCTTAGTTGTATGGCAGATTTTCAGTTGGCCGATATCCGCGATCGTAAGTGGTAGTTACATTGCTATTGTTGATGATGACAAGATAAATACTGGAGTAATGTAGAATGTTGCATAAAGTAAAAAAAATCGCTCCCCCTTCGAACTTTTATGCGGTTATCATAGCTGATCAACCATTTCATTCCATGAACATCAGCACATTTCAATCATTTGACCATTGGGGGTCTGACGGAATTCAGCAGTGCTTAAGCGCCTAGCGCAACGAGAACATGCTAATTATGGACAGTTCTATTCCCTTCCCCCTATCATCCCTAATAATTGAGAGCGCATACTGTAGTTTCAAATATTCTGTGTATGAGCTAGTTTTCACGCTGTTCGTTATGTTTTTATTTTAGAAATTACTAACCCTTTCGAACTGTAGGTTGCAGAAACGTTTATGCTTTGGTTTTTTCCATTTGTCCGTACGATAATTCACGTAAAAGAGGTTGGATTTGGGCGAAATTTTAGTATGCTGTTAGGTACAACCTAGGAACCTACCCTGTTGAAAATGGTCGAAATTAAATTCAAAGGTATAGATATAAGAGCAGTATTCATTCTCCAAGCTTGAAGCCCTTCGTCCACTCCAGCTGGGTAAGTATGAAAGATTTGAGACTTGGAGGAGACCCAGTACAAAGTTTTGCTTCCCTCAGGCACTAAGTGTTTGTTAACATTTCCTTTTCTCTGGTTTGGAGCCCAGCTGTAAGAGGTGATGCTTTGTAACAGTCTTTTAGCACAACACTCTGTCTACTGATTGGCATACAGGTCATAAAACAGTAACTTCACTAAGTGTTGTTTCCTTGTTTTGAATGAAGACTAAATCAATGCCAAAGCATTTGCAACCCAGGCTGCCTAAAGGACAAAGCTGGGGGAGCAGGAAAGAACATAGCAGTAACAAAGAATATCTAACTGATAAGAAGGTAAGGCTCAGCGAGACGTAACTAGCGCCACTATATTATGCGGCAAAGAATTACTACACAGAAGCCAACATTACAGGCTGATGCCGCAGGATGCCGAGCAGACTGAGTTAGACTGAGCATGCGTGTTTGTGTTCAAAGAATATAAACGCTTGTTTGTGTTGGCGTTTTGTTCAAAGGTTTTGTTGTTCTCATCTAGATCTGCGTTTATATTACAGCCATGAAATACACCCACTCCATTCCGATGAATAACAATTCATGGAATGGAGTGGATGAATAACAAGAACAAATTTGAAACCGTTTGAAACAAATATCCTGGAAAACCATTAAAACAACGTTTGCTGAAAAAAAAAGCTATCGTTACGTTGAAAAAAATTAATTTATCAATTATATGAAACTGACTTTTATGAAAAATACCTCGTAATATTGTAAAATGAAAGAGGGAAGCATTCGATTACACATTGCATACCAAAGAGACAGCTTTAAGGATGCACTCGATCGTGAGGAATTAGTCCGGTCGGTAGAGAGCTTAGCTATCACGCCAACAGCCCAGGTTCGAACCTACTCAGATACGAACGAATGTTTTTCAGATCTGTTGAGAAAATTTCCCCAGCGCAGTGCGTTTAATTTACAAACTTCGGAAGGGTAGAAATAAAAAAAAAAAATTGTAGCTTTGGGAAACTGCGGTTGTCTTTGCTTTTTTTTTTTTTTTTTTTTTTTTTTTATTATTATGGCTACTACTGGGAAATTGGCGGACAGTGCTGGCCCAGCAAGACTGTTTTTGCTGGGTACCTAATGTTTTCGTTTTGTGGGAACCCATTCCTTTGTTTTGCTACTGAAAATTCCATGCAAACAATTTTTAATACGAAGTACCACGAATCCCATGGAAATTGAAAACCAGCCTCAGCATTTTTGACATTTAAGGTATATTGTAAATGTGAAATTCATGCCAAGCAACCTGGTATTACTACGGTGCTTAAAGTGAGAATAAAACTGCTAAAATTTCCTTAAAATAATATTAATTGCTAATGTATATATTTGTTTCACCAAAAGAAGGGACAGGAGGGATACTCAGAAAAGAACAAAAAAGAAAATGCTTTAGTAGACCCAATGAGACCGAAGAAAACAGTCGCAGATCAAAGCTTAGCTTCCTTTCCGTGAAATAGGCTTCCCGTCTCGTGTCTCCTACGCTTTTTGCGCCTGAATGTTAACTTTCCCGCAGAGCATCTGCGGCCGCATTACATGGTGGAGCTGCTGTCGCCTGTTTTACATTATCTCTACGAGAGTTGAGCTTCTTCACGCGAAGCGTTTATATTCTTTGGCAGTAAGACCCCTTTTTCTTTAATTACTTAAAATCTGGCCTATAGTAATTGGTCACATGTGTAGCCCCTTACTCAGGGGAAATTCTCAATTTTTAGTTGTGTGGTTCCTGATCTTAGATATTTTTTTGGTTTTCATTTACTGTTTCAGTTGATTTACCCATTTTTCACACACCCCCTTCCCATTAAATATGGGTAAGTGTACTTTTAGTGATCTTTGGCTAATAAATCCTAAATATTCTGGATGGATTAAAAAAGATGAAAGCAATTGCCATGTTGCAAAATGCATTTTTATCCATTAAAATAATAGATGTTTCGAATATGGGGGAATCCGGTTTAAGAAGCCACATGAAAGGAAAAAAACATAGTATGTTGACAGAAAGCTGTAAAAATGTTCCACTAACTGTTGATAAATTGCTATGTGTATCAAGTGATAAACAAGTACAGCCTATTGCATCCACATCTAATCCTCTGCATATTCCTCTTGAAAAAAATGCAACCATTAAAGCAGAAGCATTGTGGTGTTTAAAAGTGGTTAAATCCCATTACTCTTACAGGTCTTGTGCAGGTAATGATGTTTTATTCAGCCTAATGTTTTCTGACAGCAGAATTGCTGGAAACTTCAGCTGTGGCGAAAAAAAAATGTTCCTACATTTGTTGCTTTGGTTTGGCACCTCACTTTAAATCAGTGTTGGTTCAGGAAGTCAAAACTGAAAATGAAAATTTTGTGATTTTGTTTGACGAAAGTTTAAACAAGTTTAGTCAGTCAAAACAAATGGATATACATGTTCGTTTATGGGAAAAAGGAACAGTTTCAACCAGATATTTGTCATCAGTTTTTTTGGGTCATGCTAGTGCAGACATAACGATGGAAAATTTTCTTGAATGCATGGCGTGCCTCCCACTGTGTAACATTGTGCAGTTATCAATGGATGGACCCAATGTTAATTGGAAGTTTTTTGATATGCTGCAATCAACACTTAGTGCTGACTCAAATGTCCAACTCCTAAACACAGGGAGCTGTGGACTTCACATTGTAAACAATGCCTTTCGACATGGAGCCTCAGCAACAGGGTGGGAAATTCAAAAGTTGCTTTCATCATTATTTAGGCTTTTTAAAGATTCACCTGCAAGGAGGGAAGATTTTTCTAAAATAATTTTAGCCAGTAAGATGCCATTAAAATTCTGCCCACACAGGTGGCTAGAAAATACTCCTGCCTGCGAGCGAGCATTAGAAATTTGGGCAGACATTGAAAATTATGTTAACCAAGTTGAAAAGAAGTGCATCAAGAATCCCCACACTGTATCATTTGATGCTATCAAAACTTTCACTAAAGATCCTTTTGTTTTGGCTAAACTGCATTTCTTCAATTCAGTTTCAAAACAGCTGGTACCATTTCTCAAGGCATATCAGTCAGATAAGCCAATGATGCCTTTTATGGCCACAGATCTTGAAAAGATGCTAAGAAATATGCTGAATCGCTTTGTTAAAAGAACCGTAATGGCAGAAGCTAACTCTGCCTTAAAGCTGTTACAAGTAGACCTTACAGATGCATCTCAGTGTTGTCACTATAAAGAAATTGATGTTGGGTTTCAAACAGAGAAGGTATTGAAAGAATTAAGTGCTAAGAACATTAGTGAACGCAAACTTATGGAGTTTAGAATGGAATGCCGAATATTTTTGCAAAAGCTAGTTGTGAAGCTATTGGAAAAAAATCCACTTAAGTACTCCCTTGTTCGCCACATGAAGTGTTTAGATCCTCGGTTGATGTCAAAAAATAGTGAGACTTGTATTAAGAATCTAACATTCATTCTCACACTTCTTGTTGATGCTCATAGAATACAACCAGAATTATGTGATGGTGTAATATGGCAGTTTAAGGAATTTGTGACCAGTGTTGCAGCAGTAAAATCTTCATTCATAAACTTTGATCCAGAAGATAAACAACAAAGAGTAGACACATTATTGTATGAGTACATGTCTTCTACTAAAGCTTTTAGTGAACTGTGGAAAGTTGTGAAACTTCTTTTACTGTTGTCACATGGGCAAGCTTCTGTTGAGAGGGGTTTTTCAGTCAATAAGGAGCTCATTGTAGAAAACATGAGAGAGGAGTCAATTGTAGCACAGAGAATTATTTATGATCATATATCCTATGTAGGTGGTATTGATAAGGTAAATATCTCAAAATCCTTTCTGTTATCAGTTGGAGCTGCAAGGCAAAAATACATACATTATTTGGATGATAAGTCCAAAGAAAAGGAAAAAGCAGCCATATGTGGAAAAAGGAAAGCTATTTTAGATGAAATTGATAGCATAAAAACGAAAAGGAAACTCATTGAAGGAGAAGTCAAAGAATTACTTAACTCTGCTGATGATTTAGCTTTAAAAGCTGAAACTACAAATAACAATACATACATTGTAAAATCTAATAGCTTTAGAAAAACTGCTCATGAGAAAAGAGCAGTACTTAAAAAAATGGATATGGAACTTGAAACCAAAGTCAGCAATCTTAAATCTGTATAACCATCCATTGATACTCCATATTTGTGGTATCTTCCAAGCATATAGAGAATTAATACTAAAACATAAAAATTTTATATTTGTACAATTTACAATAGAAATGAACTTTTTTTCTTTCTTTGAAGCATGTTGAACTTCAAACCAGTTTTGATCTTTTATCTTCATAATTATTTAGTGTTTTTCATATGAAGTTCATGTAAATAGACTAATAAACTCTTCTGTTCCAAAAACTTATAACTTTCTGCAACTAACTTCCACAATTGGGCTTCTTATTGGACTAAAACTTTGGTAAGTAATATAAAACCTTATATATACTTGTACAGTAAATACTCATGGGCTCCTAAAACATATTTTTGCTGTACATTTTACTATGAATTTGTGGCCAAAACAATTCAATCAATTGTCCTTAATGCATTGATCAGATTTTGGTTTATATAACTGACAAACTTCCAATTTTTTTAAAAAAAGCTTTTAAAAACTTAATTCATATAACTGTCTTATGTTTTGGGAGTTGAACCAAAAGTGGTTATTCTGATTCTGGTTATGATTGAAGCTTAACTGGAGGTAGAGATTCCTTATGCTCATCATTTTTCATTTATGTAAAATACTTAAGAATATCCTAATTTATACCAATAAAAAACTGAAATTGTTTTATGTTTAAGGTTTTTATAAATAGTTTAGCTAGTTCCACATTTTGGGGTAGCACTTCATAAATTTAGTTTAGCAGTGATTTTGATTTAAAAAAATAAAAGTAAATTGAGGCAATCTTGTTTGATATGAAAAATAATTTTTGGAAAGTAATATGAGGCAAGTGTACTGGTAGACATAAAGGTGGTTAGATTCTTTTGGGTTGGGTGGTGGGCCAGGACTTTCTGACTTCTATGAAGAAACTTATTTGAAATTTGTTGCCATGTTCCTAAAATTACACTTTCTGTTTTAAACTCTATTGGTTCACCTTTCTATGATCGTCCACTCCCGAATCATTTCTTGAGGTTCATAGTGATTCCGTGGCTTATGCTTTTTGATTTAACATAACTGTACTACAATTGGGGGAAATTTTCCTCAAGTCTGGAACATATTCTGTCTAGTAATAAGATTTTCATTGCCTTCAAAAGTCACATCCCAATATGCAGCCACCAGTGGCAGTTATTGGGAATGTTAAAAAGAAAAAAAAATCATTCCCATGTATGGAAACACTTTTTATCAGAGCTAGAATCCACCTGTGGGCATAACAGGCACATGCCCCATTTCAAAAAAAAAAAAAGGGGGGGGGAGGTTGAGTAAGTAGATAAGTGCTTTGCTTTGTCTCACGTTTCTTGTTTTCAGACATCACACTTTTTCACTTATGGATTTGCAACTCCACGTTTTGTCTTACATTGGCCCGAACTTCAGTGATCCACACAGCAGTACTTCAGAACTGCTGTTTGTGATGTACTCTGACAGGCAAGCAACCCATCTCCCCCTTATGGGTCCTTCATGTTTTACCACCGTGTTTTTTGGAGGAAATAAATCTCAGATATTTTTTTACCAGTCCTCTGTTAGACGTGCGCCCTCCCCATTCTTAAATTCTGAATCTGCCCTCACTTTATTTTATAATAATTTCAGTTGTTATCAATAATAGTCTGATTACATGGAAGATAGTGCAGAATAGTGATGCAGCTAAAATGACTGATTGAATTAATCATTTTCTAATTGAGGGAAAGGATTTTCTGAATAGCCTTGTGGTAATTGCATCATGATTCAATTTAGCATTATTGGGTAATTCGCCAATTAAAAACATTAAAAAGAAATGTAATGGGTAAAAAAGCACACTCATCCATTTGCATCTTTCATCATTTTTATTACTTAAAACTGAAATTGCTTTTAAAAACTAATTTGAGTATGATACTGTAAAGCGTAGTAATCATCCTGGAATTTTTTGTATATGGCCTGGAAAAGGCCTGGAAAGTCCTTGAATTTTTTCCCCCAAAAAGAGTACGAACCCTGTATATAGAACAAGGAATGAGAGGTGAATTGTGTCAATGTGTAAAGAGGCATGATCAAGCCAACAACCAGCATCTGGATAACTATGATCCATCAAGAGCCTCCACATACACGAGTTACCTCGATTGCAACAACCTGTACGGCTGGACAATGTCTGAAAATCATCTTCCTAGAAGAGAATTTGAATGGGTATCTAGGGAGGAGCTAGATCAAATGAGCATTAATTCCATCTCCGATGATGCATCATTTGGATTTACCCTAGAAGTTGATATTTCCTACCTGGAAAAACTGCATGATGAGCATTCCGATTTGCCTTTTTGCCCCGTACTGCAAACCGTTCCTGGAACTTCACATTCAAAATTGTTGATAACGCTGGAAGAGAAGAAACATTATGTTGCTCATTATTGACTTGTAAAGCAGGCAATGTAGGCAGGTCTAGTCATCACTCATATCCATAGAGGTCTTTGTTTCGCTCAATCTCAATGGTTGCAACCCTATATTCATCTGAACACCGAAATGAGAAAAAGGCAAAAAATGATTTTGAAAAAGACTTCTTCAAACTCATGATCAATTTGGTTTTTGGAAGAACAATGGATAACATAAGAAACAGAACAAAAGTTGAGCTGGTAAGTGAGGACATAAGACTTGAAAAACTGCTTGCAAAACCAAATTTCAAAGACCGCACAATATTGAAAAGTGAAGATGATCAAAACTATCTAGTATCCATCCATTTGAATGTTACCCAGCTTACCTTCAATAAACCTATTTACTTAGGAACAGCCATCCTTGATATTTCCAAAGTGAAAATGTACCATTTTCATTATGATGTCATGAAACCAAGGTACCAGAAAAATCTGAAATTATTATACATGGATACCGACAGTTTCTTTTACGAGACGAAGACTGAAAACTTTTATGAGGATATGGCTGAATTTAAGGAATTACTCGACACAAGTGATTATCCACCAAATCATCATCTCCATAGCCAAAAAATAAAAAAGTTCTAGGCAAATTCAAAAGATGAATTGAATGGAAAAATTATGAAGGAATTTGTCGGTCTTAGACCAAAGATGTACTCATTCACCATGAAAACAAATCAGGAAGCGAAAAAGGCAAAAAGGGGTAAGCAAAGCTGTGGTGAGAGAATTGACTACACAATTTCTCTCATGGAACAAAAGGAAATGATGCATAAGAATAACTCCATAAGAAGCATGAAGCATACAGTGTTCAGCATCACCACAAATAAAAAATCTCTCAGCCCACGTGATAACAAACGCGTGATCAGCGATGATGGGATTCACACTCTTCCCTATGGTCATTATACATTGAACAAAGCAGTGGAGCCTCCTCCAGCAAAAAAAACAAAGGAAAATGCAAAAATGCAATCCTTTTGGAACTATAAAATAGTCCTTTTTAGGAAAAAAGTTATTTTCAGAACTAAAAAAAAAAAAAAAAAATCAGTTTCCCCAAATCTCTGAACAAACCAGTCAGAAAGTGAACTTGTGAAAAATTCATGCATTGCTTCAGTATCCCTTGGTCAAACAAGAAACTTTGTTTTTAAAAGAGATAGTTTCCAACCTGTCATCATAGAATCTTTGGAATGTGGCTCGCTTCATCAAATGATATCCCCAACGAATGAGTCATTGTTTCACGGCCTTCCACGATGCAAGAATGCTCCCAATATTCGCCTAAATTTAACCTTTAGAAGGATGATAACAGGGTCATCCGTATCACGTGACTATGCAGTCACATCATCAAGCGGCGAATAACGCACTTGCGCAAACAAGAATCTCTTATCAGTTTTACCTGAGGAGAGACGAGCACAATCATTCTGTTCTTGGTCATCGAACTGCTTACACATGTGTTACCTGCCTCTTCATCGAACGGAATATCAAAATATCATCGCTACAGCCTACTGCTACACTGCTCCAGTTTACCGCAAACTGTGTTAACTCATCCGGTCTTCAACGTGAAGCGGTCTATCGAAGTTTCCTCTGTTACTGCTGCAAAGAAGGTGTGTGTTTCTACAAAACATGAGTCCTGTGCCAAATCAGGCATTTCATTAGAAAACCTTCCTCCCCACCGTATTTCCTTGGTTGGAAATAAGTTTGCAAAAGTGACTGATGTCACAGGCACTGTGAGAGTACGCATTCGAAGCTATGTTATAAAAGAGGAAAAACTGTTTCCTTCCAAGTGTGGAGTCACCATGTCAGCTAAAACATTTAAGGAATTTATGGGAAAATGCTATACGTATGATGGAAGTGACGAAATCGTGGTTTTCAACAAGGAATTGATGATGAACTGTTCCCCTTCTCCTCGTGAAATTGTTCATCGTTTTCAACAACTTCACGTTCTGCCTGATGATTCGTTTGTGCGATGATTTCAAGGTTTAAAAAAAAGTCCTTTGTAGGACTACTAAACTGTCCTTTTTAGGACTACTAAACTGTCCTTTTTAGGACTACTAAACTGTCCTTTTTAGGACTACAAAACAGTCCTTTTCAGGACTACTTTATTTCATTATCTTTTATTCATTTATTTATTTTTTTCTGTTTGAATGTGAGTGCATCTGTGTGTGTGTGTGTGTGTGTGTGTGTGTGTGTGTGAACGAAGAAGGTCACTGGCGTGGGCTTAATTGCTCCGTAAACCTTAATGTGTTTCTCCAATATTATGGAACCATGTTTGGTGAAGTTCACCACCTCTTTTGTTACAAGAAGGCAACAATGAATTATTTTGTCCTCCTGATACCTCCATCTTTGAATGGGCAATACGAGCATTGGTTGAATAACTTGCTCGGGGGACCTTCAGTCATGGCAAATTCTTTGCATGTGCATAATTTCAGTTTTTCTTTCCTTGATGCATATTTCTTCTGTTCGATTAGCACTAGACAAAATTTAACTTTCTCAAAACGAACCTTACCTAAAATGAAGTTGTAAAAAACAGTCCTTGTCAATTATGAACTTTTTAAAAAATGTACCTTGTCCCTTTTCAAGTGAAAATATTTCGCTCTTTTAAGATTTCTAACATGTCTGAAAATGCTCCTTTAAGGTAAATGATTTCCCCATGTTATTCTATGGGATTTCCACATGTGTTTTCCCAAAACCATCCTCAAGTAAATTAATGTGAAAGATTTTTAACCTAGACGAAATTTTACTTTCTCGAAACGAACCGTACCTAAAATGAAGTTGTAAAAAAAACAGTCCTTGTCAATAATGAACTTTTACGAAAAGTTATACATTTCAAAAGGTAAGAGAAAAAATGCATTTCAACTCAAAAGAAAGAGACTTTATTTTTCATTTCACTTTTTAATAGAGAATCCAACAAATTGATACAGAGTTTAGTTTTTTTAATATCTTTTTCTTAATTTTGCCTTTTTTGGTTTAGAAGTTACAACAGAATTTTCTTCTTGTACAGGATCTTTTAACATTTGTTTAATTTTTATGTATTTTGTAGGCAAATTAATATCCTTTAACGCTTTAACAAATTCAGGAAGTATTTGCATCTTAGATCCTTTACTTCGAAACATAGAGTCTACGAGGTTGACAATATTCGTGTTTTTCACAATGCGTCCATTATATTTAAAATCAGCCTTGGGAATCCAGCCAATAATATCAGAGTTCGTGTTAAAGACTTCCATCAGATTTTGTGCATAGCGTTTAAAGTTAGTGGGAACAGACTGTAGATCAGATTTTCCACATAATATTTTTCTTTCTTCCCTTTGGAAAGTTCTTCTTTCACTGGTTCTTCAGTTCTTGGAGGGGTCTCTTGAGATATTACTGGTGGATTAAAGATGGATACATGAATACGTTTATTCAAGACTTGGTTATATAATTTCACCTTTCACTTCGTCAGACTCTTTGCTTAGCAGAATTTTTTCCATTTCTTTGTCTAAGTCCATTAATGTTTCATCTGTTGGTATATGACGAGAAATCCGTTCTTCGGGAATCAGAACCATTTTCTTGGCTAATTCCATTATTTCGTAAGTAGAGTCGTTAATACACTGAGAGCAGCAGGAATCAGCACACCTAAAAATCCACCTTTTTGAATAAGGAGTTCCCTCTTTTTATACAGGGCTATCTTCTTTTGAGAGAGTGCTCGCAAGGTGTGCTTATACCTTTGCAATGTTTGTTTCTGAGTCGGAGCAAGTGGAACATTTCCTTTTAACGTATTCATACAAACTTTGCATACAGCTTTAATTCCATTTGTTCTACATTTCAATAATAGGTCTTTTAAAACTTTTTTGGACAAAGTTGAATCATGTGTTGCTTTGACAACGTCATGATGAAAACTCAGACTTATTTCACTTCACCAAGGTTGATAAATTACTTGAACGTCTCCCGGAAGTATCTGGGACTGCAATCTCAATTCTTCCTTTGTCTCAGGTTTTAGATCGATCAATAAATAGCTGTAAGGGAATTTCGTGGCATCCATATACACTTCTTGAAAAAATTTAAGTTTGCTAGGGTACAACTGTCTCCCTAGATGGATGATTTGATTCACATCTCTTTGGGATTTAAACAGAAACATGTAATGAGCATTCAGGGAAATTTCACACATTTCTTTGCCTTCATGAAAAATATTTTGAGTAATGAATATCACGGACACATTGAAATGATGACTCCCCCTAGTGAACAAGTGAGTTAATCTTTTATCGCTTCCACATTCAATCATGAGATCATCAATGACAAACAGTGTTCTACCTTTCACATAGTCATGGAAATTGGAGGGGAGACCTTCCACAAATGTTACGTTTTCTATTTCGTCATACAATGTTTGATGAATCCCGTAGAACCATACCACGTGTTCGGGAGGGGGAGAGATGACTTCCCCTTGATGATGAAGTAAGCGTTTTACAAACTGAGTCTTCCCACATCCCGTAGGACCCGCTATCAGAGCTGTGAAAGGATGTTGTAGTCTAGGCACTTTCATGTTGCAACTGAGGTAATTAAAAAGAAACAAAACAATTTAAAGACAATACACATGAAATAAAGTTCAATCAATTTTTTATTTTAAATTCTAAATTTTGTTACAATTCCAAATTTCTTTCGAACAAAAGGATAGACACGCACATCTTTTGTTTCAGATTTTCATCGAAAATTTCTTACAATGGAGTATAAGCTTTTTCCGCGACATCTAAAATAGAGGTAGAAAATACAAAATTGACCACATACGGCCTTAAATGAGCTTTGAAGAGGTACATCGTTAAAATGCACATTGTCAAACTTGGAGGCAAATCGTGCAATAGGTCCTTGAAAATATTCTGGTTAATATACAAAGGAATCAAAAAATTCTATTGTTCTTAGGTTTGGCATATACATAGCCAACCAGTGTTTCCTGGGATTTCCATGTCGATCTATATTCACAGTGAGACAGGACGGGAACTTGACAATTCTCTTGGGAAGTTGGTCGCAGGCAAACACTCCGATGAAGGAACGACACATCACATGATCTTGCTTTAGTGTCTTCGTTATTTGCACATAGTTCATTTCTTCAGTTGGAAAAATCGCAAAGAATGTTTCTGGACTTGAAGATTTCAATAATGTTCTGCAACTCGGTGTAGATTAGCACCGAAATGGTTTTTGACAAAGCTTTTCCAAATTTGATCTCCACTCTTAAATTTCCTTGCTGGATCAGATTCATATGATCTCCATCACACAGATCAGGACTGAGATCGAATATGTAGAGAGTGTATCCCTTCGAAAATTCTTTTCGGTTGATGAAAATTCCTCTATCTTGTTCCAGTTTCTCGGTTCCTTGAAATAAGCTGTGGTAGGAACGAATCATGTTTCCCTTTTCAAAATTGGGTTCTAATGGTTTATGAGGAACTGGCTGTCCGTCAACGTACACAGCGATAAAGTTGACATCATAATGCTTGAATTCAAAGGGGTTTGATTAATATATATGTACCGTTAAAAGCGTCGTTATCTACACATCCAATAACCAGTCTTTTGGGCATTTGTCCGAAGAATACGTTGTCTTGCACGAAGGACATACTTCCTTGAGAAACGAAATACACTTTGCATAAAACACGATCAATGGGATACTTGGCAGGAAATTTTTCGAAAGCTTTTGCATGACCGATGGCAACTCCTGGGTTGACTTTGATTTTTCTCACAAAAGTTGATGCATGATCGATGAGAATTCTAATTGGGGGTCCCGGAGGAGGAAATCCAGTTTGTGTTGATTCAGTTTGATTTTTACATCCACTAAATTGGGCAACAGTCTGTTTCGAAAAAATTAATCGCAATGCAGGGTTCCAATCATATCCAGCGTTTTACTCTCTTTTATGAGTTCATAGCGTTGATGTAATCCCTTGTTTGTTGTACCAATCATGGGACTAATTTCATGTAAATGTCCAGCTGTATCCTTGTAAAAACCTTCACATGCTAAATAGGTTTTCTTTACTTCTTCTCCATAATTCAGTAGAGTTTCAATATAAGCTCTGTAGGGATATGTGTTGCTTGATGAGGAAATCACTCTTTCGTTTAAACTGATGTCGACTTAAGAAAGCAGAGAATGAAGAAAACAGTTAATGGAACCCACGGGCTCTTTGTCTGACAGAACAGAATAGTCAGCGTTCACAATTTTGATTTTCACGTAGAGTTGGCTGGAAGATAAGTCCATGTATTCTTCTCCACTCCCAGAAATATTAAATTCCAGGGGTCCTCCATCTCAAATGTTGGCTAAAGGGTGATGTTCGATCCATTGTCCTTTTTCTATGCTTGTTTGAGTGGGTGGTAAAGCAAATAAATCCAGTTCCGACTTGAGACATACGGAAGAATGACTGTGAATCAAAGCCATGGTTTTACGGATCAAAAATACTGCGTGCTGTCCTCTCGACTTTCTTTGAACGAATGATGCATGTCTTCGTTTTTCTCTTCCATTTAACGTGTCCTCCCAGCACCTTCTTCACTTTGTTGGCTGCTTAGTTGGTGAGTATTTGTCCTGCTTCTTTAGCTCGTTGTTTGGCCACCGTCTTCACATCTTTTCCTTGAATAACATCCGTGGCGAGATCCATCCCCATTCATAAGACTTGTTTTCCGAGCGTTTTAGCACCTTGTTTGAATAATGGTACCACCGCTCTAAATAATGAACAAAAGAGTCCTCCAAGTCCATACCCTTTTTGCAGTGGCACTCCTTGATAGTAACCTATCCCTTTTCCAGCTTGACTGATGTAATTATACTCGAAGGATTTCGTACAGCAGTGGTATGGTTCATACATGATTGGAGATGCTTGAGATGAATATGACGTTTCACAATCGCTGTCCCACGTTCAAATGGCACTAATTGGCCTGTGCGATTCCTTATAACGATTTCGATGGTTTGGAAATTTTTTCTTGCGAGAGGTAAATAATGAGGTCGATCGAACAATGCGCTCACCATCTCTCCATCCACACCACTCACTTTAACAATGTGAAGGAGAGGAGCATCCATGTCTTCCACCGGTTGCAGTTCCACAATATCGCTGTACACATACACATACAACAGAGAAAACCGACCGTTTAGATCTGTGATAAATTCACCATTTACCGAGAGAGCACCACTCACAGCTGAAAGCTGCATGGGTTGGTATCCTAAGATTTCTGCAATCCCTGGAGGCAAAACTAAGCGAGTACCTTTAAGAAGAGTTGACTTGACCTTTTGAGTAGCTTTATTATAATTCAAAAATATTTTATTGGCAAAGTGATTGCTCATGGATTTAACAATGTCCGCTATAGACTCGTAATGACCTGGAGAGATTCTTCCCATCTTAAATTGACCGGTTCCCAAATCGTATTCAAAACGGTTGGAATTTTTCATGATATTATACCACAAATGGAGGTAGATGAATTCAACGAGTCCCACTTCCCAGTCTCCATTCAGCTCAATTGGGGAAGGAAGACGCATTATGAAATGGGATATTTGTTGTCCAAAAAGTAGCCCAGAGAGCTGTCGCTCGGTAGTGTCAGATAGAAACTCATCTTGACGAATGACGCTTCACCGAAAAACCCTGTGGCTTTTATAGTGATGTTAAGTCTTCCACAGGGATCCATGCATTGAATTTATTGGGGTAGTTTTTAAACTTAACAAAGTATTCCATTTTTCCTTTTCTTTTGCGTTTCTTTAGAACATGTTCAACAGGAAATGTCTCGTAAAGTGTCACTTTTTGTAGCTCTTCGGCATAAAATGTTCCTTCCACCTCTTTGTTCAATAAATCTTTTACTTTGTACACTGGAGGGGATCTTAAAACGAGGTCGCTCACAGCAAATATTTCTTCTGTCCAATTTGATTCGTATCCCTTTTCAAACATTAATTTGATTTCACTAATCCTTACATGATCACTGACTTGAAATTTATAGGACGGCTGTTCCCTCTTGAGATTGTGAAACACTTGCTTTTCATTGTTTTCATTCACACCCACAGGTTTCATTTTTATGCTCCAATGGGGGGGGGGGATGATTGCACCCATGGACTAAATCAGCGTGCACGTCAGTGAATCTGAAGGTGTTTTGAGTTGTAAAGTAGCGCCACATTCTAGTTTTGAGCGTACGATTGAATCTTTCCACAACACTTGCTTTCGTCTCATTATTCGTCGTAAAGAAATACACTTCATGCTGTTTTAAAAACTTTTGAAACTCTTTGTTCTTAAATTCTGTTCCTTTATCTGTCTGCAGTTTTAATGGTTTTCTATGTTCAAAAATCTTGGAAAAGGCTTGGATGATGTGGGACCCCGACTTTTGTTTAGAGGAATCACCCACGCATATTTGGAAAATATATCGATACATGTCAACAAGTAACAAAATCCATCATTACGACAACTCAAACTGGGGAGGTCAACCAAGTCTGCTTGAAACTGTTGGTCTATTTTATTCCCCAACACTCTGTTTCTCAGAAAATGACGTCTCACCGGTTTGTGAAGGATGTACGTTTTCTCCCCCTTCAGCCATTTTCCGACATCTTTTTCTTCATTCCTTCTTTCTTGACAGCACAGAATAATGCATTGACACCACCAAAAATTCCTTCTTTTGGGGCTGTCAGGTATGCTTGTTTCATTACATCCTCCATTACAACAGTTTACTGAGAGATGCTCGACTGTGACAGAAAAATTCATGTTGACACTATCCCTTACACAACTCAAATGACGTCAACTTCCCCTCCCACCCCATTTTAAAGTCCTTCCATTAGTGAACCAGTCGAAGTAGAAAAAAGAACCCCTATCAAGCACCTTTTGTCAATGGTCTGATGGTCAAGTGGTTAGAGTGCTCGCTTTGAAACCAAATCATCGTGAGTTCGAATCCCGCTGAGACCATCGGAGCAATTTTTATTCACTTTGAAAGAAAATTTCCCCAGCATCATGACATCATGTCGTAAAATTTCCTCTGGAGAAAACATGGCGGGCAAAATTTCCCGATGGGGAAAAATAGCATCGATCATGTTGGAAGAAAAATAAAATGGTGGGCAAAAGATGGCCATGAAAACGTCGGAGACAAAAGAAAAATGGTGACTCATCCTAAAACACGTGGTGCTAAGGAGTTTAGAATAGATGGAGTAAGGGCCAGCCATTCCCCTCATGTAATCAAAGTGAAGCCACCGAAACGTCACGATCATGACGTCACAGCCAATCATAGTCTCTGCTGCCATGTTGGTGAGACGTTGAGCATTAAATTCGTCTGCTCAAAGTGCTTCAAGTTTGTGACGTCAGCCTTACTCCATTTATTCTAACCTCCTTGCGTGGTGCACAAAATGTTATAGTCGGAGGCAAAAGAAAAATGGCGAACAAAAGATGGTCGGAAAGATCACGTGAAAAAATGGCGGCGACTGACGTTATGATTGACCACACCCACATCCGTTCGTGCACGTGGACTGCAGAGGACCATCGTGAACCGTTTCCTTTGTCATTGAACTGTTCTTTTTCTGCTACTTACATTTCGCGTTTGCAGAAGCTATGACGTCATTCACGGCAAATGATATGGTCATGTGGCACATGACATCCGCATTCGGCAGCTCCTCTTTGCGGCTCCTTTCAGTCTATCAGCGTGGAAACAACTGGCAGCAGTTGCATGTAACCTGACAGAGGTGCCAACTATTACGGATTGTCTGTAATTATTACGGTTTTGACTGTCAGATTACGGACAGGTTGGAAGAATTAAGGATTTCAGTGTGTTTTGGAGAATCTCAATTTTGTAACCTTTTTTCTTAACCCTTTTAGTGCGACGTGGCCGATTTGTCGGCCTTCGATTTTGATCCACGTATTTCCCAAATCAGACGGCAGATATCGGTGTCGATGATCATATCGTTTTGAAATGGAATCTCCATGAATCATATCGTCAAACAGCGATATTATCGAAAGAATGGTAATATGCCGTAAGTGCCATATCGTGAAAGAGTTTGTGCTTGCTATCGGCTTCCCGCGCGCTTTCTCCGTGTGACAGGAGAAATGCTGCTTTAGCCAAAACTTTTCCTACTGTAGTTGAGGCAGGGTTGTTCACTTGGCATTGTTGGTGAATTATAAGGAGTCGTACTGTCGGAAATCACTTTTTCGAGCCCTGTTCGAAGTGCAATAATGCGCAACTTGTGGTCCCGCAATGACGGAGTGTATATTTCTTGCAGACTTTTACCGTAGGGGAGAACGAAGTGCGATGTTTTATTACTAGAAGCTCTTCACATTATCATTTCTCTTTTCCAAACAAACAGACACAATCGCAAAACTCCGTGAATTACGAACCCCCCCTCTTTTTCCAAACTCATGTTAGCAGAGGATGACTTTATTAACAGCTTGTTCCTCAGACTAGCAGATGTGCTTTTTCCTACCGACTGAAAATTTTTTGTAAGGTTATTTGAAATGTCTTGTTGTAGTGAGAGTGAAAGTTTGCCAAGTGATAGTGATGATTTTGAATCATCTGAGAGTGATATTGGCCAAGCAACATCAAGCCAGAAAACTAGCCACCATGCCACACACACAATATCTTCTTCAGAAAGTGAAGATCTTGATAGTGAATCTTCAGATCATGAAAGTTCTGAAAGTGAATGGGAGGATGTAATAGAGGGAAGTGAGGAACAACCTCAGCATCATTTTTTGATTATCATGAAATGCAGGGGCCCAAACATGCTCCTGCAACTGATGCGGCACCTATTGCATATTTTGACTTGTTTTTTACCAATTTCATCCTTAGAATTATCGCTTCTGAAACAAATAAGAATGTAAAGAAGTTTCTCCAGGAACATCCAAATCTTTCTCCCAAATCTCAAGCTAGGAAATCGAAAAAGGTTACAAATGCTGAAATAAAGGTTTCCTTGCATGCCTTCTAATATGGGAGTAATCAGTAACCCATGTAGTTTTGAGTAACCCATGCAGGACGAGATGATTGCCGAAGGCATATCCAGTAAAAAAACATGAGGATTATGTAAAATTAAAGACTCAATCAAAGCCTTTGGATAATTTTTTTGCAAAAAGGAATGAAAATAGCGTGATAAATGCTGAATTGCTGTTTACTACATTCGTTGTGGAGCATAACTTACCTATAGCAAGCTGTGATCATGCTGGTCCCTTGTTTCATGCTATGTTCCCATACTCTGATATTGATGAAGCTGGATATCCTAGAGCAGATGTGGCATGGAATGAAATATCTAAGATGAAGGATTCATCTGGCCTTCCCAAGTATTCTGCATTGCCTAAACTAATGTTGGCAATATTGACTATCCCTCACAGCAATTCCTCTACAGAAAGAATATTTAGTATAGTGAGGAAAAACCTCACATACTTCCACCCAACAATGAGCACCAAAACATTAATTGCCCTTCTTGTACAGAAAAGTAAAGCATTTTCCTCAGGTGAGCCGTGTTATAAAAAGAAGTTTTCTAAAAAAGAATATACCACTGCTAAACAAGCAACAAGGGAGTCTTTATGTCAGCAATGACATGAGGTAAGTACAATATTGATAATTAAATTTCATAATTTTTTGTCGGGATAGTGTAAACATATAAGGTTATTACACATTTCATGCATTAATTTCTCATGAAATACCCTTTCCGCGCGTTAATGATGAGACTTCGTATGGTGATTACCGATAGGCTCCTCGGAAGGTTGGCACATCATACAAGTATTACAGGTTACACAGTAATACTATAATATTGTCCTTTGAAAAAAATGGTGAGTTACATTACTGAAAGTTTGAGTTCCATTACTGAAACATTACTGTAAAATCCCTATTGATTACTGATACGTTCTGCTAGAGGTTGGCACCTCTGTAACCGCTACCACAAATAATTCACATGTCTGTCTGATGATACATAACGGTCGAGACTTCAACGTTACGTTAGTAAGCTTTTGATTTCTTCTCGGTTTTCTGATTTATCATCTACCCATGACATGTACTGTAGCTGAAAATATTGAAGCAGTTTCCTTCTAATTGGTTAAATGAGTAGAAAACAAAAACAGTATGTGGAGTGTCATCGTGAAACGTACGGCGCCGAATTTCTGTGTATCGAGAAATCAAGTCTCGGTTTTGAACATGCGTTCTGCACTATTTGTTCGATGGACTTAGTAATGTCATGGCGGAAAAAGTGACATAACGAAGCATTTAAAATCGTTAAAGCATCGTCAGAAATTGGTCGATGGTGAAAATACTGCAAAAATAAGCTCATTTTTGACGAATAGTAATGAAGATAAGGAAGTAGAAGTGACTCGTACCGGATGCCTATTTACAATGTTTTTAATAGAGCACAATTTGCCCATTAGTGCAGCAGATCATGCTATACCTTTATTTCGTAAGATGTTTCCGAAATCAGAAATTGCAAAAAAGTACGGTTGTGGTAGGACAAAGACTACTGCAATTGTTGGAACTTTCATCTGAAATAAGAAGTCAAATTATTAGTGATCTTCAAAATGCACTCTTCTCAATCGGAATAGATGGATCCAATGAAACTGATTCAAAACTTTATCCATTCGTTGTCACCTACTATGAAAAAAGAAAGAAGAATACAAAGTTGCCTTTTAGCTATTCCATCATTAAAGGTCAGTGCAACAGGAAAGAATATTGCACAGGATACCTTTCAAAAATTACATTGCTTTTGGAGTGGACAATGCTCCAGTAATGATAGGAGAGAAAAATAGTGTGGCTCGTCATTTGAAAGAACACCAAAGTGAAATAATAATTATAGGGTGTATTTGTCACTTAATTAATAATGCGAAAGAATGTTTTCTTTGGTTAAAAAAAATGCACAATGTTTTGATCATCAATGTCATATGAATCGCTTGAGTCTTCTGTTAATTAAATGTAAAGAAAATTAACTTTGTTTTCAAAAAGAGTACTGCAAAGAATTCTTAAAAAAAGACAAAAAGGCCACTGTAAAAAGTTTAGCTACATGTTAAATTACTATAAGTAAAAGTTCCCTTCAATAGAAAAAAATAAAGGTAAGTGTCCTGTATTCCTTTTTCGTTTAAGCAATACAAGTTCAAAATTACTTTTATCGTGTAACAAATTGGCGTAAAAAAATCTGAATTTTTCAAAGCAATCTTCTGCATATTCATTAAATTTAGTTGGCAGATATGAGACAGAATGACTGCAGTAGATGAAACATGGTGCTTTCATTATTGACCTGAAAACAAAAGACAAAGCAGCCCATGGTAGCACACGTTGTCGCCACTGCCAAAGAAGTAAAAGGGAATGTAAACAAGTGCACAAAAGATCATTTTGACCTAGTATTTCGACCACAAGGATCCCTGTTGATTGAGTTTTCCACCACCAGAATTGCTGCCCGGTATGCGGACACACCCAGATCTCGGCAAGCATCATTCAAATCCAAGGAGTCCAAGATGCTCACTGTACGAATCATTCATCTTCTTCGTGACAATGCTCGCCCCTACACTGCAAAAATCGTCCAGGATTACCATTCCAAATTCGGGTGGGAAACATTCCAGCATCTGGCATACAGCCCAGATTTGTTGCACTGTGACTTTCATATTTGCAGGCAGCTGAAGAAGCATCTGCGAGGTCACAGATTTCACTTGAATGAAGAGATGCAGGACATTGTTCAGGAATGGTTCCGTCAGCAGCTCACCACCTTCTATGAAAGAGGAATCGAATGTCTGTACTCGGGGCAAAGCTAACCTGATTACACTGTCAAGGTTGTGAAACCGATTCACTGACATGAAATCTCTTGCTCATCAGTATTTCTCAGTGCTAATGGGGCGCTTGTGTTGCAGACCCTTCCCTTTAGAAAGTGAGACAAAAGGAAACTTCCCATGTTTCATCACAGTGCCCCCCTCCACCCCCACACCTTCTCAACCTTACTGACCACCAAACAAACAACTTCGGAATGAGTGTTTTAAAAAACAACCACAAAGAAAGGAATAAGCCCATTACTATGAAAGCAAAGCCATATCTCCCCACCTCCAGCTAAAATTACTCTCCTCTCCCAGTCTCAGTAAATGTCCTCATGTAACTGTATAGCCTCTATGAAGCACAACAGGTCACAATGACACCACCAAAATGCGAATATTTGTATTTTTTTAGAAAAGCGACCGAAACCAGGATCTTCATTTTTTTAATGGGCGTACATACAGCATTTAGAACATCTATATATCCATGTGCTTTCTTAGGTCTCAGTTTAAGCTTGAACAATGCTTTTAAACTGGAACTATATTATGCAGTGGAAGTACACACTCCATAATTTAAACTCCATAGTCAGGTTAGCCTTGCACCGAGTATAGTGTCACAGTGGAATAAGTGCCTTAATAGCCACGGGGATTATTTTTATGGTAACTCACAATATCTTTCTCGCACTCCCTTTGGCTCGTTTTCATTTGATGTCACTTTATAGCAGTGTTAAATTGCTTTTTTTTTATTTTTTATTTTTTTTTGCATTTTTATGTTATATGTTTGAAAGAAATTTTGGAAGCTTTGTTAATAGATGCACACAAAAAAAAAAAGCTGCAATTTAAATGAAAGGTCGCATAGAGCTCAAGAATAGGATTTCTAATATCAAAATTCCTAGACTAAAATGGGATTTCTTTTACCCAAAATTACCTTATCTGCAATTGCTGTAGACTCTTGTATTTGGCTCTGCTCAGTGAAAATGAGATGAATGTACATTTATAGCATTTCTAAGCATTTATTTTCAACTTATCCTAGCAAACTTTTTATATTTTTGTTAAATTTATAATACTTATAAACACATGTATTTTCTGATTTTTTTAAATTTTGCTTATAACAAAAGTGTAAACCCTCATTTGCTATACAATGCCAATTTATTTTAAAATTTAATAATTACCAGAAAATTTTTTATTTGCACTTTATTACTGTTATAAGCATTTTTAGCATGTCTTTTGTAAAAAAAGATCGCGCTTATGTTACCGGTTTGTCCGTCCGTTTGTCTGTACCCACGATATCTCTGCAACTATTAGTCCGATTTGAAAATTTTTTTTTGCATTGGGAAGCTTGAAATATGTAAATGATGATCCTTCATTTCGTTTTTTTTTTTTTACGATTTACAATTTCGCCGCTAGAGGGCGTAAATGCAGATGATGTCGAATTCAAAAATACATTTTATTCCACATATTTGCTTCTAAACATCCGATTGAAATTTTTTTTATCTTTCGATTCCATTTATGTCAAAGAGTATTTTAGATATACGTAGTTACTTTTTCAAATTACGCATAGATTTTCCACTAGGGAGTGTAAAAGTAAATTACATTTTCCCCGATAACTCTTCTTCTAAAACTCCGATTTGAAAGTTTTTCTTCAGCGAATACACCTCCTGATGGAAAATCTTTTGCATATAATTTCAAATTTTTGGTAAAGATGGTTTGGCCACCAGGTGGCGTTTGGCCACCAGAGGGCGTAAGTATTAATTTTTGCATCTGATGTATTTGCCATAAAATCTGAGCTTCTAAAATATCGATTGAAACAATTCTTTCGTGGACTGATGCAACTCACATCGATAAACCATTTTGGAATATTTTCTTCTTAAAATATTCCACAGTTTCTCCGCCAGGGGCGTAGATGTACATCTTATTTTTGTCAATATCTCTACTTCTAGGAGTCCGATTTAAAAAATTCCTTTTTTGTTGGATAGTATTTTCAGTGTGACATGTTTTTCATATAGTTTCAAAATTTTCAAGTAATCCATAGACTTTCCTCTAGGGGGCGTAGAGGTAAATTGCGTTTCCCCCTATATCTCTGCTTCTAAATCTCCGATTTGAAAAATTCTTTCTGCACCGGATACAGCTCCTGACGGAAAATCATTTGCACATAATTTCTAATTTTTGTAAAAAAAAAATGGTTTGGCCACCAGGTGGCGTAAGACTTAATTTCCGCTTCTGATGTATTTGCAGCAAAATATGAGCTTCTAAATTCTCAATTGGAAAAAATCGTCGTTTGTAGACCGATACTGCTCACGTTGACAAACCTCTTAGAAACATTTTCTTCTTAAAATAATGCATGGTTTCTACGCCAGCGGGAGTAGATGTATATCTTATTTTTGTCAATATCTCTACTTCTAGGAGTCCGATTTGAAAAATTCCTTCTTTGTTGGATAGTGTTTCAGCATGACATGTTTTTCGTATAATTTCAAAATTTTCAAGTAAATCATAGACTTTTCGCTAGGGCGTAGAGGTAAATTGTGTTTCCCCCTATATCTCTGCTCCTAAATCTCCGATTTGAAAAATTCTTTCTGCACTGGATACAGCTCCTGGCGGAAAATCATTTGCACATAATTTCTAATTTTTGTAAAAAAAATGGTTTGGCCACCAGGTGGCGTAAGACTTAATTTCCGCTTCTGATGTATTTGCAGCAAAATATGAGCTTCTAAATTCTCAATTGGAAAAAATCGTCGTTTGTAGACCGATAGTACTCATGTCGACAAACCTTTTAGAAACATTTTCTTCTTAAAATAATGCATGGTTTCTACGCCAGTGGCGTAGATGTATATCTTATTTTTGTCAATATCTCTACTTCTAGGAGTCCGATTTGAAAAATTCCTTCTTTGTTGGGTAGTGTTTCAGTGTGACATGTTTTTCGTATAATTTCAAAATTTTCAAGTAAATCATAGACTTTCCGCTAGGGGGCACAAAGGTAAATTGCGTTTTCTGCATTATTTCTGCTTCTCCTGATTTGAAAAATTCTTCCTGTATCGCATACAAGACCTGATGGAAAATATTTTTCACATAATTTCTAATGTTTGGTAAGGGAATAGTTTGGTCACCAGGGGGCATAAGTGTTAATTTCTGCTTCTGATGTATTTGTAGCAAATTCTGGGCTCCTGAAAACTCGACTAAATTTTTTTCCTTGGACCGATATTGCTCATATGGAAAAACCTTTTGAGAATACTTTCTTCCTAAAATAATGCCTGGTTTTCCCGCCAGGAAGCGTAGATTCATGTCTTATTTTTGTTGATATCTCTGTTTCTAAGAGTCCAATTTGAAAAATTCTTTCTGCATTGGAGAGCGTTTCTGGTGCAAAATGTTTCTCATATAAATTCATGTTTTTTTTAACGCACAAGTTTGCAACCAGAAAGCGTAAGCTCACGGTTCCGTTTACAACAATACCTGAGGGATTAAAAACCCGATTGAAAAACTTCTTTCTTCCATCAGATACTATTGTTTTCCCTACCGGTTACATTGACTTTGAGTAGCTTTGATAAATTTAATTTGCCTCAGAACGGATTCAAAAGATGTGCTTATTACACCCAACAATTCGGTGTGATCTTTCTTGTTACTACTTTTAGCTTCAGGCGCTTTTGAGGAGCAATGAATACATAAAATTGAGCTTCTTAGTAGGAAGTTTTACATTGCTGCAATAATATAATTGAAATACAATTGTACTAAATTTTCTATTGCTCATATTTTGCAATTTACTTTGTACATTTTTTTCTTTCGTAGCTTCAACAACAGATTGGTTGCATTGTTGGAAAAGATTACCCAGCACCCATTGTAGATCATGACAAAGCAAGAGCAAAAAACTTGGCACTTATGAATGCAGCATACAAAGCTAATAAAGTTTCTAAAGAAGGTAATGATAACTTCTGATAAAAAGTTCTCCAAACTGATTTTTTAACATTTTGTTCAGCTATATTAGATCATGAAACTCCATTTTTTGACAAGTTTTCAGCATGTAAAATAAATCAGTTGTGCAAGGAAAATGTGTTTTTATGTACGATATGGAGTGGTTAAAACACACATTCCAGCTTAGTTTCCCAAAAAACTTTGTATAAAAATACCACCACCTTTTTAAAATGTGTTTGACCAAAAGATGAGAGCAGGGTATGACATTCTTCCCATAGTGAAAGAAGTACCCAAATTCCAAAATGCTCCACATCGTGATGAAAGAAGAGTCCTTTCCTGCTAGGCAATTTTTATGGAATGTTAAGGCTATTTTGAGATTAAGGTGCATTTGGGACACTTAAGTTAGCAGAAAGAAAATTCTATGCATCAGATGCAGGATTTGCATGCCTCCTGAAACTTAAGTTCTCCTTAAATGGGCCCTTTTTGCCTTATTTCCTCTCAGACTCTTGAAAAGTTTTTAAATTTAATTTTGACGCCTGAAAATTATTGTACTTCGAACTTTTTCAGGTCTGACAGCAGACACACAAAATTCTTCATAACAACATGCCAGGATTTAGTTTTGTATGTGGTTCCTTTTTGACTAGTTCCTCCCACTTTCTGTTGCTTGTATTTTTAATGTTCTCCATTATGAAAAAAATACATTTTTACCAGAAGTACAGCTGTTTGAATTTGTTACAATTAAAAAAAAAACCAACAGTTATCAATAGATGGCACTTCAGTATCACACTGCAAGTTTAAATATCTTTTCCCCCCACTGCATTCAGAGAAATCGCAATACAAAATAAGAGTCCTGAGATTATGTGTTTAAGATTTCATACTGAATTCAAAGACGTGGTAATCGTATTTTTAAGGTCAATAACTTTTGTTTATTGTGTCATTGAAATTCTACAAGGTTTCTGGTAGGGTTTCTAAGAAAATAATTTGTGTTAAAATGACCTGGAGCAAGAGGTGACTTACTCAAATAATCTTTACTTTTAAAAAGGTTTCATAACATTGATATAAATTTGCAAAAACACAAAAATACAGCAGTGAAATGGAATTCATACTTGTTATGTAAGGAAAAAAGAATGCCATATATAAGTTTTTGAACTATACTAATGGACAAATGACAAATCACCGATAAATGAATATACACCCTGATAACAATATGCAAAGCAGAAGTATCATGTCCAGTCATGTGTGAATGCTGAAACTGGCAATGCTTATTAGTAGAGCAGATCTCCATGCATTGGAAACTAATTTCACAAATGTAATCATGGGTAAAGACAGAAACATGAGTTTGACCATGGCCAGATAGTAGGTGCAAGGAAGGCCAGTAGTTCAATCTCTTGAACTGTTGTTGGGATTTCCACATCAGACTGTTGCACTGTATACCAAGACTTCATGAAATATGTCAAAATTTCCAACCAATGGGAGAAATGTGGCCATAAATGTGTAATTGACTCTCGAGGTGAGTACATACCATCTTGCATTGTTACAAGGAATTGCACTGCTACCATGGAGCAGATAACAGCGGAATATAATGAGGATGTATCCACAAAGACTATCTATTGTATCATGGAAAAAATTAACTATGGCAGTCGACATCCATATCATGTCCCCTTGTGGGCTGCAAGGCATTGAAAGTAATAGGCTGCAGTTTGCAAAGGCCTATCAGAACTGGAAACTCATCATCTGGTCTGATGAATTGCAGTTACAACTTGATCACATCATAGGAGGGTATGTGCATGGCATAAATAAGCCACACAAAGCAACGGACCCAGCTGCAAAGTTGGGGACATACAGGCAAGTGGAGGTGGTGTAATAGTTTGGGGTGTGTTTACATGGGCTTCCTCAGGACTCCCTGTACCTATCAAAACCTTTATCATCAAGCACAAGTTATGCGAACATCCTCGCCAACTATCTACATCTATTCATACAACTCTCTTTTTGCACCATGACACCATTTTTCAACAGGCATACTTCCAGAGTGGTGACCAATTGGCTCCAGGAGCTTTTAAGCGAGCTTACCTCGTTCAAACGACCCCTTGATCACTGGATCTTGACTCCATTTTGTGGGACAAATTACAAACATTTGTTCAAGCTCACCACCCCCACCAGCAAATGTGGATGTTCTGTAACAGGCAATCCTTGCTTCATGAGTGGAAATACAGTCTCCATGTTTTCAACACCTCATTGAGTCCTCACCAAGACATCTGGTAGACATTGTGAGCAAAAGCAGGAGAAACATGTTATTAGGTAGGTACACATAATGTCCATTGAGTTTTTATCTCTAGTCTGTCTCAGTTAAGAGTACAGCAAACTGTGCAGATTCAAGTATTTCAGTTGTTCCTAACACATTGATTGTATTTTGCAAACACTTTTTGACTATTTTTAGCTTGCTGAATGATCTTTCAGAAGTGACTACTCTAACAGGTAGAGTTATATGTAAAATAATTACATGACAAATTGTTAAACTTTATTATTAACAATCCTGCAAGTTCTTTTATCAAATTTATTGAAAAAAGAACTCAGACTTCTTTTTATAAAGCTACTTGAAACTATTTTCAAAAGTTGAATGGTGAAAATTTTACTTAGATCATTATTGTATTTTTTTTTTTTTTTTGCAGACTTTCTGCATATTTTAAAATATTATTACTTTTCCATTAGTGTAAGCAAATTCTGTTACTCCAAAAATGCGAAATTATTGACAATTTTTTGCATACCGATTGTATATAACCAATTCAAATTAGCAGTTCATATTCCGACTCATAAAGTAGATTGGCAAACTACTATCCTCCTTTATGTACATAAATTTCAATATTAATGGGAAATATTCTAGTTGCTTAATGCTTACCTATGCATTCTGCTTCTAGAGATGAGTAACATTTCTTACACGTTGTTAGGTCCTCATTGATGTCATTGTCCTTTATCCATAGCAGATGATGCACACTCACTCACTACACACCTTTCACTTTGGTTAGACACCATAGATCTTAATTTAATGGTTCATTAAACATCAACTAATACCATTTATAATGCTCTAAAATTTTCGCCCAGCCTTTGGGCATCCTCAGGAGCATGGCGATGTAACCACCGATGTTCGTGGCTCACTACTCGCCTATGTAGTCTGATACTCTGTGTTGCCATTCATCTGATACTCTGTCTTCGATACGTTTCTTGAAAAACCTTGCTGGCACCTCTATGTTTCACTTTTCTCTCTATATATATTTTTTTATTCATGTTATTGAACGTCTATTCCATTTATAACTTCATCTTTTCTTTTCCTATCTCTAATCTCTTGTCTTTTTTGTCAGGGTTTTGTTTTTTTGTGTAGTTCTTTTTCTTGTCTGATTAATTCTTTCCAGTGGCTAGATAATAGGTTAGGGTCATTATGGTTACATACTATCATCTTATTTTTATATATTAATATCAATTCCTCCATTCTCATTTGTATCTCTGATCTGTTATTTCATTTTAGCATTTTTATTTCATCGAATTTTGGGAATGTTTGGTTGTCCATGCAGAATTGTACTAAGGCTGTTTTGGCTTCTTTTTTTTTTGCCAGTTTGATATATGTTGTTTTAGCCTTTTTTTAACATATTTTTTGTACTTCCAATGTATGATATTGGGGGATGTGTGCTATACGAATTTCGTATGTTCCTGATTCCTCTAGGATCTTGTTCTCTGTTTTTTTGTTAATTGTCATATTCTTCATTGAAATTACCGAACTTCCTAATTGCAAACCATATTTTGCACATTGTTTATTTATATCTTTGCTAATATCTTCTAAGTATGGGAATGCTCCAATATATTTTAATTCCTTCTCCTTTCTTTGACCTCGTGATTTGTTAACTTCTTGGCCGTTAATTTCTTTAGCCATATGTCTTTTACTCTCGCACATCCATTTTTTAATCAGCTTACTAGGGTAACTATAATCCAGTGCAACTTTCTTTATATACTCAAGTTCTTGATTCTTTAGCTTGTTATTTGAAGTGTGCGTATATGTTCTTCGAATCAAGTTTACTATGCTATTTTTTTTTTTATGTATAACTGGGTGGTGTGAAGAGTATGGAATAAGTACTGGAATGTATGTTTCCTTCCTGAACACGGTGTAGTCAAAATTATTTTTATTTTTCATAAGTAGGATGTCTAAGTATGGCCGACTACTATTTACCTCAAATTCTATAACCAATTCAATGGAGTTATAGATTTCATTGAAACTATTAACTAGACCTTGTAACCATACATGAGACTAACCAAGGAACAAAAAAAGCTAAACACATGCGAAGAGAAAGTGTGAATATAAGGAAGCAAGATGGAATTATTCAGTCTAATTTATTTATTTAAATATGAAACTGGAGCACATCATTGCATTCGCAATATAAAATTACAATTCAGAACAAAATAAAATTGTTTTAAAAGACATTGCTCCAAACAGAGATATATATATAATATATATGGGGGGGGGGGAGTACTTGCTAGAACATCAGCTCAATTTTCCTCATGCATTGCTTTCTTCTCAGCAAGTTCCAAAGCCACATTACATTGTCTTTTGTTGACTCTGCAGTTGATACAATCTTTGCTCAGTTTTTTTTCTGATTGATATCATTCCCTTCCCATTTCTTCACCACTTTTTCTCCCCTTTTATTACTTTATATGACAATAATTTATCAATCCTGCTGAAATAACTTTCAGCCTGAGGACCATGAATGCATGATATCAAAGCTTTCACTACTTTAGATAAATGGTGTAACTTTAAGAATATGAATACTTTTGAACACCATGCATCCATTTTAACAAATTTTCAAATTTTGTCATTTCCGTTTTTGGAAAATTTCCCTGCCCTTATCAAGATTAAGTGCAGACATTTATGGGGGAAGTAACATTTAATTACAACACAGGATAGTGAGAACATCGCAGGAAGAGAAAAATACGATTACAGGAGAAATCATCGCTTCGACTGACTTCCATTTTTCAGAAACTTTTTACGCTAGTTTTAAGCTGAAATGCAGTATTTGTGGAATAAAAGGATATTTAAGAACAATACTGGGGAGAAGGAACATCGCGAGAAAAAAAGATACAATTACAGGAAACAACTTCACTCTGCGTAACTTCCGTTTTCGAAATTTTTGAAAGACGAAATATCAATCCCAGACGGAAAACTACCCCTCTCTACCCCCAAAAAATTTCTCTACAGTTCTGCATCAATCTCGAGAATGACCCAAATGATGATGGAAAAAAAACGGAATTCCGCGAATCCGCGGAAGAATCTCATGTATGTGTAACTCAGCTTTGTTGAGTTTTGATATAATAAAGATGTCATCTACATAACGCGCGTATAGCAGGGGTTTCTCAGGTTGTGTTTGAATAACTTTTCCTTCTATATATGCCATTATCACTTCCGCGTATAAGGCTGATAATGGGAACCCCATTGGGCCACCTTGCTTTTGTTTATATATACGTCGTTCAAATTGGAAGATGTTGTTTTCCTTGATGAAACATAATATATTCTTTATTTCAGTCAATTGTGTCCTGTTTAGATAATTATTTTTATTTAATTGTTGCATAATCAGCTCGATGGCTAGATCAACAGGAGTACTCGGATACAATGCTTTCACATCCATTGATGCCATCGTAAATTCAGTGAGGTCCTGATTTATCTCTTTGATCTTTTGATAAATTCATAGCTGTTCTTTAAAGTATATAGATTCCTCATAAATATTGGGGATAGGTAGCTGTACAACTTTTTTCTAAATTAATGAGTGGTGATTTTTTTTGAAAGAATTAGTCTTAATGGTGTGTTTTCTTTATGTGTTTTAATTTTCGAGAATATTTTTGGCATACCGGCACCCATTGGTGGTTTAGCGTTTTTATTTCAGCTGGTAGAGTACTATGATTCCTCACTGATGCTAAGAATGTTAGTAGTTTTTCCGTAGGATCATTGTTGACGCTTTCACACTGTAACTCGGATATCGCTGTGTGCACTTTAATTATATATTCTTTAGAGTCCATCATTACAATTTGTCCCGTCTTGTCTGCTTCGCAAAGTTTAATTTCCGGGTCTTGACTTAATCTTATCAGTTTTTGTCTGTCTGTCGCATTGCAATTTTTTTTTATGGTAATTTTTTTTATGGTAATTTTTTTATATTATGTTTCATCAATGAAAACAACATCTTACAATTTGAACTCTAAGCACACAAAAAATTACCATCTAAAAAAATTGCAATACGACAGACAACAACTGATAAGATTAAGTCAAGACCCGGAAATTAAATTTTGCGAAGCAGACAAGATGGGACAAATCGTAATGATGGACTCTAAAGAATATATAGTTGAAATGCACACTGCGATATCCGAGTTACAGTGTGAAAGCATCAACAATGATCCTATGGAAAAACAACTAACATGCTTAGCATCGGTGAGGAATCATAGTACTCTACCAGCTGAAATAAAAACGCTAAACCACCAATGGGTGCCGGTATGCCAAAAATATTCTCGAAAATTAAATCACATAAAGAAAACACACCTATTAAGACTAATTCTTTCAAAAAAATATTCACCACTTATCAGTCTAGAAAAAGTTGTACAGCTACCTATCCCCAATATTTATGAGGAATCAATATGCTTTAAAGAACAGCTCTGAATTTATCAAAAAAGATCAAAGAGATAAATCAGGACCTCACTGAATTTACGATGGCATCAATGGATGTGAAAGCATTGTACCAGTACTCCAGTCGATCTAGCCATCGAGCTGATTATGCAACAATTAAATAAAAATAATTATCTAAACAGGACACAATTGACTGAATTAAAGAATATATTATGTTTCATCAAAAAAAACTACATCTTCCAATTTGAAGGACATATAAATAAACAAAAGCAAGGTGGCCCAATGGGGTTCCCATTATCAGCCTTATACGCGGAAGTGATAATGGCGTATATAGAAGGAAAAGTTATTCAAACACAACCTGAAACCCCTGCCATACGCACATTATTGTAGACGACATCTTTATTATATCAAAACTCAACAAAGCTGAGTTACAAAGTCTGGCTAATCGTTTCAATGAAATCTGTAACTCCATTGAGTTGACTATAGAATTTGAGGTAAATAGTAGCCGGTCATACTTAGACATCCTACTTACGAAAAACAAAAAATAATTTTGACTACACTGTGTTCAGGAAGGAAACATACATTCCAGTACTTATTCCATACTCTTCACACCACCCAGTTATTCATATAAAAAAAATATTATAGTAAACTTGATTCGAAGAGCATATATGCACACTTCAAATAACAAGCTAAAGAATCAAGAACTTGAGTATATAAAGAAAGTTGCACTGGATTATAGTTGCCCAAGTAAGCTGATTAAAAAATGGATGTATGAGAGTAGAAGTCATATGGCTAAAGAAATTAACGGCCAAGAAGCTAACAAATCATGAGGTCAAAGAAAGGAGAAGAAGGAATTAAAATATATTAAAGCATTCCCATACTTAGAGAAATAAGTAAACAAATATATATACGATCGATGAAGAAACGGGTTTCTGTACGCCCAATTAATGTGGAAGACAATAAAAAAAAAGTGAACTCCGTTTATTAGGCGTAGAAAATAACTTATTTTGATAATAATGTTTACTTATTTTGAATTTAATTATATTCTTAGAAATACATTTGTTCCAGTTAGTTCTGCGATCTTTAACTACTAAATGCCTGACGAAGCTACCCGGAGGTAGTGAAAGCTAGCATCTTTTGATTCCCTTATTTTCTACGCCTAATAAACGGAGTTCACTTTTTATTTTTATTGTCTTCCACAAATAAGTAAACAATGTGCAAAATATGGTTTGCAATTAGGAAGTTCGGTAAACTCAATGAAGAATATGACAATTAACAAAAAAACAGAGAACAAGATCCTAGAGGAATCAGGAACATACGAAATTCGTATAGCACACATCCCCCAATACCGTACATTGGAAGTACAAAAAACATGTTAAAAAAAGGCTAAAAGAACATATATCAAACTGGCAAAAAAAAGAAGCCAAAACAGCCTTAGTACAATTCTGCATGGACAACCAAACATTCCCAAAATTCGATGAAATAAAAATGCTAAAAAGAAATAACAGATCAGAGAGACAAATGAGAATGGAGGAATTGATATTAATATATAAAAATAAGACGATAGTATGTAACCATAATGACCCTAACATATTATCTAGCCACTGGAAAGAATTAATCAGACAAGAAAAAGAACTACACAAAAAAAAAAAAAAAAAAAACAGACAAAAAAGACAAGAGAATAGAGATAGGAAAAGAAGTTATAAATGGAATAGACGTTCAATAACATGAATAAAAAAAAATAGAGAGAAAAGTGAAACATAGAGGTGCCAACAAGACAGAGTATCAGAAGAATGGCAACACAGAGTATCGGACTACATAGGCGAGTAGTGAGCCACGAACATCGGTGGTTACATCGCCATGCTCCTGAGGATGCCCAAAGGCTGGGCAAAACTTTTAGAGCATTATAAATGGTATTAGTTGATGTTTAATGAACCATAAAATTAAGATCTACGGCGTCTAACCAAAGTGAAAGGTGTGTAGTGAGCGAGTGTGCATCATCTACTACGGATAAAGGACAATGACATCAATGAGGACCTAACAACGTGTATGAAATGTAATTCATCTCTAGAAGAAGAATGCATAGGCAAGCATTAAGCAACTAGAATATTTCCCAATTGTATATGTTTTGCATACCAAATTTTCCTCTATATTGTGTTATACACAGGTCTAAAATTTTGTACAACATATTTAACGTGAATGTGTCTTCAGCTCTATTAAATTTGCAGTCCAATGTTTGGCATCATACTAGCAATGTCCCCTGCACTGCTAATGCCATAGCAAATGAGCAAACTCAGAAAGATCTGTCTTTCTCTAACATGCTGTTTGCAATATTTTTCTTTCCACCTGCATCTATTATCTATCTTCTTTTGTTGGTGGATTTGAGTAGATAAATTTATTTTCTTAATCCGTTTTGGGTTTCCTAATGTCATGGCTCTTAACCACATGTAATAGTAATTCAGTATATGCAAACTGCCAAATTTTCGCCTTCCGTTGGGAGGCTTTTTCAAGGCAGTTGTTAGATATAAAGATGTGTTTTTTTTAAATAGTGTGGAAGACATCCCATGTGGTGTTGCATGTTATTTATCACGTAATTATATGCTGCATTGTGACAGTTTCCATCCCTCAATAATATGCGTACATGGCGAACCATTGGTAGTTCCATAGAGACAGCATCATTGCATGACAGCTTGCTTAAGAGGATTTTGATTCTCTTTAAGGTTCATGTAAGGGACAACTTTTCAAATACTATTCCAGGGTTTGTGCTGATGATCGCATTATTCATACAATTTGTGGGGGGTAGGGGGGTGTCGTTTTGGTGATGGAAAATAGTTTTGGCAAAGATATTGGTGATTATCTTTTTGTACTGTTACAACATTTTGGGAGAAAAAAATTGAATTTTATGACTTCATGGCTTCCTCTAATTTCTTTCAGTACCATAAATACTTAAGATGATCTAGTGCATAGATCAAAAATTTGAGAGGTAATGTACCTTAATAAATTTATCCTCTATAATTCCCGTTAAGTATTTATGATACTGAAATTGAATTTGGCAAAAACTTTAAAAAAAGACAAAGCAACTGTTGCAATTCCATATAGGAATGGTTAAGCAATGCACATAAAATACTGTATGGAATAGTATTAAAAGATTTGCCCCTTGTACAAGAGAACTTTAAAGAGACAGCCATCAGGGAAACAACTGAAATCCTCTCTGGTATGCTGGCATTGCAATCATGGTGTCTCTATGGAACTACCAAAAGTTTGGCATGCATTATTAAGGGATCGAAACATGTTACAACACAGCATATAATTACATGATAAATAATGCACAGTATTCGTGATGCCTTTTGTGCTATTTCCAAATATCTTCTTTGTTTTTTTATGTGCTGTAATTGTCTGCATGTCTAACTAGTCTTTTTCAACCAAATTCCTGGAAAGAAACAGTTGTAAATGAATTTATGGCCCTCTATTCATAGTGATTGTGGAATTACTTTTTTACGGGTCTTATAGAGGTTATTTTTCATGAAAGTTGGTTGTCAAATTTTCGAACTAAAGCCTAGTTTGTCATCAAGACTACGTCACTGGAGTAGTTGCTGCCACTCAGTTGGAAGAGTCCAACCGCAATTATCGTTAATTGTGGTACTTCTTCTTGCTATTTCGATCCCTTCTTCTAGTTTCCTCTTTACTAAGTTTGACTGGTGGGCGATTATTTTCACTGAGTCCCAATTTATGGAATGTCCACTTGCTTGTATATGTCTGTCTAGCCCTGTTTTGTTACTAATGTTCCTAATAGCTGCTTGCTGGTCTTTCATTCTGACCTTAATACTTCTCCCTGTTTCTCCTATATAGCTGAGTCTGCAGTTACAGTTGATGCAATAAATTACTCCTTCTTGCATTTGGATGTCCAATTCTTTCTGCTTTAAAGCTGGCAGAAATTTCTTTATTTTGTTATTAAGATCTGGAGCTAACCTGATATTATATTTTGCTCCGATCCTTTTCAGTTTCTCGAAAAGTCCCCTGTGGTATGTAATTTTGCTAGTGGATTTGAAGTTGGATTGGCAGAAAACAATTACCCCTCCCCATATGTTGAAAAAATATTTAGACAAGTGCCAAAAAAGAAGCAGGAAAAAACCAACTTCAAATTCACTAGCAAAATTACGTACCACAAGGGACTCTTCGAGAAACTGAAAAGGATCGGAGCAAAATATAATATCAGGCTAGCTCCAGATCTTAATAACAAAATAAAGAAATTCCTGCCAGCTTTAAAGCAGAAAGAATTGGACATCCAAATGCAAGAAGGAGTAATTTATTGCATCGACTGTAACTGCGGACTCAGCTATATAGGAGAAACAGGGAGAAGTATTAAGGTCAGAATGAAAGAACACCAAGCAGCTATTAGGAACATTAGTAACAAAACAGGGCTAGACAGACATATACAAGCAAGTGGACATTCTATAAATTGGGACTCAGTGAAAATAATCGCCCACCAGTCAAACTTAGTAAAGAGGAAACTAGAAGAAGGGATCGAAATAGCAAGAAGAAGTACCACAATTAACGATAATTGCGGTTGGACTCTTCCAACTGAGTGGCAGCAACTACTCCAGTGACGTAGTCTTGATGATGAACTAGGCTTTAGTTCGAAAATTTGACAACCAACTTTCATGAAAAATAACCTCTATAAGACCCGTAAAAAGTTATTCCCCAAGAAACAGTTTGTTGCCAGAATTGGAATCATTGCACTTCTTTCAGACTGAGAACAGGTTTCCAGATCAAGGGGATGATTTAAGAGAATGAATTGAAGCTACTGGAGGACAGATACATTTCTAGGCTTTCACAGTTACGAAGTGCATACTGATTTCAGAATGAAGCATTTCATTTGGAGTCTTTCCAACAGGATTCATCTGAGGTATTTTTTTTTTTATAGTGAGGGGAAGCTAAGTCAGTGCTTGAGTTTACAATTTTTATATCTTTTCTGTATTCAGTCAAACTATTTTTGATGCTTCGGTGTTTCTGATGCAGAAAGTCTGTCCAGAAGTTTTTATTAGGATATAGTACTGGGAGGTCAAAGTGGTATACCTTTACCTCTGTAATTACAAACTTCTGTTTTTACATCTTTTTGACTGAACAGTTAAAGGACATAAAAATTGGAAACTCTAACACTGCTTTGGCTTCCCTCACTGTGGGAAGCATTTCAGAAGAATCTCTTGGAAAGACTAAATTAATTACTCTTGTAGGTGACCTATATATTTTAGGCTGATGCAGGTCCTTTGCTTCCACACTATTTTATTTGTGTAATTAATGTGCACCAAGTTATAGATGGCTGTGAGAGTTGGGAAGATATCCATCCTAAAATATAAGTTGCATATTTCATAACATCCCAAGTTCGTTCTGTACTTATAACATTCATTGTCTTATATTACAACATTCCCTCCACATATATCTCTCTTGTGTACAGTCGTGTCTCCTGTCTACATGCTGACTGCCTCTACTCTTCCTGGAACTACCTGCTTTTTCCCCACCTGCCAATAGAGTTTCCCCTGCCCTTGAGAGAGAGAGAGCTTGGGTATGGCACAAGGGGACCAGTCGGGCCGGTTATTTCTTGGAGCGTCGACGTTCACCTTTTATGATATGAAGTTCATAGTAATAAAAAAAGAAATTATGCCGTTACAATATAATCCTTACAACTCTGTTCTCAAATCGGTATGCACTTCATTACTGAGAAAACCTATAAGTTTATCTTTCTCCAATAACTGCAATTTGGACTCCTCTAAAATTTCCCCATGATCTGAAAATATGTTCTCAGTCTGAAAAAAAAACCCATAATGATTCTGATTCTGGCAACCACCAACAGGAACACAAGGTTAAAGACCTGACAACAATTGAAGCACTTCCTTCCCAAACTTTGGTTGGAAAAGACTACAGTTTAAAAGCTCCTATATTGCACCATTTTTTTCTTATGTAACTAAAGAGTGAATTTTATTTTATTGCTGGATTGGGTTTTACAATTCATGGTTGTCAAAAGCTCTGGTAAAAAAACAGACAAAAACAAAAAACAAAAACAAGATAACTCTGGAGTTTATGTCAAGGGTGCATTAGCTTCTAGCCATGTTAATAAATAAAGATGCAACTTCACCTGTGGGTGCTACAATGTACACAGTTCAGTTATTAAATTATTAGGTTCAAAAAATCTTAATTATGATCCTAATCAGTTGCATGTTGCTTTGTAAACTAAAGATAACTAAAAAATCTAAATCAGTTTGAAGCTTGATTGCTGATTTATTTCCCACGAAACATGCTTTAAGATGTCGATCAGTCTTTTCTCTAAGTACCCACACCTACACTAACTTTCAAAAATAGAAGTAAATTTGAAGTAATTTTTTTCTAGACATCTTATTGTTAAGAGCTGTTGCAAGTGATATGCAGAATATTCTTTAGTTTTCCGGAGAAATTCAAATGCACCTTTGTGGTAATTTTCTTGGCCAGTTCCTTTTTTTTAAATACGTTTATCTTTTCCTTTAAATAATTTTGTGGTAATTTCATCAGGGTATTCTTTTATGAAACAACCTCTTTTAAATCTTTTATAAAAACTTCAGTTCTGTTGGATTTAAACCTCTTTAAAATCCAACATAACATAACTGAAAAATTATACTAAGAAGAATTAAAAGAAATTCCTTCATAAAATAATTATCCAGATGCAGTTATTATACAACTGCACTAGCAAAAATTTTGGTAGAAGTCTTGTACCAGGTCTTAACAAGATAAAACAAGAGGGATGCCATTGAATTTTCAGCTGTGATGAGCACATGTTTTTTACAAAAATGAGTCTGGTGGCATAATATAACCTGTAATAATAATTGAACATTTATTGGCATATGAAATCTTACAACCAAGTGTTTACAATCATGAACAAAATGCTTGTCATAGAGAATTGAAGCTTGTTGCAAAAATAATTTTTCCAGACTAATGAAATTAAAAAGGACTCCATCATCAATGATTACACAGCTTGGTCACTACTGGAGTCACTTCAAGTGTTAAAAGTAAACATTGCAAAGGTGAAATGGAGTTGAGGATAAAAATGCGTTGTTTTTAAAATTTTTGCTCCAAATAATAAAACTGAAAAATACCAACAAAATATAATAAATTCATTTTAAATATTTCCCCACTTCTGTGACATTTCTCATCTGATTGAATTTGACGTTTCCAAACTGCATCAACCTTAATGGTGATTGGGCATTTTCTGGAAGATTTAACAAATGCAGTTTCAGGAAAATAAAATTTTCTGAAATTCTGAGGAGTTATGCACCTGGATGGATATCTGAGCTTAAAATGATGTTATAATTGAGGTGCATGTAAAGAGTTTATGTAATGCTAGAATTACTGATCTAACACTCTAATGGGGCAGGTTGGATATTAACTAAATCCTTTTAACTCATACAACTACTGCATTTATTTTAACCAAAGTCAATGAGCATAGGGGAACGATAAAATTTCTATTTCTGTTATATTTTTCAGATGCACAGCTATCACAATAATTTATTTGTGTGTGTCATTTTGTGTATCTCTGAATTATTTTTTTTGGAAAGGATACATAAAATTTATACTTTTGCTTGTTACTTTGAGTTTTACAGTTAAATTTATATTCAGTTTTCCAGAGCAAACAGTTAAATTTTCACTAATTTTCCAGAGGGAATACGTGATGCTGAAAATCAAGACGTTGTAGCCACAACATCTCCTTCAAAAAAAACACGGAAGAGGACAGCATCAGCTTCAACAATAACTCAGTTTCTCACCAAGAAAAGTAAACATCCAACTTCATAATATGAAATATTTGAAATAATTCATTTTTGAAAGGCCAGAACAAAAAGACTGTTGAATGCATTTTTAGAATTTCAGTTTGTAAATAGTTGCAAAATTTTTGAATTTATGAAACATTCAGTTATGTATGAATAAAAATTTTTGTGATTGACATATATTTTTGTGCATCTTTCTTGAATTTGTACTACCAAAATATTTTATTGTAAACATCACTGGCGACTGTAAAAACTTGACTCCTTACTTTCCTCCTACTGAAGATATTACATTTTCATTAAAAATATCACAGTATTTTAAAAATTTATGAATTCTAATAATTCTTTTTTTGAAAACTATTACATGCCCATTTTGTTACAAAATAGCTTTCTGAAAGTATGTAGAAGCTTCTAAGAGTACATCCTGGGGCACATCATCTGCAGATGCTAAAATCTGTCATGGAACAGAAGGTACATCATGTGCACATAAAGTGTATAAATGTGATTCATTAAAGCCAAGTAATTGCTGTACTGTATGTTTTTCAATTAGTATGATAATTACGAAAATGAAATGACCTATTGATTTCATTTTCATAATTATCATACTAATTAAAAACATACAGTACAGCAATTACTTGGCTTTCATGAATCATATTGTTACACTTTATGTGCACATGTGTCCGAGAATTATTGGACACATTACAAAATTATATAAAACAAAGCATTAAACAGATAGAAAAAAAAACTGACTGTACTAACTAACAATGTAACTACACAAGTTAATAAATTTTGATGTGAGATCCCATGGTTGCTCGTAGTACGTTCAAGCGATACTCGATTTCATGCCATGTATTGCCAAGCATCTGAGGAGTTATGGGATTAATAGCAGCTGTGATACGCTGTTTCAGTTCCTGCAAATCAGTACAAGGCGTCTGATAGACACGGTCCTTCACATAACCCCACATGAAATAATCCAATGGAGTTAGATCTGGAGAGCGAGGAGGCCATGGAATGAGACCACCACGCCCAATCCATCTGTTGGGGAAATGCTCATTTAGGCACTTGTGTACACACGTTGACCAATGCGGAGGCACAACGTCATATCTTTTGATCTGGGGTATAGCAAAAATTTCTAGCATATCCAAGTAAATGTCACCATTTATGTTTTTTTTGCAGAAGAAGAAAGGGCCAATCACACTTCTCTTTTTGATAGGGCGCACCACACATTAACTTTTGGAGAATCACGTTCCAGTTCAATAGCAGCATGAGGCAGTTCACTGCCCCATATCCTACAGTTGTGACGATTCACAATACCCGATACATGAAATGTGGATTCATCACTAAAAATTACAGAACTGAGAAAGTTTGTCGTTTTCCACTTGATTCAGCATATCCACAGAGAAATCGTATCACAGAGTGTGATCATTTACATGCATCTTTTGCACTATTTTAATTTTATAAGCATGAAACTTTAATTTCTTGTGCAAGATACTGTTAACTGTCGATTTCGGAATGCACAGTTCTCTGCTTGCTTTACGAACGGATTTTCTGGGGCTTCGTCGGAAACTTTCATTAACTTGGTCAACCATCTCACCGCTGACGCTAGGCCTACCAGCTCCTCCACGATGTTCCGCATTGCCAGTTTCTTTAAACTGTTTCATCCACCGCTTAATTGAATTCATTGACTGTGGATTACAACCATACTCTAAAAGGTACCACCGTCTTTTAACTTTAATGGCAGACTTTAATTCTGCAAGCCATAACACACACACATCGCCTTCTGCTGTACAGATGACATGACTACTGATTGCACATTTGTCATATATTCCTCATCAGGCCACACCTAGCGCCATCTATCTGATTCTGGGAATAACAATTCTGCAAAGCAAAAATATAGAAACCGTGTTAGTAATACGTAACATAGAAAAACAGACAATGCTCATAGTTTGTTTTTTTTGTACATAATTTTGTAATGTGTCCAATAATTCTCAGACACCCTGTATTTCTCAATGAAATGTCTCTTCAAGTCAACTAAAGATATGTCTCCCGATACAAGTACACTGCCTCCATCATATGTGTCCCCTTTCACGAATATGAGAGCGATGATATTTGGTCCCTGGCTCTCTCCAGATGAAAATTCGCCAAGAATCACCCTGTTAAACATACTTCAACTCATCCGTGAACAGTACAGATCTCCATTGATTTGGACTCCAGTTCACATGCATGCATGCCCAATTCAAACATTCCCTCCTGTGGTGAGAGGTTAAGGGTATGCATGTTATGGACCACCTAGCATAGAGCCCTCTTTCATGTAGCCTTCTGCGTACCATAAAAGTTGATATCGGCTTCCAAGTAGCTGCAGCAAGTAGAAATCAAAGATGGGTCGGTGAAGCGGTCCTGTTCTGGCACACATACTTGGGCCACAGAATGACTTACATTCAGCCACAGCTGCAAATATCGATTTTGTGGGGAAGTTGTTACCCTATGCTGCCTTGGCTGTACCATCAAGAACACGATTCTGTGGTTTGGAAGTAGTTCCACAGAACAACTTATGTTCAGCCATCTGGGTATGTTCGCTTGACTTTGGCCTGCTTCAAATCTGCCCATAGCTCTGTAGTGTAATTTCACTGGTAAATTATGTCTCAAGTCATTACAAACCAATCTATCGTGAAATCCTTCCTTCAGTCTCTGCACGTGAATTGGTGACTCACTGAGAAACGACCAGTTTTATGCTGTTGTTCATTTGCATAGTTATGCCAGTGGCACTCATTAGCATACCATTCACTGATGCTGTAGTATTTTGCCTGTAACATATGCAAATTTTGTGTATATTAATGGCAATTAGCCAACTTATTGCAATTTTTCATTTTGTTCCTTAATTTATGGAAACCAGTGTACATGTATTCTTAAAATAATCTGACTCTGTTCTGCATTTCATTTTGCATTTCACTATTTCAACTGCATAGTGGCACATAAAGTGTCTTTGGCCCTTTTGCTGACACAGCTGGTGGAAGCCATCAGCATGGTTAGTGCTATGGAAGAGCAAGGACACGGGGCTTTATGAAAGGGGGTAACTTGAAAAAGTTGATACTGGCCGTGTTATTTTTTGGGTGCAAGAACTGTGGGATGCAATTTCACCAGAAATGTTTATAAGGTCTTTCAAAAAATGCTGCGTAAGTAATGCCATGGACGTTACAGGAATTATTTGGGAACTCCAATAGTGAATCATACTTTTGAAGGTTTTTACAGAAGATAATCTCAGAAATTTGCATAATTCACTTCAATAAAATGTTTTTCAAAATCTTGAAATTTAAGGTTGGCTTATATGTAGGTCAAGTGTCATTTTACAAATTTTTAGCTGTTGAAGCAGAGAGACTGGCTTATATGCCAGCCTCCCTGCTTCAACCACTAGCTGGCTTTTATACACGATACTTCAGGAGTTGTTCAATGGAGCTCATGCTTCAAATTTTAAGCATTACATAAAGAATTACAATGTCTGCAATGGTTTCAATAGAAGCTAAACTGTCAATGCCACAAAGACAAATGCCTTTATGTTTCAGAATGCACAGGATGGCTCATCATCAAATTGGTCTTAGCAATTTCATCCCAAAATAATCAACTAAGTTATGGTAATTTTTATTTTATGGATTTTGAAGAATCATTAGAATACTGCATTGGAAATCCAGCAAACATTGGATGCCTTCCAGTACCAATGGATGAGGTGGTTTGACCACTAGTTGTATGGTCTTACAAGATGGTGAAGAAGGTAGCAAAAGAACTGTTGGCAGAACATGAGCAATGTGGAGTGAGGAAAGTTACCATGGTTTTTGATGTTAATGAATTGGAGAGATGACTAAATAAGTATGCAAAGCATACATAATGAATAACTGAAGTTAATTAAATATCACTCTTGTTATGTTAAAGGAAAATTGTAAAACACAGAAGCCTTTTGACGTCGTCTTGGGTCTTGATCACCTGTGAACATTTGGAGCAAGACTAATTGCCAGATTTCAATTTTCAAGTTCTTTGTTATGGTTGTTGCAGATTGATAGGAGGGATCTCCAAATGATGGGGATAAAATAAGGGCTATTAGTATTGCAGTTTGTATAGGTAGTTATTTCAATTCTCTCATGAAAACATAGAGCCCTTTTATTTACAATAGGAGCGATTTTCTTATAAGGGATGTGTGTGGGTTCGAATGCGGCAATCGACATGAAATGTGGCACATGTGTGCAGGTATGAGTACGGACCACCGTAGGATGAGTCATTCCTGTGTAAAATGTGTTTAATGCCAGCCAGGGCCCGATTTACTACATGCGAGGCCCAGGGCACAAAACATTTCCGGGGCCCCCTTGTTATTCTCTATCGACCAAATAATAGTCACTGTGTGCAGAGTAGCAAAATGTAGGCGTGCGTGCGTACGCTGATAGTTTCCAATACATTAACAGGTTTGCAGATAGTTTTTGCATGTAGATTTAAAAAATTAAAATGTTAGGCCTATATACAGCAATTAAAACACTTACTCAACGCTTTACGCAGATTAATATACTTAATTCTATTTCAACTGAAGAACTTAATTTTTTTTCACATCTTCTGAGTTCTTTTGTTTTTACAGACATTTCTGGCCTCTAGATTTTATCAAGACCTTGTTCTCAATGTATACGAACTGTATTAAAGGTTTTGTTTACACAGAATTTAAATTTTATTGCCAGGTTCCACTTTCAGTTGCCAATTAAATAAAAATAATCTCCTTATGCATTTTGTAAAGTCCAGTATTTTTGAATTAACTTGTTGAAAATCATATTTATAATTTTTGAAGGTTCATTGATATAACTGTTTTTCTGGATATAAAAACTTTCTTTAACTAATCTCTAGTTTTTATGAGGTTCGTAGTCCAATATTTTGCCATAAAAGTCCACTTTACACACATTGCTGCACATTCAATGGAATGTACTTATTTTGTCCTCATTGGAATCTGTAATGTTCTAATATTTATTTGTTTTATTAATTTTCCCTTAAATTATCTTATTCTATTGTTATCATGGTTTGCGGGTTTGCAGCGAGTTTTTTGTTTCAATAGATGTGTACGCAGATACATTTTATTTTTATACAACTCTGGCTGTGCGGGGACAACTGGTTGATCAGTTGTTTGTGGTGTTAATGACCCCATAGATTCTAACTATAACAATATATCTATGACGAAATGGATGGACATCTTAATTTTAGTGAATATTGTGGTCTTGCAATGTACTGATTCTTGCGTCTAGAACATGAGAACAATGCACCTACAAAAAATGTGAATTAAAACAAGAAAAAATAATCCATGGTGACCTCCACTGGACCTTCTCATAAATAGAGATATGAAACTGCATAAACAATTGAAAAAGTGCTATAGGAACTCCTACTTCCAGCTTCCCGGTTTCTACCAAGATCAAATCAGCACATCATGATCAATATATCAGAAAACTGCAAAACATAAAATTTTGTGTTGATGGGGAAAAGTCTGAGTTAAACATTATAATCTGAAAAGCTGAGGGGAACATCTAGTACCGGTTCAATTTTTGGTAAATGTGTACTTCAGCGTCCTAAATTATTTCGTCAGAAAATTTGCAAAATTTCAAAAAAAAAAAAAAAAAAGTCATATTACAGATGTTTATCGAAAAACTTACCTCCAAGTACGATGAGTAAACACACGCCGCGACGACGACCTGAAGCTTTGCTCCGTTGAAAGGAAGGTTTGCTGTGGCGGGGAATTCATGGACAGAAGAGTACAACACGAATCAGGTACGCTCTTGTCAGGAAAGAGTAACAGAATATACTTCTATGCTAAAGAATGTAGTTTGAAATTTCTGTCTCACTTTTTAAAGAAACATGCAGAGATTGTCTTCGTTTTTTGGCATGTAATTCCGTGATACGAAATAGTATGTATGCACATTCCTTTCTTGTTTCTTGAAAAGCGTTAGAGTAGATGTCGCATTCTCTCCAACGGAAGTTAGATGGCAAGTCTCAAAGTGAAAGTTTGATTTCTAAATAAAAAAAGCTTCCATGGAGAAATGAGTTCATACATTCAGCATCAAAGAATCCCATGGGAAAAAAACAACAAACTCTCCGACTGCGATGTCAATAACTGACACCGAAATTAACTATTTTCTGTAGCGTAGCACTACACTCTTTCCTGACAACAGCGTACCCGGTTCCTGTTGTACTATTCCACCCGTGAATATCCTGGCTGCAGAGATCCTTTCTTTCAACGGAGCACAGCTTCATGTCAACGCCTCAGCGTTGTTTACGGCCTCTCGCAGCGTCTTCTGACTCGTCATACTTGGAGTTCAAGTTTTACGGTAAACATCTTTAATATTCATTCTGACGAAATTTGTTCACCATTTCCCCTTAAATTGCATATTTTAGAATCTGTACGTCACACTTTTTCGAAATTTTACATCTTTTCCGACCAAATAATTTAGGACGCTAAACTACACATTTACCTAATTTTTACCAAAATCTAATGAGCACATAATGACATGAATGTATAAGTTGTCCAGTGTCAAACAAAAATGACAATACGATGACAAAGTTCTGTGTTTGGGCACCAGATCTTTTATTTGTAATAACTCATTTACTATTCTTTATTTTTAGGAATGAATAAAAAGAATTGAAAATTTACCTCCTATATCAGGACGAAACAGTTGGGTTGAATATTTTTCTTCTACATTTCCTAGATGCAAAGTCATGTATTAGAGAATCATAATTCAAAGACTATGTCACATCACTCTCCAAAGAGAGCAGAGCTAATGATGCCAGTTTTGTTTGTCGCATGGTTGATCGTAAGGGATTTTTCAGTCTTTTCAGCAAAGAAAATGATCTCTCATTTGTACAATTTGAAATCGGTAATGTCATGAACATTCCAAGTGCAGTCTCAGTGTTCGGAAATGTGGCTTCTAAATTGCTTACCTTCAAAGTTTGCAGCATCTGGGGAACGGTTGCATGCTCCCCCATCATTGAGGAGAATTGCAAAAACTCATCAGCAAACTGGTCGTCAAGGTCATTGTTATAGTATTCCTGCAATGCTTTTGCCCCTTCAAAAATTTCAGATCTTGATTTTTTTGTAAAAAATTCAAATTTTCTCATTATATTTTCATAAGCACTTTTTCTGCTTGAAAGCTGAGTGACTAAAGCATCACAAAGCACATAATGAACCTGAGTTCTAAATATATCCCTTGCACTGAGTTCTATATGTTCACTGTTACTCATCTAGGTGTTTATTCTTGGGCACTTTCTTTCTTCGGAATTCATGACCATGGTATTGCACATTTTCAGACACTAATGTTTTAGCTTCCTCTTCATAGACTTCAAAATTTTCCCTCACAAACTGAATGAATTCAATTAACGACTCAAAAATTTTAGGTACTTCAGAAATATTTCCTTTTGGATTCTGGCAAGTTTGATTTGTGCAGTTTAATCTCTGAAGTATTGTGTCCCAAACTACTGTGCTGATCGATATTTCCATTGTTCGCATTTTCTTCAGCAGTGATTTTGCTTCATCTCTTGTCTGTCGAGAATCATCTGCATTTTCTGACAGAAATACTAAAACTTTCGCTATTTCACGATAATTTTTCCTCACTGATCGTGTAGCTGCAGCATCTGTACACCATCTGGTAACTGACCGACTCTTCAGTGTGAGTGATGAATTTCCATGTGCTTTCTGGACTTTCTCCTGAAGTATCTTCCAACGGTGAGTTGATGCAGAAAAAAGTATAGAGTTTTTGCAAAAATGTGAAAAAAGAAAGAACTTTACCACAACTATTTATGCTATTCACACCAACTAAATTTAAAGTGTGAGCAGAACATGGCACATATTCCCCTAGTGGATTGATTTCCATAATGCGTGTTTGAACACCAGAATACTTCCCAGACATGTTGCTGGCATTGTCGTTGCTTTGGCCTCTGACATTCATAATATCCAGGCCAGCGTCCTGTAGAAAAGATATCATGGTATTTGTAATGTTTTCTGCAGTATATCCATGGAATGGAATAAATGTCAAAAACCGTTCTTTTGCTTCACAATCTTTGTTGACATACCTTATGATAAAAGCCAGTTGATCTATGTGTGTAATATCTGGAGTAGAGTCAACTATGACAGAAAAATATTTTGACATTTTTATTTCATCAGTGATGGCATTAAAAACACGTACAGCCATTAATTTAACAAATTCATCCACACATGTTGAAGATAAGTAACTGGTGTTACCACTTCCTGGATTCCCACATTTTTCCAAGTGTTGAGCTAAGAATGGATCAAATTCTGCAATTAATTCTAAGCAGCCCAGGAAATTTCCATTCTGAACTGATCCAATTGTTTCATGATCACCATACATTGCCAACCCACTAACCGAGAGATACTTAACTGTTGCAACAACTCTATGCAAAACATCTTGCCGCCCCGGTGGCGCAGTGGTCTAAGGCAATGGCCTCTGATCATTCGTCCAAAAGGGGTCCGGGTTAGAATCCCGGTCAGGCATGGATGTTGTGTTTGTCTTACGCCACTGGCTCTCTCCCTTCCCTGGAACCAGTGACCCTGAATTAGGGACGGGCGACTGCTTATAGCCCATTGAGTTGCTCACGGTAATCGTTAAACCTCAAAAAAAAAAAAAAAAAAACTCCAATCAAAAAAAACCATCTTGCCAGTACTTGGATTCCTTCCGATACTGCATAACTATCTGACAGTCAATGCGTGCAGAAGCATTCATGCGTGATGAATAGTCACATACTGCTTGCCTGTGTATGTGTAAATTTGCATGCTTCCAGTCAGAAAAACCTGTGGATCCTAATGCTGTAGTGCTCCTAGCATACAATTTGCATATCCGGCAGAATAGTAAACAAGTTGATGGGGATAAAAGAAGACAGTCCCGTTTTACCTTCTCATTATTTTTTATTCTGAAAAAATTACCTTCTGTTAGGAAACGATTTTTTACCACAGATATCCTTCTTCGAATTTTGGACTGGTGGATTGCTCAAAAAGCATTTGCGCATTTCTTCTGTAATTTCTCCCCATAAGGCAAGATCCACTGCATTCATTGTGGAACTTGTGCTCTCTTCATTAGATGAATTAAAAATATTTCCCAAATTAGGAGCACCTGTGATGTTAGATGATTCTGAAGTCAGATTACTGGCTTCCTAAGATAAATTACACTCAAGATACTCACCAGTAGTAAAATTAGAGGAATGTGTAGGAATTTTGGGACCAAGTGAAATATCCAATTTTTTAATGGCAAAACATTCAATGCTACCATGCTGCAGGTCATTAACCTTCAGTTTCAATTGTTTGGCTTTCCGTTTAGCACTGCTGGATAAATATGTTTGTTTTGACATAATTTAACTGTTAAATAATTCAACTTAAATATATTGTTACAACTAACTAAATTTGATTATATATAAAATTAACATATATCCAACATTCCATCAGACTACAAGAAACGCAACGCAAAATACAACCATGCCATCGCGTTTGCGGTTACAGTTACGAGTTACAACAACGACAATCCGTGTGCAGGAAGTTGAAGGATCAGTTAAGTTTAGGTGCGTTCGGGAAAGCAAGAAAAGGTCACGTGAATCAATGAAAGCAGTCCTCCTTCTCAATGGCCACCTGAAGGTTATTAAACCACTGAAACTCATTAATGGCCACGTGTTTACGTGAAACTCGAAACTCAAACTCACTGCATGTAAGTACCACATTTATAAACACATGACTCATGAGCATGCAAAAGTAAAAAAATAAATTTTACATATACACACACAAAATTCCCGTTAACTAAGTACACATTTAATTCAAATTTGGGGGCCCCCAAAATCGGGGGCCCTGGGCACGTGCCCCGTGTGCCCTCCCGTAAATCAGGGCCTGATGCCAGCAGCACCACAGAGAAATCTGATGCCATGTTTCCACTGTGGGACCAGGAATCTATTTCTGTCAAATGTCATTGTATGCACACCCCAATTAGCATTTCATCAGTAAATCACCACCTTATTTTAGCTTTCAGCAGCTCAACAACATTCAGGAGCTAATGGTGACAATTTTCACCATGTTTGAATAATTATGGCAGCACCTCGCACAATGTCCGGTGCAACACACGAGTTGTTCACCTGAATGCTGTTTACTCCATGCAAACTATACGACTTATGACAAGTGTGTTTTGGAGGACAGGTGGCGCTGCTGGCATTTAACACTTTTTACACAGGAATGACTCACCCTACCGTGGTCTGTACTCATACCCGTACACATGCATCACGTCTCGTGTCAATTGGTGCGTTCGAACCCACGCACATCCCTCGTTAGTATGCCTCCATAGAGGCACTGCTTATGTATCAGAGACAGTCAATAATGCCAAGGAAGAATTAGGTCTACCTTGGGTAACAACCTTTTTGTACTCAGCCAGGGGCTTAGTAATGCAACTAAAAGTGCTGCTGATATAAACTGTGGTACCAACAGTATAGATATGGGAATTTTGTACACACGAAGAACATGAAGGTCTTGAACTTTATCTTTGTCCAGGAGGATAAGTTTCATGATGGTAGGATTTGATTTGATACCATAGGATTTAAAAATTTGATGCAACTGTTAGGTATACTGGTCAAGAAGTACAGATGTTACAATGTTCCAACAGTGAATGAAGTTGTGGTTGTGTATGTGTCTGAACGAAGATGGTGAAGTACCCTTGAGATGGAGTGTTGTTGTTCATCTACAAAGTGGTGGACAGCAAAGCATATCACAACTTAGGAGAGAATACAATCCACGTGCACATGATAAGATATCTGCTTTTATTCCCACTGAGCAATTTCAGTTGGCACGAAGGACTTCAAAAGCAAGATTATGGGAGAAAGCAAAATTTGAATATCACAGTGCTATTGTTTGGCCATAGGAACAGAGGAATTTAATGCAAAAAAAAGCTGAGGGTATTATTTAATGTAATGTAACTATATACAAATAAAAGGTAAATTACGGGTGAAATGAGGCATGAAAAGGTCATCTCCTGTTGAATATACTGTTGGCACATAAAATATTTTTTTCATCTCTGCCAATTATGTTTTCTTCCTTCATTCTTGACCTGTAATTTTACCACAAGGAGTAACTTTTCATGTGGAGTGCAAGTTAACTAGAAACACAATTACTGTTCTTAATAATTTCCAAATTAAAAAATAATAATAAATTATATCAAAATATGCTCATATGTTTCTCATAATGTACTGGGAATAACACAAACTACTGTAACTAGTATTATACGTATGATACTTTAAACCTTTCTCTCCCAAGGGACGAAGCATGCTGTTAATGTGCTGTGTTCTTATGACATCTGTACCCTTCCTCTCTTCTTACCTGCAAGACTGTAGCTCTTTATTGTCACTTAACTTAACCATGCTTTCTGTGTTCTTATTTTCAAACCTTATATGCTTCATTAGAATTACACTGGCAGAAAGTGAAAAAAGAACACCAAGAAAAAATTGGCGGACAATCATGAAATTTACATATGTTAATGGCGTCGAGTTTACGTAGGTGTGATGTAAATTTCGGGACCAACCGGTGAGCGCTTACGCCACAGCACGGCATAATATGCAAATTATCGTCGGTGGTATTTAAGGAGTACGGCGAAGTGAATGTAATCAGTCGTCGGGTACGGGCACGTGCGAAGACCCTGAAGAAGCTGCAATGCCTGGACATGGAAGACGTGTACGATTTCAGCAGTTATCGGACTTTGAGCGAGGTCATCTAGTCGGACTCCGCGGGCCGGGTGGTTGTATCGTCGTATTGCGGAGCGAATTGGACGGGAAGTATCGGTGGTGGTACGATGGTGGTGTAGATGGTCCAAGGAACATTCCCACAAGAAGACGTGGAACTGGGAGTCACAGACGGACTGATGAGCGGACCGATTGACGCATAAGAAGAGCGGCGTTGTCAAGCAGAACATCCACTGCGACGCAATTTGCCCCGCAAATCCGAGTTGCCGTTGCACCTGAGGTGGCTATGCGAACAATCCGCAACAGTCTACTGGATGCAGGACTACGTGCACATGTGCCTCTGGCATGTGTACCTCCGACTCCAGCCCACCGTCAGGAACGGCTGCAGTGGTGTCGCCAACGTCTGCACTGGAGAACGCAATGGCGGTCTGTCGTGTTCAGCGATGAAAGCAGATTCTGCTTGGGAGCCTCCGATGGCCGTATGTGTCCGCAGACGCACAGGGGAGCGTCTCCACCCTTCTTGCATCCGCCAGCGACACACAGGGCCTACACCTGGTCTCCTGGTGTGGGGAGCGATCAGCTATCACTCTCGTACACAACTAGTGTTTGTAACGGGTACGTTAAACAGCACCTCCTACATCAACAACATCATTCAGCCCGTTGTTGTGCCATTTGTAAGGTCGGTCCATCGTGGTGTTTTCCAGCAAGATAACGCACGCCCACGCATGGCACGTGCAATGCAACATGCACTTCAGGGCGTAAGACAACTTCCATGGCCTGCACATTCACTTGATTTGTCCCCCATTGAGTACGTGTGGGATTTTATGGGACGACTTATCCGGTCTCCACGGGACCATCCCCGATTTACGCGTCCAGGCTGAGGATGCTTGGAACTCAATACTCCAAACTTACATCTAACATCTGTACGGCAGACTCCTTACCAGAATTGCATAGTATGACGCACTTCATGGCGGTTCAACCTCGTACTAACCATGTTACATGAAAATGTTATTTTTTAGTTTACCAGCAAATACAGCTGTATTTTGCCATAATGTTTTGATCACGTTATCCTCTATATTCCGTTATTATGCTGTATAAATTTCGTTGGTATCAGACGTCTCTTTCTTGGTGTTCTTTTTTTACTTTCCGCCAGTGCATCATTATTAGGAATTTCCCATGCACTGAATTTACGATTACCTACTGAATTGACAGAAGTGGCTCACTAATTGTTAACTACCATCTTTTGCAAGAGATCAATAGTTAAGTCCAGTAAGCCAAATTATGATAATACATTTCAGATGTGATCAATACTGATCCTATATGATAAATGGCAACATCAGCATGTACTTTTAAAATATGAAGTAGGCATATTTTAACTCATTCCAGAATAAGATTATCACAGTTTTTTTGTACAGTGTTTCCCCCTCCCCACAAAGAATGTCAATGCAGCCATTTCTATCCAAAAGCAATGCAGGTATCCTACCCTCAAAAAATCTTTATCTTTTGAAGTTGAATGATCCCCATAACAATCAGAGGCAAAAAGTTTTCCCTTCTACAGCTGGGAGTCAACCAGAATTGAACATATACAGCACCCAGATTTCACCTCAGCCTTAAATGTTGGTCCCCAGAATGTGAAGCTGGCAATATAATCCAATCCAGTAGGCAACACATGGCCTATCCCCCCCCCCTCCCCAAAGAAAAAAAAATAAAGAGAAAAAGTCTTTTGACATGTTATTGTTGTTTTGGGGTTTAATGAAAACCATGAACAATTTGTAGGGATAGAAGCAGTTGCCTGCCCCTAGTTTATGGTCACTGGCTCAGGAAAGACAGGGCCAACACCATAAGACAAGCACATCACCCGTGCCTCAACTAGGAACAGACCTGTTTGTAATCTGGGTGTAGACTGGAATTTTGAGTTTTTGTCACATTCTAAACCCGAAAATCCAGGTTTTTAAGTTTTAGAAGAATTTGAGATTCTTCAGTCATTTCATTTCTGAAAATGCTACAAAATGATAATTAAAAATTCCTTTGAAGTTCCACTTTCTTTGAAAGCTACAGTAGAACTGGTCTCCACAGACCTCAATTAATGTACGTAGTGCGATCAAAAAGTTCTGAGACTAGGTACGTAGCGTGCCAACAGATGGTAGTACACGGATGCGCGAGCAGTGGTTGAAGGCAGTGACTTTCATGAGTCATTGTGCCTAGTGGCGTCGTTCTGTGAACATCGGGAGCTGTGTGTGCTACATGATATTTGGTGACTACGTGCAGAACACAGCTGCGATTTCGGTATGGACAGCAAACTAGAGCAGTGAGCGAACATCACATTCTGCGTCAAACGCGGCAAATCCGGAATGAAGACGCATGAAATGTTCCTGTCACGGGTCATCACTGGGGACAAGACTTGGGTCTGCGGTTATGACCTGGAGACCAAACAACAGTCATCGCAATGAGAGCCTGGCATTTCCACGACAGAAGGCCCGACAGGTCCGGAAAGCAATCAAAAGCACACTCATCGTGTTCTTCGACATTCGTGCGGTTGTGCACCGTGATTCCCCAGGGCCAGACCGTAACCACCGTTTTTTACTTGCGATGTTCTGCGGCATCTTAGGGAGGACATTCGCTGCAAATGACCTGAAATGTGGTGCAGGGGCGATTTCCTGCTCCATCACGACAATGCAGCAGCTCACAGAGTATTAACAACATGCCAGTTTTGTAGCCGCAACAGTGTGACTACCCTTTTTCACCCGCCTTACTCACCGGATTTGGATCCCTGCGACTTCTTTCTGTTCCCAAAGATGAAGCTCAAGGGTCGCCGTTTTGAAACCGTAGATGAGATCCAGCGCGAATCGCAGACAGTGCTCGACATGATTCATGAACAGGACTTCCAGGCAGCGTATAAAAAATACCGAACGATCGGTATTTTGTATGTTTGGAAATAGGCAGCTTATGTTCGTTGATAATATCAAAAGTTTTTTGTGTTCAAGAATTGGGTTTTTAGCAACGAAGTTTAGGTTTCACGCTGGTGGGAAGGGTGGGAGGAGGATACAATTTTGCAACCTAGACAACAAGGCACTTCATGGACTTGAGTGTTCGTAGAACATTTGAAAGAACCTGAAGACCAAAATAGAACAACGCACCGGAAGCTTTAACCACGCATGATGGCAGAAAGAATGAAACGTGCAGTGAAATGTGAAAATAGGTAAGCAACCTTGTAATTCTTATAATTGTGTGCACGTAAATTTAAGAACAACTATGGTTCTGCTATAGATGTTTTAACCTGAATTTATACAACATTTGACTTCGAAAATGCCATGTCTGAAGGATTTATAGCACACTGAAAGATAATTTGGTACAGCAAAAGATACGAAGCTAAACTGGGCAGGCACTAGTGTATCTACTTGTGGTGTAGCTAGCTAATACATACATAATATATAATAATACACTGATGAGCCATTACATTATGACCACCTATCAAATAAGCTGTAGAACTCCCTTTAGCCTGCAAAACAGTGGCCACTTGGCATGGCTTCAATTCGATGAGGTAGCGATAGGTATTCTCAGGTATCTGATACCATAATGTCAACAGCAGGTCCTCCAGTTCCTGTACATTTCGGGGGTTGCTTAGCGTGAACCCGCTTTTCCAAGTCTAACCACAAACGTTAGATTGGGTTCATGTCAAGTGAATTTGAAGGCCAGGGCATTAACAGAAAGTCACCAGCATATTCCTCAAACCACTCCTTGATGATCCTGGCAGTGTGGCATTATCCTGTTGGTAATGGCCATCACCAGCCATGGAACATAGTTGCCATGAATGGGTGAACTTAGTCCGCAACAATGTTCCAATACCTGACAGGTGTCAAGGATCGGGACTTTTTTTCTGAAGGTTTAACGACCACCATGAGCAACTCAATGGGCTATAAGCAGTCGCCCGTCCCTAATTTAGGGTCACTGTTTCCAGAGAAGGGAGAGAGCCAGTGCCGTAAGACAAACACAACATCCATGCCTCACCGGGATTTGAACCCGGACCCCTTTCGGACGAATGATCAGAGGCCATCGCTTAGACCACTGCGCCACCGGGGCGGCCAGGGATCGGGATGGGGCCTAAAGTGTCCCAAGAAAAACATTGCCCACGGCATAACACCACTGCCACCTGCCTGTTTCTGCACAACAGTGCATCCAGGTGCCATAGTCTCCATTAGTAATCTGCGTATCAGTGCTCGCCCATCTAGGTGAATCACCAGGAAGCTTGATTCATCAGATCAGGCCACTTTCTTCCAATCATCCACGGTCCAATCCTGATGATCTTGGGCCCATTTCATGCATTGCTGGCGATGACGTGCAGTGAGCATGGGGACCCAGCTGGGTCTTCGGTGGTGCAGGCTCATGCGCAGAAGGCTGTGACACATTGCCCTGGTCACCACTGTTGTAGCTGTAGGTGATTTGTCGCACTGTGAACAATACACAACAGTCCCTGCTCCCCTCTGACATCAATGAGCTGCGAGCGACACATGGCTGGATGACAGTTCGTCGTTTGGCCATCTGTGCACCACTTTTGATACATTTCACTACAGCGGCACATGAAGACGCCGCGCCGTTTCCGAGATCATAGTTCTAAGGCCCCATGCTATCACAATTTGTCCTTTATCAAACTCAGATACTTCGGCAGCTTTTCCTATTCTGACTCTGAACACTTTAACTGAAAGCCTGTTCACGGGTTGTATATATACTGCTGTGAACTTTACCTGCACCACTGTTCGGTCTCCAGGCGTGCTCATTTCTCTAGGCTGGGGGTGGTCATAATGGAATGTCTCACCGGTGTATGCATTATATATATATATACGAGGTCCGATCAAAAAATTACAAGACTAGACCGATATACAACAATGTATTTAGGTTACTTAAGTCTGGCTATGATCTCCCTCAAAGGAGTCTTCTTGGGCAGCGATACACTGCTGCCAGTGTTTTTCTCACTGTTGGAACGCTCCCTGGAAGTCCTGTTCGTGAATCGTGTCAAGCACCGTCTGCGATTCATGCCGGATGTCGTCCATGGTTTCAAAACGGTGACCCTTGAGCTTCAGCTTCGGGAAGAGAAAGAAGTCGCAAGGGCCAAATCCGGCGGGTGAGGAAGGGTAATCATGCTGTCGTGGCTACAAAACTGGCATGTTACTAATGCTCTGTGAGCTGCTGCATTGTCATGATGGAGCAAGAAAACGCCCCTGCGCCACATTTCAGGTTGTTTGAGGCAAATGTCCTCCTTAAGATGCCGCAGAACATCACAGTAAAAAGGGCAGTGACGGTCTGCCCCTGGGGGACGAATTCATGGTGCACCACGCCACGACTGTCGAAGAACACGATGAGCCTGCTTTTGGTTGCGCTCCGGACTTGTCGGGCCTTCTTTAGTCGTGGAGGTGCCGGGCTCTTCCACTATGACAACTGTTGCTTGGTCTCCGGGTCGTAACCGTAGACCCAAGTCTCGTCCCCAGTGATGACCGCGACACGAACTTTGGTTCATTCACCACCTGCTGATGATCTTGTCAGAGATCAACACGGAGCGCCTTCTGTTCGGGGTTCAGAATCTTTGGCACAAACTTCGCAGCAATGCGGTGCATGCTAAAAAAACAGTCAGAATTTCTTGCACTGTTCAGTATGACACATTGACGATGGTACCAATGCCTTTAATGGTTCTCCGATGATTCTCATGCACCAGTTACCTAATTTTGTCCACATTTTTGTGTGTTTTGCTCGTGGACGGTTGCCCTGACATCTCGTCATCTTCCAGTGCCGTTTTGCCGCTCTTGAAGCACAAGTGCCGCTCAAAACACCTCAAACAACTCATTGCTTCATTGCCATAAGCCTGCCGCAACATTTCATGCATCTCCGTTCCCGATTTGCCAAGTTTGACGCACAATTTGATGTTCGCTCGCTGCTCTACTTTGCAGCCCATACCGAAATCGCAGCTGTGTTCTGCATGTGGTCACCAAATATCATGTAGCACAGCTCCTGATGTTCGCAGAACGACGACACTCAACACAATAACTCATGAAGGTCACTGCCCTCGACTGCTGCTCATGCATCCACGTACTGCCATCTACAGGCGCGCTACATGCCTAGTCTCGGAACTTTTTTTATCGCGCTACGTGTATATATATATATATATCATCATCATCATCATTGCCAACCATTATCAATCCACTGCTGGACGAAGGTCTCCCCAAGTTTCCTCCACAACGGTCTGTCTTGTGCCAGTCTCCTCCATGTCACTCCCGCATACTTTCGAATTTCATCCACCCATCTTCCATGTGGTCTTCTTCTGGGTCTTTTCCTGTACCTTGGAATCCAATCTAAAATTTCGGCTGTCTATCGATGGTCTGTTCTTCTGGCAGTATGTCCAGCCCATTGCCATTTCAGGGATTTAACTCTGATCATGATGTCTTCCACTCTTGTCATTTTTCGGATCCACGTGTTCCTCTTCTTATCTCTCCTGGTTACACCAAGCATGCACCTGTCCACGCTGCTTTGAGTTGTCTGCAGCCTTTGTATGTCTCTTTTAGCTAAGGTCCACGTCTCTGCACCATACGTGAGCACTGGAAGGATGCATTGATCAAACACTTTTCTTTTAAGACATAATGGCATATTGCTCTTGAAAATTATGCTGTTTCTTCCAAAAGCTCTCCAGGCAAGTTTTGTACGCCGATTAATTTCTTCACCAATGTGACCCTCACTTGATATCTGCTGTCCAAGATAAACGTACGTGTCTGTTATCTCCAGCTTTTCTCCATCAATCGATAAATCTTCATTTCTTGTAAAAGCATTGAACATCACTTTTGTCTTCTGAAAGTTCATTTTTAATCCCACTTCTTTACTCTTGTCAGCAAGTTCCTGCATCATACTCTGTAGCTCTGATGGGGTAGTTGCAAAAATGACTATGTCATCAGCAAAACGAAGGTGGGTTAGATAATCTCCATTAATCCTTTATGCCTTTCTTTTCCCAGTTCAGTGATTGAAAGACATTTTCCAATGTGGCATTAAAGAGCTTCGGAGATATGGTGTCACCTTGTCTCACTCCTTTTCAAATTTTTATGTGTGTTGTATTTTCAAACAGCCGAATCTTTGCACTTGCATTTTCATAGATGTTATTAATAATATTAATGTATGCATCTTCAATACCGCACGATTTCAGAGCCATTGCAACTGCTGATGGTTTCACCGAATCAAAGGCTTTTTCATAATCGATAAAAGCCATGCACAATGGAAGTTCATATTCCCTCGCTCTTTCAATTAGTTCTCTCAGTACGTGGATATGATCTATTGTGCTGTAGCCACTCCTGAATCCAGCTTGTTCTCTCGGTTGAGCCATGTCCAGTGTTACCTTCAAGCGGTGTGAAAGAACTTTAGTGAAGATTTTATAAACCACTGATAGGAGGCTGATAGGTCTGTAGTTCCTGAGATCCTCAATGTCACCTTTTTTATGTAGCAAGATCATTGTAGCGTTGTTCCAATCCTCAGGAATTTTCCCTTCATTAAGGCATCGAGTGAAAATTTGGGCGAGTACTGTTTCGATTTCTCCACTTGCTTCTTGTATGATGTCTACAGTAATTCCATCTTCTCCTGGAGCTTTTCCCCGCTTCATGTTCTTGATTGCATGTGCAATTTCTGCTGGAAGGACTGGAAGAACTCTGGTACCTTTCATGATGCCTGGAGTACATGTATCATCCCTTTCATATAATTTGGAGTAGAAATCTTTCACTCTTGTCAAAATTTCGCCTCTATTTCTTGTTACAGAACCATCTTTTCTCAGTGCCATAATCTGTTTTCTTCGCTCACTGAGATGTCCCTTTGCTATCTTTAGGCTTTGGTTGTTTTCAATTGCTTTCCTTACTAGTTCACAGTTGAATTTCCTTACGTCTTCAGTGATACTTTTTCGTACTGTCTTGCATAGCTCTATATATTCCACTTTGGAATTCACATCTTCTTTAGTTGTCCTCATCTCTCTTCTTTTTTGCATCAAAATTTTGGTTTTTCCTGATAATTTGTTCACATGCAATTTGTTCTTAGACCCAGCTAATTTTGTCGCTGTTTCCATAAGAGCTTTGGTTACTTTTCTGTTAACTTCAGAAATATCCACTTCTTCCGATGTTAGGCCTTCTAAAGCAGAGAATCTGTTCTTCAGTTCCAATTTGAAGGTATTATGGTGTTTTTTAAGGTTGGTTATGTCAATACATTTTGTTTGTCTTATGAGCTTGCTACGTTCGAGTTTAGTGTTGAGGTGCATCTTACATCTCACCAATCTATGGTCACTGCCTGTGTTGAACTTGTTTAGCACACTGCAGTCTTCTATGACGAATTTTTTGTTACACATAATAAAATCAATTTCACTTGTCGTCCCATTTGGATGTCTCCATGTCCATTTCCTGTGTGGCTTTTTCTTGAAAAAGGAGTTCAAGATGAAAAACCCTTCTGCCTCTGCAAACTCTACGAGAGTATTTCCACGCTGGTTTCTGTTGCCGTGACCGAATTTACCTACTGAAGTTTCATTCTGTTGCCGTTGCCCTATTTTTGCATTGAAATCTCCCATAATTATCTTCAAGTGCTGCTTACCTTTATTATTTAGATCACGGATTTCCTCATAAAATTCTTCAATTTCTTCTTCAGCATGACTTGTGGTGGGTGCATAAGTTTGAATAATCTGAGCCTGGTATCTTCTCGAGAGTTGGATAACGAGTCGTGCAGCTCTGTCAGAGGAACTTTCAACTTCTACAACTTTATCCTTCAGTTTCTTGTTTATTATAAATCCAACACCACTAGTTCTGCCAGTATCTGTCCCACGATAGTAGAAGAGATGTCCACTTTTCAGTTCAATGAGATCTTCTCCTTTTCTCCTTACCTCACTTAGCCCGACGATGTCCCACTTGATCCTTTGTAGTTCCTCTTCCAATTCAAGAAGCCTTGAATCAGAAGATAGGGAGCGTCCGTTATACGTAGCCAAGGTCAGCATCAGATGGCAGCCTAGTCCGGTCCTCCGGGGATTCTTAGCACCCTCTGCCTTCATGTCGCATTGGCCGCTGCCTTGGCCAGGTACATTCCAGCTGCCGGAGACTGAGGGCCAAGATTTAAGTTGTGGAGTCATTTTGGAGGGGTTTGGCCATAACTCACCATGCTGGCCAAGCGGGTTGGTGAGTGTGGGATAGAATTTCCTCTAATCCCGATGGTATAGTTATACCGCTATTGGCGGTCGTCAGAGCCCCTTTAGTGGGAACAGGATGTTGTACCACGAGAAGGCGGGTTGACATTTGTCAAGGAGCGGCTGTGATGTTACGCATCACCTGACCTTACATCCCATATATATATATATATATATGTTGCTTTTTACGAGATTTTTGGCAATCTCACGAAACCTGAACTTAATTTGTTAGCTCAGGGCCTCTGGATGTCTTTCCCTAAAGAGTGGTCCAGGGGTCCTGAGTGCGTATTTTTAATTAACTTACTTTATTTTGTCATTTTATAATTCCTTTTATTGTGCTTTTCTTCATCTGGATGTTTTTTTTTTTTCATTGGAGGTTTAACGACCACCATGAGCAACTCAATGGGCTATAAGCAGTCGCCCGTCCCTAATTTAGGGTCACTGGTTCCAGGGAAGGGAGAGAGCCAGTGCCGTAAGACAAACACAACATCCATGCCTGACCGGGATTCGAACCCGGACCCCTTACGGACGAACGATCAGAGGCCAGCGACTTAGACCACTGCGCCACCTAGGCGGCCATCTGGAAGTCATAAGGTCCCAGTTGTTTTATGAAGGGTTGGTTGCTTGTGCGTTAATATTCTTTTGCATATATACTGAAGTGCCCGAAAAATTGGTGCAGACGAGATTTTGGAAAATACACAGCAACGTCATCTATGCACGTACTCGGTTGCGTCCGTCAGTGCGTATATAAAGCGATAGACATCCTTGCCAGCTGTCAGAGCTGTTTTCGGCATGAGAATGACAAGTAATAACGAAGTATGCAATTAATGAGGCAACCCTTAAGGGTTGTCTTATGCTATAAACGTGCCTTTGGTTAATTATACATAATATCTAAGGTATTGTTTACCTGATATTGTCAAAGTATTTTGCACGTTGTTGCTCTGTGAGGTATGTGGCTCCCGGCCCAAGAGGTCTTTATGTTACAGGAATTTTCATTCATTAATGAATGTAGAATGAATGAATGTAGAACTGAAAATATATAACCTAATTGTTTTATTTCAAATTTTTTTTATAACTAACCAAAAACCCGTAACATAAAGACCTCTCGGGCCAGGAGCACGTGCCTCACAGAGCAACAACGTACAAAATACTTTGACAATATCAGGTAAACAATACATTAGATATTATGTATAAGTAATAACGATTTAGGCAATTTTCCACACAGTGTCATAGTTGATGGTCGTAAGATGGGCCATAGTATTTCGGAGGTAGAAACGAAGTTCAGATTTTCATGGACGACCATTGCAAGGGTGTACCGTGACTACAAGAATTCCGGCAAAACCTCCAACCTACGATACCAGTGTGGCCGTAAAAAGACATTGGGTGAACGTAACCATCGTCGGCTGTCAAGAATCGTTTCACGCGATAGGCATGCAACACTCGCAGGTATCATCGAAATTCAATGCTGGAGCCTCAACAAGCATCAGCGTACGGACTGTGCAACGTACTCTGCAAGATATGGGCTTTGGGAGCCAACGCCCAACTCAAGTCTCCTTGATTTGTGCATGACACAGAGCTTGCAACGCTCCTAGCCATTTCTTCCCCACCAAAATTTACTGTGCCCAGCTAACTATCTCGGTAATCTGTCTCTCTCTGGATTCGAACCCACGACTAGGACGTTCAGTGCAGTGGACAGATTTTGAAATAATCTTACAAAAACAAATAACAATTCATACACATTTTACTCTGCTAAACCCCTTTTATCATTCAATAATTTTAGTACCAATACAAATAAATTATTTCAGAACACGTTAAACTGAAGTTAAATTCCAACATACTGTAAATGTTTACTCTATTTGCTTCAATTATTTTATCACACAAAAACAGGCAATACAACTCCAATAACACCAACTATTTAAACCCCATGAGAATACACTAATCTCAAATGACTTTCCATTATGCTACAGCCCTACGTAAACTCTGCCAGCAACTATTAATTAAACAAAAGGGGAAAAAACAACTTTTACACTCACGTACTGGGATCTAATGGTATAAATTCAAAGTCCCTGCAGCATAACAGACCGGAAAGCAACTTCACTAGCAGAACGTACGGCAACTTCACTACTTCTGATACTCAGGAACAATCAGGTAAAGGGTCCGAGTCCTTGCAGCCTGGCAGACCGGAAAGCAACTTCAATAGCAGAACACACGGCAACTTCGTTACTTCTGATACTCAGGAACAATCAGGTAAAGGGTCCGAGTCTTTGCAGCATGGCAGACCGAAAAGCAACTTCACTAACAGAACGCACGGCAACTTCGTTACTTCTGATCAATCAGGTAAAGGGTCCGAGTCCTTGCAGCATGGCAGACCGGAAAGCAACTTCACTAGCAGAGCGCACGACAACTTCACTAGCAGAACGCACGGCAACTTCACTACTTCTGATACTCAGGAACAATCAGATAAAGGTTCCGAATCCTGACAGCATGGCAGAACGGAAGCAACTTCGTTACTTCTGTTACTCAAGAACACTCAGGTAAAGGTTCAGAGTCCCAGCAGCATGGCAGAATGGAAACAATTTCACGGCTTCTGATACTCAAGAACAATCAGGTTCCGAATCCTGGCAACATAGCAGAACGGGAAACAACTTCTGCCCCTGCAGGTTACACACAGAGCAAATGTGCCACGATCATATAAAAAAGGAACCAGCAGCAGCCACGAGAAACAAAAAAATCACCAATATATAGTGCCACGAAATCCTGAGCTCGAATCAGGCCACTCCACTACGAGGGGAGTCAGCTCCGGTACATTTTTGCATATAAGAATCTTCCACTCTCAGATCCTCAATCATAACTCACTTAATAAATTCTAATTTATACAAATAAAATACACAACAATTTCCTTTACAATATAAACAATTTATACAATCATAATTTCTAACTTCAGTACGTGAGCGACTACAATTTTCTAATGACGTAAGCAACTACAAATTTTCTAATGACGTAATTTCTATCCCAACGACTCCAGGCCATGACACAAGGACGTTACACCCCCTTCCTTACTGCACGATTTTACTCAAGATAAAATCGAAGGGGAAAAAAAATTCACTAATTCCGTCGTTCCATCCCGTCACCCTTCCCGTCCGGGCTGCTCCGTAAATGCACCCTCTGAGGTTGATTCTCGAGATTTACGCCACCTGCTTCCAAAGGGCACCCACCGAACCTCCAAGACAGAGGGACAGAATTTTTTTTTTACTTACCTAACCCCGCCAATTTCCTATAATCCATCTTGGTTTGTTTTCGTAAATTCCTGGAGGGCAGACTCTGTACCACTTTAACCTGTGTCTGCTCCAATTCTGTTTCCCTTACTGTATCCTCCTGGTCAACAATCTGTGATCGATCCAACTCCTGTCGCATTTCTATCTCATCACTCACTTCCTAGAGATAAAATTCAATTACTGAATTATCCACTACTCTAGGCCTTGATGCGGTCAGCTCTGTTGGATTATTATTCCCTGTAGCCACATACTTCTTTAAGTTACACACATTATGGAAGCCTACTCTTTCTCCAGTCTCTGTCTGCAACTCGTAGACTAAAGGAGACAATACATAAATTATCCGGTAGGGACCTTTCCACCGTGGCATAAATTTTGAAATCTGATGACTATCAGCACTAGACAAAGGATGAGTACGAAGAAATACCTGATCTCCCAATTTGAACTTCAAATCCCGCCGATTCCTATCGTAATGTCGTTTCTGCCGTTGTTGTTGCTGCCGAACCCTTACTTTTACTTGCTCAGCTAACTTTTCCAAGTCTTCTGACACCTTCCAGAAATTCCCCTGCATGGCCTCGTCCCATGGAAGAGCGATTTCTCTACTCAAAAATAACTTTACAGTCGTCTGCCCCGTGGTTTCCTGCCAGGCAGAACGCATTGCTAATGCAAACAGGGAGATGTACTCATCCCATCTCCCATGTTTGCCTTGTAGGTAACAGGAAATCATGGGAATTAGGGTCCGATTCACCCTGTCAGCCAGATTAGACTGAGGATGGTAAGGAGTTGTGAAAGACCGCTTAATTCCCATAATTCTGCACATCTCTTCCATAAGGGTAGATACAAACTGTGGCCCATTATCAGACAACATGCGTTTTGGAAAGCCATACCGTGAGAAAACCTCATTATGTAAGGATCGGGCGACAGTGGACGTTTTTGAATTTCTCAAGGGCAAAAGTTCAACCCATTTGGAATAGCAGTCCACTACCACCAACAAATAAACATTGCCTTTAGTGCTTCTGAGCAATGGACCCAATAGGTCAATCCCTACCAACTCGAATGGTGCCACACTGGATATATTTTGAAGCAAACCTGTTGGTTGGTTCTGGGAGTACTTGTGGAGTTGACACTCTCCACAAGAACGCACAAAAAACTTTATACAATTATTTTGCCGAGGCCAGTAAACTCTTTCCCTACACTTCTTGATGGTTTTTCTAATTCCCAGATGCCCTGCAACTGGACTAGCATGAAATTCCCGCATCACCTTTTCACGAAGCTTCTCAGGAATGTATATCCTGGGAGGACCCTGGGCTATATACCACAGCAATTGGTCTTTGAGAACAAAATCCCGAGACTGACCCTGCACTCTGGCCAGATTTCCAAAGTCGGCTCCCGAAATTCCGTCACTCAAATACTGGTAACACAATCCCAGCTCTGAATCCAACCGCTGTTCCCTAACTATCTCATCTCTGGTCACTCCCTCACACACATACCATAGTTTCTGAAGTAAATTGTCCTCAGCAAAATTTTGACAATTTCGGGACAAGGCATCTGGTACTTGAAGTTTACCCCCGTCTTTATGCTCCCATTGCAAATTAAATTCTTGCAGCTGCAACATCCATCTATGCAACCTTCCTTTCAAACCACCAGCTGTTTGCAAACAAACCAAAGACTTATGGTCATTAATAACTGTAACTGACCCTGAGAAGTAACGTTCTAATTTTTGACAGGCCCATACCACAGCTAAGCATTCCCGCTCAGAAACTGTATACTTTTTTTCTGCTTTATTCAAAGTTCGACTAATGTAAGCTGTTGGCTTACATAGAATTCCATTTCCATTTGACCTTCTTTTCCAGCAACTCGTACAATGGTTTAGCAGTGAGGGTAAAATTTTCAACATATCTAGCGTACCACCCACAAAGCCCCAGAAACTGATGAAGTTGTTTCAGTCCCTTTGGAGCTGGGAAATCTTGAACTGCCTGTATCTTTTCGGGCAGAGTACTGATTTTCCCATCGCACAACTTGTGTCCCAAAATTCGTTTTGACACAAATGACACTTTTCGGGATTCAATGTCAACCCAGCCTCTTTAAGCAAAGAAAAATCCCTGTACAAATCCTGCACATGCTGTTCAAAAGTGACTGAATGTATGATCACATCATCCAAATAGACCTCACAACAGGTTCTTTTTTTTTTTTTTTTTTTATTGGATTTTTAACGACCACCGTGAGCAACTCAATGGGCTATAAGCAGTCGCCCGTCCCTAATTTAGGGTCACTGGTTCCAGGGAAGGGAGAGAGCCAGTGCCGTAACACAAACACAACATCCATGCCTCACCGGGATTCGAACCCGGACCCCGTTCAAACGAATGATCAGAGGTCATCGCTTAGACCACTGCGCCACCGGGGCGGCCACAACAGGTTCCCAACACCTCTCTAAGAACACAGGACATCATTATTTGGAAAGTAGCAGGTGCAGTTTTAAGTCCGAACGGCATAACCCTAAACTGATACATTTCATTCCCAAGGATGAAAGCAGTTTTCGGCCGATCAGATGGGTTTAACCAAATCTGCCAATATCCGCTACGCAGATCTAAAGTAGTCAGATACTTAGACGTTTCCCCCAATTCGCTGAAATAAGCTAGCTATGGTGGGTAAAGGGAAGTGATCATTTTGGGTTACACTATTAACCCCACTGTAGTCTATACAAAATCACCATGATGCTTCTTCACCTTTCTTCCGAACCATTACTATAGGGAAACACCAGGCAGAATTGGCACGCTCAATGATTCCTTCCTGCAACATCTCCTGAACCTGCTTTTCAGTTTCCCTATGTTTTTCATAACTGAAAGGGTAAGGATTTTTGTAAATCGGATGTGGAACACTAACAGCAATCGAATGCTGAACCAGAGAAGTTTGTCCTATTTTATCTCTGAATAAATCAGAGAACTCCTCCATAACTTCGTTCAGCTGTTCCCTTTGTACCCCTGACACCTTCGCCTGGTCCACCAGGGTCTCCATGGCTTCTCGGTTCACTTTTCCCTTATACGGAACTGGACCTACATTCAACTGGTGGGCTCCCAAATCTAGTTTTAAAGAAATCCGGGTCATGACATCCAGCCCCACAATCATATCGAAAGCGAGACCGGGAAGAACAACAAATTCATGTCTCATCCTATGACCCAGAATTTCCATCTCCACCTACTGCCATTTGCCGTAATGAGATCGGGTCTCTTTGACCGTTTCAATCCCCTTGGAAGAACCACTCTCTGTATTATTTCACTAATTAAGGATCTTCCGGACCCAGTATCTAAGTAGCCCTGCCATTCAGAATCACGTTCTGGTACAGAAAAAAATCCGAAGGGGGCTGTATGCAAGAACGATCCTTCCCGGGGTCACAAAACACATTCATGACCCCGGTCGTCCGTTTCCCGATCCCCGCACGGGGATAACTGGTTTTCCAGTTATTTGGGGAGCGGCGCCCCCACGGCCCGAGCTGACCTTGTGACTGGTCAACATCTGTTGTCATGCCACCGCCTGTTTTTTTGTTTTGGTGCTGTTGGTGTTTGCAGGGACGGCTGTTCATCCAGCTGTTGGGGAGTCGCGGCCCCACGATCCCGAGCTGGTCTTGTGTCTCGCTTTTTCGTTTTTCTTTATTTTCTCCACTGGCTAGTTGCCCGTGTTGTATACTTTACCTAATCTCTACCACGTTATGTACTAACACCCCGGTCTTGTGGTTTTGTTACCCTCCACCACTAACTGTTTTATATTAACCGCTCAGTTCGTAGGTTGCTGAGATTCCGTTTAGGTTCCCTTCCAGGATTTGTCTTCTTTGGATTTCTTTTCTCCTTTTAACTGGTTTGGGTGCTAGACCTACCTGCATGTTTGCCGCGTGCGGAGACCCGTGAGGCGGAAATGGGATGTCTGGCGGCTGAGGTCGCAGGAGACCGGATAAGTGCCTCCTGTGTGCCAACACTCCTCTTCGACCCCGGCTTCGCTGTAAACGGGAGGCTAGAGATTAACCCACCTCTAGTCAGAAGTCTTGTACCAAGTTGTGTGCAGGGCTTTAGCGGCTTTTTTGTCGTATAGCACGGCAGGGTGAGCCCGGGGGCTGTGGGATCATGCCAAAGGCGTTGGCATGACGGTACCCGGAGGCCGAAGTGTCCGCCGAGTGCGTGTGATCACAGCCAACGGACTATATCTGCAACGTACACTGCCGGACAATTGCTAAGGACGGATGACAATAGCAACGATAGCAACCATAAAATGGTAGGCAGGAAAATGTGGAAATTAGCATAAGTGCGGGATACAGTAAGACTGGTTGTGCGTATGCAAATTTTGGATTGCCGAACTTGTTCGTGACGTCATAGCGCTGATAAGAGATATAAAGGATTTGACGCGTATTGACCGTTGTTGTTCAAACGCAAAGTTGAAAGGGAAACAATCAATTGACGAACTTGCAATTTTCAGTATGTCTTCCCGACATCCCTTAGATGCTTTTACGCGTGGCCGTATTATTGGCAAGATTGAAGAAAGGCGAAAAATAACAGATGTTGCCAGGAGTTCGACGTCAGCCACAGTGTTGTTTCAAGGCTTTGGAAATCATTTCAAACAAATGGAGAGTGTTGCAAACGTCACGGGGAGGTCGTGTTCGCAGTACGACACCTGCAGAAGATCGGTACATAGTGCTATCAACAAAAAGACATCGGCGCAGCACAGCTAGTGAGGTAGCAAATCAGTTTATGGCTGCTACTGGCAAGCGGATCTCCCGAAAAACTGTCGCCAGACGTTTGCATGAAGGAGGACGATACGCCCGCCGTCCTGTTGTGTGCATCCCATTGTCCAGACGTCACCGTACCGCCCGTTTGCAATGGTGCCGTCAACATCGCAATTGGACTGATAACGACTAGTCTGCTGTCCTCTTCTCAGATGAGAGTAGATACAGTCTATCGTCTGATTGTCGACGACAACTGATCTGGCGTGATAGTGGTACTGCATATTGTCCAGCAAACATACAGGAAAGAGACCGATATCCGACATGTAGTGTCATGGTATGGGCTGGCATCATTACCAATGGCCGTACGTCCCTCTATGTGTTTCCAAGTGGGACTATGACTGGCCAACGATACATTAATGATGTTCTGCTACCTCATGTTCGCATGTTCCGTGGTGCTGTCGGTGATAGATTAATATTCATTGACGACAACGCAACATGTCATCGAACAGTCGCTGTCCAGGAGTGTCTTGAGAGCAAGGATATTCAACGCTTCGTATGGACAGCGCGTTCTCCAGATCTGAATCCCATTGAAAATGTGTGGGATGCTTTGGGGAGGAGTCTTGCTGGTCGCCAATGCCCTCCAATAAACAATGACACCCTCATCCGTGCACTGACAGAGGAATGGGATAAATTACCCCAACAGCTGCTTGATAATGTTGTGCAAAGCATGACACGACGTGTGGAATCTTGCATCGCCCTCCATGGTGGCCATATCCCGTATTGACATCTTACGTCGGAACGCCTGCGGACGGTAATTGCCTTTTTTCACGTTTACGTATTGTGCACAAAATGGCCTGTTTGTCCCTTGAACACGTTCCAAAGCCTTCTGGATTTCAGAGCACAATAAATTGTCTTTCTTGTAATATCCTGGCACTCTGACATTACTTTATTTCACTTGGCATCCAACCACACTTATTTTTTTATGCGCTATATAGCCGTTTATGATCCGTCCTTAGCAATTGTCCAGCAGTGTATAAGCTCCAGAACTGTGTCCAGCGTCATTTTCTTGGCTTGCAGACCTCCAGTTCTCCCTTGTAGGGCTCGGTGGTGGGTGGAGTAGTCTGCAGACGAATCCTTCTCCTTTTTCCATGGGTAAACCCAAAAACAAACGCTCCAAATTCAAGTCACCTGAGCAAATGATCGTTGACAACGACTCTCCTTCGTCTTCTCAACCTACCAAGTGTCATACCCTTAAACGATCTTTAGACCATGATCTGGACCAAGAACGTGGAACCTCTTCTTCGGCAGCTGTACCAGTCGCTCCGAAGCGTCGTCTCCCTCGATTGTTGTGAATACGCATGCTACACACTTAGTAGTAGAATCCATCGATCCGAATGTGAGACTGTCCACCAGATCTCCATTCTTCATTTCTAAAGCTTTGGACGCTGCAGTTGGCCCCTTGAAGTCTGTGAGGAAGCTTCGCTCTGGGGACCTGCTTGTCCAAACTTGCAGTGTTTCTCAGAGTAACACTTTTCTGAACCTCACTAGTCTTCAAGGCATTCCTGTAAAAGTGACACCTCACCCGTTTCTTAACACCTCTCGGGGTGTTATTTCAGAGTTTGATCTCTTGCCATGCAGTGAAGACGAATTGGTGACTGAACTTGCAGATCAAGGTGTTATTGCTGCTCGTCGTATGATGTTCCGGCGCGATGGTTCCTTGATTAAGTCTAAAAATGTAATCTTGACTTTTAACTCCCCGAAAGTTCCGACCGAAATCAAGGCTGGCTACTTGGTCTGTGGAGTTCGCCCGTACATTCCCAGTCCTCTGCGCTGTTTCAGGTGCCAGAGGTACGGGCATTCCCAACGTTTCTGTAAGAGTTCCGCTCGTTGCGCAAATTGTGGCTCCAGTGAACATGACGGGGATGGTTGCACTTCTGCGGCCTGCTGTGTTAACTGCGGTGAGGCCCATGCAGCTTACTCCCGCAACTGTATGAAATGGAAGGACGAGATGGCGATCCAGCGCCTCAAGACCCTGGAAGGCCTCTCGTACCCTGCTGCCAAGGCCAAGTTGGGTATACCCACTAACCGACAGCGCACTTTTGCCGCAGTAGTTCAGTCTCTGCCACAACCCGTGCAGCCCTTTGTGCCGCGCCCTGTAGCTCTCGCCGCCCTTGCCAAGCGATCTACAGCTGACCAAGCGACACAGGTGTTTTTCCCCGAGCTCGAGATTTTTCGACTACCTGATTCTGGGCCTTCTCTTTTGCAGCCGACCGTCTCTTCCAGTTTCCATCCGAAAGCCTGCACGTGCGGAAGACCCGGCCCTCAATCCGCAAAGGTGTGCAGTGTCCATCCAACTGTCTCGGCCTCAGCGAGGTCCCCACCCTCAACCAACATTATAGAGGAACATAGGGGGAGGAGAGTGACAGTTCGTCCCCAGCCTCAAACAACATTGCAGAGGAACATGGGGGAGGAGAGTGACAGTTCGTCCCCGCCCTCTGCCAGCATTGCAGAGGAGTGTGGGGGGAGGAGAGTGACTCATCCTTTGTGTAGTTGTGTTTAAAAAAATAAAATAAAAATATATATATATATATATATATATGTGTGTGTGTGTGTATATGTATATATAATTCTAATAGTAAATTAATAAATTTTTATATAAACCTAATTAACTACCTTGTCTTCACAGCTTTCATCATACTCTTTTTCAACTTTTACCAAGCCTGTCTGCTGTTAATCATTTTCCACGTTTTCAAAAATCTGTGGCTGATAGTTTTTTGTCTGGCGCTCTTTGGCCAAACCTGGCCCTTGCGCCAATAAAATCCACCAACCAACCAACCAACCGTTTCCCGACTGTTTTAAAGGACAACGACTCCTGATGTGTCCTAATTCTCTACATTCAAAATACCTGATTACTCTATTCCCAAAAGAAGAATCCTGAGTTCTTTCGTCTCTGACTCTTCCACCGGTCATCTTAGTCTCCACCTGAGTTCTAGGCTGAACCCGTGCCACCTGTATCCTTTTGACAAAGGCAACTATTTCCAACAAGGAATAATTTACCTGGGGAACAAAAAGCACTCTCAAAGTCAAAGGAAGTTCTATCAACAACTTCACTATTTCCTGTTCAGACGCCTGTGGCTGCCAAATCAGAAATAGTGTTCGAAATTTTCCAGACGAACACCTCGATATCACCACCTTCTCGGTACTCTAGGGAGAATAACTCTCGAACCACCGCACCTTGAGAATGATAGGGGGTATACTGTTTCACTATCATGTTTTGAAATTCCTCCCATGAAAGATTGACATGGCCAAGTCTCACATGCTCCCACCAACACCGAGCACTCTCCCGTAAACATGCAGGTGCCAAATGTAATCTTTCTTCGTCGGTGACCTGCAATGCCTCAAATTCGATTCCCAGCTCCTGAAGAAACATGTGAACATTCTCTGTGGGTGTATCACTAAACCTTGCTTTAATGAAAACTCTGTCACTACTACGAGAAAACCGTCCCTCCGAACCCATTCCGAACGACGTGCCCCCATCTCGAGTGGGACCAAACCCACTCTCCCTTAGTTCTGGAGCAGGAAATCCCCTCTCACGCCTTAGACTATCCCATGTCCCCCTCAAATTCTGAATTTCAGACTGAAGATCCGAAACTTGCTGTACCACCTGGAAATGGTAATGACAAGCACACACACCACACACACAACACTAGTCCCAACAACATATAAGAAAGAATTTCCCACAACGTGAAAACAACCATGGGGTTTTTTTTCTATCCCCTGAGGAAAAAAAAAATACTGAAAAATTTTTACTACTTCTCACCTCGGAGTCACAGCCGGGAGTCAATAAAAAAAAAACTAATTACACAGTAATACATCATATAAACAACTAGCAGAGCAAAAAAAAAAATAATTTAACTATGATACAAAACAAACAAACAAAATTTTACAACTTCGAGCTCCACGTTGGGCTCCATTTATGCAACGCTCCTAGCCATTTCTTCCCCACCAAAATTTACTGTGCACAGCTAACTATCTCGGTAATCTGTCTCTCTCTGGATTCGAACCCACGACTAGGACGTTAAGTGCAGTGGACAGATTTTGAAATAATCTTACAAAAACAAATCATACACATTTTACTCTGCTAAACCCCTTTTATCATTCAGTAATTTTAGTACCAATACAAATAAATTATTTCAGAACATATTAAACTGAAGTTAAATTCCAACATACTGTAAATGTTTACTCTATTTGCTTCAATTATTTTATCACACAAAAACAGGCAATACAACTCCAATAATACCAACTATTTAAACCCCATGAATATACACTAATTTCAAATGACTTTCAATTATGCTACAGCCCTACGTAAACTCTGCCAGCAACTATTAATTAAACAAAAGGGGGAAACAACTTTTACACTCACGTACTGGGATCTAATGGTATAAATTCTAAGTCCCTGCAGCATAACAGACCGGAAAGCAACTTCACTAACAGAACGCACGGCAACTTCACTACTTCTGATACTCAGGAACAATCAGGTAAAGGGTCCGAGTCCTTGCAGCCTGGCAGACCGGAAAGCAACTTCACTAGCAGAACACACGGCAACTTCGTTACTTCTGATACTTAGGAACAACCAGGTAAAGGGTCCGAGTCCTTGCAGCATGGCAGACCGGAAAGCAACTTCACTACTTCTGATACTCAGGAACAATCAGATAAAGGTTCCGAATCCTGGCAGCATAGCAGAAGGGAAGCAACTTCGTTACTTCTAATACTCAAGAACAATCAGATAAAGGTTCCGAATCCTGACAGCATGGCAGAACGGAAACAACTTCGTTACTTCTGATACTCAGGAACAATCAGATAAAGGTTCCGAATCCTGGCAGCATAGCAGAACGGAAGCAACTTTGTTACTTCTAATACTCAAGAACAATCAGATAAAGGTTCAGAATCCTGACAGCATGGCAGAACGGAAACAACTTCGTTACTTCTGATACTCAAGAACACTCAGGTAAAGGTTCAGAGTCCCAGCAGCATGGCAGAATGGAAACAATTTCACGGCTTCTGATACTCAAGAACAATCAGGTTCCGAATCCTGGCAACATAGCAGAACGGAAAACAACTTCTGCCCCTGCAAGTTTCACACAGAGCAAATGTGCAACGATCATATAAAAAAGGAACCAGCAGCAGCCACGAGAAACACAAAAATCACCAATATATAGTGCCACGAAATCCTGAGCTCGAATCAGGCCACTCCACTACGAGGGGAGTCAGCTCCGGTACATTTTTGCATATAAGAATCTTCCACTCTCAGATCCTCAATCATAACTCACTTAATAAATTCTAATTTATACAAATAAAATACACAACAATTTCCTTTACAATATAAACAATTTATACAATCATAATTTCTAACTTCAGTACGCGAGCAACTACAATTTTCTAATGACGTAATTTCTATCCCAACGACTCCAGACCATGACGTCACAAGCTATGCTCCTAGCTTGGGCACTGCAACACCGCCGCAGGACACTTGATGACTGGAAACAAGTAGCCTAGTCTGACGATTCGCGTTTCCAACTGTACAGGGCAGATGGAAAGATTCGTGTGTGGCGCAAACCCATGTGACAATTTACTTCCAGTTAGAAATTACCATCTTGAGTGTCCACTTAAAAGTTGTATTTTTCTGTGGTGAATTTTCAAAAATGACTGATTTAAACTATGAACAGGGACAAGTTTAGATGAGTTGAGGATTTAATGATGAAAAGTTATTTTTGAAAATGTGTCCACAGATAAAATTCCATGAAAAATGCACACACACACACACAGACATAAGATCTCAAAAGATTATTTCTCTCAGAAAAGTACAGATGGGCAGACCAATTTGTTTATTCAACTCACTAAAACAATGCATTTTTTTTCATTCAGTGATACTTTTCTTTTTTTTTTTGATTGGAGGTTTGACGACCACCATGAGCAACTCAAAGGGTTATATCCTAATTTAGGGTCACTGGTTCCAATTAAGGGAGAGAACCATCGTTGTAAGATAAAAACAACATCCATGCATCACCGGGTTTCGAACCCGGACCCATCTTGGACAAATAAGCCAACACTTAGACCACTGCCCCACCGGGTAGAGTTCGGTGAAACTCTCGGGGGAAACTAAAGGTAATTATGAGTTCATATGTGAAGAAAAAAATACTTATGAACTTAAACTGCTTATAATGGAGAGGAAATAATCTGTTTGGCTACAAAAAGTTAACTCACACAGAATTTTTTTCAAGAGGAAATGTTTATTTCACTTTGACAAGGCATCATTCTATAGTTCTATATTTGTACAAAATTTTGTATGAAGGTTGAAACATTTGAAAAATAGTTGTTCAAATGACACAGAACAGTTTACAATTGCATGACTGGAAATATTTATTTTGCTTACAAATGCCTATACCTTTATATTACACAAATGTATAATTATGTACCAATTTTGTGCATCTCATGCATCTTAAAAATCTTAGTCATAGCAGTTGATCATGATATACTATATATATATACGTATGTGTGTATATGACACACACACCCATGCTGCAAACCTAGGCAGAATCAATTTAATTGTTTTGCAAATGCAAAAAAAATTGTAAACATTTTATCTAAAATATATATGAAATTATTATGCACACACATTAAGGGCTGGGCAGAAAGTATTTCCTCTTTGCACTACCTTATAAATATGATGCACTATTACATATCCCTGCTGCGCATTGTTTTGGTAACTTCCAATTAGGACACTTTCTGTTCCATGTTTGTTTTTCTTCTAATGAAGAAATTTTATTTCACACTGTGGTTGCAATAAACCAAACAATGTTTTCATTTTTACAAGATGATTCTGTATACTAAGAGGAAAAATCCACATAACTGACTCTTGACTATTTTTATAGTATATAATTAAATGCTAGTAAAATTTAACTTTAGTTTTACGAGGATTACAAGAATGAAACTTTTTGTTATTGTAAAATTTTCAGAGTTGCACACCACATAACTGGCTCTCATAAGGATCGACTCAAGAGAGTAGGATTTGCTACTTTTGTGGTCATATGCAACCCCTTCTGTTCATTAATCATGATTCCTCTTCTTTCAATTTGCACACTTTTTTCCCCGACTTCCATTTCACAAAGTGCTGTTGATATAGCAGAATTTTTATGTAGTCCCAGTTAATTGAATGTTCCACTGTTTTGAATGTGTCTGTTGAGTTCTGTTTTGCTGGTAATATTTCTTGCAGCTTCTTTATGTTGTCTGCACAAATTGTAAGTTGTCTCCCACTTTCTCCTGCATAGGTTTTTCCACAATTGCAGTTTACATTGTAAACCACTTTTTCTTGTAGTGAGACACTGTTTTCTCTTTGCTTTATGGGAGGGTAGAATTTTTGTATTTTATTGTTTAAGGTGCCCCAAAGCTAGTCAACCATGGAATATTTTTCTGATTCTCTATAGTTTTTCAAGTATCCCTTTACGATAGTTGGACTTACCTGGTTAGCATAATATTTTTGCTTGATTGTTTATGATTCAACTTGATTTTTTTTTTCTATTATTGTACAAGGATAATTATTTTCTGCAAGTGCAGTTTCTTAAAAATTTCTGAAAAATTCAGAGCCTCAATTTTTTTTAGGAATTGTGTAGCCACATTAAATTTAACATAGGTGGGATGGTAAGAGTGGTCATTCAGAACTTCGTTAATACTCATAGGTTTCCCTATACATTTTTTTTCCTGAAGCTGTAAGGGTCAAGTCTGGGATGTTCAGATTATTATTTTTTTGTAGTTTTAAAGTGAATTTTGAAGATAATCTAGGCTCTTAAACAAGTTGAGAGAGTATTTATTGGAAGAGTGTCATCATTGCTGTCATCTATTATGAGAATGTCATCCATATACCTCATGTACAGGAAGGATAATGAAGGTTGCGGTAGGAATATTTTATCTTCAAGTTTTCCCAAATAACAGTTTTCCAGAAAGGCATCCAAAGGAGAACTCATTGCTAAGTTTGAGGTCTGTTTATAGAATTTATTCTTAAATTGGAAGAAGTTATGTTTGAATGTAAACAAAAGCAGTTTATAAAGTCCATTTAGTTTTTCTTTCAAGGAAAAAGGTGCCCAAAGAAAACTATTTTGTTTGCCAAATCTTCTTCCAGAAATGTATGAGGAAAGCCAGACTGATGTTGGTGTACATGGAGATTACACGCAGACTTGCTAAAATAGGGTGCTTCTTAAGTAAGGTCATCGCAACTATACCATTCACGTTTCTGATTAAAAAGAAATATAAAAATTAAGGATTTCTTAACTGTATGTGCCTGCATTTATGTAAACTGGGCTATGCATTTATATAATGCTTTGGCATACCTTAGGATTGAAGTCTGTTCTCTTTAACCCATTATTATCTATGTTATACCCAGACAAATATGAATCTCATTTAATGTGCGATTACCAAAGATTCAGCATTAGGCAAGGATCACCTGTAAATGAGGAATGAATGTCTCTACATAGTGAATAAAAACTTATGTTTGGGAAAACTTCTCCATGATGTCAGAAGGGATTCACACTGAGAGAATGTGCTATGTAGAACCAATATTTAGCACAATTAAATGTCATAAGTTCTAGCTGTCTGTCAAATGACTGCATCACATTAGCCTACAATAACTGTAGATGATAAAGAGGAACTGTCTATAGAATCTTATTTCTGTAGCTCAACTAGGCTGTCCTGGTTGTGCATCCTCTTTTGTCTTTTCCAGCCAAGTTTATATACACAGTCAACTCTCGTTATAAGAAAGTTCAAGGGGATTGAAAATCAGTTTCTTATAACTGAATTTGGATTAAAATGGTTAAAACTTCGAAATTAAAGCAGATACATAAAATACAGTACATGTATTTTATGAATGTGTACATCAATGCATACCTTTTATTTAAAAAAACCTGTTTTAGAAGCTTGCTTTTTTGCATTTACCATTACGATTGCCTCACATTTTTCGAGTAAAATCAAACATTGCTCTTTCTCTGCTTCTTGAGTACTTGGAATCCTACTCACACAGTCCTTCACCTTCTGAATCATAACCCATGACTTCTACCCACGTTGGTAGCTGCGGCTCAGAAAAGTTGCCATCCTCTTTTTCACTGCTGCTTCCAGTTTCTTCAACAGGATTCACTTGGGCCAAAATTTTGGCATCTACCAGCTCAAGCGATGTTTGCACACCGTTATCTGCTGTGACAAAATCCTCAAAAGAAACACCATCCATATCCAATTGAACCCGCTCATCATGGGGAGCTGCATCCTGAAAGTCTTGTTCCAGTTCAGAATTTTCTTCATTATAAAATCCAAGTTTCCGAAAGCAGTTCTTAATTACTGTAGAGTCCACTGAATTCCAAGTGGTGTGTACAAAATCAATAGCAATTTTCACATCAATTTTTGTCTCCTTTCTTGCTTCCATGTTTAAAACGATCAATCCTACTAGTCTCTTCTAATAATGCACTTTTAGACATCGGATGATCCCCTGAGCAAGGGGCTGCAGTTCAGAAGTGGTGTTTGGAGGGAGATGCAACGTTTGAATTGAATCCTACTTTATGCAATATCTATGGGCGGAGGAGTAGCCCAAAACAAGCAGAAATTTCCTATTCTGTGTCTTCATTTCATTGTCCCATTCCTTTAACCAGGCTTCAAAGATAGAAGAAGTCACCCAAACTTTCTTATTAGACAGATATTTTACTGGTAAATATGAAATCCCCACAAAACACTAAGGTTTCTTTGATTTACCAATCACAATAATTTTTCTCTTGTCTGAACCATTCATATTGCTCGCAAGAAGTGTCAAGCGCTCCTTACTTTTTTTACCCCCATGACATTTTTCATTTTTAAATGCAAAACTTTTATCCGTGATCATTCAGAAAAATAATCCGGTCTCATTTGCATTGTAGACATTTCATGCATCATATTTAGCAATGATCAGTATTAACTTGGCCATCCATTTCTCTGCAGTGGTTTTGGAAACTGAGGCGGACTCATCACACAGCTGATGGCAAACAATATCGTATCGATCTTTGAATCTGCTAATCCAACCACCGCTGGCCTTGAAATCGGTATGTCCAAATCCAATGGCAAAGACTCTGGCCGTCTCTTCGAAAATAGCATGTTGATAGATAGATTGCAGCCCCTCATGTCTTTGAACCACAAGAGTAGGGCACTTTTGACATTAGGATATGTGGGAGCTCGATTCCTTTTCTGATCTTGCTTTAACGTGCTGGACAGCCCCCCCTCCCATGTGCTTAGAATATTGGAAAGTATGAAGGCTGGAATTCCGAAATTCTGTGGCAATATCCATCTTCTTCCTTCTGCTATCAACAGCTTCGATGACTTATACCTTTTGCTCGATTGCCAGAACTTTACGCTTTGGTGCCATCATACACAAGCAACTGAAAAAAATCTAACAACTCTAACGCTTCATGTGATGTCTGATCGGGCTGGACAACATGACAATCTGGAGCCCCGTTAACTGAACACCAATTTCTCCCTGCCCACAGACTCTGCCACCGCACACTGGTAAATGTCCCCAAAATGCTCTCTCCGCTTACTCTCGCACTAGCTATGTCATTCCAACATGGCTTCCAAGGTCGTTCCAATCTTTGACGTGCAAATTTAGGTGCGTTCTTTCATATCAATCAGTCAGATTGTTAGTTCACTCGTTAATGCAAAAAGGGAAGAAATATAACTCAAAAGAAGTGCAAAATGAAAAGATGAGAACAAATAATACATACGTACAGTATGTAGCAATGTACCACCAATCTTCTTCTATGAATGCACAGGTGATGACCTAGAATTCTTGGAAGTGGTAAGTCAGAACAGGATTTACCCCTTCCAAGAAAACGTTTATTATGCATAGTGGGGAGGGTTGAAGGGGAAAAAAACTATGTGCATTATCTGGTGGAAGTCGCTCTGAAAATGGTCTTGAAATTCCATGGGAGATGAAGAGAAGAAACATTGCAATACAGGTTGAAAAAAAATTATTTTGGAAATAATTTTTTTGGAACTTTCTTATAACCAAAATTTGACTTTTTTTTGCTTTCTTATAGACATGAAATGTTCCTATACTTTAACATTGGGCAAATAAAAGTTATACACTTCTTTCTTAAAACCATAAATTTCTTATATCAGAGTTTCTTATAACGAGAGTGTACTGTATATATCAAGGCACAGTCATCTTGTACAGACTTCATTAGCCCTGACTCATGGTTCGAAGTGATACTTGAAGAGAAAATATTAATATTTCACATAAAATCATGCTCTTTTTATGTCTCGATAAAAAAAAAAAAAAACTTTATAAAACACTTAAAACCCTTTCACTTATACCATACAATAAAATACACCAATTTTGCTTGCAAAGTAGTAAAGTATGAGGAATCAAAGTCAATATAGGAGGGTTGATGACGAATGATAAATATATCTCTCTAAGATCATGGTGAAGCACTTGACTTCTTTCCTGTGAATAACTGGATTAACTCTTATTGTCCATTTAATATAATATTTAAAACAATTATCAGAAAAAATAATCTGAAAGTGAAGATAATGGAAAGCCAACTGAAAATGATTTAACAATTTTGAGGAACGGTGACTCAGCAAATATTACAGAAGAATTAATAATCTTTTTCACATGGTGGTGCATTCAGAAATTTCAAGCAAAGGGGCCAGAAGCTTGAATTTGAGTGTAGGCTCATACAGTATATGCAACATACATATACTGTAGATGGTTCCAGGTAATTTGCCGTACAACTAATGCAGAGATATCCTATATGCAATTAGGTTAGTATGAACCTATTAATACTGTATGCTTTTAAAATATAAACCATACATGAAAATAGTATTTCAAAAGGAATACAATGTATTGCTTATTTCAATGTAAATGAAATAGGCAATACAATGTATTATGACAGGAAAATATTTCATTTTTGCAACATATGAGGATTACACATACAATTACTAACTACTGTATATGCACTGTATCTTTATGTGTAAACAGTATATTTACATTATATACACTATCTACCAACAAGTAATTGGACACCCCTGCAATCGACAATATCTGCGGTCCTGATACACGTCACGGCCGCCACCATTTATTATCGTGTGGGAAACAACAACGCAACCAGTCGCATGCAAGATGCCACGCAGTTCGGAGCTCTCTGATTTTGAGAAAGGTGTAATCGTCGGGTATCACAGAAATGGCCGATCCATACGTGACATATCCAGCTAGTTGAAGTACCCAAATCGACAGTGGCCTACGTGATTGGCAAGTGGAAGATGAGAGGTGACTGTTGGAATGTGTCCCGACCCGGCAGACCCACAAAACTGGGAGTTAGAGACCGACGGGTGCTGGCCAGAGAAATTTGGAAGAACCGCACCAAATCGATGGGCCACATCCACGAGAGTTTCAACAAGCATCCCGGAGTGTTCTTTCGATGAATACCATCCGTAAGGAAGCCCATCTGCTCTTTTATCATGGACGTGCTGCCGCCCACAAGCCTGCTGCTCGGCTAACGTGGTGCAAAGAACGTCGACAGTGGACCGTTGAACATTGGAAACAGGTTCTCTGGAGCGAGGAATCAAGGTTCACCCACTACTGTTCGGATGGCAGGGTCTGGGTTTGGCATCTGCCTGGAGAACGCCTCCTGCTGGAATGTATTGTGCCAACTGTGAAGTTTGGTGGCGGTGGAATTATGCTATGGGGGTGTTTCTCCTGGTATGGCAAGGGCCCTTGGTCGTAATTCCTGGTAGACTCGATGCCGAGACCTACTGCACCATTTTGGATGATCATGCGCTTCCTACGTTGTGGCAGTTTTATGGGGAGGACCCATGTTACTTTCAGGATGACAATGCCACCTGTCATGTTGCGAGGTCCACCATGGCTTGGTATGGTGACAATGGGGTTAATCGAATGGACTAGCCTGCGCAGAGCCCGGACGTTAACCCTATCGAGCACCTCTGGGATGAGTTGGAGCGTCGACTTAAGGGGTGCCCCCACCGTCCGAAATCGGTGAAGGAACTGACCTGTCTTCTCCAAGCCGAGTGGAAGAAAATACCACTAGCCGTCGTACAATGCCTGGTTGAGAGAGTGTGCCCCGGAGGGTCGCAGCTGTAATCGCCGCTCGTGGAGGCTCCACCAACTATTGAAGGTGAATAAACTTTGTTTTCCTTTGCTATCACAGGTGTCCAATTACTTGTAGGTAGATAGTGTATAATTTATGTGAGCAGGCATATAATAGTCCTTCAAAGCTGCTTTGTTTGTAAAAACTTTATCCACTTTCTTTTTATTGCAAGTAACAATCCATAATTTCTGGTAATTTCTAACAATAATTTCAGGTGCAGGAGTCTCAAACAGTAGCACACCCAGATATTTCAGGGGGCGTGACCCCTAAATTAACCAGACAAAATAGCCAGGTGAATTAACAATTAAGAGGGAGGTTGACTTTTGTACATTTATTCTTATCCAGTTACTAGTAATGTTACAGTACAAGAAAGTTAAATGATTAGAAGAAGCATTAGATAAAATTCTTTTTCTGGTTAGATTTTTCTAAATTTATTGAACAGAACTACTACTTCCTTATAATTATTGTATGTTATAATTATATGATACATGATTAAGAAGTATATGTAGATCGCGTATTGTGATTTTTTGTTTCAAAGTTTGACATAATTTTCCGCTCTGTCAAAGACTAATTTTCCGCTCTGTCAAAGACTAATTTTCCGCTCTGCCTTGACTTTCCCTGTGGGTACGCCACTGGACTCAAAACACCCTTGAATAAGATTTAATATGCTATCAATGTTTGACTGCCAACAAAAGAGGAGCAGCATTGAAATCTACATTTGCTTTCATTATCAGAATCTGATTTTTTTTTCATTAGTTCATTTTCTGTCTGTGTGTGTGTGCAGATCAATCCTCAACACTTTCTATGAAATCCAAAAACACTTGACCAGTTAATAAGTTCCAAAACATAAATCACTATTTTGCCATCCTAAATAATTCTGTGTTTATCAGTAACATTTCTTTGAGGAGAAAACCTGGCATTTCTGAAACAGTTTCCAGTCACCTGACAGTCTTATGCAATTGTGCAGGAAAATCTGTTCAATAAAATGAGGACTTTTATTCTTCAGATTTTCACACATAAAAGTGAGGTATGTGATTATTCATTATCTGATTAAAGTCAGGCATCTGTACATACTGTATATACACTGTAGTGATGGACCATTTGTGAATGATTCATTCACAACGAATGACTCTTCACCGTAAATGGCTCTCTCAATCCGCCATTACTGTGACACACTCTAAAGTCGCAGTGCATTTAACCGTCTTTTGCCTGAACGAGTTTGGAAATTAATTCTAAATAAGAGAAGTAATGTTGAGAATTAATAACTGTCATCCGTCTTGTTAGTGAGCAAGTCAACTAGAAAATAATGGAGAAACTTAAAAACGGGAATGATACATGAATGTCTTTTATTTGAATAATACACCGAAATCATTCACCTGTTGGCAAATCATTCATCGTGAATGATTGAAGTGCTCATGCTCTTTTGACCAGTTTGCCAAAATGAGTTGTGGCCTTGAAAGCACAACACAGGATCCCACATACAAGGCATGATTTATTCAGTGAGAGTAGTTACAACCTACAAATTGGATCATTCGTTTTAATGGTCACTTGTGAATGAAGAAAGAATGATTTATGCCAACACTAATACATTGAAAATGGAACTTATTAGACACACTGCACCCCATTGACAAACCTGCCCTATCTTGCAACAATAATAACACCAGCTGAACCTTCTGCAGGCTATAAATAGGTCAGATACCTACCTGTTGAACAGTGGACCGCCAACTGTGTGGATGGGTAAACATGGAAATTTGGACAAGTTCAGTTGTGGGCATATAGTGAAAAAAAGATGGGGTTCTCCATCTCTACAGCCGTAGAACATCTGGGATCACCGCACATGTACCAAGACAACTTCAAAACCTGCAGCTACCAGGGAAAATATACCCATAAATGAGCTGTTGATGTTCAAGATAAGCACTGCCTCACCTATATCATAACATTGGAATAAAGGGCTATTTGTTAGAACAGGGTACTTACAAAGGTTTGTGCAAAGATCATCCAATGTACAATGGCATGACTGGGCTATCGCAGCTGATGCCCACATTAAGTATCCTTGTTAACAACATATCATTGGGCTATGAGCCTGCATTGGTACTGAACTGAAGAAGACTGGCAATATCTTAGTCTGATGAATGAAGGTTTCAGCTATAACATATCAACAGGAGGGTGTGTGTATGTGTGTGTGTGCCATAGACCACACAAGGACATGGACCACAACTGTAAATTTGGGCTGCTACAGGCTGGTGTAATGTTCTGGTGCATGTTTACCTGGGCCACTTTGGTGTCCCTTGTACTTGCTGGGACAATCATCATCACAGCATAATGCTACATTGATGTAGTTGCAGATCAGCTAAACATGCACCACAATATTATAGTCCTTTCATGAGTACCTATCTTCCACAACGGGATGACTCGTTTCAATAAGAAAATGCTGTCTCATTGCTCCTATTCAGTGAAGGCTTATTCCTTGGAATTTGCAGTGCTCAAATGGCCCTCTCATTCTCTGCATTTGAATCCAATTGAGCATCTGTGAGATGACGTGGAATGAAGCATTCAAGCCCAAAATCCATTGGCAATTCTTGGTGCTTTGCAGATGGCTGTCCTGGAATCATGGGCCATAACACCCCAAACAATTCCAACACCTGGTAGAGTCCATGCCACATGTTGCTGCTGTTGTGAGGGTGAGAAGTGGGCTCACGTGTTATTAGGTATGTGTATGTAATAAACAGTATTTTCAGTATAATATCATAATAAACCACTTTGTTACTTCAAAGCTATACAAATTCTTAAAATTTGTGTGTGTATATAATTGTACATATCAGGTGTATGAATGCAATAAGTTCATCACTCTCTAAAAGCCACACAGTTTTGCAGACTGTTATTATGCTAATTTTTTCAACAACTGTTGGAACCTCATGAAATACTGATTAAATGAAACATAATTAAGTATATAAAATAAACCACATTTTACACATTCCTTTATCACAGAATGAGCTAAGCAATATCTTAAGGGGATGCCAGAGCCCCCACTTTTGCTTCCTCCTGCTAAGGAAACCAGTGCTTCTGAAGTACAAAAGAAAGACATACCAAACTAGACAATGAGGCATGGACCTGAATCATTTCTTCCTTGCCTACTATTTATTTTGAATCCTGCTAAATGGCTTTGTCCAGTGACTTTAGAATTAATTTTTCTGCCATATCTATAAAAAGGATCCTTCAACCTCTGTCACAGGCTGAAGGCCAAATGAATCAATCAGTTATTTGGATCATCCTGAATATGGCAAAAACCTGTGAACAGCTTTCATATTACAAAAGGCATCTGATGGAACTGATCCAAAACGACAATATATATATATATATATATATATATATATATATATATATATATATATATATATATCTTTTTCACTTCTACCTCTCAGTAGACAGATTCTGCTGACTTAGATGAAATAAAAATACCTTCATCAGATAAATGCTTCCTTTATGTTTGAATTTCTGTTATTTTTGTGGTTGATTATTCATATGATAAACACATGATACCATCATTTTTAACATGTCTTTTGTAAACAAAGATCATGCTTATGTTATTGGTTTGTCTGCCCGTCCATCTGTCTGTCTGTAGACACCATATCTCTGCAACTATTAGTCCGATTTGAAAAATTCTTTTTGCATTGGGAGCTTGAAATATGCAAATGATGATCATTCATTTCGTTTTTTTTTACTATGTACAATTTTGCCGCTAAAGGGCGTAAATGCAGACGATGTCGAATTCAAAATACATTTTATTCCATATATTTGCTTCTAAACATCCGATTGAAAAAATTATTTTATCCTTCGATTCCATTTATGTCGAAGAGTATTTTAGGTGTAGTTAATTTTCCAAGTTACGCATAGATTTTTCACTAGGGGGCGTAAAAGTAAACTATGTTTTTTCCCAATATCTCTTCTAAAACTCCGATTTGAAAACTTTTTTCTTCAGCGGATACAGCTCCCGATGGAAAATCTTTTGCATATAATTTCTAATTTTTGGTAAAGAATACTTTTGCCACCAGGGGCGTAAGCGTTAATTTTTGCTTCTGATGTATTTGCCATAAAATCTGAGGTTCTAAAATATTGATTGAAAAAATTATTTCGTGGACTGATGCCACTCACGTCAATAAACTTTTTTGGAATATTTTCTTCTTAAAACAATGCATGGTTTCTAATGCCAGGGGGTGTAGATGTATATCTTATTTTTGTCAATATCTCTACTTCTAGGAGTCCGATTTGAAAAATTCCTTCTTTGTTCGATAGTGTTTCCAATGCGAAATATTTTTCATATAAATTCAAAATTTTCAAGTAAATCTTAAGACTTTCTGCTAGGGTGCACAAAGGAAAATTGCATTTTCTCCATTATTTCTACTTCTAAAACTCCAATTTGAAAAATTATTTCTGTATCGCATACAGATCCTGATGGAAAATGTTTTTCACATAATTTCTAATATTTGGTAAAGAATGGTTTGGCCACCAGGGAGCATAAGGGTTAATTTCTACTTCTGATGTATTTGCAACAAAATATGAGCTCTTGAAAAGTGGAGTAAACTTTTTTATTCTTGGACAGATACCACTCACATCGAAAAACCTTTTGAGAATACTTTTTTCCTAAAATAATACATGGTTTTCCCGCCAGGGGGCGTAGATGCATATCTTATATTTGTCCATATCTCTGCTTCGAAGAGTCCAATTTGAAAAATTCTTTCTTTGTTGGAGAGTGTTTCTGTTGAGAAATGTTTCTCACATAAATTCAAAATTTTCTTAACGCTCAAGTCTGCCATCAGAGGGCGTAAGTTCACGAATCCGTTTACAGCAATATCTGGAGGATTAAAAACCAGATTGAAAAACTTCTTTCTTCAGTCAGATACTATTGTTTTCCATACCGGTTCCATTGACTTTGAATAACTTTGATAAATTCAATTTGTATCAGAACGGATTCAAAAACGTGCTCATTACACCTGAAAATTCGGTGTCATCTTTTCTTGTTTAATTGCTATTGTCATATTTTCATTGAGTTATCATGTTTATTTTTTATTTACGAAGGCTACGGAAATTTTATTCCAAATTACTATCCCTCATTTGTTTTATTGGAAGAAACCCTTACATTCTGTGGTGTTGACTGGAAAGTATCTCTCACATATAGACTAATCTTTATCATGGGTTTACTTTTATCATTCACTAAGTAAAACAGTTTCTAGTTGTATTGCCAAGTTGCACTAAATATTTTAATTATACAAGATTACTAAATATCAAGTAATAAAAAAAAATAAAAAAAATCCTTATTTATATCAGTTCAGACAAATTAAGCTAAACAGTATAATGATACTTTGCCAGCAAAGCTTCCGGTGGTTTACATAACAATAATCAAGTTATTTTGTAGCGTGATAGTTGTATGTAAAGTTCATTTTGGATTTGAATGAGAGGACATACTTTCTTCTAGTGGTGGGGGCATCAGGAAAAATGTGTAAGATCATTGTGTTTTAGTATTTATATATTTATTTTGGTGATTAAGATTGCAACCTATTATATGTAAATTGTGTAAAATTAATTTTCGATGTATCACTAATTTTCTTTCTTTGTATCTTAAAACAATATAAAACCTTTTGCAGTACTGATTTACATCTTCAGAATTTCCATGTGGTAGGTTGTTGTATACTGATAAGACAACTCTGTTATCTGAAAGCAAATTTTAGTTGCAGAGTATGTTGTCCAGAATGAATGAAGTATATATAAAACTGACTATGAACCAGTTATGGTTTGTGAATGAGGGAATGTTAGGTCTGAATACAAGATCAATCAAAATGGTACAGACTTAAAGCAGGTGAATGAGTTTATATATTGATGAGGCATGTTTGAAAAGAAAAGTTGACTAGATGGCAAAATTAGTGAGTGTGAGTGAACTTGGCTTTAAAAGTTGTAGCTGCTGCAGGAAGATTTCGCACGACTTAATAGGCTGCCAAAAAAGTTCAAAATCCCTATGCGTGAAAGTGGATTCCACAGGACTGATGGGCTGTCAAAAATTTTTCAAATGACTATGAATGAAATTGGATTTTGCACAACTGATGGGCTGTCGAAAAAGTTCCGACTATGAATGAAAATGGATTTCACAGGACTGATGGGTTGTCAAAAAAAGTCCCAAATGACTATGTATGAAAGTGGATTTCACTGGACTGATGGGTTGTCAAAAATGTCCAAAATGACTGCATAAAAGTGGATTTCACAGGACTGATGGGTTGTTAAGAAAGTCCCAAATGGCTATTAATGAAAGTGAAATTGTTATTGTATTGATGTATGGTAATGACATCTGGGTACTACTGGAAAGAGACAGCAGTCATTTGTGTGCTGGAGAGATGTGCTACTTGCAAAAGTTTTGTGGGAAGACTCATTTTGATTATATGCAAAATGAACTTGTGTAATATGCATCAAAATGTTGTTAGTAGAGTGCATACATATTCTGAGGTGCTTTGGCCATGTGGAAAGAATGAGTGATGAGATGCTATCTAAGTGAATTTATCTGCCCCATGTGGCAGGAAAAAAGTTAACCAGATTCAGGAATGCCTGAAAAAGCTAGGTTGTATGAAATAGACATTTGATGCTAGAGTTGTGTGCCAAGATCACTGTAAGTGGAGATGCTTATGGCATCAACAATAAATACAAGTAAAATTTAACACCACAACAAATTTTAATATTTAAGGAGCTAACCTCTGAATCTCAGAGAATAGCTTTATGTATGTACGTATGATTAAATGTGGTTCTACTTGTTGGTAATTTGTATTACAGAGAAATTATTGCACCCATGTGATACAGTTCTCTTGTTATTTAATAGTGAATACATGTGAAACAGTGTAAAGCAAATTAGTCACCAAAATGGAACTAATGCTTTGTTATATTGTCAATCACTGAAAAAATCAAGAACTTTATTAATTTTGAATAACACATTAAAATCATTAAATTGATACTGCTAGGTTTGACAAAATGCTTGTCATAACATTTGATACCACTCTACAAAGACACTCTAATTATTGCTTTTTAAGAAGTGCACGTTTAAGTGCCCACCTGAAACTTTAAACTATAGTCATCATTTCTCCTTGATCATTGCAAAAATAGAAACACAATATGGAAATGAAACATAGTGAATGAATGAGGTAGATTGATAAGCCAAATCATTACAAACACAACAATGTTTTATGCATTTTAAAACATATTGGACATATTAAAGGAGAACATACATATAGAAGTAAAAGAAGAAACAATAGATGCCAACAACAATTATAGGGTTCTTTTAAACACTATGGCAGTAATTAATTAAGTAACACCTAAACTTCAATTACTTCACTGCAGAAATTGAACATATCATCTAAATCAATAACTTAAGTTTTCAGTACCATAAACATTTAATAGAAATCATAGAAGATAATTTTTTTAAGGTGTATTACCTCTCAAATTTTTGATCTATACACTCGATCATCATCAGGAGTTCCTGCATCTTACTATTTCCACAGGACTTGTAATGTACCTTAAAAACTTATCCTCTATAATTCCTGTTAAATGTTTATAGTACGGAAAGTAATTAGAGGAAGCCATGAAGTTATTAATTATTAAGTTTTCAGTTTTACCCCCTTTTTGCAACATAGATTATTATTACCATCATCATCTTAGTTTGTTGGTTGGGTGATTGATGATTAATAAGTGACATATAGGAGACTTACCCCTAAAACATGAATGCTATTTGTCTGAAACATTACTGTAAAATTGGATGTGTATCTAAAATATAAATGTGTATACTATGAATAAGTGCATTTTGCATCAAATCACAGATTTGTTTTCTTAATCTGCTCTGCATGATTTTTCTCATAATGGCTCAAGCATATGCAGTATTAAGCATTATTAGCCAGTCCAGTTTCAGGTTAATATCTTACAATACTATGCACACTATAAGGATATCACTGCTATTGGTCATTTTTTGAACTTTTTTGCATAGGTGAGACCACAATTTTACGTACAAATGTGTCTACCAAAAACTTTAATTCAAGCTTTTATTTAAATATACACTGGTGTGCAAAAATTAAGGACGAGACAGTTTTTCGAATGTAACGTCAAGCAGAAGTTCTCCACATCGACTCAAATCATACCATAAGATCCCCAAGATGTAAGAATATGGGACAAGTGAGCAAAACCGAACAAACGAGGAATCCAAAGGATACAAAGGCACTTTATTGAAAAGGTGGCTTCAAGCACAACTGGACAAAAGACAGAAACGTCCATGTGACAGGCAGCTGCCAGGAAAAGTCCAGTCTTTAGTAGGGGATATGATTACCCCTGACTGCGTTGCAGGATTTACAACGTCTGTCCATGCTGAGGACGAGGTTGTCAAGGAGCTGTTGAGGCATCCCAGCCCATTCCTCTTGTAGCGCCAATCGCAGCTCCGGAATCGTTGCTGGCGGCTGGGGACGTGCTGCCAAGCGTCTCCCGAGAAGGTCTCTTGGACAGCTGTTCCTGTCATTTGAAATGCTCTCCAAGCTTGTGAAATGAAGCTGTGAGCAATCCCGAACTTCTCGGCCACACTAGTCACACTTCGACCTTCTCCCAACTTCCCAACGATGTGACCTAGGGTAAAGTATTCCAGATGTCGTCTACTGGATTGCCTGTTGGCCATATCACATGGTGGCAGCAACTTGACGTCATTCAAACCGATGTACACCGTGCAATAACTTTCACCGAATTGCTGAGTGTACAACGCACGTGTGCTTTATACCCTTCCGACCCCCCCTCATGCTGCATATATGTGCATGCCCTATCATACCGGACCCTAGTCTATCTCCTGAGTAGTGTTTCGGTCCATTCTGCCTGCTCGTTCCGCTGTTATGCTAATTTCTCCTCTTCGTCCTTAATTTTTGCACACCAGTGTATATACATTTTAAACAGAAAATAACAACACACAATTTCAGCCACACACTAGCTATGTTTCATGGAAAGAAGAGTTTCAAGAGCTTATATTAGAAACAAAAATTATCATATCTGTTGCCAGAAGAAATTTTAAAATGATTAAGATATTGAAATATATATATAAATTACCATTATTGATGTTTGGAAGAATCCAAGATTTTTAGAAGATAATAAACAATGAGAAGAATTTTTAAAGCATGAATAAATATTTATCAATAATTTAGTTTCACTATTATATAAAAATATTCTTCTTATTATGAAATAACAATATGGATATACATTAAATGAAAACTTTCTGCCTCGCTACTAACATTTTAATAGGTGTTGGACATTTAAAGAAGTGCCATTACACATCATAGTGTTATGATAAAAGAATGTTATAAAATAATAACACATAAGCATTTTTAGCAGCACTTCTTGAGATCTTAGTAACTGCATTAAACCATCTGTAACAAGCTTTGTCCTCTGTAGATTGCAAAAACTATATTGTGTAGAAATTGGATAGTTTGCTTGAGTTTTCATATGGATAAATGAAATCAACCAATAGTTTGATAAATACCATATGCACTCATGCAACCACAGCCTCCTTGTAATACCGTATGTCAAGGATGGCCAACATGTTGATCACCGAATATTTTTGATCGATTGCTAATGTTTGTGGAAAAAATATATATTTTTTTTAAATTACTATGAAAATCAACGATGGAGCATTCAGACAAAGGAGTGGCCATGTTTACGCTCTTACAACTGCTGATTTGCGACTGCTTCCACCAGGTGTCAAGGTCACATGGCCTCCCCTCCCCGATAGCAATCTGCCGCGGCTTTGCTTGTCCCCGTAATGACAGCAGAGTTAGACACAGGAAATAGCGTCACGAGAGGTAATAGTTAGCTTCAGAAAAGTTTGGTGTGCAGGTTAAGTGTGCGATGTTTATCGTTTGCATTGGAGCTGTGGTTTTCTTCTTTGAACTATTTTGTTGATATTATTGTTTTAGTGAAAATGTGTGCCCCGAAAACTTTATTATTTTTACCAAGAATTGGAACTGGATTACTTTTTTGCTATTGTTAAAGACAAGTGTTGCTGCTTAACTGCAGTACTTCTGTGGTGATACTAAAGAAGGGGAATTTAAAGCGGCACTTCAATGCATTTTCAGGGTAAATATCAATCCAATTTCCCACTCGACAGTGAAACAAGAAAGAAAAATTACAGGAATTGAAATCTGGACTGACTGTGCAGTGAAACATGTTCTCAGAACAAAATGATCAATCGAAGGCTGCAGTCATCGCCTCCTTTCAAGTAAGCCATAAAATAGCAACAACATGTAAACCTTTTTCTGATGGAGAATTTATCAAAGATATTTTTGTGGACATAGCAGATTATCAATTTGCAAATTTCAAGAGTAAGGGTGAAATAAAAACAGCCCTTCAAGATCTGCAATTATCTTGGAACACAGTCACATGAGACGTATTGAAAAGTTAAGCTAAAATGTAAATGGGCAACTGCTAAAAGATATTGATCAGTGTGTTTCATTTTCCCTGCAACTGGATGAATCAATGGATGTCGGTGACACTGCTCAACTGCTGATTTTTATCAGAATGGTTTTCCCGGACTTTTCTGCTAAAGAATTGTTGGGCATGATTTCATTGAAAGGAAAAACTCGAGGTCTCCATATTTTCAACGGATTCAAGGAACATATTGAAAAGGTTAAGTTGCCTTTATTTAAGCTTGTGTCAATAACCACCGATGGAGCAGCAGCGATGATGGGTAAATCCAATGGATTCATAGCCTTGTGTCAGAAAACTGGAGATTTCCCAGATTTCTTAAGCTATAATTGTATCATCCATCAGCAAGTTTTAGCCAGCAAGAGGCTTAATACAAAATGCATCATGGATATTGCTTTTCAAATCATCAACTCCATCAGAGGTACATCTCTTCAAAGGCGACTTTTTAAAATGAAACTGGATGATATACAGCCAGATTTGATTTTGCATATGCCCCCCTCTTCCCCCGGGCGTCTCATGTTATGTGCATGCATGTATGATTGAGGATGATCTCAGGAGCCTTAGTCTGAGCTTTTTGCATTTCCATTCCAAATCAGTTGGAAACCAATTGGCAGAAAGTGTATACTCCATATGAAATAATTTTACAGAAGTGTTAGGCTCAAATTATACCTCAGTGTCAAGTGACGCGACTCAAAGCAAAGAAATTATTAACCAATCACAATCTGAGTCAGTTATTTCATGAGTGGTTATTTTTCTCTCGTCGTGTCGCTTAATGCCGAGATGTAAATGATGCAAAGTTATATATTACTTGATGCAAAGCAAGTAATATATACCTATATTTTGAGGGCCCCCTCAAAAGTCTGGGCCCTGCACGTTTCCCGAATGCTCTCCCATAAATCAGGCCCTGATCATAAAGGTTTATAGTTTTTTTGGCCATTGTATGTAAGTGAAAAGATCTGAAATGCAATGGCATACTTATTCTGGTCAGTCTTTAATAACTCTTAAGAAATGACTGACTAACATCAATGCCATTCAATAGTTTCTTAATTCACTCAGCCTCGTGAGCATAATTGAGTTTATAACCACAATAAGAGGTGTTTGTTTTATATAAATATTAACTGTACCAGTTGATGAAAAGGTATGAAAGATTTTAAATGAATGCAAGTATAAGAATGGGGTGGCATCATCTGGCCATTAGCTGTCCATGTGATAGCACAGATTACATCTTGCAGGCATGCTAGGCTTGCTGCTGCATTTCACTAATAACTGAGGCTTAGGCAGGGAGAACATAGAACAGGCGATCAATGAGGACAAAGACCAAGAAGCCAATTTAATCATTGTTTTGCAGGGGCTGAATTATAATCTGACTAATTATCAGTTATATATGGGCATTCAAATGTGCTATGCATGTATAAAACTTAAAATATATTTCCCAACCAAGTTTTTTTTTTTTTTTTACCAATATTTAAAGGACTTCAAAAATGCACAGCTTTAGTTGTAGTTTATTTTATCTATGTGGAAAACATAGTTTTATAATTTATTTTCCTTTCCATTTGGGTAAAGTATCACACACACTAACCATGGAAAATTTGTTTAGGTGTGCCATGTGCCATCAGGCTCCAACAAAAGTGAACGGTAAAAAGAAAAAAATTGAGAAGTGTCTCAGTACAGCAATGCCATGGACCACATCAATAAAAGATCCACACAGCCAATACTATACTGTTACATAAACATAAATTAGTGAATACTGAATTGATTTCCATGGAACTATTCCAATAGTACTATATTAGCTTCTGAAAAATTTACATAAGCTATTCAATTCATTTTCAGTAGTCAGAATGTTATTATGCATCTTTTTGCAGAGGTACTTACATATTTGGTATTTTGCATTATTAAGCATGAGTTGTAAATTACAAAATGTTCCTAGGACTGAATTCAACAATATGACTGAAACATAACTATAGCAAACAGAAAGTCATATTACTATACAATTATAATTCATGTTGTTTTAAAGGATGCATCCAAAACTGGCTACAAGTTTTCAGCTTGTGGAAATACATACTTCAGGATCTCTGTTTTTATGATAATACATGATGGTTTTAACAATTTTCAATTTTTTTTTTGAAGTACACTGCCACATTGCCTGAATGATGAAACTACCATTTTTTTTCTCTTGCCACAAAACCTTAAGTAACCCTATAAGTGTGTTACATCTGTGGAATAAAGTTACAATATACAAAAATCAAATAACAAACTATTTTAATTATAATACTGATTAAATATGCAGGGAAACTGCACAATTTCCTTTCTTTGCCATAATACGTGGACAGATATACACGATGCATGAAAGATGCAATATATGATCAATACAATTGACAAATACAACAACAAAGCAACAGTATACATAAATAAAACATAAAATGGTGGCACACAGATTTTTAGTTAGATACAAAAGCACAAGTTCTGTGCTAAAAGTACAAAAGATGGGCAGTGGTTAGAAAGCTTGGCTGTTGCCCATGATTAAATATGGTAACAAATATAAAAAGGACTATACCTTGACAGGGTTGCAGATTTCAAAAAGTTTATGTTGACTCTATTTTTTAGTTTATGAAATCCAAACTATGAAACCCATGTGAGCTATAGGCAGATAAAAATTCGTACAGTAAAAATTGTCAGAAAGAGAATCTGCTAAAACATTTAATTCAAAATCATAGCTAAATCTTAGAAACAGGGTCTTAATGTCAACAATTTTATTTAAAAAATATATATACAATATTTTGTGTGATGTATGTATCCATAAGTCTAGTTCAAAACCATTATTTCAATTCATTGCCTCTACAAAGTTTTTTATGAACAGAAACCAGGCATTTTTGAGTGCATTTTCATTTCAGAAATGCTTCCCCAACCCCATAGTTTTCTCTGAATATTGCTTTTAGAGTTGTATCCTTTTGTTTTTATCAACACACATGACACACTATTCCTCAGCTGATCATTTTACAATCAAATATACCCCTAAAATTCTGCTTTTGGGCACAGTTAGTTATTTCCAACAGTTAACAGGCAAATACTTATACAGTGATCATTATCAAACAATAAGCTCTAAAATGGTTACAGTTATTCAAAATTAGCTCCTTGTTTTTATCAGATATTAAAGTTGCAAATGTGGTTTTTATGCAAAATGACTGGTGATAATTTGAGAGTTAGGAAAGTGATGCAATTGCTGGAAAATGAAAAGTCCTTTTCCGATCAGAATACAAGAAGGTTGTTGTGTTTCAAGATGACACTTTCAACTGCAAATTATTCCTCAAAATACATGAATTATGCACTTCAAATAATATTTCTTACAAGCGGACCTAACATAGTAAATTTGAATAATGGGATTTTAGTGAGCAAACTGCAGTCAAACAACATTATGCATGAGACAGTCGGAGAAGTCAAGACTAAGAAAAAAATAGTTAGCATATATATATATATATATATATTCCTATGTTTGGGTAATATATTCCTATGTTTAGTAAAATGAAATCCTATGTTTGGGTAAAATAATTTCGTGCACTAAGTTATTAAAACCCAGTGTATTGTAAAACACACCATATTATTTAATACAATACCACCGAGTCAGGGCAATAGATATAGCAAAATAAAAACTATAATTGACATACCTTATGTGCACTATCATCTCTTCTGACAGAAAAAATGTTACACATAAAATAATATTTCTTAGATTTATAAAGATATGTTTTCACAGAAAACAAAAAGGATGAAATGAAAATAGGCAAGTCTATACAAAGCAGGCCACTGACTGGAAGTTTTCAAAGCAACCAACTTCTATTTGTCCTTTTCTCTATGGAGATTAAGCGTTGTGTATTTTTTTTATACACAACGCTTAATTTGTGAATTCATAGAAGATTTACACATTAATGCTTGCATTACAAAAAATGTACATCTCGTGTGAGTATTTGCATGGAAAACAAAGGCACACAACATACACATTAAAGCACAATACCGATTTCCTGCATTTCTGATATTTTTGCTATCTGTTCTAGCTAAAGATTTTTCAACTTAGTTTACTTGTCATTATTAACATGTGTTAAACTAAAATTTATCACACTTACAAATTATAGAAATGTCATACTGTTACTGAAATTTTTACCATGGATACAACACTGTGCTGCAGCACAGTGTTTTATCCATGGTAGAATGTTATCACCATCTTGAAAAATATTTCCAAAAATGTATCTTTGTTTCATAACAATAATGGCAAGGATGTTCAAATTTAACACAAGTTATCTCTATATCTCCATTATACAGAATTCATACCTGGATTTATTTCAAAGCATTGAAGTAAAGTACAAACACAGACCTTGGACTTGATGAATATTTAATCCTCTAGTACCATGATGGAAGCAAAGGTACACCACAAAGCTGAAAAAATGTATAAGCATTACATTTCAGTGCCAAAACAGTGTTAAAATTCTTTTGAATGGTCATAGAGATTCTCCTCATGAGAACTTATGATTGAGACAGAAATAGTATGTGGCACTTAACAGCATCAAAAATGTAACACAGCTGGGATGTATGAAAAGCTGCTATTATCTGGTGTCAATATTTCTGTTTCTTGCCATCAGATCTTTTAACCTGAAAATCGCACACCATATTTCAGACTACAATTTTCTTTCTTTTATTTTCGGGGGGGGGGGGGGTATAAGTTTTTATATAAAGTGTAGATATAAGCCAGTGCTTCTCTCACAACCAGCATGCTGCAGCACAGTGTTGTACCACAAAAGAACCACAAGCAAAATTTTGATGGCTATATATTTTTTTATAAAAATTCGTAAAACGAGCACAAAAAAATTACTTCGAATTTCATTCTCACTCAAAACATAACATTTTACTTCCAAACAGACACTATAAGCATTCATGTAATTGTACTGACAGTAGATGGCATACAATCAATCTGTAGGAAAGATGGTAAATCTGTTGGGAAAATGCTATTCAGTTTTGTGGGTTTCCATTTGGGCACAACATTAAAGTGTATTATACATACACTATATTGACAAAAGTCACTGGACACACATTCAAAAGCAAATGAACAGATCCGCTGCATGTTAAGATGTGCAGTACAGCTGCAAACAGTATAAAAACAAGCCTGCAGCTGGCCGCGATCATATTGCACTGTGAAGTTGAGTGAAAATGTCGCGATGGGAAAGAACTGATTTTGAGAAAGGAAAGATTGTTGGGTGTTATATTAGTGGGTTCTCCATAAGAGAAGCCAAGAGGCATTTAAACATACCTAAGTCAACTGTTTTGGATGTACTGAATAAGTGGAAGACACATGGCATGCCAGAAGCAGGAAAACATACAGGCAGACCAAAGAAAATCAGTGACAGAGGACATCAAAGCCTCAGGAGAGTCATTACAACTAATCAACGGAGTACTGCACAAGACCTCAGTGTACAGGTGAGTAAAAATGCTGAAACCTCGGTATGTACATGTACCATTGGCAGAGAACTTCATTCCATGGGTTACTGTGGTCATGCGGCTGCTCATAAACCTTGCACCTCCACTCGGAATGCTACTTGTCGTTTAGCATGGTGTAAAGAACATTTATCGTGGATAGCATGGTGTAAAGAACATTTATCGTGGACCGTAGATCAATGGAAATGGGTCCTATGGACTGATGAATCCAGATACATGAACCATCAGTCTGATGGCCCATTTCCCTGGAAGTAATCCTCCTCTTGTGCAATCAGGTTCTGACCACGGGAGCATCATATAACCCCAGGCGAAGAGCACTGGCTGCATTAGTCCTCTACCCTGCATGGCGTCTGCTTTCTCCTATTCGCCTTTGTGGGGTACTATTGGCGATGATAAATAAATATGTAGACATGAAATCAAAATGTGATTACAAGAGGCCTTACACACATCAAAGAAGAAACTAATAGGTGTGTAAAACTTAGCTGGAGTGCATAGGATTGTATGGATCAGAGACATACAGAGGCTGCAGATAACTCAAAGAAGCATGGAGAGATCCATGCTTAGTGTGATCAAGGAAGAGGAACTCACGGATCAGGAAAATGATAAAAGTTGACGAGATCATGATCAAAGTAAAGACCCTGTAGTGGCAATGGGCTGGACAGATTGCTAGAACTGGCTACCATTGAGCAGCAGAAATGATAGACTGGATACAATGGGACAGGAAAAGACCCAGAAGATCACATGGGAGATAAGCAGATGAATTTTTCTTTTTTTTTTTTTTTTGATTGGAGGTTTAACGACCACCGTGAGCAACTCAATGGGCTATAAGCAGTCGCCCGTCCCTAATTTAGGGTCACTGGTTCCAGGGAAGGGAGAGAGCCAGTGCCGTAAGACAAACACAACATCCATGCCTGACCGGGATTCGAACCCAAACCCCTTACGGACGAATGATTAGAGGCCAGCGCCTTAGACCACTGCGCCACCGGGGCGGCCAGATGAAATTTGAAAGCATACCAGAATAACATTCAAGAGAATTGCTCAAGACAGGGAGTTGTAGATGAGATTTGGGGAAATCTTCATTCAGCAGTGGATTGGGAATGAGAATGGTTGATGATGATGATTATTAGAGACATCATGCAAAATGAATGTGTGGAAGGACTGATGGTAATGAAATAACAGTAATAGCAAAGCAAACTTTCAGAAGAATGTGTAAGAAAAAATATACCTGTGATAAGAAGCATGTGGGAGAAACTAGAGTGTAATTAAGAAGAAGGTAGTGTAGAACATGCTAAGTTACGTATAAAAGTTTAATGCAAATATATTTCAGCCATTACTATGGCCTTCATCAGCGCGACTACGATTGGTTTACGTTGCCAGATTAGAAAGGTAAGTTTTGTAATTGTAACTCCGGGTGATGTAATGCTATGAGGGATTTCCAGATGTAAGGAATGAAAATGGGGAGCTCAGAGTTGCAATTTTTGGAAAATAAAATTTCCAAACTTTCTCTAAACCTTAGAGCATATCGATTTTGGAAGGGAGCCAACTTTTTAGTATCGGACCAAAGTGGAATAGCAGAAGTATCAGCCATGGTAAGAAGAGATAAGGCAGATGAAGGTTTTCCAAATTTCACATCAGATTTGTGTTCCTGAAGTCTTGAGAGAATTTTTCGGAATGAACTTCTTATGTACGCGGTTAATCCAACGTTAGTCTTGATCAGAATTTTATACACTCCAGGCAAAGAAAGCGGAGGTATTGGGACTCTGTCATAACGGAGTATAACAGAAATTGAAGGGGAAGAACGAATGGCAAGTCTATATCCTTCTCTTTTGAAGATACTGATGAGTTTGTAGGCAGAAGGTTCATGGAAAGGGATTGAGCCAGCAAACATTAGTTCCTTTTTTGGTGAAACAGGTTGAAGAGCAACAACTGGTTTTTTCTTAGCATTTTGTAAACCAGGAGAGGGAGAAAGCCATGTTGAGTAGCGATCAAGCGGATGTTTGCTAGTTCATTTGTTAGATTAACTTCAGTGTTACAAACCAAATGCGCTCGATGAATGAGAGACTTCAGGGCTGACAGTTTATATTGGTGGGAGGTATGAGAATTGAAAGGAATAAGGCTTTAATAATCTAAAGCAACTTATGGGAATTTACTAGGAAATTTTTTCATTAATAGCAAATTTTCGGAGAAAACTCTTCTCCTTCTTCAGGCTGTCTTGTTGTTGTCACTATCATGGTTACGGTTTACCTTGACGGTTACGGTTAACCTTGACGGTTTAGGTTATTTTTCAACAAATCCTGCCAGATGTTAGGCAGGGAAAATCCTTTGCAGTCATTGATGATGGAATTTTGATTTTTCTCAATCTCTATTCCTTCTTTCAGTTTTCTTTTTGGAAATTGCTTTGGAAACTGATTACTTTAAGGGAATTCCAATCCATGCTGTGCCCAGTTTCTCTAACATGCCTATCTAATCCAGTCTTGTTGGAGCAATTTTTTATAGCTGCTTTATGCTCAGCTATAGGTGTTTCTAGTCTGCGACCTGTTTCACCTATGTATGATAGTCCACAACTACAATTTACTTCATAAACTACTCCTTGCATTTTTAAAATATCTTCTTCTCTTTGAACTATTTTAGGGAAAATTTTTTTAACTTTGTTCTCTAAACTTGGAGCTAGCCTAATATTGTATTTTTTACTAATTCTCTTTAAAGCCTCAAATAAACCTTTGTGATAAGACATTTTTCTAGTGAATTTTACTTCTTGCTTTTGTGGGTTCTTCGTACCATTAAAATTCAGAAGCTTCTCAATTTCTTCTTTAGGATAGTTATTCTCTGCAAGTATGACTTTAAGCTCTTCTTTATGGGCTTCTTTTTTATCTGCAGTAGAAACTATTTTATTAATTTTTTCTAAAAAAAAATTTCCTAGTAAATTCCCATAAGTTGCTTTAGAATATTAATTCAATTAAACTAGGAAGCCATTTCTCAATATGAGCTTTATTCAAAGAAAGGAATAATGCTATTGGTACAAACTGGTTTTCGGTAGACAGAAGTGGAAAGAAGATTATTACATTTTGAGATGCTGACATCCAAGAAATTTATCTTGCCATCAATTTCTTCATTGACAGTGAATCTAATGGACAGGAATTTTTCAGTGATTAAATTTGTGAGTTGCAATAGATCTTTTTTAGGATGAGGCCAGATGACAAAAATACTGTCGACATAACGGAGCCATAAGGTATATTGTTAGTCATGTTGCATCACTATTGATTGCTCAATATTTTGTAGGTATACTTCAGCCAAAAGTGGGGAAAGAGGTGACCCCATCGGTACACCTTGGTTTTGTTGATAGCATTGATTATTAAAAACAAAGAAACTGTGTTGCCGAAGAGAATACAGGCAATCATACAAATCCTTGGTTAAAGTGCCGTCCACGGGGAATTGTTCTTTGAATTAATGAATGAGAAGCATGTGTGCTTCAAATTGAGGCACAGAATGAAAAAGTGATTCAACATCCAGGGTAAACATACTTGCATGACCATCAATGGAGTTTGGAAGTCTAGAGATGAATTCAGCAGTGGATGAGATATTGAAGGGGTGGTTATTAGTGATAATCTTGAATTTTTTGGCAAGACATTTTTCCAGGTTACAAGCAGGAGAATGAGTATTTTCCACAAGAGGTCTAATTGGAGCATTAGCTTTGTGTAATTTAATTTGGGCAAATAATCTAGCAGAATTGTAGAAAGAAGAAAAAAACTAGAGTGTGTTTGTGAAAACATACATTATTCGCAAAACGATTTAAAAGATGATATTTTTTCTAATTACAATGCAAAAACAAAAATGTATTATGATGGGAATGTACAGTGGAACCCTTTTATAATGAAGTTGATAGGAAAGTGAAAAACATTCGATATATGTAAACTTCATTATAACTGAATAGTTACAAAAGGGCTGTTTACGGCATATTGCTTTATATAAGAAAGCTTTTATTTTAAAAAAAATATGATAATCAGAAACAAGCAGTTTGTGGCATGATGTATGTAAACTAACAGTCTTTTTTTTTTTTTGTTATTGGTGGTGGTGGTGCATGCTGAGTAATAACTAGGTGGCACTGCCAGTGCAAGAAGTCAAAATGGCATCTTTGCAGGAAAAGGTGAAATGTGTTTGGGGTACCACGAGACCAAATCACCGATAACTGTTCAACGTAATTTCAGAAGAGAGTACAGATGTCCACTACTTGATCATAAAAGCATAACATCTTGGTATACAAAGTTAAAGGAGACAAGAAATGTTGATGAACAAAAAGGAATGGGCTGACCAGGTGTTAGTGAAGAAACTGTTGACGCAATGTGAACAGCTTTCATATGCAGTCCCTTGAAATCCACCCATCAAGCTTCGTCTGAACTTGGAATCCCCTGCACTACAATGAAGAAAATTTTCCACAAAAGGCTTCATTTGTATGTGGTATACAAAATGCAGATTGTTCAAGCCCTGCACGTGGACAACCTCCCATGGCGTGCTGCTTTTGCAACTGAGATTTTACAGTGTATTGATGCCAACAAAACAACTATCTATAGAGTGTGTGTTTTTTGGATGAGGCTACTTTTCACACCTCTGGTGAAGTAAACAGACACAATGTGCATATGGGGATAGGAAAATCTTCATGTTGTCTTTAAAAACAACAGGACAGCCCAAAAGTAAATGCTTGGTGTGGTCGCATGCACAATAGGTTCACCGGACATTTCTTTTTTACGATAACAGCAAATGTGTACCTAGACAAGATGGAACTTTTCATTGCATCTCAGTTGGATGAGTGTCAACCACATGGGTAATGTTCCAGCAGGATGATGCTCCACCACATTGAGGATTAATTGTTTGAAAATTCTTCAACACCACATTTGCCAACAGGTGGATTGGGAGGGACAGTACATCATCATGGCCACCATGGTCATAAGATGTAACATCACTAGACTTTTTCCTGTGGAGTTATGTCAAGGATTAAGTCTATTCAACACCAATGTCTGATACTGAAACTCTGCAGAGGAGGATAACCGATACTATTGCCACAGTATCCAAAGAGATGTTAGGCAAAACATGGCAAGAAACTGAATAGCAACTAGATGCATTCCACGATATGAGCAACGCTTATGTAAAGGTGTGCTAACAATGTATTAAAAAAAAAACAACTTGTGTTAGTTTACACATGCATCATGTTACAAACTGCTTGTATCTACCTACAATAGCTTTTTAAATAAAAATTTTCTTATTGAGGGAAAAAAAACTTTACGTCCACCCTGTATTATGTCAGGTTAAAATCAATCAATGATAAAGTTGTTAGCTATTAATCAAAGGTAAATAATGTTTGTTAATTAAAAACTACAGTTAGTAATAAAAATATGAATGAGATTTGCAACAAGCAAAACTTTTAATTAATGTAAAGATTAAAATAACTTAAAAAATTTGGAATTTTACTCATTACATTTGTTTTGCTGTTAACACCCTACATTGAAGATTTGAGTTACTTGTTGTTGGTTTTGTGTGTTTGTTATGATAGAAGCTGTTAAATATTTTTAACCTTCCTTTGACCCCATGGTTGAAATGTTTCTAATGGCAAAATAAACTCTAAGATCTTCTACATTTCTAAAAGAAAGTTTGTTTGAAACTATTTCATTTTCTATGGAGATTTCTTCATCTATTGACTGATCAACATTCATGCCCTAAATATTGTCCACTATGTCTACCCTCTGTTTAACAATCCTATCTAAAGCTCCTCTTCAGTATTTCCATAATCTTCAAAAAAAAAAAAAAAAAATGCTGGATGCAATGACGCTTTTTTCTCTCAGATGACTCCAAATTCCATTCACTTTCATTTTCTCTATGTTCAAACTCATTTGCAGATACGTCTTCTTTGTTCACCTGGAAGACTTTTCCAAAACTGACGTTTCCCACAATTTAGAACTGTTTCTTTTGAAACAGCAGCTTTCCAAACAGAGCTTAGCATATCACATACCACTTTTATGTGCCAATAGCTGTTGTTTCATCTTTTTCTAAACTATTTAGAACTTTTTGAACTATACTTTTTCTGTAAACTTTTGTGTTTTTTAGTATTCTCTGATGTACAGGGATCTGTGTTTGTTAGGGGACATATATTGTGAACAGTTGTCAATTGCCTTAATTCAGGATAAGTGTGTGTGTGTGTGTGTGTGTGTGAAAAAGGAAAGTAGAGAAAGTAAAAAAAAAAAAAAACATTTTTTGTTTACTTGTAAACTGATCTGTCTGTCAGTGGAACCACCAGGTGTTGTCAACAGTGTTTATTTAACTTCAATATTCCCTAGTCTTTGGATGAAACGGAAAAGCCTAGAAACTGGGTAAATAGGTACTATTTATTTCGCTTGCTGATAATTGTGCTTAACTTCAATACATGCGGTTTCTCAAAAAAAAAAAAAATAATAATAATATGTGATTCAAATAACAAGGGAGAATATTATGAAGTTCAAGGGATTTAGAAAAACTTCAGTTTATGCAGAACTTTCATGTTATGCAAGCTCATTATATCTGGGTTTGACTGTAATATGATTCTTCTTAAGTGTGCTGACAAAATCTGAGGAGTTTGCAAATGTCATGAAAAGTGTTGGGAAGCACTAAGATTTGGACAGAGATTTTAATCTAGGTTAGCAAACTGGTATCTCAGTTAAAAATAAACATTTTTAGGAAATTATTAATTTCATGAACTTCTTAAAGTTGTTTTTTCTTTTCTTACTTCATGTGTTAAAACTGCTCCTACATGCCAGCAGTACAATAAATAAATAAATAAAATAAAAAGAGATGAACAGAAAGAACATTATCATTGCTGTAAGTAAAATGTTGAATTCTTTTTTTTTTCAACTATTAAACTTGAGTTATCACAAAAACTTTAAAACTCTGATAATCAACATGATGATTAGGATTTAAGTTTTGTTCAGAAAATTAGATATGTTCAAACATTCATTAAGTAATTCAAAAATTATTTACTCTGGGTTAATTTTCTTGCATACATTTCAAACATTTTCTTTGAACTAACAAAGTGCTTGCTATTTGCTTAAAAGAGCAAGTTTGAATAAGGATATTTATTTGATTACTCTGCCTGGAAGAACCTTGCACATCATTTTTTTAAAATCCAAGCTGTTTTATTAATTTGTCACATGAATGATCATCAACGATATTTCATGGTATTGTTGTTTGGTAATACTCCCTTAATTTTGAGACCTGAGCCAAGGCAAATAAAGAAAAAAAAATTGCCAAAATACATGGCAAATTCCGTGCTCAATTCATGTCTCTAATTTCCATATAATTTCTCTATAACCTGACATTGAGAAAAAAACCTCCCTGTATCTGGTGTATATCTTACTAAAAGACCAATAAAGGAAAGTTTCTGTACCTGAAAAAGGGTTTAACAACAAATTTATAAAGTTTTGGCACAAGCAGACACGACAGCATTTGCCAACTTTTAAGGATCTAAGTAGTTTTTCACATTCAAATTCGCAACACTAGTTTTGCTGTTTTTTTTCTTTCTCTCTCTTTCTCTTTCTTCATTTTTTTTATATTCTGTTTCTGTTTTCTTCCACTCAGTTCTGTGACAATATAAAATTAGAGAACATTAACAAAATTTAGGAAGTATTTTCACAGAAACTGAAAAAAGAAACAGAACAACCTGCAGGGAAAGAAAAACAGCAAGACATGCTCTAAGCCACATTTTTTATTACATTGATAATGACAGCAAATAGGTAATTCAGAAGCATTCATGTACAAGAGTTGGTAAAATGTATTGTCATTTATAAGCCAATGGAAAAAGAACAGGATTTAAAAAATTTGATTTTCCTAATGCTATCTTAAAAAGGTACTGGAACTGTATTTATAATGCACAGTCACAGTCTTTGGCAAAACACACCCAGACAAAAAATGTCAAAAATTTAAGCAAAAAAGTTAAATCAAGCACAAAAAAGAGCAACTTCTTATTCAATTATATAACACTTGGAAAGTTAATAAATTTGAAATCCTTCATGTCGGACATTATAGAAGCAGAAGGGCTTGCTTTTTATATAGATCTATGAAATAAAGTGCAGCATAATCTATGAAAGCTGTTGGAAGAGTTTGTAAGAGGTGTTTCATACTTAATTGTCCATGGCTTGGGTCAAGGGAAATTAAGAATGAAATGGAAGTACATATCCACAATGAAACAGGACATAAAAATTTTGTTTATGATCTCAAGCTACTTAGACTTGCTCTCAGTTCTCATCATTTAGATGAATCATTTCCTATTTCAGTTACAATCTTACAACCGAATGATTACACACATAATTTTTTCCAGTTTTCAGTAAAAAAGGCAATTACTTAAAGATTTTTTAATTATAATTTTCTTACTTTGCTAATCGTTTAATGTATTGTTGCTCTCACTTCAATGTTTGGAGATAAAGGAAAATGCCACGGAAGTCCCTCTGTGTTGATAACCTTATTATACACATTATTTTTAGAATAATATCAGGTTCTAGTGGAAATGAGAAACTATGCCAATCTTGAACCAAAGACTAAAAAAAAAAAAAAACTGGGCCAAACAAATGAGGCAGCTAAATTTTGGTGACCTTTGTAAAATAAGAAAAACTAGATTAACAATTCAGCTTTGGACATTGAACTTCTTCTAGACTTGGAACATCTAGGTGATTATTTCTCACACATATATATATACCTACAAAAACAATATAACATCACTGATGAAATAAAGGCATAAAATCACAACAGTATTCTATAACAAAGGAATGAAAATCACAACAGTTCTGTGAAAACACAGGTTGCAGCAAAAACATATAAGAATGAAACATAAAAACTGAAGGTTTCACTATCAAGCAAGAAGCACAAACAATAACAGTTAAAAGCAAACAAAATATACTACATCAGATAAAATTTATATACATTTCATTTTTGTGTACGCCCTTTATTACAATCTGCACAAGAGGAAGAACTCTAAAATATATGATAAAAACTAGTTATCTAAAATCAAAAAGAACAATCAGAAGACACATTAAGAAAATAGTCCATTTTTACACAAAAGATTCAAAACATCAAAAGCTTTTCAATAAAATTTTGTACTTACTGAATACAACATATTGTATGATCACAGAGAATCTCAAAATACCACCAAAAAGATAATAAAATACATTATACAACTCTATATGCAAAGTAAAAACAAACAAAAAATAAGTTCATTTAGGAACACATTAATAAAGAAACAAGAAATTGAGCCAATCTTAAAAATCACACTTACGAAAAAAAAAAAAAAAGGAAAAATATGCGAAACACTGCTTTAAGTTCACATTTTTGCTCTAGATATGATATTCAGCACATTAACTACATTGCATCAAAATTTAATAAACTTCTAATCTATCTAGATATAAGAATGAATGTTAAAACCTTTAAATATACCACACTTTTTTTTCTCCTTTAAACAAAAGCAGGCAAAATACAAAGAAATTTACACTTGTACATGAAACTGAAATCAGCTGAAGAATCTTTAAACAAATAAATAATAAGCATGCATTTAAAAGATTCTGGAACAAACCATACTTGTTAATTAAATTTTTTTGAAATCTGTAACAAGCAATTCATACTCATCTATAATGAATATTTCTTAATTTCATTCCACAACTTTCTTGTGCTCTGACAATACACTTATTTAAATTCAAAGGGGAAGCACTTGTTTACTTATATTAAATAGAAAGCATATATATGTACTTGTTCATGCATACACATATACACGTAACTGAAAAACAAGGAAGATGAAGATTCCTGGACTCCATGATTTTTACCATACATAAAATTTGTTTTGTCAATGAAGGCTCCATGTGCTTGCTAAAAAAGCTGAACTAATAAAATGGGTTTTAACTAATGTGCAGGAAATGTGGGGGGAAAAACAAAGAAAAATATGAATTCAAATTTAAGAAATTCATTTTCATAGCATTAACACAAAGGAGAAGAAAATGGGTTAGCCTTGTTCGTGAGACTGTGTTTTAGGAATGTCTCTTTTGATTTGAAAAGGAAGCACATCTCTTAAGGAGTTGATACTGCTTTACAGTGGAAGTGCATAAACTGAACATATGAGAACTGAAAAATACCTGTAGAAAGGCACATATAAACAAAAATTGTTCTCCAGTTGCTAATAAGTACACACTGAGATCATCATTCAAAGATGATGCTAAATTTTCATTCTTTGCATCAAAGTTCTCCTGGCTTAACTCAAATATGTACTTTGCTTTTACTGAAGTATAAACCCAGCCTTTTACAAATAACTTAATACCCATGGATACACAAAATAAGAGGATGGTATAAAATCTCTTGGAGATGAAATTAATTGTTTGATGTCATTTTAAAGCTTTTTCTTTTAAAGCCTATTTCTTCTCTTTTTTTAAATGGACACAGCATGTAAAATTTGTAGACCTATATAGGTTCACACTTTGAATGAAATGATATGATGTGAAACAGCTTTTAGACTGAGGGAAAATGAACATCAACATTAAGGTACACTTTATGACAACAAGAAAAAAGAAAAATGCCATTTCCTTTTTCAAAATAACACTTTATTGCTTCTGAACGGGGAAGGAGAAGGGAAAAAAATTGTTGAACTTCTAGCACAGGATATTAAAAGCATGTAGAAATGTGGAAATTATGCAATATATAATTTTAATGCATCTGTCAATTTTCAAGAGCATTTTTTTTTCACAGAAATGCTGTTAGCAGCTGTAATCTGTGTGAAAACCTGGAAAACAAAAGTTGCACTATCTTGTAACAGGAGCTGAACCCACATCTTCTGATTTTCATCTTAGCATAATAACCATCATAACAGCCAAAACAGTGCCTTTCAGTGAAACCAAAATTACTGACTTTGCTTGGAGAAATACTGTCCTGAGTGGTGTGATGGCTAGCATACTATCACAAAAATTGCAAGAAGCAGGTTGATCCTTGCTCCAAGGATAAAAGAACTTTAGCTTTCTGTTGCACTCTACCCTGATGACAGCAGCATTTCTACACCACAAAAATAATGCTATTTGTGGGTTTACATGTTCACGATGTTTAACCATTTTTATTTGTGAAGCATCATCCTTCTATTTCATTTTCCTAGCTAATATTTTTATCTTAAATTCTACATAAAAAGAATTAGCTGAGCATCCAGTGCTGTGTTATAAAACACCTGAAATATAATAATCACAATATATTAAATTCATTCACCTTTAATACATTTCTGAGATGTTAAAATTGTGAGTTTTTCTATGAAGCAGTGGGTTATATTGTAATGCATTTTCTATTACCTCTCTAAAAGCTATTTAAAGCTCCTAAAAGGCCATGAGGAAGGAGAAATTTACATGGAGTATATTTATACACTGCAAATTTAGGTATTAGAAAGTTCTTTTTTCACTCTTTTGACAACAACAAACTCCATTTGTTGCTTCCTTGTTTGCTATCATCGGTTCAAAATGGCTTTGCATACTGATAAATGAAATTATTTACCATGACAAGTTGGGACTGATATGCAGCTAGTTGATGAAAAAACCAATGTTATGTATCATTGTGAGCATGTAGATGTCATACTTTTTACTATTTCCCATGTAGCCACCCTTCAGAAAATTTGAAAATTACATGCCTTGGAACAGGAACATCTATAATGTTTTTCAGATTCCTACGCTACATCTGCTTAGCTTCACTTGCTTGGAAATTTTGTTGTCCTGTGTGGTGTAACGGCAACATGCTAAGACATAAATCATGAGATACATGTTTATTGCCTTTTCCAGGGTTATGTAATTTGCAAGTTTTCTGAAGGATAGCTACATGGGAAACAGCAAAAAGTATGACATCTATATGCTAACAATGATATACATTTGCCTTTCAAGTAGTTGTGAATAATTAATTATGGGGATTCATCGATTCAGTTTCTATTAAAACCAAAGTTCTATAACAAGACAGGTCAACCCAACTCATCTATAATCCTGTTAAAACACTTTTTAATATGTTTAAGCAACAGACTGACTGGGGAAAGGGTAGGTCTCACTTCTCTCATCTTTTTTCTGTGGGGCTTTATAAAGCATGATGTTTATGTTCTGCTACAGCTAGAAGAACTAAATATGAGTGCACAAACTGTTTGCAATTTGTTGCAAAGCATTCAAAGAACAATTGAGAGAGTTTGTCTGTCAAATGGTAAGACATGATACTCAGCTGCTCTTAAATGGTTGCATGTGTCATTTTTGTGTGCTCGGTACTTTCTGTCCAACTAAACTTTACAATTGAGCATATTATTTTGACTCACCCTGTATAAACTATTTCACACACGTATACATATACAGGAGTTGCGCCACATATTTAAAAGTTTTCGCCAACTTATTTGCCAAATTAAAAAAAAATTCACCAATGTATTATAACAGTACAAAAAGGTAATAGCCAAAACTTTCCTTGCTTTGCCAAACGATTTCATTTTTGCAAATTGTGAAGAATGTGATGAACTAAACAACCCCTGCACACACACACACACACACACATAAAGCGCACGCGCACACGCACGCACACATATGTAGGATTTATCATTGCTTTATTTTATTTCGTTCTGTGTTCACCGAAGAGAGTATCTTCATTAGTGTAATGAGCGCTCAGCGGAAGTTCAAGCAGATGATGTCACATCTAGTAAGACGTAGTCAAGGAGTGACGTCAATGACCTGGACAAAGTGCGCACTTCTTTACTTGTTGTAATGGAGTTAAGTTCTGATTATGAAGTGTGTGCCAAAAGGGCGAGATGATCATATATGTCTATTCCAATCTAATAATATATTTTTGTTTTGTGCCTTGTCTTGGATTAAAACTTCTTAAATGTCAAGTCCAGAGGTAAGAGAATCATTGATTACTTATTCAGTCGCAAATAAAAGTCTACAAATTTTGGGGGCTCGTAGCCAGGATGTGAATTCAGAGGAAACTAACAAAGAGGTAGCCATGTTGCTTTTCGAAAACAACGACACCACAGAGCTTTTCTTTTAAGACGATGGCGAACATTTTGTGCTGCTAAATCTAGAACGACGGCGGTATATGACGAATGGTGAGATTTTATTGAACTGTGGAATCAGTAAACAGAAGACGCGTTGCTACTTCTGAAGTGTGAAATTTCGACATATAGTTAACTGTGTTCCGCATTGTTTTTACAATGGCATCATTAAACGAAATTCCGCATATAAGTCAAAAGCTCAAAACGTCGAACTCAAAGGCAGTAAAAGCTCTTCATAAGTTAGTATTTGAAACAGATGGTGATCGTAACAACAGAAAGCGACTCCGAGGTTTCGAAGGTTTCCAATTTAGCTCAGATTCAACAGAATATATCAAAAAGATAGAATATGGTATGCAGAATTTATCTAAAGCCGATGTCATAGCCATATGTATTATTCTGGGTGTAGATTATAGTAAATCAAAAGATGAACTTCTTCATAACATTTGCGCTAGTTTAATTGACTTTGGTTTGTTTTTGCCAGATACCGAAAGTGGTGATGAATCTGATGATGATGTTGAACACGACAACTCTGATGATGTAAATAAAAAATCAAAGAATGAAAATAATGCTACAGAAGAAAAGAAAAATATGTTGGATAATGAAGCTAGGCATTTAAGTATGCGTGGCGCTAGTATGGAAAATCGGTCAAACGTTTCTCCACAACAAGAGCAGGTTCATTTTGCAATGGGTTTTCATGATACAGAAGATTCCATTCCTACTTTTGATGGTAGTGGATCTTACCCTGTTAAACAATGGATTCATGACTTCGATGACACTGCTATTTTATTTGGTTGGAATGAAAAGCAAAAGGTTATTTATGTGAAACGGTCACTCATAGGATTAGCAAAGCTGTTTTTAAATAGTGAAGGAGTAATCAAGAGTTATGGTGAGCTGAAGGGGTTACTTATCGAAGAATTTCATAAGAAAGTAAACAGTTCACATCTTCATGAAATGCTAAGTTGTAGAAAAATGAGAAAAGAGGAAACGGTGCAAGAATATTTTTTTAGCTATGAAAACATTAGCACACAGTGGTCAAATAGAGGATGATGCTTTAATGACTTGCGTTATTAATGGTATTAGAGATGAAGTGAGAAACAAAGCTATGTTATATGGTGCTAAGAATATCATGAATTTAAAGAACGGTTGCAAATATATGAAACTATTTATGAAAAATCTAACTCTGAAAATAAAGCCAAAAGCCAAGTTCATGATAAGTGAAGTGATGTTGTCAAAACGAATACGGCTGGGAAATCTGGATTTAAACCACCAAGACCTAAAAGTTAGATGTTACGACTGCGATGATTTTAATCATATATCTGCTGAATGTAAACATAAAAGTAAAGGGCTAAAATGTTTCAAATGCAATGGATTTGGGCATCACGCCATTGAATGTTTTTCTAGTGACAACAAAAACAAGAAGTCTGAAAGCAAGGATCTTAACACAATCTCTGCCAAACCATTTCGTGACATGCATAAGTTGACAATGATTGAGGGCATTGAAATTAAAGCACTGATTGACACAGGAAGTGAAATTACTGTAGTACAAGAAGATGTTTATAGAAAGATAGGATTTCCTAAAATTTACAATGCTAATATGATACTAGTTGGTTTCGGTAACAACAAATTAAAACCATTAGGTCATTTCCAAGGGCTAAATTAAAATGGATGAATGGGAATTTCCATCAAACATTTATGTGGTTTCAAAGCATGCAATTAAGGAGGATGCAATTATTGGAAATGAATTGCTAGTTATCAATCAAGAAGGTATATCAGTTAGAAAAATTGAACAGGAAGCAACCCTTATGTGAATAAATACATCCGAAGATGAGAACATGATAGATGCTGATTTCAATCTGAGCAAAATTCACAGAAATGAAATAAAAAAGCTTGTTGAAAACTATGAACCCCGTAAAACTGAGACTATGAATATAGAAATGAGGATCACAAGTAAAAGAAGAGCAAAATAGGAAAGAAGAGGAGGAGAGAAATTTGGAAGAACTTATGCAGCAATAAGAGAAAAGGAGGCAGGCAGAACTAGAAGAGAAGCAGGAAGTATTAAGAAAAAAGAAGAGAAGCTACAGCTGGAAGAGCAGAAAAGGCAAGAAGAACTGAAGAGAGTGGCAGAACAGAAAAAACTAGAGGAACAGAAATGGCTTGAAGAGTGTAAAAGATTAAAAGAGCTTGCCAAACAAGAGGAAATACATCATCAAAAAAGGTTACAGAAAGAAAAAAGATCAGCAAAGGTTACAGGAACTGGAAAAACAAAAAGAACTTATGAAGCAGAAAGAATTAGAAGCTAAGGAGCTCAAAATGCAACAGGAAAGAAAAAGGCTATGGGAATTAGAAAAGCTGCACAGCTGCAGGAACAGAAATTACAAGCACAGGGACCAGTTTGGGGTGCACAGAATCCTGTGATACAAAATTCAAAGTTGTCTTTAGATGATCTTTCGAAGTGGTACAAGCATGTTAGTACACTGCAGAAAGTTATTAATTAGACTTACCAGAGGAGTATTGCCACAACACCTTTTGAACTACTTGTTGGTACAAAAATTAACTGTAAAGATGATATCAAAATTAGAGAATTATTAGAAGCCGAGTTGCCAGTTATGTTCCAAGAATTCAGAGACGAAGCTAGAAAGGAGGCGAATAAACAAATCATACAGGTTCAAGAGGAAACCCGAAAGATGTATAATCTTTGCAGACGTGTTCCTCAGAAATACAAGCTCAATGACTTAGTTGCTGTGAAAAGAACTCAACTGGGACCAGGACTATGAAGCCGAAGTTCCTAGGACCGTATAAGATCATCAAAGTAAAAGGAAGCGACACGTACGATGTTGTTAAAGAAGGACATCATGACGGACCTCTATGAACAACTACATGTGCAGAGTATATGAAAGATTGGACTGTGCCATACTTTCTAAGATTTGTGTCAACATGAACAATGATCGTATTGAACTTTCATTTTTTTTTTAAAGTACTTTTAATTTTTACTGTTTCTTTTAATCTTGACTATTTTATGACATTTGAGGACAAATGACTGTCAGGAAGGCCGAATGTGTACGATTTATCATTGCTTTATTTTTATTTTGTTCTGTGTTCGCCGAAGAGAGCATCTTCATTTGTGTAACAAGCGCTCAGCGGAAGTTCAAGCAGATGATGTCATATCTAGTAAGATGGAGTCAGGGAGTGACGTCAATCACCTGGACAAAGTGCGCACTTCTTCACTTCTTCGCTTGTTGTAATGGAGTTAAGTGCCTACAGCTAGTGGTCTCAGGCAGTATTTTTCCTATCTCCACAACACGAGACTGGTTTCAGCCACTTGAAGCAGACAAATCAGCCAAGTATGGAGCCAATTTTCTTCACTTTTTATGTCATTCAAATTAGTGGTAAGATTATTGTGTGTCATGGTGAGACTTAATTTAGGAAATAAACTGTTCAGATGCTCTGAAAATGGTAAGTGATGTCAGTAGTCCAGATTAAATTGGATTTCTTTAGGTCTATGTAGTCATGTTATCAAAGGTGTAATGAAAAAGAAAACTTCCTTTGCTGAGAATTTTAAGAGGAACTTCAAGTTTTAGGAATAAAAAAAGTTACCTAGTTTGAATGTGAAAAACAAAGACTGCAAACATGATTTTCTGTGTGTTTGTTTCTAGGTTATAATTTACATAAGATTATCTCATTTCAACACAGTTAAATTTCAAAAATAAACTCCAACTTCAAACATATTTTCCCACATGCATTCTAGAATTTTAAAAAATTAATACATTGAAACCTCCGAATGATGGTCATCACTCACTGGGATCACACAAAAGTGACCTTTGTTTGGAGGTGGTTGTAGTTCAGAAGTTAGGCCTAGGTTAACATTTGCCATTTTTGTTCATGTAGAAGCAAAACTCAGTTGAAATAATGGGCATATTCTATTGAAAATCACTATAATGTGTACACATTATTCTGTGATACATTAATTTATGTAGCACAAAAACATAATCTTTCTTTAGTGTCTGCCTGCTTTATTGGCATCAGCCTTTCAGGACAATGTTTTGTCGAGCACGATGTGAAAAACCACCAGTTTCATAAACATTAAAAATATTCCAATTTTCTCTGTCATTTTCAGGCACAATGTTTTTCTACATATTTTTAAAGAAACTCAAAAAGTCACAAATTTCGACTACAAAAGGATCGCAATTTCAGCAATAGTTGAAAAGTTGTCCTGAGGATTGCAGGAGATTTACCACTTACATGGGAGGGAATTAATCTTATGGTAAAAGGGGGAGGGACACAGCTCACAATAAAACCAAGATATTTCTGTTGTATAACAGACACTTCATCAGGAGGAAATCTGCATTGAGCAAATCCTGGCAGTCAATGAAGAATTGCAGGCAGATCTGGTTAGTGCCTGTTTAAGGTACTGAGAATTGCAGATTGTGTAATATAAAAAACTAAACTCAATTCAAGATAGAAAAAATTTCGAGATTTGGAACAGTAAACAAGCAAAACTTTTTACTGCTGAAATTTTAAAGCAGTAAAATCAATAACAAGCACGATTTTTGCAATTTAAATGCATGAATCTTTATTGTCACTAATGCTAACTAGAGTTGGGTGACCTACAGCTAAGCTCTAATGTCTTTCCTTTTACCTAAATGTACCACTGTATTCCACTTATACTCAAACCCAACCTGTCCAAAGCAACTTTTCTTTAGCAAAATTGCTTATCTCCCTTCCATCTTTTCTGCCAAAATACTGCATAACAGCAGGTGATGTAGCTTGCTAACTGGATTAACTACATAAAATCATAAGTTTGCATACAAAGCAGACTGCTGGACCTGCTTGGGACTGACTAGGGTGTCTGTAGACTGTTGTTCAGAGGTTATCATGTATGTTAATCCTACCAGCATCTGTTTTGTACCAAAGTATTTGTTGTTGTTTGAAGGTCACCATTATTGTGAGGTATTTATTAATGGAGGTTTTGCTGTACATGTGTAGCAACTGTCTGGGAAAAAGTTGCAAAACTTCACAAATGTCTGAAGCAGATTCCCAATTGGACAAATCTGAGTACAGTGGTCAACATAATATTTGAGGGAGTTGCTACAAAATTTAAAAAAATCAATCAATGAGTTTTTTTAGTATTAGTATGCGAGTTGTGTGTGTGTATTAGCAAGATCGTGCAAAAGTTACTGTGAAAAAATGACCATATTGACAGGTGACTGCCAAATAGAGTAATATAATTTGCCAAAATATTTCCCTCCAAACTTACAAAAAAAAACAAAAAAACTTACCCTTTTTAATGCAGCCTGCCGTAAAGTGCTTGTTCTTTCTTTCCTGTCATTTTGTAATTTAATAATGTTATTTACCGAAATCTCTCACTAAGAGCCTGAAGTAAGACTGAGGAACAGGGTAAGGTGTTTGGAACATACATAGGCAGAGACGGATTTAGTGCTTTGCTGCCTTAGACCTAAACAAATTTGCTGCCCCTACTCTCCTATAAAATAAAGAATTTAATAGCAACAATTTCATGTAACTCATTCAAATCTGATCCAGGCGCAAAACAAAATGATATGGGGAGGTAGGGGAGGAATGTAGCCTATCAAAAGCTAAGTACAAATAATAATAATAATTTAAAGCTTAAATGTAGTGCACCTATAAAGAACCGTTTTTCTTATAACAATTAAAAATAAAACTTCATCTATCAGTGAAAAAAATTCCTTACTTTTGACTTTCGCCATCAACAATTTAATTGCGTAAGCTCATATTACTATTTAACACGTTATTCTTAAACATGTCAATTACTCACGGGAGAATGTTGTTATGAATTACTTGAAGATAATATGCAAATTCAATTACAGTATTATTAAAAGTTATCAAGCAGTACTCACCAGATTTCATTATGGCTATTATCACTGTAGATTCACTGTTGCACGAAGTAGAGTACTGAACACCTTGCCATTTTAGGTAGTATAAAATTAACATACTTCTATGAAATGGAACGAGATAAAGAATGATTATAAAATCCAATGAAAATAAATTTCCACAATGGACTGCTACCTTGAAAGCAGACTGTTTCGTTAAAATAAGATGTACATAGAAAGGAAGTGGACTATTTACAAGATGTATGATTTTAACAGCAAAAAGACAAACTCGAAACGAAGGAATTAAAACATTCGATAAAATTCACTCAGACTCTCGTCGGTAATTTGCCCATAATAGTTTCAGCTATCTCTCATTATAGCCATCATCTGTAGGTACATGCGAGTCAGCTGAACACCCGTTGTTTGGTAGCCTGATTCACATCGTATATGCCTCTGGACCATGTCACAACTATGCCACGTCGACATCGCATTGCATTTCTCACGATTATGTTTTGCTGTTGCACACTCTCCCATGAAACAATTTTACAAATCACGGAAATGATGCAGATTCCATGTACAGATTAAGTACCAGTTTTAAAATTTAATTCCACTTTCAAAAAGGGGGATCAGGTCAAAAATGCTTGCTCTCTACCGACTGGTTTTAAGAAAATACTATGAGAAACAGGGAAACATGCAGTACATTAGGGAAAACTCTTAAAAAATACAAAGTCACTCTTTTTCACTTTTACCAACAATCTTAAAAAAGAGAAGAATGGTCAGAAAAACATAAAAAAAAAAAAGAATATAATGAGGGTGGAGTAATAAAAAACAAAACAAAAAAGTTTAAAAAATGAAGACCTTGATCAGAAAAATTGAAAGTGCGGAAACAGAAAATGATGGAACATTCTCATCACTAGTACAGCAGTCATTTCTGCTAGTCCAGAACATTTGCAAAATTTGCAGACTTTTGCTGGTTTTTTCAATTGCTGGCCACCCTACCCTAATTTTTCAAACTTTATCTTAAAAGTGTTTATTACACGAAATAATTATAGTATTACTCCAGGACTTTATGCAAAAATACAAAACATTAAGGACTTTCCAAGATCTGGAAAGGGAAATAAAATTTCAGAATGTTTTCGGGACTCCATGGGCCATGATAACTCTGTATGTGAACAGAGATGCTTAACATCCAAAACATATTGAAAAAGCATGGATGAAATGTAACGATATGGAAAATATCCAAAAGGCACTCTCCAAAATGTTTAACGAATGTTAAAATCTTGAAAACATGGAAAAAAAAACCCCTTACGCGCGTCGTTAAAAAGGCTATTTCACTGAGATTTTTGATTTCCATAGAATACCTGATGCTTTCCGTAATCTGTAGAGGATGGAAAACATCGGATATTCTACAGAAATTTATGTAGTGATTATGGAGAATCCATAGCAGTTGGAGTCTCTGTATTTATTACAAGACTTTTGTTATGAATTAAAATAAAACTTTCAAGAAAATATAAATTGAAATGGGGAGATAGAACATGCAAGGACTGCATGAGAACATAATTAACAGATAAACGGCTGCAATTGATAAAACTATAGAAGTGGGTACATTCTAGGATTCCTCATATGAGCAACAGCAACAAACACACATGCAATGTTTAAAAGCAGTTACCTTTCCACAGCTTTAATATGGTTTGTATGCATTGGGCTTGAAAAAAATTCAGTATTACCTTTGAAGTGTCACACATTTTTACAAAGATGTGGATAAAAAGATCCACACAAGTTAAAAAACTCACAAATGCAGTTACATAAATCTTTATGTTGAAGAGTAAAGAATTTAAAACTACCTTTTCAAAGCCAAGTGTTTAGTAAACTTTTCAGTTTGTCATAAGAGTTATTAATTGTGAATAGCATTCATGAAAAAAAAATAACCTTGTAAAATATTTCTTTTTTTTTTTTTAATTTTCTTTTTCTGTATAATTGACATTTCTGAGCAATAATTAAAAAGTTTTCTTTCAAACATAGTGCTTCAGTAAAATTTAATTTTCCCTTCTTTGGATAATAGGATCTTTTACTAATTTCCATATAACTGCATTTCATAAACTTACAAGCTTTTGAACTTTTGTTCTTTATAAAGCCAAGAATTAAATCTAAGGATTTCACAAAAACTTGTCTGCATTATCAGAATTCACACATAACAGCAGCACTCTTAATACCATACCAATTATTATTGTGATGCAAAGAAACTGAAAATATCTAAAAGATCAAGAAAGTTACTTTCATTTATTTGATCTTTCAAATAAAGTGAAAATAAGATGAATCTCCTTTCACCTTCTAGTCAGACCAACAATGTATAGCTTACTTAGAAGATAACTAATCAGCATTCTTGATTAAGATCACTACAAATATCTTAAGATCTAGAAAAGTAAAAATGAAGTGTAACAGAAGCTAGTTTATTTATGAAGAATGAGGAATCCGGAGTTTCAGTGCTGACTTTCGTTGTAAGATGATTAAAACTGCAACTTTGGTTTTCTTTAAGGCAGTGATTACAAGGTTGTACATATTTTTCCTGTAGAAAGAGGCTCACTACCTTTGATATGAAATTAGGCTCCTAGGTGTATTTATATATCATTTCACTAAAAAAAATATACAGATATTTTATGATGTCAGAAAAATCTTTTTCATGCTTTCATGAAAAAGCATCTCTCACACTTTGTGCACAATCCATGAATACATATTTTACTGCATTCACAAAAAAAAAAAAAAAAAGTGATGTTACCATAAAACATACACTTTCAAATATTATTTCAATAGACAGTTAATTTCACAATAAAAAACAGTTCCCAAAATTACTGTTATTTCTATGCATTTATTTTTAAAAGTGACCTAACATCAAGACTGAAATCTAGGTCACTAAAGTGGCATGGGTTGAAAGTATTTTTGGAAAATGTTATTCCAATTAAATCAACATTTTGCCTTTACCTCTCTTGCATGATACTGAACATATATTTAAATACTTCTAATTAAATAAGTCATAACATGGTAAAATGGAAGCATATAAATATTGGCACATAGTAATTCTTATTTTACTGTAATTTTTTTTTTCATTCACTTCTACATTGATGTCCTCTTCAGAGTGTTTGGTGTGCTTGAATGTTAGAACACACATTCAGCTCAGCACTGAAGTGATGAAAAGAAGAAAACAAGAATTGAATGAATTACATCAGCATCAGTGTTTAACAGAATGTTAAATAAAAGGTGGTAGCATGTTGGAGTTTTAACACCATGTGAGATCTTTTAAAATTAATCCACCTGTGCAAATTCTTCAGAAACTAATGTAATTTAGAAAACTAGACAACAGATAATTTTCTTCCATTGACTTAAAAATGTGAGCTCTTTTTAGTATTTTTTTTCAAGAGGACTATACTTTTCCTTTATGGAATGTGGATAACACTTCAATTTATATTTCAGAGCGAGAATGTAAGAACGTTACTCAGCAATTTACCACTGTTGGCCACAAAACATCCCCTTTCTGTGTTTTGATTTGCTTTTTAAATTCTTTCCCTTCCACTTTCCTGAGATAAATTTGCTACATAGCAGTATATTCTAACTCTGCCCAAAGAAGGGTGTAAAACATCTACAAAATTCATTAACTTTTCGCCCCTTCTCTGTGAGTTTCAAACCAAAACTTGTCCACTCAATATTTCCATTTTTATACTAACAAAGTACACTCATAATACAGCATAAAATACCATATGTGTTAGAACTTCTGAGCGCATAGCAGTAATAATTATTTAATATAATCTAATGTTGACAACACACTGCACTCAATGCAAGCTGCACGCTTTTACCAATAAGACATTTAATTACGAGGGTATAATTTCTTCCAGCATGTTAAAGAATGAATTGATTTATTAGGGTTTAGAAAGAAAAGTTAACAATCTGGAGGCTATTCAAGTTTACATAAACTATGTGAAACATTTTACTGTGAAATGATGAAGACATTGTTTTTGAAACAGCATTTAACAAAACAGCATCTGAGGTACTAATAAGTCATCTATGATTGGTCAAATGCTGAAGAAAACTTGACTGATGATGAAATCATGCACTGTGCCAAAAATGCATCCAGTGTCATGTGGAGAAAGCAGAGGATTACATCCATCTACAAGGCGACGGAATTTTCACTCATTTTAAGGAATTTGTAAAGCAGCATTTTGTAGAAAATATTTGGTCTCATCAACGACAAAAATGAGCGATGAGTTTAGCATGCAATCATCAAGTTTAAGAGGCATACAAAAGAAGACTACTGGAGGGGGGGGATCAGTAGCAAGTGCGATCACGGTAAGGGCAACAGAATGAAAGCATCCAAGATGGAACAACGTACCATGATTTTGTTCCTAACCACAGAGGCAGACATGCCAAACTTCAAAATCTGAAAATCGAGAGATTTTTACAGCTCATAAAATCACACGAACGCTATTTTTATAGACATTTTCCAGATGTAGTATTATTGGTCCACTAAAAGTTCTGGAGGGAAAAAAAGAAACAACAGCCCAAAAATCAACATCTCCTCCCTCTACTGAAATTCATTTCCAGGTACATCGATTCTGCAAGATAATGAAAACATAAAATGTCAGAGTGGGTGAGCTCTTTGCTGAAGGCATCATGACAATCGGACAGGGCAAAATTTTTTTAAAGCAAATTTTTTCTGACCCATCTCGGATGATTGGTCAGAAGCCAGTGCTTAGACCACTGCACCGCCAGGGTGGCTTTCTTTTGCAGAGAGCAGAGGAAAAGTACGAAACTGATGACTGTAACACCGCCTTGCATCGATGCAGAAAGAAAAAGATTTCACAGGCGGTTAGAAATTATGGTGGTAGATAGAATTTCGACAATCCTCACAGTTAATTGTCGGTGAAAATCAGGAGAATTTAACATTCCTTCGGAGGGTGGGAGAAAAGGGGAATGGGCCTATTGAAATTCATTGTTGCATGCAAGAAGTTTATGGTTCCACACAGTCTGTCCTTATTCCAAGTCAAGGTCTGGGAAAAAGGTTTTACGAGAGAGCTGGAAAACATTCAAGACAAGCAATGATCCGATTGCCCACAAGAAGCAATCACAACAGACAGTGTGAACAATATGAAAACCCTCATTCATGCTAACAGATAGATAACGATTTGCCAAACTGAATGGGCATTTTACACTTGAGTTTTGGAACAGTGCACAAGATCTTACATAACACTTAACTTCAGAAAAGTGTGTCTGCAGTGGGTACCCAAGATCTTACAGAGCAGCAGAAGGCCAACTGGATGTTCTTGTCATCATAGCACCTAATTACAACAATAAGGTGAATGATTTTCACTAACAATTTGTGGTGGGAGATGAAACATGGTGGTACCACAATGATCAGGATACAGTGTTCCAGTATGCAGTAGAAATATCCTTTGTCCATGGCAATCAGGTAAGCTAAGGCCCAAACATCAACATGGGAGGTTATGGTGACTCATCTTTGACCATAAAGAACCTATCTTTGTTCAGTTCGTGGAACATGACGGCACTAAATGAGTTCTGTTACCGTAAGACAGTTAGGGCCTTACTAGAGAATATTCAATATATTCCTGATGAGTTGTCTTGCAACTATCATGTATGTCCAGGAAAGCTGATGACTGGTATAATCCATGCAGCCAACATGATGAAGGAATGGCTACAGCAATTTGGATGGGAAATGCTACAACACTCTGCATACAGTCCTGATCTGTCATCTTGTAAGTATCATGTATTTGGTGAGATGAACAAAGAAGTGCTTTGAGGCAGTTTCAATCAGATGATAAGGTGAAAGATGCTGTCAGACAGTGACTTTAACCAAATCCTAGCGTATTTCCTGAAAATGTCATTACCAGGCTCATTTCTTAGTGGAACAAGTGCTTAAACAACTATGGCAATTACTCTTAAAGTAAAAAAAAAAAATGCATTTCTCCCATTATTTTAATGTTGGCACATTTTTTATTGATCAACCCTAATAAATGAAAGTATAAAACAAGCATTTCTACTTTCTTTAAGAAATACGATAGTGCTTACTCATAGATGAATACATACAATTAATAAATGGGATGCTTTTTTAATTACATTTTTCTTATCTGCATGATTGCATTATCCACCTACCATTAAGAGTAAACTATATTTGCATAGCTCTGTGATAGTTAATCATAACAGAGGTGAAACTAGCCAAATGGCACCATCCATATCACCTTTTTTTTTTTTTGATATTTTTTTTTTAAATAATTCCAATGATCAAGCACACCAAACACAGGGTGATAACACAGTGTCCATCTAAACTGCTCAAAGCAAAACCTGATAGTCTGATGTTCTTTTTTCGCAAGAGCTTGAAGTTTCATTTTGTCATCCAACTGGAGGTGATTTCGAATTACTTCTCATAAATCTAAGATAAAATGGCCTTAGCAAACCAAGATAAGACATCATAAAAGCAATGCCCAGAAAAAATCCCACAAAATGACTTATTACAATTGGAAGGTGGTACCAGTATGTCACCTCTGTCAGAAAGTATGCTGACAAGACCATACAAATATTTTGGCAAAATGTGAAACAATAATACAAACAATACAAACCAAGAACTCTACCAAGCATTCCAAAATCTACTTTATATTCAATGAAACAAAATATGTAAACAAATCCCATAAAAATATAAACAACTACATTATTAAAATTATAATTTGGCTGATTGAAGAAAAGACATGCAGACACTGTGACAGCATGGATAGCACAAAACAAATACACCCAATACTTAAACACTGAAGCAAACAGTGCGAGTGCCAACACCCGAGCTGTAATTGAACACAGCCACCACAGGTATTCTACAGCAACGCAGCACAGGTCCCCAACTTCTTGATTCTGGTGTGCACTGGGTGCTCGGCTGGGATGATGTTTGCTGTTCACCTCAAAATGCACAACAACAACAGTTAGGGCGTTCAAGGATAAGATGATGGACACCACCTGAGCAACGACTGGAAAAAAAAAAAAAAATGTGTTGGAAATGCAGTTTAAAAAAGGTTGATTGCACATATTGAGATTAAATTTTATTTTTATTCCCCATCTCCATGCATACTTTAATAATTCCCATGAGCAGGGCTTGAAAAATGCAGTTGTCTGCTCGTCTGTAAAGAGTGAAAAATTTTAGCTGACGAGTAAAAAATTCAGTAGAGCAGTTTAAATTCAATCAGCAATGATTTATACATTATTATGCCCATCATTGGAAATGTAAAACTATTAGTTTCTTAATAAAGCTTATTTTAAATTACAGAAGTAATGCGTTATTGTGCGCTGGTATGGGAAACCGGTTTCTTCGCAAAAGAAATTAGACAGTGAGTCAAAACATCCAGGCATGGTTTGAAACACAAGGAACACGAGGTAAGAAGTTGCAAGCCCAGTAGAATGATTCCCCTAATGCTATGTGAAAAGATAAGCAGTCCAAGAGTTGCACGTGCCTCGTGAGCAACCACGTAGCCAATTGCTGTCGTTGGTCAAAGAGCAAACACGGGAATCTGTGTTTCTGTGGAGTTGTAAGGAAAGTTCTAAGCATTGAAGGATTCTTGCATCATCTACTCTAGAGTTTGGTTATTAGACAATGGTTAATTGTTTAAAGTAGGTTAGCAATAAAATTTTATTCGAGAGTGTGTATAAATTTTTAACAAATCAAACTTTAAAACACAAAACAAAATCGACAGCCTTGCGGGGATATCGAGTTTCAGCTGGTGAGTGATATATTTTCCTGACTGATGAACCAGCATAAAAATTTTCAAGCCCTGTCCATGTGCATTATTTAGTTTTTTTAAAAGAGATGATTAAAAAAAAAAAAAGGAAGAAATAAGCATACTGACAGTAATATGCTAACAATACAAGTCACATTTCATTTTTGGAAATTTTAATCTTCTGTTCTTTGTGGATGATATTGCTTTTAATTTTAAATGCTGACTTGTTGACATAATCCACAATTATGAAAAGCATGCATATTCTTTCTGCTGTGTTCTTCTTATGATGTTGTTTCAAGAAGTTCATTGTCACTGCATGCCTTAGTGGCATTATAGAGTAGCATATTAACCATTTGAATGTTTGCAATTGCACAGTTTTTTTTACACAGATGCAAGATACATATTTAGACATTTTTAGCCTTGAAAATATGAGTGGAAAGATCAATCCATGCACTTCAATCATAGCATTTAAGATCTTTGCAAGCATCATTTTCAAACTTTGATTTCTGTCATTGCATGTGCTGGTGTATAGCTGCCCTCAGTATACCAGTCTTTTTAATTTTCTTCCCAAAATTAAATTATATATTATCTTTAATGCTTATGGAAACTGTCCAAAATAAGGTGGATACAAAATTCCCTTGGAAAAGGAAAATCAGATAATTTAAATGTACAATGATCACATGATACATAACTTAATTACCAGACTGAAGGAAACATTAAGAACTGGAACCAGAAATTGGATAAAACTGCTTTGGTCGATTCATCATCATCATGATAAACCATTATCAATCCACTATTAAATGAAGGTCTCCCACCAGCAGAGTTAATTTTTTTTTTTTTTTTTTTTTTTTTTGTAAAATGCCCTGCCCAGGTGGGGTGTTGGGGGGGGGGGGTATTGGGGTTTTCAGTTGTTTTTAAAGTTTAACATGGTTCTTTAATCTTTAAGCACTGATAGGCAGATCCAGTCCCAATAAATAAAGGTGTACAACAGGGATGCTTGTTGTCACCGGGCCTTTTTGGTATTTATGCCGAAGTTATGCAAACCTTGGGGAGTTCCAGTGAAGGAGTTTGGGTTAACAAAGAGAGAATTAAGGCCATTAAGTTTACTGACGACCAGGCAATAGTTTCAGGATCAGCCAAATCATTACAGCGCATGATGTCAAAAATACACAAAAATGCAGATATTTATGGAATGAAGATAAATAAAAATAAGACAAAACTAATGGTAATAGGGAAGGATCCAAAACAGGCTTTCTTTAAAATTGAAGGACAAAACATTGAACAAGTTAAAAGTTAAATCATTTCGCTATTTGGGTCAAATTATTACTGAAAATGCGAGATGTGAAAAGGAAATTAGAATGAGACTGGGGATGGCAAAAATGTTTTTTAGAGAGAATCAAAAACTACTGAGAGCAAAAAATATAGATCTAAAATTGAGGAAGAGAATTTTAAAGGCATATGTTAGGCCAGTAGCTCTCTACAGTTCTGAGACATGGACATTTACCAAGAGGGAAGTGAAAAGGCTGGAGGCATTTGAGATATGGAGCTATAGAAGAATGGAGAGAATAAGTTGGCTCAATAGAAAGACTAATGAGGAGATCTTGGAGAGAGTGGGAGAACCCAGGAATCTGATCAACATGTTAAAGAGAAGAAGAATGTTATGGACAGGACATACAACATTACACCATGGAGACCCCATTCTGAAAGTTTTGGAAGGGAAAATTCAAGGCAAGAGAGGAAGAGGATGGCCAAGGAATAGTTTTGTGGTACAGTTACTCCAAGACATTAATACTAGGACATACTATGACTTGAAGAGAACGGCAAAGAACAGAGAGGAATGGAGAGACAGAGTACATCTACTGAACAACCAGTCCTTGGACTGAGTAACCAAGAAGAAGAAGGCACATTACATGTTACTTATCTAAAATAAGAATGAATACATGTGAATTGGAATTGTGTATCGGACAACATAAAATAGGAGTAGAGTACAAGAGGTTTGGGTGTCAAAAGACAATCCTTACTTACACTTCCATTTTACACACACGTGCACAAACACAACACACAATATGAAGCATATGAAGGGAGAGGGGGGGGGGGATTTCCCAAATACTGTATTCCAAAATCTTTTCCAAAGCTCAATTTTGAAAGTTCTCAATATCAATCAGGGCAAGATTTTGTAAGTGAATTTACATTAACAAATAATTGGCCATTCCAAACATTTGTATGATCTCAAAAATTTCCAAAAAAAAAAAAAAGTTTTCTTATTTTACTAACTGTCACTGGTTGGAAAAGCTAGGAGTGCTACACAGGCATGTGTGTATGTGTGTGTGTGTGGGGGGGGGGGTTAAGTATAGCCTTCTGCAACTTTCAAACTTGGCACTCCTAATCACATGCTCCTCAAGTCAGTATCCCCTGATATACTAAGCTTATCAATGTAGGGTGCAGATGGTTCACCTTGTCAAGTAGTCAACCAACTTGGTGTAGTAAGTGTGAGTGTGATTTCATTTCTCCTCAGAGCACAGATCTCCATCTCCTTTGGCCATGCAGAGTGAAGACATACTTTAATGATAATACTAGCATAATTACAACATCTATTCAACCATAAAACTTTGGAAACTTATGAGTAGACCTAAATAAAAATATATGTAAAAAAATTGTATTATCCTTTAACATTACAAAACTTTAAACATTTTCTGAATGAATTCTGATGTGCAATATAATTAACGGAGGTACTATTATGTTAGATTAAATTATAATTAATATTACTACATAATTTTTCTTTGCTGCATACCAAAAATGAAAAAGATTATATAAAATTTTGTATGTAACATACATTGTCATCATAATCAACTATTATCAATACACTGCTGGATGAAGGTCACCACCCCAAGTCTCTTCCACAACTTTCTATCTTGAGCCAGTCACCTCTGTGACACTCCAGCATGCTTACAAATTTCATCTATCCACCTCCCACATGGTCTACTTCTGAGTATTTTCCTGTCCCTTAGAATCCAGTCCAGTATTTAAGTTGTCTCACAGTAATCAGTTCTTCTAGCAGTATGTCCAGCCCATTGCAATTTCAGGGTTTTTACATTGATTATGATGTCATCAACTCCTACATCATTTTTTCTTCTTCTTTCACTGCACATAAAAAATGAAACAGATTAAATCAGATTTTGTATATAACATACATACCAGTATGAATGTCTTGATCTGCAGGAGGGCTAGACAGAAGTATGTATAATTGTAGTAGCAGTTGGGGAGCAGACTCCAAAAAAGCCTTGAACATCTTGTGCATGCTATCCATTCCTGCACCACTGCTGTGGAACTTTTCTAAGTGTTCCATGCTGTTTTCTTTATCAATAATCGCCCTTGATGCATAATACAATTTCTTCAAATAGCTGCAAAATTTTATAGATTTCAAAGGGCTTTTCCATTAAGAGCAAATACATTTAAACATTCAGGATTATCAGAAAAACCTTTTAAAATAAAGTATTGGTTAATGAAAAGAATTTCAATAAACTGAGAAGAGAAAAAAAACTTTGTATTTCCCTTCGCGCACACACACAAAACTTACATCCAAAAAGTTCCAGGACTGACGCAATAAAGAATATAAAAAAGCACCATACTCACAATTAATGCTGGACACCTTCAAAATACTGTCCTTCAGAATCAACACACAGTTTTCAGCATTTCTGAAGATCCTGGTAACAGTTCTGGAATGCACTTTCCAGGATGTCTGCAAGCTGTTTTTGCCACTGCTGCTTGGATAGATGTAATGTCTGCATGATACTGTCCTTTTTGTGCCCATTTTATCCTGGGGAACAGGAAGAAGTCACAGGGTGGTAAATCAGGCGAATACAGTGCACGTGGCAACACAGTGATTTGTTGGTGAGCCAGGAACTGTTGAACTGCCAACGTGGTAAGTGGTCTTGCATTATCATGGAGCAAGAACCAATTTCCAGATTCCCATAACTGGGGACAACAACAACAATTACTGCTGGGTTTTAAACGTGATAAGACTTGGACTTGCTTGCAGGATTCTTGATTTACTGTTAGACCCACTGGTACGAATTCCTTGTGGACAGAATTGTATAAAAATAAAATGTATCTGCGTACACAACCACTGAAACAGAAAACTTGCTGCAAACCTGCAGAGCGCTAACCACAATAACAATAAGATCATTTAAAGAAAAATTAATAAGACAATAAATAATTATTAGAACATTAGAAATCCAATGAGGGCAAAATAAGAACATTACAACTGAATGTGCAGCAATGTGTGTTAAATGTGGACTTTTATAGCAAAATATTAAAATATTGGATTATGAACCTCATAAAACAAGAAGCTAATTAAAGAAACTTTTTACATTGGAAAAAACACTTCCATCAATGAACCTTCAAAAATTACAAATAGCATTTTCAATAACTTAATTCAAAAATAGTAGACTTACAAAATGCAAAAGGAAAATATATTAATTTAATAACTGACAACTGCAAGAGGAACCTGGCAACAAAATTTAAATGTTTTCTGTGTAAACAAAACTTCTGGTACAGTTTCTATACAATGAGAACAGGCCTTCATGAAATCTAGAGGCCAGAAACATCTGTAAAAACAAAAGAACTCAGAAGATGTGAAAAATAATTGAAAGTTCTTCAAGTTAAAACAGAATTAAGTATATTAATCTGAGTAAATCCTTGAGTAAGTGTTTTAATTGCTATAAGTAACATTTTTATTTTTTTAATCTCCAAACAAAAACTATCTGCAAAATCTGCTACTAATTTAGAAACTATCCACGTGCAGCGTACGTCTACATTCTGCTACTCTGCTTGTGGACTACATCTTTTGAATTGAAAAAAGCTATGCACATCATCTTTGATGGTTGCATGCGGGCTTTCTTGGTTGATGGTGAGTGGCTACCTCTCCATTCAGTGCTTTGTAGATCATACTGCAGGCACCATGTTTCATCTCCAGCAATAATTCTGGAGCAAAAATCAGGATCCTCGGCTGCAGTGTTCAGCAGATTGGAACAGACTGATGAAAGAACCTCCTTTTGATCATCATTCAGAATGTGGGGTACCAATCTGGCATTAAGTTTTGTTTTCCCAGATCCTTGCATAGAATCTCATGACAGAAAGACTTACTGATACCCACTGACTCAGCCAAAAGTCTCGGTGTAATTTGGGGATCTTTCTTTAACCGCTTCTGCACCTCTTTGATTTTTCAACTGTCTGCACACTGTAGGAACACCCACATCTTGGATCATCATCAAAGGATTCCCACACGTCATGAAACCATTTTGAAAACTCTGCTGCAGGATAATACTGTGTCTTCATATACTTCTTTTAACATTCTGTAAGTTTCAGTATCTGATTCACCAAGTTTCCAACAAAAAAGGATGTCTACTCACTGCTCTTCCATGACTAAAATGAAATGGGATAAGAATGCTTGCTATGATTCCCTTAATTCCCATTTGCCACCTGTCGGCACCGGTTCAACTGCAACGTTACTAAATGCACGGTAAAACAAGAAACTACTGGTTTTCTTCCACACAGACAGGAAATGGGATGGTGCAACTTGTCATCAAATGGCATCATGGGTGCTGCCAGCCTTTGAAACTAAAAAAAATCCCCTGTGTGATTCTTAATTCCCACAGCTGGGGATGATTCTGGAAACTTTTTGAACCTACCTTGTACAGTTCCATGTAGCTCTGAATATGAGATTACTTTTTACCCTCTGAAGGAATGGATCCGAAAGTGAATGCTCATTATTCCAGTCTAGAAAATTTTGTTCACTTACTGAAGGCTTGTGCAGCCAGTTGTATCTTGTGTTGTATCACATGTTTTTCTTCCCTGGTTGGTAGCATTTTGTTTTACTGCTTTGTGCTATGAGACTTCAGCTATTCAATTACGGGTCTGGTTCACTTCGTCGACAATCACTTTGTAGACAAATCATTTCATTGACAGGTACATTTTGTTCACATTGTATGCAAACAGTCGATCCCTAGAAAACTGAAAAACCATGTTGCTCATATCTCAGCAAACAAATTCGTTTCCAGGGTACACCAAGAGGAGGTGTATGAGCAAGTACCCTGCCTGTTTTTTTTATTTCTTTAAAAATACATACAAATAAACAGTGGAAATCCTGTTTATTATTTACAAATAAACATACAATACAATAGAAATAGTACAATAAAAATATATTCAATAAACTGATAATAAAGAAATGATTACAAAGAAAGGTTATGTGCAATGCCCCTTACAAAATCCAAAGTAGACATATAATTTCTATTATAAATGACATTTAAAATTTTCTTTTCTTTTTTTTGGTTTCTTCTGTTGTTTTTTTTTTTTTTTTTTTTTTCTGTGATGGTTCACTATGTATAATTTTCTCGACTTCTGATTCAGTTTCACTCTGTTCCTTGCAAATTTCAGAAATGATTGCAAAGATTCCAACATGTGCACAACATACTAGCATTTTCCACTGCCTATGCCACGCTTTGACTTTGTTTTGTGCATTGTTTTCAAAAACAGACCATATTTCTGGTGGGAAAAGAGTTGGATTTTTTATAACTTGCCTATTCCTGAGAGTTCTGTGTACATGTCCATGTACATAATTTTATTCAAACCATTTAACAATTGGTTTTGCATTGCTTGGCATAATCATTTTCACTTCATCAAATGCAGTTGGTATTTCTAGTGCACTCAAAAATGCCAAAAGCAGGTATTTGCCATATGAAGAGACTAAAAGTCTTGTCAGATCCATATTTGGAAGCCAATCCACATGATTGAACCTGCCTATAAACTGATTGGCACAGATGAAAATGACTCCCTTTGCTCTGAGCACTCGAAAATTCTGCATTTACTACATTGATTGCAGTTTTCTTAAAATCTGTTAAAACAAATTCTGGTTTCAGTTCAAGATCGTATTCTTCAGCCCATTCAATCAGCTCTTCAAATAGTCTCATGTAAAGTTCTTTGCTTTTGCTTATCATTAATGCATAAACTAGAGGACAGATTTTGTTATTTGATAGACAACCGACCAGAGCATGTACTGCATAAAGTTGCCTGAATACGACGGGAAAAGTTTTAAAGGTTTCGCCCATAACCCAGAATTTTGCGTCATTCAGAGATTTCAGATTATCACTTGTGAAAAGTTTTAAGCTGAAATACCTGCTTTAATATTCTATATTACTTGAGCAGGCTGATTGTTTGTCATTTTTGCAATCTCCTTCATCTGTATGCAGGCTTTGATCACTGTAGCTCTGCTTGCTTCTGATGCATGATTATGTTTGGAAACCACGTGTTGACTAGGATATGCTGGCCGTTAACCAATGTAGTAATCACCCTTCCTGTACATTTAAGATCTTCACATTTCCAATAGTAACGGTCATTTTGATTCCGATCATTTGTTAAAATGAACCCATTGACTGCGATTGAATCCTTATCTTTTGTTGTTTTCAGAGAGTTGCAAACTTTTAAGATTTCCATTGTAAAATAAAAATCATCACCACACAACTATTAGTCAAGAGGGTAACTAGTTTGTATCTGATCAAAAACCAAAGTCACATTTCCGTCTCCCGCACAACCTGAGGCACTGACGCACCCCCTGGTGGCAGAGCTGGTAAATACACAGAATGCTAAAATCCAAGTTTGATTCCAGGAATGGGTGTTATGAGTGTGGTTTTTCATTGTTGACAAAATGATTTTGTCAATGAAATGAAAGCGACCGTCAATTAGTTATAGAATCTTCACATGCTTTTAAAAGTATGCAAATATGTTACAAAAACTTCTCTTTCTTTACCTCCTTTTTTTTACCAGGTACTAGCATAGCTCACAGTTTTTTTTTCTTAAAAATATGACTAACTGAAGTTTTCAAATAAAAATTAGAACATGACTGTAACAGAAAAATACTTATTTTTATATTGGGTTGGCGGGAATAAAATGTCCGGCAAAAGACCAGCACATGCGGACGGCAAGAGCGGAAAAGTAGGACAACTTACCTAGGCAAAATAATCCCCCTCGGCATCGACACATAGTTGCCATCTGTCCGGCAAGGCCATGATCCTGGAACGAAACAAGTCTTGTGGCTGGGACCACAAAGAAGTCATCAACTGCACATTGAACCTCATTGTCTGTCGTGAACTGTTTCCCAAACAGGAAGTAATCCAGGCGATGAAACAGATGATAGTCTGTCTGAGACAAGTCCGGTGAATAGGCAGGATGAAGCAGTGCTTCATAGCCCAAGGCACTTAGTGTCAGCATCGTTCGTTGTGCGACATGAGGGCGGGCATTGTCCTGTAACAGAACACCATGTCTGTTGACCAAAGCTGGTTGTTTCTGCAGCAATTTCTGGTGCATCTAGTGTAATTCAGCACAATAACATTCTGCAGTGATGGTTTGGCTTCTTGCCAAGAAATTCCGATGAATTATCCCGGCTGTGGACCACCAGACAAGGAGCATCTTCTCGGTGTGTAGCGGTGGCTTAAGATGCCATCCAGCAGGCTGTGCCTAGCTTAACCATTGTGCAGATTGTTTCCAATTATCATAAAGGACCCACTTCTCGTTGCAGTAGGGTTCTTGTTTATTCCTGGAAAGCAGCGACGTGCAGGCTTTCAAATGCCTAATCTTGTTGGCAATTGTCAACTCATGCGGCAGCCATAAGTTCAGCTTTTTGACCTTACTCAGCGCAGCCAGATGCCGAACAACTGTCGTGTGGTGGACACCTACCTTGGCCGCTATCTTACAACACGTTTTTTGGGGGTCTGCTTCAACCACACGTAACAGAGCCTCATTAGAAACAGCATCAGGTCCGTATCTCCGCTTTGAAACTTCACAAACCATCACTGCATGGTTCGTTCACTGGCTGTATTCTCCCCAAATGCTTTGTTAACATTTTGAGCGGCAATTCCTGCAGAATAGCCCAATTTTAATCCATACAGGAAGATGACTCTCAAATCCGGCATCTGCAGGTTTCCTTTGCAAGCCATGTTACATCCAAACAAACCATGCCTGAACCTTGTTCTTTACACACGTACTAGCTATTTATAGTAATTCTGTGACGTAATACCTGCAACACCTGTGGGTGGTTCCATTCCGGTGTGGTTGGGACCTGTCTCCACTGCTCGTTCGCACCGGATGTTTCATTCGCGCCAACCCAATATATTCATAGAATTCTTTATAATGCTTCAACCATTTAACAATATCTACCTGAAAATGATGCAGTGTGTGTATTCTCATCAGTTGTGCCCTTTGCCTGTTGCTACCTAACACTCATAGCATCATTTTCTTGTACTGTACCTAAGTTATTACTGTTAGGTTTCTTGTGATGTTTTTAAATGCACTCATAGAATCATTTTCTTGTACTTTACCTAAGCTATTACTGTTAGGTTTCTTGTGATGTTTTTAAATGTTCATCTTTTGCAAGAAAGACTCATCTGCATTTCAATTGTTTCTCCAAACTTCTTTGTGTCATCACACCTCCTCCGCTCTCTTTGTCTCTCTCACACACACATTCTTTCTTTCTTTGCAGCTATACTTTCAGTAAAAAGTTTTTATTCTGGAAGAAAAATAATTCCTACAATTGAATGATTTGTGGCAGATTGTTGGTGGTGTCACCGCTTCCCTTCAACAATAGCTTTTACATGATTCAAAAGGAAAATGCTTCCCACACACTGGAGTATTCCTAATTGCCAGATCATTAAAATACGCACCACAGCCTGTTAGCTGTAGTTTGGTGGTTAGACATGCGTGTCACAAATTTCTACCATTAGTATTTATATTACAAAGAAAAAAATTCAAAATGTGATGAAAAAAAAAAAATCAGCAAACACATGCTAAACAGACATAATACCATTGAAAATATAATTCCTCATAAAATAAAATTCAGGCAATTAAAGAATGAAGTTGATACATTGTGCCGATAAGACAAAACAAATCTGACTAAATGATTGAGCAGACATTTGTCAACAAATGTGTGAAAGACGTGATTTTATGTACAATTTTAAGATTATAAAAGCACTGACAAAAAATTTCTATGCTGACCCAATTACAATGAAGGACGAATGGGGAAACCTTGAAATGATAAAAAAAATTCTGGACAGATCACTTTAGAGCAATATTCAAAGAAAACATACTGACCAAAAACAATTCTTTGAAGAAAGAAGTATATACCGAAATAACTTTTGAGAAGTAGATATAACTTTAAGAAAAATCAATTACAATGAAAGACAGGTATAATTATACCAATCTACAAAAAATGGAGATAAAAAAGAATGAACTAACTATAGGCCAATTATTTTACTGTGGCATGCCTACAAAATACAGTAGAGTCGATTTATGAGCTCATATTTAGTGAGATACTGGATTTAATTTGCAAACCAGGAACCTTTGTTTGGTATAGTGTTAATTCAAAACTAATTTGATAATTTTTAAAGAACAAAATTTAATGAAGTTCCCGGACTTGACAATGGAGACAAATACTAAGGTGATCACTTTTGACAAGCAAAGTAACAAGATTTAATGAAATTCCATATTTAACGAGACAGAAAATCTGTTGCATACTGTCCTGGAATGGAGGAATAGAAATGGTGGCATACAGAATGAAATTGCAATAGTGCATGGGAATCGTGGTGTGCTAGTAGAAGAATGTTGATAAAAAAGAAACGGGGGAAAGAGTGCATCAAATGCTCAGCAAGCGAGTTGTGCAAGACAGACTTGCAGCCACCCACTCCGATGGGCTATGACTTGGGTGGATGGCATCAGCAGAGATGAAAACAGGCCACCTACTCCTAGGCAAAAAGAGGATGGGTGAGGCTTATCCTCTTTTAAAGTGGATTTCTGGGGGACAACTGCAGAGATGGATTGGAGAGCATAATAGAATGGGGTCATTCTACGTCAGATCACGCAGGGCACGTAACCCACCCATCTCAGATTTTTGTTAAAATTGGCACAAAGTATTGTACTGGTGAGATATGAAACCAGTTAAAATTTTAGGTAAGTCGGTCCAGTAGATCTTGAGAAATGCCACTTTAAAAATTGGGTAGCCTCTGCCTTTGAATGTTTTTGCACACTTTTTCACAACTACATTGTAAGACAAAAAAACTCATAACTTCACAACTAACTGTTGCAGCAACATAATATTTTTTCTAAAATGAGCTGCATGATCCATACATTTGGGAACAACTTGTTTCTGCACATTTTCAGAATTAAAAAAACCTTTTTTTTTTTTTTAATTTAATGACAAAAGACATGGAAAAATGATGCCACATTTTTATTAAACAAAACATTTTTTTTCAAAATGAGCCCCCACTTCAAATTTGCTAAAAATATTTTCATGTGTGTATTTTAATGTAACCTTTCATTAGGAGAAAAAATACTTTGGGCAATTCGCAATTTTGCAGAGGAAAAAAAAATCCAAAATGGCATGTTTTATATATGGAACATTCCGACATGATATTACACAATTTTTTTTAATTAAGTGGTTGCTTGACTATTTTATACCCCTCCCCTCCATAGTTTAACCCTATCAATGAGTAGCTCAAAACAATTTTTATTTTATTTTTATGTGCCACCATCTTGGATATATGCTCATTTTTGTTTTCTGTGGCAGGCCAAAATAGGGCCACACAATGGTTTTGAAAAAAGGCAGTTGTTTTCTCTTATTGTAGATTGAAAGTTTTGGATTTCACTAACTTAAAGAGGACATTTTTGGCTTACAGAAAATGTACAGAAATGATAGAAAATATTTTTTTTAACCTCACTTAAAATGGTGTTGAGATCTGCAATACTTGCAAGCTTATCATCATTTTTGATGGACTGTTAAGGTGACTGGGAGTTGGAACCCCAAGTTGGGAATTTTTGTATAATAACTATGGCTAGTAGAGTTTTCAGCTATGGAGAACTTAAGTCTGGGTTTGTTCCCCTTTCCACTCCCTCCACCCCTTAAAGTTGCAAAATTTTCAACTTTTGCAGATTTCAAGGTTACATATCTCAAAAGAGGGACCAGATAAATCCCCCCCCCCAAGAATACTCCTACTGGTACTCAAAACAAAACCTGTGAGTTTCATTTTGTGGTTCAAACTGGTTAAGAAGTTACAGGCTCTGAAATATTTGTGAATAAATGGTAACATTTCAGCACTCGGAAATGCACAGAAACTGATGAATATTTATGCTTAATTCTGTTTTCAAAATATTTTTTAAGTCTTATGGAATTATATTTTAAACACCTTTAACTACCAAATACTATATATGTACAATTTTATACATAAAGAAAATAAAAAAAACTAAAAAAAAACAAACTTACCATAGCATATTATACAGTTTGCAATTCACAAACTTTAGCAGCAACACTTATCTAGATTGTATAGCCTTACTTCTGTGAGTGCACTTGCAACTCACTATATTTGTTACTGTTGAATTTAATATTTTGACCAATTTCAATTTGTAACTGATCAAAACGCTAGCCTGTAAAGCCATGCTCACAATCACCAGTCAAATCACCACAAATTTGTTTAATAGTTGCAGTGCTTAAAAATAATCGCCAATTGCGAAAAATTCAACTGACACGGCTACCTATGCTATCCCAAGCTGTTTCTTTTCTTTTCTTGTTTGTTTTTAAGAATACAAGCAACTGCAAAAGATTAGGTGTCTCTAAATTTCTTACTAATTTTAATAAAAATATAAACTAATGGAACAAACCATTTTATTGATTATTTTGACATTAAATGATACATTTATGTATGATTTACAAATGAACTTTTCCTTGGTTACATAAGAGATAAATGAATTTGTTTCTATGTCAGTTTGAATTAAAACTAAACACAATTGCTGATTTTCATATGAAAAAAAACTTTGACTGAGCCAGGTCTTCAGCCTGTTTGGATAGGCTGTATGTTCTTCCTGTTGCAGTGTTTACCTCAGCCAAAGATAATATATGTATCAAAGGTACTTCACAATCATTATTAGGCCAATAAAGGATGGAGAAGGCCTCTGTGGGTGCATGAATCAAACAGTCACATTACCTTCATCATAGTTAATCTTTTCAACAAATCCCACATACCAACAGGAATCATATACACATGCTACGCAGCAGTTAACATGTAACTGTAACTCATCTTGAAAATTAGCTACACTGATTTCGGAAATAATACTGTAAGATTTATCAGAATTTAATCTCTTAGTGCCAATTCTGAAATTGGGAATTGGTATGAAGTGATGCATTGTGCATGTACCAGGAAGAGCTTTTGCTTTCTTAAAATGGGGACTAAGCTGATTACACACTTTGTTCATCTCTTCTGCACACACACAAAGAAAAGTGTAATTTCTTTTACATTATCTTTCCAGAAGTTATATATTGTTGCAGCAGATGTTATTTGTTGAACTAAAGGTCGCTGCAAACTGGCTTTTGTGGTTAGCCTTTTTACAATCTGCACCAATACCCTCACATGGTGACTTTCCATGGCTTGCTGCAAAAAATGACCACTTCCCTACCAATCTAAAAAAATCCTGTTCATGATGTGCAAGTTCAGAAAATTCTTGCAGTTTTTATCTTGTGAAGAACAACCATCAGTGAAATAGTCAATATTTCTCACAGTCTGTGGTAATGCACAACTTTTTTTTTCTAAACCAAAGGAAGTAGAAACATCCACAATGACTAGAAATTTTAGTGAGACAAAAACAGAGATAGCAAGTGATGATAGAACTTTATTTTGAAGTCCTGTAAGGAGGAATGATGGGGGGGGGGGGGGCTCAACATTCATTAGTACTTATGGTGAGCATTTCATTATTGATGCAAAAAAATTTAGGTTGGACTTTTTTTTTTTTTTAAAGTATTTACATGAACTGGATGAAAAACTAACTAAAGAAAATTCCTGTTCCTTATTACAACTTTACATTCAACAGCTTAAGTAACTTTTATTTGATTGCACATTTAATATGAAAGTAGAATATTTCTCCTTGTTGAGTTTATGTACTATGTACTTACGAAAAAAATCTGAAGATCAAAAATATATTATTTTATTTGCTGATGACCTGAAACGTGCATGCGTGTGTTCTCCCAGACTTATGTTCTCCATAACTGAAAACTACTAGCCATAGTTATTACATAAAAATTCCCAACTTGGGGTTCCAACTCCCAGTCACCTTAACAGTCCATCAAAAATGGTGATTTATGCTTGCAGGTATTGCAGATTTCAATGCCATTTTAAGCAACGCTAAAAAATATTTTCTATCATTTTTACACATTTTCTGTAAGCCTAAAATGTCCTCTTTAAGGTAGTGAAAACTGAAACTTTCGATCTACAATAAGAGAAAACAACTGCCTTTTTTCAAAACCATTGTGAGGCCCTATTTTGGCCTGCAGCAGAAGAGAAAAATGAATTTATATCCAAGATGGTGATACTTAAAAATAAAATAAAAATTGTTTTGAGTTACTCACTGATAGGATTAAACTAGGGGGGGGGGTGTATGAAATGGTCAAGAAACCACTTAATTAAAATATTGCGTAATATCATGCCGGAATGTTCCATATATAAAACACGCCATTTTGGATTTTTTTTTCCTCGCCAAAATTGCGAATTGCCCAAAGCATTTTTTTCTCCCAATGAAACGTTACATTATAATACACACATGAAAATATTTTCAGCAAATTTGAAGTGGGGGTCATTTTGAAAAAAAAATGTTTTGTTTAATACAAATGTGGCCTCATTTTTCCATGTCTTTTAAAAGTCATTAAATTTTAAAAAAAGTGTTATTTTAATTCTGAAAATGTGCAGAAACAAGTTGTTCCCAAATGTATGGATCATGTAGATCATTTAAGAAAAAAAAATTATGTGGCTGCCACAGTTAGTTGTGAAGTTATGAATTTTTTTGTCCTACAGTGTAGTTGTGAAAGCTCACAGCGCAAAAACTTCAAAGGCAGAGCTACCAAATTTTTAAAGTGGCATTACTCAAGATCTACTCGACCGACTGACCTAAAATTTTAATAAGTTTCATATATCACCAGTACAATAATACTTTGTACCAATTTTCACAAAAATCTGAGATGGGTGGGTGACATCTCGTGAAAATGCTGGGTGATTTGACATGGAATGTCCTAATGGGGAAGTCACTGGAGGGGGAAACAGGAGATAAATTTTTTTGGAATTGTGTCCATTTCTTTTTTCGCCCTTCAAGTGAGCAAGCATTGCATTGGGAGGAACACTGCTGCTTTTGCTTTGTGTGTGTTGTGTAGTTAAACAGCTGTCAGCCTCGTGTAGCTGTCAAGTCAAACATATGAAATGTTTCATAATGAAACTACAGCACTATGTAATTAATAAATTAAATCTTTCAAGTATATTCAGTTGTTACAGATATGTAATATAAACTGTTTATGCATATTATCCCATATGCACATTTTTACATGGTGGGAATTTTAACCCCAAAACAAATTTACTAAGCACCCAGATTTAACGAGGGTTTTCACTGGTCTCAAGGTCCTCGCTATATGCGGGTGTTGTATTTTCTCAAGAGTTCTCCAAAACAGGCCAAAAAACATACAAACAACTTATGAGTGAAGAGCAGGAAGGATTTAGGAAAGACCAAACAATGATAGATCACATTTCTTCCTCGAAACAAACAGCTGAGGTACACTGGGAACGTAGCAAGCAGGGGCGTATTTAGAGGGGGGGGCAAAGGGGCCTGCCCCCACCCCCGAAATCTGTTTCATTTTTTATGTTAACTGTCAAAATAAGGTTAAATAATTAAACTGTGCTTTCCAATATAATTTTTATATATGTATGTTAAATCAAAATTTGTGTTATGAGAAAAGTTTCTTAAACATGAATATTTACTGCTGGAAAAATCCAACTGCTACGTACGGATTCAATGAAAGGTCATTGCACAAAGGAGACAGAGGTCAGAGAAAGAAGGGTGGCTCATATCCGTGGTCAGGAAGATGGCTGTAGGTTTTTGCGGCACCAACTCCTAATTGACCAAACCAGGGATGGTGTCACGTGTCACCGCTCCTCTCTGCCTGGTGCCGGTCGTTACTAGGACACGTGCAGTGACACTCGACACCTCACTTCATTGCCCAGCCACCTGTTTTGATATTTTACTGATTCCAAGCTGTGCGTTGGCCATGTGGGTGTATTCTTTCATTTTCAAACGGAGTGAGAAAGTGAAACTTCCATTTTGTCTGTATCCTTGTAATTCAAAATCAGTATTTATTCGCTCTTTCCTGCAGCTGCTTAAAACAGCTTGTTGAGGTTATTTAAAAAATGAAACGATTTCATCAACAAAGTCTGTTGACTTTCTGTAACAAAAAAGAGCTGTGGAAACTGAAATGCCAGCTGAACCCACTGATATTGAAGTTCCAAACCAATGCGTTGAAAGCGGGAGTAACCCGGAAAATTATGAGCTTCAACCAATGCACATGACGAATGACGGAGATGCAGATGGTAATGAAAAGTCTGAAAGCATTTCAGATTCGAACGACATAGGATTGTATGCAGGTAACAGTGAGCTTGTTAATTCTTTGAGCGACGAGAAAAAAGTGGATTTGTTACATAGCATATAGAAACCTACTGCGAAATATAGATTCCCTAAAAAAATCAGTTCCAGTCGCAATAAAAATCATATGAGAACATTCCAAATTAAATGGCTAGAAGAGTATAAGTGGCTGTCATTTTCACGTCTGAAAGAAGGTTCATTTTGTAAATATTGTGTTTTATTTTACGGAAAAGATGTTGCTGGTAAAGGCAAACATCAGACTTTGGGTAGCCTCATTACAAAGCCTAGTACCGATTTAAAAGATGCAAGGGAAATATTCAAAAAACACGAAAAGAATAAATATCACAAAGACGCTGCATTGGCAGCTGAAAATATTGCATCAATAATTCATAAAAAATAGGATAGTATAATCTTACAAATGAATAAACAGAAAAAGCAAGAGATAATTGACAACAAGAAAAGGTTGATTCCTTTTGTGCAAACAATTAGATTATGTGAAAGGCAGCAGATACCTCTTAGGGGAAAAGTTGATTCTGGAAGAATTTTGTTTGAGGAACCAGCAAATAATGATGGCAATTTTCGCACTTTATTAAGATATCGTGTAAATTCTGGAGATGCCATTTTAAAAGAAAACTTAGGACCTAGTGGAGGTAATAGCACGTATACAAGTTCAGTAATACAGAATGAAATAATAAACATATTTGGGGAACTTATTCAACAGAAAATTGTAGCAAAGGTAAAGCAGTCAAAATTTTTTTCAGTATTGGCAGATGAAACAACTGACATTAGTCAAATAGAACAGTTTTCACTGTGTGTCAGGTATTTTGATGAAGAAGAACTGAAATTAAAAGATTTTCTGGCTTTTATACCAGTGAAAAATTTAACAGGCTGTTGTCTTGCAACAACAATAATGGAAAATTTAGCGAAATTGGGTTTTGATTTGAACGATATGAGAGGGCAGGGGTATAATGGGACTGCAGCAATGCGAGGACAGTTTCCTGGAGTGCAGGCCGGTATTAGAAAAAAATATCCCAAAGCAATATATACTCATTGCATGTCCCATTCCTTGAACTTATGTTTGTCGGATGCTAGCAAAATGCCTAGCATAAGGAACTGTATGGGAGTTATATCAAAAACATGTTTGTTTTTCCACGCTTCTGCTAAACGTACCAGTGTTTTGAAAGAAAGTATCCAGCGATTGCTACCTGATTGCAAGAAAGTTAAGATGAAAACTTTATGTGAAACTCGATGGATTCAAAGGCATGATGCCGTTCTTATGTTTAAAGAAGGTCTACATCCTATTACATCCCCTTAGAAGCGATTGAGCAAGAAGAGTCAGTAGAATAATCTGTCAAAGCACACACTTTGCTCAACTCTATATGTCAGTTTTCATTTCTAGTGGCAACTTTTGTCCTCAGTAAAATATTGTCCATCACATACAACCTGTCTGAAAACTTCCAAAACAAGCAAATTGACTTAGTTGATGCATTAGAAAAAATATCAGAAGTTACAACACTGCTAAACAGCATGAGAACAGAAGCAGCAGAAAAATCCTTCAGCTTAATTTATGATGCTGTAAAAACATTGGCTGTAGGCCTCAAAGTAGCAGAAGAAGTTCGAAATAGATGCAATGCCCCATATTCAACTCCAGAAGAATATTTCCTCAGAAGTATATTTATACCCTTTGTGGATGATATAATTGAATCATTAAATGAAAGGTTTCAACCCCCCAAACTCCCCCCCCCCACTAACTTCATTGCAAAACATTCTACCAGTTTTTGCTGTGAAGAATGATTATTCCCAAATATTATCTGCAGTGAAAATGTATGAATCTGATTTAGGATATTCTGATGTAACAGAAAGCAAGTATCAATTATGGTGTCAAAAATGGGAAAGGGAAAAAGCAGACGTGCGCCCTAAAAACGCAGTTGAAAGTTTGGCATCATGCAATAAGAACTTATTTCCCAACATTTATATTTTGCTTCATATCTTGGCAATTCTTCCTGTAACCACAGCATCACTGGAAAGAAGCTTTTCCAGTCTTCGTCGAATGAAATCTTATTTGATAAACAGTACATCAGAGTCAAGACTGAATGGGCTAGCTTTATTATCTATTCATAGAGACATTCAAGTTGAAGACGAAGAAGTCATTGACAAATTAGGAAATGTGCCTAGAAGAATAAATCTCAGTTTTTAAGAATTAGGCGAGTCCAATCAATTTCATTATTTCTCAAGGAGAAATTTGTTTCTGTCACTCTTTTGTTTTTTAATATGTACTCATCAGCTTAATTTAGGTATATATGTATGTTATATACCTAAAAAACTAAAAAGAAACACCTTTTTTTTATTATTAACATGGTTTTTTTTTTATTAACTTCCATTTTATCCTGGTGGATTTCAGAAACTTCCAAGCCCCCCCCCCCCCGGAAAAGTTGCTGCATACGCCCCTGGTAGCAAGCCATTGAATTTTTGCTAAGTCTTCAACTCAATTCATAGAAACATTCTATTAAAAATGCTAAATCAAAAGTATGTTTGATGAAGAAACTATTTCATTTCTCAACAACTACTACAACAGGAGCAAGGCATTTGGTAAGGAAAAAAGACTTACTAATAACTGATAAAACTGCCCTTAAAAAAGGAGTTATGCAGGGGCTTGCCTGCTCTCAACACTGCTCTTAACATCTACAAAATGAGCTATAGGGAATCACCGGAGAAGAAGTAGGGATCATAGTTAATCACTATAACATGAGCCACACCAAATATGCAGATGATATTGTATTAACGGATATGCCAAGACCTAATTAAAGTAACAAATTAAACAGTACCTGTATAAATTCAACCTCATGACCATAAACTTAAGTATCACAAAAATTATGAAAATTTGCAATACATCAGAAAATACTGTAGTAACACTAAATAGACAAACTGAAGAACAAGCCCCAAGATTCAACTGCCTAGGCACAATACTCACTGAAAACATGAGCTGCATTGAATCTATAAAATCCTGAACTGCAATACACAAGCTGGACATTGACAAATAAAATTTGGTAGAACAATAGCATTTCTAAACATCTGAAACTTTAGGACATCTCAATTCCATCATAATTCCAACTGGGATTTATGGTGGATAAACATGGGCCATCTAAAGCAGAGAAAGACAGAAATAATTGGCACTCAAACTGATATGTTTACATCATATAAATCATGGACTGAACAAAAATCAAATGGCCAGGTCAGATCAGAATTGCATACAACACAAATCATTATGGATAAAATCATGGTGTTTTAGCACAGTGGCAAAGCCAGAGGGGTGGGGGGAGTGGGGGGTCAGGGTTTGAACCACCCTTGAGGGGAGATTGGGCATGAATTTAAAGCGATATATATATATCAGCCTCCTATCAGTAGTTTATAAAATCTTCACTAAAGTTCTTTCACACCGCTTGAAGGTAGCACTAGACATGGCTCAACCGAGAGAACAAGCTGGATTCAGGAGTGGCTACAGCACAATAGATCATATCCACGTGCTGAGAGAACTAATTGAAAGAGCGAGGGAATATGAACTTCCATTGTGCATGGCTTTTATCGATTATGAAAAAGCCTTTGATTCGGTGAAACCATCAGCAGTTACAATGGCTCTGAAAACCTGCGGTATTGAAGATGCATACATTAATATTATTAATAACATCTATGAAAATGCAAGTGCAAAGATTAGGCTGTTTGAAAATACAACACACGTAAAAATTGGAAAGGGAGTGAGACAAGGTGACACCATATCTCCGAAGCTCTTTAATGCCACATTGGAGGGTGTTTTTCAGTCGCTGAGCTGGGAAAACAAGGGGATAAAGATTAATGGAGATTATCTAACCCACCTTCGTTTTGCTGATGACATAGTCATTTTTGCAACTACCCCATCAGAGCTGCAGAGTATGATCCAGGAACTTGCTGACAAGAGTAAAGAAGTGGGATTAAAAATGAACTTTCAGAAGACAAAAGTGATGTTCAATGCTTTTACAAGAAATGAAGATTTATCGATTGATGGAGAAAAGCTGGAGATAACAGACACGTACGTTTATCTTGGACAGCAGATATCAAGTGAGGGTCACATTGATGAAGAAATTAATCGGCGTACAAAACTTGCCTGGAGAGCTTTTGGAAGAAACAGCATAATTTTCAAGAGCAATATGCCATTATGTCTTAAAAGAAAAGTGTTTGATCAATGCATCCTTCCAGTGCTTACGTATGGTGCAGAGACGTGGACCTTAACTAAAAGAGACATACAAAGGCTGCAGACAACTCAAAAAGCATGGAGAGGTGCATGCTTGGTGTAACCAGGAGAGATAAGAAGAGGAACTCGTGGATCCGAAAAATGACAAGAGTGGAAGACATCATGATCAGAGTTAAATCCCTGAAATGGCAATGGGCTGGACATACTGCCAGAAGGACAGATCATCGATGGACAGCCGAAATTTTAGATTGGATTCCAAGGGACAGGAAAAGACCCAGAAGAAGACCACATAGGAGATGGGTGGATGAAATTCGAAAGTATGCAGGGGTGACATGGAGGAGACTGGCACAAGACAGACCGTTGTGGAGGAAACTTGGGGAGACCTTCGTCCAGCAGTGGATTGATAATGGTTGACAATGATGATGATGATGATGATATATATGTGTATATGAGGCTTTCACCAATGAACCAAACCCATGGATCCCCCCTTAAGAAATTTCTGGCTACATCACTGTTTGAGCACATAATCAAAATGACTTCAAACAGACTGCCACAGATCCTGAATGGAAGAGTGAAAAGAAAGAGGAAGCATGGTAAGCCATGCATCGAAATGCAATCAGCCTGTAAAAAATAATCTGGATTTCATAGCTATCACCAACTGATTCAAGCAGCACAAAACAAACATCAATGGAAAATTATCGTCTCAGCTTGTCATCAATGGATGAGGAAAACCGATACTGAGATAAATCTTGATTTTTTTTACTAGAAAAATGTACTTTGCAGAAAAACAAGTGTGAAACTTTGTTTTCTGTCAGTCACTGAACCAAATATGAAATCAATTCCTATTAGTAGTTCTAATTCTGACTATTATATAGCTCTAATTATTCTACTATTCTCTTTAACGTGCAATATTTCAAAGTAACTTGTACAATATTCTAGCAGATAATGCTTACCTTGGCATTCCTTGCTAGCGACGAGACATTTCATACACGTGTTTTCCGGTCTTTGTTGATGCTACTGTCCTAAAGTCCATTGTCCGATACGAGTAGCTTTCCTTCAACACACTTTCCGCTGGGTATTCTCGTTGGATCTTCGCTTTAGGGTTCAATCACATCAATTTTTACCGTTCTTTATTCTCGAAATTTTTTACCCATTCTCTGGGCATCCTCAGGAGCGTGGCGACTTTACCACCGATGTTCGTGGTTAACTTCGCGCAAATGGAGTCCGATACTCCTTGTTGCCATTTGTCGGATATCCTTTCTTGGATATATTTCGTTATCAAGCCCGGCTAGCGCCATCTATGTTTCATTAAAATAACTTTTTTCCTTTTTTTTTAATTTCTTTTCCTATCCCAGTTTTCTTGTCTTTTTTGTTGGTTTTTCTTTTGTTGTTCTTTTTCTTGTCTTATTAGTTCTTTCCACAGGCTAGATAATGTGCTAGGGTCATTCTGGTTACATACCCTTGCTTTATTTTTATAGATTAAGATTGCTTCTTCCCTTCTCATTTGCCTTTCAGATTTTTTATTCTTTTTTAGCATTTTTATTTCATCAAATTTTGGGAAAGTCTGGTTTTCAATGCAGAATTGCACTAAAGCGGTTTTGGCTTCCTTTTTTTGCCAGTTAGATATGTGTTGTTTAAGTCTTTTTTTAATCTGTTTTTCATACTTCCAATGTACGATACTGGGGGTATGTGTGCAATTGGAATTTCGTAGGATCCTGATTCTTCTAGCATTTTTTCCTCTGTTTTTTTGTTGACAGTCATATTTTTCAAGGTGTGCACTGAGCTTCCTAGTTGTAAGTCATATTTAGCACATTGCCTATTGATCTCTTTACTAACTCCTTCCAAGTATGGGAAAGCACCAATGTATTTCAATTTTTTATTCCTCATCTTCTTTTGGTTGGTTGGTTGGTAAATAAATTTTTGTGGCGCAAGGGCCATAGTTGGCCAAAGAGCGCCAAACACAAGACACACAAAAAGAAAACAAAAGTACAGAAAACCGTACACAAAGGTTTAAAACAGACTGATGGTCCAAAAGTGAAAGATGTTCATGAGCAGAGTAAAACTAGATTTGATGAAAAAGATCGACCGCAAAAAGACAATGAAACAAACAGTATGAAAAACATGGTACAATGGTGAGAAACAAGCCGATTAAGTAAAACTGAGGAATGAGAATGATAAAACACATTACGAAATCGAACACAACTACACATAGGATGAGTCACCAGGAGGGGGCCAAACTGTCACTCTCCTCCCCCACACACTCCAATGCAATGCTGGCCGAGGGCGGGGACGAACTGTCACTATCCTCCCCCTCATGTTCCTCTGCAATGTTGGTTGAGGCTGGGGACGAACTGTCACTCTCCTCCCCCCGATGTTCCTCTATAATGTTGGTTGAGGATGGGGACCTCGCTGAGTCCGAGACAGTTGCAATGTTGGTCAGGTGGACCGCGACAGTTGGATGGACACTGCACACCTTTGCGGATTGAGGGCCGGGTCTTCCGCACGTGCAGGCTTTCTGCTGGGAACTGGAAGAGTCGGTCATCTTCAAAAGAGAAGGCGCAGACTCAGCTATTCAAAAAAGCTGGAGCTCGGGGAAATCCACCTGTGTCGCTTGTTCAGCTGTAGATTGCTTGGCAAGTGCGGCGAGAGCTACAGGGCGCGGAACAAAGGGCTGCACGGGTTGTGGCAGAGACTGAACTACTGCGGCAAAAGTACGCTGCCGGTTGTTGGGAATACCCAACTTGGCCTTGGCAGCAGGGTACGAGAGGCCTTCCAGGGTCTTGAGGCGCTGGATCGCCATCTCGTCCTTCCATTTCATACAGTTGCGGGAGTAAGCTGCATGGGCCTCACCGCAGTTAACACAGCAGGCCGCAGAAGTGCAACCATCCCCGTCATGTTCACTGGAGCCACAATTTGCGCAACGAGCGGAACTCTTACAGAAACGTTGGGAATGCCCGTACCTCTGGCACCTGAAACAGCGCAGAGGACTGGGAATGTACGGGCGAACTCCACAGACCAAGTAGCCAGCCTTGATTTCGGTCGGAACTTTCGGGGAGTTAAAAGTCAAGATTACATTTTTAGACTTAATCAAGGAACCATCGCGCCGGAACATCATACGACGAGCAGCAATAACACCTTGATCTGCAAGTTCAGTCACCAATTCGTCTTCACTGCATGGCAAGAGATCAAACTCTGAAATAACACCCCGAGAGGTGTTAAGAAACGGGTGAGGTGTCACTTTTACAGGAATGCCTTGAAGACTAGTGAGGTTCAGAAAAGTGTTACTCTGAGAAACACTGCAAGTTTGGACAAGCAGGTCCCCAGAGCGAAGCTTCCTCACAGACTTCAAGGGGCCAACTGCAGCGTCCAAAGCTTTAGAAATGAAGAATGGAGATCTGGTGGACAGTCTCACATTCGGATCGATGGATTCTACAACTAAGTGTGTAGCATGCGTATTCACAACAATCGAGGGGAGACGACGCTTCGGAGCGACTGGTACAGCTGCCGAAGAAGAGGTTCCACGTTCTTGGTCCAGATCATGGTCTAAAGATCGTTTAAGGGTATGACACTTGGTAGGTTGAGAAGACGAAGGAGAGTCGTTGTCAACAATCATTTTCTCAGGTGACTTAAATTTGGAGTTTTTGTTTTTGGGTTTACCCATCGAAAAAAGAAGGAAGATTCATCTGCAGACTACTCCACCCACCACCGAGCCCTACAAGGGAGAACTGGAGGTCTGCAAGCCAAGAAAATGACGCTGGACACAGTTCTGGAGCTTATACGTTGCAGATATAGTCCGTTGGCCGTGATCACACGCACTCGGCGGACACTTCGGCCTCCGGGTACCGTCATGCCAACGCCTTTGGCATGATCCCACAGCCCCCAGGCTCACCCTGCCGTGCTATACGACAAAAAAGCCGCTAAAGCCCTGCACACAACTTGGTACAAGACTTCTGACTAGAGGTGGGTTAGTCTCTAGCCTCCCGTTTACAGCGAAGCCGGGGTCGAAGAGGAGTGTTGGTACACAGGAGGCACTTATCCGGTCTCCTGCGACCTCAGCCGCCAGACATCACATTTCCGCCTCACGGGTCTCCGCACGCGGCAAACATGCAGGTAGGTCTAGCACCCAAACCAGCGAAAAGGAAAAAAGGAAATCCAAAGAAGACAAATCCTGGCAGGGAACCTAAACGGAATCTCAGCAACCTACGAACTGAGCGGTCAATATAAAACAGTTAGTGGTGGAGGGTAACAAAACCACAAGACCGGGGTGTTAGTACATAACGTGGTAGCGATTAGGTAGAGGATACAACACGGGCAACTAGCCAGTGGAGAAAATAAATAAAAACGAAAAAGCGAGACACAAGACCAGCTCGGGAACGTGGGGCCGCGACTCTCCAACAGCTGGATGAACAGCCGTCCCTGCAAACTGCAACAGCACCGAAACAAAAAACAAGCGGTGGCATGACATCAGATGTGAACCAGTCACAAGGTCAGCTCGGGCCGTGGGGGCGCCGCTCCCCAAATAACTGGTAAACCAGTTATCCCCGTGCGGGGCATCTTCTTTTGGTTGTGCCCTTCTTGGCCTTCTTTGCTCTGTGTCATATGCAGGGATCATAGCATACTTCTGGAAAATTTTAGGTAAGAATTTTAGGAATTTTAGGAATTTTTAGAAAATTTTAGGAAAATTTTAGGAGTGTATTTCAATAAAAACTAGATGTATATTTGTATACATCTAGTAAAACAACTTTGTATGCATTGTAAAGAGTTTGCTTCACACCCTTCAACCATATATACTGATAGACTGCGCATGACATCAAAATTTCTGGCTCCAACATAAAAATCACATGACAACAGTCAAAAAGATGGGTTACACCTGCTGTGCTTATGGTTGCTCTGACCGATATAGTAAAGAAAGTTCTATGATTTTTCATGGGTAAGAAACGAATTAAATACCTAAGTCAATAAAGTTCAATTACTTAACCAGAAACTTGCAGCTATTGATATAAAAATATAGTAACTTAAGAAAAAAAAATGGAATGCATGTTCCAAATTTTTCGCAAATGTTCATCACATTATAAATCACAAAATGTAAACAACACGATCATGCATGTATATAGCTCATAAGTAAACTTACCTGAAGAGTTTTCATTATATATGAGGTGCATTCACATAATACACCGAAAACACTGAAGTTCTGCAGCGTAAATTAGTAATCATAACAGCATTTGTACACGAAATTTGGAGTCTGATGATGACGTGCCCAATGTTTGAGCCATGGCGGCTTTGATGCAGCTATTGCCAATGCGCAGTCCATTAGTATATATGGTCAAAGTTCACACCCAAATTTTTTGCATAACGTCTAATGTCTAAAGTTTAAGTATGATTTACTTCTAATGTTCAGTTCTTATCTTTTCACGTGTTATTATCATATTCAAGTATATTTACCACATTCAAGTTTCACTTTGAACATTAATATGCTGTTGAACCAGAAGCAATTCACAATTTTCACAGTAAAGTTTTCAGGTTTCACATTAAACTATAATATCCTAAAAGGTAATTGAAAACCAAGAACTATGTACAATTGTTCACTGAATTACTTTTTTCATATTATTGTTTTAACCTTTTCCTGATTAGCCTATCTTTTTCTGCTTCCACCACAACTAATTTACTTTCAGTTTTCTTTATTTCAGCTGAAACTTGTATGATCAAGTTAGAGGCAACTGCTATTTCAACAGTATTTTGTTTTTCTACAGCTTTTCTCATTCTTTCTGTTCCCTCTGAATTACTGCTAGGGAGGCTTCTTTATCTTTTTTAAGCCTATTTATTTCTGCATCATTTTCTTTTATTTTGTCATCAAACTCAGCTTTTCTTTTTTTCTCTAGCTGCTTTTCCTTATTTTCCCTCTCTTTCTTCGAAAATAAAAGCATAACAAACAGCGCGAAAACTAGCTCATAAATAGAATATTTGAAACACTCTCAATGTATGCACTCTCAATTATTAGGGATGGTAGAGGGGAAGGGAATAGAACTATCCAAAATTAGCATGTTTTCGTTGCGCTAGGGCGCTTAAGCACGGCTGAATTCCTTCAGATACCCCCAATGTTCAAATGATTGAAATGTGCTGATGTTCATGGAATGAAATGGTTGATCAGCTATGATGACCGCATAAAAGTTCGGGGTGGGGTGGGGGCTTTATTTTTTTTATTTTTTAGTTTATGCAACATTTTACATCACTCCAGTATTTATCTTGTCATCATCAACAATCGCAATGCAACTACCGCTTACGATCGCGGATATCAGCAACCGAAAATCTGCCATATCTCTAAGTGATATAACACACAGTATCCTATTACAGTGTATTGTAATTGAAAAAAAAAAGGATGTGGAAAAAAGAAACTTTCAGAAATTAAGATCATCAAGTCATGCGTTTCAAAATCCGTTTTCCTTTATAACGTTTGAAAACATGTTTTTGCTTTTTTACCTGTAGTGTAAATAAAAAAACTATGTTGATTTTTTTTTATGGAATCAGACGTCCGTATGTCTGATTGTCTTCATCTGAGTTCACACTTTAGCTACTGTGTACAAGTAGACCTATTTTTTCAGCTCAAAAATATGTAGTTTTGTATATATTCACAGTATAAGTCATTCCTTATTCCCACAGAACTGAATTCAGCATATGCAAAATGAAGATCATCAAGACCCGCCCAACACTATGTTTCTGATTGTCTGCTGTTTATATTCAAGAAATGCAAACATGGATCAATGGTGAATGCAGCAACTATGATTTTTATTTATTACCAAGAAAAAAAAAAAGAGCCGTGAAAGCTGTAAAGCTGAAACGGATATTTCTCTCGAACCCCCCCCCCCCCCCGCCATGCACAAAAACATTCCAATTAAGATCAAGCAGCAGGAGGACGCGTCCACACAACACAACCTTTGGAATTACCTGATGGAATGGCTTCTTTTGATTTGGCACATCGCCATAAATCACCACCTGCAGCTCACTGAACTGTCAAGTTGCATCCTTCCTCCTTCACTTTAACTATAATAGAAACTGTAAAAAAAAAAAATGCTCCCCAATTTTCGACAAAATTAAATTACCAAATTTACGTCATGATGTTGCAATTTACTAAAATACGTTTGTTTATCTGCTGAATATTGCTTAAATCCATTGAAAACTTTTAATTATAGATGATTTTTTTATTAAAACAGTAACTCAGATGTCTGAATAAAAACGTGTTTGTAATTCAAATAGAGTCCATATCATCACAGAAAAAAAATTTAAGGATCACTCTGTTTAAATAAACCACGGCATCTAAAAAAATAATTCACTTGCTTTTCCCGTAATTTATAATTACTGTTTCTTTTTTTTTCAATCCGATTATGCAACGTTTTTTTTTTTTTTTTTTTTTTGCATCTGCTAAAGTTCCTAACGGAATTTGGCGAAATTTGCACTAGAACTTTATTGTGATGTATCTTAACTACTGTAAAAATTTTACTGTGTTATTTTCAAAATTCAGAAAAATGGATTTCTGAAAATATTCTCTTAGTCCTTTAGTGCTGTGGAAGTGATAAACAGGTGTTTGCTTTCTTCCCAACCAAGGGCTTCAGATCAGCGCTCCCAGCTGTCAATCAACCGTTGCTATGGTAACACCCTTTCTGCTGGAGGCTCACTCTGTCCAAAGAGGCACACATACTTGTCCATAATAAAAATTACCAATGCTAACTTTTAAAGTTTTAAACCGATTCAACTGGAATTTTGGAAGTGAGCTTCTGTAATCCAATTACAGTGAATGTAAAAATTTCAGCCACTTTCGTGAAAAAAATTCGCAAAGATAGTTTTCTTATTTTTTATCATAAGTAGTGGAAGTCTCTTGAGGGGAGGGAGGGTGGCATGCACATAAACAAGAAGATGATGAATGTGTTGTTCAGGCATACTCCTCACTGGTGGATGCCAGCTGACTTGGTACATACGCGACCCCCTGCAAATGCTAAATGCCTCTTCTTTCCCCTTCTGTTCTCAATTGTCGGACGGACATCAAGCTCCCCTTCGACCTACTAGTAATCATCCAATTTTATTGCACTGGAAGTAGTGCCTTTTTTTTCTTTTTTTTCCCCAGCCAAATTAGGATTTGGTGCACATCGGAAACCGCTGCCGGTGGTTTCTTTGAGAACAGAGAAAAGGAACTTTAAAAACTGAAGGGGTAACAGTAACACGATTTCCTAAAAGGGCATAAAAGCACTAATTTCAAATTTCAAGGCTTTTCAAGACGGCATTAAAAAACACCGTTTTTCCAGGATATTCCAGGCCTTGAAAACGTAATCATGATTTTCCAGGACTTTCCAGGTTTTCAAGCACGCGTGCGCACCCTGCGTAATGGTAAATTTATTGGCGTTAATAACGGTTGTGTTTTTAATAAATAAGCTTACGAAAATTTTAGGATGAATAGCAAATTTTAGGTCTAATTTTAGGAATTTAAGGAGGGTCACAAAATATTAGGAATTTTAGGAATTTTAGGAGGAATGCGATCCCTGCATATGCTTTTTACTCTCATGTATCCATTTTTTAATTAGCTCGCTTCGGGTAACCATACTCTTGTGATATTTTCGAGATATACTTAAGCTCTTGATTTTTTAGCCTGTTGTTAGATGAGTGTGTGTACGCTTGCCGTATCGGGTTTACTATGCTGTTCTTTTTATGTATCATTGGGTGGTGCGACAAGTGTGGTATCAGTACTGGTATGTAAGTAGCTTTCCTGAACACTGAGTATTCAAGACTATTTTTGTTTTGTTTTTTAGTTGAATGTCCAGGAAGGATAGGCGATTATCCTCTTCAAACTCAATAGTTAGCTCTATGGTGTTACAAATTTTGCTAAAACGCTGTGCTAGCTCTTGTAGCTCGGCTTTGTTAAGTTTTGACATTATAATAATGTCGTCTACATATCGAGCATACAGTATTGGTTTTTCAGGTAGATTTTGAATAATTTCTTTTTCGAGGTATGCCATGATCACTTCTGCGTATAATGCCGATAATGGGGATCCCATAGGGCCCCCTTGTGTTTGTATAAATATATTTCCTTCAAACTGGAAGATGTTGTTTTCCTTGATGAAATATAAAGTGTTCTTTAACTCTTTCAGTTGTGACATGTTTAGTTCTTTGTTGATGTTTAGTCGTCTCATAATTAATTCGATGGCTAGCTCGACAGGTGTATTTGGGTATAACGCCTTAACGTCCATGGAGGCCATAGTTATTTGCGCTAGGTCTTGATTAATTAACTTGATTTTTCTATAAACTCATAGCTATTAAAAATAGCTATGAGTTTATAGAAAAAATCAAGTTAATTAATCAAAGATGTATGAACCCAATGCTGCCTTGTAAATTGTTCTTATTCTAGACCAGCTTCACTTCAACTATCAATAATAGCAATAACAGCACAGGTACAAATAACAAGTTTGAGGTGAGGTTACTTCCAGTCATGATTCAGGATCATTTGACTGGGGGAACTGTGGGGAAGATCTGGTGATCTGACAGGTATATATATAGGACATTCATGTCTGATCTAATCTGTAACTGCTGGCATTATGCGAACAGGTATTATTAAGTTGGAATGAAAAACTGCATTGCCCATATCCACCAGAAAGAGGTTGATCACTGGATCAACAACCTTTACAATGTAATAATCAGCTGGCATACTGCTTCCGGATGATGGCTTTTCAGCCGAGAACTGCTCATCACATTCATAATGAATGTCATAAAAAAACACATGCAAAAACATTGTGTAAAACAAGTGCATTCAACCAATAAATATGTGGTATTCCATTTATTTGGATTATCTCTGTGGTCAAGTTTTTTTACAGAAAAATACTGACTATAATAGTGAACAACAGCATAGGAAATGAAAATATTATATTACAATAGTTCAAACAAACAACAAAACAAAGAGTGCTACACCACTTAATGGCAGGATGTTTTGAGGGATACGAACAATCATGAGCAACTCGATGGGCCATAAGCAGCTGCTGTCCTTAATTGACGGCCCTTGGTTCCACAGAAGGGAGAGAGCCAGTGCCGTAAGACAAACACAAATGCATGCCACACTGGGATTTGAACCCAAACCCATTTTGGACAAATGATCAGAAGCCAGCGTTTAGACCACTGTGCCACCGGACATCCTAAAAGGAAAGCTGTGGATGGTTTACAAGGTCATACATTATGCATAAGCTAGTGAGTAGTCTTTTCCAGCATGATAAGCATAACTCCCCTATTGATGTTTGTTCTTGGTTCACTCCGAGACAATAGCCAGACTGTTTATGCATATTCATCACATTTATGTTTTTTCCAAGTAAATAATATGTTTGTTTTTTAAACATGGTGACAAAGTGGAAGAAGATAGGAAAGGTTAGAATCTCTTATCCAAAAGGCAAAAAAATGAAGCATTAAAAATATTTGCTGCTGATTTCAGGGTAGGGAAACAAATGGTTTCCAACTGGAAAAAAAAAAGAAACACACAAAAAGGAAATAGACTATTTCTGTGCTAAATTGGTAGCCAAAAACAGCTTAAGAGGGACTGTTTAAAAGGCAAAAATCAAAATATGAAATTCTATATAAGTGGTTCACGCAAGAACATGAACAAAGAGCTCTATATCAAGGCCTGTCCTACAAGAAAAATCTCTTACTATTAGAAAAATTCTTGATGTCGACATATCATGTACAAGTTACGTAAAAATTACAAGTGGTGGGATGTTTTGGTAGTGACTTCTACCTTCATCAGCCATGGAATGAAACACGTGGTATTAGCATCAGTTGTTGACAGATTTCAAAATAGCTTTCCAAATGATAGGTATGTTAAAAGGTGCATCTGTATTACAGGTTTTAGAAGTAAGGAAGATTTCAATGCTTTCGCGGTACCTGAGGGCTTTCCGATTGCTGAACGTAGCGATGCATTTAAACATTTTGCCAATCGGGAATCGCGGACGTGTCATTGATGGTTAAAATTGAAAGGGGGTGGGGTGGAAGGGTTGCCTTTCTTAACATCAGTGATATGTTCCACCAATCGTCGGTTGATGCTTCTAATGTTTTGTGTGTTACGTGTTTCACGGCCAATTATTCTCACTATGATCTCTTACTATCAATCAAAAGTCAGGCGATGCTTCATTCACTGCAAGTATAGGCTGGTCAAGGAGATGGAAGACAAATCATGGCTTCTGACATCTTGCTCTCTCTGGTGAAAGCCTATTGATGGATTCTCCTGCTAGCGAAGCATTTAAAATTAAATTTGCAAACTTTGACAGCAATTAAAATTTAGTACCATCTCATATTTTTAATGGTAATGAGACTGGTTTATTTTTTTAAATGCTACCCAAGGAAACATTAAAAAAAAAGGATATACATTCAGTAAAAAATGGGTCACACTGTTTACCTGCAGTAATGCAGCAGGTATACTAAAATTACCCTTGTGGTGACAGCAGAGTCAGCTAAGCCACGAGCTCTTTAGTGCCCTTTTTGTCATTCATAAATTACAAAAGTCAGTCTGGATGAGTGCAGCTAACATTAAGGACTGTTCTTTTTGACAACTTTGCTTCTGCAGTTAATGGACAATTAAAAGAAGGATTGCCACAGAAGACTGTCGTACTCATTGTTAATGAACCATCCCACCAAGAAGAAGAGGAACTGACAACCGCCAACATATTTGTAAAATTTTTACTACCCAAAGTTATGGCGATTATCCAACCAGAGCCAGCTTTAGCATGAATTCACGGTGCCTGGTGTGACAATATTTGTCGATGCTCCCATAAGCATTTGTGTGTGTGCGTGTATGTTGTATTGTATGGTGTTTTAGCCACATGTGCAAGGTATACTATTAATTCATATAATAGTTGCATGTGTTCATCCCAAGATCAAAGCCAAAAACACATTCCTTTTTGCACTTGTTACAATATTCTATAGTGATGATTTAAATTGTTCCAGTGATAAAGAGACCTCTCATTTTCTCCAATCATCACTCATCTCAAATTACAATACCTGTTGGGTATTTTTTTCTTTTTTTTTTTTAAATATTTAACCATTTCACAAAGAAAAAGAAAAGTAAAAAAAAGTTCAGCTCAGCAACCCTCTGTACTTGGTGTGTGGTGTGGCAGCATGGCCTATAGAGACCAGAAGCTGAACCTATATCCAACCTATGAATAAGAGGTTCATTAAGATAATGAAGCATCTACCAAAAGAAATGGCTTGAAACACTTTCAGAAGAGGCAAATATAAACTTCACTATATCACAGAAGAAAATGAGGCTGTTAACAATTTTGATTTCATAAAAATGTTCAGATACCTTGGAAAACAGTTCTAATGAAGAAGAAGAGATCGTTTGATGGACTACACATGAAGACAATACAAGTCACCAGCTACTGTCCAGCAAAGATATTGTGTAAGCACGCTCTTCAAAGCAAGATGATATGGATGCAGAAAACTTTAATGACAATGGGTCTGCAACAGCCCCCAACCATCAATCTAAGGACCTCAGTATAAGCATATGAGTGGGCCCTCACCATTCTTTTGGAATATCAATATCTCCCTACTATGATAAAAAAATATTTAATCAAAACCAACAAGGAAATTATATAGCGATGGTTTCCACTTGACTTTGGTTTCATAAAAGCATAAAAGTTAAATAAAAGCATTAAGATATTTTTTGGCACAATTAAAATCATGGAGAAAGAAACCTGAATACCGTGTAGTAGTGGTGGCTAAAAACATAAACATTAGCTGGCCAACATTTTCTAAAGTTGTATAAATACTTGCTCCCCTAAATGTTTTGCCTTTTTGCCCTTGGGTATGATATATTTGATTAGTATGTAGTAAATTAAATTTGAATAATCAGAATACACATGCTTTGAACCATTCCCTCTAAGCTGCATGCATGGGTGCCTAAGTACAATTTGAAATCCTTCCATGTACGACATAAAAAGGTTGCAGAAAAAAACAAAAAACCTTAATGATAAAAGATAAGCTTAAAACTAGCAGGGGTACCCAGTATTTCCCAGGTAAATATTTGTGGAATCACAAAGTTCAGCGGGTGAAATTTTATAAATGAAAAATATATTCTTGTAATTTTCCTGTTAATACAAAATTTGGTGATTCTAAATTGAAAACTGTACAACATATTTTTATGGGGGCCCCTTGACCCCCCAGCTCAAACCCTTTCCAAAAACTGTCTACAGTCTAAGTCACAGTATTATGAGATACTATACCAAACTTGTTGGTTGTAAATTGAAAACTGTAGAACTTTTTATGAAAATTTTGTATGGGCGCCCTTTGACCCCTTCCAAAAACTGTATGGTCTAAGTTAGAGAACCATGAGATAAATGCCAAATTTGGTTGTTCTAAATTGAAAACTGTAGAACTTTTACAAAACTTTTTGTATGGGGGGCCCTTGACCCCCCTCCCCCATGGCTCCGACCCTTCTAAAAACTGTCTACAGTCTAAGTCATAATATCATGAGATAATATACGAAATTTGGTGGTTGTAAATTGAAAACTGTAGAACTTTTTACGAAAACTTTGTATGGGGTCTCTTTGATCCCCGGGCTCCGGCTCCTTCCCAAAACCATGAACGGTCCAAGTCAGAGTACCATGAGATAGTATACCAAATTTGGTGGTTCTAAATTGAAAACTGTAGAAATTTTAAGTAAAATAACAAAAATTTTGTATAGGGGCCCTCTTGACCCCCCCAGCTCCAATCCCTTCCAAAACCCTTCTATGGTCTAAGTTAGAGTACCATGATATAGTATACCAAATTTGGTGGTTCTAAGTTGAAAACTGTATATTTGTATAGCAGACAAACATACAAACAAACAAATATACAAACTTTCACTTTTATATATATAGATTAGAAGCAAGTGGAGAAATTGAAACAGTACTCGCATAAATTTTCACTCGATGCCTTAATGAAGGGAAGATTCCTGAGGATTGGAACAACGCTAAATGATCCTGCTACATAAAAAAGGTGACATTGAGGTTCTCAGGAACTACAGACCTATCAGCGGTTTATAAAATCTTCACTAAAGTTCTTTCACACCGCTTGAAGGTAACACTGGACATGGCTCAACCGAGAGAACAAGTTGGATTCAGGAGTGGCTACAGCACTATAGATCATATCCACGTACTGAGAGAACTAATTGAAAGAGCAAGGGAATATGAATTTCCATTGTGCATGACTTTTATCGATTATGAAAAGGCCTTTGATTCAGTGAAACCATCAGCAGTTACAATGGCTTTGAAATCCTGCGGTATTTAAGATGCATACATTAATATTATTAATAACATTTATGAAAATGCAAGTGCAAAGATTCAGCTGTTTGAAAATACAACACACATAAAAATGGAAAGGGAGTGCGACAAGGTGACACCATATCTCCCAAGCTCTTTAATGCCACATTGGAAAATGTCTTTCAATCACTGAACTGGGAAAACAAAGAGATAAAGATTAATGGAGATTATCTAACTCACCATTGTTTTGCTGATGACGTAGTCATTTTTGCAACTACCCCATCAGAGCTTCAGAGTATGATCCAGGAACTTGCTAACAAGAGTAAAGAAGTGGGATTAAAAATGAACTTTCAGAAGACAAAAGAAGATGTACAATGCTTTTACAAGAAAAGAAGATTTATCAATTGATGGAGAAAAGCTGGAGATAACAGATACATACGTTTAACTTGGACAGCAGATATCAAGTGAGGGTCACATTGATGAAGAAATTAATTGCCATATAAAACTTGCCTGGAAAGCTTTTGGAAGAAACAGTATAATTTTCAAGAGCAATATGCCTTTTCTTTTAAGACACAAGTCTTAAAAGAAAAGTGTTTGATCAACGCATCCTTCCAGTGCTTACATATGGTGCAGAGACGTGAACCTTAACTAAAAGAGACATACAAAGGCTACAGACAACTCAAAGCAGCATGGAGAGGTGCATGCTTGGTGTGACCAGGAGAGATAGGAAGAGGAACTCGTGGATCAGAAAAATGACAAGAATGGAAGACATCATGATCAAAGTTTAAATCCCTGAAATGGCAATGGGCTGAACATACTGCCAGAAGGACAGACCATCAATGGACAGTCGAAATTTTAGATTGGATTCTAAGGGACAGGAAAAGACCCAGAAAAAGACCACATTAGAGATGGGTGGATGAAATTCGAAAGTATGCGGGAGTAACATGGAGGTGACTGGCACAAGACAGGCCATTGTGGAAGAAACTTGGGGAGTCCTTTGTCCAGCAGTGGATTGATAATGGTTGACAATGATGATGATGATATATAGATTACCAGATTTTTCTCTCAATTTTTCTAAATCTTGAAAATTGCTTCCCAGAGCATAGGAAAACACTTTTTATTGAAGAGTTACTAATTGCTCACTAATTAGTGATCTCACTAAATTACCATGTAAAAGAATACCCCCGATGAGAAATTGTTATATGCTTCGAGAATTTTATGTGATTCTAATGCCTCTAACTGTTGTATGGTAATCGCGCTTCAACCAAAGACGAAGTAATAGAAAATATTTACTATTTGCACTTCTGGAAAACTTTTTGCGTCACCTTTGAAGATACTTACATTCAGCACATAGGGATCTTTTCTTTCAATCTCATTCATTTTTTCCGAATACCGCATTTTGTACTCGAAAGTTAAACTTTCAAAGTAAGACACCATCATTTCAACGGGGACTGATTGTCCTTCACTTACATTACTAAGGCTCGTTGCCATGAAGAAAGCCACGTGTCTGCTGCATCCTCATAGGCAGTGTAAGACACGAAAGAATGCGAACGGCGGGTTTTTCTTTGACTAGTCACTAAAATCGTTACTGCTCGGCTCCCGTTTGTCATAGATTGTTTCACATACCTAAACCTTCCTCAACAAATGCTCTATGAAACAGTGAAACCCGCATCATAATCCGTCCCGCGATTTTCGAATTAGCCCGAACAAACAGACAAGACGCCTACTGGCAACTTTATTTTATACTATGTATACGTAATCTGCCACAATAAGAAAAAAGAAAAACTAAGTTCAAGAATAATAAAAATGAAAAGTTTTATTTTAGGGACGGGGCTGGGGCAACAGTGTAAGACTATTGCTTTGCAAATGTTGATCTAAAACTTTTTAAGAATTTTAAGCTTCCCCAAAACACAATTTCCAAATAGGGTGGATGTTGGGGTTGAGACTGGATGAGTACTTTTTTTTCCCCTTTTCATAAAGACATTAAATGATTTTGCTTCTTTATTGAGGTTATCTTTTGCGTTTGTTTCCCGGTAAATGAAAAAAAAAATGTTTGCTGAGCATATTGTTTCACATGAATTTTGCAGTACATCAGAGTGTTTTTTTCAATTTCACCCACATTTTTTGCTGTTTATAATTTAAACTGCCATTTGTCTTGCCTTGCTATATCACGGGCCCTCGGGTATTCCGGAGCCCGAGAATCTGTCTCCTTTTTTCCCTATCATGGTTGGGGCCTGGTCCCCAGAAACATTGTCATTAAAGCATTTATGCTACAAAAATCTTAGAGGACAATGCCAAATTTTGAGAACCAGCATGACATACTGGCAAACGAAATAGTTCTTGAAATGTCTGCGCGAGTGTACAGCTAAGAAGCATTCATCAGCATCAAAACAGAAAACTAAGTTATAATGGACATAGGAACTTTTTTTACCAACCATACATGCTCACACATAAGCTGAATGTTTTTGGAAGAAATTCTTTTTTCAAAGTGAAAGGATTGGCTTGTACCAACTCAATTAAAACACACACAAAAATAATGGAAAGAATCATTAACACAGCAATCAGACATCTCTGAATTGCCTGTATTTACTGTTCTTTACATAACATTAATCACATCAGAAAACTTGAATTACATTGCCCTGGACTGGGAATCGAACCCGCATCTCCCGATTTCCATTCGAGCAAGCTATCTGTTTCAAACAGAAATCGTGAGATGCAGGTTCAATTCCCATTCCAGGGCAATGCAATTTTCAAGTTTTTTGATGCGATTAATATTATATGATGAATATTAAATACAGGCAATTCAGAGATGTCTGACCGCTGTGTTAGTGATTCTGACATATCTCCACACATATTGTGAAAATATTTCTTCCACAGAATTTAAATAATGGAAAATTTGTGGACCCAGCACATGACTTCAGACAAAAGGAATAATTGTCATTAATATGATATGAGTGAAATCTAATCTCAAACCATAGAATTTCTGGCTCTTCAAAAGAAATTAGGTATGGCTTTAGATTATACTCTAGCCACATGAATTATTTGCAAGAAACATAATACCAAAAGATGGCATGTCAACCATACAATGAGAATGACCACCCTAGACAAAAATGTAGGCCACTGGCTGCATGAAGGTCTGACATAATAGCTTAATTCTGTGGTACACACACACTATTGGCTTATGGAAGGAGTATGTTTCTCTATGATGTGTCTTGGGAGTAGAACAGCAGCATTGCTGAAGTGCTTCTCCTCTGTGGTATCTCACAATGCAAATTTTGTAAAAAGTGCTAAGCAACTCTCATTTTTACCATTTTTTAAATTGACTGGTCAGAAAAACAGATGCCTACAGGTCGAGACACAGAAGTGGGTTATAAGCTAAAGGTTAGCCTTGATAGTAATTCAAAGTCACAATCCTTTCAAATAATGCTGTATAAGCAATGCCATAGTTGGTACAGAAGATGATTGATTCAGATGAAAAAGAAAACAGCTGCAACTTTGGCAATAATGTTAATATTGAAGATGAAACTTTAATGGAAATGGACATACAGGAACTATTTAGAATCTCTAATAGAGTGAGTCAAATAGCTCCTGTAAAGTTTTCAAATATTATGTAATACGGAACTATTTGGAAATTCCAATAGCGAGTCACATAGCACCTGTAAGATTTCAAAGAAGATGATACCACTTTAATGGACTAACAGGAGCTATTTGGAAACTCTGATTGTAAGTCAATAGCTCCTGCAAGGTTCTCAAAGAAGATAATTTTAGAAATTTGCATAATTTTATTCTAATAAATAACATGTTTTTTTTTTTTAAACTCTTTAAATTTAAGGTCAGCTTTTACATGAATGGGCTTATACACAAGTATATACAATGTCTTCAGAATACATATGCAATTATTAGCATGTTTCTTAACTGATTCATGTTTTAAAAGGTTAGTAACAATAATTTAATGTTTAATTTGTACTAAATGTTTTACATGTTTGATTTTGTACTTTTCAATTTGCTCATAATTACTTTTGTTGTTTGCATAGTGTTTCATACAACATATAAATACCAATAATTTCCCACTATCTTAGTGTATTTATTGTGATTTTTCACTCCCTATTAAACAGAGAAACAAATGAGAAAAAATTGCACAACCTCTCTGAATTATCTGGACCAGCTTATGTCTTATGAAGTCTACAAAAATGGGTTCCTACTGCAATTACCATATATATATCTTGCCAAGTCTCATAGTGCAAACACATTTTTTTGTAATTATTAAACATGGAAGTAGATGATTCACTCACCTCCACAATGGCCACAACAGCAAACCTGCACCAGTGCAGACATAGAGTACAGCCCACAGTAATTTCTTTGGTAAGGAATAATCAGAATTAAATATCAGCTGGGTGATTGCATGGATGATGAACATTACAGCTGGTGCACAAATGAATACCAGTGTTAAAGAAAACCACCAGAGGTGATTGTCAGCATAATGTCTTGATGCAACTGCAACATCACTGAAAATGTCAGCAGCAAAACTGACAAGAAGTATGAGTGTGGGTGCAACATATTTCACAAACAAATATATTCTTCGTGGTAATGGAATGCAGCACACCTTAAGGGAGCTGTTCAGTTCTTGGACTTCTTCACTTGTCCAGTCTTTAAATTCCACTTCTGTTCTTATGTACTCAATGCGATCTGGAGAGTCATTGGTGGTCATAATTCTGCAGGAAGCTGAGGAAACAAAAGTATGCATGAATATGTAGCATAATGACATACCACAATGTGAAAACACTTAATTCTGTAAAATTAAATAAATAAATAAAACAGCCAGAGCACTTTTAGGCACTGAAACTTCTGCAGACTACAGTTGTACATTTTTACACTACTTTTTGTATTTGTTGTTTGTCAGATCTTTTTTCATGATGAGAGTTGATGTTTCCTTTTTCTTTTAATTAACAACATCATGGCTTCTTCTGAGGAAATTTAGCAAATACATATTTCCACAGTGTTGGTGATCACACTGGATGTATTTGCTAGCCTGCATAGTCACTGTCACCTATTTTTGTTCAGAAAATTTTCATTGGTTCTTCCAGTTTCCAGATAAAAGTAATGGTTTGGCACTTAATTGCCTTTACTAATTCCCAGTCCATTTTTTTTTGTCCTGTTCATTGTATGTGTCATACAAAGGAAAAATATAAACGATCTAAAATTCAGTTTCATAGCTAACCAATACCTTCAGCAAGTAATAAAAAAAATCATGAAAATAAATACTTTGAGATCCAAAACACACTCCTCAAATCGTACTAAAAAGCAATAGTAATCCTGCATTTAACAGAAAAGTTACATACCATAGAGAACTGTTTGAACAATTAAATAAAACTAACAGAAAGTACATTGAGATTGTTAGAATGATTCTTGATGTTGACAAATTACGCATAAGTTACGTAAAAATTACAAGTGGTGGGACGTTACGGTAGTGACTTCTACCTTCATCAGCCATGGAATGAAACACGTGGTATAAGCATCAGTTATTGCCAGATTTCAAAATAGCTTTCCAAATCATAGGTAAGTTAAAAGGTACGTCTGTATTGCAGGTGTTAGGAGTAAGGAAGATTCCAATGCTTTCTTGGTACCTGAGGGCTTTCCGGTTGCTGAATGGAGAGATACATTTAACATTTTGCCAATCGGGAATCGCGGACATATCGCTGATGGTTAAAATTGAAAGGGAGGTAGAAGGGTTGCCTTTCTTAACATCAGCGATATGTTCCACCAATCACCAGTTGATGCTTCAATGTTTTGTGTGTTACGTGTTTCACTCCCAATTATTCTCACTATGATTAAGATTGCTCGTGGTTCAAAAAAAAAAAAAAAAAAAAAAAAAAATAAATAAATAAATAAAAACATTTTTCTTTGTTTCTTTGTATAATCTGCAGATGGTGAAATTCTGAGATTTTTTTTTCTTTTGTATAATCGCAGATGGTGAAATTCTGTGAAAATGTTTTTCCTTCATACAATCTACAGATCATGAAATTCAGAAAAAAAAATTGCCATGTAAAACACACACCAGTTATGTTGATCTTGACTTACAATTTCCTACAGAAAAGTTGCAATTTGCAGGATGACCCAGAAGTCCAAATAAGTACAAGAAAACCCAATCTTCTTATTAAATAACTAACCATATGCAAAAATTTGTAGTTTTTTTTCTCAACTGAATAACGAACAAGATCATTAGTTGTTTTTTTTTAAATGTGAATAAAAAGCAAAAAAACCCAGGTTTTTGTTTCAACATTACAGTAGTTACAAAACTACGGATAATCTGTAGTACTCCGAAATGAAGGGCAAAAGCCTTAACAAATGCAATTTAATGCAGCAAATATTGACATGTGATTTGTGCAATAAATAAAAATAGTGCTCAACAATTACTTATGCTTGATGGAATGGTGGCACCCATGTTTGTTGTCCACAAGAGCAAGCAGTACCAATGCCTTTATTTCAAATTTTCAGTAAAAATGGTAAAATGCTTGTAAGTAACAAATAAAATTAAAACTTCTTTCCAATTTCTGACTTGGTATAGCTTTATTAGTGCATTTTAGTTATTTTTTTAATTATACCACCTATGTTGATCTTGACTTACATAATTACCACACAGATTTAAAAAAAAATCAAAGTGCTGCAAAGGCACTTTTTTTCAAAGTGGCACATTATTTGCAGAACCTAATTTTCTTTAAAGGATAATCTGCAAATTATATGATAGAATTACGACACTTACCATCACCATTGAAAAAGTCACAAAAGAAGACTACTCCAAGAAGTCATTTATAATTTAAATTGCTCCTACAGTTTACCATATATAGGAGAGATAGGGCATATATGGACTAGGTTAATTGAACATAAAGTCGTCATTAAAAATATTTCCAATAAAACAGGACTAGACTGACACACACAACAAACAGGACTGGGACAGTGTAAAGGTGACTAAGAGTCAAATTAACACTTTTATTGGGAAACTAGAAGAGTCATTAGAAACTTTCTGAACAAGAGGAGGCAACATCAACCACTATCCAGGCTAGCGAATCCATCCAGCATGGTCACGAATACCAGAAATGAAACCTCCTCACTATGAACGAAATTCTCGTTTGAAAACTTGATGTAAATTATACTGAACTCCCATTTCTCTTAATACTTATTAAAATTAGTTATTGTCTTAAATACTTTTCCTTTTGTTTCAGAACATGCAGATAATACTTAATACAATTTTCTATTTGCATGGACTCATTATAGTTGCTTATCCACCATAATATAAACACCCTAATGTAGGGTAATCCTATATGGTCAATCAGCAAGAACTGCTACTGTGCATGGGAAGTGTGATCGGAGTCTATCCTACTGTGATGTTAGGCTTATTTGAGGCAGTTCACTACTAACAGCATTTAGCAGTTTGCTGATTCCAAAGATAAGGGATTCTATGTACACTGAATATATTGAAAACACGGATCCACATTCAATGTCACATTAACATCATCAAGACATCATTAATTATACCTGACATGGATGTGGAAGAGACTATAATCATCATTACCATGTAGCAGAGTGAAGTTCATCTATACGATGAAATTTTTGCTTGCTAATTACTCCCTAACTACTCGAATCTATAAAAAGTTTGCACAGGTAGAAAAACAAAATGGATATTACATGTTTTGAAATGAAAAGAAAACAATAACTAACATTAAAATAAATATGGAATAAACACCAATCACCGCTATCGCATGGCAAAGTGATGCTCATTGATCAACTATTATGAAAGATTAAGTGAATTTCTGATGAGTACATATGCATTGAAAAACAGGTTAAATACACTGCCTGACAGAGAAAATGCCACACCACGAAGACATGAACGCAGCACCATGCAAATTGCAGGGTGGGTGCACACGTACAAGTTATGCAAATGATTGCATTTGCAGGACAATCACACGAACAGCACGAGGGATATAAGCAGAAAACCAGCCCATGAGGCCATCAGTCGAGACGTTGCCATGGCCGTGAGAAGTGAGTGGTTCTGCTGTAACCATGTCTGGAGAACGAAAAGGGGTGCCAATGTTATTAAGATGCGGTCGTACACGATTTTGTCAAATGGATGAGTTCATAAGAGGTGTCATCGTAGGCCTGCATACCGCCGGATGGTCCTTGCATCGTACTGCGGAAGAAATGCAACGTGATGCCCTAACTGTCAGTTGCATTTGGAGAGAGTGGTCCCAGGAAGGATCTGTGCAACATTGTAGGGGGACCGAAGAATGGAGACAGACATCCGAGCGCACCAATCGTCGCATCCGACGTCATGCCGTACCCACAGGCCACAACGGGCAACATTTTGCTGAGTGTACGGGGAGGCTTGGATGCTCCGATATCAACACGGACAGTATCACACCGATTCGCTGCATCTGGTTTGCTGTGCAGCCGTCCATTGCAAGGGCTACCTTTCACAGCGAGCCATCATCGTCATTGCTTGGCGTTGCTCAAGAGCTGTGTGAGGTGCTGAATAGAACAGTGAAGTGTTCAGCAACAAATTGCGTTTGTCTCACCATGGATGATTGCTGTGTGAGAGTCTGGAGGCGACGTGACCGACGGGTGGATTCCTCTGCCACTGTGGAGCGCCACACGGCCTGGCAACGTGGAATCATGGTGTGGGGTGCTATCAGTCGCTCACCGCTGGTACACATTATGCGGACATTGATGGCATGCCGCTATGTTGATGACGTGCTCAAGCCCATGGCACTACCATATCTGCAGGGAATCCCAAACGTGGTTTTCCAACAGGACAATGCCCGAAAAACTATTAGAAAGTATCAATCACTCACCCTAAAGATCATGGTAACCTTCATCGACAACACACTTCCAACACGTCAATCATCGTAATGTTTCTGGGCTTCCAAGGTTTACAGACATCTTGCTTACAATTCTTACTTCCGGGTGTGAAACATCGTATTTTTTTTTTTTTTTTATTTAGCCTTATGAGATGTTACAATAAAGCTTGTCAATTCCATAAAAAACCACACATATGAGCTGTATGGACAGGACAATGCCCAGTCGCATACAGCTCAGATCAGCCTGAATGCTTATATGGTGTGCAGATGCTTCCGAGAGGTTGGGGCACAATCCCCTGACCTCTCACCCATCGAGCATCTGTGGGACACTATTGTATATCAGTTGAGTACCCTCCCACCCCCTCAAAATGAAGATGAACCATGAACTCGGATTAACACCACGTGGTCCACGATACCCCAGGACTCTATTCGGATTCTCATTGCCTCGATGCCACATCGGATTCAACGCTGGATCGCCCAAAATGGGGGCCACACTCCTTATCAATCATCCTGTATATTCAGCCACTGGAGCGTAGTCTGCATGTGACAATTAAATCATTTGTTCAGGACCTACTTCGCTATATATGTGTGCAGTTTGGTCTGTTTTCGAGCATTTTTTCATAGTGTGGCATTTTCTCTGTCAAGCAGTGCATTTATTTGCAAGCTCTGAAATGAAAACACATCAATAATTACACTGAAGTGCCAAAAGTCATGGGATAGCAGTATGCAAATTTTTAACTGGTGTTGCTGTTGTATAAAGGCTTCGACGCATGTCATAGTTTTTATCTGTTGCCAGATGTAATCTCATGAATCAGGTTGAATAACCATCAGTAGGATTATTGCAAGGCAACGTGAATTATCAGAGTTTGAACGAGGCATGGTAATGGGAGCCAGATGGATGGGACATTTAATTTACGAAGTGTGCGAACATTCAACATTCTTTGATCCACAGTGTTATGTGTGTATCGAGAATACCTCATGAAAGGCATTACCACCCACCATGGACAGCGCAGTGGCCGACCACGGGAGCTGAATGACTGACCAGTGGCATCTGACTGGGATTGTCCATGCTAACAAACAAGAAACACGTGCTCAAGTAACATCCACATTCAATGCAGGAGGTACCAGAGACATATCCATCAGGTCCTTGCAGTATAATTTAGCATCCATAGGGTATAAGAGCAGAAGACCCACCGGAGTGCCTTTGTTAAGACCACAACATTGGACACAGTGCTTCACCTGGGTTTGTGAACATGGTAATTGGACCCTGGAAGACTGGCAACATGCGGCATTGTCTGATGAGACATGCTACCAGTTGTTACAAGCTGGTGGTAGGGTTCGGATGTGGCGCAGACCCCATGAGGCTATGGACCCGCACTGTGCAAGCTGGTGGTGGTCCCATACACATGTCGGGTGTCTTTACGTGGCACAGTTTGGTTCATCTGGTCCTCATAAACACAACATTAACTGGTAATCACTTTGTTGCTTTGCTGGGTGACCATTTGCAGCCCTTCATGGACTTCATGTATCCCAACAACAATGGGATTTTCCAGGTGGACGATGCACCATGTCGTCGGGCCCAAGTTGTCCAAAATTGGTTCGAGGAGTATTCTGGACAGTTCCAACGGATGGTGTGACCACTATGTTCGCCAGACACGAACCCAATAGAGCACTTACGGAATGTGGTGGAAAGGTCCATTTGCATCCAAAATTCTGTACATACAAATACCAGGGAACTGTTGGCGGCTATTCAGATGGCATGGCTCAACATTTCTCCAGAATATATCAATACAGCATTGCTAATGTTAATATTCACTTAGCTGCTTCTCATATTAACATGCTATTTAGAATTCAAATAAACTCTGAAGTTACTCACCTTTTCACCTAAAATTTTTCAGGAGGTTTTCATCTCATTAACAAACATTTTCGATAAAAAGAAATGAATTGACATGTTTGAAATGTTTGTTAACAAGATGAAAACCTGAAAGATTTTAGGAGAAAAGGTGAGTGACCACAGAGTTTATTTGATTTCTCCAGAAGTCTTCCGACCACTTGCGGAATTGATGCCATCTTGAGTTGCTGCACTTTGCTGGGCGAGAGGAGGTCCTACATGATATTAGGTACATATTACATGACTTTTGGAACTTCAGTGTATATACTGCACTCTTTTTTTTACGCTTTCCAACCATAGGTTGAAGAAGCGTATATGCTCCAGCTTTGTTCGTCTGTCCGTCCATCCATCCGTCTGTCTGTCGGCACGATAACTTGCGTAAAAAACGGTTCGATTTCTATGAAATTTTAGTATGTGGTAGGGGACCACCTGGGGACGAACCCTATTGAAAATGGACAAAATGGGGTTAAAGGTCACGGCACAGGAGCGGGATCCATTCCATTGCCTTTATGCGTCATAACTTGCGTAAATATGGTTCGATGTCGATTAAATGTTAGTATATTGTAGAGGACCACCTGGGAATGAACCCCACTGAAAATGGGTGAAGTGGGGTCAATTGTCAGGACATAGGAGCAGGATGCATTCCATTGCTCTTATGCATCACAACCTGTGTAAAAATGGTTCGATTTCGATGAAATTTTAGTATGTGGTAGGGGACCACCTGGGGACGAACCCTATTGAAAATTGACGAAATGGGGTCAAAGGTCAGGACATAGGATTGGGATCCATTCCATCGCCCTTATCCCATACTATTAAAAGAGCAATTCTTGTATGTATTGGGCTTATAAATACGTTTTGAGGGATTTCCGTTCGGTGTCGTACTTATTACTGCTCGCATGTATTTTAAGGTAGCAACACTGCAATACCGCAGTATGCGACGCCAGCTGTCAGAGTCAGTATACGATGTTCGATTGAGGTGCGAAGACGTATTTGTTTTACTCGATGGAAAATGGCAACTTTTGTCCCGACAAAACAGCATTTGCGGGAAGTGTTAGTGCATTACTTTATTGTCAAGAAAAGTGCTGCCGACAGCTATCTCTTAATGTCAAATCTATGGTGAACATTCCCTATCCATAAAAACATGTGAGTATTGGTTTAGACGATTCAAAAGGAACGATTTCAATGTCAGTGATGAAGAACGTTCTGGACCACCCAGAAAAATTGCTGATGCCGAATTCGAAGCTTTACATGACGAGGATCCGTGCTAGACCCAAAAAGAACTAGCAGCAGCATTAAATGTTAGTCAACCATGCATTTCACAACATTTAGCTGCCATGGGAATGGTGCAAAAAGAAGGGAATTGGATTCCACATGCTTTGCGGGAAAGAGACCTTGAACATCAAAAAAACATTTGCGAAATGCTGCTTCAAAGGGAAAGAAGAAAGTTTTTTTGCATCGTATTATTACTGCCGACGAGAAATGGATACGGTATGATAACCCTGAATGGCAGAAAGCATGGGTGAAGCCAGGTGAACCAGGTCCTTCAACACCAAAACGCAATATCCATGGTTTAAAAGTAATGCTGTGTATATGGTGGGACCAGAAGGGTGTGATCCACTATGAACTGCTGAAACCATCAGAAACTATTACTCGTGATCGGTATCGAACCCAATTAATGCGTTAAAAACGAGCTCTCACACAAAAATGGCCAGAATGGGAGAATAGACACAACTAAGTCATCTTACAGCATGACAACGCAAGACCACGTGTTTCTCGACTTGTGAAAAGTACTTAGAAGGATCCGACTGGGAAGTTCTACCCCACCCGCCATATTCGCCAGATATTGCGCCATCGGATTACCATTTGTTCCGGTCGATGCAGTCAGCACTTTCTGGAGAACGGTTTAGTTATTATGAAGACATCAAAAATTGGCTGGACAACTGGATCTCTTCCAAAGAACCGGAATTCTTCCTTCGGGGCATACGTTCACTGCCCGAAAGGTAAATTTGTAGCTTCAGAGGCAGCATACTTCGATTAATATTAAAATATTGTTTCTGTTCTCCAACAACGTGTTTTATTCACCTCAAATCCCTCAAAACTTATTTATATACCTAATATGTTAATTTTATTTTGAAAACGGCTCTAAGGATTTTGATGAAAGTCATTAACCTACCGTTTTCTGGTACTAGAAATCAATTTAGATTGATCTCGACTTTAGGAAAATTCACTTAGTGCGTTAAATAACTACCCCAAATTACCACGTTTTTAGTGTCATGGCATCATCCCATTAATATTTCCCATGCTTAGAAATCTTATGACGTCACAACCTCGCAACTCAGATGTTGGCACACGGTCACGCTGTCTGTCTCATTACGTCACATGTTGTGCATGGATCCTATTAAAGTTTCACGACATCACACTCTTTCAAGCAGATGATCGGGATTCCTCGGCCTCATTACGTCACGCATTGTGTGCGTATGCCCGTCCGCACGATAACTCGCGTAAAAATCGTTCGATTTCGATGAACTTTTAGTATGTGGAAGGGGAACACCTGGGAAGGAACACTATTGAAAGTGAATGAAATGGGGTCAAAGGTTAGGACATAGGAGCGGGATCCATTCCACTGCTTTTATGCGTAATAACTAATGCAAAAAAGGTTCGATTTTGATTAACTCTTAGTATGTGGTAGGACACCACCTGGGGACAAACCCTATTGAAAATGGGCAAAATGGGGTCAAAGGTCAGGACATAGGAGCGGAATCACTTCCATCGCCATTATGCGTGATAACTTACATAAACATTCTTTGATTTGGGTGAAATGTTAGTATGTTGTAGGCGCTTGCCTGTGGACGAATCCTGTTGAAAATGGGCGAAATTGGGTCAAAGGTTAGGACACAGGAGTGGGATATATTCCATTGCCCTTATGCATCATAACTTACATAAAACTGCTTCCATTGCGATAAAACTTTATATTATTTCGGAGGTATACTGAATTGGTTCTGTTGAATATCATCGAAATGGGATCAAAGGTCAGGGCACAGGACCGAGATTTATTCCACAGCCATTATCCTCATAACTTGAGTGATAACTTTAGTAATGATTTCTGGTATGTTGGAAAGCGTATTATAATCAATGCATTGCATGATTTTACTAACTTGTTTTTATGTCTAAGTAAACCCAGTTTTTACACTGCTAATGGATAAGAGTCTTTGTTTCAGAGGTTCAGGGATGCACTAATTACAGAAGATAAGGGCAGTAAGACAGACAATGGCCGAATATTTAAAATGTCACATTAAGATTTTTAAAATTAAAAAGAAAATCAGGTGCTGTGAAAGAATACCTTTTTCATAGAGATTTTCATTTTCACTACCTTTTTCATTTATCAAGCATACAAACAGAATTTCACTAATGAACAAACAAGTAAACAGAGAGAAATACAGGATTACACCATATATACAAATTTTGAAGATGACAATCCATTTTTAGGTGTAAATGTAACAAGGATAGTAAGTCAGATAAAATCCAAAAACTTGAAAAAAAAAATCAAGTTTTCAGATTTTATCTGACTTACTATCATTGTTACATTTACACCAAAAAATGGATTGTCATCTTCAAAATAAGTAAACAGAGATTAAATATATATATATAGTAGCACGACATTTTAGTTAATGCACACCATCCACCAGAAATGCCAGATGGAGGAACAAAAGATAATTTTTATAAAACACTTGAATTTTTGGATGAACACTAATAATGTTTGATGATATGGAAAATTTTGGGCATTTAAATAACACCCTTCCCTTAAAAAAAAAAAAAAAAAAAAGGAAGAGAAGAAATTTTTAGGAAAGGTATTGCAGGTTAATAGTTTACATGTGGAAAGCAATAGCAATGGAGAGAAATGAATAAATTTAACTAACAACTCTAACATTTGAAAACAAGCGGCATTACTTTCATAAGAAAAAATATTGATGAGAGTACTTAAGAATCCCTGAATCAGGGCCGGCTGGACCATAGGGGCAACCGGGGCAATTGCCCTGGGCCCCGCGCCTTCAAGGGGCTCCCACAGTTTAAGAAAAAAAAAATTCGGTAGAATTTTTACCATTATTTTTGTGAGTAAGTTTTGGGGTGCAAAATCCTTAAAAAGATGTTTTTAAAATTTTTTGTTTGTTTGTTTCCAATCCCCCTATTTTTGAATACGTTATTGCCCTTCGCCGTACAAATACTGAGATTTGCAGATTTCAAGTGATCATTGTAACTTCCTTAATATTTTCCGCATTCATAAAATAGCAAGTTAAATTTCATCATTTTGTGGTCCCTTTCATAAATTTAACAATTTGCGAGCAAATCAGATACTTAAATTTAAAGAAATAAAGAGTAAAATATCAAATTTGGTTTTGGGCTATTTATGGAGGCCATTTATTCAGTGACTTTAAGAACATTACTAGAAATTAAAAAAAATCATATATGAGTGCGTATAAATGTTTAAAAAGTCACTAATTTGTCACTTACTCTACTTTGCATTAAAATTCATCACTAAACCATGTATCAGGAGGGAAAAAAAACAACTATTTATTTGAATTTATTTTTATTCCTACACTAAAATATTCGCAATCCAAAGATTTTCGCTACATAGGTAACTTTTTTTCATTTTGTGAGGAAGTTTTTACAGAAGTCATAATACAACTTCAACCCATCTGCCCGGAAAGAAAATCTTAGATTTTAACAGTCTCTCTCTCTCTCTCTCTCTCTCTCTCACGGAACTTTCGATCCACATTATGGTCTTTTTCTTAAGCTTAAAGTAAAAACTTCTTTGAGAAAATTATTCTGCCTTTATGACAGTTTTCGTTATGATGTACTACAGAGGTGAAACACATGTCAAGACAAAAAAGTTACAGCGATAAATTCTGTTGGTATAGCTCAACTCGTAAAGCATTAGGCTCCGGAGTAGAGGAATTCCTCACCACCAGCAAATTTGTGGATTTCACATTGTGTGAGTTCCTTACGGACATTTTTCACGTAACGACTTTATTAAAATATGAGATTTCCTAGTGCCAGCAATAAAATTTTGCTCCAGGCCCCGCAAAAGCTCCATCCGGCCCTGCCCGAATGGTGTATTTAATCAAACTGATAATACTCTTATCAATAATATACCTATATATATATAAATCTCTAATATAGAAAGTTTTTAAGTAGTAAAGTATGACAAAGCATGGAATTGTGCTCCAAATTAAACTGCAATTATTTCAGTTTAGTAATAAACCACTGGGATTTAACATGAACAAATTTAATACCTGTGCAACAAGGAAACACAAAAATTCCTTGACAATTAAGTTATATCAACCAGTAGAAGAAATTAACAGCATGGAACGATTGTGGGGTCACATCAGACAGAGTGCAACAGAATAAAGAAAAACATTCCTTTGGAACTCAAGACAGAAAAAGTGTAATGAACGTTTTAATCAGTGATGTAGTTCTAAATATAAAAGTGCCTTAGCGGTGAAGTGGTTAAGAAAATACAACCAAACCAGGGTAGAAATATTTCAGAAGCTCCATGAAATTTTACTTTTTATTATTTTTATTATATTTTTAGTACTGATTACTTTCATTAATTTCCGATAAAATTGTTTAACTTCAGCATATTTAAATAAAAAATGAGTGTTACATGACAGTCAGATGCTAAGAACATCAAATTTTTTATTTCACTCTGTCGCTTTACAAGGCTAATTTTTTGTTTGGTGGTTTAACGACCAATGTGGCCAACTTAATGGGCTATAAGCAGCCGCCCATTCTTAAATTTGGGCCAGCCATGTAAAACAAGTACACAACCCATACAACAGCAGGGGCTCGACCGTGTGCCCGATTTGGACGAATGGTCAGAAGTCAGAGCTCATTTAGACCACTAATCAACTCTTTTGATTTTTTCCCTCCTTTTTTCGTCTCGGGATTAAACGACTACAATGCACAACTTGTAGGGTGGGTTATAAGTAGTCAACCACCCCTAATATGGGGCTACTCACTGCTTCCCAGGAATGAACAAATCCTGCACCATCAGACAAACACACTACCCCATACCTCATCTGGAGCTCGAGGTCTAGTCCAGCTAGAATGAATAGGGACGGTCATCTCTGCAGTGTAAACATTCAGTAAAGATTCTAGTATGTCTGCATACAGAACACCGTTTTCTACATTTTTGAATAGATGATCATCTAAAAAAGAATCATCTGCTCTGCTTTTCTTTTCAGCTAATCAGAAAAAGTGCCTTAGTGAGGCTAAATCTAGGTAGATAGTGACTTAGCACCGCTAAGCCTATTCTACATCACTGGGTTTAATGATTTTCATATGAATGTGTAGTGATGGAGAAAATACAAAAATTGCACAAAGTGTTCTAGTTGCACATTATGGTATTAACCAAATGCCATTATACGTGGAACATATATAGTATCTGAAACAATCATTTGATGTTTCTGAATATTTCTGTTTCACATGTTATGCTCTGTGAAAGTTTGACCGGCTGATATGTAACGTCCGATGGTGAAAATTATTTATGTGTAAATTGACCATTTTAGTTAAAAAATACATATTAAGCGTATTAATGCTTACCACTTGAGAACTACCCTGCTTTCCTTCATTGTCAGTAGAAGCCATGGTTCTTCCGGTTCATTGTCCTTATCAAAACAAGGTTAGGCTTATCGTGGTTAGGTCTGTTGCACAAGAATACCGGTACTTGCTAAGTTCCGTTGTCTTTCGTAAAAAGGTTGAGATGAACATTAGGGTGATAGATATTTGAAGGTGGTGAAAGATATATGGAATTTGTACACTGTTGAATGGGCGTTAACGAAATGGAATGACATGAACACAAAGGATAGCGAACGGGCTTCAAATTTAACATTAAAAGAACGCTTACAGAAGTTGAAAAACACTTACAGAAGTTATACGCCTGTATTGAAAGATGATGAAATAAAATAGAATGAAGTCATCACAATAAAATTCATGCGAAAGAATAAAAGATTGGCACACACCGTTGTCGTCCTATCGCACCGTCGACATTCCCGAAGCGTTTCGGCACACATATATCGTGGCCATTCTCAAGGTAGTTGACTCTGCAATGAAATCCAAGGTCTGTCCCATCGTTCCACTATAGCCAACCTTACTTCGTCAGTTATCATTTGTGTCATGTATACTGGAGGTCCCGCCATCTGGTATTCGTCTAGTTGTTAATTTATGTTGGTAAATATTTGATTGCTTAGCATGGATGGATTGATGTTTTTAGTGCTCGATTACATTCTTCCATGCACTGGACAATTCGACGGAAGTATTTGAATTACAATTATTCTCCTTGGTCTTTACAATTAATACAGCCTTGGCTGTGAGGATCTTTCTATGGGTGTTATAAGATGTTAACAGTTTTATATTGTCCCAATCGGGGACAGCATTATTATCTTGGCAATATTGAATGGGCGATGTTTGTGTTTCGTTCTTTGTCCAGTTACCCAGATGTTCCCTTAATCGACATCTTATACGTCGTTTTGTGCTACCAATGTATATTGATTTGTTGTGTGAGAAATAATTGTGGTTGAATATTGGAATTTGATACACAGCAGCTTTATTTAGTATACTGATATTGTCAGTATTTCTCTGAAGTTTTCTGCTATTATATTATCAGTGACTGTATCAGCAATAAATAGATTAGCCTTACTACATTCTTTTTAATAATTCCAGATATTGGTGGACAATAAGGAAGTTTTCCACAAAACCTTTTTTAGTCACTAATTGGCTGGTTTGGTTTCTTTCCGTCATTAATGGACTGATGGTATATGTGGTCACTTATATGCTAATATATCCGAAATTAATGGCGAGGTCTCTAATCCATTTAATTTCTTTATTTGTTGCTTGCTGGTTAGATGACATTGTGATGGCTCTTCTAATGAAATATCTAAAGGCTGCCATCTTATATTTCCATGGATGATTGGATTGAAATGGTATAATGTTAGGCACATATGAAGGCTTACGATACACCTGATATTCAATTTGTATATTGCTGTTGATTAGCAAAATGTCGAGGAACTGTAATTGGCTGTTATTTTCCCATTCGGTTGTCAATTTAATGGTTGGATAAAAACTTTTTTTTTTTTTTTTTTTTTTGATTGGAGGTTTAACGACCACCGTGAGCAACTCAGTGGGCTATAAGCAGTCGCCCGTCCCTAATTTAGGGTCACTGGTTCCAGGGAAGGGAAAGAGCCAGTGCCGTAGGACAAACACAACATCCATGCCTCACCGGGATTCGAACCCGGACCCCTTTCGGACGAATGATCACAGGCCATCGCTTAGACCACTGCGCCACCGGGGCGGCCAGGATAAAAAAAAAAAAAACTTGAGTATAATGTTGTGAAATCTTCAAGTTCTTGTTTGGTATGGCTCCAAAAGACAAGGATATCATCAACGTATCGAACGAATAAGTCGGTTTTTTTTATATCACAATAGTTCCCATTGAGAAGTTTATGCTCGATGTCTTGTAGAATTACTTCTGCAAAAAGGCCGGAGAGGGATGACGCCATAGGGGCACCTGACAGTTGCTTGTAGATGGTTTTATTGAAGAAAAAGAAATTATCATTAATAAAATTCAGTGCAGAAATTATACTGGTTATTTCGGACTGTGGCAAGTTATGTAGTAGCGATTTTTCTTCAATCAATTGAATAGCAATTTTCGTGCGTGTATTGGGAAACAATCATGCAATATTCAGACTAAAGAGACTAACCATTTTGAATTCAGCATTTCCTTTATATTCCTTGATAGCGTTGATAACTTCTGCTGAGTTTTTAACAGTGAATGTGTGTTCTTTATAATATTCATTAATGAAGTGATATAGTGCCCTTTCAATATGAATAGTTGGTGACAGTTGTTTTGACACTATAGGTCTTATAGGGGTGTTGTCTTTATGTATTTTTAATTTGCCAAATATAGTAGGAATAGTTGCACCCACAGGTGGATATGCCTTCTTTTTTACTTCATCAGGGAGCCCACTGTGATTTCTCAGCTGTGCTAATTTTCTGATAATCTTCTCTGTAGGATCTTGTTCGATAGTCTTAGTATCCAGGTCATTGATTGCTAACAGCATTTTGTCTTGATACATTTCATGGTTAACGATTATGAGCTGCTTGAATTTGTCAGCCATTATACATGAAATTTTTGGGTTGTTACATAATTCCAGAGGTGCCTGTCATTCATATTTTATAAAATAAATTTTTTTTTTCAAAGTTGTTGATAGCTCTTGCTATTTTATGTCTGGTTTGCTCTTGCTTTTTTCTTGGTAGCTGTAATAGAACTTCTTCGATCTGTGGAATCAAAACCTCAGTATATGGAATTTTATACGGGTAATAATATTTTTGCACAAAGCGGCCATGGAATTTTGGAGATGTTGATGCAGTTAAACAATGCAGACCTGCCAACCTCTCAGAACCAAAAAACGTAACACTCAGATAGAAAAATCGTAACACGACGCATGCTGATAATTTTGAAGCCTATTTCAGCTATATAAATTCTTGTTGATGAAAATGTAGGGACTTTTACCTACATCAAAATTTTATTGAGAAACTAATTAAATCTAATCAGCAAACACTTTTATGTTGTTAATTGTTAGAAAAAAAATTACGATTACAGGAGAAATCCTCACTTCGCTTAACTTGCGTTTTTGAAAATTTTGCGAGGCGGAAAACTTGCATCTTAGGAGGTCTGCAAGATGGTTTAATCGAGTTCTGGAGATGTCCTTTTTGATTTTTTTTTTTTTTTTGATTGGAGGTTTAACGACTACCGTGAGCAACTCAATGGGCTATAAGCAGTCGCCCGTGCCTCACCGGGATTCGAACCCGGACCCCTTTCGGATGAATGATCAGATGCCATCGCTTAGACCACTGCGCCACCAGGGCGGCGATGTCCTTTGTCAGCAGGACCAACAAAAATCTGCAATGTGCATCGGCCCTCACCGCAATTCTGCTACGAGGATTAGTAGAAAATGAATCTGTGATGTACATCGGCCGCCGCCACGGTTCTTCTACGGGGGTGAGTACAAAATAAATCTGCAATGCAAGTCAGCCATCATCGCGATTCTGCTACGGGGATGAGTACAAAATAAACCTGTGATGTACTTCACCACGATTCTTCTACGGGGATGAGTACAAAATAAACCTGCGATGTACGTCGCCGCGATTCTTCTACGGGGGATGAGTACAAAATAAATCTGCAATGTACGTCGGCTGTCGACACGTTTCTGCTATAGGGATGAGTACAAAATAATTCTGCGATGTACATCGTCCTTCGTGAGAAAAAAATTACGATTACGGAAGAAATCCTCTTCACGCCTAACTTCCGTTTCTCGAAATTTTGAAAGGCGGAAAACTTGCATCTATGATAGAGAGTCTGCAAGATGGTTTAATAGGGTTCTGGGGATGTTATTTTTGTCTGCAGGACCAAAATAAATCTGCGACGTACGTCGCCAGTGATCACGATTCTGCTACAAGGCCTCTTTCTGAAAAGGGAAAAAATAGGGGGAAACATGACTATTAAAAGAAAATCATATTTTTGGCTGCAAAATCTTTTTAGCATACTGCAGCACGATTTATCTTACTAAATACGATAAAATCATAACAGTTGGCAGGTCTGACAATGTATTGCAAGCAACAAAAAGACCAACAGCAAAGTAGTTAAGGCTGGGAAAGAGAAATTACCAAAACAACAGACACAAAAAATCAAAGAACATGCTTTTATGTTGCCACCTATTAACGCCCAGTGTTTTACAAGCATTTCTCAAGACTACTTTTATGATATCGGTTGCTTACTGCACAAGTCGACAGTTTTCTGGCCTTCGGCCAGTTATATCATCAACTGTGCCTCCCCCCTCGTTATGGGAGAGTATGGCTATAGACAATAACTGGCATGTATGATTAGCAATGTGATAATTTTTCTTACAGGTGAAGTTCTGCACTTTGCAAAATTTGAATTGTGCAATACCACTGCTCTCCTACCACAACATTGCAAAGAAATCTCACTCCTTCGATCATAGGCGCAGACTTTATGGGACTGGAGGGGTTTGGGCCCCCCAAATAATTGTAAGGAGGGGGCTGGGCTCCTCCTTCCAATTATTGGTTAATAATAAAACTGTACTGCAATTTTCACAGATCTAGGAGAACATATATTTCTCTTATAAATTTTTTATTAGCTTAAAACGGGTTTTCCTTCATGTCTGTTCTTACTAGGTCATGTGACTCGATTAGTCAACCCACCAGATGGTAGTGGCTTTAATAGTGCAGGGCACCAATTCTCATCTCACTCACTTTTTTACGCTGGATGCTGTGTCCTTGGTGTTCTCATGCCAGCGGCGCATTGGTGAACTGTAAAAAGTTAACCAGGCAGAAGTTGCCTTTGCCGAAACCACAAACCAGTTCTTACCAACCGTCGAACTATGCTCTGCTGTGTCCTACATGGAACAAGCTGTCCTTCATACTACAGGAAAAATTTCACCTTCATCGATCATCTTATGTTTTGCATTTACGTATATAGTTATGATTTTAATGTAACTTTTGAGCAAATTTATTCCACTTGCCAGAATGGATAAATTTATTGTTAAAAGAAAGCGTGAGCCAAGTGATTTAATATCTAGTGAGCCTGATACGTCAACATTATCGCGTTTAAGTGATGAACATAACCATGTAGATGTAGGCCATTCTTTGATAGCATCTAGCTTAATTTCTTCTAATACGACTAAGACTCAAATACCACCAGTATGAGGAGCACACAAAAGAAACTTTCAAGCTCACTGGATTACTTCATTTCCATGGCTAAGATGCCAAACGACGACATAAAATGCCAAACATTTGCATTAAAAAAGAAATAAGAGCTTTCATGAGGTAGGCAGATAAATTTCATACACTGTTTTTCAATTTATAATATAGTACTAGGTTAGGTTTTGAAATGACATTATAAACATTTTGTTTTTGAGAATTTGATTCAGTCTTGATGCTTCAGGTATGAGTATTTTATGCTATTTTTTTTGTGTCAAAGTTTCAAAGTTAAATAGTTAAGTAGTTGAAAATTGTTGTAACCACCCTAATTATAATAATAATAAGTTAACGTCAAATAAACAATATTACTTTAAATTATGTATTCACTGTTGCACCTATAAATCTATAAAAATTTGAAAAAATTGCATGTTCTGCAAAACTACATCCACTGGGCACCCCAATGAGCATATTAACATTGAAACCATCTTAGCACGATTCAAACTTGTGTTAGATATCTTAAATTAAGAAATAACAACAAGTTATAAGTATATAAATAATTGTTTATTTAAAATTGTAACGTTTCTTTAATGCAATTTATGTTTTTCTAAAGAAGGATTCTATGTGTAATCAGAAAGATCTTAAAGATTATTTATATACTTATAACTTGTTGTTATTTCTTAATTTAAGATATCTAAAGCAAGTTTGAATAGTGCTAAGACGGTTTCAATGTTAATATGCATATACTTCAGCATGGCAATGATACACTGCTGGACGATTGCTAAGGACGGATCATAAACGGCTATATAGCGCATAAAAAAGTAAGTGTGGTTGGATGCCAAGTGAAATAAAATAATGTCAGAATGCCAGGACATTACAAGAAAGAATTTATTGTGCTCTGAATTCCAGAAGGCTTTGGAACATGTTCAAGGGACAAACAGGCCATTTTGTGCAGAATACATAAACGTGAAAAAAATTGCAATTACCGTCCGCAGGCGTTCCGGCGTAAGATGTCAATACGGGATATGGCCACCATGGAGGGCGATGCAAGATTCCACACGTCGTGTCATACTTTGCACAACATTATCAAGCAGCTGTTGGGGTAATTTATCCCATTCCTCTGTCAGTGCATGGATGAGGGTGTCCTTGTTTATTGGAGGGCATTGGCGACCAGCAAGACTCCTCCCCAAAGCATCCCACACATTTTCAATGGGATTCAGATCTGGAGAACATGCTGGCCAAATTGCAATTACGAGGCGTTGAATATCCTCGCTCTCAAGACACTCCTGGACAGCGGCTGTTCGATGACATGTTGCGTTGTCATCCATGAAAATGAATCTATCACCGACAGCACCACGGAACATGCCAACATGAGGTAGCAGAACATCATTAATGTATCATTGGCCAGTCATAGTCCCAGTTGGAAGCACATAGAGAGACGTACGGCCATTGATCATGATGCCAGCCCATACCATGACACTACATGTCGGATATCAGTCCCTTTCCTGTATGTTTGCTGGACAATATGCAGTACCACTATCACGCCAGATCAGTTGTCGTCGACAATCAGACGATAGACTGTATCTACTCTCATCTGAGAAGAGGACAGCAGACCAGTCGTTATCAGTCCAATTGCGATGTTGATGGCACCATTACAAACGGGCGGTACGGTGACGTCTGGACAATGGGATGCACACAACAGGACGGAGGGCGTATAGTCCTCCTTCATGCAAACGTCTGGCAACAGTTTTTCAGGAGATCCGCTTGCCAGTAGCAGCCATAAACTGATTTGCTACCTCACTAGCTGTGCTGCGCCAGTGTCTTTTTGTTGATAGCACTATGTACCGATCTTCTGCAGGTGTCGTACCGCGAACACGACCTCCCCCGTGACGTTTGCTACACTCTCCATTTGTTTGAAATGATTTCCAAAGCCTTGAAACAACACTGTGGCTGACGTCGAACTCCCTGGCAACATCTGTTAATTTTTCGCCCTTCTTCAATCTTGCCAATAATACGGCCACGCGTAAAATCATCTAGGTGATGTCGGGAAGACATACTGAAAATTGCAAGTTCGTCAATTGATTCTTTCCCTTTCAACTTTGCGTTTGAACAACAACGGTCAATACGCATCAAATCCTTTATATCTCTTATCAGCGCTATGACGTCACGAAGAAGTTCGGCAATCCAAAATTTGCATACGCACAACACGTCTTACTGTATCCCGCACTTATGCTAATTTCCACATTTTCCTGCCTTCCATTTTATGGTTGCTATCGTTGCTATTGTTATCCGTCCTTAGCAATTGTCCGGCAGTGTATTATTTGAGCACCCAAATAATTTGCACAATTCGGCGGCCATTTCTTCGATCAACCAAAGGAGTACGTGCACCGCAGAGGAAGACCATGATGTCCCATGGTGCAGCCCTAATGACCTTCGCTAGCAGCGAGTACTCCATAATCTTTCATCTATTAGCATTCTGCATCATCACCAACAATCCAAGTGACAGGATTACAATCTAAAGCATTATAAAAAATTCTTCAATGAGACCTGAAACCAATACAAAAACAGGGCATTTAAAAACATTAATTTGTGATCGTGGAAGAAAATATTGGCCTTAAATTGAAATAACTGATAAACAATGGAAAGAATATTTTTTAAATACCTGTTAAAAAATGAAACATCAACAGTAATTTACATAACTTCCACTTCTAAGCCAGTGGACAGAGTACTCCAGAGTCCTCTCTGGATGAAATAAAAGAGATCAGCAGCAAAATGAAAATAATAAAGCATCGTGGCCTGACAACAAACATCGTTATAGGTTTGATCAAATATAGAGGCAAAGAGCTGATTATAAAAATTCATAAACTGATTAAGTTAATTTGTAAAACAGATGAAATACTTGAAGATTGAAAATAATCATTAATAATTCCAATTTATAAAAGGAGAGACAGGAAAGAATGTGAATGCTACAGAGGATTCTCTCATCTGCATGCTATAATATTCTCATAGACATATTCCTGAAGAGAATTACACCATATGTACAGGAATATCTAAGAGAATATCATGAAGGATTAAGAAAAATCACAAAAAAATTGACCAAATATTCCCATTCAGACTGGGATTGGGGGGGGGATGGAATATAACCATTCCTACATTTGACCTTCAAGAGAGAGAGAATCTTCAAAATGTTCTGAATGTGATTGGAATTTTCCCCAAACTGGTAATTTTTATCAGAACATGCATTAATGGAAATAAAAGAAATGGTTCATTTATAGAATTGACCACATTATTAGAGCCTATCAGAGACAATAATATGTGTTACTAGATCCTCTTGCTTATATTATGCGATAGTTTAGTCTGAGATGCATGGTTTCTTTAGTTTTCATTTTCTGAAATGGCTAATGACAGAACATTCTGTTGGAGAAGCAGACAAAATGTATTTCTTCTGAACAAAAAATGACATTTCATTCTTTACAAATACAACTTCTCTGATACTATCAGGTAAGCAACGGTGAACGTCATGAATTTATCAATCTCAATCACGACCCATGGCTTGCCAATTTTCTCTTGTCTTCCCAAATCCTTCATGGCTTTGCTAACAAAAAAATGTCACGCAGTTACCACAAGCCCTCAATGCATTGGCTGTTGGGCCTGGTTGTGAATCAAAGAAATTGTTATAGTGATAAGCATCAGGAAGCATGTATCCTCCTCTGCTGCAGCAGAAGCCTATTTGATTCATCATGATCACTGATTTGGGGGTTACATGATTTTGAATATATGGATGAGGGTGACAGAAGACTGTAAATTACCAGGACACACCTCCACATGGAACTTCCCTGTACCTATTTTATGCATACCCACATTCTAGGCGCACTGAGATTGATGAAGCCATGATGTTAATCATTCCTTACCCAGAAGGTAAGCATTTCTCTTTATTACCTACCAGAAAAGTGATGTTGCACTGGTAAGAAATTAAATGTCTAAATTCTTAAGAAATACTTTTTGTAAAGTACTTCCAAAGTATTACATGTATCCTTCTGCCAAAGTTGCTGGCAGGTTTATATTTTAGACCACAGCTCTCTGTGAGTAACTCTCACAATATAAACAGGCCCACAATGAAATGCAAAACAGAGTTTGATTTTCCTAAACAATACATGCATATATATTTCAATGAAACAAGTAAAATATGCAGAATGGGATGTGAAAAATATTTGAAATTGTTATTTTCTTACTTCTGTGGGAAACCAATAGCTACTTATGTGGCACATGTACTCCATTGGCTGGTGGAAGGAGTGACATTACTTCATGATGTCTTGAGAGCAGAATAATCATACCCACCAGTTATTATCATCAGCTGTCCCTCAATGGGAGTCATAGCTGTGCCCTCGCTAATGGGAGACATTATCCACAGCTATGGATAATAACTGGCATGTATGATTACTTTGCTTGCATGACAATGTAGAGAAACGTCACTTCTTCCATCCACAAATCGAGTACATGCGCCACAGAAGAAGACACCGAGTTTGCACAGAAGTACGAAAATGACAATTTCCGACATTTTCACATTTTATTCTACATATTTTACTTGTGTTTCATTGAATATATATATACAGGGTGATTCCTAAAGTCCTAAGTCACCCCAATAACTTGGGAACAAAGACAGCTAGGTTTATATTGTGAATCAAAGAAATTGCGCTATCGGATCAAACCACGCGCTATCGGATGATAGTGACTGCAGCGCCTCTAGCGGCAAAATGTGGAAGTTAGCGCTCCTATCTCGGAAACCATGAAGGATACGGGAAAGAGATCAATTAGAAATGTGTAGAGCATCAATGAATACGGAAAGAGATCAATTAGAAACGTGTAGAGCATCAATGAATTAGTAGGAAATGACATATGGTAGAAATGGCTGGGGTAAGTAGAAGGCTGGAAGCGTGAAGGAAACACAAGGTTTATTATACTCAGGCATGAATACAAATGGAGTATATTGGTCATATTTAATGCAACATCGGTACTTACATAATGTTGCGTTTAACGAAAATAGGGTTCAATATGGCCACCATCTGCCACAATACACATTTGAATGCGAGACAGAATTTCCTGTTGTACGTTCGCTAGCATAACAGGTGTCAGGCTCTCACACACAGCGACGATACGCAGTCGGAGATCATGGAGACTCGTCGGTTCTACCCTGTACACGTGATCCTTTAAGTAACCCCAGAGGAAGAAATCCATGGGAGTTAGATCTGGGGATCGTGAAGGCCACGCTACGGGACCACCATAACCGATGATTTGTTGCCGGAAAGTGTCGGACAGGAAGTGCTGTACAGCTATTGGTTGATGTGCCAGAGCGCCGTCATGCTGAATCCATAATGAGCGTAGATCTTGCAGATACAGATCATCTAACCACTCAGGTAATGTGCTTTGTAACAGCTGCAGGTATCTTTGTCCATTTAATGCGCTCTCATAGAACACAGGACCGACTTCTAGATGCCACACCAGACATTGATCGACAAGTGCACCTGATGCCTCATTTCCCGTGTAAAAAATGGATTCTGAACTGCCCAGTAATGGGTGTTTTGTTTGTTTAGCACCTCGGCGCGTGTGAGCTGCGCCTCATCAGTCCAAAATATGTTTGATAGAAAGGCAGCATTTTCTTCTATGGTGTTCATTACAAAATTGCACCAATCTAGACGTTGTTGGTTATTATTCCCTGGCATCAGTGCATGAAGCGGTACTGTACGGTATGGGTGAGCACCATGCTGATGCAAAATGTTCCAAACACGGGACTGTGATAAGCCACATGCCCTACTGACTTCCCTTGTACTGGTGTGTGGGTTGGCCAAACGTATGCCAAAACATCGACTGGTTGCACATCCCTACCCATTCCTGTGGGTCGGCCCGAACGGGGACGCGCTGCAATACTGCCTGTCTCTCGTAGCTGTCGAACCGTGCGACTGATGGTCCACACTGTCGGTAATGGATGAGTCGGAAATCGTAAGCCATACTGGCGTGACGCTTCCCATGTGTCGCGTCCGAATTCTCCATATAGCAGTGCCATCTCACAATACTGTTCGTTCGAATAGCCTGCCATGCTCGTTCTTTACCAGATACTCACGTTACGAATGACATAGCTCCTGACCGACGATCCTTTATACATTGCCACTCCGCGCCTGATATGGAAAGTGAGGCATTATGTCACATGAGAATTTACATACGACACTCACAGGCATGTGGTCGCATACGTCAGACATTTCTCTCTGCTGACAGTTACCGTGACAATGACACAAACCAGCTTCGCACAAGTTCGCGTTTCCGGCCTTCTACTTGCCCCAGCCGTTTCTACCATATGTTGTTTCCCACTAATTCATTGATGCTCTACAAGTTTCTAATTAATCTCTTTCCAGTATCTCTCATGGTTTCCGAGATAGGATTGCTAACTTCCACATATTGCCACTCAGGGCGCTGCAGTCACTCTCATCCGATAGCGCATGGTTGTTTTACTATGCCATAGCTTACTTCCATAGCTCTAGCTGTCTTTGTTCCCAAGTTATTGAGGTGACTTAGGACTTTAGGAATCACCCTGTATATATAAGGTAAGACATATCCAATAGCTGACTCCTATATTGGACAGGTTTCATGTGAGCAAAATTTAGACCCCTGCCAAAAGATTAAAAATTGATAAAGGCATTTAATTCAGTTTTTCCTACCTGTCTGTACGGATAACTAAATAACTTACCAGAACCACCATCTACCTCTATTCAGATCAAACTTCCATTTTGTAAACAAGTTTTCTAATTTCACCTAATACAAACACAGATAATAATTTTGACCTAGTTAGCAAAATAGTAATGTGTGTGTTCAGAAAATCAGAATAAAGATGAATATTTTGCCAACTAAGACAAAATTACCTGTATTTGTATTAGGTGGAATCGGAAGACTTGTTTGTGTGATCTGAATAAAGGTAGATGGTGGTTCTGGTAAGTTACTTAGTTATCCCTCTAGAAAGGTAGGAAAGACTGGCCTTTATCAATTTTTAATATTTTGGCAGGGGTCTAAATTTTTCATCCACATGAAACCTGTCCAATATAAGGGTCAGCTATCAGGTATGCTTTTCAAAATCTGGTAGTCTGGTGGCTGACTACCAGATTTTGTATTTATTTCTTGACATTGTTGTTTTTGTACTTATTGATTGATTGTGCTTGTACTGATTGAATGTTATGTATATATTTGCATTTTAGTTGTCATTAACTCTTGCAGCTGTGCACAGTGTTGAGACATATATATATATATATATATATATATATACTTAAGAGCAAAACTGAAGACTAAGGAAATATATATATATGTATTTTTTGCATAGGTATCTTTATAGTATATATATATATATATATATACTGTATATCACTGTCACATAGCAGCACATGGAGAGCCTCAATCTCAAACATAAAGAAACCTGCCAAAAACTGCCATGGAAGAATACACATACCACTTCAGAAGTACATCTGCAGCAGTTATCACCCACAGTTGCACCCAGCCTGCTATGGAGCACAACTGTGATACAATGGGTTGGGTGTCAATGGTCACAAAACTACCAATAGTTTTTCTTTTCAGTGATTCAGACTCATTCCATTGTCTATTATTGCATTCGTAGCAATGTTAAAATTAGCTTTCATGATAACGTATCTTGTTGGAAACTGCCCATTCCTGGGTTTTGCTTTGCAAACTATGCAACAGTTTTGTGACTTCACACCATAGAATAGCTGTGAGAGCCGCAATAGCCAACAACTATCACACACAAAAGGCACCAGCTTCGGTACAAAAACATAAACTCACTGGATGTTGGTTTTTCAGTGGAGCATGTGGGTGCCCTTCCGATAATTAGCTATTTTAAATAGTTCAATGTGTCACTCCGCTTTGTTTACCTGACACATGCAGATGCCCACCATCACAGCACAAAGAAACTAGTGCCACTGCTACATTTTGTGTAAAATAATTTTTTGAACTGGAATAATTTTGAAGCTAATAAGTAGCAATTTTGTAAAGAAAAATAAGATTTGCTCCATAGAAATGAATGAAAAGTAAGTAATATCAGAAGAGCTGCTTATCATGCATTTTTAATTGAGGTTTTCATAATACAAACCTACTATGTTCTTTTTTCTTGGCTTGTTGTTAGTGAACAGTGAATACAGTCTAAGAAACATAAAAGTACGTTGAAAAAATATTATTTTCCATAAAATAGTAGTCCGATTTATTTTTTGTTATGTTTCCTTGTTTTTCCTCAGCAGTGGCATTAGTTTCTTTGAGCTGTGTTGGTGGGTGTCTGTAGATATTATGTAAATAAAATGAAGTGACTCATTTTGTACAGCTGAGCATGCCTTAGTCTCATTGATATATATGTATGAAAAATTCATTCTATATGAATAAAAACAAACTAGCAAAAAAACACTGAGAAGTATTATTTCTTCTATCTAAAATGGAAAGAAAGCATTAACTGTCATCATAAAAAAATCTGATGTAAAAAACTGAAAATAGGTGCATCTGACATGAAAAAATTGAGACTAAATACAGAAGAATGGTTCTCAGATGTTCTGGAATTATCTTCACAAAACTCAATCAGTCTTTCACTTGCTGCAATTTGAGTGCCCAAACCCAATCTTCCAGATACATGGATGATGTCCTATTTATAGTAGATACTGAGGACCAATCTCTACCCTCTCAAATTCTAGCAGAATTTAACTTGCTAGAAAATACCTTACAGTACACCCTGGAACTGGAAAATGACCATAGCATCAATTTCCTTGATTTAAACTTGACCTCACGAGAGGGGAGAATATTCACTCTGCTTTTTAGAAAACCCACTAACACAGGGAAGATATTAGACCTACTCATTCCACCCTGATTATATTAAATCGAATATGGCAAGACAATTTTGGAAAAAATTGAAGTCCTGGTCTCTTCAGGTGCTCAAAAAGATCTTCACAGAGAAGAATTAAAAGAAATATTGGCAGAAAACAATTACCCCTCCCCTTATGTTGAGAAATTATTCAGACAAGTGCCAAAAAAGAAGCAGGAAATAAACAACTTCAAATTCACCAGCAAAATTACGTACCACAAGGGACTTTTGAAAAACTGAAGAGGATCGGAGCAAAATATAATATCAGGCTTGCTCCAGATCTAAGTAACAAATTAAAGAAATTCCTGCCAGCTTTAAAGCAGAAAGAAGTGGACATCCAATTGCAAGAAGGAGTAATATATTGCATCGACTGTAACTGCGGACTCAGCTACATAGGAGAAACAGGGAGAAGTATTAAAGTCCGAATCAAAGAACACCAAGCAGCTATTAGGAACATTAGTAACAAAACAGGGCCAGATAGACATATACAAGCAAGTGGACACTCCATAAATTGGGACTCAGTAAGAATAATCACCCACCAGTCAAACTTAGTAAAGAGGAAACTAGAAGAAGGGATCGAAATAGCAAGAAGTACCACAATTAACGATAATTGCGGTTGGACTCTTTCAACCGAGTGGCAGCAACTACTCCAGTGACGTAGTCCTGATGACAAACTAGGCTTTAGTTTGAAAATTTGACCACCAACTTTTTGAATAATAACCTCTATAAGACCCGTAAAAAAGTTAATTCCACAGTACAATCTGAATAGAGGTGCCATAAATTCATTTTTTTTTATATTTTTTTGATGGGAGATTTAACGACCACCATGAGCAACTCAATGGGCCATAAACAGTCGCTCATCCCTAATTCAGGGTCACTGGTTCCAGGGAAGGGAGACAGCCAGTGCCACAAGACAAACACAACATCCATGCCTCACCGGGATTCGAACCCGGACCCCTTTCGGATGAATGATCAGAGGCCATCACTTAGACCAACTGAGTCACCGGGCTGGCCTCCGACTTTAGCATGCCTTTCTCTGATAATTAATAAAACATCCCATCAAGAACATTTGAATATCATGAACATTTTGCAGCAGGCCATAGAATTCATCAATGTCTTCTTCCTTTGCATCAATGGTAGGGGCATACACTTGTATGACATTAATGTTCGCTGAACATCCACTAATTCTGATATGAATAATCCTGCAACTACCTGGATAATAAATAATCATAATTTTTTTTTACTGGAGGTTTAACAACCACCGTGAGCAACTCAGTGAGCTATAAGAAGTCGCTCGTTCCTAATTTAGGGCTGCTGGTTCCAGGGAAGGGAGAGAGCCAGTGCCGTAAGACAAACACAACATCCATGCCTCACTGGGATTCGAACCCGGACTCATCTTGGACGAATGATCAGAAACCATTGCTAAGACCACTGCACCATGGCGGTGGCTTATAAATTTAGTAATGTTTCTCTTTAAGAATCAAAGCCACTCGATTCTTATGTATAAATTCATGTCCAGAATAATAAATTTTGTAGTAATCTGAATCAAAAACACCCATTCCGGTCTACTTGAGCTCACTTGTAACTAAAATATCTAATTCTTTGAATAAAGCTCATGTTGAGAAATGGCTTCCTAGTTTAATTGAATTAATAATCTAAAGCATTTTTTATGGGAATTTTACTAGGAAATTTTTTTACATTAATAGCAAATTTTCGGAGAAAACTCTTCTCCTTCTTCATCAATGACTGCAAAGGATTTTCCCTGCCTAACATCTGGCAGGATTTGTTGAAAAATAACCTAAACCGTCAAGGTTAACCGTAACCGTCAAGGTAAACCGTAACCGTGATAGTGACAAGTAAAAAGTGACAACAACAAGACAGCCTGAAGAAGGAGAAGAGTTTTCTCCGAAAATTTGCTATTAATGTAAAAAATTTCCTAGTAAAATTCCCATAAAAAATGCTTTAGATTATAAAATATCTAGTTTGGTAAGATTCATCATGTGTAACCTTGCAAAGTGAGGACTTCCCTTTTCAAAGCTGTCAACGTCAGTAAGCAGATATCCTTTCAGCTTTGGCCTGTATATGTCATCATGACCAGATCTACTCAAGGAAGTATGACGCTCATCCCCAGCAGCATGAAAAGTTATTTCAGATAGGGGGGGTTGTCTTCCAGCACAATAATTTGTCTTAATGTATACATGTCACTAGGCTATTCTCTGATATTCAGAGGTTAGATCCTTAAAGAAAGAACTTGCTGTTGCCGTATCAAACATCTCCGTTTACAGTGATCTCGGCACACAGTTCGATCTTCATTGAAATCCATTACATGATGCACACAAGACCTTTTGTACTTCATACGCATTATCTTTTTTTCATGCAGAAATTCCTGAATGTGGTTCTCCCATGATTTCCTTGGCCTCCCTCTACTTTTCTCTTTCCTGCCACTTGGGCTAAAAAAATTCTCTTAGTAAGCATTTCATCAATCATTCTTTCAAAGTGGCCAAACCACCTAAGAATATTAGTCTCTAACTTACTGACAACATTTTGCTTCACATTACACATCTGCGACACTTCTTCGTTCCTCACTGGATCAGATCATCAGAGCGTGTGTTGTCACAACTCCCCCGTAATGCGTCCTCACCAGCACACAAACTCCTATGTCCCTTTTGTAGCACCCAGGTTTCACTGCAGTATACAGAGTACAAACAATTACACTTTCATATACAGCCATTTGGAACTTTCTTTGAGAATCCATAATTCCTGTGAAATCCTGCTAAAGCAGCTATGACTTTCAATGAAGAATTCACTCACCTACTAATTTTGACACCTAATTTGTTTTCTCAGTCAAACATGCTTCCCAAATATACAAACTTATTTACCTGGTCAATAACTGTGCTATTTAGATTTATCCTGCATTCAGTACTAACAGTTCCTTGCTCAAAACTGTCAATCTGTCTTAATGAAAGAGCTATATTCATCAGTTTTCTTGGCAAATATGGAAGTGGTTTGCCATTGCCATCTTCTGGGTGTCTTATTTTATCTAGTCCCTACTCACTGACCTGTCCAGACTGGGAGTACCTACCAGTAGCAAACTTATTTCATCTGGTCCCTACTCACTGACCTGTCCAGACTGGGATTCCCTACCAGTAGCAAACTTATTTCATCTGGTCCCTACTCGCTGACCTGTCCAGATGGAGTCCTTACCAGTAGCAAACTTATTTCATCTGGTCCCTACTCACTGACCTGTCCAGACTGGGAGTCCCTACCAGTAGCAAACTTATTTCATCTGGTCCCTACTCACTGACCTGTTCAGACTGGGAGTCCCTACCAGTAGCAAACCTATCATCAGCATTGCTCCCCAGGTCTTTGGAACTAAAAGCCCCCCCCCTCATTGACAAGGTCAAGACACCATGGGAAGGGGGGGAGCAGAAATACATAGAAATGTTGTTAGCTAATACTCACATAATGTACGTTTCTACTACACAATCAGTCAAATTGGAGACAGGTGACTGCTTATATCCCACTGAGTTGTACATGGTTATCATTAAACCTCCAAACAAAACAAAATGAAACAAACAAATAACAACAAAAAAGAAATCCATATAGTAGAACTATAACATGATACCTGGTCAGAAATTATGTTAAAATATAATAAATCAGAGAAGTATAATCTTTGATTAAAGAAACTATGTTATTAATACATAATTTTTATTCAAAGTTGCACAAATTATGCAAAATTTCTAATAATGTCACATACTGAAGAACTTTTTCTCATTCAGTATTAATAACATAAACACCCAGATCTATCTGTGTCTCACTGGAATGCTTGACGTCACAGCAACGCCTGCATTGTTGCGCCATCACTTGTCGATCAATTTGTGCATGCTCTTGCAATGTCAAAATGATTGCCTGCTATATAATAGCACGTGATCACTTTTAAATATCAAGGTGATCGCATGCTAACTTAAAAAATACTTGATTATATTATTAATGACTCAAATTCTGTTTTTCTGATCTACAAAATTCGAATTGAAATCTTAATATCACAGCAAGTTGTGTTTGTATATTAATTTAATTTAACACAATTGGAATATTAATTTGTATGCTTTAATTATTTTTTACTTTTTTCATTTAACTTACTTTCCGAGTTTAGTGCTGATTATATTAAACATTTTGCAAAATGTCGATCTATCTAAACGCTCTAACCTACAATAAAAACTGAAATCTTCAGATGTCAAAGTGAGCAAGATGGCATCTAAAAGCAGATGTCACCCCAATAGCACATTATCGAGAATTTAGATAGTTCTGATTTGTAATACCAGATGTTGCATTATTTTGCAGAAAAAGTTTTGGTATGAAGTTTTAAACTAAACGTGAAAGGAATAACAAGTTTGCCACAGAAAAAGTAATTTAATGCGAAAAATCAAAGTAAAAGTTATAATGGTAAGTTTGAGTTTAATGCTGATTACTACATTACACATTTTGCAGAATATCGATCTGTCAAAACGCTTTAACCTACACTTGTTAAACAACAAATATTTTACACATCTGGAATGTTATTTATCGCAAGGTCTTTTGAAAAACGGAAATAAATAGCATACAATTTTTAGTTCTAACATATACTGCTGGCCACCCAAAATGCAACACCAAGAAGGGCACGAGATAGCAAAGCCAGATTTACAGGACACATAACAACAGATACAAAGATGAAACAATTCAGCTTACAGGCCCGTGCGACTTGCGGAACACGCAGACATCAATAGTTCATCTGGCCCCCATGGCTGGCAATAGCGGCCACTACACGCCGCAGCATCGAACGAAAGAGGCTTTGGATGTGGGCTTGGGGTATGTCGGTCCAGACTGCTTCCACATGTTGCCACAGTTCATCAGGCGTAGCCTCTGGTGGTGCTTGCTGGGCCACTAGGTTGCCGATCAGCGACCAGACATGTTCGATGGGTAACATATCCGGAGAACAGGCGGGCCATGACAGCAGTGACACCTGGTGGGCACATGAAGAATTGTTGCACGTGCGGGTGCACATTGTCCTGTTGAAACGTAGCCGCTGGCAGGTCCTGCAGGTAAGGGAGGACTACAGGCTCCAAAACGTCAGAGATGTAGTAGTGGCTGTTGAGTGTGCCGGCGATGCGTACCAGAAGGGTGCAGGTGTCATATCCAATTGCACCCCAAACCATAACACCAGGCGACGGACCGGTATGGTGATGCATAATGCAGGCGTCATACAGTCTCTCGCCGCTGTGCAGCCACACGCGGATCCTACCATCATGGTGTTGCAGGCAGAAGCGGGATTCGTCGGAGAAGACAATGTCGTGCCATTCCATAGTCCATGTGCGGCGTTCAATGGCCCACTACCGCCGCACTGGCCGGTGGCATAACGTCAATGGTAATCGGAGCAATGGACGCTGTGCGACAAGTCCCCGCTCCTGCAGACAACGTCGAACGGTATGTGCTGACACAGGTTGTTGTGCAACACACCCTAATTCCTGCGCTAACGTTCGTGATGTGGCGGTGCGAGTCGTCAATGCCCGCCGTACAACATGCCGGTCCTCTCGTTCGGTGGTGTGCCGAGGCTGCGGAAATTGCTCACCTCGGTCTGTCTGTCCCTCCTGCACCCACCAAATCCATACTCGCCTCACTGTGGCTGGATGTCGTCCCACACGGGCGCTGATGTCTCGGTACGATAAACCGCTGTCGCGATAAGCCACTGTTCGTCCTCTGTCAAACTCCGAAACGTGCTGGAATGACTGCCGTATTCTGCGACGAGGCATCAGGAAGCTTCCCACGCACAGGTCCGGCAGCACAACACACTTCGACTACTTACACCTCGCCTTCTGTGTACCCTTCTTATAGTGTTTCTTGGTGGCGTGCCGGGTGCACATGATTTGCATATGCCCTACAATGCTAATTGTTTGCATGTCCTCTTATGGGCGACGCATACTGCGAATTTCAGGACAATCGGATGCTTCCTTCTTGGTGTTGCATTTTGGGTGGCCAGCAGTGTAAATGAGTTTTTACTATATACGTTTTTACTATATTTCCTTACAGAAATCCGACATATATTTGATTTGTTTTCAATCTGCTTCAATTCAAAATTTCACTCCGACGTAGGACGGGCAACATCTCCTACATATTAATATTTATTTAAAGCTTAAAAACAACCATCCTAGGCCAGGCTATATGCTAGTTATAATATGCAACAGCCGTTCCATAAAATCTCAGAGTAAAATCACACGAAATGAAGAAATATAGGTATAGCAAAATATACTTTATTCTTTCACAAAGTATCTTCTCTCGGATGATATGCAATGGTCCCATCGTTCAGTCCACTTTTCAAAGCATGTGGCAAAGGCATTTTGTGGAAGCTGCTTTAGCGACCCCTGTACAGATTGGATAATGTCAGCATCTGTGTTGAATGTTGCACCACGGAACTTCTTCATTGCTGGAAACAACCAGAAATCACACAGGGCGAGGTCAGGACTGTAGGTAGGCTGTGGCAAGATTTCAATGCTGCATTTTGTAAGAAACTGTTGAACATGAGCAACCAACTACATGTGAGTAGGCATTATTATGGTGTAGGGTCCACTTGCCCATTAGTTCCTGTCACTAAATCGATGTGTGTCATTGCAGACACTCCAAGACTGAAATGCAATACTAAGCATTGACAGTAATTTGTGGAGGGATAGTATGCTGGTAGACTACATACACCCTTATGATCAAAGAAAATTACCATCACCACCTTTCCAGCTGATTTGGTTCTGTGTACTTTTTTTGGAGGAGGAGAGCCTGTTTGTTTACAGACACTCGTTGTGCACTTAGTGAGGGGGTCAAAATAGCGGACCCATGTTTCATCGGCAGTTATTATTGTGTTTAAGAAAGTTTGGATCCTTTGCAATAATTTGTTTCCACTCATGACACAGCTGAACTCTGGCTAACAATTGTTCTCTCATCAAGTGATGATGTACCCATCTGGAACAAGCACATGATGCAGCAGTAATTTGTGATGTAGAATGTGGAATGCTGATGTTTTTGAAATATTAGTTGATGTTGAAAAACTATTAGAAAGTACCAATCTACCAATCACTCACCCTAAAGATCATGGTAACCTCCATCGACAACACACTTCCAACACGTCAATCATCGTTATGTTTCTGGGCTTCCAAGGCCTACAGACATCTTGCTTACGATTCTTACTTCCGGGTGTGAAACATCGTTTTTTTTTTAGCCTTATGATATGTTACAATAAAGCTTGTCAATTCCATAAAAAACCACACATACTACTCATTCATACAATTCAATTAAAAACTATGTACATAATTTACATAACCTTACATTCCTAGGTGGTTAAACCTTTGTCAACTGTAAGTACTAAACCGCTCCTTCTGTTTCACAACCCCTGCCACTCCCACTGCAAGTGTCACACCCATTCAGCCCCTCACACACAATCCTTTAGTACTTTCAACAGACCTCTGTCATCATCAGGAGGCAGGTGTGTCTCACCCGCCCACCACAGCTCAAGTGAGCAGAGCCATCGAGGCATGGGCCCCAGTCGCTATCTCTGAATCATTGTCTCTTGCGCCATCTATTGTCCCTGCTGCTCTTTTTCCCCCCTTTTTTTTCTAAGCTGCTGTTCAACTTTTATTAGGGCTTTCCATTGTTCGTTTAAGTTACTAGGCTCATTAATGTTGCATAATCTTGATCTGTTTTTTTCAATTAACACTGATTCTGCAATTCTTAACTGCCTTTCGTTTTTACAGCTCTTAATAATTTTAATATCTTCAAACCTTGGACATTGTTGATTTTCCATACAGTATTGGGTTAATGCTGTCTTAGCTTCTTTTATTCTAATGAAACACACCCGGAAGTAAGAATCGTAAGCGAGATGTCTGTAGGCCTTGGAAGCCCAGAAACATAACGATGATTGACGTGTTGGAAGTGTGTTGTCGATGGAGGTTACCATGATCTTTAGGGTGAGTGACTGGTACTTTCTAATAGTTTTTCATTTATGAATTGCACGTAAACTATGCGCACTTTGCAGGAGGTTAATACCTTAAAAGTGCAAATATAATAATTTAGTTGATGTTGTTTGAAATCATGGTGCCATCTAAAAATTTTTGACTTACCCAAATATTTATCTTTGTAAGCTTTTTTTTTAAATCAACTGTTTCTGGAGCTGTTTTACCCAAATGATAGCAAAATTTTATGGCACAACGCATTCTACATCTTAACTTTGAATCACTTACCTCCATAGCTGTATGGCAAAATGCAGACGTATAAGGGCCATCCGGAAAGTAATGCCGCCTGCTTAATAACTTTTGAAATTTTGAAGTGATTTTAATGAAACTGCATTGACATGTACTATACGTTACCTTGAAATTTTAAAGTGATTTTAATGAAACTGCACTGACATGTACTATGTTACCAATGTGGAATTTTTTTTTTTTCAGAATCAGAAATAAAGATCATGAATGACAGAAAAACAGCAAGTTGAAATTGAATTCCTGGAAAAAGAAAGTTGTGAGGCTCCAGAAATCCATATGGCGGTGTATGGAGCTGCCACAATCGACATCAGTAATGCCAGAAGATGGATGAAGGGGTTTCGAGAGGGAGAAAGTTCACTGTTGGACAAACAATGGAGTGGAAGACCCACAACTGCTGCGACAGATGCCAACAGGCAATGTGTGAAAGACCTCATCACAGCTGATCATCGTGTCACCATCCAGGAGTTGTAACAATAAACAGTGCTCACTATGTGCAGACATTGAAAATTCTAAAAGAAGCTATCAGAAGGAAAAGACAGGACATTCCACTTAACAGTATTGTTTTACACCATGATAATGCACGTCCCCACACCTCAATGAAGACTTCACAGGCTACTGCCAAAATGGGGTGGACAGTGTTGCCCTAACCCCTTTACAGTCTTGTTTTGGCTCCCTCAGACTTTTTCCTGTTTGCCCCTTTGAAAAACACTTTTTGTGGGGAAAGTTTTGACGATGTGATAGACATTACACTGGCTGTAAACTCATGGGTGAAGTGACAGCCTCAGGAATTTTTCCAAAATGAATTTCACCAATGGGTTCAAAGATGGTGAAAATGTACAGAAAGTGTTGGACAATATTTTGAATAGACTAGCATTAAACAATATGTCTAAGTATTTTGCCACCATGTTTCATATTTTTGCTGTTACAAATAAAAATCTTACGAAGGACGAGGCATTACTTTCAGGATGCCCTTTGTATCTTAAACAACTGCACAATAACAAAACCAGAATAATCTGCCGTGGCTAATAACTGTTGCCATAGATACTTCCTTAATTCAGTTAGTCATATGTGTGGTTATTTTCCCTCTTCACACTGTTGGCAATTAAAACAAAAATTACTCTCAGTTTTTATGGAACAGCCTTTGTATTTTTTTTTTTTTTTTTTAATGGAGGTTTAACGTTTACTGTGAGCAACTCACTGGGCAATAAGCAGTCGCCTGTCCCTCTAATTTAAGGCCACTAGTTCCACGGAAAGGAGAGAGCCAGCACTGAAAGACAAACGTTTACAACATTCACGCTTCACCAAGATTTGAGCCCAGACCCATACTGGACGAATGATCAGAAAAGCAGGGTTGGGTTGGCCAGTTGCAAGCACGCGCGATAGCACGGTTAACCGCTGTTGGAGCTTTTTTTTTTTTTTTGAAATTGCGTTATTTGAATTTGGTAAGCAATACGTTTTTTCATAAATTTGTGTGCGTGTGTATGTGGTTTAGGACCACTCGTGAAAGTTTTTCAGGCTGACATCTCTTGAAATTATACTGTAATATGCCAACTAAGGATTTATGTTACTATGAATGTGAGATATTCCTCCAACCCACATTCCATTGCTGGTTTACTGATGCTCCATATGGACTCTTTCATTCTTACACACTCCATAATGTCTGTAGTGTAATGCTGTTATGACTGTCTACTTCATATTCCTCCTTTTCTATATACCAGCAGTACTCATCTAATGGTGTGGTGTCTGCTACGGGCGGGACCAGACAGGCAAAGACCTGGCTTGCACGATTTCGTGTTTCATAAGTAGGTTAAAGCTCAAAGTGACACGCGCAGAGGATTCAGTTTTCAATCCGCAAATGCAGCGTTAGGCATGGGCTGGTGGCAATAGCATATGGAACTTACACAGTCATCTCATTGCATTCAGCTGCTTGTTTTACGTGGGAGGAAATTTCGGTGATCCCTAAATTTAAGATAGTTTATTTTTTTTAATTTAGAAATTTGTTATTTTTCACAAAGAATGCACAATCAAAATTAATTTCATCAGTTGAAATATCTCATTGTGTTAGTTTTAAAAAATAGAAAACTGCAAACAAAAAAAAGATGGTGCAGAGAAACAGATGAAAAAGAAACTGGTGCTAGAAAATACGTAGTATAATTATATGTACTAGTAATCCGAATTTGGGATGTAAGGTCAGGTGATGCGTAACATCACAGCCTCTCCTTGACAAATGTCAACCCCGCCTTCTCGTGGAACATCCTGTTCCCACTAAAGGGGCTCTGACGACCGCCAATAGCGGTATAACTATACCATCGGGATTAGAGGAAATTCTATCCCACACTCACCAACCCGCTTGGCCAGCGTGGTGAGTTATGGCCAAACCCCTCCAAAATGATTCCACAACTTAAATCTTGGCCCTCAGTCTCCGGCAGCTGGAATGTACCTGGCCAAGGCAGCGGCCAGTGCGACATGAAGGCAGAGGGTGCTAAGAATCCCCGGAGGACCGGACTAGGCTGCCATCTGATGCTGACCTTGGCTACGTACAACGGACGCTCCCTATCTTCTGATTCAAGGCTTCTTGAATTGGAAGAGGAACTACAAAGGATCAAGTGGGACATTGTGGGGCTAAGTGAGGTAAGGAGAAAAGGAGAAGATCTCATCGAACTGAAAAGTGGACATCTCTTCTACTATCGTGGGACAGATACTGGCAGAACTAGTGGTGTTGGATTTATAATAAATAGGAAACTGAAGGATAAAGTTGTAGAAGTTGAAAGTTCCTCTGACAGAGCTGCACGACTTGTTATCCAACTCTCGAAAAGATACCAGGCTCAGATTATTCAAACTTATGCACCCACCACAAGTCATCCTGAAGAAGAAATTGAAGAATTTTATGAGGAAATTTGTCATCTAAATAATAAAGGTAAGCAGCACTTGAAAATAATTATGGGAGATTTCAATGCAAAAATAGGGTAACGGCAACAGAATGAAACTTCAGTAGGTAAATTCGGTCACGGCAACAGAAACCAGCGTGGAAATACTCTCGTTGAGTTTGCAGAGGCAGAAGGGTTTTTCATCTTGAACTCCTTCTTCAAGAAAAAGCCACACAGGAAATGGACATGGAGACATCCAAATGGGACGACAAGTGAAATTGATTTTCTTATGTGTAACAAAAAATTCGTCATAGAAGACTGCAGTGTGCTAAACAAGTTCAACACAGGTAGTGACCATAGATTGGTGAGATGTAAGATGCACCTCAACACCAAACTTGAACGTGGCAAGCTCATAAGACAAACAAAATCTATTGACATAACCAACCTTAAAAAACACCATAATACCTTCAAGTTGGAACTGAAAAACAGGTTCTCTGCTTTAGAAAGCCTAACATCGAAAGAAGTGGACATCTCTGAAGTTAACAGAAAAGTAACCAAAGCTCTTATGGAAACAGCAACAAAATTAGCTGGGTCTAAAAACAAGTTGCATGTAAACAAATTATCAGGAAAAACGAAAATGTTGATGCAAAAAAGAAGAGAGATGAGGACAACTAAAGAAGATGTGACTTCCAAAGTGGAATATATATAGCTATGCAAGACAGTAAGAAAAAGTATCACTGAAGACGTAAGAAAATTCAACTGTGAACTAGTGAGGAAAGCAATTGAAAACAACCAAAGCCTAAAGATAGCAAAGGGACATCTCAGTAAGGGAAGAAAACAGATTATGGCACTGAGAAAAGAAGATGGTTCTGTAACAAGAAATAGAGGCGAAATTTTCACAAGAGTGAAAGATTTCTACTCCAAATTATATGAAAGGGATGATACATGCACTCCAGACATCATGAAAGATACCAGTACCAGAGTTCCTCCAGTCCTTCCAGCAGAAGTTGCACATGCAATCAAGAACATGAAGCGGGGAAAAGCTCCAGGAGAAGATGGAATTACTGTAGACATCATACAAGAAGCAAGTGGAGAAATTGAAACAGTACTCGCCCAAATTTTCACTCGATGCCTTAATGAAGGAAAGATTCCTGAGGATTGGAACACCGCTACAATGATCCTGCTACATAAGAAAGGTGACATTGAGGATCTCGGAAACTACAGACCTATCAGCCTCCTATCAGTAGTTTATAAAATCTTCACTAAAGTTCTTTCACACCGCTTGAAGGTAACACTGGACATGGCTCAACCGAGAGAACAAGCTGGATTCAGGAGTGGCTACAGCACAATAGATCATATCCACGTACTGAGAGAACTAATTGAAAGAGCGAGGGAATATGAACTTGCTTTGTGCATGGCTTTTATCGATTATGAAAAAGCCTTTGATTCGGTGAAACCATCAGCAGTTACAATGGCTCTGAAAACCTGCGGTATTGAAGATGCATACATTAATATTATTAATAACATCTATGAAAATGCAAGTGCAAAGATTCGGCTGTTTGAAAATACAACACACATAAAAATTGGAAAGGGAGTGAGACAAGGTGACACCATATCTCCGAAGCTCTTTAATGCCACATTGGAGGGTGTTTTTCAGTCGCTGAGCTGGGAAAACAAAGGGATAAAGATTAATGGAGATTATCTAACCCACCTTCGTTTTGCTGATGACGTAGTCATTTTTGCAACTACCCCATCAGAGCTGCAGAGTATGATCCAGGAACTTGCTGACAAGAGTAAAGAAGTGGGATTAAAAATGAACTTTCAGAAGACAAAAGTGATGTTCAATGCTTTTACAAGAAATGAAGATTTATTGATTGATGGAGAAAAGCTGGAGATAACAGACACGTACGTTTATCTTGGACAGCAGATATCAAGTGAGGGTCACATTGGTGAAGAAATTAATCGGCGTACAAAACTTGCCTGGAGAGCTTTTGGAAGAAACAGCATAATTTTCAAGAGCAATATGCCATTATGTCTTAAAAGAAAAGTGTTTGATCAATGCATCCTTCCAGTGCTTACGTATGGTGCAGAGACGTGGACCTTAACTAAAAGAGATATACAAAGACTGCAGACAACTCAAAGCAGCATGGAGAGGTGCATGCTTCGTGTAACCAGGAGAGATAAGAAGAGGAACTTGTGGATCCGAAAAATGACAAGAGTGGAAGACATCATGATCAGAGTTAAATGCCTGAAATGGCAATGGGCTGGACATACTGCCAGAAGGACAGATCATCGATGGACAGCCGAAATTTTAGATTGGATTCCAAGGGACAGGAAAAGACCCAGAAGAAGACCACATGGGAGATGGGTGGATGAAATTCGAAAGTATGCAGGGGTGACATGGAGGAGACTGGCACAAGACAGACCGTTGTGGAGGAAACTTGGGGAGACCTTCGTCCAGCAGTGGATTGATAATGGTTGACAATGATGATGATGATGAATCCGAATTTATTGGCGTAGAATAAAAATCAGTTTTCCAAGCTTTCGCACATTAATCAGATTTTTTTTTTAAAGAAGGTTGGCAAAAAAAGTGACTTCCTGTAAACTAACACAAAACCAAACAAATTGATTTCATCTTTACAGACTGAGTCAAGCACGGGAAGCTTAACTGTTTCAATTGGGCAAACAAAAACAGCACCCGAAGACCTAGAGGACGCTGAATCTTCCTGCGCATACATTAAAAGGAAAGCCGAAGAGGTGGCAAATCTTACTCCGTTGAATTTGGCGCAGACTGATTTCGTAGAGCAAACCGAAAACATTGACGACAACCAACATTATTTGAAGCACGCTGAAGTAAATTCCAATTTTGCCAAGTACTTCGTGTTTGAGAGATCTGAGGTCTTTAACGGGACCTCGAATTATTTATACATAAAGTACCAGCGGAAAAACCCTCGACAAGTACAGCTTATTCTCGAGGCCGTGCTTGAACGAGTTGATCAGCTTTTTTAATGCACACCTGATTCAACCCCATACAGGATCTTTTTTTTTTTTCTTTGAGACCAAGGTTAACATTTCATAAAAAAAAAAAGATGGTACAAAGTGACAGTGGCTGACTTATAATATGCAAAATAAGTCTTTTTCCTGCACAGTGTGCTTATCATATTCGGAAGCTAAAGCCAACGTAAATGCATTCATTAAAGAATTGGTGACTAATGGATGCAAGAAAATACCGATTAACCAGCCTTTTTTAGGGAGGGTTGAGGGGAGAATATGTTGCTTGAAATTATGGTATGAAATGGTGATCGAGTTTACACGTGGAAAGTACAGGTAACCGATAAAGGAACTGTAGACTTAGAGTTGGTAATGCAGATGATATTCACATGGATCCGACGTTCTAAATTTTAATCTATTGACTTTTCTTGCAAGCTTTAGATGCTTATTTTTGTCCCATATTAACATAATTAATAATACATGATCATATATTTAGTGATAATATACTTAAATTAATAATTTATTTAGTGTCTATATTAACATCATCATCATTGTCAACCATTATCAATCCACTGCTGGACGAAGGTCTCCCCAAGTTTCCTCCACAACGGTCTGTCTTGTGCCAGTCTCCTCCATGTCACTCCCGCATACTTTCGAATTTCATCCACCCATCTTCCATGTGGTCTTCTTCTGGGTCTTTTCCTGTCCCTTGGAATTCAATCTAAAATTTCGGCTGTCCATCGATGATCTGTCCTTCTGGCAGTATGTCCAGCCCATTGCCATTTCAGGGATTTAACTCTGATCATGATGTCTTCCACTCTTGTCATTTTTCGGATCCACGTGTTCCTCTTCTTATCTCTCCTGGTTACACCAAGCATGCACCTCTCCATGCTTCTTTGAGTTGTCTGCAGCCTTTGTATGTCTCTTTTAGCTAAGGTCCACATCTCTGCATCATACGTAAGCACTGGAAGGATGCATTGATCAAACACTTTTCTTTCAAGACATAATGACATATTGCTCTTGAAAATTATGCTGTTTCTTCCAAAAGCTCTCCAGGCAAGTTTTGTACGCCGATTAATTTCTTCACCAATGTGACCCTCACTTGATATCTGCTGTCCAAGATAAACGTACGTGTCTGTTATCTCCAGTTTTATCCATCAATCGATAAATCTTTATTTCTTGTAAAAGCTTTGAACATCACTTTTGTCTTAGCTGAAAGTTCAGTTTTAATCCCACTTCTTTACTCTTGTCAGCAAGTTCCTAAATCATACTCTGCAGCTCTGATGGGGTAGTTGCAAAAATGATCACGTCAACAGCAAAACGAAGGTGGGTTAGATAATCTCCATTAATCTTTATCCCTTTGTTTTCCCAGTTCAGTGATTGAAAGACATTTTCCAATGTGGCATTATAGAGCTTGGGAGATTTGGTGTCACCTTGTCTCACTCCCTTTCCAATTTTTATGTGTGTTGTATCTTCAAAAAGCCAAATCTTTGCACTTGCATTTTCATAGATGTTGTTAATAATATTAATGTATGCATCTTCAATACCGCAAGATTTCAGAGCCATTGTAACTGCTGATGGTTTCACCGAATCAAAGGCTTTTCATAATCGATAAAAGCCATGCACAATGGAAGTTCATATTCCCTCGCTCTTTCAATTAGTTCTCTCAGTACGTGGATATGATCTATTGTGCTGTAGCCACTCCTGAATCCAGCTTGTTCTCTCGGTTGAGCCATGTCCAGTGTCACCTTCAAGCGGTGTGAAAGAACTTTAGTGAAGATTTTATAAACCACTGATAGGAGGCTGATAGGTCTGTAGTTCCTGAGATCCTCAATGTCACCTTTTTTATGTAGCAAGATCATTGTAGCGTTGTTCCAATCCTCAGGAATTTTCCCTTCATTAAGGCATCCAGTGAAAATTTGGGCGAGTACTGTTTCGATTTCTCCACTTGCTTCTTGTATGATGTCTACAGTAATTCCATCTTCTCCTGGAGCTTTTCCTCGCTTCATGTTCTTGATTGCATGTGCAACTTCTGCTGGAAGGACTGGAAGAACTCTGGTACTGGTACCTTTCATGATGTCTGGAGTACATGTATCATCCCTTTCATATAATTTGGAGTAGAAATCTTTCACTCTTGTCAAAATTTCGCCTCTATTTCTTGTTACAGAACCATCTTCTTTTCTCAGTGCCATAATCTGTTTTTTCCCCTTACTGAGATGTCCCTTTGCTATCTTTAGGCTTTGGTTGTTTTCAATTGCTTTCCTTACTAGTTCACAGTTGAATTTCCTTATGTCTTCAGTAATACTTTTTCGTACTGTCTTGCATAGCTCTATATATTCCACTTTGGAAGTCACATCTTCTTTAGTTGTCCTCATCTCTCTTCTTTTTTGCATCAACATTTTGGTTTTTCCTGATAATTTGTTCACATGCAATTTGTTCTTAAACCCAGGTAATTTTGTTGCTGTTTCCATAAGAGCTTTGGTTAGTTTTCTGTTAACTTCAGAAATATCCACTTCTTCTGATGTTAGGCCTTCTAAAGCAGAGAACCTGTTCTTCAGTTCCAATTTGAAGGTATTATGGTATTTTTTAAGGTTGGTTATGTCAATACATTTTGTTTGTCTTATGAGCTTGCTACGTTCGAGTTTAGTGTTGAGGTGCATCTTACATCTCACCAATCTATGGTCACTGCCTGTGTTGAACTTGTTTAGCACACTGCAGTCTTCTATGACGAATTTTTTGTTACACATAATAAAATCAATTTCACTTGTCATCCCATTTGGATGTCTCCATGTCCATTTCCTGTGTGGCTTTTTCTTGAAAAAGGAGTTCAAGATGAAAAACCCTTCTGCCTCTGCAAACTCTACGAGAGTATTTCCACGCTGGTTTCTGTTGCCGTGACCGAATTTACCTACTGAAGTTTCATTCTGTTGCCGTTGCCCTATTTTTGCATTGAAATCTCCCATAATTATCTTCAAGTGCTGCTTACCTTTATTATTTAGATCACGAATTTCCTCATAAAATTCTTCAATTTCTTCTTCAGCATGACTTGTGGTGGGTGCATAAGTTTGAATAATCTGAGCCTGGTATCTTCTCGAGAGTTGGATAACGAGTCGTGCAGCTCTGTCAGAGGAACTTTCAACTTGTACAACTTTATCCTTCAGTTTCTTGTTTATTATAAATCCAATACCGCTAGTTCTGCCAGTATCTGTCCCACGATAGTAGAAGAGATGTCCACTTTTCAGTTCAATGAGATCTTCTCCTTTTCTCCTTACCTCACTTAGCCCGACGATGTCCCACTTGATCCTTTGTAGTTCCTCTTCCAATTCAAGAAGCCTTGAATCAGAAGATAGGGAGCGTCCATTATATGTAGCCAAGGTCAGCATCAGATGGCAGCCTAGTCCGGTCCTCCGGGGATTCTTAGCACCCTCTGCCTTCATGTCGCACTGGCCGCTGCCTTGGCCAGGTACATTCCAGCTGCCGGAGACTGAGGGCCAAGATTTAAGTTGTGGAGTCATTTTGGAGGGGTTTGGCCATAACTCACCACGCTGGCCAAGCGGGTTGGTGAGTGTGGGATAGCATTTCCTCTAATCCCGATGGTATAGTTATACCGCTATTGGCGGTCGTCAGAGCCCCTTTAGTGGGAACAGGATGTACCACGAGAAGGCGGGGTTGACATTTGTCAAGGAGAGGCTGTGATGTTACGCATCACCTGACCTTACATCCCGTATATATATTAACATAATTAATAATATATGTGTGGGTGTGTGTGGGCCGATTAGTCGTATCCAGTCCAACCCTGATCAGAAGCCATCGCTTAAACCACTGCACCACTGGGGCGGCCATTCAGTATTATATGTTCCAATACAAAGAAATGGTTCTGTCTTATTCCTTTGCTCATATACCAATTTTATAAAACTTCATTTATTTAATTTGTAAAGGCAAAAATAAAGCTGTGTATTTCTTTTTACTTTAGGGTTTAACAATTGCTACAAGCAACTCTGTGAGCAATAAGCAGTTGCCTATCTCTAATTTAGGGCCACTGATTCTACAGTAACAAGAGGGCCAGCACTGCAACACAAACATACCACCCATGCCTCATACCCAGGTACAGCTCGGATGACTTATCAGCTTATGATTCTGACCACTAGGCAACCAGAGTGGTTATGTCTAATCCTAATTATCATGTAGCACAATTATAATGACCATATGTCAAAATCCATAATTTGCTGTTTTTTTAAGAATGGATTTTTAAGAAAGATTGCTATATATATAAAAAAAAGGGAGGCTTTTATTTACCATTCACAATGGAGCATTTTTACATGCTAATTTAGCTTAATAGTGGAATGTGTTATTAGCAGTTTTTTTTTTTTTTTTTTACCTCTGTTAAGTTCTACTTATTAATTACTACTCTCTCTCTACTAGTGGTTTAGTTATTTTATTTATTTAGTAAGTAATATGTGCATCAAATTCGTACAGAGATCTCAAGTAGTTCTGAAAGGGAGACTGGGAGGTAAGATTTTAGAAATCATGAAGGTAAGAGGAAAATGGGTATATGGAGTGACCCTAATTAACAACATTAAGTTCCCTTTCAGTTGAGAGATAATTTAAAACGAAGTAAATGTTTTAGTCAGTATGAAGTTCCGTCCAGCTGCAGAATATGATGTAACATGTGCATTCCTAAATGAATACATGCAGCTCTTAAGTACTACAGTCTGAGAATAACCATATTTAGAACTTAGGGGAAGAGCAAAACTTGAAACGCCTAAGCTTACAGAGTCAATCCATTTTTGTTTCACGCCAGATTTTTAACTTTCTGTTGAAATAATAATTTTATGGGTGAATTAACAAAACTCATTTTAACTGCAACTAGTTGTTTTTACTCAATTTCCTACAACTGTGTTTAATGATGCAGCTCTAATGTAAAGATTTAACATTAATGGTAATTTATTTATTTAAAATTCTTCATGAAGGATGAGATTTACAAACAAAAGAATAAACGTCATATAAATAAAAAGATATATTCCGAAATAAATACAATTTATACAATTAAAGACACATTTGACACTTACCACTACAATTCGCCTAACTATTAATGTTTACATCCCGTTTAAAGCGAAAGCCATATTTTAGTTGTTGCCAATTGGCAGTTGAAACAACTACCCGAAACCGAAAGAAAATCAATAAAAATAAACGCGCATTATCAAAATTAGCGATAAGATGTTGAAGAAAGACGAAAAACAACTGATAACTCATTATTTTACCACAGTGCGAACTGATTGGTGTTATCATTGTATAAAATTTATGTGGAAATTCATTGTTTTTGTCATGTATGTAAAGAGATAACTCCAAAGTCAGAGTTCTGACGCACCAGCTATGGAAAGCCGAACCGGGTATAAGACTTTCTCCCCAAAGAAATATGCGGCAAATTTGTTAATCAAAAGTACAAACTTTCCTTTACAACGAATGTGAGGCAATAAACCATCATTTCTCTAATAAGCTGACATCTCAGTTGTTTAAAAACTGAACACCTCCGGGGGGGGGGGGGGGTATTGTTTCAGGAATTTCTTTTTTAGTTTCGAAGTTTCTCTCGATCCTGGTTAGCATTTTAGGCTGTAAGGAATGATAAGTCCCTAATGTGGAGAAGTTCCTAAATTCTAGTTATTAAAACCAAACACACCCGAACGCGTATTTTGGATCAGCTTAGAAGATTAAAGAAATCTATGCCTCATGTGCACGCGAACACTCGGGAAATCCTGTTTCGAGAATGATGTTCATTTCACTTTCCTAAGCGATGGTCTCTGATATCTTTCCATGATGTTCATTTCACTTTCTTTTTTTTTTTTTTTTTTTTTTTTTGATTGGAGGTTTTTTAACGACCACCGTGAGCAACTCAATGGGCTATAAGCAGTCGCCCGTCCCTAATTTAGGGTCACTGGTTCCAGGGAAGGGAGAGAGCCAGTGCCGTAAGACAAACACAACATCCATGCCTGACCGGGATTCGAACCCGGACCCCTTACGGACGAACGATCAGAGGCCAGCGCCTTAGACCACTGCGCCACCGGGGCGGCCATTTCACTTTCCTGATGTAAATTCAGCAATTGAATATTTCTCTCAGTTCTTTGTGAATCTCAAGAAATAACTCCTACCAAGATAACAATATGTTTAGATCACAGCATGCATTATGTAAACATTGACTGTCCTAAGATTGCAAAAGATTTTTAATTACGTCAACTGGAAAGTCATATGTATCACACCAGTGGTGAAGTTGTCTAAGCGCTAGTGCCGCCCCGGTGGCGCAGTGGCCTAAGCGATGACCTCTGATCATTCGTCCGAACGGGGTCCGGGTTCGAATCCCGGTGAGACATGGATGTTGTGTTTGTCTTACGGCACTGGCTCTTTCCCTTCCCTGGAACCAGTGACCCTAAATTAGGGACGGGCGACTGCCCGTCCCATTGAGTTGCTCACGGTGGTCGTGAAACCTCCAACCAAAAAAAAAAAAAAAAAAAATTTAAAAGTAGAGCAACAAATATTGAAGACTCGTGCGACATTAATCACTGAAGCGATGAAAGATATCCGTCTTTAGCACGATTTAATGATTAAAAGATGAGAAATATATACAATTAAAAACAATTAAAACCATGACCACTTTCGAGGCAGCTGCTGCCTCTTCTTCAGATGTAATAAATAGATACACATTTAATCTATATATAATATAGATCATTGCATTGTGGGAAGCATGGTAAGTTTGCCAATAGTAATCTACATGCGTCAAAAATGTTGCGTATACTGTTGGCCCAATGGTCTGAAGAAGAAAACATGGAAATATATAATAGAAATAAATGGTGTAGGGTGAACATTCAATTTTAAGTTTATATTACAATTTATAATTTACATTTTTAATAAGGGATTTCCAAACGTTATGAACTCATAGGGGGCATGTTCATTACAACATTGCTCACCGGAGGCCTCTATATACACACTTTCGGCAATTAAAAGATCACCAGGTTTACTAGGAGTATTAATTATTCTAACATTGCTCCAGTCGGGATTAAGATCATCTTGTGTAACAGATTTGGCTAGTGATGTACAATACATGCCTGTTTTAATATTGTATTTGTGTTCTTTAATACGTAATGCAATATTGCGTTTTGTAGAACCCACATAATTAGAAGCTGCTTGTCCTGTAGTTGCCTTAACCAGAGGGATATTGTAAATACCCCACTGTCCCATTTTGCTATTCCGTTCACGATCCTTACGAACTACTGAAAATAAGTTTCGTGTGCGTGAACCAAACTTCAAGTCATATGGTTTACATAGTTGTGTTAAGGCTCTCGTTAAATGTGGATTGTATTGCATAGAGCCAACATATATGGAATTGCTGTTGGAGTTTCTTAACAGGGTAGTATGTAGGGCATATTTGACCTTGCCAAACACTTGCCTAATCAGATATTTAGGGAACTCATATTGCTCAGCCAAACCAAAAATGTAGTTAACTTCTTGCTGAAATAATTCAGTAGTTGATGAATGTGAGTGAGCTCTTCTAAACATATAGAATAATGCTGTCAACTTATGTTGTTTAGCGTTGTGATGAATGATAAGGTATTAAAACAGGTGTATGACTGGGTTTTCTATATACACAAGTGGTAATGCAGTTAAGGCTATAGTCCTTACGAATAAGAATATCCAAGTAAGGTAAGCAGTTATTAGCTTCAAATTCTATCGTGAGCCTGATAGTTGGGAACATGGATGATAGTTCGTTGGCGAATAAGTGTAAATCATCCCGGTTGTGAGGCCATGCAACCAGGATGTCGTCAACGTACCTTAAACAAAGCAACGGGCGGTGAGGGAAGGAACCAATGACCTGATTTTCAATGTGCTGTAACAAAATTTCAGCTAGAACAGCAGACAGGGGGAACCCATTGGGGAGCCCTCCAACTGTTGATAAAGGCTGTCTTTAAATTTGAAATATGAACGTTTCTTAACAAGACGAAGTGCGTTCATAATAGCATTAATTTCTGAACTCGGGATATGGGAATCAGCAAGTTTTGCCTCAATAATCTGATGTGTGGCCTCAACAGGTGCACTAGGGTACAATGAGACCACATCAAGAGATGCCAAAATGAAAGGCTGCGATTGTGGCTGAAGCGATCGCAGTCTTTCTATAGCCTTTGTGGAACTTTTAATAGAATAAAGTGAATCCACTGGTGTCAGGCTATGTTAACCTCACCAGACCCTTAGAAAAAGCATTGGCACAATATTTAGCCCCTTATACTGTGGATTCACTTTATTCTATTAAAAGTTCCACAAAGGCTATAGAAAGACTGCGATCGCTTCAGCCACAATCGCAGCCTTTCATTTTGGCATCTCTTGATGTGGTCTCATTGTACCCTAATGTACCTGTTGAGGCCACACATCAGATTATTGAGGCAAAACTTGCTGATTCCCATATCCCGAGTTCAGAAATTAATGCTATTATGAACGCACTTCGTCTTGTTAAGAAACGTTCATATTTCAAATTTAAAGACAGCCTTTATCAACAGTTGGAGGGCTCCCCAATGGGTTCCCCCTGTCTGCTGTTCTAGCTGAAATTTTGTTACAGCACATTGAAAATCAGGTCATTGGTTCCTTCCCTCACCGCCCGTTGCTTTATTTAAGGTACGTTGACGACATCCTGGTTGCATGGCCTCACAACCGGGATGATTTACACTTATTCGCCAACGAACTATCATCCATGTTCCCAACTATCAGGCTCACGATAGAATTTGAAGCTAATAACTGCTTACCTTACTTGGATATTCTTATTCGTAAGGACTATAGCCTTAACTGCATTACCACTTGTGTATATAGAAAACCCAGTCATACACCTGTTTTAATACCTTATCATTCATCACACCCTAAACAACATAAGTTGACAGCATTATTCTATATGTTTAGAAGAGCTCACTCACATTCATCAACTACTGAATTATTTCAGCAAGAAGTTAACTACATTTTTGGTTTGGCTGAGCAATATGAGTTCCCTAAATATCTGATTAGGCAAGTGTTTGGCAAGGTCAAATATGCCCTACATACTACCCTGTTAAGAAACTCCAACAGCAATTCCATATATGTTGGCTCTATGCAATACAATCCACATTTAACGAGAGCCTTAACACAACTATGTAAACCCTATGACTTGAAGTTTGGTTCACGCACACGAAACTTATTTTCAGTAGTTCGTAAGGATCGTGAACGGAATAGCAAAATGGGACAGTGGGGTATTTACAATATCTTTCTGGTTAAGGCAACTACAGGACAAGCAGCTTCTAATTATGTGGGTTCTACAAAACGCAATATTGCATTACGTATTAAAGAACACAAATACAATATTAAAACAGGCATGTATTGTACATCACTAGCCAAATCTGTTACACAAGATGATCTTAATCCCGACTGGAGCAATGTTAGAATAATTAATACTCCTAGTAAACCTGGTGATCTTTTAATTGCCGAAAGTGTGTATATAGAGGCCTCCGGTGAGCAATGTTGTAATGAACATGCCCCCTATGAGTTCATAACGTTTGGAAATCCCTTATTAAAAATGTAAATTATAAATTGTAATATAAACTTAAAATTGAATGTTCACCCTACACCATTTATTTCTATTATATATTTCCATGTTTTCTTCTTCAGACCATTGGGCCAACAGTATACGCAACATTTTTGACGCATGTAGATTACTATTGGCTAACTTACCATGCTTCCCACAATGCAATGATCTATATTATATATAGATTAAATGTGTATCTATTTATTACATCTGAAGAAGAGGCAGCAGCTGCCTCGAAAGTGGTCATGGTTTTAATTGTTTTTAATTGTATATATTTCTCATCTTTTAATCATTAAATCGTGCTGAAGACGGATATCTTTCATCGCTTCAGTGTTTAAAAGTAGAGTTTTGCTTTTATGGACGCGCCGGAAGAACAGTGACGGCATTACTTGCTTTCCCTAGGATTCAAGCTCGACCACGGATACAGCCCGACCATTTAGACATGTGCATTTACTATAGCAGAGTATGGATACTGACTCGAAAGTTTTTAAAAATATTTGAAGGTGAAAAACTTTGCATTACATGGGAAACTCTTACGTCTCGTCTCCCGTCGCTGATAGTAATCAACTGCAAGGATTTTCAACTTATCGTCTGACTTCAACCATGGCAAAGGCACAGGTATGCCTGGGCGCAGGAATCCGAAAAACCAAACAAAAAAACCCCGCTTCCCCTAAAAAATAAAAAAATAAAAATAAAATAGGCAATTTTTGTGAAGGAGAGCTGACTGATCGAGGGCATTGTCCGCTAATTTTATTTTAACAACGAAGCTGTATTTTATCTTAAGTTTGGCAACGAAACTTTTACACCCTTTTGTGTTGGTTTTCAAATTATTTGACGCGTTTCACCTGATTTTGACATATGTTTTGAATGTTGAAGATCGTTTTTTTCTCAATTTGTGATATCTGAAATGGTTATAAAGCATAAAAGTCCATGTGATGGATGTAATAATTCCGAAGGAAATGATTGTAAATTTATTTATGAAAGTGAGTGCAAGGGATCTGTGAAAAATATTGACACAAATTCTCCACAAACTAGCAACGTGCCCGACGATGCCAAAACGCTAATGAATTTTGATGACAAAAATGAGAGATCGGACTCGTGTGAAAATCAAAAAAGAAGAAATCTAGGAATGGACTTAAGACATCGGTGGCATCTCCATCTACAAAATCCGTAAGTGTTTCGAACAGGGATTTTGACGGCGAGACAGGTCTTAAATATTTTTTAAACAAGTTAGTGGGCGGACCGTACAAAAATTACAGCATTTGCTTCTAAGATCAGTGTATTTGTTTTTAATTTAATTTATAGTATTAGAGCCGATTGTTTTCTACTAGGATTTAGTGGTTGTGGCGAACACAACTGCAGCGCCCTAGCGGTTATGATGCTTGCCTCATTGTCACAAACGCCTGACACGGGAAAGGAAGAGAGCTTGCCACTCTTCGTGCCTCCAAGAAAAAATCTTAGGGCATACATAGACCGCACCGAGATTTATGAGATAAAACGAAAGGTTCTCAGTTTCTGTGAAAAATAGAAAGGTTAACTTCAAAAACTGTGAAAGTTTCGCATCCCAATCATCAAGGGCAGATCGGGATGACCAAATCAGGCCCGGAATATTAGTATTGCAATCCACTTTAAAAACACTGGGGAAACACCTCATAAATTCTCCCATGAAGAAACTACAGTGAGAACCTAGATGAAAGATAACTTGAAATGTGCATTGTAAAACACATTCAGTCATGAACACAATTTAACATTTCAATGGTGAAATTTTTGTTTAAGATCCCATAATGATTTAAGAATGTAGCATCAAAATGGGGTGCTGCACCAGATAATTATTTACCTTTGAAAAATTTGGTTTTGACAAAAAAAAAAAAAAAAAAAAAAAATCATCTCTTAAACACCCTTTTCCCAACTAAATTGTGTAAAGTTCATTCTGAAAGTTGAAATGTGCACATGCCACATTGTATTTGTATGGTCATATATATATACATGGATACGTACATACATATATTAATTTGGTCACTAATCACCTGCTGCACACTCGTATTAGTATCTCCTCAAGTAGTCTACTACAAAGAGGTTAGAATAAGATATCTAGATATGCCCTCGTCCATGGAGCAGTATCACTTTGTGTGAAGCTTATAACCATGAGCAGCAGTCATTTAAGTGTGCAAAACCTGGTGGTTTTCAGAGATTTTGCAATGCATTTTGTGTTGGACAAAATGCATAGCAAATTATACATTATTTGGTCGTAAATGTTTCTAATTTTGCATCATAATTTGCTGCCAATATGTGAGAAAATGCTGGATTTATAAAATTCTTTATTTTGAAGTATCTTCTCATTTATATTTTAGATTGAAATACATTAAACATTTGTGAAGGTTCAGAACAAAACAAAATATTAAAATTGGAAACTTTACTCTTCTGTGGAGTGTAATACTCTTCTGTTTAGTATTAACGTAGTTTCTGCAACCCAAAACAACATAATTCAAAAATATCACACAACTGGTGCCATCTCAGTGGTGCAGTGGTCTAAGCGATGGCTTCTGATCGTTCGTCTGAGATGGGTCCGTGTTCGAATCCCGGTGAGGCTTGAATGTTGTGTTTGTTTCAAGGTGCTGGCTCTGTCCCTTCCCTGGAGCCAGTGACCCTAAATTAGGCACAGGCTACTGCTTATAGCTCATTAAGTTGCTCACAGTAGTCATTAAACCTCAAAAAAAAAAAAAAAAAATCGCTCAACTGAAATGCATGAAAATTCTTAGGCGTCATGTAAACAGCATCAAAATTTTCACACTTTGTGGCTTCACTGTTAAGAGACCCAGGGCATCTTCAGATGTTTTGTTCTAACCTTCTTGATCACCCATTATTTTGACTCATGATCCAGTACTGGTACACCTTTGTTCTTTATGAGAGAAATATGTGTAGGAAATGGATTGCAGAATATTTGTGAGGGATCAAATGATCATATGTAGAGGATTTTAGGAAAGAGAGTGTCTGACCCCAGGTCTTAAACAACCCTTAGAAATAGGAAGCTAGGAGATTTGGGCTAGAGTGCCCAATAGGAAAGTGACATGGAAGCGAAGTAGAAAGGGGGAGGAAGACACCCTTATTTATTACCGGGGGACCAGTACCCGGGGCCTGACAGCTTAACGTGCCCATCCGACGCACGGCGGATATTTAGTGGATCAAGCGTTTGTACCTGCCTGGGATCGAACCTGAGATCTTTTCCGTGGCAATCACGAACGCTGCCCACTAGGCCACCCACGGCCCAAATTATTTGTGAGGGAGAATCACTTTGTGCTTTATATAACAGTCTGCGGATTAGGATGTGGGGATGGTGGACCATCATAATGGGTACTAGAGTCTCCTTCAACATTGACAAAGGAGTGTAGGGCATGCTCATGACGCTGGGATGCAACTCCAATGACCCTGGAATACAACTCCAATAATATGCTTGGTCTAGTGGCACTTTTTTCACATAACTGTGGAGAATTTAGCTGTCATTCTAGTGCAAATGCCAAATGTCTAAATAAAAGAAAACTTTTTTTTTTTTTTAAGGAAATATCTTTCAAACAGTAACAAAGGTCAAATGAAGTTAATGATTATTAATTCATAAATACTAAAATAATCATTTGTTCGCTCCAAAAAAAAAAAAAACTCAGACAAAAGAATACGAGAAAGTAGGTCATTTTTCGAGTATGTTCCATTCTTGCCAATCATCTTGTCAAAGATTTTTGTGTACAACCAGAAGACCCTCCCTGCTCATGAAATGGGGTGCTAAGTTTTATTTGTAGTGCTGATTCTTTTCCTTCCATAGATGCTGATAACTGTTAAAGATGGGTAAGTCCTCTGTTTAAATGTATGTAGGGATTGTAAAATTTTTAAATATGGTACATGTAGGGATTGTAAAACTTTTAAATGTAGCAACAAAATTGTTCATTGCTCATTGCATTTTAAAGGAAAAGCATGTGGAATCAGGGCTTGAAATGCCAAGGAAAAATAAATTCTTGGGCTTGGCATGTACAAAAAAAAAAAAAAAAAAACCAAAAAAACTCGTAGTTAGGTAGCTGTATTTAGAAAAAGAAAAGGATGGATTTAAAAATTTTCCACCATTAGAAAAAAAGGCTTGTTGCATGTAATTTTTTATTTCAATGCAGATCATGGAAATTGTATTGTTGTTGCAGAGTACTGAAGTTAGGAGAACATTACTTCAGAGATTATGCACCCTCCTAATGCACACTCAAATTTTCTAAGACACCCCCATAAAAAAAATCGCAACACACTTCCATTTGAAGCTGCATAAAACATGCACACACACATTCTGAATTTTTAAGTATTATACTTTTTTATTATCAAATAGTACAGTTATCAATAGCAGTTAGCATTTGCAAGAATTCTTCAGCTTTACTTTGAAGTATCTTCTACAATATGCTATGATTTGTCTTTTCTTTGTTTCATCTCCTTTTTTTTTTCTTTTTTTTTTAATAATTTGAAGTCTAAACATGTAGAAGTCTAATGTTTCTTTTTTCATTTTTCTTGTTTAAAGCATGTGTTTTAAAATTATTCACTGGAACCACAAAATATATCTAAGTTTCTCTTCATTTTATTATGCTACAAATTTGGAGATATGCATCTGAATCATTTCAGCAGGCACAAGATTTGTGAAAATATTAATTTCTGCTATTTCAGCAACCCCATGTCCTTAAAAAATAAAAGTTCATTTTCAAGTCCTTGAAAAAGTTCAAGTCTCCATAAAATAGTACTTAAAAAAATGTTTTTTTTTGTTTTTTTTTAAGTATTGGTGTGAAAGAGTAGTATGTTTAAAATAATTGTTTGTGCTAAAAAGTTGTATAGGATATTTCTGCGTAGTTCGTATAAAAACACCAAGGTGATCAAATAATGCGGAACTTGCGTTACAACCAGAAGAGCACGTTGAACACAAGTACTTTGGCTATGACATCGCTATGGAGTAAAACATCAGCATGGGAATAAAATATGTGGAATCTTGTATTCGTGAATTATGATGGGCTTCTGTTTACTAGGGTTAGGGACGCATTCTTGCAGGAGAGTGGAACTTCTGGGAATTGTTTGTGCTTCATGCTCGTGGATCCTTCATCTAATTAATACACACTATTGATGGGAATTAGGAACATCAAACAGAAGTCATTGCTCTTTCCACGTTTATAAGTGAGCCATGAAAAAATTCTCATTGGCCGCCACCGGGAATCGAACCGTATGTGTGTCTGGAGAATTCGAGGCCGCAGTGGTAGCATGTCCGGCGTGTAACTGGAATACCCTGGGTTCGATTCCCGGTGGCAGCCGATGAGAATTTTTCCGTGATTTTAAAAATAAAAGGATTTTGAAAATCACCAAAACAGAAAGAGGGGCAATTCAAAGTTAATAAAATAAACCTTCAGGGGGTAACAGAGGCAGGTCATTGAAGGTGTGCCAGTCCCACCTAAGTTTAATGGTTTGAACTTGCTAAAATACCTACCGACTGACAGCACACACATGTGATAATTTGGTTTTAAAAAGTTCCGTGAAAAGTGCTTGAATTTATTTTGCTTGGAAGAGTATGAACCTTGAACCCATGTTAATACTTAGTTGCTTTACCCTTGTTTAGGGAAGCGCTTAGATACACGCGAGACAAAAAACAAAAACAGCATAAAAGCAAAATAACCGTGTTGTGTCATTTTGCAAAAATGATTGCTGGTTTTAATTGTTCTCAACTATGAAAAATGCAACATTTCTCTATTTTTTGAAGTTTTCTCTAGTTTTAGGTAATCCTAGGTACGGTGTATGGTAGTCAAGTGATAGAACTCCCATAGAGTTAACTGTTAGAAAAATGGATTGCTAATGCCATAACTTGCCAGGAGGTGTGCAGGAGTTTTGTACCAATTGTTTACACTGAGGGGGGCATGCAAGAGTTGTGAGCCGATCGTTTACGCTAATCATCATTGGAATACATATTGTTTATGATTTAATCAGTGCTAAATCTGTATTTATCACAAGTATTTTTTATTAATTACATTGTGTAGTTGTGTGGAATTGAAATTCCAAAAAAGCTGAAGTTTCTCTACAGGAGTTAAAGCACATCAATTCTTTTTCATTTAAAAGGAGACTAACATTTACAGTGAAGCAGTTTGTCAGACTAGGATCACTTTAATTCTTACGTTTCTGTCATGGGGTGGAAGCGTTTTGTATCGAACTGTCAGACAGGTTATTCGACATGTAAAGAATGTGTATCAACTTTTAAAGCTCCAACAGATGAAAAACGGTCAAAAAATTATTTGTCCTTTGATATCAACAGAATTCCGGCAGTGCAAGTTGTTTACATCATTTGTTCATGCTGCCATTTTTATATGAATAAATGGCAGCACATACAAAGCAATAGCAATCGCACACAGAGTTCGCCAAAATGCGTAATTACTCGTCTGGTATGCATCTAAATTTTACCAACACATAAAAATACTCATCGGGAATTTTTCTCGACATGCAAAAATATGCAGCGAAAAACGTGTAACACATCAGCGCGTAAAACTATGCATCGAAAAATTTTACCAATGCGTAAAAATATGAATCGAGACGGTATTTTGTCTTTCAAAAACAGGAGTAAACGAAATAAAGATTTTTTCCGTAATTGTAATTTCGTTTTCCTGCAATATTGCCTCTGTCCAGTATTGTTGTTATATATCATTTGATTCCATAAATATTTGTATTTCAGTTTGAAAATAAAGGGAAAATTTCTGAAAACGGAAATTTGACCACGCAAAAATTTCCCTGTAATCTTCTGGCATGAGAGTGCGACAGCTTCGAGGAATTTCTCCTTTGCCATCATAATTTGGGTTATTCTCGAGATTGATGCATAACTGAACAGAAATTTTGGGGCAATTGGTAGTGGTGAAGGATGCTTTTCCACCTGAAACTTTCGAAAATGGAAATTTCGTCTTTCAAAACTTTCGAAAACGGAAGTTAGAGGAAGTGAAGATTTCTCCCGTAATCGTAATTTTATTTTTCACGCGATGTTTCCTCTGCCTAGTATTGTTGTAAAATATTATTTTATTTCAGAAATATGTGTATTTCACCGTAAAAATGGAGGGAAAATGTTCCTAAAACGAAAATCAGACGTAGCAAAGATTTCTTCCCTAACTGTTTCCCCCCCCCCCCCCCAACGATGTTCCAAACTTGTGTCCTGTGTTCTTAAATATTCCTCCAAAAAAGGTTTACATTTCAGCTTGGTATGGGGGTGGAAAGAAAGGAGGGGGAGGGATCCGAAAATAAAAGTGACGAGGCTGTAAACTAAGAATTGATGCATGGTGTTCAAAAGTATTCATATTCTCAAAGCTACGCTGTTAATCTTTTATCTAAAATAGTGAAAACTATCATGCATTCATGCTCCTCACAGACTGAAAGTTCTTTCAGCATGATGGATAAAATTTGTCATTTAAAGGCGTAAAAAAAGAAAAGAAGAAAAAAAACGACAATAAGGAAATGAGAAGGAAAACAAAAATAACAACAAAATGAAAATTTAAGCACTGGATGTTGTGCAGCTGCAGAGTCAACAAAATACAAATGTGGCTGAAGAACTTAGTGAGAAGTTTATCAGGTATTTTTAGATGTCTATAAGAATCTCAAAAGTGCAATGTATTCACTTCTTGAACACATTGCTGTTGCATGTGGTCATCACAAAGCATGATAAATTTAATGTTATTAATTCAAAATACAAATATTATACTTATTACTAAAACAAGAAGCAAAACGGATCGAAATTCTTAATGCATTGAGTGGTACTGAAGTATTTTAATGTGAAACAAAATCTGGATTGAATTTTCATAATCACCCAGCATTTTTGTAAGTTCTTTTATTTCATCACCTAATTTTTCTAAAATATTCCCCACTTTTAAAAATTACTCAAATTTTTTCAAAGGATTAAAAATACTCCTTTGTTTATCTATGCATGATGAGATTTATTTAAATAACTCTGATCGCGCATAGATAAAAAAAAAAAAAAAAATTCTTCTAAGAAAAAAGCTACTTGTATTTTACAATGGAAAAAGTTATTAACCGCCACTTTGAACTTGCTGTTCTACATGTAGAAGTGAAATTATCCTATGTATAGGTGTGGAAACATGAAAAACAGCATGTGCCTAATAGTCTAAATAATTACCAAACATGAATACGCATATATATATATATATGTAAGGTCAGGTGATGCGTAACATCACAGCCTCTCCTTGACAAATGTCAACCCCGCCTTCTCGTGGTACATCCTGTTCCCACTAAAGGGGCTCTGACGACCGCCAATAGCGGTATAACTATACCATCGGGATTAGAGGAAATGCTATCCCACACTCACCAACCCGCTTGGCCAGCGTGGTGAGTTATGGCCAAACCCCTCCAAAATGACTCCACAACTTAAATCTTGGCCCTCAGTCTCCGGCAGCTGGAATGTACCTGGCCAAGGCAGCGGCCAGTGCGACATGAAGGCAGAGGGTGCTAAGAATCCCCGGAGGACCGGACTAGGCTGCCATCTGATGCTGACCTTGGCTACGTACAACGGACGCTCCCTATCTTCTGATTCAAGGCTTCTTGAATTGGAAGAGGAACTACAAAGGATCAAGTGGGACATCGTGGGGCTAAGTGAGGTAAGGAGAAAAGGAGAAGATCTCATCGAACTGAAAAGTGGACATCTCTTCTACTATCGTGGGACAGATACTGGCAAAACTAGTGGTGTTGGATTTATAATAAACAAGAAACTGAAGGATAAAGTTGTAGAAGTTGAAAGTTCCTCTGACAGAGCTGCACGACTTGTTATCCAACTCTCGAAAAGATACCAGGCTCAGATTATTCAAACTTATGCACCCACCACAAGTCATCCTGAAGAAGAAATTGAAGAATTTTATGAAGAAATTTGTCATCTAAATAATAAAGGTAAGCAGCACTTGAAAATAATTATGGGAGATTTCAATGCAAAAATAGGGCAACGGCAACAGAATGAAACTTCAGTAGGTAAATTCGGTCACGGCAACAGAAACCAGCGTGGAAATACTCTCGTTTAGTTTGCAGAGGCAGAAGGGTTTTTCATCTTGAACTCCTTCTTCAAGAAAAAGCCACACAGGAAATGGACATGGAGACATCCAAATGGGACGACAAGTGAAATTGATTTTATTATGTGTAACAAAAAATTCGTCATAGAAGACTGCAGTGTGCTAAACAAGTTCAACACAGGTAGTGACCATAGATTGGTGAGATGTAAGATGCACCTCAACACTAAACTTGAACGTGGCAAGCTCATAAGACAAACAAAATCTATTGACATAACCAACTTTAAAAAACACCATAATACCTTCAAGTTGGAACTGAAGAACAGGTTCTCTGCTTTAGAAGGCCTAACATCGGAAGAAGTGGACATCTCTGAAGTTAACAGAAAAGTAACCAAAGCTCTTATGGAAACAGCAACAAAATTAGCTGGGTCTAAGAACAAGTTGCATGTAAACAAATTATCAGGAAAAACGAAAATGTTGATGCAAAAAGAAGAGAGATGAGGACAACTAAAGAAGATGTGACTTCCAAAGTGGAATATATAGAGCTATGCAAGACAGTAAGAAAAAGTATCACTGAAGACGTAAGAAAATTCAACTGTGAACTAGTGAGGAAAGCAATTGAAAACAACCAAAGCCTAAAGATAGCAAAGGGACATCTCAGTAAGGGAAGAAAACAGATTATGGCACTGAGAAAAGAAGATGGTTCTGTAACAAGAAATAGAGGCGAAATTTTGACAAGAGTGAAAGATTTCTACTCCAAATTATATGAAAGGGATGATACATGCACTCCAGACATCATGAAAGATACCAGTACCAGAGTTCCTCCAGTCCTTCCAGCAGAAGTTGCACATGCAATCAAGAACATGAAGCGGGGAAAAGCTCCAGGAGAAGATGGAATTACTGTAGACATCATACAAGAAGCAAGTGGAGAAATTGAAACAGTACTCGCCCAAATTTTCACTCGATGCCTTAATGAAGGAAAGATTCCTGAGGATTGGAACACCGCTACAATGATCCTTCTACATAAGAAAGGTGACATTGAGGATCTCGGAAACTACAGACCTATCAGCCTCCTATCAGTAGTTTATAAAATCTTCACTAAAGTTCTTTCACACCGCTTGAAGGTAACACTGGACATGGCTCAACCGAGAGAACAAGCTGGATTCAGGAGTGGCTACAGCACAATAGATCATATCCACGTACTGAGAGAACTAATTGAAAGAGCGAGGGAATATGAACTTGCTTTGTGCATGGCTTTTATCGATTATGAAAAAGCCTTTGATTCGGTGAAACCATCAGCAGTTACAGTGGCTCTGAAAACCTGCGGTATTGAAGATGCATACATTAATATTATTAATAACATCTATAAAAATGCAAGTGCAAAGATTCGGCTGTTTGAAAATACAACACACATAAAAATTGGAAAGGGAGTGAGACAAGGTGACACCATATCTCCGAAGCTCTTTAATGCCACATTGGAGGGTGTTTTTCAGTCGCTGAGCTGGGAAAACAAAGGGATAAAGATTAATGGAGATTATCTAACCCACCTTCGTTTTGCTGATGACGTAGTCATTTTTGCAACTACCCCATCAGAGCTGCAGAGTATGATCCAGGAACTTGCTGACAAGAGTAAAGAAGTGGGATTAAAAATGAACTTTCAGAAGACAAAAGTGATGTTCAATGCTTTTACAAGAAATGAAGATTTATTGATTGATGGAGAAAAGCTGGAGATAACAGACACGTACGTTTATCTTGGACAGCAGATATCAAGTGAGGGTCACATTGGTGAAGAAATTAATCGGCGTACAAAACTTGCCTGGAGAGCTTTTGGAAGAAACAGCATAATTTTCAAGAGCAATATTCCATTATGTCTTAAAAGAAAAGTGTTTGATCAATGCATCCTTCCAGTGCTTACGTATGGTGCAGAGACGTGGACCTTAACTAAAAGAGATATACAAAGACTGCAGACAACTCAAAGCAGCATGGAGAGGTGCATACTTGGTGTGACCAGGAGAGATAGGAAGAGGAACTCGTGGATCCGAAAAATGACAAGAGTGGAAGACATCATGATCAGAGTTAAATCCCTGAAATGGCAATGGGCTGGACATACTGCCAGAAGGACAGATCATCAATGGACAGCCGAAATTTTAGATTGGATTCCAAGGGACAGGAAAAGACCCAGAAGAAGACCACATGGGAGATGGGTGGATGAAATTCGAAAGTATGCAGGGGTGACATGACAGGAAAAGACCCAGAAGAAGACCACATGGGAGATGGGTGGATGAAATTCGAAAGTATGCAGGGGTGACATGTCACCCCTGCATACTTTCGAATTTCATCCATGTCACCCCTGCATACTTTCGAATTTCATCCACCCATCTCCCATGTGGTCTTCTTCTGGGTCTTTTCCTGTCCCTTGGAATCCAATCTAAAATTTCGGCTGTCCATCGATGATCTGTCCTTCTGGCAGTATGTCCAGCCCATTGCCATTTCAGGGATTTAAGTCTGATCATGATGTCTTCCACTCTTGTCATTTTTCGGATCCACGAGTTCCTCTTCTTATCTCTCCTGGTCACACCAAGTATGCACCTCTCCATGCTGCTTTGAGTTGTCTGCAGTCTTTGTATATCTCTTTTAGTTAAGGTGCACGTCTCTGCACCATACGTAAGCACTGGAAGGATGCATTCATCAAACACTTTTCTTTTAAGACATAATGGAATATTGCTCTTGAAAATTATGCTGTTTCTTCCAAAAGCTCTCCAGGCAAGTTTTGTACGCCGATTTTTTTCTTCACCAATGTGACCCTCACTTGATATCTGCTGTCCAAGATAAACGTACGTGTCTGTTATCTCCAGCTTTTCTCCATCAATCAATAAATCTTCATTTCTTGTAAAAGCATTGAACATCACTTTTGTCTTCTGAAAGTTCATTTTTAATCCCACTTCTTTACTCTTGTCAGCAAGTTCCTGGATCATACTCTGCAGCTCTGATGGGGTAGTTGCAAAAATGACTACGTCATCAGCAAAACGAAGGTGGGTTAGATAATCTCCATTAATCTTTATCCCTTTGTTTTCCCAGCTCAGCGACTGAAAAACACCCTCCAATGTGGCATTAAAGAGCTTCGGAGATATGGTGTCACCTTGTCTCACTCCCTTTCCAATTTTTATGTGTGTTGTATTTTCAAACAGCCGAATCTTTGCACTTGCATTTTTATAGATGTTATTAATAATATTAATGTATGTATCTTCAATACCGCAGGTTTTCAGAGCCACTGTAACTGCTGATGGTTTCACCGAATCAAAGGCTTTTTCATAATCGATAAAAGCCATGCACAAAGCAAGTTCATATTCCCTCGCTCTTTCAATTAGTTCTCTCAGTACGTGGATATGATCTATTGTGCTGTAGCCACTCCTGAATCCAGCTTGTTCTCTCGGTTGAGCCATGTCCAGTGTTACCTTCAAGCGGTGTGAAAGAACTTTAGTGAAGATTTTATAAACTACTGATAGGAGGCTGATAGGTCTGTAGTTTCCGAGATCCTCAATGTCACCTTTCTTATGTAGCAGGATCATTGTAGCGGTGTTCCAATCCTCAGGAATCTTTCCTTCATTAAGGCATCGAGTGAAAATTTGGGCGAGTACTGTTTCAATTTCTCCACTTGCTTCTTGTATGATGTCTACAGTAATTCCATCTTCTCCTGGAGCTTTTCCTCGCTTCATGTTCTTGATTGCATGTGCAACTTCTGCTGGAAGGACTGGAGGAACTCTGGTACTGGTATCTTTCATGATGTCTGGAGTGCATGTATCATCCCTTTCATATAATTTGGAGTAGAAATCTTTCACTCTTGTCAAAATTTCGCCTCTATTTCTTGTTACAGAACCATCTTCTTTTCTCAGTGCCATAATCTGTTTTCTTCCCTTACTGAGATGTCCCTTTGCTATCTTTAGGCTTTGGTTGTTTTCAATTGCTTTCCTCACTAGTTCACAGTTGAATTTCCTTACGTCTTCAGTGATACTTTTTCTTACTGTCTTGCATAGCTCTATATATTCCACTTTGGAAGTCACATCTTCTTTAGTTGTCCTCATCTCTCTTCTTTTTTGCATCAACATTTTGGTTTTTCCTGATAATTTGTTCACATGCAACTTGTTCTTAGACCCAGCTAATTTTGTTGCTGTTTCCATAAGAGCTTTGGTTACTTTTCTGTTAACTTCAGAGATGTCCACTTCTTCCGATGTTAGGCCTTCTAAAGCAGAGAACCTGTTCTTCAGTTCTAACTTGAAGGTATTATGGTGTTTTCTAAGGTTGGTTATGTCAATAGATTTTGTTTGTCTTATGAGCTTGCCACGTTCAAGTTTAGTGTTGAGGTGCATCTTACATCTCACCAATCTATGGTCACTACCTGTGTTGAACTTGTTTAGCACACTGCAGTCTTCTATGACGAATTTTTTGTTACACATAATAAAATCAATTTCACTTGTCGTCCCATTTGGATGTCTCCATGTCCATTTCCTGTGTGGCTTTTTCTTGAAGAAGGAGTTCAAGATGAAAAACCCTTCTGCCTCTGCAAACTCAACGAGAGTATTTCCACGCTGGTTTCTGTTGCCATGACCGAATTTACCTACTGAAGTTTCATTCTGTTGCCGTTGCCCTATTTTTGCATTGAAATCTCCCATAATTATTTTCAAGTGCTGCTTACCTTTATTATTTAGATGACAAATTTCCTCATAAAATTCTTCAATTTCTTCTTCAGGATGACTTGTGGTGGGTGCATAAGTTTGAATAATCTGAGCCTGGTATCTTTTCGAGAGTTGGATAACAAGTCGTGCAGCTCTGTCAGAGGAACTTTCAACTTCTACAACTTTATCCTTCAGTTTCTTGTTTATTATAAATCCAACACCACTAGTTCTGCCAGTATCTGTCCCACGATAGTAGAAGAGATGTCCACTTTTCAGTTCGATGAGATCTTCTCCTTTTCTCCTTACCTCACTTAGCCCCACGATGTCCCACTTGATCCTTTGTAGTTCCTCTTCCAATTCAAGAAGCCTTGAATCAGAAGATAGAGAGCGTCCATTGTAAGTAGCCAAGGTCAGCATCAGATGGCAGCCTAGTCCGGTTCTCCGGGGATTCTTAGCACCCTCTGCCTTCATGTCGCACTGGCCGCTGCCTTGGCCAGGTACATTCCAGCTGCCGGAGACTGAGGGCCAAGATTTAAGTTGTGGAATCATTTTGGAGGGGTTTGGCCATAACTCACCACGCTGGCCAAGCGGGTTGGTGAGTGTGGGATAGAATTTCCTCTACTCCCGATGGTATAGTTATACCGCTATGGGCGGTCGTCAGAGCCCCTTTAGTGGGAACAGGATGCACCACGAGAAGGCATATATATATATATATATATATATATGAGGTGATGCACAACATAATACAACCTCTCCTTGACAAATGTCAACCCCACCTTCTCGTGGTGCAACCTGTTCCCACTAAAGGGTCTCTGATGACTGCCAATAGTGGTATAACTATACCATCAGGATTAGAGGAAATGCTATCCCACACTCACCAACCCGCTTGGCCAGCGTATTGAGTTATGGCCAAACCCCTCCAAAATGACTCCACAACTTAAATCTTGGCCCTCAGTCTCCAGCAGATGGAATGTACCTGGCCAAGGCAGCGGCCAGTGTGACAAGAAGGCAGAGGGTGTTAAGAATCGCCAGAGGACCGGACTAGGCTGCCATCTGATGCTGACCTTGGCTACGTATAAGGGATGCTCCATATCTTCTGATTCAAGGCTCCTTGAATTGGAAGAAGAACTACAAAGGATCAAGTGGGACATCGTCAGGCTAAGTGAGGTAAGGAGAAGAGGAGAAGATCTCATTGAACTGAAAAGTGGACATCTCTTATATTATCGTGGGACAGTTACTGGCAGAACTAGTGGTGTTTGATTTATAATAAACAAGAAACTGAAGGATAAAGTTGTAAAAGTTGAAAGTTTCTCTGACAGAGCTGCACGACTTGTTATCCAACTCTCAAGAAGATGCCAGGCTCAGATTATTCAAGCTTATGCACCCACCACAAGTCATCCTGAAGAAGAGATTGAAGAATTTTATGAGAAAATTCGTCATCTAAATAATGAAGGCAAGCAGCACGTGAAGATCATTATGGGAGATTTCAATGCGAAAATAGGGCAACGGCAGCAGAACGAAACTTCAGTAGGTAAATTCGGTCACAGCAACAGAAACCTGTGGGGAAATACTCGATCGTAGAGTTTGCAGAAGCAGAAGGATTTTTCATCATGAACTCCTTTTTCAAGAAAAAGCCGCAAAGGAAATGGACATGGAGGCATCCCAATGGATTGACAAGTGAAATTGATTTTATTATGTGTAACAAGAAATTTGTCATGGAAGACTGCAGTGTGCTAAACAAGTTCAACACGGGTAGTGACCATAGGATGGTATGATGTAAGATGCACCTCAACGCTAAACTCGAGCATGGTAAGCTCATAAAACAAACAAAGTGTATTGACATGACCAAAGTTAAAAAAACATCATAATACTTTCAAATTGGAACTGAGGAACAAATTCTCTGCTCTAGAAGGTCTAATATCAGAAGCAGTGGACATCTCTGAAGTTAACAGAAAACTGACCAAGGCTCTTATGGAAACAGCAACAAAAATAGCTGGTACTAAGAACAAGTTGCATACGAAATTGGAAGAAACAGTATAATTTTCATTGGAAGAAAATAATAACATTGGAAGAAACAGTATAATTTTCAAGAGCAATGTGCCATTATGTCTTAAAAGAAAAGTGTTTGATCAATGCATCCTTCCAGTGCTTACGTATGATGCAGAGACGTAGACCTTAACCGAAAGAGACATACAAAGACTGCAGACAACTAAAAGAAGCAAGGAGAGATGCATGCTTGGTGTAACCAGGAGAGATTAAAAGAGGAACTCGTGGATTCGAAAAATGACAAGAGTGGAAGACATCATGATCAGAGTAAAATCCCTGAAATAGCAATGGGCTGGACATATTTGCCAGAAGGACAGACCATCGATGGACAGCTGAAATTTTAGACTGGATTTCAAGGGACAGGAAAAGACCCAGAAGAAGACCACATGAGATGGGTGGATGAAATTCGAAAGTATGCGGGAGTAACATGGAGGAGACTGGCACAAGACAGACCGTTGTGGAAGAAACTTGGGGAGACCTTCGTCCAGCAGTGGATTGATAATGGTTGACAATGATGATATATTACTGTTACACATTTGATGACATGCCACGTGGTAGGCATAAAAATGCATGTTGATGAAGCCTTTCAGGTTTTGTTTTTTTCATTTCCAAGCAAAATAGCCTTCTTAAAACTAACACTTCTGCTCCTTCCTTCCATGAGAAAACAGGTTGTATCATGTCATTGGCCCACATTTTGGTTGCGCCATCTAGTGTCAAGTGACATTAGCGAATGATTTTTGTTTCCAGAGTTGTACCACCTGACTATCATGCACCATGATCTTAAGTCTAAAGTCTAAATATTTCACTATAAAATTTTTCAGCCTTCAAAAAATTGGCTTTCATCTAACACTCCCTTCTCCCAAACTTTTTTTTAGCACCACCAAGTTTGAAATTTATGGAGTAAACTTTGCATTTAACTATTCTCTAGGTTCAAACATTTGGGCAATATGTTGTTTTGCTACAGATGTTGTGTAGAGTTAGTCATAGAAGTGCTGCATCACTGCTGAAAGTTATATGTTTAAATTTAATGTAAATGAGGTTCCTGATTTATTGCCTAAGAGGTAAATTTTCCTGGGCATCCTGCTTTTATTAGCTGTGCTGGTAAATTTTTTTTTCACATTCTCCATTGGCTGTGTAACATTTCCTGGGAATGAACAACTTGCTTCACAGTTCAGTTTTTGTCTTAGGCAGAGGAGGACAATGGGGCTTACTTATATGTGTACTCAATCATGACACCAGCTGATTAAAGCGAGCTGCCCTCAGTGGTCTAATTGCTGCCTTCAGAACATTCATATGAGATGTGTTTCGGTTTGAATTCCAGTGAGGCATATGATGTGTTTGTTTTATGGCATTGGCTCACTCCTGTCCCTGCGTGGAACCAATGGCTCTAAATTGGGGACAGGTGACTGCTCTAAATTAGGGACACCCAGTCGCTCATGGTGGTCAGTAACCCCCCCCTCCCAAACGATTAAAGCTAGTCATCTGTGAACCCTTCATTTTGTACTGTGGGTAGTCCAGTTATAAAAGCTTGAAAGTGGGAAAAGAGCTACTTTTGACCTCGTGTAAGAAGATTTTTGATTTTTAGGTCTATTGAATCTGCTGAGTATGTGTAAACAGTTGGATCTGACCACGTAGCATAAGCTTAAAAATAATCTTTCACATCTAAACCCCTAGGCAATGCATTTGTTTTGTGGCTCTGGTTCTTTCCATGCTGTAGATTATCTTCAGTGATTGAGACATCCTTCAATATTTTTTTGGCTTGTGGGAAAAATAATTTAAAAAATGAAATAATAAATAAGAAAGCAATTCTTTGGCTAACCTTTTGGTTATTATATCCTTCTGATAGTTTTTTGATCTGTCAGGTATATCTTAAGCTGTGTTCCCATCCTCCTGTGTGTGTGTGTGTGTGTGTGTGTGTGTGTGTGTCTCACAGCTATGGATAATAACTGGCACCTTAAGGATAGTAAGGTGATCGTATTTCTTATGGAAAATTGTTTTGTGATTTACAAAATTAGCAATGTGCAATACTTAGCACAGGTGAGAAGCTCTTTGGTGGTACGGAGGCTGTTGACATCTTAATAATTTAATCAGCCAATGTTGTATGTGCACTAGAAGAGAAGCCTGTGATATAACACCATCATGCAGCCAATGACCTCCATCACTGGTTCAGATGGTCATGCTCGTTGCATGCCAGATGTGGCGCCATCTAACGGCATTCCGTGGTACAAACATTTCAAGTGATCAGGGTATAATCTAATGTATTACCAATTTTTTTAATGCTCAAGTAATTAGAATCCTCTTCTCTCTCACCGAAAGCCTAGGAGGAGATTATCCTGGTTTCTATTTATAGTACTATAAAACTAATTTAAGAATAGGCAATCTCTTCTTTTCTTCTGTGATTTTTTACTTTTTAATTACAAAAATTGAAAAAAAAAATTGTACCTTTTAGTTACTGGAAGGGCTGGACTGCTGTAGCTAGTGTCTGTTTTTTGTTTTGAGGTTTCACTTTGATATTGGGCTGTTTTGATGGCTTTGGTTCTATTTGTGTGACTAGCAACCCTAAGTTAGGGAAGGTTATTTACGTAGTCTTAGTTGTGCAAGCAGATTGCTTAGCTGCTAAAATGATAAAAGAATATTGAGCAAGTGGGTTCTTTTATTTTGGTCAGCTAACAAATTCTCTGTGCTAAAGATCTAGGAAATAAAGAAAGCAGACAACCATGTATGATAATTTTTTTCTCACCGTTTTGCTCATAATTTTTTTTATTTTCGAGCATCTGATACTAGGAGGAGGTGGCCTTGCCAAAAATTAATTTTGCTGACTCTAGGTAAGGAAGAGAAAGAATAAGAATCATAAAAGGAAGAAGTAGAACATTTACTCAGTCAGCTTTCAGCTTGACTGCTTCATCACAGGGTAAGAAAGATGTCAACATAATGACATCACTTGTTTAGATTCATTGTATTTAATAAATTTGCTGGTTTGTTTTCATATATATGAATCAGGAGCGTGGACATCTAGGAAAAAAGAACAGAAACAACTGTAAAGAATAGAAATGAGAATACATACACAGATAAAAGAGATATAAAAGAAAGAGCAGAAGGAAAGAGCTTGGAATTAGAAAAAATTGAGAGAATCATTTAAATTGAGTTATACATATCTGGAGAATACAATACCTAATTCAGAAAGCATTGGGAATAGAGGCGCCTGAAAATAGGGGTGTATGTGGACTGAGAAAAAGATTTTAGGAAAAAGTAGTGGAGTACATGAAAGAAGTGAAAGCAAAAGGTAAAGATACACAGGACAGGAAAAAGTGGGGGAGCCTCATTTCAGTAGTATGGCTGTGTAGGATTAAAACTATTGAAAAGAAGAAGTGTTCATGAGAAACCAATGTGCATACAAGTAAGTAAATAAAAAGTTCTTGTCAACTTTATCGCAGAAACAATTCTTCCAACTTATTTTGAGTAGTGCACATATGTGGTTTTGGAATATAAGGTGCTTTATACTTTGTATGGTCCTTTTTGATCATACCAAATATTTCTATACAATGGGGAATGAAACAAATAACTTGGATTCTTATCATTTACTAACTTGCATTCTACAATTTAATAACATTTAGGATAAGTTATTGCTACTCACCTATCTCAAGAAGGAACATATGCAGTATGCATTTATCTTTGAGGTGGCCTTCCTTCCCTTAGAAGTTAAAAAATTATATTTACATATTAAGATTTTAGTGTGCTACACATTATCTCAACTCTTATTCTCTTATATTATCATTAAAAATACTTCTATTAAAATATTAATTAGTTTTAAGTAATAAAAGAACTCTAATATGAACTTATGTAAATAAGTTTTAATAACTAAGGGAAAGGTCAAACTCAAATCTGTTGCACCCTGCTAGCTAGCTCTTTCAGAAGCACAAGCTTCCGTCCTCAGGGAGAAGGTCCTCGTAGTTCAGCCATACTATCAGAAGAGAGCTCTCTTCGCACTTTTAGAATGAAAACTTGTAAATAACTTATCGTAAATGTTACCAAATATTTCACTCCACGGTTCTTGAAAATTTCTGCTACTGCTCCCTTCATTAGATTTCTTTGCTGGTTAAGCTGACGTTGTGAATAAGCTGTAACAATAAATACAGTTTAAAAAATGTTTCACTGAAGCAGAGAATATATTTACTGTGAGAAAATAAATATTTGTGGAACTGCTAAACTACATATTTATCATTATTATCACCAAATTTGCACTGTTCATACATCACATACATATCACTAAGCTGTTCTCTGAGATTCAGAGGTTAGCTCCAAAAAGAAATACAAACTTCCAGATATTTTTACTTATTGTTGTCGTATCAAACTTCTCCATTTACAGCGATCTTGACATACAACTCGTGCTTCACTAATATCCATTACACGCCGTACACAAGATCTTTTATACTTCATACTCATAATCTTTTTCTCATACAGACACTCCTGAATCTGATCCACCCATGTCTTCCTTGGCCTTCCTCTGCCTTTCCTTCCTGCCACTTGGGCTGAAAAGATTTTCTTAGTAAGCATTTCATCACTCATTCTTTCAACATGGCCAAACCACCAAAGCATATTGGTCTCCACCTTGCTAACAACATTTTGCTTCACATCACACAACTGCAATACATCTTCATTTTTCACACAATCATATCGTGTCTTGCCACAAACCCCACGTAAGTAACGCATTTCTCCAGCACACAAACGACTCCTATGTTTCTTCTGCAGTACCCAGGTTTCACTGCCATACATCAGAGTAGGAACAATTACAGTTTCATACACAGCCATACGGGAGACTCTCTAGAGAACCCATCATTCCTGTGAAAACCTCCCAGAGCAGCTATGACTTTCAAAGAAGAATTCACTCGCCTACTGATTTCACCATCCAACTTGTTCTCTCTGTCAAACATGCTTCCTAAATACACAAACTCACTCACCTGGTCAATCCCAGTGCCATTTATACTTACATTACATTCAGGGCTACCCGTTCCTCTCTCAAACACCATAACTTTGGTTTTTCCCTTATTTATACTCAGTTTGAATTTCATGCAAGCTTCGTGCATCCGAGTCAACATACTCTGCAACTCACTTTTGCTCTCTGCCAACAGGACAGTGTCATCAGCATACAGCAATCTGCACACACGGATATCACCAAGACATAAACCACTATTATCTATTTTGGCATCATGCATGCATGCATCCATAAATATATTAAACAGCCATGGTGACATTACACAACCTTGTCTAACTCCTGCACCAATGGAAAACCATTTTGATAAAACACCATTCACTCGTACACAAGCTCTACTACCAGCATACATGGCTTTTACACTATTAAGTAGATTCCCAGTAACACCATATTCATTCAATACCTTCCACAAAAGTGTCCTATTCACTCGGTCGTAAGCTTTATCTAAATCTATGAAGGCAGTAAAAACTCTCTTCCCAACAGCCAGATACTTTTCAATCATCATGCGTAATGCAAAAATCTGGTTAGTGCAGCCTTTACCAGGCATAAAACCACTCTGAACATCCCACACTTTCAATGATGTAAGACCCCATACTTTTTCAATAACAACCTTACCAAACACTTTCCCTGGCACACTCAGTAGGCTAATACCACGATAGTTCTTGCATTCAGTCTGATCATCTTTTCCCTTATACAAGGGAACAATGATAGCATCCTTCCAATCCCAAATACTATGTGTACACTAGGTCTGCGAGGATTTCAAAATATGTCATACAACATCACTTGATCTTGCAACCACCAGGCTGTCATAAGATGGCTTGTGTGAACATTCTTACTGCTCTTGTCAGTGCTTGCGAGGAGTAGGGATAAAACAGCAGGTCCCCTTTCCTCCTGGTGTAGAGAGAAAGGTGATCTAGAGTGCTATGGTGGTTGTTGAACCCTCTGCTCCTTGCTTGTCTGCAAAAGTTCCTTCAAGTTACAGCCAGGGAGAATTATTTTGTGCTCCTTCTTTGGCAAACCCAGTGAACTGTCATCTTCTTACTATTTGGCTAGACCTCGTTTGGTACACTTCCTTCTGAAGACATGTTAAGCTAAAAACATCTCCTTCCTTAGCTTTTGCTGAAATTTTCCAAGATATCCCCAACATTTAAAGCAAAAAAATATCTCTTAGTAATGGCTGCTTCATTCGGCAGTAATGCTAATCATTATATGTTTATTTATTATTTTAATGAATCAAGGGGTAGCACTGTGTATCAAATTCCAACAAATTTATTTCGTGTGCCACTTCGGTCACATGTGCCATAGGTTTGCCACCCCCCTGCTCTAGGGCCTGAATTGCAACTTATATGAACTTAGTTCATATGAAAGTGTTGTTTAGTTCGAATTCAGTTTAAAATCTTAGCCCTATTAGGGAGTTGATTTAGAAGTGGAAGTAATGACTATCTGAATAAGTTACTTGTTCACATGTCGTATCGTATTGGAAGTTTATGGGATTACTTTTATGAGTTTTTTGTATGTGTTTTGTCTTCAACAATTAATGGTATAGAACTTTCTTGAGTTAAAAAAGAATAATTACTTTAAATTTAAAATGAGAAACAATAATAATTGTGAGGACGTCAGCTTCAAAGCCATGAGCATTGGACTTAGAAGCAGCATCACTAAATTATACATTCTTCGTATCATAGCTTCTATTTGCATGCATATTCAGTTTTGTGATGTAGCAATTTACATTCATTAAAGGTGCACATTAAAATTTATTATTCATTGCTATGGGTCATTTGTTTTTTGTTAATTATTAATTTAGTTTTCATCATAATGAATTTTTCTTTCATATATAGCACAGTTTAGTATAACTATCAGAAAGTTAGAAATGGTTTTTACCAGCAGTTTTTATTTACTTTTTCATTATATTTTTATTATTAGTTTCTTTTTCCCCCCTTTATTTTCTCTCGGAATATTTGTACACAATAGGCATTCTTTTCTCAATAATCCTTTAAACTATTTAGCCATAAAATATCTCTTATCAATCACTAATATCTCAGAAGCTAAACAATCCATGTTTTAATATCCTATGATGCCAGTGGTTTGGATTCTAGCCTCTCATGCTGAGGGCTTGTGTCAAATTTTATTCACATCTAATTTTTCGTTTTGTGATGCCAGTAACTTTGAATTAGGAATGGGGCAACTTATAGCCTTCAATGTTCATAGGATTATTTGTACTACAAAAAATTTGTGACATCTTCCCAGGAATTTTTGTGGACAATGGTGTAACTACAAAAGTTCTGGTGTTGGGTTGGTATCCCAAAGACTGTTCCTCTTCTCACTTTCAGTTTGTTGACAAATTCCATTTCTGCAAATCTAATTAATCTAACAGACATATTTCTTTTATAAAGGGTTAAACAGAAACTATACATTTTGGGTTATGAGCCGTGCTTCAAAGAATGTTTCTAAATATATAATGGGATGAGTAAGATTGTTTGCATGAAGTTTCGTAACTGTTTTACGCATAAAATTTTCTGCATCTGTTAATTTTGAGCATGGCTTTTAAGGTTCATAAAATAGGTGTGAAAAATTTATAACATTAAGCTTAAATAAAGAATTTTTAAAACTTTTTTAATATTAGATGTATTTTTTTGTAATTATGCTATTTTTAGGTGTAGTTTGATCACACAAGTAGAAAGAAAAAAAAAAAGAAAAGGCTTTTCTGAGTTGTTGTTTATGAGATGGTCCACTTTTTTAAGAACAAAATTTAATGAAACAAAAATGTATGACATAACCAATTGCTATAAATCTGAGGTATGGAGAAGACTCTCTACAAAGAACTTCTAACATTGTGTAACTAATATATAAATGTCTTATTATTAAATTTACTGATTAAAAAAATTAAAGTGTGCTCCATGTTTCATGTGTTGTGTGGCATAATTCTCATTATTTGTGAAACATTACTTCCATGAAAAAAAAAAAACCCTGAACAAAATTATTAGAACTAATTGAACTCTGTCAGTAGTGAACTAACATTATCATTGTCTTTGGAAAATAAATGCAAGAATCATCTCTGTCAACCATTCCCAATTTTCTTCCAGAACTCTCTGTCTTGAGCAATTCTCATCCATGTCATTCTGGCATGCCTTCAAATTTCTCTCATCTCACACGTGGTCTTCAGGATTTTTTTCTGTCTCCTGCTGTTCATTCTAGTATTTCACTTGTCCAGTGGTAGTCAGTTCTTGTAGCAATATGTCCAACCAGGGCCAGATGAAACTTTTGCAGTGCCCAGGGCAAAAAATTTCATTGTGCACCAGAAAAAATAAATCTCATATTTTAATAAAGTTATGTTAAAAATTTTGTCTGTAAAGAACACACAAAAACTGTCATAAAGACAAAATGATTATCTCAAAGCTAAGTATTTGCTTCAAGCCTAAGAAAAAGACCATAATATGGATTGAAAGTTCAGAGAAAGAGAGAGGGAATAAAAAGTATTAAATCTATGATTTTCTTTCTGGGATTCAGGTTCTATTGTGATTCTTATAAAAACTTCCTCACAAGATGATAAAAAGATAACTTCAACTAATCTGCTTATGAAATATTTTTGCATTGCAAATATTTTTGTGTAAGCAATAATAATGATCCCTCTAAAATAAATTTGTGTAAAAAGTTTTTTTTTCTGCCTGATACATGTTTTAGTGATTGGTTTTTAATGCAAGGAGGAGTAATTGACAAATTAACTTTTTAAACTTTTATATGTGCTCATATACGAAAATTGCTTTTTGTTCAAATTTTTAGTATTTGCTTTTAAAGTCACTGAATAATTGGCCACCATATTTGGCCACAAAACAACTTTGATATTATTCTTTTTATTTGTTTAAATATCTGGGTTATACGCAAATTGTTAAATATATAAAAGTAGAGACCACAAAATAATGAAATGAAATTTAATTTCCTATTTCATGAATGCAGAATATATTGAGGTGGTTACAGTAATCATTTGAAATCTTCTCAGTAGCTGTACGGCAAAGAATGATAACCTGTTCAAAAGTGGGGAAGGGGGATTAGAAACTAAAAAAAAAAAAAAAAATCTTTTTAAAGGTTGTACACCCCAAAACTTACAAAAATTGTAAATGTAAAAAAAAAAAAAATGTACTGAAAATGATTTTGTTTTTATTTCCTAAACTGCAGGGTCTGGAGTGACCGCACTGGTTGTCCCTATGGTCCACCTGGCCCTGTGTCCAAATCTTTTCCTCTTGAGAGTCTATACTTTGATCATGATGCTATTCACTCTTGTCATTTTCCTGATCTGTGAATTACTTTTCCTATCTTGGTTACACCAAGAAAGATCCATGCTACTTTGAGCTGACAGGTATTTCTTTTTTAGTTAAGGCCCATCTCTGATCCACAAGTAAGAACTGGAAAAGGTGCATGGATTAAGCACTTTTCTTTTAAGACATAATTGTAAATTACTCTTAAAAATTGTGCTGTTTCTTCCAAAGGCTTTCCAACCAAGTTTTATTCACTTATTAATGTCTTCAGTATGGCCTTTGTTTGATATCTATTTTCCAAGATAGGTGTAGGCAACAGTTATTTTTAAATCATCAGATTCTATAAAAGCATTGTACATAGATCAGTTTCATTTCCTGTAAGTTCATCTTTAATCCCACTTCTTCACTCTTGTTAGCAAGTTCCTGGATCATGCTCTGCAACTGTGAGGGGTTGTTTGCTAAAATGATTATGTCATCAACAAAATGAAAGTGGGTTAAACAATCTCCATTAGTCTTTTTATCCTTGTTTTTCAACTTCAATAATTGAAAGACATTCTGCAATATGGCATTGAAGAAATTGGGTGATATGGTGCAACCCAGTCTCACTTCCTTTCCAACTTTTATACTCGTTGGGTTCACAAACAGTTGAACTTTAGCGCTTGAATTTTTATATAAGGGTCATTCAAATGAAAATGAGCCAAAGAGCATATGAGAAAGATATTACTTTTACCTTAAAAATAATCCCTGTGGGTATTAAGGCACTTATCCCACTATGACACTAGATTTTTAATTCCTCATGCATAAAAGTGGTGGGTTGCTTGTGGACCATTCCCAAACAGCATCCTGTACCTCTTCATCTGAGTGAAATCTGTGACCCTGCAGATGTTTCTTCAGCTCCCAGAAAATGTGAAAGTCACAGGGGGATAAATCTGAGCTGTATGCAGGTTGCCAGAGTGTTTCCCACCTGAATTTGGAAAGGTAATCTTGGACGATTTTCACAGTGTGGAGCGGGCGTTGTCATGAAGTAGGATGACTCCTGCAGTGAGCAGCTCAGGCTGCTTGGACTTCAGTGATGTTTGCAGAGATTTGAGTGTGTCTGCATACCAGGCAGCATTTCCTTGGTTTCCGGTGGCAAGAAACTCAATCAACAGGGGGCCTTTGTGGTCGAAAAAGATGGTCAACATAACCGTGCATTTATCAGCATTCCCTTTGACTTCTTTGGCGGAGGAGAAGTGTGCTTCCATTGGTTGCTATGTCTTTTGTTTTCAGGTTGATAAGGAAAGCTCCCTGTTTCATCTCCCATAATAATTCTGTCAATGAAATGGTGACCTTCCTCATAATACTGCAATAAATGTTCCAAGGACACACTCATGTGAATGTCTTTCTGCATAGGTTGCAAGTTGTGTGGCATCCCTGTGTACAAATCTTCCGGTATTTCAGACGATCTCAGATAATGATGTACACTCTCCCTACACTGATTACAACTTTGTCAGCAAGTGCTTCTACCGTGACTATTGTCTTTCCAAATGATGGAAACATTGGTGATCGCACAGTGTGCTTGCCCTGGCCTCGAATCATTAGTCAGCGACCCCCCCACTTCTTGGAACCGCTTACTCCAGTCTAACATGTGACAAAGATATGAAGTTTTTGTTTGTTACTTGTGCAGTAATGAATTTCTGTACTCCCAACACCTGCCATGGTTAAAAACCAGATAACCGCTCTCTGTTCAACGTTCGTTGCTTCAGTCTTGACTGGTTGGATGGGACACCTTTGGGCTTGAAAAATACCATGCCCGGGGAATGTAAATTACTGGCCTGGGCAGGTAAATAAAAAATCTAGTTGCCCAGTCTGAGCAACTAAATAAAAAAATTAAAAAGTTTGGAATATAATTTTTTTACTACAAGAAAAAAGGTAGTTGTCACATGTCATGTTTCTGTTCATTGCTAATTACTGGAAGTTATTGTTACAGAGTGCCAAGGACAGAAGAATATCACATCTTTAATTATGTTTCAGAAGTTGGAACCCTATGTAGTTTTGCTCCAAATGTTGTTTATAATCAGTGATGGGGTGCATGCTTCTGATGGAACTAGCCTCCGGTGTTTAGTGCGAAAACTTTAATGAAAGAAACATGGCAGAATCACTAAATTTCTCGAAAACCAATTTCATCATCATACTATTTCATACCAATTTCGGCATCATCATCATAAAACTAGAGATACATGCATTTGTGCATTGAACATTTTAAATACAGACTCTTAAAATGGAAATGCAAAATATGTCCAAAAAAAGGTCATCATATTTTTTAACTTAAAAAGTCAGGGTTCTGCTTTGTTATTTTAAAAGGTAAATTTTTCTGAGCATCCAGCTTTTACTACCTGGGCAGATTAAATAATTTCTGCACATGTCCAGGTGGGCATGTTTTCAGATATTTTCCATGCCCTGCACCTACATGAGGTTTTGTACAAAGGCCAACTGCTTCCATCATCACATGATCGCAGTGCCACATTTCATTGCATTGTAATACTACAGCGGTGCACGTTTTATGTCATCACTGCCGCAATAAACCCATTTGGCAGTTTACTATTTCCTTTGGCTTATTTTCATTTGAATGACCCTTATAGATTTTATTTATAATGTTAATATATGCATCTGTGTAATACTGCTGAATTTCTAAGGCATTGTAACTGCTGATCATTTCATGGAATTAAAATCCATTATATTTCATTTGAGATTGTATAATATTTAATGAGGGTTGAGTACTGATTAAATGTCATAAGGGATAAGGCAAAACTTTCATGTTTTTCCATTCACATCTAAATTTATAGAAATTCTATATAACTTCAAAAATAGATACCACACACCTTTTAAACTTCATATTCTCATAATTTCAAAAATAAAATATTTTTAATTTTAATGCATTTATCAAAGCTATTGAATCTCATAGTTTTTGTTAACTAGTACAGTTTTTCATGGAGGTGTGTGTTCAGTAGTTATTGCACTTAAAATGCACCTTTTCCTCATGGAAAATATGTAAAACACCTCAACCCTAAATGCATGTTTTTCTCATGAAAATCTGTAAAACACATTTTCACAAGCATACATTTGACATGTTTTTTTTTATTAACTGTTTAATTGTGAAGTTTATAAAATTTTTGTGGTAGATTGGAGTATAAATTTATTTTGGCAGAAAATTTCCAGGGCATTGGCTGACGAAGTAATTCTGAATATATACCTGTTCACAAATATATATATTTTATATTATTTTTTAAACTGAGGGTAAAATGTACATATGTGTTCCAACAATTAATTTTTTTTACAGGATAATAAAAAAAATGAATTATCTACATCTCCTAGTTTATTCATGGCAAAGCAAAATTAACCAGTTCTTGAAATAAAATCAGATGACATATTTCTACAGAGATTTTCTGGGCTTGCTAGTTAAATTGTTGAAAAGGATAGATGTAACAAAAATGCCAACTATTGTGGAAAAGTCATCATGATTCATGATAGAATTCTCACTTGTATTACCCAAGAACAAAAAACAGAGTACATGCAGACTGTCAAAGGGATGTACATATCATGAAGTTTAACATGAGTATCTGCTAGTAGCTTTGCAATGTGAAAAATATAAAATAAGATCTGAATAACAAATTAAAGAACCTTCCCTAAAAGCAAGAATAAGACATTCATTTACAGTGAGGGATAGTCTATGACATAGAAAGTGCCTTCAGACTGTAAGCTATATAGAGAAATGAGGAGAAGTAAAAAATATGTGTGGAAGAACATAAGGCAGCTATCAGAAACATGGCAAAACAGGACTGGGTTACATAGACATGTATTGGCAACTGGATACTCCATAAATTGAGATCAGTGGAAATAATCTTCAGATCATTAATAAAGATAAGGGATGGAAAGTTCAAGAAGAATAAGTACCATGCTAAATGATAATTGTGATTGGCCACTCCCAACTGATTGGCAACAACTATTCCAGAGGTGTAGTTCTGATGGTGAACTAGGTTCTAGTTTGAGAATTTGACCATCAAGTTTAAAAGTAAAACACAAATTACCTCTATAAAACCTGTAATAAAAAATTCAACTTTTTCACTGTAAGATAGTTTTATCTATATCAAACCACTTTTTGAAAGTTTCAATAGTAGCTCTAACTAACTGCTGTTCAAAAGCAATTTTTCCAGCTTAAAAAGAAAAAGATGTATTGCAGGGATCGCATTCCTCCTAAAATTCCTAAAATTCCTAATATTTTGTGACCCTCCTTAAATTCCTAAAATTAGACCTAAAATTTGCTATTCATCCTAAAATTTTCGTAAGCTTATTTTTATTAAAAACACAACCGTTATTAACGCCAATAAATTTACCATTACGGTAAGGTAAAAAGACCTGTTATTGTAGAAACACAGCCTATATGCTGTGCTGCTGAAGGAGGGAAAAATGACGCCATCGAGATGCACTTGCTTCGGGGCGGGCGTTCCATTTTTTTGCCTTCGAACAGTTTTCGAGAGTAACAAGAGATCTAAGGGAAAAGGGGAGGGGTCATTTTCACCCCTGGTTTGCGCTTTGCAGACGAACTCCGTGGCACGCAGAAGATCGTACTTTATTTTTGTACATGCCTTGTGGAACCTCCTCTTTCTGCTGATGTTTTGTTATTGTAAACCGCAGGTGGGTGGAAGCAAAGAGGAAACATGTGGTCTCCTTCCGTAACCTCCGGTAATGACGATGGGATGGTAGCTGAGTATTATCTTGGCAGGCAGTAGAGCACGTGATCATTGACCTTCGATCATGCGTCGGCGACAGCGACCTTCGATGCGCAATATATCTCGGCTCCGACTCGCTTTGACTGAACTTGCGTGAGATGCTTATGATAGTTTCTGGTTTTACGTCTTTTATGGTGTTCTCTGTGCTGTGTGCAGGTTCAGTTCTCTAGTGGTGACCTGCTTTTTTTTTTTTTTTTTTTCATATCTTCTGACATCCTCGCAGCCAAATTTCGGAAGTTGTCTGGTTTTGCAATATTGGAACGTGTTTTTGTACTTCCCTTTCATTTTCTGGTTAGTAATACAAGTGTTTAAGATGCCTAAATCCAAAACGAAATTTCAAGATGCGTGGCTCGCCAAAGAATTGGACGGAGTGAAGTTGAAAGAATGGTGTTCTGCAACTGAAACAATATTTTCTGCTAAGTGTATATTGTGTTCAGAAATTTTCAACATTTCTAATAGTGGCTTTTCACAAGTAAAAGCGCATCATAAAGGAAAAAAACATTTGCAGAAATTTCAAAGTAAATTTCAAAATAAGTCCATCCTGAAAGCCTTTGGAGGACGGGATCTTCAGCCCAAAACAAATATTAGTGAAGTACTGAGTCATGATTTACAGTTGGCTAACGCCGAAGCAATATGGGCCATGAAAGTTGCTAAGGACAATATGTCTTTTGTTTCATGCACTGAAACAGTTGAACTTTTCAAAGAAATGTTTCCTGATTCTGCTATTGCAGCCAAAATGCAACTTAAAGAAAAAAAAAAGTTGCTTATGTGATATCACATGGATTGTCAAAATATTTTGAAGAGGATTTGAAAAAAGACATTGCATCTAGTAGCCCAGGAAAGGTTACTATAGCATTTGATGAAACTACAAATACACAAGTGAAACGGCAGTTGGATGTGTATCTCAGGTACTGGTCTTCAGAAATAAATTCAGTTTCTTGCCGATACCTAACAAGCGTTTTTCTGGGTCATGCAACAGCAGATATTTTGCTAAAAGAAATTCTTGATGTGTTATCATCCTTCAGTATTTCGTTGAACAGAATTATTTGTGTATCCATGGACAGCCCAAATGTAAATAAGTGCTTTTTACGCAAATTCAATGAAGTTGTAAAACAAGAAACAGGCCAGAAATCTTTGGAACTAGGTTTGCAACCTGCATGTTGTTAGTAATGCATTTAAAATTTTTTTGACAAGCTTAAATATAGATTTTGACGAATTTGCTACTGATATGCATTACTTTTTAAAGAGTAGTGCTGCAAGACGAGAGGATTATAAATCTGTCGAGGATATAACATTGGTCACTGCCAAATTTCTTTTGCGTCATGTCAGCAACAGATGGTTAACCGTTGGTTCTGTAGCCCAGAGGCTCTTGGATCAATGGCTAAATATTACAGAATATTTTTTAAACTTCTTGCCATCTCAAAAATATTTGAAAAACAACTGCGCAATTCGGCAAGGTATAAAAGAATTCACTGTTTCCTGAAAAATGAGCTTACTCCTTGCTATTTAGCATTAATTTCATTTTCACACCAAAATTTTGAAAAGTTTTCCTTATGTTATCAGAGTGAAGAACCAAAAATACACCAGTTATATTCTGATTTAAATACTTTAATGAGGAATGTTATGGCTCAGTTTATCCAAGATGATGTTATAGCAGGGAAATTTGGAGAAGACCTAAAGAATGTAGATTTTGAAAACAAAAATTCATGGAAAAAACTAGGGGAGTTAGAAGTTGGTATGAAGACAAAAAATCTCCTCAGGAATGTTCAGGAGACCAGGCAGAAATTATTTCTCTTAGATGTAAGATCATCACTAATTGCAACCACAAAATATTTAAAGTCAAATTTGCCATTCTGCAATCAAAAGCTAAGAGACATAGAAGTTTTAAAGGTAAAAGAACCAAAGAAAGAGTCAACTCAACTTTCAGTCACTGAAGGACTTTCGGAAATAACCAGAATTTCAAGTGTTTTGCATCTTTCTGAGGAACAAATTGATAAGAGTAAGAGAAGAGTGGAAACTTTTAAATTGCGATAAGCCAACTCTAGATGAACTAGTGAAATTTTCAGAGGAAGGGCATATTCCAGTGCGGATTGATCATTACTGGCGTAATATATTTAGTATTAAAGACTCTAGCGGAAAAGAAAAATACTCAAATCTTGCTAAACTCATCAAGTCAATTTTAGTTTTACCTCATGGTAATGCTGATGCAGAAAGGGGATTTTCGGTTAACACTGCTCTGTTAAGGAAGGACAAGGCTAACTTAAAAGACTCAACTATAACATCATTAAGAATAGTTAAAGGGGCCATTAAACACTATGGATGTGTAAGTAAAGTTCCCATAACAAGAAATTTGTTAAATAGTGTTTGTGATTCGCATAAATTTTATAAAGAGTATGTTGATAAGCTGAAGGAAGAAGAATAAAAAAAAAGGTAAAAGAAAGGAAGCAGAAAGAGAGGGAAAATAAGGAAAAGCAGCTAGAGAAAAAAAGAAAAGCTGAGTTTGATGACAAAATAAAAGAAAATGATGCAGAAATAAATAGACTTAAAAACGATAAAGAAGCCTCCCTAGCAATAATTCAAGAGGGAACAGAAAGAATGAGAAAAGCTGTAGAAAAACAAAATACTGTTGAAATAGCAGTTGCACTCTAACTTGATCATACAAGGTTCAGCTGAAATAAAGAAAACTGAAAGTAAATTAGTTGTGATAGAAGCAGAAAAAGATAGGCTAATCAGGAAAAGGTTAAAACAATAATATGAAAAAAGTAATTCAGTGAACAATTGTACATAGTTCTTGGTTTTCAATTACCTTTTTAGGATATCATAATTTAATGTGAAACCTGAAAACTTTACTGTGAAAATCGTGAATTGCTTCTGGTTCAACAGCATATTAATGTTCAAAGTGAAACTTGAATGTGGTAAATATACTTGAATATGATAATAACACGTGAAAAGATAAGAACTGAACATTAGAAGTAAATCATACTTAAACTTTAGACATTAGACATTATGCAAAAAATTTGGGTGTGAACTTCGACCATACATACTAATGGACTGCGCATTGGTAATAGCTGCATCAAAGCCGCCATGGCTCAAACATTGTGCACGTCATCATCAGACTCCAAATTTCGTGTAAAAATGCTGTTATGATTACTAATTTACGCTGCAGAACTTCAGTGTTTTCGGTGTATTATGTGAATGCGCCTCATATATAATGAAAACTCTTCAGGTAAGTTTACTTATGAGCTATATACATGCATGATCGGGTTGTTTACATTTTGTGATTTATAATGTGATGAACATTTGCGAAGAATTTGGAACATGCATTCCATTTTTTTTTCTTAAGTTACTATATTTTTATATCAATAGCTGCAAGTTTCTGGTTAAGTAATTGAACTTTATTGACTTAGGTATTTAATTCGTTTCTTACCCATGAAAAACCATAGAACTTTCTTTACTATATCGCTCAGAGCAACCATAAGCACAGCAGGTGTAACCCATCTTTTTGACTGTTGTCATGTGATTTTATGTTGGAGCCAGAAATTTTGATGTCATGCGCAGTCTATCAGTATATATGGTTGAAGGGTGTGAAGCAAACTCTTTACAATGTATACAAAGTTGTTTTACTAGATGTATACAAATATACATCTAGTTTTTATTGAAATACACTCCTAAAATTTTCCTAAAATTTTTCTAAAAATTCCTAAAATTCCTAAAATTCCTACCTAAAATTTTCCAGAAGTATGCTATGATCCCTGGTATTGCTTTTAATGCATGTATATTACAGTGGTGGCTGGTGATTATGTGCTACTGTACATTAGAAAAATTTTAATTGCAATTCATATTGTTTATTGTAGTGAAAAGTTGGTGCGTATGATTTGCTGCCAGCACAAAATATGATTTTTAGTCGTGCTGTAACCAAAGTTACAGCAGCTTTACCAAAGTTACTTGCTGTTCAGTCTTTTGTGCTGTGTGTCAGCATGGCCACAAGTGTGGCTCTTTTGTCACCTATGCCCCCCCCCCCCACAAGTCTTCTCAAGCAGGCCACAAAGGTTTTCCTGCATGCTTAACTTCTTAGAGCATGAGCAGCAAATGGCGGTGAGATCCCGTCCATGCTTTCTCCTATCAAAACTGGTGGCAGTGCAAAGGGCATCATTTTACCCATAATTCCTACAGGGTGTGGTAGTTGACCGAAAAAAGATGGAAAGCTTATTGTCACGATACTCTCAAGAAATTTGTGTGATTAATCAGTTAAATTTTATTTGTACACTTCTGTTTTTGTTCTTTGTAGTAAAATTTTCGTGATCTTTTAATTTTTTGAATGGCTACTGTGGTTAATTCAGTAGATTCTTTGTTGAAATGACCATTTTCTTTAAGAACTTTAGAGGGAAAAATTGAAGAAAATCCTTAGAATCCTAAGTAAAAAGTAATCCTGAGTAAAATCCTTAAGATTCATGACTTTTAGGCTGGGACAAAAAATGAAGCTTGATCCATGTGCAATTATTTGTGCTGTTTGCATTTCATAAACTCTTTATAGGATAATACGTAGAGTAATTTAATTCATTCATATATAATTAAGTCATATTTAAGCTCTTCAAAAGTTCAGTAAAAATCACAAATTATAAAATTGCAAGGATGACTGTTGATTGTACAATCAACAAGGACACAGCAAAGATATTTCTCACTAAAAATATGGAAATAAATAAAAAAGTGTTTTCAAAAAGACTTGAGTAAAAACACATTTTTTAGGTGATCCACAGCTGAATATGCTTCCTTGGCAATTGAAATTGTAGATGATTAATAAATCTGCATATTCTGGAAAACATTAGGCTTAATATTTTGTCAAATATATGGTTATAAATTTAATCACTAACTCTAAAAAGATGTAAAATTTAATTACAGATGCAAAAGAAGTGTACAAAATGATTAATAATTCATATTAGTTTATACATAATTAAGGAAAACATGTGGAGTTGCCTTTATTTCTTTTCCTCTATTAATCTTTCTATTTTTTTCCTTTTTTTTTTTTTTTTTTTTTTTTGTGGTGGTGGAGGTCCCAGTTCCAAGGTCTTTGCTGAAAATGGGGGGATGTGTAAGTTGTAGCACATAGTGCCACTGGTGTATAATCTAAAAGTTCATATTATTAGCAAAATTGATGAGGTGTGTTGATTATTGCATTATGCTTTTGAAATAAAAATATATACTTCTAATGTTTTACAGGCAACAGCTGAATGCTCAAATTTTTGTTTACTATTTTTAGCATGTCTTTTGTAAAAAAAGATCGTGCTTATGTTATCAGTTTGTCCGTCCGTCTGCACCCATGATATCTCTGCAACTATTAGTCCGATTTGAAAAATTCCTTTTGCACTGGGAAGCTTGAAATATGCGAATGATGATCCTTCATTTCGTTTTTTACGATGTGCAATTTCGCCGCTAGAGGGCGTAAATGCAGATGTCGAATTCAAAAATACGTTTTATTCCACATATTTGCTTCTAAACATCTGATTGAAAATTTTTTTTAATCTTTCGATTCCATTTATGTCGAAGAGTATTTTAGATATAGTTACTTTTTCAAATTACGCATAGATTTTCCGCTAGGGGGCATAAAAGTAAATTGCATTTTCCCCCGTAACTCTTCTTTTAAAACTCCGATTTGAAATTTTTTTCTTCAGCGGATACATCTCCTGGTGAAAAATCTTTTGCATATATATTCAAATTTTTTGTAAAGAATACTTTGGCCACCTGGGGGCGTAAGTGTTAATTTTTGCTTCTGATGTATTTGCCATAAAATCTGAGCTAAAATATCGATTGAAAACATTGTTTCGTGGACTGATGCCACTCACATCGATAAACCTTTATGGAAAAGAAATTTCCAAAAATATTCCACAGTTTCTCCGCCAGGGGGCGTAGATGTACATCTTATTTTTGTCAATATCTCTACTTCTAGGAGTCCGATTTAAATAATTCCTTCTTTGTTGGATAGTGTTTCTAGTGTGACATGTGGTTTATATAATTTCAAAATTTTCAAGTAATTGATAGACTTTCCGCTAGGGAGTGTAAAGGTAAATTGTGTTTCCCCCCTGTATCTCTGCTTCTAAATCTCCGATTTGAAAAATTCTTTCTGCACCGGATACAGCTCCTGATCGAAAATCATTTGCACATAATTTTTGATTTTTGTAAAAAAGGGTTTGGCCACCAGGTGGCGTAAGTCTTAATTTCTGCTTCTGATGTATTTGCAGCAAAATATGAGCTTCTAAAATCTCGATTGAAAAAAAAGTCGTTTGTTGACCGATACTACTCATGTCGACAAACCTTTTAGGAAAATTTTCTTCTTGAAGTAATGTATGATTTCTACGCCAGGTGGCGTAGGTGTATATCTTATTTTTGCAAAATATCTCTACTTCTACGAGTCCGATTTGAAAAATTCCTTCTTTGTTGGATATTGTTTCCGATGCGAAATGTTTTTCCTATAAATTCAAAATTTACAAGTAAATTATAGACTTTCCACTAGGGGTCACAAAGGTAAATTGCGTTTTCTGAGTTATTTCTTCTCCTAAAGCTCCGATTTGAAAACTTCTTCCTGTATCGCATACAAGACCTGATGGAAAATATTTTTTCACATCATTTCTAATGTTTGGTTAATAATGGTTTGGCCACCAGGGGTCATAAGTGTTAATTTCTGCTTCTGATGTATTTGTAGCAAAATCTAGGCTTCTGAAAACTCGACTAATTTTTTTCTTGGACCGATACCGCTTGTATGGATAAACCTTTTGAGAATATTTTCTTCCTAAAATAATGCATGGTTTTCCCCCAGGGGTCGTAAAATCACATCTTATTTTTGTCGATATCTCTGTTTCTAAGAGTTCGTAAGCTCATGATTCCGTTTACAGCAATATCTGAGGGATTAAAAACCCGATTGAAAATCATCTTTCTTTTGTCAGATCTATTGTTTTCCATACTGGTTTCCATTGACTTTGAATAGCTTTGATAAATTTAATTTGCGTCAGAACGGATTCAAAAGACGTGCTTATTACACCTGAAAATTTGGTGTCATCTTTCTTGTTTTTATCAAATGTGTTTGTTTGGGTACAGATTATTCACTAGTGTGGTTTAAATTGTTGCATATTCATAAATACACTGCTGTTTATTGAAATTGCAACACCAAGAAGAACAACTTGGATTGGATGGAAACTTATATGAGGCTTAGTCTATGGTGGGGGATATGCAGATAATTACCACCACCCCAATACATATTTTGTGTGTAAGCCACACCATCTCAACTGATCCGGTGTAGGTACAAAAGCAGGTTGCAGAAAACATTTTTCTGTAATTGCATCATACAAATGTGGGCAGCATATCATTGCTAACTAGTGACCATGCTACAGCATAGCAGAAGAAATTCATATGTACAGTTGTCAGAGTTTGAGCGAGGCAGTATTGTAGGACTGCTGAAAACTGGATCCTCTTTTCAACATTGTTCTTGTGTTGAAAGAAATGCAATCACAATGATGCAGATGTGAAAGCAATGAGAAAAGGACGGTAAGATACTGATGTGAGCAGTGGCGTATGTTCGAGGCTAGCTAAGCTAGCCACGAAGCCCAGAGAATGCACAAATAAAACTGAATTAAATATACACAAATAAAAGTCAATTATCAATGCTTTTAAAATATGTCTATGCTTTTGCTGCGGAAAAAAAACAAGTGCGGATTTGCTTCTTTAACTCAGTCTGGTGAGCGAAAACCAACGGCATAACGTAAGCAGTTCTTCCAGAGTCTTTGCAGTTCTGATGCAAAAACCTTCTGTACCATTGCCTGCTAGTATTTCCATAACAACATGAATCAGCTGGTAGAGGGAAATGGGCCATTGCTTTGGGAAACGGTTCGCTCAGAATAAAAAAGATGACTATCTCAGGCACTCGCATACTCCCGCCCATAAGAGTGTTTCGCAAGAGTTGTTTCAGTTTTTGTGTAATGTCAATGTGTGAATTAAAATCAGAGATATTATATCTTAAATTCGTGGCTTTGTTGGTTTCGAACTGTTTTGATAAATTTTGGGAATGCCTCCTTGAATATCTACTGTCAGAACTTAAAGAACTCTATGCTTCAAATTTTGGATACAACTGGACTAAAAATGAACTGAAAGTGTTTTATTCCCTTGATCAATACAAAAACAAATCAGTAAGAGACATTACGTGTTACATAAAGTTGAATAAATTGGACATATTTAGTGAGGTGTACAAATTAGCAGACCTAATTTTAAGCTTTCCATCAGCAACTGCCGAAAGAAGTGTTTCTGCATTAAAAAAATCAAGATATATCTTAGAGCCACACAAGGACATGCACATTCGAAAAACTTGGCTGTTTCTTTGTCAGTAGAGAAAAACATTCTTTTTAAATGTGAAAAAGTACTCGGAAGAAAAACTTTATGGAAACGTAACATTCAAGTTCACACAAAAGGAAAGAATGGAGTTCATGTATAAATAAAGTATTCAGAAGAAGAATGTTCATGTACAATAAGTGTTCAAATCCTAATCCTCGTAATTGTTATTTATCATGTTAGCCAGGGCTCGACAAATAGGTTCTAGATCTAGGAGCCAGCTCCAAAATTTAGGCGCCAGGTGAAACGAAGTCAATAACGCATGAACAAAAACATGTTTGGTTATGACGCTGGAACGAAAAGTGGTAACCATATTTGTGGTCAATTTTTTTCTTTTTACCCAAACTACTTATTGCAAAATAAAGTTCCAATTTGATTCACAATTTTCTTTTTCCATTCTTTCAGTAGATGATCTCAAAAAATAAAATTTCAGATTTCGATTTTATTAAAATACTACTTGCGGATGTCATATTTTGTACATATTAATTCAAAGTACCATATTTTTTTTTCCTTCATGAAATCCGCAAGGGCATGTAATCCAAAGGCTGTGAAAAAAGAAAATCCCACACATAATTCGCAGCGGCATATGAATCGCAGATCGGGAAATTCTGAGAAAAAAATTTTTTCCCTTTGCATAATCCGCGGCATGTCTCAGACCATGATGTTAAAAAAAAAAAAAAAAAATGACAGTCCATACCTGCCAACATTGGCAACAGCCTTGTTACTAATAACTAGTATTGCGTGGCATACATAGACTCTATTTTACGAAATGATCCATCTCTTTGTAAAAAACAAATATGTGCCCCAACAAAACGTTACAACAAACAAGGACTCTGATGAAACAAACTTTACACGTGAGAAACACAAAATTGATTCCCCAGCGAGGACTATGATCGCAAGATTTAAGTTCGAAACTTCCACTAGTAAAAATCACTAAGATGTGTTCAGAATTCCACAATGCCTGACAGACAGGAAATCCAAGCAAGTGAATGTGCAGTGCACGAACTCCACTTACCATATGATCATACTGCCTCTAAAATTGCAGTTTAAGACAAGATGAGATCAAAAAAGGGGGAGGGGAGCTGAACATTTTAACTGGTGAAAATTCAAAACAGACAGCAAGAATGCGGACTACTGTTAGTCTGTCTTTTGTTGACTCTGCAACTGCACAGCAGATTACTTAATAGTGAGAAGAATTGGCAGGAAAACACGTAACACACAAAACATTTCAAGAATTCTTTAAAGATTACTTAATTATTCTTTCCGCTATCATTCTCTCCCTACTTCTTTCATTGTCGCTTTTCTTTCTTTTCTTGATTTTTGTACAATGAGTGCATGATATCAAAGCTTTAACTATTTCAGATAAATGGAGTAACTTTGGGGATATTAATACTTTTGAACACCATGCATCAATTTTTACAAATTTTCCACCTTTGTCACTTCCGTTTTCGGGAATTTCCTTCTTCCCTTATCAAGATTAAGTGCAAAAACTTACGGGGCGGGGTGGATATTTAACAACGCTGGAGAGTGGGAACATCACGGGAGGAGGGGGAAGGGGGCAACAGCGATTACTGGAATTCCATTTGACTTCCGGTTTTGAAAATTTTTCTTCTATTTTTAAGGTGAAATGCTAAAATTTATGCAGTAAAAAAAAATACTTAAAAATACTAGACACAGGCAACATCGGAAGAAAAAAGAAATTATGATTACGGAAAAAATCTGAACTCCGTCGACATTCCGTTTTTGAAAGTTTCGTAAAGATGGAATTCCATCCTCCGACGAATATCTACCCCCCCCCTCCCCTCCCCAAAACACAATTCTGTTTACTTGTACATCGATCTCCTGAGTGGCCAACATAACGATAGAGGTCTTTGTCCTAATATACATTGAAAAAGGCAGAATTTCTCGAATTCGCGGAAGAACATCAAAAGCCTGAAGATTAGGAGACAATTTTCGCGGCGTCTAACTTCCGTTTCCACTAATTCTTGCCTACAGTTTCAAGCTGAAATACGAACATATATGCCATAAAATGATATTTAACAAGATTACTAGACACAAACGCAACATCGGGAGAAAAAAATTACGATTAGGGCAAATTCTTTTTAATCAATTTAACTACTGTTTTCGAAAGCTTTGAAACACGAAATACCGTCCCCAGACGGAAAATGTCCCAATCCCCAAATTTTCTTCAGTTTTGGATCAATCTTGAAAACGATCTAAATGATGACTAAAAAAAAAAAAAAAAAGCAGGAGAATTCCAAGAATCCACTTAAGAATCTTAGGTATATCATAAATTAATAGCAAAATATTTTTTTAAACAAAATGAAAATTCGTAGAATACGTAGTTAGACAACTAAATCCGTAGAAAATACGGACATTCCGTAGTAATTGGCATGCATAACAGTCGTATAATTGGCACCACGTGATCCGCACCTATCATGTTAATCGTGAATCGTAATTTCCGACAGAAAACTGCGATTCACCGGACCGACTCAGAAATCCAAAGATGCAAGAAAAAAATGATCGTCTTATTGAAAACGTAACTGTCATTTTGAAGTACGTTTGTGCTGCTTTAAAGTAAAAAACGAACTAAAATCGCTAGCTGTTGCCGCATTATCACAGTTCATTAGTTGGACTAAAAAATCCGTTGAAATTGCAAACAGTCAGCATTGTCTTATTTCTGAATACGTTTCAACTGAATACCGGAAAAAAAAAATCCTTAACTAATACAATCTGCGCACCAAAACTAGGCGATGCGATTTGCAGAATGGCTACACGCTATGGAATAGCTCTGCGGGATTCCCGAGAGTCGAGGATTTTCACACCGCGTAGGCTTCCGCACGCGCAAATTGTAACGCCTTCCTTGCGTCATATTTTCTGTCAAAATACTTACTTCTAAGTAAAAGAAAAAAATACATATTCTTACAATCTCTTTGCAGTCTTCTATCTCGCTGTTACGTTATATTTTTTTCTGTTACCGCATTTTCGGTACTTTCCCAATAACACCACCTCTCCTGACAATTAGCTCGCAGACTTTTTAAAACGACGCACCGTTTTTCTTTTTTTACCGGTGTCTGCAGCACCTAAATTTATAACCTTTTAATAGATAATCTATGGAATATACAACAGAAATTACGGCATTTACTGCGATATATTATGAAATCTAAACTAAGAAGAAAATTAGGCGCCACGGCCCGAATTTCAGGCACCTGGCGCCCGGAATTTGTCGAGCCCTGATGTTAGCAATGGCATGTACTTAAAATTTAGAAAAAAAGTTACTTCTATTACTTAACAATTAAAAATTAAACTTTGCAATTAAAAAAAACAGTTCTTGGGGGGAGGGGGGGGGTGTTGAGAGATAGCCCAGGTCTCGGAACCAAGATACGCCACTGGATGTGAGGGATCTTCAGTACAACCGTACCATGGAATGTCTGCAGGCTCTGTTGGATACTGTTCACTGTTTGCTGCCCATTGCTACGGCTTCCGTTGACCCTATATCATCAGCATCAGAGACTGCAGTGGCACCAACAATGGAGATACTGGCATGACAGGTGGCATCACATAGTGTTTACAGATGAGTCATGGTTTAACTTGATGCACTGTGATGGATGAACCTGTGTACACGGATGCTCTGATGAACAGCTATGTGACACTCTGAAATGATGGCATGCATTTCAGAGTGTCACATGGTCCTGACATAGAGTGTATGGTGTGATGTGCTATTAGATTTTGTTCATGTCCATTCCTCATATGCATTACTAGGCCTCCGAACAGCCAGCAGTATAATGAGGACATTTTGGAGGCCAAAGCACAGCCATATCTTCAAACGGTCTATGGCTCCATCTTTTAACAAGACAACTCACAGCTACATGTGGCTCAGAAAGTGTAAAATTTCCTAGATGCCCACCACATGCCATTTCTTTCTTGGCCTTCATATTCACCAGATTTATCACCCATTGAACATGTATGAAATATGGTGGTCGCTCAGCTACTGGCCCGTCAGGCCATGTTGGCATCTACTGAGCATGACCTTTGAGTGTGAATAGAGGTAGCATGGTACGACATTCAACAAATAGATAGTCAGGACCTCCTTGGTTCAGTGTCATACTGTTATCGCCTCTCGTGGTGCATACAGTAAATCCTAAATATTGTGTCTTCCTCTGCACATACAGCACTGTATGTACTTCTAGTCATTTATGTCTTTTATGATATGTAATCTGCCATATAAATTCAACTTTATCTTGTTTCTATCTTGGTGTTGAAATTTCTATAAACCACATTAGAGTGTTTCCTCACTGTATCTATTGTATTTGTTAACTAGGTGAAGTTCCAGAATTCCGCAGAAGATTTAAAGAAATATGAAGAAGTAGTTAAGAGAACTTGGTTTAACCGTGATGTTCAGCCCTTGACTTTCACATTTGAAGTTGATGTTGTGGCTGTTATAATGTTCTTAATTGCTGTGATAACACGTATGTGGCGATTAGAAGAGCCAAAGGGTATAGTGTAAGTTATTCTTCTATTAATGATTATATATATACTAAATGAACAATTTTGAAATTATATGTTTAGTTATTTCCCATGTTCTGTTTACCATTCCATTATTAAAATTTATTTAAAGAGTCATCTATATATAATACAACATGCCTTTCTTTTTCTTGATTTTAGCCCTCTAAAGAGGAATTTCTCTTGACAAAAAATATTCCTCATGGGGCAAAATAGTAACTAACATCTGTTATGGTGTTCACCAAACAGAAATCATCGCTCTTTCCATGTTAATTAATTGTTATGGTGTTACAGTACAAAACAGGTTTATATGACTAAGTTTAACTTATTTCCAAAAAGATTTTCTATTTTCAAGTGATAAACACTCGAAGTAAAGAGGTAGCCAGAGACTAAGAAATATACCTTGTACTGTATGAAATCTTCTCCACTGTTCAAAGTCTCACCAAAATAAACACTTATGTAGGTAGCATTGTCTACTCTTCATGCTCTCTGAGTGATATATCCATGTTTTATCCATTTTTCATGCATGTTTTATTTATCATAGATGAAGGAAGGGTTTTCCCCACTGATATTCGGTGTGTGTTGGGAAAAACTTTGGAGATTTCACTGTAAAAATTGCTATTTTAAAACAGAATATTGATTTGAATAAAACACAAAACTCTTAAAACCAATTATGTTCTTTGGCTGAAGTTGAACGGGTGTTGAACTTTCTTCGTTATTGTTCTCTGTGAGAGCAGTTTTTCCAATGGAGGCTGATTTCCATAAAATCATTAAAAACTGTTTTGTTTCGTATAAATGAACTAAAAGAATTCAAAAGACCATTCGTTCTTAAAATAGAATGTTGATTTGGAGAAAACACTTAAAAAGGCAATCCCTCATTATTAAAATTGAATGTTAATGTGGAAAAAATACATAAAACACTTTAAAAGACTGTCATTCATTTTTAAACTACCTTCTTTTTGGTAATAAATGTACGTGCAGCCCATGTGTGGTTGTTATCAGTGGCGCAACAATGGGGGGGTCCAATGGGTCTGGACCCCCTTAAAAATAATAGCAATGACCCTAAGATATTGTGCTATTACAAAAAGAATACATAGTTAATTTATACATACATCATACATATCACTAAGCTGTTCTCTGAGATTCGGAGGTTAGCTCCAAAAAGAAATACAAACTTCCAGATATTTTTACTTATTGTTGTCGTATCAAATTTCACCATTTACAGCGATCTTGAAATACAACTCGTGCTTCACTAATATCCATTACACACCGTACACAAGATATTTTATACTTCATACTCATAATCTTTTTCTCATGCAGACACTCCTGAATCTGAGTCACCCATATCTTCCTTGGCCTTCCTCTGCCTTTCCTTCCTGCCATTTGGGTTGAAAATATTTTCTTAGTAAGCATTTCATCACTCATTCTTTCAACATGGCCAAACCAACGAAGCATATTGGTCTCCACCTTGCTAACAACATTTTGCTTCACATCACACAACTGCAATACATCTTCATTTTTCACACAATCATATCGTGTCTTGCCACAAACCCCACGTAAGTAACGCATTTCTCCAGCACACAAACGACTCCTATGTTTCTTCTGCAGTACCCAGGTTTCACTGCCATACATCAGAGTAGGAACAATTACAGTTTCATACACAGCCATGCAGGGGACTCTCTAGAGAACCCATCATTCCTGTGAAAACCTCCCAGAGCAGCTATGACTTTCAAAGAAGAATTCACTCGCCTACTTATTTCACCATCCAACTTGTTCTCTCTGTCAAACATGCTTCCTAAATACACAAACTCACTCACCTGGTCAATCCCAGTGCCATTTATACTTACATTACATTCAGTGCTACCCGTTCCTCTCTCAAACACCATAACTTTGGTTTTTCCCTTATTTATACTCAGTTTGAATTTCATGCAAACTTCGTGCATCCGAGTCAACATACTCTGCAACTCACTTTTGCTCTTTGCCAACAGGACAGTGTCATCAGCATACAGCAATCTGCACACACAGATATCACCATGACATAAAATACTATTATCTATTTTGGCCTCACGCATGCATGCGTCCATAAATATATTAAACAGCCATGGTGACATTACACAACCTTGTCTAACTCCTGCACCAATGGAAAACCATTTTGATAAAACACCATTCACTCGTACACAAGCTCTACTACCAGCATACATGGCTTTTACACTATTAAGTAGATTCCCAGTAACACCATATTCATTCAATACCTTCCACAAAAGTGTCCTATTCACTCGGTCGTAAGCTTTCTCTAAATCTATGAAGGCAGTAAAAACTTTCTTCCCAACAGCCAGATACTTTTCAATCATCATGCGTAAGCCAGATACTTTTCAATCATCATAGTTAATTTATGCATACTATATATCATGCAGACGCAAGATATGTTCTTCAAATTAAGAGAAAAAATAGTTAAAGCATGTGTATTCTTTCAGTTTTTCTTGAGAGGAGTTCCTCCTGGGAAAACGTGAGCTTCAGTTAGGATCTGAGTGTTTGTTCTACATCTATGGGGAAATGTGGGAGTGGGCTAGTGACTTCCGTGGTATCTTGGTTATGCTGTTCTTTAATCAGTCGCGGGGTAGACAGTAGGGGATATGTAACACTGTTGATATATCTGCTCGGTAAAAGAGCCTGTGACCTTGCTGAAGGCTGTGGTGACCTCTGATCCTTCACCCTTCGAATGGAGTTACTTCAGGTTCCTAATGGCTATCTAGAAATTTTCTTGTTTTCATATCAAACTGCTCCCTAAATATTCATAGAAACATAGGATAGACAGACGGACGAACAGACACACAAAGTGCAAACATGGTGACAGTTATGTGCAGTCCCTAAAAACCATCCACAAAATTTCAAATCTATCTCCAATGGTTAGCAAGATATTTATCAAAAACAGGTGGACGTACAGACAGATGGACAAAAAGTGCTAACATGATGTTAGATGTAAGAGTTGCTTTCTGACCTTAAAGTCATCAAGATTGTAAATATCAAGTCTTGGACCAAGGAGGTTCAACGAAGTATTAGGTAAGTGCTCAATTTGTGATAATATTTCTAGTGTCAGTATTTATCTATATGAGCCCCCCCCCCTTGTCAAAATCCTAAGTGCGCCACTGGATGTGTTAAACAGTAAGAAAAGTGGACTTGTTTGCTTTTGTTAGGAAACCTGTTTAATAAACAAAGTACTCCACTTGAGCAATGGTTTACAACAAAAATTGGTATAAACACTGTAACAGGCTTCTCAATATATGCTGGAAATACATATCGAGATGCTTGCTACACCCTGAACACATTAACACTTAGAAGCTTCAATCCCTAAGCACATTAACACTTTTTCATTAATAAAACTTGTAATTTACCTTAATTATTTTTTGAAAAAATATTTAATTTAAAATAATATAAGTATTCCTGTTTAATGATAGCAGAATGCAGAAATTTAGATCAACTAAAGTCGGCTATCAAGTGTGGGAACGTCTTAGTGGCCAGAGTAGCAGAATGTAGGTGTACGCTCTATGCGGGTAGTTTACAAATTATTAGCAGATAGTTTTTGCTTGTAGATTCAAAAAAGATAAAAATGTTATTTACAGCAATTTAACCACTTAAGACTTTACTGAGATAAATATACTTCATTCTATTTTAACTTGAAATTTCAATTATTTTTTACATCTTCTGTGTTCTTTTGTTTTTACGGAGATTTCTGGCTTCTAGATTTTATAGAGGCCTGTTCTCAGTGTATAAGAACTATATCAAAAGTTTTGTTTACACAGAAAGAGTTTCAATTTTATTGCCAGGTTCCTCCTGCAGTTGCCAGTTAGTAAATTAAAATATTTTTCTTGTGTATTTTGTAAGTCTACTATTTTTGAATTCAGTTGTTGAAAATGCTATTTATAATTTTTGAAGATCGTTAACGAACCGTTTTTCTGGATATAAAAACTGTCTTTAATTAGTTGCTGGTTGTTTTTATGAGGTTCATAGTCCCATATTTTAATATTTTGCCATAAAGGTCCATTTCACACACATTGCTTTACATTCAGTTGTAATATACTTTATTTTGTTCTGATTAGAATTTGTAATGTTCTAATATTAATTTGTTTTATTAATTTTTTTAAAATTATGTTATTCTCTTATTGTGGTTTGATCTTCACAGGTTTGCTGCAAGTTTTCTGCTTCAATGGTTGTGTACGCAGATACATTTTATTTTTATACAACTTTGGTAGTGGCATACGTCTTCCATTTGTATGCCATGGCTTTTGTGTCTTCATCTATAGTCACGGTAGTGACCATAAAAGGGGTTGCAAAAAAAAAATGTATGAAGATTGTTGTAGGGGTGGAAGCTCATTATGTTAATTAATAGCTCCTCGGCCAAACAACCACTGGCTTCCAGCGCTGATGAAAATTTCCCCACAGCAGGTAGGAAAACTATTTATAAGGTTCTTTGTCTGGAGACTGTCTATCAACGAAAAGCTGAAGACAGCCCTGCGTTCTTTCTCTCCCAGCTTTACTATAAATCTGCTATTCAGGAGAGGGGAAGTAAAAATGATGGGCAAGACACTACAAGCATGAATTCACTCTCAAGCTTGTTGAAAACTTAACAAAACATTCAATCAAAAGTAAATTGTTCCTGCAGCTATTGTTCCTTGACCTCGAGTTCCTGTAACTGCAGTTCCACGCGAAAAATGATCAGGGTCTCTAATTATTCAAGAATACCCTTTCCTGCTAATACTCTTTGCCCGTTCTTTTCTATCACAGACGTGAAAGGTGTTAATCGTCGTAACCTTCCGTTCGTCTCTCTTCCTTTGTTCCGGAAGCTGTGCCTCGTGTTCTGTCCCGAACACGTGTTCTCTCAAATCGCTTTCTCCGTATGTCGTTCCAGACCCACGTGTCTGATTCCAACTACATTTGCTTTCCCCGTGCTCTAACTGGCACGTTTCTATCACCAAACTTTCTTTTTCCCAGTGCTGACACCCAGCACTGTACAACCGTTCTCCCGGTTTCGCTGTCTGTGCTGTCACCCAGCACCTCCTAATCGTTCACAGCACAAGCTGTCCCGTCGACTATTCTCCGCGCTCGCTCTCCGTCAACTGTCTCCTTCCTCACTCCTATCCTGAAGGTCCCCCTAACTTCACTCGGCTTCTGATTGGCTCCTGCCTCACTTGCCTGAGGCTCGAAGAGCAGGCGACCCCCCCCCCCCCGTTTCTCCGTGTCCCCTGCCTTTCTTTTTCCTGACCTGTGTCTTCCGCCGGTGACCTTGACCTATCCCCTCGTTAACCTCTAGCTCCCGTGTGCCCTGCAGCTTGCATTTCCCCTGGCCAGGAACAAATAGCGATGCCTTCCGTGAATACAATAGCCCTGACAAACAGGCACATCGGGGAATGTCACCTAGTCGGTACATTTCCACGTTTTACATTCGTTTCTAAATAATACACCTGGAAATATTTGTTCTGAAATGTTCATATCCGTTAGGATCGATGGGATTTAATGTCCATCACACCATTTATACAGGGGCGTAATTTCTCGCCCCTACAATTGTAATACAGTGGAGTCCCATTACAATGAAGTCCATTAAATGATATTATTGGGAATCTGTTGCAAACATTTCCTTGAAGTAGTGTATTTTTGATTTCTTTATAACAAATATTTTGATTTCATTATTACAACTGTTCGTTACAGCGAACACATTTTTCCCATTTCAGAAGGAAAGTAGCAACCTCTGCAAATATTTTCAGCTGGGATTTCTGCATCCCAGTTCCCTTCTTGAAGCATGTGTGAGTCATTTCCAGTTTTCCATCAGGTCAAAAGCTGTTTAGAGGCGGCTGGCCAGACACATAAGTTGAAAGTGACTTGTCCTGTGACTTAGACAAGGTTTCCAAGGGAACCCAACATGTAGAGCGGTTGATCAAGCAACCAGCTTTTCCACCACTACACCCCCCCCTTCTCCACTCCCCTCCTTTTCCCCGTACGTATGCCCCATCCTCAATCACCACGCCCATTGAATGGCTGGCATGACAATAACACCTGCCAGCTGTCAGTCAGCGGGTACTTCTGTGTCTGGCCAGTGGTGCACTACAGTCGATTTTCGTGATATCAGAATTTCATCTTAAAGCAGCTACTGTCCTCTCATCATCAATGCGTCTAATTGTCGTGCAAATGTAAGATATTGAAGAAAATTAAAAAGTCTGTCGATGCACGATATTAAAATCATAAAATCACTAAAAGCTAAGATCAATTAAAACCTTTAATTACATACTTAGCATAGTTAAAAATATAGTTAACACTAAAACACGTTAGATCTTTTGAGCCAACTCGGCTCATCCTCAGATGTGATTACAATGGAAGAAGCTCCGGGCTACATTATCCTATATATAACCATAATAAATGACGTCATAACTGTAAGCTGCATGAGTTGAAGTTGTGACATAAAATTACAGGTATAAAAAATAATAATATAAATAATTGAGGGGCACAACAATTACATCTCACTTAAATACCTCATTATAATTAGTACTTGAATAGTTATTCATGTTCATCAGGTTCAGTTCTTTTCAGCTCTTTTAGAACTTGTTTCCAAGGATGTGAAATATTAACCTGTACTTCATCATTACAACAGGAGTTAGCAAAGCTGATTTTAAATAAACAGACTTTCCATAAATAGTATCTCAAATTTTGTTCGAGGGAAGCCATTATGTAGGAGTCATTCCAGCTAGGGTGGTAAGATCTCTTAGCTGGAGAGATGTGATAATGCAGTAGTTTCTGAATGCTAGGGTGGTAAGATCTCTTAGCTGGAGAGATGTGATAATGCAGTAGTTTCTGAATGCAGTTTCACATTATAGCAGTGTTCCTTTATTCTCGTACCCAATGTCCATGTAGTAGAGCCGATATGTACTTAAATCGCTGCTGGATGCGTTTACTGATTTTTAGAGAATCGCATGTACCCCACATTTACTTTCAGCATCTACTTGATCATGATCACTCTTAACCAGAGACAGTATATTAGACGTTCGCACCCCAAAGTCCAATTTATTTTTATGACAGGCATTTTTTGAGGTATTAATGAGTTCTGGTACAAATTCCATTGATATATTTAGTTATTCAGCTCTCTCATTGATCTTAGCTAAGTATGTAATTAAAGGTTTTAATTGATCTTAGCTTTTAGTGATTTTATGATTTTAATATTGTGCATCGACTGACTTTTTAATCTTCTTCAATGTCCTCTCATCTTCACTTTATGGTTTAGAAGCAAAAGGAATGCTACTGAACCAGTTTGGGAAGAGGAGTAGAGCTAGCGTTCTCACTCATTGTTTTTCTTTCACTCGGGGTTCCTTGACTTCTCGTACATAAAATGAACTTGTTGAAGCGAAAATATTTCTCTTTCGAAGAAAAGAAAAACATCATCATTGAAACAGATTCTGGAAGAAAAAAGGAGATGCTGCAAAAAATATGGCATCACCACAGAAATTATGACATCACCACAGAAATTATGACATCACCACAGAAATTATGGCATCACCACAGAAATTATGGCATCACCACAGCATACTGGAGTGCAAATCGGGAGATGCGGGTTCGATTCCCATTCCAGGACGATAAAATATGGCATTAGTCCATCAACTCTTTCAACATTTTTTAAAGCATTTGTAAATGTGCCTAAAAAACGTTTCAGGTGTCTTTGACTTTATATTATTGAATCAGAAACAACAGTAACAAAATTTCTGAAAGATCATGTGAAAATTGAAGTTCATCTGCAGAAGCCAGTTCTTGGGGTCAAGAGAAAAAGAATTTGGATGGCGCAACTTCAAAATGTCGATTCATTCATGTTCACGTGGTTTCAAGACGTGAGTTTACGAGGTATACCAATCAGTGGGTCCCCTAATTCATCATAAAGCTTTACAATTTGTCAAAACTCTTGGACATGATAATTTTCAGGCCAGCATTGGATGGCTCAGTCAGTTTAGAAAAAGATATGGTGTTGTACCAAAAGCGATTTGCAGTGAGGCATGTGATGTACCCATGGAAAGTGTCAGGGAATGGAGAGCCGGAGAAGTGGTGAAACTTATTACAGTCCAGATGATATGTTTAATGTAGATCAAGTAGGGATATTTTTTGAGCTGAATAAAACGTTGGCTCTTAAGGTGGACGTCAATTAGATTTGCTTCCTATACTTCCAATGGAAAAACTTCTGTACACATTTTCTTCACAATTAATGCGTTCCCAAGGATGAAAATTTGAACATTGATTAAAATAGTTTCATTTTATACTTGGAATACTTAATATTTTCTAAAACATAACCATAATTATGCAATCCAACATTTGTTTGTCTACTGACGTCATCAAAGTACAGGGCACGCCATCTTTTTTCTGGTTTCAACACCACCAAAGAAAAAATGATTGATTTTTAATATAATTATGGTTATGTTTTAGAAAATATTAAGTATTCCAAGTTATAAAATGAAGCTATTTTAATCGATGTTCAAATTTTCATCCTTGGGAATGCATTAATTGTGAAGAAAATGTGTACAGAAGTTTTTCCATTGAAAGTATACGAAGCAAAATTACTTGACGTCCACCAGGAGACAAATGCGTTGGAGGGAAAAGGTCAAAGCAATGTCTTACTGCACTTTTCTGCAGCAATCAATCAGAAACTGAAAAAAGGAAAGCAAATCTAATTGTTAGCAAATCTGTTAAGCCTTGCTGCTTTAAAAATGTTCACTCACTGCGATGCAGGTACACATCAAGCAAAAAAGCTTGGATGACGACAGACGTTTTTAATGACTGGCTTGTGAAGTTTAATGCTGAAATGAAAAGAAAAAAAAATATTCTTTTCATCCATAATTGTACACCTCAAAAACTTTAGACTGTATTTGTGTTAAATATTTTCTGCCAAATAGCACTGCTGTTTTACAGCCTTTAGTATCAAGGAATCATAAGAACTGTGAAAACTTGGTATCAAAGCCTGTTAATGAAGCAAATTCTTCATCGTATTGAAAGAACTGACCAAAGACAAACAAACGTAAATGATGCTATGGATCTGATTGCAGGAGCATGGAGCAAAGTTAGCCAAAAAACTATTGTCAACTGTTGCAAAACATGCGGGATTGATTGATTCCGATCAAAATAATTCAGCTGAAAAAGATGTGGATGTGGCCTATCAAACTTGAAACATTATGGAATTCTGTTGCAGAGTCGACTTCCATCCCTGATGATGTAAGACTTGAAGATTTTTCTCGGTAGATGATTGCTTGAAGATTTTTCTCGGTAGATGATTGCTTACCTACTTCCTATGAACTGACCGATGATGATATCATCCAGTCAGTTATGGACAAATGAAATGACGGAGCTTATCAGGAAAGCAGAGACGACGAAGATGTCATGACTCTGTTGCCAAACATCAATGCATTGGAGGCACTTTCATGCTTTGAAAAAGTGTTTCATTTTGTTTCCTATCAGACAAATGTCTGAGGATATTTTTCAAGTATGCATTCCCTGTAAAACTTTTTGATTTCTAAAACCACAAAATGACTAGTTAAAAAAAAAAAAATAAAGAATTTGTGCAAACGGAGGAAGTGTAAATACATATACGTACTGTATGTACTGTACATAGGTACAAGCAAAGGTTTGTTTCGAATTTTTTTGTTTTTATAAACATCTGAAAACGAGAGTTTTAAGCCAAAATTTAATGTCAAATTTTCTAAATTTCTTGGGAAAAAATGAAATCCCATTATTACGAAACTTTGTTATAACGAAAGACATTAGATGGTCCCGTCAAGTTTGCTCTAACAGGAATTTACTGTAGGTCAGGAAGTAGTAAGCTAACGTACAACATTGCTGACCCTCGAGTGATTCTTTCTTTTGTTCCCTTGCTACCTGGGAAGTAGTGACAACTGTTCATATTAGAGTTCAGGGACATTTCTTCCATACATGGTCAGTAGTAACTTAAAAGTCAAATATAAATGACAAGAATTATCACAATCCCACGCTTTTACCATCAACCTGAAGCACTTCTGAGAATAGAGTGTTGCTGCACAAAATAGGGTTCAAGTGTTATAAAAAATGACATTTTTTTTTTTTGCACAGGCAGGAAAAGTACTTGAAATTAAAAACAGAATTGATTTTTATTTCTTCTTTCCAGTATGTTTCTGCTTCATTCATCCATTTATTTACACTTTTTTTATGACTATTCTTCTCTAAGAAATGGCTGTTTGATTTTTCTCATGTTATTTTTGTTCTGATATTTTTTGGTAGCACAAATAATTTTTTTCCAACTAAAAATAGCTCCAGTAATTCATGTGGTGAAATTTCTATTTACTAGCTGGAATTCATAATCAGTATCACCCTCTAAGAGTGACCCTTAACTGCAAATAAATAAAAAAATATAATACAGGATAAAACATTTCGAATTTTCAATGCCATCATCCTATAGAGTTTTATATTAGCTCATTAAATTACCAAAAACAACACAAAAGGTATGAAATTGTAGAAAAATGGCTTTAAAATTATTCCGGGAGATCAGAGAGTGATAAAAAAATGTTATAATGTTATTTGTCGAAGGTTTTCTTACATTGATGGCTAAGAGTTTACTAAATTTGGAAAAACAAAAAACAAAAACAAAAAATGAAAATAGACATATTTAAAAAAAAAAAAGAAACTAAGGAATGTAAAAAGATTTTGCATAATGCTATTAATATTATTTCTTAATTATTTCCTTATCATTAAAATGTTAACTTTATCTTCCTACTATGCAAAGTAAATTGCCTCATTTAATGCATACCAGAAGCTTCTGAGATGGAAATGGGCACACTTTGAACTACAACACACACCAAGTACACAAGATATAGCTGCATTTACTAAGTACACAACACGTAACTGCATTTTTCCTAACTAGCATGCTTTTGATTTAATGCTACTTATGATTTTCAGGTAACCATAATTAACAAAATTTGGGTTACTTAAAAACAATTTGATAATTTGATATAATGCCGCCTTTGATGCTATGCCACTATGTAATGTAACTAATGTTGGTGGTACATCAAGGGTTGGCTGCAGTTATTTTTATTTTACTGTCATGTCATATGGTTAAGTTAGTTTTGCTGTAGGGGAAACTGCATGAGGTGCCTACTGTGAAGAATTATTAATAATGCTTTCTGAAGAGCAATAGAATTATTGTGCATTATACTAAGTGATCACTAAAAAATTATGACTACCGCTATCAAAAGTGGATGCAGCTTGTTGATCGTGTGATTTCCAAGAGGGTGCAATTAGTCGACCAACATAGCATATATAAAGTGTGAGTGAAGCAGTAGGTAATAAAATTCGGAGCATGATGGCTAAACGGAAGGATTTTCACTGGACTTTGAGAAAGGACAGATTGTGGGAGATTCGAGAGCGTGTACTTCGATATCCCAAAATGGCTGAACTGGTGAGTTGTTCGCAAGCTGCCATTGTTAAAAGTGTGTCAGGACTGGCGTGAAAATGGTCAAACAACAACACAGAGGTAAAACTGCACAGGATAGTGAAAGGTTAATGTGAGAGGTGAGCACCGGGTTCGACGACTCGTACAGGCTAACATACGCAGCAATGTTCAATAACTGACTACTCAGTACAACAAAGATCAACCCTGAACAATATCTGTCATGACCTTGTGTTGTACTCTCGCATGTATGAGCTATAACAGCAGATGACCCTGATGACATCCTGTTTTAACCATGATTCATTGGCACAAAAGACTCCCCTGGTGCAAAAAATCATGGAAGTTGGACGTTGAATGATTGGAAAAAAAGTGTGCCGGTCTGACGAGTCATGTTTTTTACTCCACTCTGTGGATGGTCGTGTACGTATTTGGCGCAAACAACATGAGGCTCTCGATTAATCCTGCCTGGTCTCCACAGTGCAAGCTGGTGGAGGCGGTTGTATGGTGTGGAGCATGTTTTCCTGGCAGGAACTTGGACCCCTGGTGCATGTAGAACCCACTATCGTGAATTGCTTGCTGACACTGTACACCCAGCAAGCAGCCCCGGTGGCGCAGTGGTCTAAGGCGTTGGCCTCTGATCATTCGTCCGTAAGGGGTCCGGGTTCGAATCCCGGTCAGGCATGGATGTTGTGTTTGTCTTACGGCACTGGCTCTCTCCCTTCCCTGGAACCAGTGACCCTAAATTAGGGACGGGCGACTGCTTATAGCCCATTGAGTTGCTCACGGCGGTCGTTAAACCTCCAATAAAAAAAAAAAAAAAAAAAACCACCCAGCAAAGTTGCACTTTTTACTGAATATGGCGATTGTGTCTTCCAAGATGACAATGCGCCGAGCCACAGGTCCAATGTTGTGCAGGAATGGTTTGAGGAACACAGTTCAGTCTTCCAGCATATTGATTGGCCTCCGAATTCTCCTGATATCAATCCCATAGAGCACTTATGGGACACTGTGGAATAGCATATCAGGCACTGAATGCACCAGTCATCTCCATACCTGCACTGAAGGCCAAATTACGCACATCTTGGTTGGCCATACCTCTTAACTGCTTCCGACATCTTATTGAATCGATGTCACATTGGATAGCTGCTGTACTGAAGGCGAAAGGAAGACCTACAAATTATTCAGCGAAAAGAGGACCACTGTAATTATTCAGTGATCACCCAATGCATATTGATTCTGTGAATAAAAGACTGTGTAACAGTAAAATCATAGTTAAAAGGAAAAAGAAGAGCCATTGAAGCATTGGGTTTATGATAAACTGGTCTTGGGAGGGAATGAGCATAGTTCTTTGGATGAAGAGAAATTCAAAATTGTGCGTTCCTTTTTTTCTTCAATATTTGTTGTAAACTTTGTAGTAGGATACCTTCATTAATGATTTTGGTTTTATTTTGAAATGAAGCCAAATGACAAAACAGCATTAATGTAGCTTAACCATTTGGAGGGTGAAATGGTTCTTTAAGGAAGCATTTTGTTTTTCTATATATTATAAGTAAATTTCACTTATATCTAATAATAGAGCATCTATTGAAAGTGTTTATTTTTCGTGGTGGACTTCCAAATCTTTGTGCTTTCAATTTGTCCTGTATATCAATCTGCTTTGTGTATCGGTCTCCTGCACACACACACACCATTACAAAGCAAAGAACTAGATTTGCAAACATTTCATATGGTGTATTTGCTAGAATAGTAATAATTTGGATGCTGTAATAACACTGATTGTTTTATACACAAAATGTAGAATTTGTGTACAATGGGGAGTAAAGTAATAATAGAAACAGCTTTTTTTTTCTTTCTTTCTTCAAGGAATTGTTACAGTAATCTAAAAAAAAAAAAATTGTATGGTTGGTTGGTTTGCAGTCGGAGTTTTAATGACAAGTAATTGGGCAGAATTATATGTGATTTATAAGTAAGCAATAGGTCAAATAAATTAGGAAAATTTCTTTCCTTTAAAACATGTAATTCGTCAATTTTAGCAATTTAACGTTAGATAAACCTATAGCTGCTTAGATTATCATCAAAGAAAGCAGAAGCAAAAAAAAAAAAAAAGCTGCTGAGAATTCATACTTCTTCATTGCAACATTTAGCTGGCAGGCTCTTAGAATTTTTATTTTGAAATAGATGTCAAATGCAGAATTCAGATCCCTTTCAAGAATTAATTAAAGTATGTGTCAAATGCAGAATATTCAGATTCATTTCAGGAATTAAGTAAAGTAGGTGCCAAATGCAGAATTCAGATCCATTTGAGGAATTAATTAAAGTAGGTGCCAAATACAGAATATTCAGATCCCTTTCAGGAATTAACTAAAGTAATTCAGTTAACAGAATAAATAGAGTGATCCAGGAACATTAATTATCTTGCCATTCAAAAATAAATGATTAACCATCTGTGCAATAAATTGTCTTCAGTTTGTCTGTTGTTAAGCCTCAAATTTCTGTTCAGCACCTTATGTATCAATTTGCTCTCCATTTCATATTTTAAATATATTCCAATTAAAAAAAACCCCACTCCAAATCACAAGATTTTTTTCTCTTAGGTTTTTATTGTTTCTTTAAGTGGTAGGGCTAGTTTCTTCTCATATTTGTGGGGGTGCCCTTGCTTTATGTAAACAATGCGGAGTGATACATGGAATTGTCTTACGGTGTTACCATTCGGAAGTCTACCCATCCCCCACCCTTTTTTGTTTGTAGTAGGTTTCAGTATACACAAAAAAGTTATGTTTTTGGATTGTGTTGGAATTGATTCTGTGGATTTATCCTAGTAAATTGTATGAGAGTTGAGACAATAGAAAACTGGTTCAGTATGAGTCTGTCGACTCATGTGTAGAACTCTGTTGTCAAATGGGAGTGAAGCTGGAATATACACTGATGAGCAATTGAATTAGAGATACCTGTCTAGTAACGTGTAGCACCACCTTTAGCCCTGATGACGGCGGCGATTCGTCTCAACAAGACACCGGAAGCGTTGGGAAGCCATACGGATCCACGACCCCTGAACAAGCTCCCACAGTTCACGAAGATTTGATGAAAGGGGGTCAGAGCCTCGAACATCTCTCTCGGTGGCATCCCAGATGTGCTCGATGGGGTTGAGGTCAGGTCACGTCGGTGGAGTGTTCATCCAACCATTCGGATACAATTTGGGAGCGATGGCATGGTGCATTGTCTTGTTGCAGGATGAGGTCCCCAGTGGGATGTTGAAGACGTAAAACGGGAGCAAATGGTCGTCCAGGATATCCCAGTAACGTTGACCTGTGAGGGACGATATCACACATACCAGGGGTCTCATTTCAGTCTACGTAAACAGTCCCCAGACAAGAATGCCACCCCCACCAGCTTGAAGAGTACCCTGCTGGCAAGAAGGATCCATCGCTTCATGTGGTTCGCGCCATGCTCGTGTCCTGCCATCTGCATGTACCAACATAAATTTTGACTCATCAGTCCAGGCAGCATTTTCCCACATGTCTAGGGTCCAGTGGCGTTCCTGCGCCCGTGCTAATCTTTGCACCCTGTGATGTGCAGTCAGCAGCGGTACCCTCGTAGGACGATGGCTTCTGTACCCCATAGTGAGGAGATGGTTCTGGATGGTGTGGCTGCTTATACGTTTTTGTGCACCAGCGTTAAATTGCGGAGTGATTTCTTGCACTGTGGCCCGTCTATCCGCTGTTACAATGCGAGCTAGCCGACGATGATCCCACTCATCCACATGCTGTTGTCCACGGCAGTTGGCCCTTGCAGGGATGGTTTTACCAGATTTGATGTACTCACGGTGCACCCGTGACACAGTGGCTCGTGAAAATCCCAGTGCCTGCACGACTTCCGAGATGGAGTGACCCATTCGTCGGGCCTCGACAATTTGCCCACGATCAAATGTGCTTAGATCCTTTGTCTTACCCATACTGCTTCCGACTGTTACTGATTCCCAACGCATCACTCCTTATATTGTCGGATCGCCACATACGTCATGTCGTTTCCGTTTAAAGGGCCGCCCACAGTGCCACATTTGCATAACGCCAGCTGTCTCTAATTCAATTGCTCTTCAGTGTAAACTGAGCATGTAATGAACTTTGTGTATGATGAAGACTCTGGGCTTGGGTTAAGGAACAGTGAGTGAAGTGGTAACTGGTAATTGAAGATCACAGCTTTCATGAGAACATGCATGTAGTCACAGATGGCATGAAAATCTGAGGACTGAAAATAAAAAGGACACAGACGCAAGTAATTGACCGCACCATGAGTAGTGCTATGGCACATGAGATACTGAACGGAAGCAAAGAGGCAAGCATTGAGCGTACACATGTCGGACATCTGCTACAATGCCTCAGAAATGACAGAAAGGAACCAGTGTACTTGGGAGAGAAATCTACCCATGGAAAACCATCCAAAATACAAAGTCAGAATCTTTCCAGCTATTCAACATCAGGTAGCTATGCCGCCACACGGGGCAAACTGTGTTGATAGTGAAGACAGGAATTGGGGCAGATCAGTTCCATAAAAGAAGTGCCTACTAAAGCATAGATGGCCACCCCGGTGGTGCAGTGGTCTAAGCGATGACCTCTGATCATTCGTCTGAAAGGGGTCTGGGTTCGAATCCTGGTGAGGCATGGATGTTGTGTTTGTCTTACGACACTGGCTTTCTCCCTTCCCTGGAACCAGTGACCCTAAATTAGGGTTGGGCGACTGCTTATAGCCCATTGAGTTGCTCACGGTAGTCATTAAACCTCCAATCAAAAAAAAAAAAAAGCATAGATGTACTAAAACATAGATGACTGGAGAGGACAAAATTAATTGTGAAAAGAACATACAAAAAGTACACACCCAGAAGACATGAAAGCCTGCAGAACACAGCCTTGCAAAGATACATATTGAGTGCAGAGAACATGGCATAAATTGCAATGCTGAAGAGAAGAGGATCCCATAGGTAGCACCCAAAGGAGAAGAGCAGATGAAAAGTTTCCAAAAAACCTAACACACCAGTGAAAAAGTGGTGAACAGTTAAATCACCCTGAGAAATCCAGTCGTAATTATGGAGGTAAGACCTAGTTGCAGATTGCAGTACGGAGAATAGAAAAAGAGACTCCTCTAGAAGGTCCTCAATACAAGAATGTGGTAGATGACAATATTGCTGGTGAAACCAACAATAGAGTGCAAGGGAGTTAAACTCGTTAAGATGTTTAGAGAGGGCATAATAGAAAGACATTTTGATATAATCCTGAATGGGAAAAGCCAATGCTAGAAAGAGTGGAATATTATCCAGGAAAATGGTGGCTAGGATGGAGGGCTGGTGAAGCAGGTTCATCAGCAATGAAATCCAGAAGGCGATGATTTTCATAGGCACAGAGATGAAGTTCTGACTTGTATTTGGAAGAGGCATGCAAAGGTTTCCCACAGAGATCTAATGAATTGTACAAGTTGTGATGATACCTCTTGACTAATGTTGTCTAAAAGTTCATTCAGATTTCTCTGTAATAGGCTTTAGTTGCCCAGAAATGCAATGTATTATGAGCATGCTCAGTAACAGTAGCATGCATGGAATGGAAATTTGGAAGGTCAGTTTTAATTTTAGCTGCAGGGTGATCCAATTTTCAAGTTATTTGAATGGTGGCCCATAATGCATGGAAGTTAATTCCAGCATACATATGGCATAAAATAATGAGTTTCAGGGCCTTCCATGTGAACAGATTATTTCTTCATAGCTCTCTGTCTCTGTGATATACACTGTGTGATCAGTTTATTAGGAACACCTACATGATGACGTGTTGGACCAGTTTGCTTTTGTATTAATGTGACTAAATCTTGGTAATGTTCCAGTGAAATATTGGTGCACACTCATTTAATAGCATCTTCTAATTCAAGCAGATTGCAAGCCAGTTGGTCCAGACATCTTGTATCCCATTTTACTTCATCTCACAAATGCTGCATGGCATTGAGGTATAGGGACTAAGGTGGCCAATGAAGGAGGTAAAAAGTCATAATTTTCCCGAAAAACGTTCCAAGACAATAAAAACATTTTGGTACATGTATTTTTTTTTTCTTGGAAGTGTCTATCACTACAGAAGTAGAAAGTTACCCTGGCTAGATGAACTTGATCAACAGTGATTTACAAACATGCATAGGCATTCCAGCTCTGGTAAATGATTCTAAACCTTATGGAAACATGGCACAGCATTGCTTCTGCCATCCTTGAGAGTCATAACTATGCAAGATGGATCTATATTGTCATGGTGTTGTTTTATTCAATTCACAGCCACCCACTGACGTGGTAGGTGCTTTGTCAGACCATGTGACCACTGCAGTTGTTTTGTGTTATTATTTGCAGATATCAATGGTGCACAAAACTGGTTTTCTGCTGTTGTTGCACAGGTGGTTCAATTTACAGTACAGCGTGCACTGGGATTATTTTTGATTCAAATTTGCTGTTGTTTGATTTAGTGTTGTTAACCTGTACGAATCTGGCTGTACGTCTCTCACCTTGAGCATTGACTACTGCTGTTCTTCTTCCACATTCCCCTAGTGCAGCAGTTTTATTGATACTTATACGATTCCCCTGAGTACCCACAATCATCCCATGCCAAAAGTTCTTATGATCACGCTGTTATCTCATTAGACCTTCACTAATGTATTCTGAACTGCTACTGGGTATGTTTCTGGTCACTTGATTATGTAGCCATAGAGACATAATGATAACAGATGATGGATCAGCTTATTTGCATAAAATGGTCTTCTGGCCCTAATAAATTGGCCACTTAGTGTATAATCATAAGTAACATCTTCCAAACCACTGCTGGGCGTGTTCACTTGATTATGTAGCCCTGGAGACATGATGAACACAGATGACATTATCAGCCTATTTACATAAAATGGTCTACTGGTCCCAATAAATTGGCCACTCAGTGTATAATCGTTAGTAACATATTCCAAACTACTGTTGGGAGTGTTTCCATTCAGTTGATTATATCTTATATAGCTGTAATGATATGATGAAAACAGATGATGTATCTTTGTATTTGTGTGAAAAAAATTCTGTTGATTCTGATATATAGGCCAATCACAGTGTAGTTATTTGGTTGGTGTAACAAGTTAATTTTATTAAGTGCGGCTGTTTGTCATGAAAAAGCACAGATTGAACAAATCATGAAATAGTCGCTAAAATATTTACTCTATAGTACAAAACTAAAGGCGTGTAATTTCTTTTCATGTTTTTTTTTAATTAAAAAAGATGCAAACTTTGCTTGGAAGTTTTCCTCGTGATGGTCAAATAGTAGAACTGCTCTCTGACCACTTATCCTGATGTAACATTTCAGTGTATCTGAAGTAAATTATGCCCACATTAACATGAATCTGTAAATGCAAATTTGCAAATGTTCTAATGTTCCTATTTTTTTTTCTGTTTTCGTTTTTGTAGGTTTGATGAATTACATTATGGTAAATTTGCAAGCTTATATATGAAACAAACATTTTTCTTTGATTCTCATCCTCCTCTAGGGAAGCAACTGCTTGCTCTTGCAGGTAATTCTCAATTAAGTTTAATTAAAATCCAGTACTTGTATGTGTGTGTGTGTTTAAGAAATAATAGATTTCTGTTAATTATTGGAGATGCGGGCAAATGTGCTTGTTTTAGTGATTTCAGGTGGTTTTCATGCATGTCTCTGGGAGGAGTTCAATTTCCTTGGACTGCTACCAATCCATTGGGCTCATACAAAAGTTTAATTTCCTTTTCCTTTGACCACCATCAGTCCATACTACGTCATGGGTGGAACTTAAACCTCAGTAATTATTGCCAGTGGACAGTTATAATAAAAGTATAACACAAAGCAAAGATTTTTTTGTTTGTTTTTGCAAGAGAGGGAGCATCAAAATTTTGAATTCATTAAAAGAATGATGCATTTTCACATCATTGTATTAATTTACATTTCAGATATTCTTGTTCAAGACAGTTCAAAAACAGTCATGGCCATTGTGTGTAGCAGTTCATGATTCATCTGGCTTCCAACCAATTTTAACTAAGTGATCTATCCAAAATATTTGGAAATGTCTTCATGTAAATAAACACAATTTGTTAATTTGTTTGAAGATGTTTCTTCAGATATTCTGTTATCCATGGAAAAACTGCATTTCAAAAAAAAAAAAAAAAAGTGCTGTCATGTTTTAGTTATTGTTTAGGCATTACCTGCCACCAGGATGAGAAGTTTTACTGAAGACGTAAAGAAATTCAATTGTGAGCTAGTGAGAAAAGCAGCTGAAAATAACCAAAGCCTGAGGAAAGCAAAGGGACATCTCAGTAAGGGAAGAAAACAGATTATGGCACTGAGAAAGAGAAGATGGTTCTGTAAGAAGAAATAGAGGTGAAGTTTTGACAAGAGTGAAAATTTTCTACACAAAACTATGTGAAAGGGATGATACATCTATTCCAGTCATTAAGAAAGACACCAGTACCAAAGTTCTTCCGGTCTTCCCAGCAGAAGTTACACATGCAATTAAGAACATCAAACTGGAACGAGCTCCAGGAGAAAATGGAATAACCATGGACATTATACAAAGAGAAGAAGAAATAGAAACTGCACTAGCCCAAGTTTTCACTACATGTCTCAATGAAGGAAAGATTCCTGAGGACTGGAACAATGCTACAATGATCCTGCTGCACAAAAAAGGTGGCATTGAGGATCTCAGGAACTACAGGCCCATCAGCCTCCTTTCAGTGGTTTATAAAATCTGCACTAAGGTTCTTTCACATCACTTGAAGGTAACATTGGGCATAGCTCAACTGAGGGAACAAGCTGGATTCACGAGTGGCTACAGCACCATAGATCATACACATGTACTGAGAGCACTAATTGAAAGAATGGGGGATTATGAACTTCCATTATGCATGGCTTTTGTTGATTAGGAAAAGGCCTTTGATTCCATGAAACCATCAACGGTTACAATGGCTTTAAAATCCTGCAGTATTGAAGATGTATACATACTAGCATTATTAGTAACCTGTATGAAAATGCAAGTGAAAAGGTTTGGTTATTTAAAGATACAGCACCAATAAAAATTGGAAAAGGAGTGAGACGAGGTGACACCATATCTCCCAAACTCTTCAATGCAATATTGCAAAGTGTCTTTCAATCATTGAACTGGGAAAACAAGGGGATAAACATTAATGAAGATTATTTAACTCAGCTTTGTTTTGCAGGTGATGTAACCATTTTTGCAACTACCCCTTCAGAGATGCAGAGTATGATCCAGGAATTTTCTGACAAGTGTGAAGAAGTGGGATTAAAAATGAACTTTCAGAAGACAAAACTAATGTACAATACTTTTACAAGAAATGAAGATTTTGTGGGTGATGGGGAAAATCTTGAGGTAACTGATACCTACATTTACTTTGGACAACAGATACCAAGCAAGGGTCACATTGATGAAGAAATTAATCGAGATATAAAACTTGGCTGGAGAGGTTTTTGAAGAAACAGTACAATTTTCAAGAGCAATATGCCATTATGTCTTAAAAGGAAAGTGTTTAATCGATGTATCCTTCCAGTTCTTACATATGAAGCAGAGATATAGGTCTTAACTAAAAAAGATATAAATGTTGCAGACAACAGAAAGAAGCCTGGAAAGATGCATGCTTGGTGTAACCAGGAAAGATAAGAACAAGAACTCGTGGATAAGGAAGATGACAAAAGTGGAAGACATCATGATCAGAATAAAATTCTTGAAATGGCAATGGGCTGAAATGTTGTCAGAACAGACCACCAATGGACAACCAAATGTTTAGACTGGATACCAAGGGACAGAAAAAGACCCCAAAGAAGATCACATTGGAGATGGATGGATGAAATTTGAAATCATGCTGGAGTGATATGGAGAAGACTGTCTCAAGATAAACAGTTGTGGAAAAAAATTGGGGAGACCTTCATCCAGCAGTGGATTTATAGTGGTCGACAATTATGATGATGATATATATATATAGAAATACCAAGTTATAAAAGCTAGAAAATAATCAAAAATAAAGAAAAAATTAATTCAGAAAAATAAAAAATGAAATAGATTAAATATTTTTACATTTTATAAAGATGCATTTATTATGCATGTAATGAAGTGAAAAGGAGGTGATATTCTCAGATATACTGCAGCTGAGGTACATGAAATCAATTACGTTATTTTTTCAGGTAGAACCATTTAATGGTGATTTTAACTGCTGTAACTTTTTACATGTTATATTTCCTTTAAGTGGAAATCAATTTCTCGGATGGCAGTTATTAATATTCGCTGCAAATATATATTGCGGTAATCAAATGCGATTCAAGGAAAAATCTTTCACGTACCTCTCAGTTGTAGTTGGTCGATGTTCAAATCTTTGCACTGTTGTTCTCATCAGGTTCTTGGGTGTAGGCTTTTTGACTAAGTTCAAAAGTCGGCACATTTCTTGAGTAGGATGTACTTTTTAGTTGAACTACGGGAGGCACATGATGACAAAGTAGATGTGAAAATTACGTTGGAAAACTTGAAAAACGGAAAAATTAATCACTCGTAAAAATATTCACATGAGAAATTGCTATCACCAAAAAAACTTCATCCGACTTCTTGAAAAACACTTCAGACTTCTTGACAAGAATTAGTCTTTCAGTACCCTATGTTTCCTCCTAATTCTTGCATAAGGCCCAATTTCTGCATCAGTGATGAAGTTATATATCACATGTGTCCATGAGTTTTGCTGGGGCAAACTTTCATAATATTCCATGGCAACCTTTTTAACTAGAGGCAAGCGGGAACCTGAAACACTTGGGAAGTCATGATGTTCCATGTGATATCCAACATTGAATGTGATGAAATTCAGAGGTTCATGATAAGAATAAGTTTCAAAACCTTTCTTGAACATGTAATGCTCTGAAATAAAATGCCCAGCAACTGGATGAAGACCCATCGCAATGAGAGATCCACCAATCATGTAAATATCATATGACCATCAATAAAGTAATAAATAAGCAAATCAAAGGAGATCTGAACTATAGTATTTTTCAATTCCAGAGATGTGGGTGGTTTCGGGTGCACAAAAAATTGACGAAATGAGTAGAATTATTGTTTGGCTGAAGGATGACCCATTATTGTTTGGCTGAAGGATGACCCACAAATTTTTTGTTCCTTAGTACAAAATAAAGCTGTCTCCAGTCTTGTTGGTATGTCAGTATCAAGAATATCATCACCCTGGTATCTATGGTGCTCTAAATGGTACTTCTTAAATGAAATGGACATCGGAATTCCAATTGGCAAGTTGGCAAACATTTCAAACAGACGATTGTGCAGTGGATGAGCATGACCAAAGGCCAAATTGATGTGGTGCTAACTGAGTGATTGTGAACGATTCTAGACAGTATGTGCCAAGCAGTGTTTGCTTTGACTATCAACCAGTGGTGGTCTCTTCTTTACTGCACAAATGGGGTGAATGTATGTTCCTCTTTATAGATCATTCTCACCATACCTTCATTATGGTGGTTTTTGAACAGCTAACAGTTCCTACAGTTGCTGAGATGCTGGCCTTAAGCACTTCCTGTTCAAACACCAAGTCCTACCTTTCACCTTTGCATGAGCTTTGTTCTAGTGAACTCACGTGCCCTGCTGGTGTTGCCTATATGTATTCTACACTAGTCAGTGACATCACTGCTATGCTATGTGGTACATGTCCATTCAAGGAGACAGGGGTGGTGATAATGATCTGCCTCATGAATATACAGGGTTGTTACAAATGAAATACATAGTTTCAACATTTTATAAAACCAAAACTGTTTAAGATATTGACACTCAATTACAGTGCTTTGTATGAAACTCTTGAAGTTTGTTACAGCAATTGCAGATATTCGATGTGTGCATCCTTAGTCACACAGCATATATCAATGCAGTTGTTGAATTCTTTCCAAATGTGTATTAACATATCTTCATCAAATCTGGCAATAGATGTTGTGATACATTGTTTCAGATCAGCTAAATTAACAGGAAGGGGAGGAAAAAAGACCTTGTCTTTGACATAGTCCCATAAAAAAGTTGCAGGGTGTTAAATCCAAACTTTGTGGTGGCCAACATGTGAGTGACATGTTGTCACCTGTTGCAGCGGTCAATCCAGCACTGTGGAAGATTTTCATTGAGGTGATTTCTAACTTCCCAATGCCAGTGTGGTGATGCTCCATTCTGTTGGAAAATGAAGTTGTCACTGTCTTTGTCATACATGATATTGTTCCGCGGATTCGCGGAATTCAGTTTTTTTTTTTACCATTTGGGTAATTCTCGAGATCGTGCAGAACTGAAGATAAATTTTGGGGTGTTGGGAGGGGTCGTTTTCTGTCTGGGGATGGAATTTTGTCTTCCAAAACTTCGAAAACGGAAGTTGAACGGAGTGAAGATTATCCCCGTAATTGTAATTTGTCTCTTCTCACGATGTTGCATGTGTCCAGTACTGTTGTTAAATATAATTTTATTGCAGAAATGTCTGTATTTTAGCGTTAAACTGTGGGCAACGATTTCCGAAAACAGAAGTTAAGAAGGTGCAATGATTTCCTTGTATTCAGTCATGAGATTGTTCCGTGGATTCGAAGAATTCTGCCATTTCTGTTATCATTTTGACATTCTTGAGATCAGTGCACGCACAACTGAACAGAAATTTTGGGGCAAATGGTGGAGGGCGGAATTGTTTTTCGTTAGAGGACGAAATGCCGTCCTTCGAAACTTTGAAAACGAAAGTAAAACAAAGTGAAAATTTCCCTTTGTTTTACTTTGAGTGAAAATTGTAAAACAAGTGAAAATTTCCCTCGATCGATGCAGAACTGAAGATAAATTTTGGGTGTTGAGAGGGGTCGTTTTCTGTCTGGGGATGGAATTTTGTCTTCCAAAACTTCGAAAACGGAAGTTAAACGGAGTGAGGATTATCCCCGTAATCGTAATTTGTCTCTTCTCACGATGTTTCATGTGTCCAGTATTGTTGTTAAATATAATTTTATTGCAGAAATGTCTGTATTTTAGCGTTAAACTGTGAGCAACGATTTCCGAAACAGTTTAACATTTTTTCCTCAACAATTTTTAGGGTTGAACGGTATGGCCCCGGCGGTATTCCGACTACCCTTATGGGTTTTTGGCTTGAAATGTGGTATCTTCTATGGGATCTAGTATCTCATTAATAGGGGTTTTATTATTGGTTTTATTAGTTTGAGAGTATTTAGTGATAAAATTGGCTGTGAGAGGGGTGTTTCATATTTCTGGGTCAATAGAATGAGGGTACGTTTGGCGCCCCTTCTGGAACCAAGTGGGCTCTTCTTTCCTTAAATTTAGTTAATCACCCCATAATCAAACTCATTATCCATACCACCGCCCCAATCCCTAACGTCATTACTGTCTAGTCCCAAGTTAAAAAGGGGCAATGATTTCCTTGTATTCAGTCATGAGATTTTTCCGTGGGTTCGAAGAATTCTGCCATTTCTGTTATCATTTTGATATTCTCGAGATCAGTGCACAACTGAACAGAAATTTTGGGGGGAATGGTGAAGGGCGGAATTGTTTTTCGTTTGAGGACGAAATGCCGTCCTTCGAAACTTTCGAAAACGAAAGTAAAACAAAGTGAAAATTTCCCCTGTAATCGTATTTTGTTTTCTCACGATATTTCTTCTGCCCAGTATTGTTCTTAAATACCGTATATACTCGCGTATAAGTCGAGAAATTTGGGACAAAATGAGAGCTTCAAAGTAATGGGGTCGACTTATATGCAGGGTCTAAAAAAATCGTAAGTCCAAAAGTTCTTCCCATGAGGCAAAAGGCAATCCATCCCAAAAGAAATAAAAATGCCGATGCGGTATTAATTACGAAATCGCAACCCTCCGAAAGAAAGAAAGAACACCGATGTGGTAGAATTACGAAATCGCGACCCACCGAATTTCTCCGCGCTTTGAAAAGTCTCCTCTCTCCTAGCTTTGCGTATCCACAGCGCAGTCACAGCCGCGCATAAAAAGCTCCGCCCTTCCGACTACCTGTTGATTGCGCTGACCTTTGACGTAACGGATCCAGTGTTAGGTGTTGCTTGTTATTAATCGCACGTGTTTTTCTTGTTCTTAATCGCACGTGTCTCGCTTCTCCAATTATGGGTGACACGGATTGTGTAAAGAAACGGATGTCCTATAACGCAGGATTCAAGTTGAAAGTGGTTTCTTTTGCAGAAAATACTAACAACTGTGCTGCTTCACGTCAATTTGGCATTAACGAAAAACTGATTCGAAATTGGCGTAAAAAAACCGGACTTGGTAAAAATCCCAAAATCGCAAAAGGCGCTGCGCCGTGGAACGACATCTTTCCCAGAGCTGGAAAGTGTCTTGAATGATTGGATTGTGGGCTGCAGACAAAATGGTTACATTGTAACGCGAAGTGGTATACGTTTGCGAGCAATGAAGCTTGCAAAAGATGAAAAGTTTGCAGCCGCAAATAACAATTTTCGTGCCTCACCAGGTTGGTGCACAAGGTTCATGAACCGCTATGGGTTGTGTCTACGCCAGCACACCAAAATTGCACAAAAGTTACCTCGTGACCTCGAAGCAAAGATAATTGAATTTCAAAAGTATGTACCATAATTTTTGGGGCTAAGAGCATGTCCTCCCCCTTTCTACTCATACTCTTACGTTACTAAAAGTGAAATTTTTAGTAACGTAAGCGGCTCTTATGCCGAATGCCGAAGCGGCTCTTATGCCGAATTTGCTTTCGATAAGACTTTCTTCCCTCCCCCCCCTTTTTTTTCATGCAGATGCTTAGTAAATTTTTTCAAACCACGTCTTTTTTTGTTCACGAACTCGACTGTGATCATGTCCCCCCCTTTCTACTCATACGTTAGACAATAACTTCGCTGTCCTGATGTTGGTGTTTAGGGGGAAAAAGGGGAGAACAGGAATGCCTGACTCAAACGCCCTTTGCATGGGGGATGGAATGGGGACTTAAGCACACAGACGAGTAGCGTGACGTCCGAGGCTTCTGTGGATAGCGCGCCCAGCGGTAACAGCTCAGTGCTCAGTAAATGAAAGTAGGTCAAACCACTTGAAAGAGATAAAGCGCACCGCCGTTTCGAAGTGTTGACGGCAGATCAGCGAATACGTGCGAAGCAGCTGGTAAAAGGAAACGTCTCTACATGAGAAAAAAAGCATAACATAAAAGGAACATATTATTAAAGAAAACATTAATCGAAAGCATAACAAGCGATAATTTATAAGTTAATTACTTCTAAGACGGATTCTATTGCGGTGAACAGAGAACCATCCTTTAGCAGACATCCACATTGAATGGAATTTTGACAATTGTGCGGTTTTACGAGCAATGCGATATTCTAACGGGAGTTTTAAGATTAACTGTGATTTATATTGATTATATAAATGGTTCTGAGCATTTAATAAAGGCAAACAAATAACATCATTAGCATGATTAATAAGAAATGTATAAATAAAAATGTTTCCCAATATGAAAAAATAAGTGTATAAAGCAGATCGATACTGAGTTGCAGAATTAGCCTTTGAAGTATACATATAATCACGTTGGGCGTGAGTTAATTCATGAAAATAAGGAAGATAATTTAGCTTTCTGAGCAGCACCACGACTTCACAGGTGCGGCCCTTACGGCAACTTTTGCTTCCAAGATTGCAAAAATTCTCACCTGCGGCGCTTATGCCGATGCGGCTCTTAGTCCGACGAAAATTACGGTAATTCAAAAGAGAAAAGTGACTGCTTTTGAACTTTCCCAAATAGGGAACATGGATGAAACCGCCATGTGTTTCGACCTTCCTGGAAATAAGACGGTGAACCAAAAGGGCGAAAAAAATATCTTGATCAAAACGACTGGCCATGAAAAATCCAGTTTTACGGTTGTTCTTTCCTGTTTGGCTGACGGCAGTAAGCTACCTCCGGTAATTATTTTGAAACGCAAAACTCTGCCGAAAAGCGTTGCCTTTCCGTCTGGTGTGCTCGTTCGTGCCCATGAAAAAGGATGGATGAACGAATCCGGAACAATTGACTGGTTAAAGAATGTGTGGAACAAAAGGCCAGGTGCACTTTTGAGTAAACCTTCTCTTTTGGCGTGGGATATGTTTGTTGCACACCGTTGTGCAGAAGTGAAAAAAACTGCAGAAAATTCAAAAACAACTCCTGCTGTCATCCCAGGTGGGTTGACATCTGTTCTTCAACCATTAGATGTCTGCCTTAATAAGTCCTTCAAGGACAATGTGCGGAGGTATTGGGCAGATTGGATAAGTTCCGATTTGCCGACTGAAACCAAGGGCGGAAAACTAAACAAGCCGGATATCGTTTTGATTGCGCGATGGGTCAAGGATGCTTGGGATGCGATACCTGCGGAAATGGTCGTGTGAAATCATTCAAGAAATGTTGCATTAGCAACAAACTTGATGGCACAGAGGATGATGAGATTTTTATGAGTGATGATGACAGTGATTCTAATGCCACAGGCATAGATGGGAATACTGATGTTTATGATGACGCGCCAATGACGGAGAAAGACTTTTTTGAACTGTTTGGCGAGTCTGACTCGGAATCGGATTTTGAAGGGTTCCGATGAAGTTTTTGGGTATGCAAATTAAATTTAGTATTATATATATAATTTTTTTCGTTTTCAAATGTTTTTGAATAAATTCATTGAAATTTTTTTTTTCTCATTCCGGGATCGACTGATACGCGAGTTTCTGATTTCTTACGATTTTTTCCTCTGAAAGTGGGGGGATCGACTTATACGCGAGTATATACGGTAATCTTTTATTTCACAAATACTGTATTCAGCTTAAAAAATGGGAGAAAAAGTTTCCGAAAACGGAAGCCAGGAAACGGAAGTTCTCTCGTAATCGTATTTTTTTCTTCCCGCGATGTTCTCACTATCCTCTGTAGTTGTTAAATCTTACTTTCCCCTTTATATGTTTGTACTTAAGCTTAATAAGGGAGGGGAAATTTTCCCAAAACAACAAAAGTACCGAATTTTGAGAATTTGTTAGAATTGATTCTTATTTGTAAATGAATTTATGGCACCTCTATTCATAGTGTACTGTGGAATTAACTTTTTTACTGGTCTTATAGAGGTTATTTATTATCCAAAAAGTTCGTGGTCAAATTTTCGAACTAAAGCCTAGTTCATCAATGTCTTTAAAAGCAATGTCTTTAAAACAGTTTTGTTTTGAATTCAGATACAGTGACGCAGTCCGGATGACGAACTAGGCTTTAGTTCGAAAATTTGACCATCAACTTTTTTGAATAATAACCTGTATAAGACCTGTAAAAAAGTTGATTCTTATGTTAAAAAATATTCATATTGTCAAAGTTACACCATTTTTCTATAATAGTGAAAGCTTTGATATCATGCATTCATGGTCCTCAGGCTGAAAGTTATAAGAACTGTGTTTGAAGCAATGTCTTTAAAACAGTTTTGTTTTGAATTCAGTAATTTCCTATTGTGGATACAGTAGTGTGCTAAAAATATTTACATAAATAAATTACAGTTAACAATTTCATCGTGCTCGTATTGTGTTATATTCACATTTTTCTGATTGCATGTTCTGATTTTTCAGCCAGTTAAAAAGTTCAGCTTTTTTGTTCCTTAGTCGGTCTCATGTATGTCTTTGTGCAGTTGAGGCATCAACCAAATAATTAGCATATCGAGATATGAACTTATGAACTTCCCGTTACAGTTACGAAAAATGCAGTTCATGAGGCAACCTTAAAGGTTGTTTTATGTTATAAATGTGCTTTTGATTAAAATATACATAATATCTAAGGTATTTTACCTGACATTGTCAAAGTATTTCACACGTTGTTGCTCTGTGAGGCATGTGCTCCCGGCCCGAGAGGTCCCTTATGTTACGGACTTTTGGTTAGTTATATTAAAAAAAAAAAAAAAATTACGGAAATAAAACAGTTAGGTTATATATTTATAGTTCCACATTCATTCACTTGCATAATCAAACGTTTAAAATTTACTATTAATTAAAAGATTTTAGTAGAAAGAGTTATACTCATCGGGTCAGGAGCCGTCTCGCAAGGGGTTCGTTGTTACGGCGAGCACTTTCAGCGGTGCTTAACCGCCATCTTCGGGCCTCTACTTCTACACGAGTGTACCTCGTGTGTGTGTAGTTTTGGAGTTGCTTGTCAGGAATCGATGTGAAGGTTTGCTGCCTGTATGTGTTAGGTGATTTGTTTCTAATGTGTCACCATCTATTGGATGAGTTGGTAGGTATCAGTCGTAAGTATAATTCTATTGTGTAGATATTTTTGGCCTATTATTATTTGTTCGTAGAAACAGGTGTATTATCATTTTTTTTTCTTTATTTATTGGTGTGATTTTTTGTAATGTTCTTTTTTTTTTTGACTTTTTTTATGGATTTTTTCTTTTTTATAAGTGATTTCCAGGCTGTATCTAGAGTGGTGGGGTCTTGTAAGTTGCATATTTTATCTTTTTTTTTTTTTTTTGTTCAATTATAACGCTTTCAGAAATCCTTAATTCTTTTTCGTTTGTGTGGGTGGTTAGTAATTTAATATTTTCAAAATCAGGGTATTGTTTATGTTTAACGCAGTGTTGGATAACTGCAGTTCCTTCTTCTTTTTGTTCCAGTTTTATATATGTTGGTGTAATCTTTTTATTAATCTATTTTTTGCTGCCAATGTATGAAATGTGGTCTTCAGAACTCTGTGAAACAATAGGAATTTCATATACGCCTGCTGATTGTAGTACTATATTATTGTTACTTTTTTTCTTTATAATTAAGTCACCAATATTCTGAACTGAATGACCAAAAATAATGTTGTGTTCCTTCATTAATCTTAAAAATTTTCCACGTAGTCCTCTAATAAAAGGGAAAGAACCTGAAAATTTGTATTTCTTTTTTGGTATGTTTTGTCTAAACTCTTTTAATTTCTTCTTGTATTCAAAAATCAACTTTTTAACAGTTTTTGTGTCATATCCATATTGTTTTGTTGTGTTAATAAATAATCCATTGGATTTCTTCTTCTCTGTACTTTCTGTTTGAGGAATGTGTGAAAACTCATAAAGTAAATGGTATTAGGAATTGGGTAAAAAGCGCCTTCACACATTCCTCAAACAGAAAGTACAGAGAAGAAGAAATCCAATGGATTATTAACACAACCAAACAATATGGATATGACACAAAAACTGTTAAAAAGTTGATTTTTGATTACAAGAAGAAATTAAAAGAGCCTAGACAAAACATGCCAAAAAAGAAATGCAAATTTTCAGGTTCTTTCCCTTTTATTTTCATTTCATTTTTATTTCATTTATTGCATTTTAGTTGTTACAGACATGGTATTACGTAATCATAAATATATAGCACACATTATATTTTTGTAACAACAGGGAATGAGGTGGGAAAAGACCTGATAGGCCTGACGTGCCCTCTTCTCACAAAGCATCAAAATTTTCATGAAAAAAAAAAAAAAACAAGTCAAGTCCACACAATATCAAACACAGCTAGGGCGGTACTATAAATTAATAAAGGTGATAATACATTGAGTTTTTGGTCAGTAAGAAATACCTGAGTTTTTGTTTAAATATATTAATATTATTAAGTGATACAATATCAATAGGAAATGTATTCCATAATGCCGGACCAGTATAATTAACAAATGATCTAAATCGTTCTGTTAGTAGAAACATGGGGATTAGTGTTGTTTTTTGTCTCGTGGAATAATCATGACCATGAGTACTTATAGAAATTAAATCTTGGTAGTAACCATTTTTAATTCTCAAAAACATCAGTTTACCTATACTATAGATATGGAATTGTGGAATAGTTAGTATATTAAAATCATTTGGACTGAGTCTAGCCTGAAAGACTGTATTTGAAAATTGAGTATATTGTAATTTAAATTGTAATAGTCTCATGAATCTATTTTGTAACGACTGAAGTTTTTTCATATTATATAAGGTAGTCGATCCCCATACAGATATACAATAGATTAGATGAGACTGAATTAAAGTATAGTATAATAAAATCATTAGTTTTGGGGTTAAATTGGCCACTGCACTACTAATAACCCCTATATTTCTTGAGATCTTATTAGATAAGTAGTCAACATGTGAATTCGATTTTAAATCATGCTGAATAATGATACCAAGATAATTATGATTTTGAACCACTTCTGTAGATGATCCGAGTAAATTAATATTCTGAATTAAGGAAATAGGGGTTGATGTACTTGAAAAAATCATTACTTTTGTTTTGTTAATATTAATAGCCAGATCATTTTTAGTTAACCAATTAGTGATACATATAAAACAGACTTGTAGTTGTCGCACCAGTGTCTCAACATCATTTCCATGTATTAATATGGTTGCATCATCTGCATATAAAATAATATCTGAATTGTGTAGACAGGTACAGAAGTCATTAATATAAATATTAAATAATAATGGAGTAAGTACCGAGCCCTGAGGGACTCCTGAAATGACTGATTGTAAGTTAGATTTGGTATGTTCAATTTCTGTATATTGCTGGCGACCAGTGAGATAGTTTCTAAAGAGATTATGTAATGTACCCCGAATACCAATTGCATACAATTTTGATAATAATAAGTTGTGATTTAAAGTATCAAATGCTTTTGATAAATCAATGAAAAGTCCCAATGTAAATTTATTATTAATAGAATTAGATTGAATTTTATCTTTTAAGTGTAAAAGGGCGATTTCTGTTGAGGAATTTGGTAAAACGCCAAATCTAACAAATAGTAATTTTTCAAAAATTTTAGCAAATATGGATAATTTAGCTATAGGTCAATAGTTATTAATATCTGTCAAAGAACCCTTTTTAAAGACAGGAGTAATTTTTGCAATTTTTAGCGAATCTGGGAAAATACCTGTAGCTAGAATGGAATTAAAAATGTATAATAGGGGAGTAACAATGAAAAAAGTTATAGTTTTTAAAATTTTGGGAAGAATATCATCTGGACCTGGTCATGTATTTATGTTAATATTCTGCAGTTGGTAGATTAATTCGGTTCTAGTAATTTCCAAAGTATGCATTGAATTTATTAGAGGACTAAGTGGGAAATTTTTAAGATTAATGAAGAAACACAACATTATTTTTGGTCATTCAGTTCAGAATATTGGTGAGTTAATAATAAAGAAAAAAAGTAACAATAATATAGTACTACAATCAGCAGGCGTATATGAAATTCCTATTGTTTCACAGAGTTCTGAAGACCACATTTCATACATTGGCAGCACAAAAAATAGATTAATAAAAAGATTACACCAACATATAAACAACTGGAACAAAAAAGAAGAAAAAACTGCACTTATCCAACACTTCATTAAACATAAGCAATACCCTGATTTTGAAAATATTAAATTACTAACCACCCACACAAACGAAAAAGAATTAAGGATTTCCGAAAGCATTATAATTGAACAAAAAAAAAAAAAAGATAAAATATGCAACTTACAAGACCCCACCACTCTAGACACAGCCTGGAAATCACTAATAAAAAAAGAAAAAATCCATAAAAAAAAGCCAAAAAAAAAAAAAAAGAACATTACAAAAAATCACACCAATAAATAAAGAACAAAAAAAAAAATGATAATACACCTGTTTCTACGAACAAATAATAATAGGCCAAAAATATCTACACAATAGAATTATACTTACGACTGATACCTACCAACTCATCCAATAGATGGCGACACATTAGGAACAAATCACCTAACACATACAGGCACACAATAGAATTACGGCTGATACCCACCAACTCATCCAATAGATAGTGATACATTAGAAACAAATCACCTAACACATACAGGCAGCAAATCTTCCCATCGATTCCCGACAAGCAACTCCAAAACTACACACACACGAACCTTCGTGTAGAAGTAGAGGTCCGAAGATGGCGGTTAAGCACCACTGAAAGTGCTCGCCGTAACAACGAACCCCTTGTGAGACGTCTCCTGACCCAATGAGTATAACTCTTTCTACTAAAATCTTTTAATTAATAGTAAATTTTAAGCATTTGATTATGCAAGTGAATGAATGTGGAACTATAAATATATAACCTAACTTATTATATTTGCACTTTTAAGGTATTAACCTCTTGCAAAGTGCGCATAGTTTACGTGCAATTCATATATGAAAAAACCATGAGGAATAACCACTCACTCACCATAAAGATCATGGTAACCTCCAATGACCACACACTTCCAACACGTCATTCATCGTGATGTAACTGGGCTTCCACAGGTTTACAGACTTCTTGCTTACGCTTCTTATTTTCGGGTGTGAAACATCGTTTTTGTTTTTTTCCTTTGCCTTATAAGATGTTACTATAATGCTTGTCAATTCGATAAAAATCACACATACAACTCATTCATACAATTCAAGTAAAAACTATGTACATAAACCTTACATTCACAGGCGATTAAACCTTGGTCAACTCTAATTATGGAACTCCTCCTTCTGTTTCACAACCTCTGCTACTCCCACTGCAAGTGTCACACCCATTCAGCCCCGCACATCCAATCCTCTAGTACTTTCGACAGGTCCCTGTCATCTTCAGGAGGCAGGTGTGTCTCACCCGCCCACCACAGCTCAAGTGAGCAGAGCCATCGAGGCCTGGGCTCCAGTCGCTATCTCTGAATCGTTGTGTCTCTGGCGCCATCTATTGTCCCTGCTGCTCTTTTTTCCCTCTTTCTTTTTACGCTGCTGTTCAATTTTTATTAGGGCTTTCCATTGTTCGTTTAGGTTACTTGGCTCATTAATGTTGCATAATCTTGATCTGTTTTTTCAATTAACACTGATTCTGCAATTCTTAACTGCTTTTTGTTTTTACAGCTCTTAATAATTTTAATATCTTCAAACCTTGGACATTTTTGATTTTCCATACAGTATTGGGTCAATGCTGTCTTAGCCTCTTTTTATTCCAATTATTAATATGCTGGTTCAATCTATACTTTAATTTATTCTTGGTGCTGCCTATATATGACACAGGTGGTTGCTATGAAATCCCAATAAACCAGCAACCACCTGTGTCATATATAGGCAGCACCAAGAATAAATTAAAGTATAGATTGAACCAGCATATTAATAATTGGAATAACAAAGAGGCTAAGACAGCATTGACCCAATACTGTATGGAAAATCAAAAATGTCCAAGGTTTGAAGATATTAAAATTATTAAGAGCTGTAAAACGAAAAGCAGTTAAGAATTGCAGAATCAGTGTTAATTGAAAAAAACAGATCAAGATTATGCAACATTAATGAGCCAAGTAACCTAAACGAACAATGGAAAGCCCTAATAAAAATTGAACAGAAGCGTAAAAAGAAAGAGGGAAAAAAGAGCAGCAGGGACAATAGATGGCGCCAGAGACACAACGATTCAGAGATAGCGACTGGAGCCCAGGCCTCGATGGCTCTGCTCACTTGAGCTGTGGTGGGCGGGTGAGACACACCTGCCTCCTGAAGATGACAGGGACCTGTCGAAAGTACTAGAGGATTGGATGTGCGGGGCTGAATGGGTGTGACACTTGCAGTGGGAGTAGCAGAGGTTGTGAAACAGAAGGAGGAGTTCCATAATTAGAGTTGACCAAGGTTTAATCGCCTGTGAATGTAAGGTTTATGTACATAGTTTTTACTTGAATTGTATGAATGAGTTGTATGTGTGATTTTTATCGAATTGACAAGCATTATAGTAACATCTTATAAGGCAAAGGAAAAAAACAAAAACGATGTTTCACACCCGAAAATAAGAAGCGTAAGCAAGAAGTCTGTAAACCTGTGGAAGCCCAGTTACATCACGATGAATGACGTGTTGGAAGTGTGTGGTCATTGGAGGTTACCATGATCTTTATGGTGAGTGAGTGGTTATTCCTCATGGTTTTTTCATATAACCTAACTGTTTTATTTCCGTAATTATTATTTTTTTTTTATATAACTAACCAAAAGTCTGTAACATAAGGGACCTCTCGGGCCGGGAGCATGTGCCTCACAGAGTAACAACGTGCAAAATACTTTGACAGTATCAGGTAAAATACCTTAGATGTTATGTATATATTTTTTCCCATTTCAGTGTTTTCTTGGGGAAAAAAATAATACACTTTTTTTACGGGATATAGCACAGAACACATTAACCTTTGTGGAATCCTGCACTTGCTTCATTGTTGCTCTAGGATTTTCAGTCCTCCTTATGTGAATGTTGTGTTTGTTAATTTCCCACAATGCCAAATGTCAATTCCTCACTGAAAATTAGATGCTGACAAAAATCATCTTCAAAACTGCATTTCTGTACAGAAATTGCAATGTGTGGTTCTGTCACTGTCACTTTGCAATAACTGCAGTTTGTAAGGAGTGATTTTCAGCCACTTCCTCAACATTTTCCAAGCAATCAGTTGTGGAATTTGTAACTCCTGACCCACCATCATTGTGGATTTCCTTAGATTGTGTTGGTAAATGGCAAGAACACGCTCCACTTGTTCATCAGATACATGTGTGGTCTTCCTGGAATTTTACCTATACACAAACATCCTGTTGTTTCAGATTTCTTCTGTCGGTCACAGATGGATTGTGTGTTTGGTGGTGATTTCTTGAAACATGTTCTGAAACACCATTGCACAACAGTAACACAATTCATTTTGCTTAATTCAAGCACACAGAACTCCTCCACAGCATTTGCGGCCATCTTGACTGACTGGTCACGTGGCAGTGAAGACGTACAGTCTTTTAGTGACACCATCTGTATAATAAAATCATTACTGTTGGTGATTGGTACATCATGAGTGTCAATATCTTACATAGTTTTTGGTCTTATGAAATGTTGAAACTGTGTATTTCATTTATAATTACCCTTGTATGTTCATACACTACTGTAATAAAACCAGCTGAACTCACTAGTTCCTTCCATGAAGCTAACAGCAATGCTCTTATATTTTACAAAATGTTTTTGGAAGAATTAATCTATTTTTCTGAGATGGATTTGATGCACAATGCTTATATAAACTTCTTCTTTTTTTTTTTTTTTTTTTTTTTAGGATATTTAGCTGGTTTTGATGGTAATGCCCAATTTGACAGAATAGGAGGAAGTAAGTGCTTCAATCTTCATTAGTCTATTTGTTGTGATGAATGCAGATATGTTTAACTCTGATACATTCAAACCATTTGTTGTAAAAGCCAATGCGAAATTCCAAGTTCATTAAAAAAAAAAAAGCAACAAACGATAAGTTTGATTCAATACACATTTATTTTAATCATGTGTGTGTGTGTGTGTGTTAGGGAATCAGACTACAACCTGCTTCAAAAATGAGTGAGTGAAGAAACGTTTCAAAGGTAAATCAATTAATTTTTGAAAGGATTCTGTTCGTGTGTTTCATATCATCTGTATTTGCACTCACAGTTTTGTTATGAGTAATTTAAAATGATTGTGCTAATTTTTGACTGGGGGATGCAATTTTTAAAACAATATAAAAAGTCTAGGTGAGGTTTCAGGCCCATACTGAACTTGAATAGCTTAGGATATCTGAAATAGTAAATGTTGTGTTCAGACTGGAATTTCAAAAATTTGTATATATATTTAAAGGCTGAGTGGTAGTGAATCTAATTCAAAATATGAAGTGCATAAATATAAAAGAAATATTTTACACTGAAATCAATAATTAAGACAGTAGGTACACCAAATGCATTTACTGGTGTAGGTCAGCAAAATACTGTAACTTGAAACATGATGCTTGAATCCTGATACATTTTAATAGCATTCTGCATTGCCCACTGTTGTCTACGTGAAGGTAGCTGTAGAGTGTCAAGTATATAGAAAAAAGTGCCTACAGTGGAGTTGCAGCATACACACATTTATCTTCTGCAAATTCGACTACACATATTCAACAACAAAGGGGGGAAGGAAAGGGGAGAGAAATAGCAATTAAAACAGTGCAAGCAATTCCACTTGCTGTTCTACTCTATGAACAACCATGCCATGGGGCATGAGATGGGAGGAGATATGAATATTCTGTTTCCTCTGTTAGTCTTGGTTTCCACATACCACTTGGAGTACATATCATGCTATCCAGTGGAGTATCTTGGGTCCGAGACCTGGGCTATCTCACCCGTCCTCTCCCCCACAGTACTGTTTTTTAAACATTGTGAAGTTTATTTTTTAATTGTTAAGTAATAAAAGTAACAATTTTTTTCTAAATTTTAGGTCATGCTATTGCTAACATGATACCAAATAATTATGAGGATTAGGATTTGAACACTTATTTGTACATGAACTCCATTCTTCTTTCCTTTTGTGTGAACTTGAGTGTTACGTTTTCCCAAAAATGTTTCTTCCGAGCACTTTTTCATGTTTAAAAATAATGTTTGTCTCTGTTAACAAACCAGCCAAATTGCTCAAATGTGCATGTCCTTGTGTGGCTCTAAGATATATCTTGATTCTTTTTAATACAGAAAAACTTCTTTTGGCAGTTGCAGTTGTTGATGAACAGTTTAATATTGATCTGCTAATTTGTACACCTCAATAAACACTATGTCCAATTATTCAACTTTATGTAACAAGTAATGTTTCTTACTGATTTGTTTTGTATTCATCAAGGGAATTAAACACCTTCAGTTCATTTTTTAATTGAGCTGTATCAAAATTTGAAGCATAGAATTCTTTAAGCTCTGATAGTAGATGTTCAGGGAAGCTTTCATAAAATTTATCAAAACATTTCGAATCCAACAAAGCCACAAATTTAAAATATAATATCACTGATTTTAATTTATTGACACCACACAAACTTAAACAACTCTCGCAAAACACGCGCTGGAAGCATGGAGGAACTGAGGTAGTCGGAAGGCTTCATTTTTTTTGTAGCGAACCCTTGGCCAAAGCAATGGCCACTCACGAGCTCCGTAGCTCATTCTTGTTGTCATGAAAACGCTGGCAGGAGATAGTATTGAAGCTCTTTGCATCAGTACAGCAAAGTCTCTCGGAGACCTACTTGGGTTACGTTGATGCCGTTGATCATTGCTCGCCAGATTGATTCTCATAATCGAAAGAAGCGAATCCGCTCGTGTATTTTTCACACCGAAAGCATCAACATATCTTAATACCATTGATAATTGACTTTTATTTGTGTATATTTAATTAACTTTTATTTGTGCATTTTTCTGAGTTTCTCAGCTAGCCTTGCTAGCCTCGAATGTACGCCACGGATGCTATCTTGAGTACAGTTGTAGTGTTCAAAGAAATGTATTTTACTTAGAAACATGACCCCTCAATGCAAGTCAAACTTTATCTAGTGCCCAACTGAAAAAACAGTGATCTGTTCCAGCACTGGAAAAAAAAACGGGCTTTACTTGAAGACCAACCAAATGACTCTCAATAATATGTTGGACTTATTGAAAGGCATTTTGTTGGTCTTCAGTGTGGTGTATATGTAATTACGTATGGCCTCGATGGATGTGATATTCATTCAATCAAAATTCAAGAGAGAGTGAGAGTGACTGATTGACTGACTGACTGTCTGTGTGTGTGTGTGTGTGTGTGTGTGTGTGTGTGAGAGAGAGAGAGAGAGAGAGAGAGAGAGAGAGAGAGAGAGAGAGAAATTCATCGTCTCAGCATAAAGTGCTATAATGAATATTAATATGATCACCTAAGTACCCATGATAAGACTTAAGTGAGGACTGAAGGACATTATAGTAAATTTATATATTCTTAGAGAATTAGTTGTAATGACATGTTCTTAGCAATAATATCCCACCCATAGCTATTTAATATATGTGGCATACAGTGACAACAGAGAAGGATACAAAACTATACCCACCTGTTCTTCACCTCAGAGGCGGATCCAGAGGGGGCCACCCTTCCTCAGGAACCAAGGAAAAGCTTCAATTTGTTCAGTTTTAATAACAAATTGAATATTTTATTGTGAAAGAAAGTATTACTTAAAAGTATATTACTTTCGTTAATTAATTGGAAGAATTTATATACATACTAAGAACACTTTTTTATTTTGCAGGAAAATCCTGGAATCGCCCCTGCTTCACATTCAACAACATGTATCACATTAGTTGTTATAAGGTGTGGTATCCCTGAGTTCTGGTGTGTTCTCATGCAATTTATAATGTTCCCAAAGAACAACCAAAAATCCCCCAAATTATAAACACATTCTAATGAAAAAAGTTACAGTTAAAACACCAACCTTTAAATCATGTGACACATCACATGTGGGCTCAAGTACCATTCCCACAATTATGAATTCTTATAGTTAAAATTCCTAATCTACATTTTAAAAATCCTCAACTATTTAAAGTAAACAAAAAATGCAAGACATTGAAAGCTGAGAGAAAATTAACTCCACCTGAAATGTGCATTCCTACATCTAGCACTTCCACAGCTTCACATTGCATCCTTGGGTCCATCATTTAAAAGTTTGTTCACTCCTTACCGGGTGAAGTACATGTGTTGTACAGATGGAGTTCAATAAATGAGGCTCTCCTCCCTGAAGCCTAGCTATGGTGCAATGACCTGTCAGTGTAAAACATCAAGAAATAGATATGATTGTGATATGATCAACATTAAGAAACATAAGTCATTGTGCAAAAGTATTTTATTTACTCAAGGAATGCTTATACTGTAGTATTGCATTGAAAAAGCTTCCTAGTGGAGTGTGAAAGCTTGGCGAATCTTTATGCATATTGCATCGCAAAAATAAATGGATTTACTATGCTATAAGTGCTCCTTGAGTATTCATGACCTGGTGTATTTAAAATAACATTATTTTATTTTTTATTTTTCATCCAATCGTTATTTTATAATTTATTATTTGGGATTCTTATTAGATTAACGTTTTCCATTGGCCAGGAATTTTGGGTCATGATTATTACAAGTTGTTCATCAACACTTCTCAATAGCAACTGATTCGACATAACACAATTAAAATTCATTTCTTGGTGTATTAACAATTTTAATATTTTCAAACTATGTATATTTTTTATTCTCTATACAGTATTGAATAAGCGGTGTTCGTTCTTTTTTTTTTTTTTTTTTTTTTTTTTTTCATATTTATCAGTTCTTCATGTGTTGATTTAGTCTTTTAAGTCTGTTCATGGTATTCCCAATATATATCTTTTTATTGTCAGTTTTGACATGTTAAATTGGAATTTGATGTATGCAGTGACTATGCACTTGCCCTTTCTAAAATAGGTGTTTTATATTTTTGCGATAATAATCATATGAGCTATTGAAGTACCTGATTGGCCCAGTCCACTTCTAAAATTTTTACAAATGTTTTGAATTTTTTGGTTTAGTGTTCTAATATATGGAAAGAATCGTATGTATTGAATATTAGTTTTTTTTTTTTTACATTCTTATTCCTTGATGATTTATATTTTGTAATCAGTTTATTAATCAACTTGGTGGGACATTCATAATTCTTTGAAACACTCATTATCCATTTTAATTCTTCTATTCTGTATTTTTTATTACATGAATGGGAAAAGCTCTTTTAACAAGAATGAAAATACTATTAATTTTTTGATTTCGTGGATGATTAGAATTAATATTGGAAATCAAGACAGGAACATAAGTTTGTTTTTTATGCACCTTAAACTTTAGCTTTTTTTTTCAGTTTTGTTATCTGAGAGCATCCAAAAAAGAAATGGACTTATTTTCTTCATTTTCAAGAGTTTTAATTTTATTGTTGGGTATATTTTGATATATCTGTTTGCCAGTTCTCTCAGTCTTCTTTAGTAAATTTAGATAATATAAATATATCATCCATGTAGTGACAATATATTAAAGGATTTTTAGTTTAAATATTCAGTGATTTTTTCTTCATTGTTATTTAGAATGACTGGCAAATAAGTTAGACAACAGGAAGCCCGTTGGTTCTCCACTTTTTGCCCATATATTACATTATTATTCATGAAATAATAATTATATATATACTGTGTGTGTGGGTGTCTGTTAAGGTGCTCTTTAACTGCTCAATTTGTTGTAAATTTAATTTTTTTTTAACTTTTTAATAAGAATCTGAATAGCTTGTAGTACATGAGTATTAGGTACAACAAAGTAACATCTGAAGTAGCCATATTTTAACATCTCAGCAATTTTTCTATCTACTCCTAAAGTCCTACCATTTTGAAGAGATTTTAGAGCTTTACAAACCTCTTCCTTTGAGATCTCTCCTGTGCTTCCTTCTCTCACTGTGGCATCATCTGCTTTCTCCCCCCAAATCACCTTTGTTTTCATGTTCTAATAACTAACAGAAGTGTGAGCTCCATCTTTCACTTAGCTCATCAGACTCTCATATCATTTCTCTCATCATGTTCTTCACACAATTAGTATAATTCAGAAGAATGGATAGAGCAAAAAAATAATAATATACAAAAAAATAGGGAAACTGTAATATTTCAGACACAACATTGTTTTTCAATGAAGCGAACATTTAAACTAACCCTGCAAATGGAAATGTCAATGTTTCTTTTTTTTAAATATAGAAAAAAAAAAAAACTTAACCCCTTCAGAAAGAAAAAAAAAGATTACAAAATGTCTCGCTGTCTCGCTGTTGTCCACATTATAGGACCCCCTTACAGCCAATAGAAGTACAAGGTTTGTTCCTAAGAACTTCCCCCCCCCCCCCAAAAAAAAAAAAAAAAAAAAGATTGGGTGAATGGACGAAATCCTCCCCGCATTTTTATTTACTTATCTGCGAACCAGGAGGATGGATCGTGACTGCTGAAGAACTCCAATAAGAATTACTAATGTCCAAAAAGGAATATATGGAGACTTTATCAAACTTAACAACATTTAATGAAATATCTCTGCGGTTTTGTAAGTCATGTCTGTCCATCGAGTAGCCGTCCTTGGTCGTAGATCAATCGTCCGTTATTCGGTGAAAAGTCGTACCTCACCAGCGTGAACTTGGCACCTATCTCCTGAACACGCTTCTCCTGAACTTGACAGAGATTCTTTCCCATTTCGAGACAAAACCTATATCTCTCGTAGCTTCCTATCTCCATGCTAAATCTGAAAATCTAACCCTGACCTTCGTATTAGTTGCTTCGCAAAATTATCCTCTCCCGGATAGCTAATGCAAACTTGTGAGAGTCTCTGGCTCAGAGACCTGTATCACATGTATCGCTGACATTAGGGAAACATCCTGTTTCCGTTGAGTACGCGACTGAACTATCGGATCCTTACGGCTTCGGGTCCACTACGCACCCGAAAACTTTCGAGTCATGCCTGCTGGAGAAAACCTTTTTCACCTCTTCACGAAGACAGACTAACTCATTCCCTTGGCGCTCTCTCTCTCTCCTTGCCTCTGCGCCACACGTACGTCACTTCTGCTTCTTTGCCCTCGGGCATCTCGTTTTCTCTCCCTCTCTTGCTGCCTACATCATGAGAATGACCGGCGCTTTCGCCCTCCACGTCTGCTAAACGCGTACATCCTGTTTACGGAACTTTTCGGTCTTTCACCAGATAGTCGGCACTTTGATATACTTCCATTAGCGGCTTTTCTTTTGGACTGACTTAACTCACCACAAAGGTACAGAACACATCAAGCACAATGCATGCTGCTACATGTCTACAATAAGTAATAGTCAGATGGCTCAACATCCTGGCACCTGCTCTTTGTTGACAATACTGGGCGGATGTCGTTACCCTAATGGCTGATGGTTATCTGGCTCGAGAAAGGAACCTCTCTTCCCGAGTGTGTGAACTCCAGGCCTTCTTTGTAACTTACAAACAACTTCGAAAAATGTTCTAGAACTTTCCATTGCTTCTTTGTCTACCTGGACCACGTTTTAAGTTCTGATAATAATCATACATTTATGGATGTTTCTCGTCATAAGTCCATCTAACACACATTAATTAGATATCATATAAACATAACGTTCGTATCATCAGTCCATCAATGCATGTCTTTCCTGATTATGCAGGCCTAATGTTCAATTACTTATTTATCATGCATATATAATGCTTCCGCTCGCACAATAGTTTTGTGTAGTGTGGGTCCTTTTGCGGACTTGTAATAATAAACCTGTTTAATTAAATTCAGCTCTTGAATTTTATTTGAGTAATGGTTTGCTTACAAATATGATGTTTGTTTGCATAAAGTTGTGTGTTGTTGTCATGAGTACTAAAGATTGAAGGAAGTAGATTGTTTGATGAGATATAAGAAAATAAAGATGTCATGTTAAATAGCCATTGAGTTATTATGTGAATGAGCTGTTAATGGTGATATTGGAATTTCAAAAGTGTCTGTCATTCATAAACATTATTAAAATGTTCAATTGTTTTAATTTAGAAATGTACTTCAATTTAATTTTAAAACATTTCATTCCAAATTTTTTATTGTCTGAAGTGTTGAAGCCTTTTTTCTCTCAATGAAACTTTATCTGTTGGTATACTGAAATGATGTGTGTGTGAAATTTCACTTATTGCTTGCTGGTGTAAATTTTTGTCTGTAGATTACTCCAGCAATATACCAATTTGGGCCCTTAGAGCAGTTCCAGCCTTCTTTGGTAGTTTGTTAGCACCTATCACGTATTACCTGATTGTAGAAGTAGGTTTGACACGTAGAACTGCGATACTAGGTGGTTTTCTCATAATTGTTGGTAAGAAACTTTACAAGCTGCAGTGCTTATTTTTCTGATAATGTCAGATACATTTTCTTGTTTAAATATGAAAATATTACCATATTTTTACGTGTATAAGACAATGTACTTACAAATCTACTGAGTCACTGGCGCACTGAGTCACAGCTATTTTTGTTAAGCTTCCTGAAAGTGATGCTAATTTCATAGTTTGTATCTTAAAAATATTATCTAATTTCTAAATAATATAAATTTCCAAACTTATTTTTTTTTATATATTACCACAGATTTTGTCTGTGATATTACCTAATTTCTAAATGTACTTCAATGATATTACTTAATTTCTAAAAAAATATCAAATGTGTCCTTTTTTGTAATAAAAACATTGATTTCTTAATTTTCGGTTTGAAAAAGTAGGGTCTTCTTATACATGGGGGCGTCTTATATACGGAAAAATACGGTAATTCTATATTTGTTTATACAAATGCACAAATGCATTAACTGTCAAGTGCTTTTTATTTTTCAAATATGAAAATATGAATTCATTATTTGTTTTCACACAAATCCACTAACTGACTTTTTAATTAAATTAAAAATAAACAGAAGAGAAATTGTAGTATTATGTTCCTAAATAATTTCAAATAAATGTTTCTCTTTACTTCACTTTGATAGATGAGTAGAGTAGCTCTTTACTTTACCTGGATAATACAGCATTCATATTTTATGTAGTAGAAATTTGTATTTGAATTATGTGCCTTATTTTCTTGAAATACGTTGGCTTTTATTAAGACGTGATTTACCATTGTGTTTTTATTGTCAATGTGCCTGTTTCTCCATGGACATAAGATATAATTCATTCATTTTTTATCCATTCATTCATGCATTATGTAAAATATTTTGTTTTGGCATACAAGGTAATGGAAAAAGATTTTTCTCCCTTAGAAAAATCTTTTTCCATTACCTTGTATGTATGCCAAAACGGCAAGATTTTGCAAACCTTGCCTTATTTTTTGCATTTTCTGATTCCATTTAGAAGGTTAGACATTGGGAACCTTTTTTTCCCTATACACTTTTGCTTGATATGGTATTGATATTTCTATGAAATGGTTTCAAAAAATTCTCTATGGATCAATACTATTTCCATCTTTTGCTAGGGTAAACTTTTCCTTCCATGTGGTAAGTGTGTATTTGCATTTCTCACAGTGCTGTAGATGACAGACTAGAGAAATGCTTTTGGATCAGATGGATGTGATGCTAAATTAAAATTCTGTGATAACTTTCCTATATATACATTTTTTTAGCTTGTATTTCATGTGTAAGGGAGAGGAAAATAAGATTCAACTGAATAATGGTGATTTTATAGTTGTATGAAAAAAAAATCATAGCTTTGGACAAGTTAATAATATATATATATATATATATATATATATTTTTTTTGAACTTTGTGGTACTGGTTCTATCCTTTCCCTGCAGTCAGTGCCCCTAGGGATAAGCGCCTGCTTATAACCCCTTTCGATATTTGCTGTTGTTGCTATGATTTCAAGGTTTAACAACTCCTATAAGCATCTTAAGAAGTCCTTGAGCCATAATTTGAAAGTACAGTATTGCTTTTATGGACACGCTGGAAGAACAGTGACAGCAGTGCTTGCTTGCCCTCGGATTCAGAAACCACTTGACTACTGCCCAACCATTCAAACATGTGCATTTACTACAGCAGAATATGGATGCGAAGTCAAAAGCTTTTCAAAATTTTTGAAGTTGAAAAACTTTGCATTATATGGGAAACTCTCATGTTCATGTCCTGCCACTTAGTAGTCAGCTGCATGGGTTTCTGACTTTTTGTCTGAGCTGAACCATGGCCTAGGCAAGGGCATAGGTCTCCAAAAATACAAACTCTGCTCACCCTAAAAAAGAAGCTCACTTTTAAAAAAAATAAGGCAATTTTTTGTGTAGGAAATCTGACTGATTGAGGGGATTTTCCACTTATTTATTTTAACAGTGAAGCAGTATTTGAAGATGTTCCTTACCCGCCATTCAGCCTGAACTTGATACCATCTGACCTCTGGTTGTTTCCAGCACTCTAGAAACATCTCAAAGAGATTCATTTCACATGTGATGAAGAAGTTCAAGCTGTAACCAGAAAATGGTTTTCAGAACAGCCTAAAGAGTTCTACAGAGACAGTTTTGAAAATTTTGTTCAGTTACTGGTGGCATTGTATCAGATGACAGGGAGATTACATGGAAATATATAAAGTATAAAAACAAGTTAGATTTTTGAGCTATATTTATTTCATTTTGATACCTTGTCTGGGACTAAAGAAACAAGCATGGAGACATTACTTTTCAAACACCCAATGGTTTTTTATTTTGCAATGGAATGTACTAGTTAAATACTTAATCTGAATGTGTTAATATTTTATGCAACAGTTCAATATGAAAATTTAATAAAGTTATTGATTAATGAACAAAAATGGTGTGCTAATTATATGTCATAAAAATCATTGTGATGCTTTTTTTTTTCCCCCACCCTAGTCTGTTTTTACACAGTATTGAATTCCTGTATGTGACTCAGTTGTTTTCTTATGTAAATGTCTACTATATGATTGTGTGTGTGGGTGGTTTGACTGTGTGTTAACATATGTAGCTAACTAGTTATCTATTCATTTTTGCATTATCTAAAATATTTTGTTTTGGCATACAAGGTAATTGAAAGAGATTTTTCTCACTTTGCTTTCAGAGAATGCTCTTCTCACTCAGTCCAGGTTTATGCTAATGGAGAGCATATTAATTTGGTTTTCTGCCTTTGGTGTTTTAGCATACTTAAAGTTCAGAAAGGAACAACACAGGTAATCACAATGAATTTGTACGATTTATTCATTTTATTTATATCCAAAATTTTTAATTGAACCCTCCATTCCCTGAAACACCTTGCCTTATTTTTTGCATTTTCTGATTCCATTAAAATTTGTGAGAAAGCTGAATGTTCTTTTTGGACCACATATTTTTTTCAGCTGTAGGTTTCTGTCAAAATACAAAGATATTAACTAAAAATTGAGACAAATATAAAGAGTGTCGAGCTATCACCAACACCCTCGACGATGGTATAAAGACATTCTTTGTTCCATACAAGAATAATTATGCCAACTAATATTCTCATTGAAGCGGAAGTTGCCTCAAAACTAAAACTGATCTTTTATAGGTACGCACCATCATCTGCCATTTAAATAGCAGCATATCAGTGTGTTAAAGTGCATATGATTTTTCGGTTAGACATAGTGTCCACAATGAAAAGGATACTATGTCTAAAAATTCGTATGCTCAATTTTTGGCAGAAATTTTTAATATGCCATTTTTATACATGATGATGGGTGAGAAAAAATTAACAATAAAAGCATCTGCAAATGAATTTTACATGATAATGTGCACCTGGAGCAATATGTGCTAATGATGAGCATGGAAACTCTAGTCGACAATATATCTATGTATTCTATTACTTAAGTCAAATTTTGTAGCTGTGAGTGCGGTGATGCACAGTTATGTAATGGTATATGAAATATAGCAACACTGCTGCAAGGTAAAAGATGTTACTTACATTACACTCCTCTTGTAGTCATTCCATTGTTCACTACTGCAAGTCAACAAAATGGTGCCGGTTATCAGTTTGTTTAAAAAATTTGCGTACTCTTCCATGTTGTCTGCTGCGGTCCAAATGCAGAACGACGTCACTTCACGGTTTTATCAATGTATGATAATCTCAGGACAGACTTGGTTAACTATGTGTGGATTTTACTGAATTCAAAATTACAACAGACGTTAAAATCGTAATGCCATACATTAAAAACAGAAATGAACTTGTAAAAATTGAACACCATGATGAATTCTAAAAAACGATTGGAACCAGTTAAAAATCAAATGGCATGAAAAAATGAACATAGATGCTGTCAATATCCCTTACACACTGTACACCCCAAAACCCACCTTCACTTGCGTTCCTGGACGCGTTTCACACTAGTAACTCCTAGGCATTCTCAACGGGTATTGAAGGATTCACTAGCAATCCTCCGTGCCTCCGGAAGTTATGATGTATACCACACATGGGTCATTATTGCGTAAGTAGGCAGGCGCCATCTGGTGTTTGATTCTGACCTTCCTGCCTCTGTTGATGTTTTTTATTCACATGCTTCTCTGTCAATATCTTTTCAGTGTGTATTAAACTTCTCCACACATACAGGAGTTCATATCATGTGTTGAAGTTACAGTTAGCGGGACAGGTCTTTGTAATTACAATAGATTCAGCGATTTGTAGAGTTTTCTAATTCTTTTGTTGGTTAAGTAATTTCATGTTCTCCCATACTGGTTTACATTCTAAACCAATTGCTTAACTGTTCCGATATTCTAATTTTTACATTTCTTTTAGTGCTTCCAATGTACTGACTAACAATTTTATTGTTAGTCAGTACTTCAATAGGTATTGAATATACACCAGCCCTTTGCAGAATGGACGTCTTTTCTTTACTGCCAGTCAATATATCTTCAATACTCCTGGTTCTGATGCCGAAGCCCAAATTAAATTTTCTACATGTCTCTTTTTAATATATTACTTATTTCATAATTATATGACACTGAACCACAGTATTTTGTTTTTTTATCATTTTGTATTTTAAAATGTTCTTTCTTGTATATTGTTTTATTAATGAGGTCATTAATTCTTCTAAGATCATATCCAAAAGTGACTGCCACCTGTCTAATCCAATTTAACTCCCTATTCAACAAATATTTACTAGAGGTAGGAGAACGTGAAATTACTTAACCAACAAAAGAATTGGAAAACTCTACAAATCGCTGAATCTATTATAATTACGAAGGCCTGTCCAGCTAACTGTAACTTCAACACACTGTATGAACTCCCGTATGCGTGGAGAAATTTAATACACACTGAAAAGATATTGACAGAGAAGCATGTGAATAAAAAACACCAACAGAGGCAGGAAGGTCAGAATCAAACACCAGATGGCGCCTGCCTACTTGCTCAGTAATGACCCATGCGCAGTATACGTCATGACTTCCGGAGGCACGGAGGATTGCTAGCGAATCCTTCAGTACCCGTTGAGAATGCCTAGGAGTTACGTGTCCGGAAATGCAGGTGAAGGTCGGTCTCGGATTGTACAGTGTGAAAGGGATATCGACAGCATCTATGTTCATTGTTTCATCCCATTTGATTTTTAACTGGTTCCAATCGTTTTTTTAGAATTCATCATGGTGTTAAATTTTTACAAGTTCATTTGTGGTTTTTAACGTATGGCATTACGATTTTAATGTCTGTTGTAATTTTGAATTCAGTAAAATCCACACATAGTTAACCAAGTCTGTCCTGAGATTATCATACATTGATCAAACCGTGAAATGACGTTGTTCTGCATTTGGACTGCAGCAGATAACATGGAAGAGTACACAAAATTTTTAAATGAACTGTTAACCGGCGCCATTTTGTTGACTTGTGGTTGTGAACAATGGTACGACTACAAGAGGAGTGTAATGTAAGTAACATCTTTTACCTTGCAGCAGTGTTGCTATATTTCATATAGCATTACATAACTGTGCATCACCGAGCTCACGGCTACAAAATTTGACGTGAGTAATAAAATACATAGATATATCAATATTATCAAATATCTCAACCACGTATAATGTATATTTTCCGTGCACCGAGGCTATACATGAATTGCATGGAAACTATAGGTTTACTTGAAAGTAAACTTTTGATTCAGCTGATTATTTGTTTGACTATTTTGTTTGATTTTGTAAAGCCTTTTTTTTTTTTTATCTATTTTTGAAACTTATGTGTGTGTTGTTTTCTGGTACAGGAGTGAGAAAACAACTGATGGACCAGTTGCATTGAAAACACAAAAAAATTTATAAAAAAAGCTATATATATAGCTTTCATGAGCACAAGCAAATGTTGTAAATTGCAAGACTTAGCTGGTGCCTGAACTAACCATGTAAGTGAACAATACACTGTGTAACCTTGAAATTGTAACATCCTAAAGAAATGATTGGAAGCACATGAAAATCAGTAAGTGACTAAATTTGGGCTGAGTTATGCATATGATCAAAACATGGACCAGTCCCTTTGCAGCATTTGTTGATATAAGTGAGAACACCTTTGCTGCAACATCACAACTAAGACTGGTTTTTTCCTGAGAAGAATCTTCTGGCTTCATGATGTAATTAAAAAAAAATCATGACCCCCTTCCCCTTCCTTAAAAAAAAAAGTGTATTTACAGAAAGGAAGCAACTTATAATCCGTCAGTATTTATGCTAAGGCACCTTGAGCACAGTTCTAAAAGGACTTTTCAAAATTTGTTTCAGGACTTGTTGGAAGTAGGGTTTTATGATCACATTCAGGTTCACTAATATAATATTTTTCTTTCTCCAAAGTCATTGTGAAGATCCTGTACATTATAAATTTTGTAATATTTGGTGTCAAATTGTGCTTACAATATAAATGTTTTCTTCTTTTTACTAGGCCTTTTGGTATGAGGTGGTGGTGTTGGCTGATGCTTTGTAGTTCTTCTCTTACTTGTGCTATTTGGTAAGTGTGCAAAATATTTTTTAAGTAATTTCTCTCTTAAGTAAATTTGATATTCTCATGTAATTTGTGATGCAAGCTTTTCTGGAAGAATTATGTAACTCAGTACTAAGTCATGGCATTTGATGTGATTGATAAGAGATAATAGAAGCACTGGGAAAATGGGTAAGGCCATGGCTTTCTGGCTTGCACGGAATTATGAATGTTTAAATAATCCTACACAGCACAGGGTGTTGGTTTTACAGTTGTAGCTATTCCTCTTAGCCTTTGATGCTCATGAAATCTCTAAAAAGACCCCCTCCCCCAGAGTACCAGTGAATGCATATTTGCCTCATTATTACTGTAATAGTTGTTTATTTTTTATGTGCTGTAGTTTCTTGCCTAATGTAAATTTTAATATACCTAACTTTGTCCCAGTGCCTTATGTGGTTTACACCTTGCTCCCGCCTCCACCTTAGGCTACAAAAGCTGGATTCAGTATTCCATCTAAGCGAATTTGGAAGCCAGGTTTTATTTTGGTATGTTTAAAGTTTTATGCTTTCCAGCATAAAATATATTATGTTTTCTGCACTGTTTAGAATTAAATATTCAAATAAAAAGCACATTATGGTCAGAACCTATGAATAACAGAAAAATGCAGCATATAAGTGAAAAAAAAAATCCGATATAAATCTATGTTAACAAACAAAATCTAGTTAGTAAGTTTTTTAGTGTTCACTAATTCTATTTCTTTCATTATAACCTGAAAATCAGTTAATCAGTTTTGTAATTCTACCCATGCACATTCAGTTGTGTGCAGTATAACTCAAAACATTAAAGCATGCAGAGCCTTGAATGTGCATGTTTACAGAAACATATTTAGAAACTATATACAGTACTATTTCCAACATGCACTGAGTGAACACTGTATTATGACCACCTAACAAATACTTTGTAGGTCCTCCTTTCACCCTCAGTACAGCACCTATCCAATGTGGCATCGATTCAATAAGATGCCCGAAGCAGTTGGGAGGTATGGCCAACTAAGCTGTGTGTAATTCGGCCTTCGGTGCAGGTATGGAGATGATTGGTGTATCCAACACCTGATATGCTGTTCCATAGTGTCCCACAAGTGCTCTATGGGATTGATATCAGAAGAGCTTGGAGGCCAATCGATATGCAGGAAGTCTGAACTGTAGTGCCAACATTGCTGGGTGTACATAGTGGGCATTAGTCGTGTTGTACTCCACATGCACCAGGGGTCCAAATTCTTGCCAGGTAAACATGCCCTACACCTTACAACCATCTGTACTGGCTTGCACTGTGGAGACCCTGCAGGATGCATCAAGTGCCTCATGTTGTTTGCGCCAAATATGTACATGGCAATCCTCAGAGTGGAGTAAAAATCGCAACTCGTCAGACCAACACACTTTTTTCCAGTCATCTGACATCCAACTTGCATGATCTTTGCACCAGGCGAGTCTTTTGTGCCAATGAACCGTGGTTAGGAGAAGTCGTCGGGGTCGTCACCAAATATGTGTGAGCGTGTGACTCATGGTCATGACAGATAATGTTCTGGGTTGACCTCTGTTGTATTGGGTGCTCAACTGTTAAACAGGGCTGTGTCTGTTGTCCTGTACTAGTCATTGAACCCGGCATTCACCTCTCACATCAACCTTTCGCTATACTGTGCAGTTTTGCCTCTGGGATGTTTGACCATTTTCACGTGAGTCCTGACACACTTTGACTGCAGCGGCTCACATACAAACCACCAGTTCAGCCATTTGGGTAATCGAGGCACCCACTCTCCAAGCTCCCATAATTTTTCCTTTCTCAAAGTCCAATAAATACCACCACTCTCCAAATTTTACTACCTACTGCTCCATTCATGCCTTATATATGCTATGTCAGTCAACTAATCACGCTATCTTGGATATCACTTGGTGAACGGTCATAATTCAGTGATCACTCAGTGTATGTTGCATTTCCTTTGCCCTGATGTTGTTTTGATACAATTACTTAGATGAAGAAAAGTTAAATATTTTTTGGACTATAATAGGTTGAGTTGTGGCTTCAGTTCCCCAAACCTTGCTTTCCTCATAAGATCTTACTAATGTGAATTTGCTAACCATGAGGAACTCCAAGAATAGAACCCTCACAGTTCTCAGAGAGCTATTGTACATACTGATCCTTGTAAATTTTGCTATGGACATATAAGAAGGCATGATATTTCCATGTGTGATGAAAGGCAGCTTTTCCAAAAAAAAAAAAAAAAAAAAAAAAAAAGAAAGAGACAGTGCATTGTATTAATGCTAGACTTTTGTTATTTAATTTACAGACTAAAAAGCATTTAGCTAGACAGTAGCAATCAGCAGATGAGTCATGAAATTGTTTCTGTTTCCTCAGCCTGTTCAAGGCTTGTGTCTATCAATGTTTGAATGATTTTTATTCATGTAATTAAAAAAGAATTAGCATGGATGAAAACATTTACTGATTTTTTGGTTTATTTTTATGCAAAAATGCCTTTCTTTGATTATGCTGAATTAATTTTGAATGCATTCATTAGTTTTATTGGCAACAATGTGCAATAAATATTTATTGGTATTGAGTTTGTGTATTTAGGAAGCATGTTTGACAGAGAGAACAAATTGGATGGTGAAATTAGTAGGCGAGTGAATTCTTCATTGAAAGTCATAGCTGCTCTGGGAGGCTTTCACAGGAACGATGGTTTCTTTAGAGAGTTCCACATGGCTGTGTTTGAAACTGTAATTGTTCCTACTCTGATGTATGGCAGTGAAACCTGCGCACTGCCAAAGAAACATAGAAGTTGTTTGTGTGCTGGAGAAATGCATTACTACGTGGGGTTTGTGGCAAGACACGGTCTGATTGTGTGAGGAATGAAGATGTGTTGCAGTTGTGTGATGTGAAGCAAAATGTTGTTAGCAAGGTGGAGACCAATATGCTTTGGTGGTTTGGCCATGTTGAAAGAGTGAGTGATGAGATGCTTACTAAGAAAATCCTTTTAGCCCAAGTCGCAGGAAGCGAAGGCAGAGGAAGGCCAAGGAAGACATGGGTGGATCAGATTCAGGAGTGTCTGTATGAGAAAAAGATTATGAGTATGAAGTATAAAAGATCTTGTGTACGGCTTGTAATGGATATCAGTGAAGCCCGAGTTGTATGTCAAGACCGCTGTAAATGGAGAAGTTTGATACAACAACAGTGAGTAAAAATATCTGGTACTTTGTATTTCTTTTTGGAGCTAACCTCTGAATCTCAGAGAACAGCTTAGTGATATGTATATATGTATGATTGTACTTATTGTCACTATGCACTGTGTGGGAGGCTGACATTTCTGACTGGTCTTCAAATCCTGGTCCTGCCGGCCATCTAGTCTGAGGTTTTTCTGGGGTTTTCTGTAGACTCCCTGTGATACAAATGTGTAGATGGTTCCCTGTGAAGTCGGCCTTGGACGCACTTTGTCCCTTACCTGTATGCAGCAGAGGAATCACAAGCCGGCTGCATTAATTTGCCAGTAATCCTCAAGGGCACATTGTCGTCTTTGCAGAACTCAACCCGCCATTGGCAGACGAGTGAGAGAGATTGTACTTATTAGTAATATTTAAATTGGTGTGAAGATAAAAAACTTTAACATTTGAAAATTACTGGTTACCAGTTTTTACCATTTGTTGTTTGATCGGTACTTGTCCTAAGGCATTTAAACCATTTCATGAAGATTGTACATTTTAAGAGTATTTATAATGGTTGATGTCCTTTAGATGTCCTCTGGATTAAGACTGATGCATAGCAGAAGTTGACAAGGATCTGCAGAATTGGTGTTGCATTTGGTGGAGGTAATGTAGATTTTGTTGCCATCAATGAACATTATAGCTTTTAGTTGACCAGTCCTTAGACATGAGAAGATGAAGTTAGAGTAGGAGGTGTTGGTGTTAAGTAGCTTGCCAGGTCTCATTATACCAGTGATAGTCAATGGGTTTTTTCCAGGCAACAAGTAGTTTAGATCCCAGTGAGTGTACAAATTTTAATCTTTTGTCAAGATGGGTGCTGCCTTCTCAGTGTCCAGGGTGTTTTGGGCACCAGCTTTAGGCAGGTCATCCGCCTTTTAGTTTTCTAGGATGCCAACTTGTGACTGCATTCCGTGGAAACAGAAAGTAGAGTCCTTATTGAACACAGCTGGGGTCCTGGTGATGTATTGAAGCAGAGGATAAAAGTTGGTTAAGCTTTGTTTTGACGTCAAGATTGATGCCTGGGAATCCAAAAAGATCTGATCGCTACCAGGTGGGTGGATAGCAGAATTACATCCAGATATGGAAGCTATCTACCTTGTGCAATCCTGGAACAACAGCTACAGATGTCTGACCTCTTGTCAGAAGCAGACTTTCTTGGAGCTAAGTTGGACTGCTACAGTGATGTGCTGCTGGTCTTTGACTAACAGCAGATGCTTTTTTACCCTTTCCTTCATGGATTGCCATTTGCATAGATGCCAACCTCTAAAAGTAGTTTTCAGTAACCAACATGTTCATTTTTCAGTAATTTTCAGTAACAAATTTTTTTTTCAGTAATTTTCAGTAATCCAGTCTACAGCGGTAAATTTCTGTATTTAACACTGCAACAAATTTTAATCTGTCAGAACTATTAACAAAATAATAATAATAATACAATAAAAAATAATTTGCTAGTGGGAAAATTTAAAATACTGTCTACCAGAAAAATATAATAAATTACCTCCAGACATGAAGAAAAATTATTCCTTGGAATGTTGCCAAATTATTATGATAAACTGGCTGTAGTTGCCATTTTGGCCTTCCTTAGTTCAATTTGCAAAAACTTCTTCTGATAGCATAGTTTACTGTGTGCAATGCTGTTTATTTTTTCTACTAATAAAGAAGACAGCACATGACTACTTAAATTAGGTCTGAAACATTCATGTTTTTTTTTTCACAATACTGAAAATTCTTTCTGTACTTGCATTGCTATGAGGGACTATTAAAATCATTTTCATAATTTTGCTTAATGATTCATACTTTAACTGGCCACTTTCATTTTTCATTAAAGAAATTCTGTGCCACACTTCATCCATTCTCCCAGAAGTAACAGTGCAGTTAAAATTTTCAAACTGGTATTGAGTAAATTCAGATTCCACTTGTCAGATTCTTCTGGTTTCAAAACTGGAAACACTGAACACATATATTAGACTGATGCAAAAGAAACACTTTGCCTTAATGCTACATCTGCAATTTCAGCATGACTCAGAAATTCATCATTAAGTGGAAATTTTCTTAAAATGTAATTGCAGCCTGCCTTGTAAAATTCCCTTACCTCAGAATAAAAAGTAGCCACTGTGTCTTCACTCAGATCTGCAGTTGTGCCCTATATAAGATTTCGCTTTTGACCCAATTACGAGATCACAGTTTTCTTTTTGATTTCTCCTTCTTTCAAAATTTCCATCTGCAAGAGATGTTGCTGTCACATCAAATGCCGATGGCTTGATAAATCGTACAAGCAATTCAGATAACAGACTATGAAGTTTTCTTTTTAATACATGCACAAGTGGAGCTTCCTGCTGCAAGAACACGTTAACAGATGTAAACAAAGGAAGAGTAGCAGATAAAAAAAGACAATAAAGTTTAGATGAAGGATTTCCAATCATACTTGCAAGGTTCTTATACTGTGAATTAGCTTCTTCATTGTCACTAAAATAATGTTCTACAGCCTCTCGCTGTTCTAAAATTCTGTCAATGGATTCCAAAAGTGATAACCAGCAAGTATTGACATGCTTTAGAATTTTGTGTGGTTTAGTACCACAAACAGCTTGACTCAGTTTTAGATTGTGTTTCCTCTTTGAACTTTTCTCCAAAAAAAAAAAAAAAAAAAAAAAAAAGTACAACTGTATCAGAAACTGCTCAACATTAAATCATTTCAGTTGAGTAGCAGATTTCTGTGCAGCTAAATTTACTAAATGGCATGAACATTGCTGCACTATGATTGCAGGCTGAACCTTCTTTATGTGAGAAACAACACCCTTTACTTGACCTATGATAGTGTTAGCATTGTCACAGGAAAATGACACACAGTTGCTCCATGAGATATTTTTTTAACAAACTCATTGTTCAAAACGTTGAATATTCGTTCACCTGTATTATTACTTGATTCGACCAATGATAACAAAACAGTTGAATTTTTCCCTATTTTTTCGTCAAAATATGTTATTGTAATGGGATACATTTTATTTGCTTGAGCATCATTACTTCCGTCCGTAGATAGAGAAAAAGGATTTTTTTAACTTCAGATAGGATGTTACTTGTAGAAACACTGGCCATGTGCTGAATTAGTGCAGTAGCCTTGGTTCTTCCACACGAATATTTTTTTGCGATCGCTGAATCGGGAAACATGGCTTGAAATAACGGTTTTTCAAGCCTTCAGTTTTCGGAAATTTATCCAACATTTTCAAGCTGAATTGACTTCACTTTTTGGAAATTTATCCAACATTTTGAACCTGAAATACAAATATTTATGGAATAAAATGATATCTAACAACACTGGTAGAGGAAACATCGCGAGAAAATTTTTTACGATTACCAGAGAAATCTTACCTCCGTCTGCTTTCCGTTTTCAAAGGATGAAATTCCGTCCTCCGACGGAGAAAACGACCCCCTCCCCCCTTCCGCCGCCGCCACCAATCCTCCCAAAATTTAAGTTCAGTTATGCATCGATTTCGTACATGGTCCAAATGATAACAAAAAACGACGGAATTCCTCGAATCACCGTGAGAATCTCGTCGCCGAAGATTACGGGAAAATTTTCAGGCGGCCTAACTTCCGTTTTCGGAAATCGTTGCCTACAATTTCAAGCTGAAATTATGCAATGAAATTATATTTAACAATACTGAACAGAAGCAACATCACGAGAGAGAGAAAAATATGATTACGGGAAAAATCTGCACTTCGTTTAACTTCCGTTTCCGAACGTTTAAAAAGACAAAACAACGTCCCCAGACAGAATACGACCCCCACCCCCGCAACTAATATACCAAAAATTTCTTCACTTTTGCATCGATCTCGAAAATGACAAATTAAAAAAAACGGAGGGGACTCTGCGAATCCGCGGAAGAATCTCACGTACGAATTAACCACTGAATCGATTTCGAATGCCGTAAGATAACGCTAAAATATTGATGACCGGTAAATTTTAACTTTTGGCGCAAAATTGGCACAGATTTCGTCGAAATGGCGATTTTTTAGCAGAATGGCGCAAGAACAACGTTTTGGCGCAGGTCTGGCAGCCCTGAATGTAGCATTTAATTTTTTTCCCCCAGAAAAACTTGAAGAACCAACAAAAATGTTTAAGTTGATAAAAATTTGCTTTTTATCCCAGAAAATTAAATCAAATGGCGATTTTCCGTAATTTCAGCGTTGTTTCCGTACTTCCGTAACAGCAACCAAAAATCCATAAAATTACGGAAAATCCGTACTAGTTGGCATCTATGACCATTTGTTAACTGCTGAAATGACAAAATATTCAGAAGAAACTTATTGGTAAATTATTTTTTGGGAAAGAGATTCTTTGATTCTGTATTAGCTATTATTGTTATTTCTCTTGTTGTCGACTTTCTGGACCAGGCTAGTGAGCAAAAGGTGGAAATATTCATCTCAATCCTGGAAATTCAGGAATTTCTTTGTGATATGGCATGTTTATAGAATAACTGCCTTTTAAACTGGGTGAAGCAGTCTCTGTGGCAATCCTAATTCCTTGAGATTTTGCAGAAACTTATTTGGTACCACTGCAGTTGCTGAAATGATAACTGGTACTATTTGTGTTATGCTTTATTTTTTGTAGATCCTTTGGATTTTCACTTGCAGATTCACATATTTTGAGATTTTCTCAGATACAGTTTTTTGGATGCTTTATGTAACTGAAACTTGCTACATCTATCAGTTGTCTTCAGTTTTTTTTTTTTTTTTTTTTTTGTCTACAATTACAATGTAAGATCAATTGCAGTCAATGGTCTTGCCTGTGATGATAAGTTTGTTCCAGTACATGGTGTAATTCTGATTTTCAAGAATAGATTCTGGTTGGTGCTTGTAATATGGTAGAGCATAGCCTTGGATAAAGCCATATTTATAGCCAAGCTCTTGATGTAGGATCTTGGCTACTACCTGGTCGTGTCTGTTAAGGTGTTGTTTTGAAGGTCAGCATCTCTAACCTTCTATATGTGTTTCTTATAGTTCTGAGTTGCGATAATGTGGTCTTGAAAGAAAAATCCCTCAGTTTCCAGCTAAAGTTGACCTTTTTTTTTTACCATTGTAATAAGGAGATTTTGTCAAAATGTTTTCCAGATCTAAAGACTCAGGATATTTACTTGCAGAATTGTGCTTTCCCAACTTTGCAGTGGATCTAAATTGTTTTCAGATTGAGAAAGGAACTGAGAAGTGTTCAGGTTCAGTTGCATAAAGCCTTTGTCAGCTGCAGCCACTACTGTAGTAATGACATGCCCCCCCCCCCCCACACACACACAAGAAGTATTGTTTGAAATGTTTCTCTTGCTTTCTACAAAGATCTGATACATTAATCAGAACCCTTCCTCCTTCTTTTCTTTTCAGGTATAGTCTTTCAACTGACGATTTTGGTTATTGGCATCTGTACTTGGTGAAAAGTCTTCTAGTGAGTCTGCCAAGTTCATGTAGATCAGTATTGGTCCACTTAAGGATATCAGAAAAGTACATTAATATAGAAATTGCCTGGGTTTCAATAGCAATAATTTTATTTTTGTAGTTTATCATCATCATCATTACAAATTTCATGAAATAAAATGCCTCCAAAGTTATAGAGCAGCACTCTAAAATGGACATTCTGTGAGAACAAAGGATTTATCATTGTTTATAATTTGGGGTTTCACACCTTACTTGTTATACCAGCCAATTTGCTGATGTAGTGTGCTGTGTTGGGAATGGTGTGTCATACGTTCCATAGAGAGGGACTCGCTCATTCATAACTTTTCTTCTTTTCCTTGTTATCACAGGGAATCTCATACATCTTTTCTGCTGATGTTAGTTTCACTCAGGCAGTTTAATGAGTTTTTATTACCAGCAGTTGGAATTGAACCTCAATGTCATGCTGGCATTTGTGATAGATAGGATCATGCCCCACCACACATCTTTTGTTTAGGATCACAACAAGCTAAATTTTTTTTTATATATCTATCAGATAAAAAATTTTATTAATGTGATTTTAAAATAATGAAATATGATCAAGTCACACACATCATTTACTTTCTTTTTTCTTCTCAGTGTGAAATATGTAGGAATATTTTCCGCGTCCCTAATATTATGTTTGATGGCATTGGACTACTGGAAGATGATAGGAAATAAAGTAATAAGTGATGTAAGTAGTGATTTTATATGTTACTATTGTAGGTGTATTTTGATCTTTACTACTATCTAGCAGATTGAGCTGTAAATGTGTTCCATGTGGCACAGCTGCTGACTTGGTACTTTGCTGTATAGTGTAGAACTAGGCTTCGAGATTTCGGTTGATGGTGGTGAAATTTTATAGGTGGCTAAAAGTTTTTGAGTTATTTTGGTAGATATTACATGTATTTGCAATGCTGACTGCAAATGTGATTTTCATTTTACTGTGTCATGTAAGTTTCTTCACCAAATTATGTAGCACTTTGGGCAGAGTATGCATAAAATAGTAGGTTGTTAAATATAGAGATAATATAGAAAACAATAACACTGGTAAACAAAATTAAACTTTTTTCTTGGCACACAAGGAAAAATACCTGATCCTAGTAGAATTTTGCACGCTGAATTAAAAAATGTAGGTACCTACTTTTTCTTCATCACCCACGCTTTTGTTGTGACTGTTAAGTGTGAAAGAAATGTGTATATTTAAATACATTCAGGACACTATTGAACTTACCTAAAATGTGACAGTTGTTGATTTCCTTCTGTGTTTGGCATTTGAACATCCCTCTTCAGCATCCAACAGTAATAAGCAAGCATTATTGCATTCCATTGTCCCTGGTACCTCTTTTCCATGACAGAGATGTCTTGGTGGAATTGCTCCCCATTTTCATCACTAATGACATCCAGATTGTCAGGGAAGAAATCCAGGTGGGAGTCCAAAAAATGCATTTTGAGGGACACATTACAGCCCATATTTTTGTATGACTGTTAAAGTTCACCCATAATCTCAAAGTAGTTTGGGGCTTTAAAATTTCCTAAAATATTTTGCACAATACTTTTAAATAAGTTCCACGCTGATTTTTCAACTTGGCTTAACATATCTTCGAATTTTCCATCTGCAATCAAAGCTCTTATTTGGGGGCCCACAAAAATTCCTTCCTTGAATTTAGCATCACTTACACAAGAAAATTTTTCCTTCAGATAAAGAAACCCATCATCATTTTTATCCATTGCCTTCACAAAGTTGATGAAAAGCCCTAACTTTATATGAAGTGGAGGTAGAAGAATCATGTCAAAGTTGACTAGTGGGAGACGTACAACATTTTTCTGTCCAGGCATCAGTGATTCACACTTTGGCCATTTCCTCTTGATGTAATGATTTTCCTTTTCCCTGCTGTCCCATTCACACAAGAAACAACAAAATTTAGTATAGCCAAGCTGCAAACCCATTAACAATGCAATGACTTTTAAATCACTACATATCGTCCAACAATACTTATACTGAAATTTTTCCTACAGGATTTGTATAATTTTATATGTTTCCTTCATGTTAGTTGCATAAGCTAACAAGTTTGTAAAATCATGCAATGCATTGATTATAATACGCTTTCCAACATACCAGAAATCATTACTCAAGTTATGAGAATAATGGCTGTGGAATAAATCTCGGTTTTGTGCCCTGACCCTTGATCCCATATCGATGATATTCAACAGAATCGGTTCGGTATATCTCCGAAATAACATGATAAAGTTTTGTCGCAATGGAAGCATTTTTACGTAAGTTATGATGCATAAGGGCTATGGAATAGATCCCGCTCCTGTGTCCTAACCATTGACCCCATTTCGCCCATTTTGAATAGAATTCGTCCCCAGGCAGGCCCCATACAACATACTAACATTTCATCCAAATCGAAGCATTTTTACGTAAGTTATGACGCATAATGGCGATGGAAGTTATGCCGCTCCTATGTCCTGACCTTTGACCCCATTTCGCCCATTTTCAATAGGGTTTGTGGCCAGGTGGTCCCCTACCACATACTAAAATTTCATCGAAATCGAACCTTTTTTACGTTAGTTATGACGCATAACAGCAGTGGAATGGATCCCGCTCCTATGTACTGACCTTTCACCCCATTTCGTTCACTTTAAATAAGGTTCCTTCCCAGGTGATACCCTACCAGATACTAAAATTTCATCGAAATCGAATGATTTTTACGCGAGTTATTGTGCTGACGGACATACGCACACAACGCATGACGTAATGAAGCAGATGGGAATCGCGACCATCTGCGCGCAAGAGTATGACGTCATAAAACTTTAATAGGATCCACACACAACGCGGGACGTAATGAGACAGATGGCGTGACCGCGCGCCAACATTCTCAAACGCGAGTTGTGACGTCATAAGATTTCTAAGCATTGGAAACATTAATGGAAATACGACATGACACTAAAAACGTTATAATTCGGGGTGGTTATTTAACCCACTAAACGAATTCTCCTAAAGTCGAGATCAAGCTAAATCGATTTCTAATGCCAGAAAACGGTAGGTTAACGACTTCCATCAAAATTCTTGGAGCTGTTTTCAAAATAAAATGTACATACATACATACAAGAATTGCTACTTTTAAGGTGGACGTCAAGTAATTTTGCTTCCTATGCTTCCAATGGAAAAACTTCTGTACACATTTTCTTCACAATTAATGCGTTCCCAAGAAAATGAAAATTTGAACATCGATTAAAATAGCTTCATTTCATAACTTAGAATACTTAATACATAAATGAGATTCTTCCGCGAATTCGCGGAATTCCGCTTTTTTCGGCATCATTTTGGTCATTCTCGAGGTCATTGCAAAAATGAAGAGAAATTTTTCAGGATTTTTTAGGGGGGGGGGAGGTCGTTGTTCTATAGAAAAATAAAAAAAAAAGCGGAATTCCGCGATTCCGCTTTTTTGTGGAGTAAAAGAACTAAGCGCTTTCTAGCTGAAAGCGTTGTTTTTGGAGCAGACGCAGGGGGCAAGAAGAAATGTTGGAGGGTGGAGCAGGAGCTCAATTTGTTTACTGCTGTCAACAATGGATGGAATGTCAGTCACTTGAGCATCGCAGCGCAAAGGGTGGAAGCTCCGCCTACTTCGTGCGTTAGGGAAACTACTGCAGCCCTTTCCGTGTCTTGCGGGAAATCGCCACTCTGCATTCTATCAGGGCCAAACTATCTGCTTAATTCTATCCGTGACGTCATCGCCAGAAACTCTTGTAATTTGCAAATGTACCCGAATGCGTTCCCGCTTTTCTGAGATCGTTCGAGAATCGAAGCACTCGTGAATCCTCTTCCTACGGAGTATGCCAAAAAATACAGAATCTCCGTAATTATTACGGATTTCTCCCGGGATTACGGGTGACTAACAAAAAAATTATGGATATTCAGATTTTCGCTGTTATTAAGAAAGTTTTACTGTTTTTGTAAATAATCGACGTAAAAGCCTCTGAACAAAGTTCATAACACAGCCCTTTGTCTTTTTTTTTTTTTTTCTCAGGTGGTGGAATTTGTTTTGCTTGTTTCAAAGTGTGATAAAAAATGCTCGTCGTGCTTCTTTCGCCGTGGCCCGAGATTACGTCGACCTGAAGCATCTGAATAAAGTTCGTGACGCAGCTTTCTTTTCTTAAATTCGTTCTACCCCCCCCCCCCCCCCCGAAGAGAAAGAATTTGTTTTGCTTGTTTGAAAGCTAAGTGGAAAGGAAGAATGGCGCCACGCCGGAATTATGTAGGCTTGGCGGGCTTCTTTTGCTGTGATCTGGAATTACGTTGGTTCGGACGTACTTCTTTTGCCGTGATCCGAAATTACGATGGTTCGGATGTGCTTTGGCTGTTGCCCGGAATTGCGTCTGCCCGATGCCTCTGAACCATGTTCGTAACGAACCTTTTTGTTTTTTTTTCTAAGAAGGAGGAATGTGTTCTGCTTGTTTGAAAACTTAGTGGAAAGAAAGCACGGTGCGCGACTAGGATAACGTCGGCCCGAAGCCGCTGAACAAAGTTCGTGACGCAACTCTGTTTCTTTCCTTTCTTTTTTTTTTTTCTAAGGAAGAATGTGTTTTGTATGTTTGAAAGCTAGGGGGGGGGCACGGCTACGGGCCGTTATTACGTCGGGCCGAAGCCTCTAAAAAGTTCGTGACGCAGCTTTCCGTTTTTTTTTTTTTTTGCTTTTTATTTTATTCTTTCTTTCTAAGAAGGAATTTGTTTTGCTTGTTTGAAAGCTAAGTGGAAAGAATGTGTCATGGGAGGTTCAAAAACAGGGTGAAAAACAAGAATTCGGCAGAAAAATCTCCCCACAGCAGTTAATACACTGCTGGACAATTGCTAAGGACGGATCATAAACGGCTATATAGCGCATAAAAAAGTAAGTGTGGTTGGATGCCAAGTGAAATAAAATAATGTCAGAATGCCAGGACATTACAAGAAAGACAATTTATTGTGCTCTGAAATCCAGAAGGCTTTGGAACGTGTTCAAGGGACAAACAGGCCATTTTGTGCAGAATACGTAAACGTGAAAAAAAAAAAAAATCCATTACCGTCCGCAGGCGTTCCGGCGTAAGATGTCAATACGGGATATGGTTACCATGGAGGGTGATGCAAGATTCCACACGTCGTGTCATGCTTTGCACAACATTATCAAGCAGCTGTTGGGGTAATTTATCCCATTCCTCTGTCAGTGCACGGATGAGGGTGTCCTTGTTTATTGGAGGGCATTGGCGACCAGCAAGACTCCTCCCCAAAGCATCCCACACATTTTCAATGGGATTCAGATCTGGAGAACGTGCTGGCCATATGAGGCGTTGAATATCCTCACTCTCAAGACACTCCTGGACAGCGACTGTTCGATGACATGTTGCGTTGTCGTCCATGAAAATGAATCTATCACCGACAGCACCACGGAACATGCGAACATGAGGTAGCAGAACATCATTAATGTATCGTTGGCCAGTCATAGTCCCAGTTGGAAGCACATAGAGGGACGTACGGCTATTGATCATGATGCCAGCCCATACCATGACACTACATGTCGGATATCGGTCCATTTCCTGTATGTTTGCTGGACAATATGCAGTACCACTATCACGCCAGATCAGTTGTCGTCGACAATCAGACGATAGACTGTATCTACTCTCATCTGAGAAGAGGACAGCAGACCAGTCGTTATCAGTCCAATTGCGATGTTGATGGCACCATTGCAAACGGGCGGTACGGTGACGTCTGGACAATGGGATGCGCACAACAGGACGGCGGGCGTATAGTCCTCCTTCATGCAAACGTCTGGCGACAGTTTTTCGGGAGATCCGCTTGCCAGTAGCAGCCATAAACTGATTTGCTACCTCACTAGCTGTGCTGCGCCGGTGTCATTTTGTTGATAGCACTATGTACCGATCTTCTGCAGGTGTCGTACTGCGAACACGACCTCCCCCGTGACGTTTGCTACACTCTCCATTTGTTTGAAATGATTTCCAAAGCCTTGAAACAACACTGTGGCTGACGTCGAACTCTCTGGCAACATCTGTTATTTTTCGCCCTTCTTCAATCTTGCCAATAATACGGCCATGCGTAAAATCATCTAGGTGATGTCGGGAAGACATACTGAAACTTCCAAGTTCGTCAATTGATTCTTTCCCTTTCAACTTTGCGTTTGAACAACAACGGTCAATACGCGTCAAATCCTTTATATCTCTTATCAGCGCTATGACGTCACAAACAAGTTCGGCAATCCAAAATTTGCATACGCACAACACGTCTTACTGTATCCCGCACTTATGCTAATTTCCACATTTTCCTGCCTTCCATTTTATGGTTGCTATTGTCATCCGTCCTTAGCAATTGTCCGGCAGTGTATATCGAAGAAAACATTTTCATAAGATTGAGAATTTAATAAAGGATAAAAATAATAGAAAAAAAAGAAAAAATAATACCTCAAGAAGACAAGCAAACGTACATCAATAAATCTAAAATTGAGTTGACGTCTTTGCAGGTCAAAGCACTCAACAGAGGTATTAGGTATGCATATGAGCAAAAAATACCAAAAACTGAGGTCTTAATTCCCTACAATGAAGATGTTATCAAAAAATTACCAAAGGAAAGACAAAATCCAACAAGATTTAAAATGGTTAAATGGAGATTCATGTCACCATATTCACAATTCAAGCAAAAAATTTTGCAAGCCATTTTATAAGGTTACATTGAGAAATACTTTATTGACTTCTTCAATGACTAAAAACTAAGCTGTGGTTATATGTTTCTAATTCTTGCAAGTTTCTAATTGCTTGACTAAATTCACAAACTTTCCTAGACAAATACTTTTTACCTCAGGATTTAGCTAGTAAAGATTCACATGTAAGTTTTAAATCTGATTTTTTAAAATATTTCATTTTATTTTGTTCTTAAATCCCTACTTTTCTATTGTGAATATAATAATGTGCTTCACTTTAATATTTACTTACATAATTTACAGAAAATAATTCCATATGGCTAGCATACTCTTAAATATTGTATATATGCTGTATTTGAATTTGCTCACCGCGCATTCGCGTGTCCCAATTTTCCACCCAGTTAAAAAGTTCAGCTTTTTTTGTCATTGGCCGGTCTCATGTATGTTAATATTTTCTAAACCATAACCGTAATAATATTTTCTAAACCATAACCGTAATTATACAATCCAACATTTATTTGTCCACTGACGTCATCAAAGCACAGGTCGCGCCATCTTTTCTGGTTTCAACACCACCAAAGGAAACATTATTGTTTTTTAATATAATTATGCTTATGTTTTAGAAAATGTTAAGTATTCCAAGTTATAGTATGAAGTTATTTTAATCAATGTTCAAATTTCCATCCTTGGGAACACACTAACTGTGAAGGAAATGTGTACAAAAGGTTTTCCATTGGAAATATAGGAAGCAAAATTACTTGACGTCCACTTTAATAGTGTGGGATAAGGGCGATGGAATGGATCCCGATCCTATGTCCTGACCTTTGACTCCATTTGTCCCATTTTCAATAGGGTTCCTCTCCAGGTGGTCCCCTACCACATACTAAAATTTCATCGAAATCGAACCATTTTTACGTACCTTATGACGCATAAGGGCAATGGAATGCATCCCGCTCCTATGTCCTGACCTTTGACTCCACTTCACCCATTTTCAATGGGATTCCCCCCAGGTGGTCCCCTACTACATACTAAAATTTCATTGAAATCGAACCATATTTACGCAAGTTATGACGTATAAGGGCAATTGAATGGATCCCGCTCTTATGGCGTGACCTTTGACCCCACTTCACCCATTTTCAATAGGGTTCGTCCCCTGGTGGTCCCCTACCACATACTAAAATTTCATTAAAATCGAACCAGTTTTACGTGAGTTATCGTGCCGACAGACGGACGGAAAAAGCTGGAGCATATACGCTTCTTCAACCTACGGTTGGAAAGCGTAAAAAACACAGAAGGAAATTGGTTCCCATTGTGCAAAAGGACAGCCTTCAAACTACATTTTGAAGAGTCAATGAACAGTCTCCACTCTGTTGTTTTATGTTCATGATCAAGGACATCCATCACAGCGCAAATATTGTTGCAGTACAGTAACTTATTTTCTGCAGAATAGAAATCTTGAAACTCTTCCTGCTGGTTATGATAAAATCACACTTTTGTGTCATTCTGAAGGAGATTCCAGCCTTTCATCCTAAAACCCAAGAGTTCGGCCCATTTCTTAGACAATTTCAATTCCTGAAGAAGGTCATTTAATTCGCCTTGAGTTAACAGATGAGGTGCACATGAAGAGGTACTTGCTTCAAAAGTAGGGTCATCTTGTTCCTCATTTTCAACTTCGGTAGCTGAATGGTCATCTTGTTCCTCATTTTCAACTTCGGTAGAAGCTGAATCGTGTTCCGATTCAGCTTCTACTATAACATGTGTAAGAGGATGTGGTACAGGTAAGTCCTCACTGTGTGGAATTGGCCTCATAGCAGATGGCAAATTTGGGTACTGCACTGTGTTTTTGGATTTACTACTAATTCCTTTTATTTTTGTAATACAGAAATAATAGTCCAAATGAATGATCTTGTGGTCCACACCACACCATGGATATCGCAAAGGTCGTGTGCCGAATCCCCTTAACCCAATCTGTCAGACGTTTCACACAGGTCGCATAACAGATATGAGGAGACCAGCTCTTATTTTGATCCCCCACCTTACAGCCAAAATATAATTCGTAACATTTTTTATCTAGTGGAGTAAAACTTCATCGTTGATCTTTAAATGCCAAATTCCCACACGCATAACAGAAGTTGTCAGGATGATTTACACCATTCCTTGGCAAATTTACTCACTATATAACTCACCACACTTACACAGTAGCTTTAAATCACTTGACACAACAGAATACAACCTCACTGGGTGAGCTCAAAGAGAATGGCTGTGCAATAGTGGCGTGTTCATGAAGCATCACTCTGCATGACTCAGCAGACTGCTGTCTGGTGCCATCTTGCTACACGGCGGTGCATGAATCATCTTGCTCAGTCGCTTCTGGTTTCTGGAGCACATACAGTTAGTGCCTTCATAATGTTAAATTGTTTGTGGCTACCCTATGTTAGAAATTAGTTAAAATATTATTATTCATACATTAGTTATCCCTGGAAAAACCCCTAAATTTCCAAAAAAGCAATAATAAAAAAATTTCATTGTACAAAAACTGAGGGTAATTCAGTGTTAGAACAGCTATACCTTATGCCATAACTATTCGTAATTTATGTGCATACAATTATAATCATAATAGGTTGCTTACCTTTTGTACACATTTCCCTTCACGTTTTATTCTTTTGGTTGTCTAGCTTGGTTCAAGCCTCTGGTGCAGTGGTCCTTTTTCGTCTTCAGGTTCATTCAATGCCTGGCGAATGTATAAGTCCTTGAAGTGTACTGCATTAATGACTTTAGGCCCCAACAGCGTCTACTTCCCCTCCAACCGCTCTTACTAATGTGTAAAACCCAACTTTAGTTGGTTGATTGACATTTATAAAAACCAAAATTCTTTAACTCAAAATGAACTGACATGACCAACTAACAGAAACGTCCTATTTACATACACACAAAACTTCCAACCAAAAATATTAAAAAAAGACAAACAAAATGTATTGACATAACCAACCTTAAAAAACACCATAATACTTTCAAGTTGGAACTGAAGAACAGATTCTCTGCTTTAGAAGGCCTAACATCGGAAGAAGTGGATATTTCGGAAGTTAACAGAAAAGTAACCAAAGCTCTTATGGAAACAGCAACAAAATTAGCTGGGTCTAAGAACAAGTTGCATGTAAACAAATTATCAGGAAAAACCAAAATGTTGATGCAAAAAAGAAGAGAGATGAGGACAACTAAAGATGTGACTTCCAAAGTGGAATATATAGAGCTATGCAAGACAGCACGAAAAAGTATCACTGAAGACGTAAGGAAATTCAACTGTGAGCTAGTGAGGAAAGCAATTGAAAACAACCAAAGCCTAAAGATAGCAAAGGGACATCTCAGTAAGGGAAGAAAACAGATTATGGCTCTGAGAAAAGAAGATGGTTCTATAACAAGAAATAGAGGTGAAATTTTGACAAGAGTGAAAGATTTCTACTCCAAATTATATGAAAGGGATGATACATGTACTCCAGACATCATGAAAGGTACCAGAGTTCTTCCAGTCCTCCCAGCAGAAGTTGCACATGCAATCAAGAACATGAAGCGGGGGAAAGCTCCAGGAGAAGATGGAATTACTATAGACATCATACAAGAAGCAAGTGGAGAAATTGAAACAGTACTCGCCCAAATTTTCACTCGATGCCTTAATGAAGGGAAGATTCCTGAGGATTGGAACAATGCTACAATGATCCTGCTACATAAAAAAGGTGACATTGAGGATCTCAGGAACTACAGACCTATCAGCCTCCTATCAGTGGTTTATAAAATCTTCACTAAAGTTCTTTCACACCGCTTGAAGGTAACACTGGACATGGCTCAACCGAGAGAACAAGCTGGATTCAGGAGTGGCTACAGCACAATAGATCATATCCACGTACTGAGAGAACTAATTGAAAGAGCGAGGAATATGAACTTCCATTGTGCATGGCTTTTATCGATTATGAAAAAGCCTTTGATTCGGTGAAACCATCAGCAGTTACCACGGCTCTGAAATCCTGCGGTATTGAAGATGCATACATTAATATTATTAATAACATCTATGAAAATGCAAGTGCAAAGATTCGGCTGTTTGAAAATACAACACACATAAAAATTGGAAAGGGAGTGAGACAAGGTGACACCATATCTCCGAAGCTCTTTAATGCCACATTGGAAAATGTCTTTCAATCACTGAACTGGGAAAACAAAGGGATAAAGATTAATGGAGATTATCTAACCCACCTTCGTTTTGCTGATGACGTAGTCATTTTTGCAACTACCCCATCAGAGCTGCAGAGTATGATCCAGGAACTTGCTGACAAGAGTAAAGAAGTGGGATTAAAAATGAACTTTCAGAAGACAAAAGTGATGTTCAATGCTTTTACAAGAAATGAAGATTTATCGATTGATGGAGAAAAACTGGAGATAACAGATACGTATGTTTATCTTGGACAGCAGATATCAAGTGAGGGTCACATTGATGAAGAAATTAATCGGCGTACAAAACTTGCCTGGAGAGCTTTTGGAAGAAACAGCATAATTTTCAAGAGCAATATGCCATTATGTCTTAAAAGAAAAGTGTTTGATCAATGCATCCTTCCAGCGCTTACGTATGGTGCAGAGACGTGGACCTTAACTAAAAGAGACATACAAAGACTGCAGACAACTCAAAGAAGCATGGAGAGGTGCATGCTTGGTATAACCAGGAGAGATAAGAAGAGGAACTCGTGGATCCGAAAAATGACAAGAGTGGAAGACATCATGATCAGAGTTAAATCCCTGAAATGGCAATGGGCTGGACATACTGCCAGAAGGACAGACCATAGATGGACAGCCGAAATTTTAGATTGGATTCCAAGGGACAGGAAAAGACCCAGAAAAAGACCACATGGGAGATGGGTGGATGAAATTCGTAAATATGCGGGAGTGACATGGAGGAGACTGGCACAAGACAGACCGTTGTGGAGGGAAACTTGGGGAGACCTTCGTCCAGCAGTGGATTGATAATGGTTGACAATGATGATGATGACACACAACTTATCTTATTCCCTTCTATGTTATTCCTTCAATTCCCATTCCCTACACCTCACGACAACCAGAGCATTCAGTCACCACACCTCAGCCATTCCCACGTAGGCTTCCTCAAGCACTTTCTGCCCCCCACCAGGGTCTTCTTCAGGAGGCGTTCCAGATGTTTTCTCTCCTGCTACCGCAGTGTGAGTGAGAGACACGATCGTCCTCCTTGCCCCTGCTCCGACGTCACCTACGAAAAACTTCTACTGTGGCTCCATCTTTTATAAACTTTAGTAAAAACTTCATTCTCTTCTGTGTTTTTGGCTTTTTTGTTCAGTTTTTATTAATTCTTTCCATTTTTCATTAAAAAATACTTGGTCATTATTATTACAAATTCTATCTCTATTTTTCTCAATCAACACAGACTCTGCAATGTGTTGGTGTCTCTCATTGCAACATGATTTTATTATTTTAATCTCAGAAGAAATTTAATAAATGATTTATTATTTTAATCTCTTCGGAGATTAAAATAATAAAATCATGTTGCAATGAGAGACACCTATGCATTGCAATGTCTATGTTGATTGAGAAAAATAGAGATGGAATTTGTAATAATAATGACCCAAGTATCCTTAATGAAAAATGGAAAGAATTAATAAAAATTGAACAAAAAAGCCAAAAACACAGAAGAAAATGAAGTTTTTACTAAAGTTTATAAAAGATGGAGCCATGGTAGAAGTCTTTCGTAGGTGACGTCGGAGCAGGGGCAAGGAAGATGATCATGTCACTCGCTCACACTGCGGTAGCAGGAGAGATAACATCTGGAACGCCTTCTGAAGATGACCCCTGTGGGGGTAGAAAGCGCTTGAGGCAGTCTTATATGGGAATGGCTGAGGTGTGGTGACTAAATGCTCTGGTTGCCGTGAGGTGTAGGGAACGGGAATTGAAGGAATAACATAGAAGGGAATAAGATAAGTTGTGTGTAAATAGTTGTATATATGTTTTTAATATTTTTGGTTGGAAGTTTTGTGTGTATGTAAATAGGATGTTTCTGTTAGTTGGTCATGTCAGTTCGTTTCGAGTTAAAGAATTTTGGTTTTTATAAATGTCAATCAACCAACTAAAGTTGGGTTTTAGACGCTGTTGGGGCCTAAAGTCATTAATGCAGTACACATTTTGAAGATGACAATCCGATTTTTGGCGTAAATGTGACAAGGATGGTAAGTCAGATAAAATCCGAAAACTTGAAAATTTTCATCGTCCTGGAGCGGGACTCGAACCCGCGTCTCCCAGAAAACGCCCAGGTATATCGCCAGGCATTGAATGAACCTGAAGACAAGAAAGGACCACCGCTGAACCAAGCTAGACAACCAAAAGAATAAAACGTGCGGGGAAATGTGTACAAAAGGTAAGCAACCTAATATGATTAAAACTGAGGGTGATAGAAAATTCTGATTGCATATTTGAATTCAGCGTAGAAAGTTGCGTTAGAAACACAATAAACCTTTCATGTGCCAAAATCTGTGTTTACCAGTGTACAATTTGAATTATTGAAGACACATCCATCATGCTGTAAAACATTTGTACATATCTTTTGTTCTTACATCCAATGAATTTCATACTCCTTATTTTAAAATATGTCCTTTCCCTTCAAAGCTGGACATCTTACACTTCCATTTATGTTTCTTATGACTTCTTTCTGTGCAACTTCTTGCAGTAGTTGCCCATATTAATTATTTTTCATATTGTGTCCTTCGATGATTGGAAAGCTACGTTTTGTTCATTTAGTCTTAAGTTAAAAATGCAAATTCTGAGGATGATCTTTATATGTACATTCTTATATATGGCATTCAGAGCTAAATACCAAGGTAAATAACACAAGTAATTTATCTTTGTATTTATCTCAGCTCCGATCATCACTTGTAATTACATTTTATCATATTCAGTTACTTAAAATTTCAAGCTAGCTGATATGCCCAGGGAGTTCAAATAAGAACTTTATCAACAAATAACTGCGAATTAATTTTCCTTGCTGAGAGAATCAAATCTTGCAATCAAATGTCAACAAAATCAATAGCTGGATCATCTGGTACACACTGTTTTTTTCAGGCTGACTCAGAAGCATGAATAGCATAAAGAAGATAATACTTTATTTTTAGCAGTGTGGCTAACTTTTACAATGCAAGTCAAGTCAAGTGCATGACTGTAGGCTGAGTGCACTTAAAACATGACATTTCTGGATTTCCTGGAACAGCCAGAATATGTTCCACGAGATCACTGGCACACCAAAACAAATGTTTTTTTTTTTTTTTTTTTTTTTTTGTCCACTACCCCAGTTCTACAACACAGACAGTATTAACTTTATGCGAAGCTCATGATTTATCCTGACCCGCAAGTTTCACTCCAAAATATGCATGGTAAGCTTTTTTTTTTTTTTTTTTTTTTTTTTTCAAATTGTGTAATGTTCCTTTATTGCTTTTTAATGACAAACTGCCTACAAATATTACAGAAACTCTCCAGAGAGTTAACACACCCTTGTGTTTCCATTGCGATAGAAACTACCATTCATAACACTGAAACAAAATATTAATACAAAGAACAAGTAATAGATAACTGTCTAGTGCAGAGAGACATATCCAACTTCCATATTTCAGCCATATAGACAGGTTCAGACATGTCTGAGCCTCATTTCCACTCGTTTTGCTGCCCTCTTATCCTCACCTGCCTCAATACTTCTTCCTCCCCTCCCCAAGTGTTACCAGATTCATGTGTTCAGACTTGTTGCACAGCAAGCTTGAGTGGCAACATTATTTTGTAGGTGATTTGAACAGAATATGTAACTTATAAATCCTTTACTTTTTTTTTTTTTTTTTGCTGTACTTGATTTAAAAACTTCATGTAGAAACAGTGTACATGATAGACAAAATTGAGCATCTTTTTAAAAATTAGCACATCAAAATTTGTAGAAACAGGCAGTAAGTCTCAAACAATAAAACTGTTGTAGACCTATGTAATGAACAGACTGTTAAACATAGTTGATTGCTTAAAGTGTGCATGTGTTATCAGTATGCATGCTTCAACAGATAAGGCCTATATGTCACCAAACTATTTTTTCTTATGTGTTGTATGCTACTTTGGAATGATAATGATTTTAAAATTTGTTGTACACACATACATACATATCATTAAGCTGTTCTCTGAGATTCAGAGGTTAGCTCCTCAAAGGAAAAACATCTGCCAAGTAGACATGTAACTGAAGGAATTAGAATTTATTTACTGTTGGTGTATTTAATGTCTCCATTTACAATGATCTTGGCACACAGCTTGAGCTTCATTAACACCCATCACACGCTGCACACAAGACCTTTTGTGCTTCATACTCATAATCTTTTCTTCAAGCAGACATTCCTGAATCTGGTCCTCCCATGATTTCTTTGGCCTTCCTCTACCTTTCTTTCCTGCCACTTGGGCTGAAAAAATTCTCTTAGTCAGCACCTCATCACTCATTCTTTCAACATGGCCAAACCAAGCCACCTAAGAATTTAAGTCTCCACCTTACTAACAATATTTCGCCTCACATTACACATCTGCAACACATTTTCATTCCTCACATGATCAGAGTATGTCTTACCCCCCCCCCTAAGTAATGCATCTCCCCAGCACACAAATGACTCCTATGTCTTTTCTGCAGAACCCAGGTTTCACTGCCAGACATCAGAGTAAGAACAATTACACTTTCATACACAGCCATTGAGAACTTCCTTGAGAACCTATCATTCCTGTGAAATCCTCCTTAGGCAGCTAGACTTTTAAAGAAGAATTTACTTGCCTATTAATTTCACCATCTAATTTGTTCTCTCTGTCAAACATACTTTCTAAATATACAGACTCATTCACTTGGTCAATATCTGTGCCATTAAGATTTATCTTGCATTCAGTACTAATAGTTCCACGCTCAAAAACCATAACATGGGGTTTTCCCTTATTTATACTCAGCTTGAATATGATACAAACTTCATGCATCCGGGACAACATACTCTGCAACTCACTTTTGCTTTCTGCCAACAGGACTGTGTCATCAGCATACAGCAATCTGTATACACGGATATTACCAAGACATAAGCCAGTATTATCCATTTTGGTATCATGCATTCATGCATCCATAAATATATTAAACAGCTAGGGAGACATTACACAACCTTATCTGACTCCTGCACCAATAGAAAACGATTTCAATAAAATACCATTCACTCGTACACATGCTCTACTGCCAGCGTACATGACTTTCACATTTTGAAGTAGATTCCCAGTAATACCATATTTATTCAGTACCTTCCACACAAAAGTCCTGTTTACTCGATCATAAACTTTCTCTGAATCTATGAAGGCAGCAAACACTTTCTTACCAACAGACAGGTACTTTTCAATCATCATGCATAATGCAAAAATTTGATTAGTGCTGCCCTTACCAGGCATAAAACCACTGTTTATCCCACACTTTCTCTGATGTAGCACATACCTTATCAATAATGACCTTCCCAAACACTTTTCCTGGCACACTCAGCAAACTGATACCACGATAATTCTTGCATTCAGTTGGGTCACCTTTTCCCTTGTAGCAGGGGAACGATGATAGCATCTCTTTAATCCTGAGGGGCCATTCCTGACTCCCAATGTAACTAGAAATTTTCAGTTTTAAAACCAGTAAATCACAGAGTCACTGCCATATTTTAGCATCTCTGCAGATATGCCATCTACTCCTGAAGCCTTACCATTGTGAAGAGATTTTAGAGTTTTACACACCTCTTCTCTTGAGATCCCGCCCGTAGTTTCATCTCTCACTATGGCATCATCTGCTTCTGCCTCAGAATCACCTTTGCTTTCCTGATCTAGTAAATCACAGAAGTTCTCACCTCATCAAAATTTGTTGTAAGTTGATTATATGTAGTTTACAAGCTTTATATGGTAGATATGGCAAAGTTTGTGTGTGTGTGTGTGTGTGTGTTACAGGACAAGAGGGCAAACGACAGAAGAACAACACAACAAAAGGGCGACATGACGAAAGAGCACATGATAAAAGGGCTGACAAAATGACGCATGACAAAAGAGCGATGGGACAAAAGGGCTGACCAAATGACGCATGACAAAAGAGCAATGGGACAAAAGGGTGCTGCAATAGAAGGGTGCATGGCTACCCCACTAACGATTCACTAAACTAGGAGAACTATTTAACCAATTTGCAAGAAGCACTTAGAAGATATTAATCTCCAAATTACTTATTTCATTGTACATTCAAATCCCAACTGAAAGCAAATGTTAATTTTTCTGTACTTAAATAACTTATAGGGTAAAATTTTCAGCAGTTTTTCAGCTCTTCCGATTTTCAGGCTGGTTCACACGAGTTTAGGGCAACTGGCCACAAATGTTTAAGTGAACGGGGAGGGGGGGGCGTTCTATGTAACCCAAGTGAGAATTGTACTTTAATTTGAGGAAATGAATTGGCATGACTTAGTACAATTTTTAAAACAGTGTTTGATGAAACAGGAATTATTGCATGACTCATGCTGTGTTCAGAAAAGGACGATACAGTGAAATTCTTTAATACCGCTGCGCTTTTACTTAGGCACTAAATATTTGCATAACATGTCAAGTTATTAATACTTCTATTTTACTTAATTATACGTACGCCCTACACGTAGGCCTTTTTAACAGTTTTTAATTACCCGACTTCATATTTATGAAGTTTACATATCAAACCAAGTTTATAGTAGTGCGCTTTTACTTAGGCACTAAATGTTAATTCATAGGCCCTATGCTTAGACCCTTTTAACATTTTTTATTCTACCTATGTCATATTCATAACGTTTACATATAAAGTCAAGTTAATAGTATTGCACTTTTACTTGGGCATTAAATATAAATCAATAGGCCCTAGGCCTAGGGTTTTTAAACAGGTTTTATTCCACCGATATCAGAGGCTGGAGAACATTCTTTCTTTCTACTAATAACCTTCGGGGAAACAGTGGCTAAGTATTTTTCCCTCTGTAATTACCGATGTGTACAAACCATCTGCAATGGTTTCGAAAGAGTTGAAGATGGACAACTATTCATTTGCGGACTCCTGAAAAAAGGGAAAGGAATAGACAGTTTTTTAAAGTTTTTGCTGTGCTATCTGCAAAAAAACTGCAGAACTCTGTCAATTTTTCAGGCATCCCGCATAATTCTAGGGCTCTTTTTTGAAAGTGTGGGGTTGGGGCTGCAGCCCCTCTTGAAATGGGCTCTGAGCCCCACATAATGAAGAAAAACTTTCATTAAACAAAAATATGTGACATTTCTTTCATTTTTTTTAATAACGAATAGAGCATTTTATTTTACATTATAGAATCTATAAAGTATACAGTTGTTTACTTCACCTTGTGGGTACTGATTCCTACTTTTTGTTTTCGAATACGTCTGATTTCGGTCGGGATTATTTGAATACACAAAGAAGTACTAAATATACTGAAAAGGCCCCAGGGCCTTTTTGGAAACGACACTGTTTAGAAAGCCTTCTATATAGATTTCACTTTCAGTACAAAAGCTGACATGTCTGTTTTCAGTTGGGATTACTTGAATGCACAAAGTAATACTTAATTTACCGAAAGGGCCCCGGGGCCTATTTTGGAAAAAACATCGTTTAAAAAACCTACTATATAGATATTTCACTTAAGAGTACAAAAGATGACATGTCTGATCTCTGTTGGGATTACTTGAATATACAAAGAAATACTGAATTTACTGAAAGGGCCCGGGGCCTTTTTGGAAATAACGTTGTTTAGAAAACCTTCTATATAGGATGAGACATCTGATTTCAGTTGGGATTTGAATACACAAAGAAATATGTAGTTTGCTCAAAGGGAGCCCGGTACCATTTTTGGAAATAATATCTTTTCGAAATCTTGCAGTTGAAGTAGAAAAATATCAAGCTTGTGGATTTGCCCTTTTGTCATGGCGCCTTTTTTTTCACTTCACCCTTTTGTTGTATTTGTTGTGATACGGTGTGTGTGTGTGTGTGTGTGTGTGTGTGTGTGTGTGTGTGTGTGTGTGTGTGTGTGTGTGTAGGAGTTGAGTGTCAGGATCAGTGAGTGGGTGCAGACATTTTTTTTTTTATTCAGGTGAATAAAATTGAAGTTTGCATAGTTTTTCTGGGATATTAAAAATCAAAAACTGAATTACTCTTGTGATTTGTTTTGGTAACTGTGCAAGTCATCAGTAAAACCCTATTGTGCAGAATTCGAACATGCAAATGTACCTCAGTAAAGTTTGTTCGTGACTTTCGAACTGGAGACTTTTTCTTATTTATTTGTATATCATAAAGACATTGTATAAATTACTCACTTAGGTGATGCAGTGTTTAAAGAATAGAGTGTGGCTGGTCTCACCCTGATGTGGTTAGACGACTAAACATTTCAACAGTGGATGTCTCCAGGGTGACTAGATAATTTTGGGAATGCTGCTAACATCTCTGCAGTTCTTCTGCTTCCTCTAAAACCTACTTCATCCATAGGAAGTTTCTACAAAGCATACCTTAATTGAACTTTGTAACATGTACATAATCCCCAGGAACATTGCATTAATATTACCTTCACAGATGAGCTAGGATTTATCATACAGATTGATTCTCAAAGAAATGAATCTGAAGACGGCCTGAGAGAGATATATCATCTGATGACATCAAGGATAGTAACTAAAATGGAGGTTGTTGGTTTGATGTCATAGAAAAGGTATCAACATCAGCCGCCTAGCTGTTCAATAGGGAATTCTATACAGTTTAGATATAGCAAGATTCAATCTTTAAACATTATGTTTCAGAGTTTATTTTAATGATTGTTTCAAAGCTTTTTTTAAACAATGGGTCTGCTCTATGAGCTGTATGTATGTATGTGCAGACAATTAATATGCCTCAAACACTAGGTATATGCTCAGTGGCATAGCCAGAAATCTCTTAAGATGGGGGGGGGGCTCCATTCCACAGATTTGTTTAATTGGTGAAAGCATCATATATATATGCATATATATCCCTTTAATTTGTACTCAATCCCCCATCAAGTGGGGGTCCGGACCTGAGGACCCCCCCACCACCATGCTACACCTCTGTACATGCTTTATTGCCTGTCCATATAGAGTTCATGTAATGGACAAGTATTTTGAAAATGGGGAAGGAATGTTAAATATACCCTATGTGGAAAAAAGTATCCAGACATCCCTTCCACAACAAACATGGAACATTCCAATAGATCACATGTGCCAGATTTCGCTTTAAACTGCGAATAAGCTCCTCTGACATCATATATGATCTGCTCATGAAACATGTCGACTCATGTTGAGCTTACTGACTTCTAGTGAGATGTTATTATAGGGTGCCATATCAGCAACCTGTCGATGCATGTGATTGAAGAACTGTTGCAACACCCACTGTCAACTGTTCAAGGCGTTACTAGTAAATGGAATCGTGAAAAACGTGTGACTGCCAAGAAACATTCAGGAAGGCCAAGTAAACTGACAGAAAGGGACAAGAGAACTACATGTCATCCATGGGTACTTTCATTCCTCTGCACAAATCATCACCAAAGAATTTCAAGATTCAACAGGGGGTAAGTGTGTGCACTCAGGCAGTTCATAAAGAACTGCACAAGTTAAATTTCCATGACTGACCTGCTGCATACAAGCCGTTAATAATTCATAAGAATGCGAGTAAGCGACTTGCTTAAGGATAGTGGTCCATGGACTCTAAACCAGTGGAAACAAGTATTAAATCCAATGGTCATTACTGGGTGTGGCATATGTCAGGTAAACAGTATCTGACAGAATGTGTCATCCCAACTGCTAATTTTGGTGGTGGCAGTGTCGTGTTCTGGGGATTTTTTGTGTGTGTGTGTGTGTGTGTGTGTGTGTGTGTGTGTGTGTGTGTGGACTCGGACCATTGGTGATTGTGGATGGAAACATGAACACCACGAAGTACCGGGACATTCTAGACAGTGCTGTACTGCCTACACTATTCTAATTTTACGGAGACAGGCCATTCGTGTTTCAGCAAGACAACGCACCATGCCAGAAAGCACACTCCATTTGGACATGGTTTGGGAATATGGTGTACAAAATTAGGAGTGGCCACCTCGAAGTCTTGACTTCAATCCTATAGAGGCCCTTTGGGATGAATTTACTTGAATGTCGGATTCGGGCTAGAACAACATATCCAACTTTTGTGTCTGAACTGACCAACACTTTACAGGAGAAATGAAACAATATATCTGCGACTACTAACCAGAATCTCATTGAAAGTGTACCAAAGAGAGTGCACAATGTAATTTGTGGCCAAAGGTGGGCAAAGTCCTTGTTGCTTTTGCCATAAATGCAGTATTGTATAAAATGCACTGGTGTCTGAAGACTTTTTCCCACACAGTGTATAAATTGGATTGCACAGTTTCCTATCCTCAATGCGTTTTGTGTTCAAGATGGCTTGGGAAGAATGTATTGCTAAGCTCAGTCCTTCCTGTGGAAGCCTCTGTGGTTGTAGGATATATCTATACCTTCAGGAATGGTCAGTGTCATTTGTCAATATGTTGATGCATTGTAAATCATGCATTGCTAACAGGGGTGATTGCATTTCTTACTGACATTTGTTTTCATTCAGGCTCTAAAATGACCTTTTGTTGCTTCATGCAAACATGGTAATTGATAATAGTAATCAGCTTAAAATATTCCTTCGCATGCCACATTGTGATCATGCTATGACTTTATGTGCAACGGCTCATTAAAATATCTTAAGTCTTGTTTGAGTAGCCAGCATTTATATATTTGTATATTCACTTCTGCACTTGAGTGTTCATGGTTTTTTTTTTTAATTGCTTATGTGAAAAAGTATCAACTAGGGGAGAGATGATGAAAGATTAATTAATTGAAATTTATCAAGAAATCAGTGAAGAGCAAACCTTTCAAATCCCATGGTATTAAAATATCCTAGTTATTTTTGGCATAGAAAAGTAAATTTAATGCACTGTTCATCTATGCAAGCAATTCCTCAGAAAACTTGAAATTTTCGTCACTCTGGATCAGGCTGGGCATACTTTTTTTTCCAGTTTGGTGCAATGCAGTTCGTGAGTTTTCTGAAGTTTTTCCTTGCATGAATGGGAAGTGAGTTATGTCATTTCTATGCCAAAAATAACTAGCTTATTAAAAGTTCAAAAATAATAAGTGAGTAATGTAAGGACTTATTTAAGAAAAAAAAAAAGCCTAATTAGCTGACTTAAAATTATTGGAGTTTCTATTACATAGTTTGTACAATAACCAGACCACAGATTAAGTTGTTAAATTGCTGTACAACCAGGGTGGGGGAAAGAATTGGACTTGAAAATAATTCATGAAGAGCAAAATGGGCTTTATTAATTGGCCATGGCATTTTTTCCCAAGTATGTGCTAATCATCATCATCGTCAACCATTATCAATCCACTGCTGGATGAAGGTCTCCCGAAGTTTTCTTCACAACGGTCTGTCTTGTGCCAGTCTCCTCCATGTCACTCCTGCATACTTTCGAATTTCATCCACCCATCTCCCATGTGGTCTTCTTCTGGGTCTTTTCCTGTCCCTTGGAATCCAATCTAAAATTTCGGCTGTCCATCGATAGTCTGTCTTTCTGGCAGTATGTCCAGCCCATTGCCATTTCAGGGATTTAACTATGATCATGATGTCTTCCACTCTTGTCATTTTTCTGATCCATGAGTTCCTCTTCTTATCTCTCCTGGTTACACCAAGCATGCACCTCTCCATGCTTTTTTGAGTTGTCTGCAGCCTTTGTATGTCTCTTTTAGTTAAGGTCCACGTCTCTGCACCATACGTAAGCACTGGAAGGATGCATTGATCAAACACTTTTTTTAAAGACATAATGGCATATTGCTCTTGAAAATTATGCTGTTTCTTCCAAAAGCTCTCCAGGCAAGTTTTGTACGCCGATTAATTTCTTCATCAATGTGACCCTCACTTGATATCTGCTGTCCAAGATAAACATACGCGTCTGTTATCTCCAGCTTTTCTCCATCAATCGATAAATCTTCATTTCTTGTAAAAGCATTGAACATCACTTTTGTCTTCTGAAAGTTCATTTTTAATCCCACTTCTTTACTCTTGTCAGCAAGTTCCTGGATCATACTCTGCAGCTCTCATGGGGTAGTTGCAAAAATGACTACGTCATCAGAAAAACGAAGGTGGGTTAGATAATCTCCATTAATCTTTATCCCTTTGTTTTCCCAGTTCAGTGATTGAAAGACATTTTCCAATGTGGCATTAAACAGCTTCGGAGATTTGGTGTCACCTTGTCTCACTCCCTTTCCAATTTTTATGTGTATTGTATCTTCAAAAAGCCGAATCTTTGCACTTGCATTTTCATAGATGTTGTTAATAATATTAATGTATGCATCTTCAATACCACAGAATTTCAGAGCCATTTTAACTGCTGATGGTTTCACCAAATCAAAGTCTTTTTCATAATTGATAAAAGCCATGCACAATGGAAGTTCATATTCCCTCGCTTTTTCAATTAGTTCTCTCAGTACGTGGATATGATCTATTGTGCTGTAGCCACACCTGAACCCAGCTTGTTCTTTCGGTTGAGCCATGTCCAGTGTTACCTTCAAGCGGTGTGAAAGAACTTTAGTGAAGATTTTATAAACCACTGATAGGAGGCTGATAGGTCTGTAGTTCCTGAGATCCTCAATGTCACCTTTTTTATGTAGTAGGATCATTGTAGCATTGTTCCAATCTTCAGGAATCTTCCCTTCATTAAGGCATCGAGTGAAAATTTGGGCGAGTACTGTTTCGATTTCTCCACTTGCTTCTTGTATGATGTCTACAGTAATTCCATCTTCTCCTGGAGCTTTCCCCCGCTTCATGTTCTTGATTGCATGTGCAACTTCTGCTGGGAGGACTGGAAGAACTATGGTACTGGTACCTTTCATGATGTCTGGAGTACATGTATCATCCCTTTCATATAATTTGGAGTAGAAATCTTTCACTCTTGTCAAAATTTTGCCTCTATTTCTTGTTACAGAACCATTTTCTTTTCTCAGTGCCATAATCTGTTTTCTTCCCTTACTGAGATGTCCCTTTGCTATCTTTAGGCTTTGGTTGTTTTCAATTGCTTTCCTCACTAGTTCACAGTTGAATTTCCTTATGTCTTCAGTGATACTTTTTCGTACTGTCTTGCATAGCTCTATATATTGCACTTTGGAAGTCACATCTTCTTTAGTTGTCCTCATCTCTCTTCTTTTTTGCGTCAACATTTTGGTTTTTCCTGATAATTTGTTCACATGCAACTTGTTCTTAGACCCAGCTAATTTTGTTGCTGTTTCCATAAGAGCTTTGGTTACTTTTCTGTTAACTTCAGAAATATCCACTTCTTCCGATGTTAGGCATTCTAAAGCAGAGAATCTGTTCTTCAGTTCCAACTTGAAGGTATTATGGTGTATTTTAAGGTTGGTTATGTCAATACATTTTGTTTGTCTTATGAGCTTGCCACATTCAAGTTTGTGTTGAGGTGCATCTTACATCTCACCAATCTATGGTCACTACCTGTGTTGAACTTGTTTAGCACACTGCAGTCTTCTATGAGGAATTTTTTGCTACGCATAATAAAATCAATTTCACTTGTCGTCCCGTTTGGATGTCTCCATGTCCATTTCCTGTGTGGCTTTTTCTTGAAAAAGGAGTTCAAGATGAAAAACCCTTCTGCATCTGCAAACTCAACGAGAGTATTTCCACTGTTGCTGTGACTGAATTTACCTACTGAAGTTTCATTCTGTTGCCGTTGCCCTATTTTTGCATTGAAATCTCCCATAATTATCTTCAAGTGCTGCTTACCTTTATTATTTAGATGACGAGTTTCCTCATAAAATTCTTCAATTTCTTTTTCAGGATGACTTGTGGTGGGTGCATAATTTTGAATAATATGAGCCTGGTATCTTCTCGAGAGTTGGATAACGAGTCGTGCAGCTCTGTCAGAGGAACTTTCAACTTCTACAACTTTATCCTTCAGTTTCTTGTTTATTATAAATCCAACACCACTAGTTCTGCCAGTATCTGTTCCACGATAGTAGAAGAGATGCCCACTTTTCAGTTCAATGAGATCTTCTCCTTTTCTCGTTACCTCACTTAGCCCGACGATGTCCCGTTTGATCCTTTGTAGTTCCTCTTTCAATTCAAGAAGCCTTGAATCAGAAGATAGGGAGCGTCCATTATACGTAGCCAAAGTCAGCATCAGATGGCAGCCTAGTCCGGTCCTCCAGGGATTCTTAGCACCCTCTGCCTTCATGTCGCACTGGCCCGCTGCCTTGGCCAGGTACATTCCAGCTGCCGGAGACTGAGGGCCAAGGTTTAAGTTGTAGAGTCATTTTGGAGGGGTTTGGCCATAACTCACCACGCGGGCCCTAGGTTGAGAGTTAGAAGTTGTTCCCAGAAAAACAAATTATTTTTTTTATTTTTCATGGTCTAGAATTTTTTTTATTTATTATAATTTATATTTTTTTATTTTTCAAGGTCTAGCAAAAAAAAAAATGGTAATTGAGATCAAAGCATTATAAAGAGAAAATCTTTGAAGGAGAAACAACTAATGATTTTTTCCCCTTGATTTCCACATCCATTGTTTTTGACATAATGTATGTTACTAAATATGTGATTGAACTGATAATTATGCTCATTTTTGTTGGTAAAATCATGTAGCTTTTGTTGAGGACAAATGCAATGTGTAACTTCCACATTATGAAGGATTAAGATAAATTTCAGTTAGCAGGAAATAAAAAATATTCACTATAATATTGTGGTTTAACAATGCAAGCAAGAGTTATGATGGATGAGAAAAATGTCACTAAAGCCAAACCAAAAGAAGCGATAACAAAATATGTACCTCAACAAAAATTTATCTATTTCAAAGATTTTTTTTTTTTCAGAAAAATAGAAAGTTGGTTTTTACAAATATTTATTGGAACAAAATATGATGAACAGTGAACCTAAAAGTGTTCAGTTTGTATCATCAGTGTCATCTATTATTCCACTGTAAAACGAAATAAGTTTTTAAGTTTATTGTATTTGAAAGACATCAGTAGTAGCAAATTTCCAAATATTCTGAGCATCACTATTTCAGAAATTATGAGAAATATTGTCATTAAAGTCTGTTGGTATAAATAAGAATTGTGTTCATGTATTATCCATGATATTACCATTATATTTATAAAAAATATTATTTTTAACCAGTAATTCATATTTATTTTAAAAGGAAGATGTTTTCTGTTTTGTTTGCCTGATAACTCATGAAGTACTTATTTAATTTTCATATAAATCATATTTGTTGAATTATTTTTCAGTATCGGCTGCTGACTCACTTATTTGCGAGATTTTTAGCAGTTGTAGTGCTTCCAGTTTGCATTTATCTGACAGTTTTCTACATTCACCTGAGCATACTAATAAAAGCCGGACCTCATGACAACATTATGACTAGTGCCTTTCAAGCCAGTTTAGAGGTAAGCTTCAAAGTACATAAGCATTGCTTAAAATCTTATTTCATAGCATTCAAACATATGCCCACTCCAATCTTATGTCGATGTTGAAGATCTAACAGTAAAGTAATGAAAACATTTGGAAAAACAAACAATACATATAATTTTGAAGTTAAGTGCATGAAGTTAATTTAAAGCACTTTTCTTGTAACTAATTCTTAAGTTTATTTAAAATGAGATCCTGTAAAGACTTCTCCCTTTCTTTCCATCTTTATTTTCTTTGTTACCGTCAGTTTTAGAGAATGTGAAAAAGGTACATGATGTTCAGTTATAGGAATGTAGTTGTTGTTCAAGTAATGCTATTGTTTCATGATCAAAAATGGGTACTCTAAAAGAACTATGTGAGCATGCTCAAAGCTCCTTTTTGATCAGCAATATATATAAACATTAAATTTACCTTTTTGGTGCCATCTTGGTCCACACAGGAGATTTTTTGTTGTTATATTGGCACATGTGTTTGTTATATTTATCTTTGAATATTTTTTTAATAAAATAAAGCTCATTTTTCAGCAAATTTTCTTTTTTAATAGTGGTCCTTGCTAAATACATATCTGAATGCTGTACTGGCACAAAAGCATGCAATGATAATGAATGAATGAATAAAGCTGGCTTATTCAAGGATCTAAATACACTCATCGTCAAAAAAAAAAAAAAAAATAGTTGCACTTAGAAGGGTGTGTCGGATTGCAATGCTATTTGGGCAGAAGGTAAAGGTTACCAGGAACAATAAATGATTAAATATTGACACTGATATGGCCAATATTTATTGAGCTACACGCCAATAAGTAGTGCCTCTCAGTATGAAGTCGGGCAGCCATGTATGCTCACACATCATGCCAGACGTCTCGGCATGGAGTTGTACAGGTTCCTAACGGTGTCCTGTGAAGCCATCCTATGCAGCTCTGGCGATGCGGCTGGCCATGGCAGAGTATCAGTGCCTTGAAGGCAAGCTCTCAGGACAGCAGCAGTATGCAGATGAGTGTTGTCCTGTTGGAAAACCGCACCGGAGTGAGCGTTCAGAAAATGTAGTGCTACTGGTTGCAGGACCTCATTAACGTAACGTTGGGCTGTCAAAGTGCCTGTAATGAACACCAAAGGCGATCTGGCATCGTAGGCAATTGTACCCCACACCATGACACCAGGCCTTCTGGATGTGTGATGCTCGACAACAAACCATTCATCTTGGCGCTGACCACGGTGTCTCCACACACGGATATGTTGGTCGTCTCCACCGAGACAAAAGCGAGACTCGTCACTGAAGATCTCCCGTTGCCATTCTGCGTGGCTTCATGACAGTCTGGCACGACACCATTGCAGTCTTTGGCGACGATGCAATAGTGTTAAGGGAAGTTGTCGTAACGGTCTGTGTGCGTGTAGTCCTACATTGTGCAGCCATCTGCCAATGGTGCTGGCATTAATCAGACGATGCATGGAGGGAACCACTGCTAGCTGAATATCTGCAATCGTGGCTGTTGGGTCAATCCACGCATGTCGGACAACCCGTCGGTTGTCTCTCTCCATGGTTTCTCTAGGTCTCCCAGACACTTCCTGTTCCTGCTATGTGCCGTGTCCTATCCACTGCCACCAACAGTGTGCTATGGTGATATCCACACAAGTGGCATGGCGCTCAATGCGCCGATAAGACCATCCTGCTTCCTGGAGCTCGATGATGCAGCCCCTCTCAAACTCCTACAACTGCTCGAATTGCTTCCCAACTTTTCTCTGGGGCATACTTCACTTACAAAGGATGCAATCAACACAACAGCACGAGTCAGAATCGCAAGCATGCGTGACGGGACGACTTTATATAGCCGGTCAGGCACAATGCTATGACTCCTCCTTGTTTGTGTCACATGCATGGCAGAGTGTGATACTTGAATCACTTGCATGTCTCACAATGTCAAACGTACCCATCAAGTTTCATTCCTGTCAGTTGCTTCCTTCTGGGTGCAACTATTTTTTTGACGGTGTATAAAGAAAGTATTTAAGAGTTTTTCCAGCTAGTTAAAGGATAAAACAAACTATTTTATGAAAAATTTATAGATATTTTCATTTGTCTAACAAATAATGTGTGATATGAATATTAAAATCATATTGTATTTTTATCTGACAGCATTATGTTTGCTAAATAAACTGATAAAATGTTTGAGACGAAAGTGTGTAGAAGTCAACTGAACTCTGAAATTATACCAGAAAATTCATGAGTGAATTCAGGAAATTCTAAAACTTTCTGAGGAATCTAAAAATAAAGAAAAAAAGCCAAGCTTTCTAAAGTTTTTTTTTTTAGTTATTTTGCTCTTTTTCAGAAATACAAGCTTTGGTGAGTAATACATTGCTGTATAATGTATTATTTTGCACAGGTACTTGCATTTTTGGTTGCTTTTTATTATCTAATGCAGCCTCCCCCCCCCCTTTTTTTTTTACAAATTAGTATAGTTTTAGCATCTGTATGTTGGCTTCAGACTTTGTGTTTGTTATTAATTTTTATAGTGGCTCTTTCAAAGTAACTCCTGTTAGTTTTATATATTCTAAAAGACAAGTGTAAAGTGTTTGATGTATGTATAGCTTGAAGGATAATTATTTCTTTCTCAACATTTCTGTCTGTGCTCTCCTCCAATAACATTAATCATCATTAATATCTAGATCATTTGTGCATGTGTTACATTATCAGATGTCAAATTCCTCTTACTCAGAAGTTGGGGAATGTGTGTTGGGTTTTGGATTTTGTTACTAAATACTAAGGATAACCATTAATGAGCTACAAAAAGGAATTCAAGTATGTAAAATTTTGTTGTAATTGAAACATATCCACACACTGCTTTAGCACTTTGCTTCATGTTGTAAGATATGTGTAGGTATTATTGGCACTAGAACTTCTGTGAAAACAGATATTTTCTGTAAGATTTTATTTTTGTGTTTTTATAAATTGGTATATAAAATCATAGTAGGATATTGTTGTTCAAAGGACAACTATTTCAAGAAGTTACTAATTATTCTAGAATTATTATTTCTTTCTTCTTGTTTCAAGAGACGTATAACACTAAGTGACAGCCTTTAAAGATTAGTTAAAATTACTTCATCAGTAAATTTCTTAACTTTTCAAGGGTAAATATATACACATGCTTTTGAACTGTAAATTAGTTCTGCGTAATTCTGTTCATCATCTAATTTGTTTGCAAGGATTTCACTTTTGGAATTACTTAAATCATATCACAATTAATTTTGTACTTGATCGGGATAGAGATAAGTGAGCAGTGAACTCACCTTCACATATTTCCTGAGTGAAAATTATTTCTTTGATTGATATGGACATTTTCACAGGGCAGCTTATTATTCAAGCAGGTTCCCTGGACATAAGTTAAAAAAAGAATTGTTTAAAAGTTTAAAGGCATGAGGTCGTATAGTAGAGAAACAGAATGCCAAAAAAGAAAACAGTTTAAAGGCGTGAGGTCATATAGTAAAAAAACAGAATGCCAAAAAAAAAAAAAAAAAAGACTTTAATGTACACATTTTAATGAACAAATTATTACACTCCGATAACAATATGCAAAACAGAAGTATCATGTCCAGTCATGTGGGATACTAAAATTAGCAATGTCTATAAATAGAGCAGATCTTTACACATTGGGAACCAGTTACAGAAAAGTAATCATGAATAAAGGGAGCAATGTAAATAAGTTTGACTGTGGCCAAATGGTAAGTGCGGGTAAACCCAGTTGTTCAATCACCATAACTGCTGAATGTTGGAGTTTCCACATTAGATTGTTGCACATGTATACGTAGACTACTTGAAATATGACAAAACTTCTAACCAATGGGAGAAATGTGGCTACAAACGTGCAGTGGACTCTCAAGGTGAGCACAAATTCTCCTTCATCATTCCAAGGAATAGCATGCCTACTGTAGAGCAGACAACATTGTAATTTAATGAGAGCACGTCCACAAGCCTATGCACAAAAACTATGCATTGTGTCATGGAAAACATAGGGTAGGGCAGTTGACATACACAGCACATACCCTTGTTGACTGCAAGGCACCAAAATATTTGCCTGAAGTTTGCAAAGGTGTATTGCAAATGGAGTGCAGGGAACTGGAAACACGTCTTGTGGTCTGACGAAGCCCGTTTTCAACTCTATCATGCTGACAGAAAGGTGCATATGTGGTGTAAACCTCATGAAGTAATGGACTCAGCTTGCCAAGTTGTGATCATACAGACAAATGAGGGCAGTGTAACAGTTTGGGATGTGTTTACACGAGCTTTCTTGAGGCTCCTCATACCTGTCAAGACCAAGACCTCTGTCACCAGCACAAGGTATGTGAACATCCTTGCCAACCATTTACACGAGTTTGTAATGATTCTCTTTCTGCACCATGGCACCATTTTCCAACATGACAATGCCACACCACATACTTCCCAAGAGGTGAACAATTGTATTCAGGAGCATTCAAGTAAGTTTAACACACTCAAATGGCCCCCTTGATCGCCAGACCTCACTCCCATTGATAATTTGTGAGGTGAATTGGAGGGATCTATTTGAGCCCGCTAACTCCCACTGGCAATTGTGATTGCTCTAAGATATGCATTCCTCACCTTCATGGGTGGCAATACCACTTCCAGGTTTTCAACACCTCATTGAGTTCTTACAAATATGTGTGGCTGCTGTTGTGAGGGCAAAATGTGGAGCAGCATGTTATAAGGTAGGTGTGTATAATAATTTGTCTATTCAGTTTATATCGAAGGAAACGTGCTTGAATAATAAGTTGCCAAGTGAAGATGACTGTATCATTGGGAAGAAATAGTTTTCATAAAGGAAATACACAAAGGTACATTCATTTTCTCTCTCATCTGAATCTCCATCAAGAAGAAAATAAATTGTGACCCAGTTTATGTAGCTCCAAAAGTAAAATATTATTTGAAAGCAAAGTACATGTTGACCAGAATTACTGAGAACTAATTTGCAGTTCAAAAGCCTATCTTTAGAAATTGTTTTCGCATTGCTAGTAACTTCATACCCCCCTCCACTCCATGCTTCTTGAGTAGGTTAAGTGTAAATCACTAAGTGACGCTGCACATGTATTAAAAATATTTTCATATATATTTTTTTTTTATGTTTCTGCAGTGGATTACACCAATCTGCCAGGGATTGCTTTGAAATATTGTACTAGATCTGAAATCGGGTTACATTTTCAATTTCTGAAGGTGATGTAGCATCCATCAGTAATAAAGGAATAAACTTTAGAGACAATACACAGATCATAAAATCATTTTATAATTTAGTCATCAAGGAACAATCCTTATAGATTGTATCAGATCATTTTTAATTTTTTTTTTTTAATTTTGTCTCATGTTTGTAGGGTGGATTAGCATCGATTACCAAGGGACAACCTCTGGAGATTGCTCATGGATCACAAATCACACTGAGGCACACTCATGGTCGTGCGTGTTGGCTCCACTCTCATCCTCATGTTTATCCTCTTAGATATCCAGACAAGAGAGGTAGTTCCCACCAACAGCAAGTAAGTAATTTTGTAGCTTTTTGATCTTTAATTTTACATGCTTGAAGGTGTTATTTTGTTTTTTTTTCACAGGAGATTATGTTTATTACTAATTTGTTCATGAATTCATTACTGTGTCATGCATGTAAATTCAAATAAATGTTTAGGTAGGTGAGGCACCACACATATGTATAGAATATGATAAAAAAAGTAAAAATTTAATGCTGATTGCCTACAAACTTTCTCCATCTCTCTTGTTCCACTGTGATAGTTCCCACCTCTGAGAAATCACCCCTTCTATCACTAACGTCCAATTTTACATAGTGAGTTTGTCTTGTTTTTTAGGTCTTTTCCTTGATCTGTGAACAGCTGCTTTAGAATGTACATCTGTTATGGAAAACTTTCCCTCCAGTATGACCAGGGTCCATACACCTCATGGAATTTAAGAACTCCTTAAATGCCCCCCCCCCCTAAATTTAGTTTTGACTTCTGAGAATTATTCTATGTATGACTTTTCCAATGCCTTCCATTGCTCATTTAGCAGGCAAGAAAAGAACTTTCTTTTTTTTTCTGTGAAATTCATCATTTCCCTTTGTCTGCTAGAAGCTATTTTCAGTTTACCTTTCCCAGCTGGCATTAACTTGGTCCTCTCTTGATGGGTGAGCAACTCAGGTGATTGAATAAACTTTGTCATGTGCCTCGGTGTTGCTTTGGAGAAGATCCAGACACTCAGTACTATGGATTCTCTGTGGCCACTATGGAAAACTTTGGTCTGCTATGGAGTACAAGAAACTGACCAGTTGCATTATTTTCTCTTTCTGATTATATTCTTTTTTATATTTTTCTGATCATATTCCTTGTTCTTAATAACTTTAGTAATACTGAAAAATAGGGACTTCTTCAAAACCAATAAGTAGAGTAAGCATTTTTGCCCTCTTTGGCTCTATGATTTGCAGGTTTCACCTTTCACAGTCAATTGTCAAGGAAAATCTACTAGGTGTTTTCCTTTAACAGTTTTACTTATTTAGGTTTCAACTTTCATATCTTTACAAACTGTCACATCACATGCTCTCCACATAGCCACACAACACAGACTTGTTACATTCAACATCAATACTTTTGCCTATCCCTAAGTTACGGTCACTGGTTCTAACTTAGTGGCAGGCAACTGCTTGTAGTCCTTAGAGTTGCCCATGGTGGTCATTAAACCCTGAACAAACAAACAAAAAACTCCATGAAGTTTTAATTTAACACATCATTCAATGATGCTCCTCTGGAAACCCTGCACGCTGTTGATATTATCCAATTTCTCAGTCCTGTTTTACAGTATGTTGTAATATCTTTTTCATTGTCTTAAACTATTTGGCAATTTATTTTAACAACTGATGCCATTGAAAAATGACCATTGCCAGTTTCAAAACTTCTTAGATCTCAAGAGTACATAATAACATTTTTTTAAAGGATTCTTCAATCACAGAATCAGGGATATTTTTTCTGTTCAAAGCTCTTTCCAAATAGTCTTGTGGATATTTTTGTATGTAAAGATGTGTTAGTATTTAAAATGCTGCTGCCTAAACAAAATAAAACAAAAGTGAAAAAGAAACAATATTTTCCGAATCGTTAGGCATTTGAATTTTTTTTCGTAGGCCAGAAATGGTGTGTGTGTGTGTGTGTGTGTGTGTGTGTGTGTGTGTGTGTGTGTGTGTGTGTGTAGCTTCACCATGTGAGTTCCTATATCACTAAAAGATTGCTGCTTATCACAGTTTTTGTTGGTTTATAAATTTAAAGATTTTTAGGAGTGGAATGTATTCTGCTTTCATACTTTTGCATTTCGTACTTCATTTTACGTTTATGTCATTTCATATATTTCAGGTGACGTGCTACAGTTTTAAAGACGTAAACAACTGGTGGATAGTCAAGAGGCCAGAGATGTAAGGTTTTTTTTATTGTTGTTTGTTTGTATCAGTATGTTCATTCCATATATGTTCTATATTTATTAGTTTTGAAATTTGCAAAAATGTGTTGCATCCATATATTCATTTCTGAGATGTTATAATTCATTAGTATTAAAATCTCTGGAGCACATCATAATTAATGTACATGAATTCGTATTGATTTTATTGTGAGGCAAAAAAATGAAAAACTTTCAGTGATGGGTTTCTTTTCTGTAATGTATCATTACCATGGATAGCAGTATTTTGTGAATAAATTATTTTATATGGAGCAACCTCAAGTATTTTGAACTGCGGAATATGAAATGTCTCAGAACCTGAAATTATAGTTTATTTCAGCCATCAGGATTTTAGCAATCAGGAACACCTGAATTGCCAGTTTTACTGTTCAATATGTACCATCATCCCATCAGAAAATTTGAAAATTACATTGTCCTGTAGGGGGAATGGAACCCGTGTCTCACAATTTCCATTCAAGCTTGCTCTCCATTACAACACCAAGGACAATGAAGTTCCAAGTATCTGAGTTGAAAGAATCTGAACCTTGTCAGATTTCATGGAACTTCATTGTCCTAGGTAGTGTAATAGCATGCTCACAAACAGAAATTGGGAGATGTGGGTTCAATTCCTGCTCCAGGGCAATGTAATTTTCAAGTTTTCTAATGTGATAATGGTATGTATCGAATAGTAAAACTGTCGAGTTCAGGTGTTTCTGATTGCTAAAATCCTGACCTTGTTCTATTACTAAGTTCAAAAAGATCTGGAACTTTTTATATTAAAAAAAGAATGAATACAGATAATACCTGTTTATGCGGTGTTTCCTTCAAAGTAGTTACCCTGTGCAACTATGCATTTTTGCCAGCGCTCATACAAAGATTTAAATGCAGACTGCAAGCCTTCTTTTGCCACATCCTCCCGTGCCTCCGTCGCAGTTCGTTGCACTTCTTCGGAACTTGAGAAGCATCACCCCTTAAGCAAATTCTTCTTCCGGGGAAAAAGGAAAAAGTCACATGGGGGTGAGATCAAGGGAATAAGCTGGTTGTGGAAGAACGGGAATGTGATATTTGGACAGGTAATCAGACACCAGAAGGGATCTGTGAGCCTGCGCATTATCGTGATGGAGCACCCACGAGTTGGTCTTCCAAAGATTGGGTCGTTTGCATCTCGCTGATTCTCGGAGACATTAAAGGACGTTGACATACTCTTCTTTAGTGACTGTACGACCATATTGAAAGAATTCCTTGTGTACGACCCCTTGCAATCGAAGAAAACTTTTAACAAGACCTTTCCTTTGGAGCGGTTAGCCTTGAACTTTTCTGGTTGTGGTGACGACGGCGATTTCCACACTTTTGACTGTCGGTTGGATTGGGGGTCGTACAGAAAGCACCAAGTCTCATTGCCAGTGATCAATCGATTCAAGAGATCGGGACCTGAATTCACTGCATCGATGTTATTCCCACAAACTTGCATGCTCTCATCAGTTTTTCTTGTGTCAGGCTTTTGAGAAAAAAAATTTGACACACGTCATGCATGCCCAGTTTCTCTGTTAAAATGGCATGGCAACTTCCAACTGAGATGCCGGCAACTTCTGTAATTGCTACAACAGTTTTTCGACGGTCATTTTTCACAATTTCATTGACAATGGCGATTTGTTCATCCGTTGTGGATGTTGAAGGTCGTCCTGACCTCTCATTATCTTCGATACTCTGTCGCCCGTTTTCGAATCGTTGATGCCACTCATAAACTCTCACCGTAAGCTGACTTAATCATTTGAAAAGTCTCAGCGAAAGATTTTCCGAGCAGAACACAAAATTTTATACTTGAACGCTGTTCAAAATTCGACGTCGTTGTCCTCGCAATGGAGAACCTCGAATGCCTGTAATCACGAACTATGCACATACGCCGTACATGTTGGATCTGGATCAAACTGGTTCTGGCTGGTTGGTCACTTGATGCTCTTCACTTGCTCAGCGGAGAATAACGTAATTCACTGACATTTGGCAAATATTCAAAAAGTTCCAGAACTTTTTGAACGTAGTAGTACATAATTAGTGAAGAATATTTCTTCCATGGAAACCATAAATTCAATCATGTTAAAAATGTGCGAGTGTTTTAATGCACAAACACTTTTCTTTTTACAATTTGTTGAACTGTTCATATTGAAGAAACAATAGTGAATCAAACATTACTCAGAAGAATTATGTCAGAAATGTGTAGTTTTCATTCTAGGATCAATGTACAGGGGCACTGTAACAAAACTTTCAATGAACTGAATGTGTGTATTGAGGTTGAGAAGATTTCATGTGTGATGTATATCATCATCAGAATCAGCTATTTTTAATCCACTTCTGGATGAAGGGCTCCCCAAATCTCTTCCACAACTCTCTGTCTTGAGGTGGAGGTGAATATTTAAGTGAGTCAGTATTAGTGTTTTTTTGTGTTTCCCATCAAGGTTGCCCCAAAGCAAATTGCTAATATGTTCATTTCCGTGGAGTTAAGGGCAAGGAGGTGAGTTTTTATTATAAATAACTTCATTGGTCTTCATAGATATTTAGCTTTGCTGGTTGCATTCCAAGATGGAGTACTTCTACAAAGGAACTTGATTGTTCCAGAGTTTTTGTGTGAAACTTCCATTGGAAATTGAGTTGGAAAAGTCATACCCATTAAAGTATAAAACAATATTGGATTGAATGCCCACAAATGTTACTGTAGCATAAAGGACCAGCTTTACCCCAGACACGTAAAATCTGTACATTTTGAAGAAATTCATTTTCCATTCTGTACCCCAGTCTTTGCATAAATACTGTTGCAAACATTTGGCAGATGTCACACAACCGGTGTGCAATGTCACCGATCAGCCAGGAGGCATGAAGAAGCTAGTGAATCATTATGCATTCAGTCACATGGGAGATAATGTGTTTCACGAAGTACTTGCCATGGAATGGGGCGATTATGAGAATCGTGTTACTGTAATAGCACTGCACAAAGTTGGAAAATCAGATTCCGAGATTTTCAACATGCTGAAGAAGCTGAAAATCAGCCAAATTTTTGTCTACCGGACCATAAAAAGGGTTTTTGAGATTGGGACCATCGCTGACTGGACCAGAAAGGGTCAACCGTGTACTGTGAGGACTGGCTTGCCTGGCGAAAGCAGTGGTAGCCCTTATTCGATTAAATCCTATCAGAAAACAACCAGTGATGGCTCATGAGCTGAACATTTCAAGAATATTGATGTCACACATGCTGCTGAGTGACCTAAGGGTGAGAGCTTACTAGTGGCGTACAGGGCACTTCCTCACCCCACAACTGAAGCAACAGAGGGTGCTAAAAGTGAAACATTTTCTGCAGCATTAGGCAGACAATTGTCACAGACAGATCCTTTTTTCTGATTAAAATTTTTTCACTATTGGAGAGGCTTTCAAACGCCAAAATGACACTATGTATGCGTCAAACTCACGAGAAACTCAGGAGAAAGCTCCAAGGATCATGATGAGCCATCATCCTGCTTCTGTCATGGTTTGGTGGGGAGTCTCCTACAAGGGTACTGCGGAGCTCCGTTTCTGTAAGAAAGGAGTGAAAGCATCTGCCAAAGTTTACCAGGACAGGGTTTTGGAGCCAGTGGTCAAAAATGTGAGTCACACCCTCTTCCAAAACCAACAGTGGAGCTTTCAGCAGAATTCTGCACCTGCCCACAAGGCCAAGCCAACCCAGGAGTAGCTTCAGGCAAATTTGCCAGACTTCATTTCTTCAGCTGATTGGCCTTGAAGCAGCCCAGACCTCAACCCATTGGACTGCAAGTTGTGGGCTACACTGGAGGACATGGCCTGCAGAAAGAGACACCCCGGTATTGACAGTCTCAAATGCTCTTTGGTGCAGGCAGTAGCAGCTTTCCCTGTGGAGACCCTACGTAAAGCTATTGGTGAGTGGCTACAGACTGAAGGACTGTGTGAAGGCAAAAGGATGCCATTTTGAAAAGTGATGGGTGCCATGTATTCACAAGTGTACTACTTACGTCATATCACAGGTATATTAAAATATCTTTAAATTTCTTTTGTTATTTCATTGTTCAAAATTCGACGTCGTTTTTATTTATGGTAAGACTAAGTAGAACAAATCACATAGCAAATGTGTGCTAATGCTTCCTGTGCATTCAAATGTTAAATAGACATCAGTTTTAATTAATCTCAGAGTGAAATTTGTTTAAAAGAATGTGTTTCCAACACATTATTGATTTCATGATATTATTTTTTAGAATTTGGCCATTCTTCTTTAAACACCCTGTTTTGAAAAGTTTGTGTATTTTAAAAGCATCTAGTATGAGATATATGGGATACATGAACTTCAGAAAGAATTTGTGGGCATACTGAAAATGTTCCAGCAAAGCACATGGATAATCAGAGTGCTTGCATTCATGTGAATGCATGAATGTAAGAGAATGCTAAGCAGAACAGCAATTAAAACAGCAAATGTGATTAGTAATTGTAAATAAATTATAAATATTTTTGGGGTGTTTGTTGGAGCCATTCATGTGTTTTTCACAAGAAAATAAAATAAATTTATTATTGTCATTATTATTATTTTGCTTGACAGTGGTTTCTTTTTATTCTGCTTTCAGAAATGATTTGGTTGTGTCAGAACCAGTGGATAAAATCAAACATGGTGATGTGGTTCAGCTCATTCATGGAATGACTAGTAGAGCTCTCAACAGGTAAATTTTGAAACACACTTATATTATTTAATAAATAAAACATATCATTCCATTGTGTAATGTTTAGTGCAATTTTTTTATATACTTGAAATACTGGGTGCTTTAAAATTGAAAAAAAGTAAAAAAAAAAAAAAAACTAGTGCAGAACATTTTTCAGTTTTAAACATTCAACTATTAATTTTTTTTTATGTTAGCATTACTTCTGATATGCACCGTGCTAAAAAAAACCAAACTTGCGTGTTTATGCTATATCTGTGTCTATTTGCCAGTATGTAATGGCATGGACTTTTATCTTTTTAGAAGTCGAACTGAAATAATTAATACCTTTTAGTGAGATGTCTGCCTGACCCAAATCTTCCATATTTTTTGTAGCTTTTCTTAGTGCTCAGTTTTCGTGCTAAGTGGTATAAATGTTTATTTGTAGTTGCAGAAGACTGACTGGAAAAGTTCTATATTGGCTGATTGTATAGGTATAAAATGTATTAAGATAATCCATACGATTTCATTTTTGTGTGAAAAACTGCAAAATCTGGATCAAGCTTATGAAGACAAAATGGAAAATTAGTTCTGGTAGGAGGTGGTTTGTGTGTTTACAGATCATGTTTATTCACTCAGCCTGTTTCCAGAAGACAGGTAAAAAAAATTGTTTTCTGATTACATATTAAACACATCTAAGATTTCTCATATGTTTTCCACTCATTCCTGATGAACAATTTGCTCATCAGGTGGTGTAAGAATCAAGGAGGTTAGAAGAAGAGGAGGTGAAATGACCCGTTTTGTGTGAAGCCAAAACAGATCAGCTGTTCCGATCCTCTCTCTGTGGTGGTGAAAGTCTGAGGGAGTTCGGAGACGTGACGTCACTTCCTGTGCCAAAAGCAGTTTCGCTTAGCGCATGCAAACCATGAAAACTAAGGACACAAACAAAGAATATTTCGGACTTCATATTTCTTAACATTAGGGTTTTGGTTATATTTTAAACATGGTTCATTGCACATGCACAGTATGCAAGTAACCATGTGCAGTATGCACTTCCGCTCAAAAAATCATTATTTTGTTCAATTTTTTAAAGAAATACCAACACATATTTTCCTGTTTTTTCTGAAATTTTTTAATTATGAGAATGAATACTTCAGCCTGAATTTTTTTTATGTCTGTATGTGTAGAGTAAGTGTCCAAAAAACCCGTTCGAAATCGCGATTTCCCCATAGGAGATTCTCGGATTGGGCGCATTGGCATAGTCAGCTGATAAAAGTGGCATCATGCCAGAAACACAGGGAGAGTGGCTGTTGCCATCTCCTCCTTATTCTAACCTCCTTAGTAAGAATGCATTTGTGTTTTGTACAATACACCCGTTTTTTAAAAATGAACTGAATTTGCAGGGGTAAGCATAACTAAGTTTTTCCATAATTTCTTAGTGTAGGAAGTAGTATAATATTATTTGGAATTTGACTGTGTGCTACATGACAAGAATCTAAAAAAGGAATCCATTGTGCATTGTTTTGTTTTCAGGCGAAAATGGTCATTTGAACTTAATTGTTATTACAGTGTCGTCCACTGACCCATGACATCAGACATGAGGTATCATGAAAAGTTTGTTGATAGTGGTAACCTCAGACAACTTGGGATACAGAAAAGTACATGTAGGTCTTGGTTTATGCTGCTTCAATTTATGCCTGCTTCACTTTTGCACCTCTCATCCTCTCATATATTGGCAGGGGTGATCAGTCATGACTGTGCCTGAATTCCTAGACACAGATGATCCCGACATTCTAATGAAACTGTAATACTAAATGATTAATTTAAATAATTAAAAAATCCACCTTCAAGACTTATTGTTTACGTACAACACTCGGGAATTTCTGAGGCTATTCAATTGTCTGATAATATCACGTTGAGAGGCTATTGGAAGTCATACAACATCATGAAAGGGATCTCCAACATTTTAGCAGCATGGAGTGAAGTGTCAAAATCATGCATGAATGACATGTGCAGAGATGCCAACTTTTACGGATTTTCACTCCATTTTGCGGTTTTACAGAAGTCACCCAAAAAACTATGGACAAGCCCACACAAGATCCCTGCTTTCAATTTTCTATTTTTTACCCTATTTTGGTAAAAAAAAAAAAAAAAATGCACTTTACAGATAGTCCCTATTACGCCTTCGATGTTCTGACTTCCCCTACCAACGGATGCGGAGCTTCTCCTCGCAGGCCTGCCAACCCTCTGGGTTTAGGCCAGCAATGCCGGATTTCATTACTTTTCCTGGAATTCTGGATTATAAATTAATATTGCCGGATTCCAACGTGATTTCTGTAGCGTTAATTAAAAAAATTAATGAGGGGAAAAGTTTGAAGTTCTCAGAGGCATCGGTTCATTAGTGGAGAGGCAACCTTTCCCCTCTGAGTCCGCGGTTCTGCTCTGCCGTTGGCAGCGATGTTTACTCTTCTGTCCACTAATGATCTCTGACGCTGCAGGCATGGAGCAGGCTTGGCGTTGGCAGGCACCATACGTACTGACACAGATTTCTCGTCTATCGACGGTATTGGAAGCATGTGGTAGTGTTTTGGTTTGTTTGATGTACTTCTTCTCTCTTCACAGAAATTTCTGAGAACTTTTCATGCACGTGTTTAATCACGCGATGGTTTGTAGAAAATCAGTCTGTTTTTAAGAAGTGTTATACGACAGATTATCTGTGTATATTCGAACAGGGTATATTTGAACAGGGCTTCGGTACTTTGCACACTATATTCTCCGTCCGCACCAAGTTCCGCTTGACGCTGAGTAAGATCATGCGTTGGGAAGAAAGATTCAGCGATTCCAAGTACAAAGGGTTTTATGTAATTGCTATGGAAATCGTCGCTCCGGTACGGATGACAGAAATTATCGAGTGTGCTATGGAAAACGTCGGTCCGCGACAGAAAACTTTGAGTATGCTATGGAAATCGTCGGTCCGCTACGGACAATGAAAATCGTGAAGTATGCAATGGAAATCGAAAATTTCAGCCAGCAATAAAAAAAAAAAAGCCAGGAATTAATTCAAGTGTACAATGATAACTTTTTTAGCACGTCTTTTGTAAAAAAACATCGTGCTTATGTTATCGGTTTGTTCATTTGTCCGTCCGTCTGTAGACACCATATCTCTGCAACTATTAGTCCGATTTGAAAAATTCGTTTTGCATTGGGAAGCTTGAAATATGCGAATGATGATCCTTCATTTCGTTTTTTTTTTTTTATAAATAAAACATTATGTTTATTCTTGTGTGAGAAACTTTTACAAAAATAAAACATTTATGTTTTATTCTTGTGTGAGAAACTTTTATGTTGCTACATGTGATTACATGGTTCATAAATTCCCTATTGATGATGAAGTATTTATTAATGCAATAGTAGCTGACATTCATTTAATAGAGAAATCTTCATTTTCTAAGATATGATTTTTTGTGGAAAAGTACTCTATTGTCCTAAGAGCAATAGAAGTTTCAAATGAGGATGAAGCATTTGATATCCTCCAGCCTGAGTTTTGCTGTCTTCAGCATGAAGATATTCCAGGCAAAATTCTTGAAGAAGAGGGAGCTGATATTCAGTGGCAGTTAATAGGTAAACATAAAAGTATTAATGGAGAATTTAAATTCAAGAGGCTGTCATGTTTAATGCTTCTCATACTAGCAATCCCTCACAACAAAGCCGAGTGTGAGAGGATTTTCAGTTATGTGACAAAGACCAGTACTCAGTTCAGATCAGCAATGTCAAAGGAAACATTAGAAAATCTGTTGATGCTTTGAACAGAAATTTGATACTGATTTTTTGTGGAGGTGCAAGTCTTGTACAGCAAATGCACTGCATAAAAATTAGAATCCTATTGGTATAATGTAAATAGCTTGTATATAATATTGTATATTTAGTGATTGTTCTGAAAGTGTAGACTTTTAATAATGATTGTGATAGAGCAATAAAATAAACATAGGTAAATATAATTCAATCAAAAATTTTTATATGCATTAACGTAACATTAGTGCTTCAAATTATGTTCATTGATATAGCAAACATATGAAAGTATGCTTGCCGGATTTTCATAAAAAATTGCAGGATTGTTCTCTTCTTAAGGTTAGCAAGTGTGTCCTCGTACGCTGTTTGTCATGTGATTCCCCGTACAGCCATTTGAGAGTGATATGCGCAAAAGCCAAGAGGGAGCTCAGCTCAGTGCCTTTTGCAAACTCTTTACATTGATTTAATGTGGCTTTGTACTTGCAGGGTGAGGAGCCGGTCACCTTTCTTACCTTTTCAAACCTTTTTTTAAATTAGTCACCTTTTGTCACCTTTTTCAGCTTTCGTCACCTTTTCAAACCTTTTTTGACTATATTGGGGGAAAATGTACAATTTAACAATATAGTTTCAAAAGAAATTGCTAGAAGTTGAAAGATTATTATTGTTAGTATGCCTACAACTACAGGGCGTTTCACTCGATACTTTACACGGCATTTTTGCAATAACTGTAAAAGGAATTAAGATATCGTAACAAAATTTAAACTGGACTTACCTTAGCTGTGAGAAAGCAAACGGAAGCAATGTGTAGTTGCGCCGACGTCGTGGCCATGGTCAGAGAGAAGTGGCGGCGCTAGCCCAAAATTGGTGGGCCCGAGCCGCCACTAGCCCAATATTCCCAGTGGTAGCGCTAGCCCACATTTCCCAATTCTCGTTTTTGGGCAACTGACAATCCCCATGTGGCACACGAAGAACCCCTATATCCAGCAAAGATCGGTGTTTGGTGTGCGATGTCACAGCGACGCATTATTGGTCCGATCTTCTTCGAAACAACCATCTCGACAGCAGCTTACGCGGAAATTTTTCAGACTTTCGTGAATTAGTTGGACTGTAAGGAATTAGCCATTGGATATTTCCAGCAGGGTGGAGCAACATGCCATACTTCTGGTACCAGCATGGCCAAAATTGGGTCATTTTTTGAGAACAGAGTCATTTTAAAGGAACTTTGGCCTCCGCGGTCGCCAGATTTGGCATCGCTCGATTACTTTCTCTGGGGCTATCTGAAAGGTAGAGTTTACAGTAATAATCCACAACCGCATGGAAATCCAACATCATTCAAGAAATTCAGGCAATTCCCGGGGACATGCTGACCTGAACCTTCCAAAATATTCAGCGTCATGTTCAGCTCTGCCTGGATGCAAATGGTGACCATTTCCAACACATGTTATGATGTCATCTCCTTTCTCACAGCCTAAGTTAAGTGCAGTTCAAATTTCGTTACAATATCTTCATTCCTCTTCCAGTTATTACAAAAATGCAGAGTAAAGTAGCGAGTGAAACACCCTGTATGTGAAAGTAGTTACATAGTACAACTATGTGAATGTAGCTATTTCTGTACTCATATACACTGAAGTGCCAGAAAAACTGGTACACCAGTCTAATACTTGGTAGGTCCCCCACGAGAGCTCAGGACTGCAGAAATACGACTGGGCATGGACTCCACTAGCTTCTGGAAATATGATGTAGGTAATGCACACCATACTTCCTGCATAGCGTTCCACAATTTGGGTGTATTCTGAGGTCTCGGATTCCTGTGTTCGATAGCTCGTTGCATGGCATCCCAAATGTGTTCTATCACATTCAGATCTGGGGACTTGGGTGGGAATGGCAACACCCCAAACTCAGATGAATGCTCCTCTAACCATAATGTGGCGTCCTGACACTTGTGTGGAGGTGCATTGTTCTGTTGGAACAGGCCCAACCCATCAGTATGAATGCAGGACATGAACGGGTGTACCTCGTCAGAAAGGATGCGCACATAGCGTTGGCCGGTCACAGACGTTTGTAGACATACCAGGGGTCCCAGTGAAGTCCAGCTAAACACACCCCATACCATTACGGACCCCCCACCAGCCGGTACAGTTCCCTGTTGAGAGGCGGGATCCATGGCTTCATGGGGTTTGCGCCACACACGAATCCTTCCATCTGCCCGATACAGTTGGAAATGCGACTTGTCAGACCAGGCTACTTGTTTCCAGTCATCAAGTGTCCAGTGGCGGTGTTGCCGTGCCCAAGCAAGGCGCATACTTACCCGGCTACTTGTTTCCAGTCATCAAGTGTCCAGTGGCGGTGTTGCCGTGCCCAAGCAAGGCGCATACTTACCCGGCTACTTGTTTCCAGTCATCAAGTGTTCAGTGGCGGTGTTGCCGTGCCCAATAACTCGATACTTTACCCGGCATTTTTGCAATAACTGTAAGAGAAATTAAGATATCGTAACAAAATTTGAACTGGACTTACCTTGGCTGTGAGAAAGCAAACGGAAGCAATGTGTAGTTGCGCCGATGTCGTGGCCATGGTCAGAGAGAAGTGGTGGCGCTAGCCCAAAATTTATGGGCTAGAGCCGCCACTAGCCCAATATTCCCAGTGGTAGCGCTAGCCCACATTTCCCAATTCTCGTTTTTGGGCAACTGACAATCCCCATGTGGCACACAAAGAACCCCTATATCCAGCAAAGATCGGTGTTTGGTGTGCGATGTCACAGCGACGCATTATTGGTCCGATCTTCTTCGAAACAACCATCTTGACAGCAGCTTACAAGGAAATTTTTCAGACCTTCGTGAATTAGTTGGACTGTAAGGAATTAGCCTTTGGATATTTCCAGCAGGGTGGAGCAACATGCCATACTTCTGGTACCAGCATGGCCGAAATTGGGTCATTTTTTGAGAACAGAGTCATTTTGAAGGGACTTTGGCCTCCGCGGTTGCCAGATTTGGCGTCGCTCAATTACTTTCTCTTAGGCTATCTGAAAGGTAGAGTTTACAGTAATAATCCACAATCCATGGCCGCATGGAAATCCATCATTCAAGAAATTCAGGCAATTCCCGGGGACATGCTGTTCTGAACTTTCCAAAATATTCAGCGTCATGTTCAGCTCTGCCTGGATGCAAATGGTGACCATTTCCAACACATGTTATGATGTCATCTCCTTTCTCACAGCCTAAGTTAAGTGCAGTTCAAATTTCGTTACGATATCTTCATTCCTCTTCCAGTTATTACAAAAATGCAGAGTAAAGTAGCGAGTGAAACACCCTGTATGTGAAAGTAGTTACATAGTACAACTATGTGAATGTAGCTATTTCTGTACTCATATACACTGAAGTGCCAGAAAAACTGGTACACCAGTCTAATACTTGGTAGGTCCCCCACGAGAGCTCAGGACTGCAGAAATACGACTGGGCATGGACTCCACTAGCTTCTGGAAATATGATGTAGGTAATGCACACCATACTTCCTGCATAGCGTTCCACAATTTGGGTGTATTCCGAGGTCTCGGATTCCTGTGTTCGATAGCTCGTTGCATGGCATCCCAAATGTGTTCTATCACATTCAGATCTGGGGACTTGGGTGGGAATGGCAACACCCCAAACTCAGATGAATGCTCCTCTAACCATAATGTGGCGTCCTGACACTTGTGTGGAGGTGCATTGTTCTGTTGGAACAGGCCCAACCCATCAGTATGAATGCAGGACATGAACGGGTGTACCTCGTCAGAAAGGATGCGCACATAGCGTTGGCCGGTCACAGACGTTTGTAGACATACCAGGGGTCCCAGTGAAGTCCAGCTAAACACACCCCATACCATTACGGACCCCCCACCAGCCGGTACAGTTCCCTGTTGAGAGGCGGGATCCATGGCTTCATGGGGTTTGCGCCACACACGAATCCTTCCATCTGCCCGATACAGTTGGAAATGCGACTTGTCAGACCAGGCTACTTGTTTCCAGTCATCAAGTGTCCAGTGGCGGTGTTGCCGTGCCCAAGCAAGGCGCATACTTACCCGGCTACTTGTTTCCAGTCATCAAGTGTTCAGTGGCGGTGTTGCCGTGCCCAATAACTCGATACTTTACCCGGCATTTTTGCAATAACTGTAAGAGAAATTAAGATATCGTAACAAAATTTGAACTGGACTTACCTTGGCTGTGAGAAAGCAAACGGAAGCAATGTGTAGTTGCGCCGATGTCGTGGCCATGGTCAGAGAGAAGTGGTGGCGCTAGCCCAAAATTTATGGGCTAGAGCCGCCACTAGCCCAATATTCCCAGTGGTAGCGCTAGCCCACATTTCCCAATTCTCGTTTTTGGGCAACTGACAATCCCCATGTGGCACACAAAGAACCCCTATATCCAGCAAAGATCGGTGTTTGGTGTGCGATGTCACAGCGACGCATTATTGGTCCGATCTTCGAAACAACCATCTTGACAGCAGCTTACAAGGAAATTTTTCAGACCTTCGTGAATTAGTTGGACTGTAAGGAATTAGCCTTTGGATATTTCCAGCAGGGTGGAGCAACATGCCATACTTCTGGTACCAGCATGGCCGAAATTGGGTCATTTTTTGAGAACAGAGTCATTTTGAAGGGACTTTGGCCTCCGCGGTTGCCAGATTTGGCGTCGCTCAATTACTTTCTCTTAGGCTATCTGAAAGGTAGAGTTTACAGTAATAATCCACAATCCATGGCCGCATGGAAATCCATCATTCAAGAAATTCAGGCAATTCCCGGGGACATGCTGTTCTGAACTTTCCAAAATATTCAGTGTCATGTTCAGCTCTGCCTGGATGCAAATGGTGACCATTTCCAACGCATGTTATGATGTCATCTCCTTTCTCACAGCCTAAATTAAGTGCAGTTCAGATTTTGTTACGATATCTTCATTCCTCTTCCAGTTATTGCAAAAATGCTGAGTAAAGTAGCGAGTGAAACACCCTGTATGTGAAAGTAGTTACATAGTACAACTATGTGAATGTAGCTATTTCTGTACTCATATACACTGAAGTGCCAGAAAAACTGGTACACCAGTCTAATACTTGGTAGGTCCCCCACGAGAGCTCAGGACTGCAGAAATACGACTGGGCATGGACTCCACTAGCTTCTGGAAATATGATGTAGGTAATGCACACCATACTTCCTGCATAGCGTTCCACAATTTGGGTGTATTCCGAGGTCTCGGATTCCTGTGTTCGATAGCACGTTGCATGGCATCCCAAATGTGTTCTATCATATTCAGATCCGGGGACTTGGGTTGGGTGGGAATGGCAACACCCCAAACTCAGATGAATGCTCCTCTAACCATAATGTGGCGTCCCGACACTTGTGTGGAGGTGCATTGTTCTGTTGGAACAGGCCCAACCCATCAGCATGAATGCAGGACATGAACGGGTGTACCTCGTCAGAAAGGATGCGCACATAGCGTTAGCCGGTCACAGACGTTTGTAGACATACCAAGGGTCCCAGTGAAGTCCAGCTAAACACACCCCATCCCATTACGGACCCTCCACCAGCCGGTACAGTTCCCTGTTGAGAGGCGGGATCCATGGCTTCATGGGGTTTGCGCCACACACGAATCCTTCCATCTGCCCGATACAGTTGAAAATGCGATTAGTCAGACCAGGCTACTTGTTTCCAGTCATCAAGTGTCCAGTGGCGGTGTTGCCGTGCCCAAGCAAGGCGCATAGCTCTGTGTCGTGCATCCATCACGGGGACTCAAGTTGGGCGTCGGCTCCCAAAGCCCATATCGTGCAGGGTACTTTGCACAGTCCGGATGCTGGTGCTTGTTGAGGCTCCAGCATTGAATTCTGATGATACCTGCGAGAGTGTTGCATGACTATCTCGTAAAACAATTCTTGACAGCGGACGATGGTCACGTTCACCCAGTGTCTTTTTACGGCCATACTGGTATTGTATGTTGGGGGTTTTGCCGGAATTCTTGTAGTCACGGCACACCCTTAAAATGGTCGTCCGTGAAAATCTAAACTTCGTTTCTACCTCCGAAATAATATGGCCCATCTCACGAGCGCCAACTATGACATCCCGTTGAAAATCACATAAATCGTTATTACTTGTCATTCTCATGCCAAAAACAGCTCTGACAACTTGCAAGGATGTCTATCGCTTTATATACGCCCTGGGGGACACAACCGAGTATGTGCATAGGTGACGTTGGTATATATTTTGCATAAGCTCATCTGTTCCAGTTTTTCTGGCACTTCAGTGTACGTCCCCTTATAATTGTAGGAAGGCCTCATAATTAACACGTTCGTGGGCAAGGCAGCATATGCCACTGCACATCCAGTGACATGACGTTATATGCGATCCAACTTTACTTTACGCCGTAAGTACAAAGCTGCAAATGCCGACAAAATGGTATGGGGTTTCCAGTTACTTTAAGTTTGCTGTCCTGCTGAAAACATGAATTTTTCATAAATGTGTCTGCATTTTTGTTACTGTCCGCGAATGTGTTAAGCCCCAATGATGAACAAAGATGAGCTGAAGGGCATCTAAGCCAATAACATTTTATCCTTTCATCCTCTGAGAAACTCCATTTAAAAGTGAAATCTTGAGGGCTGTCTTCAAAATATTTTGCTTCATGTGACAGAATTTTCGAAAGCAGTCACTGTTTTTGATTGTATTCGTTGGGTGCATGCTTCTTGGCCAAATTTGCAGATTTTGACAATTGTTAAATGTTTTCAGGAAGCTGGATTTCCGCAAAACGCAGAGATGAATAATGAAACTGAAGTTGACCAAGAATGGAATACAGAATTACACCATACAATACAAATTTTGAAGATGACAATCCGTTTTTTGTGTGTGTGTGTGTGTGTGTGTGTGTGTGCGTGTAAATATGACAAGGATGATAAGTCAGATAATATCTGAAAACTTGAAAATTCCGTTGTCCTGGAGCAGGAATCGAACCCGTGTCTCCCAGATAGCGCCCGCGTATGCTAACCACTACACCACCCAGAACGACCAAGCCTCAAGTTTCCGATTAATTTGAATATAACCATCACAGGATTCGCTAGTCGAAGCAACCAGCATTCATGTTTAGCGAATCTGGAGGTTAAGAATCCTATCCCATGATTGCCCGGAGGAGCAGATAAATCATGAATGGAATACGGGCGTAAGGGCGAAAAGTAATAATGAGATGCATATCAATTAAGATATGATCTAGTGCTAATTTATGTACATAAAAACAAGGAAATAACTTTATTTCATTAACTGTGTGCATATACAATGCCCAAGGTTAGAAGGGCGCCAGCCTGTCTGGGAAGACTGAATACGTCCTTTGTGTAAAAGAATGTCAGTATTGTTGTATGTTTTGTTCTGTTTGTATAGAGTCTGGTTTCCACGTACAGAAGTCCGTTAGGTGGAATGTGTGGTATGTCGTCGGGCACGGAGACAATAAGCGAGGGAGAGCGATTTCCCCAGAAGCATGAGCGGCTGGGGTGCGGATTCGAAGAAAGGGTGCCTGCGGACAAAGGTCAGGTTCGCTCCAGGACCTGACAAGGTCCTGGAGCGAGCCTTGTAGTAGGTCAGCGCCTCGTGGTAGAGGTGGGCCGAAAAAGAAGGGAGGGGTCTTCTGGAGCGAGGGGGATAAGAGATAGCTTCGGAGAGAGAAGGAGGATTGCGAGGTGCGCTTGGATGGCGGGTAGATGTGCGGCGTCTATGCTCCGAGGAACGTAGTTCCTGTTATTTGCGTGAAGCTAGAGGCTTTGGGAGAAAGCGTAAAAGATTGCAACGAGCGTCTGGAAGACGGGTAGACGTGCGGCGTCTATGCTCCAAGGAACGCAGTTTCTGTTATTTGCGTGAAGCTAGAGGCTTCGGGAGAAAGCGTAAAAGATTGCAACGAGCGTCTGGAAGACGGGTAGACGTGCGGCGTCTATGCTCTAAGGATTGCAGTTCCTGTTATTTGCGTGAAGCTAGAGGCTTCAGGAGAAAGCGTAAAAGATTGCAACGAGCGTCTGGAAGACGGGTAGACGTGCGGCGTCTATGCTCCAAGGAACGCAGTTCCTGTTATTCGTGTGAAGCTGGAGGCTTTGGGAGAAAGTGAAAAGGATTTGCAACGAGTGTCTGGAAGACGGATAGACAGTGGAGATTTTATGCTTCAAAGAACGCAGTTCCTGGTTTTTAGCGTGAAACAGAGTGTTTCGAATTACAGAGTGGAGTCTGAACGACTCGAATATCAGAGTGGCGTTAGGGCAACGGAATTGAGATTGAACAATTCGTGACGGACGATGCATGCCACAAATTCGTCGACGCGGACATTGGCACCGGAACCAGACTCTCACTAGTACTTTGATTCATTAAATTTATTATCTTTCATATTCACGAAGTATTTATTGAAGTTGATGCAGTGACTTACAGTAGCCATTCTCTCCCTTCCTTGATTCGCGGATAATTACACAAAAAGGCGGAGGAAGAGGGGCCTGGATGATAAATTTATTATTAATAAATTACGAGAGTGAGAACCTCAGATTATTTGCTATAGGGGGAAGTTGTTAAATTAACTCACGGACGCCTATCAGAAAGAAGGCGGGACTTAGCACGAAAGTCTATGTCTCACCCCTACAACGGGATTACACCATACAATACAAATTTTGAAGATGACAATCCCTTTTTTGGTGTAAATATGACAAGGATGGTAAGTCAGATGGTAAGATTTTCAAGTTTTCAGATATATAAGATTTTCAAGTTTTCAGATATCATCCTTATCATATTTACACCAAAAAACGAATTGTCATCTTCAAAATTTGTATTGTATGGTGTAATCCCGCATTCCATTCATGATTTATCGGCTTCTCCAGGCAATCGCGGGATAGGATTCTTAACCTCCAGATTTGCTAAACATGAATGCCGTTTGCTTTGACTAGCGAATCCTGTGATGGTTATATTCAAATTAATCGGAAACTTGAACTTGGTCGTTGTGGGTGGTGTATTGGCTAGCGTACCCGGGCGCTATCTGGAAGACGCTGGTTCAATTCCCACTCTGGGACGACAAAATTTATAAGTTTACGGATATTATCTGACTTACCATCCTTGTCATATTTGCACCAAAAAATGGATTGTCCAGACCTGCCAGGTTTTACGGGCAAAATGTTAATTTTACGGATTTGGCGATTCTCCGAGATTTTTTTCTTTTTCTGATGATTTTGCTCCCACTATTAATTTTTTTTTTTTAACTTAATCCATTCAAAGTAAAGTGCCGATATAAGTTACGAATAAGATTTTAGTTACATGTGTTTATTTGGGAACATTTTGCTGCAGTTTCCCACGTTTTAGGTTATTGTTTTGCCTTTTTTTAAACACTAGAACACCAACCAGCTGGGCTTATTTAACCTTCCATTTGGTTCTCTTCCTCTCTTGTGCACGCTGTTTCCCCCCGCCTTTCTTTTCAGATCATGCATTGTTCATCTCCCAAGTCGCAACTTCTCAGAAGGGCCAGCGTGGGGTGTGTCCGCGTTGGAGCAAGTGTCTTTTATCTTTATTCTTCCCAGTTCGAAATGCTATCTCAGAACGTAGTTATCGTAGAAAAAAATTCCAACGGATTTTAAATCTGTGGAATTTTTAAGCACAGATCGATACCCAACATGACGAAATTTAGCAAAAACTGCCAGTTTTGTGAAATTAAAAATGCATGGGGGCATGCATGGTTTCGTAACTTCTTCTCTGGCAATAAATTTGACCTAACGAAAGAATGCTACTATAAGAGGAAGTTAAAAAAAAAAAAAAAGTCCAATGTTCATTCGAGCCAGTGCTGCTCCAGCAATGATTTATTTTGCTGGTCCGTTAGTCAGTAAGTTTTCTACGCTTTCGCTTTCCAACCGTGCTTGTTCATCGCTCGGTAACGTTCATAAAAATGTCTTGGCTTATTCAATGAAATTAATATGTTGGGGTACATACTAATTCATCTAATCCTTATTGAAAATGGTCAAAGGTAAGGTCAAGACGTAGGAGCGGGATTCATTCTTCCGTCTTTTTGCGTGATGACTTGCGCAAAATCAAAGCATGATTGTGATGAAGTTTTGGTATGCTGTTCAGCACCCATAGTGGACCTATCCTATTGAAAATGGTTGCTATCAGCATTCACAGGGACAGTGTAGTAGCACATGCGCAAGATTTGTTCGCTCGCGTTTTAGAATTTTAGCACAATATCTTCCGTGGAAATTGACCGATTTGGATAGAATTTTTAATTATAAAACGCCGCGTGTGTGGCAGCTTTTTAATTTAGAAATTAACAGGCACAAAAAATGTTCTATAATAAAGCAAAAACACGCAAAATATCAATTAATTCATACTAAGGGATTTGTAAAGAAAACAGTAAAGTATCGAGGAGAACACTGTTGCTTTTGCGAACACGCACTTTTTTGTAGGTATGAAATTTTGGCCTTTTAGTAAACAAGTCTGAATTTTAAAATATCCGGATTTTGACAGCACGAGTTTAATCTAGGGAGGAAGTGGATTTTTTTTTTTTTTTCTGTTTGAAAAAAAAGCGCCATTGGCTTTGTAACTTCTATCAAACCGAATTGAATTGTGTGATATTTAGAGATTTTCATTTTCTAAAACAGAATACGTGTATTCTACAGTTTGTCATTTAGGCCATTTTATTTTATTTTTTTTATTTTTTTTGCAGAGACATAAGATCAGAGTTAAAATCCCGGTTCAAACGTTTTATGCCGTGGTTACGCCTGATGTAAAAGACAGTTGGTTTTGTTCCGGCAAAACACATTGTGTTAGTTTACTGCAGGAGAGGGGTTGGTTCATTCCGGCAAAACACATTGTGTTAGTTTACTGCAGGAGAGGGGTTGGTTCAGACGTTGATGGGCCCAGATTGTTTTTAAAAGGAATGACTAGAGAAGCTCTATTCGGTAAGATGAAGGGAGAGCGGAGGACAGGAAGAGAAGACTTAATAAAATCAGTGCCATTTGGAAGTGTAGCGGATGCCGCTAAAATGATCAGATTTAGTAAAAGACAAGGCATCGATCCGCCTGTGAGGAACGGGACGAACTCAAGGGAATGACATTCATAACTAAAACCTAAACCTTTGTTTCTAGATGAAAGAACCTTTCAGTTGCTCTCTGCTTTCCTAGCTGACCAGCTGGAACCGGATAACTCTGTAATCAGTATTTTTTCCTCTACTATAGTAGTTTTTACTTACATTTTTTTTCCCGAGTGGTAATAAATTTAGTTTTAGTGATTTGCTATGAGCAGCAACATAAAAGGGGAAAAAAAGTAGTATAAAATATTCCGTGATTCGTATTCTGCGGAATTCCCGTGTCTTGCGAAATCTTCAAGAAAGGAAAATATGCGTTTCGCGCTATGTGCCGATGCAATTTCAACATTTCGCATGGTGGAAGGAATGCTTTTACAAATCATATTTCTAGTGAATATGATGAACGTTGACTGCGTGGGAAAAAAAAATAACGAAATTAACTTCCTTTGTTAAAAGTTATAATGAACTCTATGCAATTCGTACAAAATGTTTGTTTACTTCATTTTTAGTTGAACATAATTTACCAGTTAGTGTCTCTCAGTCACTCTTACTTATTTAATTTTTTTATTTGACTGTCTCATCATCCGTGTCTCCATAAGATAAAAACTTAACATGAAAATGGTTCGTTTTTGAAAATATTTTAGTATGTTTCGTGACGGCGTGGGACACGATCCCATTGAAAGGGTAGAACATCCTTCCCTTTAGATGCAAACTTCTGTAAAAGTAAATTTTTATCACTTTATAGATCATAATGATAGCATAGTAATGAGAAATTATGTATAGAATTTATTTTAATCGATATGAATGTGCCGATAAATTTAAACATCTGTAGACACTTCAATTAAAAGTTGATGGTTCATTTGAGTAACATTGTTTTTTAAATCGATATGTTCGGTACATTTAATCAATATGCGCGACAAGTAATTTAATCGCATCTATCGATTAAATTTTTTTTACTGATTTCTGTTTCTGAAAGTTGGCAGGTCTGATTGTCATCTTCAAAATTTGTACTGAAGTTGACAATACCACCACCAACCTACTAGGAACGTTACCTGAAGAATAAAAAATGACCTGCTAAGTGAAGATCAGTTTCCACCAACAGATTGCAGTGTCATAATATATACTTTTGTTAGAGGAAGCATGTTCATCATACTACACATTGAGTTATGATGAAACAACTAATGTTAAAGATATAAAGGAGCTGCAAACAACCATCACATTTTGGTCAGAAAGCAAATGTGGCATAACGACAAGACACCTCAGAACTTTCTTTTTAGGTAAAGTGGATGTTGAAACATTGCATAAAAAATCTATGTGAAGCACTTTCTGCGGCCAATTTATCACAAAACAGATGCCTAATGCTTGGATCAGACGAACCTAATGCTAATAAAAAAGTTTTTAGGCTTTTCAGTAGGTAGCAATGTCCAGGAGACACAAGGGACAAGTCTTATAAACATAGGTACCTGCAACATCCACACAATGCATAATACATATGTAAAATTATCGAAGTGTTTAGGTGAAGAAGCTTCTTAGCTGCTGATCAACATTTACCATTATTTTGACAGTTGGCCTGCCCATTGGGAAGAGTTTGAAGAAATCCAATCTAAATATAACATTCCACACCACAAATTTTTGAAACATATGCAAAAACAAGGTGGCTTGCCTTGGGGCTTTCAGCCAACAGGATTTTGGAGCAGTGGGACATTATTCAGTTCTATTTCCTTAAGCACATGCCTCTGAGAAAAAATTCTGCTGCTCTTCAATCCAGATCGTACAAGGCCGTTGTGAGTGCCTTAAAAAAAAAAAAAAAAAAAAAACTTCAATAAAAGCTGAACTTCATTTCATTATTTCATCAGCAGAAATATTCATAAAGTTCACACAACATTTTCAGTGCCAAGCACCCATGATCCACAAATTGCATGAAGAAATAAGGAACGTTCTTCAGACCTTCATGGCTTGTGTTTTGAAGACTGCTGTCATTAGAAAAATCACTAATTTTTCTAATCTTGATGAACTGTTTACATTTAGTAAATGTGCTTCCTCTTGAAGAACTTGTCATTAATGAAAAGGTCACAGACGAGCTTTCTAAACTGAAAGAAAGTGATAAGCTGTTATTTCTGAAGGAAGCTCATAAGCACTATATTACTGCATGCAAGCATGTGATGGAAAAGACTTGCTTATCAAATGGATCATTTAAAAATTTTAGATTTTTAGACCCAAAAGAATGAGTGAATGATAGAAGCTGCAGAGACATACTGAAAGTTGCAAAAATTATGCCATTTCATGTTCAACTGGATTATTTGTTAGATGAATGGAAAATTTTGCAACTGGAAAAAGATGTTACAGCATTTGAAATCAAAACTGTTGATGATTACTGGCAACAACACATCTCAAAAAAGACTCATTATCAAAAGATATATAGTTTCCATACATACATATCACTAAGCTGTTCTCTGAGATTCAGAGGTTAGCTCCAAAAAGAAATACAAACTACCAGATATTTTTACTTATTGCTGTCGTATCAAACTTCACCATTTACAGTGATTTTGACATACAACTCGTGCTTCACTAATATCCATTACACGCCGTACACAAGATCTTTTATACTTCATACTCATAATCTTTTTCTCATGCAGACACTCCTGAATCTGATCCACCCATGTCTTCCTTGGCCTTCCTCTGCCTTTCCTTCATGCCACTTGGGCTGAAAAGATTTTCTTAGTAAGCATTTCATCACCCATTCTTTCAACATGGCCAAACCACCGAAGCATATTGGTCTCCACCTTGCTAACAACATTTTGCTTCACATCACACAACTGCAATACATCTTCATTTCTCACACAATCATATCGTGTCTTGCCACAAACCCCACATAAGTAACGCATTTCTCCAGCACACAAACGACTCCTATGTTTCTTCTGCAGTACCCAGATTTCACTACCATACATCAGAGTAGGAACAATTACACTTTCAAACACAGCCATGCGGGACTCTCTAGAGAACCCATCATTCCTGTGAAAACCTCCCAGAGCAGCTATGACTTTCAAAGAAGAATTCACTTGCCTACTGATTTCACCATCCAACTTGTTCTCTCTGTCAAACATGCTTCCTAAATACACAAACTTACTCACCTGGTCAATCACAGTGCCATTTATACTTACATTACATTCAGTGCTACCTGTTCCTCTCTCAAATACCATAACTTTGGTTTTTCCCTTATTTATACTCAGTTTGAATTTCATGCAAACTTCGTGCATCCGAGTCAACATTCTCTGCAACTCACTTTTGCTATCTGCCAACAGGACAGTGTCATCAGCATACAGCAATCTGCACACACGGATATCACCAAGACATAAACCACTATTATCTATTTTGGCATCACGCATGCATGCATCCATAAATATATTAAACAGCCATGGTGACATTACACAACCTTGTCTAACTCCTGCACCAATGGAAAACCATTTTGATAAAACACCATTCACTCGTACACAAGCTCTACTACCAGCATGCATGGCTTTTACACTATTAAGTAGATTCCCAGTAACACCATATTCATTCAATACCTTCCACAAAAGTGTCCTATTCACTCAGTCGTAAGCTTTTTCTAAATCTATGAAGGCAGTAAAAACTTTCTTCGCAACAGCCAGATACTTTTCAATCATTGTGCGTAATGCAAAAATCTGGTTAGTGCAGCCTTTACCAGGCATAAAACCACTCTGAACATCCCACACTTTCAATGATGTAAGAACCCGTACTTTTTCAATAACAACCTTATCAAACACTTTCCCTGGCACACTCAGTAGGCTAATACCACGATAGTTCTTGCATTCAGTCTGATCACATTTTCCCTTATACAAGGGAACAATGATAGCATCCTTCCAATCCCGAAGGATCATTCCTAACTCCCAGCACAACTGGCAAAATTCCGTTAACCAGTCAATTATAGAGTCGCCACCATATTTCAACATCTCTGCAGTTATGCCATCAACTCCTGGAGCCTTACCATTCTGAAGAGATTTTAGAGCTTTACACACTTCTTCTCTTGAGATCCCTCCTGTGCTTTCATCCCTCATTGTGACATCATCTGCGTCTGTCTCAGAATCATCTTTGCTTTCCTGATCTAATAACTCACAGAAGTATTCACCCCATCTGTCACTTAACTCATTGGGCTCCCATATCATTTCCCCAATCTCATTCTTCACACAACTTACAACTTTGTTTCCCCTATTTTTCCTGTCTCATGTACTTCCAAAAGGACTTCCTATCTTTCCAAAAAGCCAGTTCATGCCTTTCCACTTTCTCCTTCGTATCTTTTGCCTTACTGTGGCGAACCAGCTTAGCAGCTTCCCGCTTCTTACAGCGATATTCATCCACAGAGACTCTACCTTGCAACATCCCCAAATAGGCTTCCTTCTTTCTCTTTACTGCCTCTTCAATCTTACTATTCCACCAAGCATCACCTCTATAGTTACCCACTATTGTGGTGCCACAGACCTCTTTAGCAGCAGTGACAACACAGTTCTTAAAACATTCCCACTTCTTTTCTACATCCCTCTCACCAGACTTCAGATCCTTCAGTCGTTCTCTGAGTAAGTCAGAATACCGCTGATGATCTTCAAGGAGCCTATCAACCTTTATTCTTTCTATCCTGGGTCTCTTCCTATTCCTTTTCCTCCAACCAACATTAAGTTTCACTCGTGACACTACCAAGTAATGATCAGAACCAACATCCGCACCTCTCATCACACGGGTGTCAACAACTAAGTGTTTCAAACGCTGATCGTAGACAACAAAATCTATCACACTCTTTTGACCAAGAGTACGATTTTCCCAAGTATATGTGTGGATATACTTGTGGTTGAAAAATGTGTTAGATACACACAAACCATTCTCAATGCAGAGTTCAATTAATCTTTCACCATTATCATTCACACAAGGATCATTAAACTTACCCAGAACATTGTCAGAAATTGCATTCTGCACACCTACTCTAGCATTGAAATCCCCTGCTATTATAACTTTTTCTTTAGCACCAAACTGGCACAAAACAGCTTTTAGCTCATTCCAGAAATCTTCCTTCTTATCAGAAGGTTCCGAGTCACAAGGAGCATACACTACAACAATTACAATTCTCTGAAGTTTCACTTTCAAACGAATCCAGAGAATTCTCTCACTTACGTGACAATAGTGAATCAAGTTGTTCTTCATCTTTTCACTTAAAATCACACCCACACCCGCCTGTCCTTTCATATTATCCAATACTCCAGACCACACACTCACCGTGCCATTCACTTCTTCTACCCCAATTTCCTTCTTTTTGGTTTCACTTACACACAGCACATCCAGTCTATACTTATTCATCTCCTCAATCACCTCACTCATCTTGCCATTTATACCTCTAGTATTCCATACACCGATCTGACATTCACTCAGCTGAGATCTCTTTCTCATACGCCGTTTAGAAAGTCCAGGTCAATTCCGTGGTGGACCGTCCTTCTCAAGTGTGGTAGGTCCACCATATCCCACACTTGAGTCATTCTTAATATTTCTTTTTGTCTTTTTAATCAGGTAAGTACATCAGTGTGAGGGATTAGCCCACAGCTGAGGGTTCCAGTTGGTCATTCAACCTAAGGATTCTGGAACAAAACCCAGTGAGTTGGGGTCTTTTCGCCAATGTCACACAGAACTAGCTTGCACCTCTCCAAAATTCACAGAGGCCCTAGTTGCTGTTGTGTGTGCCATTGTTACCACGGAGCGCCCCGAGGAGGCAAACCCATCGCTCACTACGACCGCCCGCTTCCAAATGTTGCAAAAGTCATATAAAGGCAGCTCTTACTTTGTCAAATGAAAATGCTCACATAGAGAGATGATTTTTCATTTCTAAGCATATATTACGAGAAGATAAATCAGCAATGACCAAAAGATTTTTAGACAGTGTACTGACTGAGGGATGCCTTGAAACAATATCCTAATTTTCTTTTTGTACCCATTAATCCAAAACTCATTAAGTACAAACAACAAGCACATTCAAACTACACTTCCTTTATAGAAGAATGTAAGAGGAAAAAGAAAATCAAATTAGAAGAAAAGCTAAAAGAAAAACAAAAAAAAGAATAGATTATGAAGAAGATATGAAAAAGGTGAAAAAATCAATCAAATGTGAGACTGCTGCTCAGAATGACATGCAAAAAAAAACCCTACAAACTAAGGAGGCAAGAGAAGAACTCTTTTTGGAAGGTTCGGCTAAACTGAAGAAAGCACTCGAAAAAAAATTATTTGAAGGGAGAAAAATTAGCTGAAGGCGTGCTCGAGGGAGTAAAATGTATGCAAAAGGAAGAAAGAGTGAAAGAAAAGGATGTGGAAATCATTCAGAAGAATCTTGGAGAAAATAAAATAAAGTATGATTACATCATTTTTTGCTAAGATGCCTAGAAAACAGTAAGCCAAACAGGTTTTTTTATTCAGAATTGTTTTTCTGGAGCATTGAAGAGAATTATATGTCATTAGATTTTCAGAATTTTGTGTAATTTTTTTTTCTGTAAAATTATATAATGGCAATAAAATGGCCATACCCCATCCAAGACCATAATAAAGAAATTTATTATGATCTTACCTGGCCTTTTTTGGTAGGAGAGTATTAAAAAAAATAAAAATCTATTTTTTTGTAACCATATTTGTTGTTTTGGGATATTGGCAAGAAGTCTCTTAATCACCTTTTAGTCACCTTTTTAAAAAAAAATTGTCAACTTTCTCACCTTTTTCAAAGGTCGCCTTAGCTCCTCACCCTGTACTTGTAAAAATGTTGGTGCAAACATTTTAATTTAGATTAAAACAAAACAAAATGTAGCAGTGAAAGAGCTGTGACAACAAAAAGAATGAAGTCAGGTAAAACTTATCTTCAAGTGTATCATGATATATATAGTAAAGAATGGTCTTTTTTTGAAGCATCTAGAGTTTCGCCGAATCACATGTTTTGTAAGACATGTGGCCACAATTTTATCATAGCGCATGGCGGCCGCAATGATTATAGGCGTCATGTGGAGAGCAAGAATCATAAAGATTATATGAAGCTGAAATTTTAAGTCTTTGGAAAAAAAATTTTCTGTGAAAGCTAATGATTCTACTGAAGCAGAGCTCATATTTACGTCGTTCATCATTGAACAGAACTTGCCTATCGCAGCTGCCAACCATGCCTAAGATCTGTTTCATAGGATGTTTCCAGATTCAGAAATTGCAAAAAATTATGTGTGTGCTAGAAAAAACTTCTGCACTCATCCATTGTTAGCTGATTCAACCAAAGAAAAAATATTGTCTGTTATTAAAGAACAAGCATTTTCTTTAGCAACTGATAGAACTAATGATACCAATGATAAAATAAATTATCCACTTGTTATAACATACTTCGATGCAGTAAGCGGCTGCAATAAAACAGTTATGCTTTCATTGATGGAAACATGAGACAACACAACTAAAGGAATTTTCACTGCCATTGATAGTGAACTGAAAAAAATAACATATCTTGGAAAAACTGTGTAGCATTTTCATGCAGCAATGCGAGTATGATAAAGGGCAGTATAAAAGGTGTGGCAACTCTAATCAAAGAGATTCAACCTTCTATCATCATAGCCCCCTTGCACTTGTCATTTTATTCATTTCGCTGCAAAAAAAGCTTCCTCGAAGCTTAAAAATTTTGATGTGGAGCAATTTTTAGTTGTGATTTTTCTACTTAATGAAAGCTCAAGAAGAAAAACAATGCATTAAAAATAAGCCAAGCAATTTGCAATTCAAAACCACACAAGATATTGAAGTACATAAGTACTCAATGGCTATCGCTCCTTGAAAGTATTAATAGAATTTTAGAACAATGGGAAGTTCTTGAAACATTTTTTGATGCTGATGAAGATCGTGGACAATTTAAAAACTTGCAGTCTTCAATAAGGAACCCATTATCCAAGTTGAACTGCTTGTTCCTATCTTCACTTCCAGTTTTTACTGCTATTAATCAAGAACTGCAGCATGAAAAACCATTGCTATTTGAGCTTAGAGGTAAGGTGATCAATTTATGAATGAGTTTAATTTCAAGGTTTATCAAACCTCATGCTTTTGACACTACCAAAAATGTTAAACTTATAAAATATGACAAGGCTAAAAACCAGAAAGCTGATAATGATTTGGTGATAGGAGCAGAAACTCATGCATACATTAATACTTGTTCTGCTTTGAGCAAAGATGATGTTGGATCATTTTGTTATTGTGTGAGAGAATTTTATGCTGCTGCATGTTGTTATATCATAAAAAAATTCCTTTAGATGATATGCTTTTATCACATGCTGTAGTTGCAGATATCAGTTTTCAAAAAGAAGTTTCTTTTTCATCAATACAATTTTTATCATCCATCTTTAATTTCTCTACTGATGAAATGGACAAGTTAGAAGTAGAATTTGCTAACTATAAAAATGAAACTTTTGATTTTGATAAATTAGATAGTAGAATGGATAAAGTGTGGCATGAAATTTCTGTAATGAAAGATGATAACTGGAAGACACAAAAATTTAACTAAATTGTTGAAAAATACTTTAGTTGTTCCTCATAGCAATGCAAGTGAGAGAGTTTTCTCTTTGGTGCGGAAAAATTCCACAAATTTCCGACCCAACTTATCAACAGGAACATGTGTTGATGGTTGAGAAAACCATGAACATTGTAAAATCTGAACTTTGCTATAAGAAAAAGTTTCCAAAAGAAGAAGTGAACGAGCTAAAATAGCAACTAAATTGAGTTTTAATGCCAATTAATCATTTATGGAATTTGAAAATAAATTTTATATTATAAAAGATTTTCTCTTTTATGACTGAAATATATATATCATTATCATCATCATCATTGTCAACCGTTATCAATCCACTGCTGGACGAAGGTCTCCCCAAGTTTCCTCCACAACGGTCTGCCTTGTGCCAGTCTCCTCCATGTCACTCCCGCATACTTTCGAATTTCATCCACCCATCTCCCACGTGGTCTTCTTCTGGGCCTTTTCCTGTCCCTTGGAATCCAATCTAAAATTTCGGCTGTCCATCAATGGTCTGTCCTCCTGGCAGTATGTCCAGTCCATTGCCATTTCAGGGATTTAACTCTGATCATGATGTCTTCCACTCTTGTCATTTTTCGGATCCACAAGTTCCTCTTCTTATTTCTCCTGGTTACACCAAGCATGCACGTCTCCATGCTTCTTTGAGTTGTCAGCAGCCTTTGTATGTCTCTTTTAGTTAAGGTCCACGTCTCTGCACCATACGTAAGCACTGGAAGGATGCATTAATCACACACTTTTCTTTTAAGACATAATGGCATATTGCTCTTGAAAATTATGCAGTTTCTTCCAAAAGCTCTCCAGGCAAGTTTTGTACGCCGATTAATTTCTTCATCAGTGTGACCCTCACTTGATATCTGCTGTCCAAGATAAACGTGCGTGTCTGTTATCTCCAGCTTTTATCCATCAATCGATAAATCTTTATTTCTTATAAAAGCATTGAACATCACTTTTGTCTTAGCTGAAAGTTCAGTTTTAATCCCACTTCTTTACTCTTGTCAGCAAGTTCCTAAATCATACTCTGCAGCTCTGATGGGGTAGTTGCAAAAATGATCACCTCATCAGCAAAACGAAGGTGGGTTAGATAATCTCCATTAATCTTTATCCCTTTGTTTTCCCAGTTCAGTGATTGAAAGACATTTTCCAATGTGGCATTATAGAGCTTGGGAGATTTGGTGTCACCTTGTCTCACTCCCTTTCCAATTTTTATGTGTGTTGTATCTTCAAAAAGCCGAATCTTTACACTTGCATTTTCATAGATGTTGTTAATAATATTAATGTATGCAACTTCAATACCGCAGGATTTCAGAGCCATTGTAACTGCTGATGGTTTCACCGAATCAAAGGCTTTTTCCTAATCGATAAAAGCCATGTGCAATGGAAGTTCATATTCCCTCGCTCTTTCAATTAGTTCTCTCAGTACGTGGATATGATCTATTGTGCTGTAGCCACTCCTGTATCCAGCTTGTTCTCTCGGCTGAGCCATGTCCAGTGTTACCTTCAAACGGTGTGAAAGAACTTTAGTGAAAATTTTATAAACCACTGATAGCAGACTGATAGGTCTATAGTTCCTGAGATCCTCAATGTCACCTTTTTTATGTAGCAGGATCATTGTAGCATTGTTCCAATCCTCAGGAATCTTCCCTTCATTGAGGCATGGAGTGAAAATTTGGGCGAGTACTGTTTCGATTTCTCCACTTGCTTCTTGTATGATGTCTACAGTAATTCCATCTTCTCCTGGAGCTTTTCCCTGCTTCATGTTCTTGATTGCATGTGCAACTTCTGCTGGGAGGACTGGAAGAACTCTGGTACTGGTACCTTTCATGATGTCTGGAGTACATGTATCATCCCTTTCATATAATTTGGAGTAGAAATTTTTCACTCTTGTCAAGATTTCGCCTCTATTTCTTGTTACAGGACCTACTTCGTTTCTCAGTGCCATAATCTGTTTTCTTCCCTTACTGAGATGTCCCTTTGCTATCTTTAGGCTTTGGTTGTTTTCAATTGCTTTCCTCACTAGTTTACAGTTGAATTTCCTTACGTCTTCAGTGATACTTTTTCGTACTGTCTTGCATAGCTCTATATATTCCACTTTGGAAGTCACATCTTCTTTAGTTGTCCTCATCTCTCTTCTTTTTGCACCAACATTTTGGTTTTTCCCAATAATTTGTTCACATGCAACTTGTTCTTAGACCCAGCTAATTTTGTTGCTGTTTCCATAAGAGCTTTGGTTACTTTTCTGTTAACTTCAGAAATATCCACTTCTTCCAATGTTAGGCCTTCTAAAGCAGAGAATCTGTTCTTCAGTTCCAATTTGAAGGTATTATGGTGTTTTTTAAGGTTGGTTATGTCAATACATTTTGTTTGTCTTATGAGCTTGCTACGTTCGAGTTTAGTTTTGAGGTGCATCTTACATCTCACCAATCTATGGTCACTGCCTGTGTTGAACTTGTTTAGCACACTGCAGTCTTCTATGATGAATTTTTTGTTACACATAATAAAATCAATTTTACTTGTCATCCTATTTGGATGTCTCCATGTCCATTTCCTGTGTGGCTTTTTCTTGAAAAAGGAGTTCAAGATGAAAAACCCTTCTGCCTCTGCAAACTCAACGAGAGTATTTCCACGCCAGTTTCTGTTGCCGTGACCGAATTTACCTACTGAAGTTTCATTCTGTTGCTGTTGCCCTATTTTTCATTGAAATCTCCCATAATTATCTTCAAGTGCTGCTTACCTTTATTATTTAGATAACGAATTTCCTTATAAAATTCTTCAATTTCTTCTTCAGGATGATTTGTGGTGGGTGCATAAGTTTGAAAAATCTGAGCGTTGTATCTTCTCAAGAGTTGGATAACGAGTCGTGCAGCTCTGTCAGAGGAACTTTCAACTTCTACAACTTTATCCTTCAGTTTCTTGTTTATTATAAATTCAACACCACTAGTTCTGCCAGTATCTGTCCTATGATAGTAGAAGAGATGTCCACTTTTCAGTTCAATGAGATCTTCTCCTTTTCTCCTTACCTCACTTAGCCCGACGATGTCCCACTTGATCCTTTGTAGTTCCTCTTCCAATTCAAGAAGCCTTGAATCAGAAGATAGGGAGCGTCCATTATACATAGCCGAGGTCAGCATCAGATGGCAGCCTAGTCCGGTCCTCCAGGGATTCTTAGCACCCTCTGCCTTCATGTCGCATTGGCCACTGCCTTGGCCAGGTACATTCAAGCTGCCGGAAACTGAGGGCCAAGGTTTAAGTTGTGGAGTCATTTTGGAGGGGTTTGGCCATAACTCACCACACTGGCCAAGCTTGTTGGTGAGTGTGGGATAGCATTTCCTCTAATCCCGATGGTATAATTATACCGCTATTGGCGGTCGTCAGAGCCCCTTTAGTGGGAACAGGATGCACCACGAGAAGGCGGGGTTGACATTTGTCAAGGAGAGGCTGTGATGTTACGCATCACCTGACCTTATATCCCATATACACATGTGTAATTGTGTATATATATAATTTTTTAATAAAACAACATTTTGGAACTTATTCATTTTATTAAAAAGTGTTATAAACGATTCTGAGATTGTAAAATAAATATTTTTGATGTACTGAAAATCTTACTGAAGGTCGAAGCGTTTTTACTGAAAACTACTGAAAACTTCGGATTTTTTTACTGATGACCCCTTTCTCAGGTTGGCATCTTTGCATGTGGCGTAACTGACTGAATTTTGGATTTGCAAGAGCGTGTCACTACTCTTGCGTCAATAACAGAGAATGTGAGAGAGATTGCAAAATAAATAGAACTAGATAATGTAGAAGTTTCTGACATAAATGAACTCCTTGAGAGCCATGGTGAAGAGCTTCCAATGGAAGATTTAGACGAGCTAGCTGAACAACTGTCCAAAGAAGACACAAAGGAAAGAAATCCGACTCTGCAGTGCTGGTCAGGACAATAGTGAAATCAATGCAAGAGGCTACTGTTCTTATTAAAAGGGAGGCAAGATCTTCTGTAGCAATGACCCCATTTGGGAGTGGAGCTCACTCTGTTAACAGAGGCTTTGATAACTTATCAGAAAAGAAAAAAAAAAAACAGACCTATATTCTATCGTTTTGAAAGCAGTAAATATTCTTTCACTTTCTTAAACATTATTATCTTACACATTATAAAATTTTTAACATGTAAATTTCATAAAATAGAACATTTTTCAAGTATTTTGTGTTGATTACTGAAATTTTGGTTTGGAACCTAATGTATTTACATATGTTCCCACTATATTTTTGCATCAATTTATGCCAGAGAACTCAGGAACCTAACACAGCATAAACCAAGGCCAATCTTTATTGCATTGTGTCTTGTGATAAAATCTCGTCTTTCAAAGGAGCTAATGATTATCACAGTATATGTCTGGAGGCGATGTGATAGTGCTTCAGTCCATGTGCCACTGTTGTAAAAAATTTTACTGTTTGAGCAGCAGATGTTTTTAATATTGACTGCAATAAATTAAAGTAACCAGTTAACACAAGCATGTATCCCAGGGCGCTTTGATTATGCAGTGTTTGATGACATCCCGGAGCTCACCATACTCTCATTCATTGTGCAGTGGTGCATAGTCCCATGTTCAGTGAGATAATGCAGTGATGGAACGTTTGCGCTGAACTGCGCCAATTTCATTATCTTGCGCCAAACTGTTACAGATTACGAAAAAATTTAATATTTGTGCCCAACTGCGCCGAAATGGCAATCCACAGCAAAAATTGCTGAGCGAAAAATGTTTTCGCTGCAAAAAATGCCGTTTTAAACGTCGAATAGAATGACGCTATTTTAAAGTCTACGCGTAATTTGGTGAAAACGACGCTAAATCAACATGTACTGTACCGCCAATCCCAAAATTTCTTAATGTTTTTCACCTACCTTCTAATTCGTTGTTTTTTCGGCAAAAGTGACGAAAAAAACAACGATTTTTGCGATGTAGGAAATTAAATTGTTTTTGCTTATGGAGGAGGAGTTTTGTTGTAATCACGTGGTATGTAGGAGAAACGATGTTGTATGTTATGAAATCCTGATGAAGATTGCTTACTGATAGTTTGCTGGTTTTTGGAGTGCTGTGCAATTGAGATTCTTTATATGTTGTTCCCTGCTCTTTGGGATAACGCAGTTATTTCATTCCGGGCGAGGTGCTCAATTACGTAAATACAGCGTAAGGTCAGTCATTAGCTATTTCGTCGACGCGGAGGACGACTGAAAATGGTTCTCCCGTGGCAGGATACAGTGGTTCTGTTTCTAAAGGATTCATAGGTATTCAGCGATGCCAACTTTTTCGGATTTTCACTCCATCTTACGGTTTTACGGAAATCACCCGAAAAAACTACGGAAAAGCCCTCGCAAGATCCCTGCACACAATTTCTATTTTTTTTTGCCGTCTTTTAGTCGAAAAAAACACACTTTACAGGTAGTCCCTTATGCGCCTTCAATGTTCTGACTTCCCCGCCAACGGAGGCGCAGTTTGTCACGTGATTCCCCGTACAGCCATTTGAGAGTACCGTGCGCAAAAGTAGAGAGGGAACTCAGCTCAGTGCCTTTGCCAACTCTTTACATTGATTGCATGTGGCTTTGAGCGTGTGAAAATTTCGGTCCAAACGTTTTAACCCTTTCCACTCAACTGTCGGGTGACACCCGACATTACGAAATCGCCGAATAGCTCACCCGCCACTCCGATGATGCCTTTATAGCTCGCATGTCGGTGGTCGCGAGACATTTCTTTTTCGTCGAATAGGTTGGGTGTCACGCGCCACGCCAATGACGCCCCTATAGCTCGCATGTCGGGGCTCGCAAAACGTTTCTTTTTCACCGGATAAAGAAAAAGAAACTTCATCTGCGTGTCGGGTGTCACCCGCCATGCCGATGACGCCTCTATAGCTCGGATGTCGGCGCTCGCGAGGAATTTCTTTTTCGCCGAATATGTCGGGTGTCATCTGCCGCGTGTATGACGCCTCTATAGCTTGCATGTCGGGGCTTGCGAGGCATTTCTTTTTCGCCGAATGTGTCGGGTGTCGCCCTCCATGCCAATGATGCCTCTATATGCGAGATATAGATATATCTATATCTCGCATGTTGGCGCTGGCGACACATTTCTTTTTCGCCGAATAGCTTGCGTGTCGGGTGTCATACTCTGTGCTCATTACGCCTCTATAGCTCGTGGGTCGGGGCTTGCGAGACATTTCTTTTTTGCCGAATAGGTCGGGTGTCAGCCGCCATGCTGATGATGCCCTATAGCTCGCATGTCGGGGCTCGCGAGACGTTTCTTTTTCACCGGATAAAGAAAAGAAACGTCATCTGCGTGTCGTGTACCACCCGCCATGCCGATGACGCCTCTATGGCTCGCATCTTGGCGCTCGCGATGAATTTCTTTTGCCGAATAGGTCCGCTGTCATCCGCCACGTCTATGCCGCCTCTATAGCTCGTATGTCGGGGATTGCGAGACATTTCTTTTTCGCATAACTTCGCACGTGTCGGGTGGCACCCTCCATGCCGATGACGCTTCCATAGCTCGCATGTCGGTGCTCGCGAGACATTTCTTTTTCGTCGAATAGGTCGGGTGTCACTCGCCACGCCGATGACGCCCCTATAGCTCACGTCGGGGCTCGCGAGACGTTTCTTTTTTACCGGGTGAAGAAAAAGAAACGTCATCTGCGTATCGGGTGTCACCCTCCATGCCAATGATGCCTCTATAGCTCGCAAGTTGGCGCTCGCGAGACATTTTTTTTTTCGCTGAATAGCTTGCGTGTCGGATGTCATACTCTGTGCTCATTACGCCTCTATAGCTCGTGGGTCGGGTGGCACCCTTCATGCCGATGACGCTTCTATAGCTCGTGGGTCGGGTGGCACCCTTCATGCCGATGACGCCTCTATAGCTTGCATGTCGACGCTCGCGAGACATTTCTTTTGCCGAATAGGTCGGGTGTCAGCCACCACGCTGATGATGCTCCTATTGCTCGTATGTCGGGGCTCGCGAGACGTTTCTTTTTCACCGGATAAAGAAAAAGAAACGTCATCTGCGTGTCGGGTGTCACCCGCCACGCCGTGATGCCTCTATAGCTCGCATGTCGGCGCTCGCGAGGAATTTCTTTTTCGCCGAATAGGTCCGGTGTCATCCGTCACGTCTATGACACCTCTATAGCTCTTATGTCGGGGCTTGCGAGATATTTCTTTTTCGCCGAATATCGCACGTGTCGGGTGGCACCCTCCATGCCGATGACGCTTCCATAGCTCGCATGTCGGTGCTCGCGAGACATTTCTTTTCCGTCGAATAGGTCGGGTGTCACTCGCCGCGCTGATGACGCCCGTATGGCTCGCATGTCGGGGCTCGCGAGACGTTTCTTTTTCACAGGATAAAGAAAAGAAACTTCATCTGCGTGTCGGCTGTCACTCGCCATGCCGATGATGCCTCTATGGCTTGCATGTCGGCGCTCGCGAGGAATTTCGTTTTCATGGAATAGCTCCAGTGTCACCCGCCATGCCGATAACGCCTCTATGGCTCGCATGTTGGTGCTCGCGAGGAATTTCGTTTTCACCGAATAACTCGCGTGTCGGGTTGTTATCTGACATGCCTATGATGCTTCTACAGCTCGGATGTCGGCGCTCGCCAGGAATTTCTTTTTCGCCGAATAGGTCTTGTGTCATCCGCTACGTCTATGACGCCTCTATAGCTCGCATGTCGGGGCTTTTGAGGCATTTCTTTTTCGCCGAATAACTTGCGTGTCGGGTGTCATCCTCTGTGCTTATTACACCTCTATAGCTCGTGGGTCGGGACTTGCGATACATTTCTTTTTTGTCGAATATCGCACGTGTCGGGTGGCACCCTCCATGCCGATGACGCCTCTATAGCTCGCATGTCGACGCTCGCGAGACGTTTCTTTTTGCCGAATAGGTAAGGTGTCATGCTGATGATGCCTCTATAGCTCGTAGTCGGGGCTCGCGAGCTAAAGCTGATCTTTCACTGCTAAGTTGTGGCCTTTACTGCAAAAAAAAAAAAAAAAAAAAATCTGAGTTCTGTGTGAGTATGGGTGAAAAGTTTTTTGAGTGGAAAGGGTTAATTTAGATTAAACCGAAACGTAGCAGTGAAACAGCTATAACAGCAAAAAGAACGAAGTCAGATAAAACTTATCGTCAAGTGTATCGCGGTATGTATAGTAAAGAATGGCCTTTTTATGAAGCATCTAAAGTCTAAAGTTTTGCTGAATCACGTTTTATAAGCCATGTGGCTGCGATTTTAGCCTGTCGCAAGGCAGCCGCGATGATTGTAGTGTCATGCGGAGAGCAAGAAGCACAAAGATCATGTCAAAAGATTAAATGGAGATGTGAGTAAAATTAATGTAACCAAAAAACTTCTGACAGCTTATAAAGAATCCTGAAAAAAATATCAATAGCAAATTAGTGCTGGAAAAATGCAGCAAAACAAGCAAAAAAGAGAAGAAATTGAATGTTCACAAGGTGATTTAAAATGGGAAGAAGCTGAACATTTGCAGCAGTTGGATTCCCTCATAAAATGTTAAACGATGCTGAGATGAACATTGAATGTGGCATAAAAAAAAGACATAAGTGCAATAGAAAGTGGACAGATACTATTAAAAGAAGCATCTTAACTATCTTGAAAAATTAGAACAGAATAGAAGTGAGCAATTAATTATTAAGAAAAGCAGTGAAAAATTAAACATATTTTGTAAAATAAATGATTAGTAATAGAATCCTGTTATGGTTACAAATTTTTTGATGTATTTGAAAACTAAAATGTTTGCATATGTGTGTGTGTATTTCAATGCAAGATGTTTTAAATTTGAGTAGGGTGCATCTATTTCCAAAACTTTTTTGCTTAAGAGTTTGTTCTGTCTACTAATAATTTTACCTGCTCTAAAAAATATTTTCTTACATCAAAAATGTATTTTATCTGTTCCAAAAACGAATTTTGTTTCTTCAAAAATGTGTTTCACCTGCTCCAAAAACACATTTTGCTGCTCCAAAAATGTATTTTACCTGCTCTAAAATATATATATTTACCTGCTCCAAAAATGCATTTTGTTGCTCCAAAAATGTATTTCACCTGCTCCAAAACTGCATTTTGCTGCTGTAAAAATGTATTTTACCTGCTCCAAAAATGCATTTTGCTGCTTCAAAAATGGTTTTGCAACTTTCCATCACTGGATAATGTCAAACAAACACTAACATTATGCAAGAATGTGTACACAAGTCATATTCCCAGATTTAGCCGCCCCGGTGGCGCAGTGGTCTAAGGCGTTGGCCTCTGATCATTCGTCCGTAAGGGGTCCGGGTTCGAATCCCGGTCAGGCATGGATGTTGTGTTTGTCTTCCGGCACTGGCTCTCTCCCTTCCCTGCCCTTCCCTGGAACCAGTGACCAAATTAGGGACGGGCGACTGCTTATAGCCCATTGAGTTGCTCACGGTGGTCGTTAAACCTCCAATCAAAAAAAAAAAAAAATAAAAAAAAAATTCCCAGATTTATCTCCCATTGAACAAGCTTGGCACCCTAGGCATTAACTACGGGGGTGCTCAGAGGCTTGAGCACCCCTAAAAATTAGATGAGGGATGCTTGGCACCCTTCAAAATTTCTGTTGTTATAATGCACTGGACCTATACTTTAGTATTTGTCCTCAAAAAATGAATAAAACTAAAATATGCAAAATGTAGTCACTTGTTTTTAAGCTAATGATGTTTTTGTCAATATAGTTAATTTATAAAGAATAATTCAAATTGTAAAATTTTAAATTTGTTGTAAATTAATAATGGAATGATTTAAATTAAATCTTAAAGCAAATTTAATCTATTCACAAAGATTTAAAGTGAATTTAATGTATTTGATCATAGAAAACCAATTTTAAAAATGTGAACATTATGTAGCCAATTGCTCATTTTTTAGCTGGCCCTATGTGAGGTTTGTGCATGCATAGAGTAATATTTTGGGTTAACTGGTTGGCTCATCACCCTCAGGGGAAAAGTTTTTAAGGTACAATTCTTGACCCTTATGGGCAAACTAGTATGTGGAATAGCAATGGCAGAGGGCAAATTATATTCAAATTGTGACATTGTGGATTTAGCATGAGATGAGAATAAGTCCCTGGATTCCATTTTGTAGAAAATGCATTATGGACGATTATTATTCCATACATTATGTTAGTATACTATGATGAAGCATGCTGAGGCATCAAATACAAATAAATTCACCCTAGGAGCACAAATTCCCATTATAAAATTTTATTTAATAAATTTTATGGATGTTTTCTCATTATATCATCCAATTAATCCACCACAAGATATTCCACAAGATACTTCATAAGGTGTGTTTTGCTGTGAATGGCAATAACAGACTAGTAGAAGTACTAATATTTAAACATTTAAAATTTTGAAACTGAAAAGATTACCTGCTTTTTTGAAATAGGGCACCCATTGAAATTTTTAGAAGTCAGTGTTTTTATGCATGGGACTTGGTTGGGCATCATTTGCAGACTAATCTGCAACTGACACATACTGCAATCAACTTGAAAGACCAGCTGCAACAGGTGTGGTATGCCTTAGGACATTATTCAATGTTGGTATGACTCCATGTTGTAATGTTCAGCTAGGTGTATTTTGTGAACCATGACTGCTGCCATGTGTATGACCCTGTAATCATATCAACAAGTCTGAGATTTTTATCTTATCCTGTAGCTGTAATCAATCACATATTTTTCATCTGGCAAATTGTCTGTAGTTTTAAATTGATTCGGGCAATTTTTGGGTAGTACATTTTCAGTGAGTGTCACTGAGTGTATGCATAAACATTGTGCAATATCATGTACATATTTGAAGTGATTTATTTCAGGCGTGGTTCCTTTGCATTCTGTAGTTGTGAATTGATTGATGTTAAAAAAATATGCAAAAAAAATTGTCATCATGAGTTTAACACATTTGTGCATGGGTCTCTTCCTTCCGTACGCTCACTTAGAGAGAGAGAGAGAGAGAGAGAGAGAGAGAGAGAGAGAGAGAGATTTGCCATTTAGCATAATAATTGTGAAAGTAAACATGAGCATTATCGAATGATGTGTCATTTTTGTTGAATGTGGCTTGTGCTCAATCATTAATAATTAATGAAAATTTTGAACTTACCCTAATGAGGCATAGGTCTTCTGTTCTGCAAGTACTTTTGAGAACCTTTCCAAGAAAAAAATGTGCAGAGAGTTTATCCTGAGGAAACGAAGTACACTATTGTTTGTGAAGGTTTTCATTAAATAATAATAGTTATAAATAGTAAAGAAATACTTTTATGAACCTTCTGAAATATGCTGAAACTTTACTAAAACTTCTGGCATGGATATATGCTGATTATGATGCTACTGTGATTGTCAACTTACCAGTAGTGATGGAAGGTGAGTTTACTTTCTCATTTCAATTTGTTTTTTTAAGTTTTGAAATTTAAAAAAAATAAAATTTCTTTTACAGTCATGATGTAGCAGCACCAGTTTCGCCTCAGCATCAAGAAGTTTCATGTTATATTGACTATAATATTTCATTCCCTGCCCAAAATTTGTGGACTGTGGTGAGTCATTTAATTTTTTATCAGTTGCTTCTAAAATTTCTGCAATGTTTTGCATGTAAATGATATCTAATTTGGGAACCTGCATAAAATCTGTTACAAAGTAATTATGAATGTTTTGTAATGCATATGGATGCACAGCATGTCACATGCTAAATTCCATTTAATTGACATGTTTTGCACTGACTGATTATTATTTTGCACAAATAAAGTTTGCATTGTACAGTTTTGTGATTTGTAGCAGTCTTATTACTTCTGTCCTTGCTAAAATATACTAAAATATACAGCACATTGGATTAGTGTTATATCTCCTTTGTTGGAAGTTTGGCAAGTATTACCATAACTTAAAAGGAAAAACATCATTAATTTATGATAACTGATTTTATTCAAGTTGTATGTATGGCATTTTAATGTCTGTAGCATCCATACTCAGACATGCCAACCTTCAAAATCTTAAAATCGGGAGATTTTTTGCAGCTCATAAAATTACACGAGCGCTATTTTTTTTCGAAATTTCCCTGACCTAGGGGCATCTTTCCAGTAGTATTATTGGTCTGCTAAAAGTTCTGGGGGAAAAAAACAGCACAAAAATCAACACCCCTTCCCTACTGAAATTCGTTTTCAGGTATGACAATTCCACAAGATAATGAAAACGTAAAATGGCCCGCATGTTGTTTTTTATGAATAAAATAGCAGCCAACTGTTTTTCGTTTCTTCTTTAGGTTGTATACGAAGGTGACAAAAAGCATTGTACTAACATTGCCTTTCCTTACAAGGCAAGGCAAACTGTAACTACATACTTCCTTTTGTTGTTATGTGAATGTGCGGCAACTCAACTGTTTATCATCACTTAGAATGCGCACGGCTTTGTTGAGGTGACGAGTTGAAAGAAAACACTGCAAGGAGAAGGCAGGGCTGTTCCCATTTGTCAATCAATTACTGACCCACCCCAGCATTCTAGTGCCAGAACGAGTGACCTCTTTGCTGAAGGCATCATATAGCAATCGGACTGGGGAGGAAATTTTTAAAGCAATTTTTTTCTGATTTTTAATATACATGAGTGAAATTTTTGCAGTGATTGAAATGTTGCAGCATAAAGTTCAGTTTTAATTTTTGCCAGAATCCATTGAAAACTTTAGAAGTTATGCATTAATTTGTTTTTCAATTTTTATTACTACGCATGCATTAACTACTTTTTTTTTTTTTTTTAAATATAACTCTGCAGTTTTTCCCTTTAAAATTTTTCATTCTTTCCAAACCACAGTTTGAAGAAGAGTTTATTTACTATTTTGGGGAAATATGGAGTTTATTATTATTATTTTTTAACTTCAGAAAAACAATTGAATAATAGCTACACACTATATGTACAACTGTTTCACACGTTATATATGTTCTATGTGCCGTGTGCACATTTGCAGCAAAAACATCTTTGCATTCATTCTTCATATATGACTTTAAAAAATTATTATATGTTTAAGTTATTATGTCATCTAGCACTCACCTTGTGGAGGTGTTTCACAATAGGATTCTTCATCTAGTATCTTGAAATTGAAGTATGCATATAGTGTGTCTTGGACACGTAGAATATTCTTGTTGTAAAAAGGCCTAGTTAAAATTGCGACCAGAGTTTCAGTTCAAATAAAATACGACTAAGTTAAAATTGCGACCCGAGTTTCAGTTCAAATAAAATACGACTACGTTAAAATTACGACCAGAGTTTCAGTTCAAATAAAATACGACTAAAGTTTCAGTTCAAATAAAATACGACTAAAGTTTCAGTTCAAATAAAATAGGCCTAGTTAAAATTGCGACCAGAGTTTCAGTTCAAATAAAATACGACTATGGATACAATACAAAGAATGCGTGAAAGAATTATATACAATGCAATTAAAAAATCTTTTACCATCAACATGTGTCGTTAATCTTTAAAAGAAGGAATAGACACAATCAAGGACTATACAAACGGACATAAAAAAATTATCAATCTCTGAACAATGCTTGACAACCACTGCAATACGCACACGACGCCACACAAACCACCGGACATGTTTTGGCGCGACTGACTTTCGGCCATTATCAACGGTATGCATCCTGGATCTATGCTCAAAGTTGTTATATATCTAGGGCACCTCGGTCATACCTTCACTATAGTCACTCCACGTCGACGTCTTCCATCATCATTACATAGACGTGTATTCACGTGTGAGTCACATCCACGCCATCTATCGGGTTAATCTCAGAATTGTTGCAGCTGTTCTTATTTTTTGTGTATATGCTATTTCTTTTGTTCTTATTTTTGTTTTTATACTTCATATTCTTTTCTTGTTGTATTAAATATTTCCACGGATATGGGATATCTTTCGGAGTTGATGTATTGCAATTAGAACCTTGGGTTTTTTCAATTGCTATAGCTTCAGACCACAAAATTTGATTATGTTTATTATGGGAAGTTAAAATTTTACTATTTTCCCAATCTGGTATTAACTCATTTACCATACAATGCTGTATAAGTGAGGTTTTTTCTTCTTTTTTAATCCAATTACTATAGTGCTCATTCAATCTAGTTTTAAATCTTCTTTTAGTACTGCCAATGTAGTATTTGTCTTGTTTATTTTCCTTTGGGTCTATTGTAGGAATCAAGTATACACCAGCTTTATTTAATGGATTTTTATTGTGATCATTATTTGTTAGTAGTTTAGAATTATCTGTAACTATTTCAGCAATTTCTATATTGCTATCCTGGCATTCTTTTCTTATAATATTGCTCAGTGGAGGTAAATATGGAATACTTCCGTATAATAGCGTATTGCTTTTAGTTGTACTATTGTTGTGTTTAAATATATCTGCTCTTATGTATATATTTAAACACATAAATTGGAATTTTGACCATCGTAACGGCTGATTCTCGACGAAAAATAGGAGAATTTGACATTAGTCCGGAGAGCAGGAGGAAGGGCTGAAAATCCGTAGTCTCCTACCTAAATCTGGAAAATTGGCACGTCTGCATACTGAGTGGTAGTTTTGTTTTATATTTAACTCATGAGCATGTGTTGTTCATTACCAGAGGTTTAAATAGTGGAAATTCAAGTAACAATCGCAAGATTATGCAAAATTTTCAAATTCATTGTTTAAGAAATTAAGTAGGAAGTAACGTGCTATAAATAGTACATATGAAATTTACTATACCATTGGACTATTAAAAAAAAAAAAAAAAAGCAAGAGAACTCATTTCATGCTGAATAACATCTGACCAGTATTTTTGTTTGAATGTTGTTGATTCTTTAGAAGTAGATGAAATGCACTTCAAATGAGTTAGAGAATTCAAATACCTGAGAATTCCTAGCTAGGATACAGGCTGGTAACAGATGCATTTCTGCATTGCAAAAGATGATAAAGCAAAACTGCTGTCAAAATCTTTTAAAGCTAAGAATATAAAAAACAGTCATATTTAGCCAGAGGTCCATGGTGCTGAAGTTTGGACATTGACTAAAATGATAGAAAATAAGCTAATGGATTTGATTTTGAAGATTGTGTGTACTGAGACAAATTTTTGGGGCCTGTTAAAATACAAAGCAAATTTAGAAGGAAAAATGAGGAATTAAGAGAATTATTTTCAGAGCCAGACACACACACACACACACACACACACATATATATAATAGCTGTCGGAGACTGAGGGCTAAGATTTAAGTTGTGGAGTCACTTGGGGGGGGGGGGGCATAACTTACCACACTGGCCAAGTGGGTTGGTGAGTGTGGGATAGCATTTCCTCTAATCCCGATGGTATAGTTATACCGCTATTGGAATGTACCTGGCCAAGGCAGCGGCCAGTGCGACATGATGGCACAGCGTGCTAAGAATCACCGGAGGACCGGACTAGGCTGCCATCTGATGCTGACCTTGGCTACGTATATTGGATGCTCCCTATCTTCTGATTCAAGGCTTCTTTAATTGGAAGAGGAACTACAAAGGATCAAGTGGAACATTGTCGGGCTAAGTGAGGTAAGGAGAAAAGGAGATCTCATTGAACTGAAAAGTGAACATCTCTTCTACTATCGTGGGACAGATACTGGCAGAACTAGTGGTGTTGGATTTATAATAAACAAGAAACTGAAGGATAAAGTTGTAGAAGTTGAAAGTTCCTGTGACAGAGCTGCACGACTCATTATCCAACTCTTGAGAAGATACCAGACTCAGATTATTCAAACTTATGCACCCACCGCAAGTCATCTTGAAGAAGAAATTGAAGAAATTTACGAGGAAATTCGTCATCTAAATAATAAAGGCAAGCAGCACTTGAAGATAATTATGGGAGATTTCAATGCAAAAATAGGGCAACAGAATGAAACTTCAGTAGGTAAATTCGGTCACTGCAACAGAAACCAGCCTGGAAATACTCTTGTAGAGTTTGCAGAGGCAGAAGGGTTTTTCATCATGAACTCCTTTTTCAAGAAAAAGCCACACAGGAAATGGACATGGAGACATCCAAATGGAATGACAAGCGGAATTGATTTTATTATGTGTAACAAAAAATTCGTCATAGAAGACTGCAGTGTGCTAAACAAGTTCAACACAGGTAGTGACCATAGATTGTGAGATGTAAGATGCACCTCAACACTAAACTCGAATGTGGCAAGCTCATAAGACAAACAAAATGTATTGACATAACCAACCTTAAAAAACACCATAACACCTTCAAGTTGGAACTAAAGAACAGATTCTCTGCTTTAAAAGGCCTGACATCGAAAGAAGTGGATATTTCTGAAGTTAACAGAGAACTCACCAAGGCTCTTATGGAAACAGCAACAAAAATGGGTGGTACTAAGAACAAGTTACATATGAAGAAAATTTCAGGAAAAACCAAAATGTTGATGAAAAAAAGAAGAGAGATGAGGACAACTAAAGAAGATGTGACTTTCAAAGTGGAATATATAGAGCTATGCAAGACAGTACGAAAAAGTATCACTGAAGACATAAGGAAATTCAACTGTGAACTAGTGAGGAAAGCAATTGAAAACAACCAAAGCCTAAAGATAGCAAAGAGACATCTGAGTAAGGGAAGAAAACAGATTATGGCACTGAGAAAAGAAGATGGTTCTGTAACAAGAAATAGAGGCGAAATTTTGACAAGAGTGAAATATTTCTACTCCAAATTATATGAAAGGGATGATACATGTACTCCAGACATCATGAAAGGTACCAGAGTTCTTCCAGTCCTCCCAGCAGAAGTTGCACATGCAATCAAGAACATGAAGTGGGGAAAAGCTCCAGGATAAGATGGAATTGCTGTAGACATCATACAAGAAGCAAGTGGAGAAATCAAAACAGTACTCGCCCAAATTTTTAATCGATGCCTTAATGAAGGGAAGATTCCTGAGGATTGGAACAATGCTACAATGATCTTGCTACATAAAAAAGGTGACATTGAGGATCTCAGGAACTACAGACCTATCAGCCTCCTATCAGTGGTTTATAAAATCTTCACTAAAGTTCTTTCACACCGCTTGAAGGTAATGCTGGACATGGCTCAACCAAGAGAACAAGCTGGATTCAGGAGTGGCTACAGCACAATAGTTCATATCCACGTACTGAGAGAACTAATTGAAAGAACGAGGGAATATGAACTTCCATTGTGCATGGCTTTTATCGATTATGAAAAGGCCTTTGATTCAGTGAAACCATCAGCAGTTACAATGGCTCTGAAATCCTGTGGTATTGAAGATGCATACATTAATATTATTAATAACATCTATGAAAATGCAAGTGCAAAGATTCTGCTATTTGAAGATACAACACACGTAAAAATTGGAAAGGGAGTGAGACAAGGTGACACCATATCTCCGAAGCTCTTTAATGCCACATTGGAAAATGTCTTTCAATCACTGAACTGGGGAAACAAAGGGATAAAGATTAATGGAGATTATCTACCTCGCCTTCGTTTTGCTGATGACGTAGTCATTTTTGCAACTACCCCATCAGAGCCGCAGAGTATGATCCAGGAACTTGCGGACAAGAATAAAGAAGTGGGATTAAAATTGAACTTTCAGAAGACAAAAGTGATGTTCAATGCTTTTACAAGAAATGAAGATTTATCGATTGATGGAGAAAAGCTGGAGATAACAGATACATATGTTTATCTTGGACAGCAGATATCAAGTGAGGGTCACATTGTTGAAGAAATTAATCGGCGTACAAAACTTGCCTGGAGAGCTTTTGGAAGAAACAGCATAATTTTCAAGAGCAATATGCTATTGTCTTAAAAGAAAAGTGTTTGGTCAATGCATCCTTCCAGTGCTTACGTATGGTGCAGAGACGTGGACTTTAACTAAAAGAGACATACAAAGGCTGCAGACAACTCAAAGAAGCATGGAGAGGTGCATGCTTGGTGTAACCAGGAGAGATAAGAAGAGGAACTCGTGGATCCAAAAAATGACAAGAGTGGAAGACATCATGATCAGAGTTAAATCCCTAAAATGGCAATGGGCTGGACACACTGCCTGAAGGACAGACCATCAATGGACAGGCAAAATTTTAGATTGGATTTCAAGGGACAAGAAAAGACCCAGAAGAAGACCACATGGAGACGGGTGGATGAAATTCGAAAGTATGCGGGAGTGACATGGAGGAGACTGGCACAAGACAGACCGTTGTGGAAGAAACTTGGGGAGACCTTCGTCCAGCAGTGGATTGATAATGGTTGACAATGATGATGAAGATAATAGCTGTGCCGAAAGGAAAGAGATTATTCTGGTATTGCCATGTAATGAGAAGGGAGTATGGGATAATTAAAGTTATTGTGGAGGGAGACTATGCAGAGAGTTGTGGGAAGAGATCATACAGATGACCAATTCATTCATGTATTAAAAAACATCATATATCGTTTTTGAAACAGAATGGTTGTATTTTTAAATGCCAGTAAAATATTTATTGACGGTTAGAAATGTAATCACTCTGATTCAAAAACGATCTGCATAGTAAAATGCCATTAGCAATTCTGCTGTACTATCTCGTTTGATTAAAGAACATCAGTTGGCAGTGACAGCTTTGGAGATGTTCATCACTAACAACAGATAGTCAATTGCTAACATCAAACAGGATTACATTGTAAGGCTTAGCAGCTGTGAGGTCTTCGAACACAAGTGCTGAAAATAAACAGCATTATAGAGAGACAGAGAAAATTTGGGTGTTTATATATATAATTGCTGAAAGGATTTAGTATGCAGGTATTAAAAAAACTTATTCGGAAACATTACTGTGTGAGAGAGAGAGAGTAAGAGGGGGTGCAGGAGAGGGGGTGTGTGTTTGTAAATAAGAGCATCAATCAAGGCTTACATTCCTTGATATAAGTTCCTTAATGTTTGTTGCAACAGCATTTTTCACTTCATCAGGAGCCTTAGAATTTCAACCATTGTTCGTAATTTTTCCGGTAAGACGTGATGATTTCATGTTTCATTACCAGTCACAGCTTGTAATGGGAAAATGTCATTTTCTGTGGATATTTCTCGTAATTCTGAAGCAACATTATTCCTCTGAAGTTTTTTACATGGCAGAATGAACTAATAGTTGAATTACTGCATTCACACTTTTCTTTAGTGACATGTAGCAGCAACTCCTTGTATGCAACATATCTGTCATCCTCACATTCAAATGTTATGGAAAAGATTGGGTACTCACTGCATTAATTATTTTCAAGGCTGATGGTTTGCAATTTTGCCCAATGTTCTGCTCTACTTCTGTCAGCATTGACATCTTCATAAATGTTCTTAAGGTATTTGTGAAGAATTCACACAGTGTTTCCTTCTCATGCATTGAGAATGAAGCTACTGATGAACACAGAGCTATGCAATAGCTCTCTGGTTATCATCAGTTTAAAAAACTACACTTATTTTTATTAGTGCAGCAGATAAAAGGGATAACTTGCTGCTACTTATTATTTTTACCCCATTTCACGGTTTGTAAGTGGTTTTGAGCTGCTTATATGGCAAGTGATAATTCTGAGATGAGGCTAAGTTTCATTTGTGGAAGTCTGACATTTTCCACATTATGTTCTCTCTTTTTAATGTGTTGAAGTGTCTTAATCTGCATGAAATATTTTGTTAAAAGTAGCACCATTTATTGAAGTACTTTGTTAAATGTTCTACTGTTTATGAAGTTCTCTGTAAGCAGTCCATAAACATAAAGCTAAACATGAAACTTCAAAGCTATTCACAATTATTCACTTGATTTTAGAACCATCTAAAAACTTTATAACACTTCAAGGAATTGGTATGTTATAATACTCCAGTTTGCCTTCTAGTAAAAAAACAACAGTAAAATAATGTTTTTATTGCAGCTTGATGTTCACATAAGTTGAAATACACAGATGAGCCATTACATTATGACCACCAACCTAATAAGCTGTAAGACCCCCTTTAGCCCGCAAAACAGCAGCCACTCAGCAAGGCATCGATTCGATGAGGTGGCAATAGGTATCCTGGGGTATCTGGTGCCGTAATGTTAACATCAGGTCCTCCAGTTTCCGTACATTACGGGGTGGTGGTGATTTAGCGTGAACCTGCTTTTCCCAAGTTGAACCACAAATGTTTGATTGGGTTCATGTCAGGTGAATGTCGAGGCCAGGGCATTAACAGGAAATCACAGCATGTTCCTCGAACCACTCCTTGACGATTCTGGCAGTACGGCATGGCACGTTATTCTGTTAGTAATGGCCATCACCAGCAGGGAACATATTTGCCATGAATGGGTGAACTTGGTCTGCAGTGATGTTCAGATACCTCACAGCTGTCAGGGATTGTGCTATTGGAATAATGGGGCTTAAAGTGTCCTAAGAAAACATTGCCCACAGCATAACACCTCCACCGCCAGCCTGTTTCCACCCAACAGTGCATTCAGGTGCCATAGCCTCCGTTGGTAATCGGCGTATCCACGTTCGGCCGTCTACGTGATGCACCGGGAATCTTGATTCGTGAGACCTGGCCACTTTCTTCCAATCTCGATCTTGGGCCCATTTCATGCGTTGTTGGCGATGACGTGCAGTGAGCATGGGGACCTAGCTGGGTCTTCAGCTATGCAGGCCCATGTGCAGAAGGCTGCGATGAACTGTGTGCTGTGTCACATTGCCATTGTCACCACTGTTGTAGCTGCAGGTGATTTGTCACACTGTGGCCCTGCAGTCGCTGTGAAAAATGTGTGACAGTCACTGCTCTCCTCTGACATCAGTCAGCTGCGGACAACACATGGCTGGACGATACTTTGCCATTTGGCCATTTGTCCACCACTTTTGATACGAACTCACTTTAGTGGCATGTGAACAGCTCACAAACTGCGCCGTTTCCCAGATTGTAGTTCCGAGGCACCATACCATCACAATTTGTCCTTTATCAAACACCTATAAATCGCCAGCTTTTCCCATTCTGACTCCGAACACTACTAACCGAAAGCCAATCCTTGGATTGTATATATACTGCTCTGTGAACTTCACCTGCACCACCATTTGGTCTCCAGGTGCGCTCATTCCTCTAGGCTGGGGGTAGTCATAATGTAATAGCTCGTCAGATTATATTGTTGAGTCAGTATCACAGTAATCCTTACGTGTCTTTGACATGCAAGAGTATCAGTGTTTCCTTGTATGGTTGTACACTGAGTGGCCACTTTATTATGACCACCTGACAGTTTTAAGCAAATGAGCTATGGCTGCATGCTGTTGCTGCCAAAGCGTGAGGCTAGTATAAAAAGGGAAAGCTTAGTGCTTGCGACAGTAGTAGAAGGGATTTTTGGGTGACGAGATGAGAAAAAATGCGATTTGATGGACTTTCAACGTGGGATGATTGTGGGAGCTCGGAGCCATGGAGCGAGTATCACCAAAACCGCCGCATTCGTGAAATGTTCCAGAGCAGCTGTTGTTAAAGTGTTTAAAGACTGGACTGTCAGCCAAAAAACTGGGTCTCTACGTGCAACGTGTGGTCGTCATCGACTAGTGACTACTCGGGTGGAACGAAGAGTGTCCAGACTGGTAACAGACAACAGAAGGGCAACAGTGCAGCAAATTACAGACCATCTTAATCAAGGATCCCCTCAAATGATCTCTGCATGCACTGTTCGCCATACACTGCATCAGATGGGATATGGCAGCCAAAGGCCTGTTCGAACAACTTTGCTGTTTGCAGTTAACAAGAGAAAACGTCTCTAGTTCTCACAGGAGCACAAGGATTGGACAGTCGATAATTGGAAACAAATTATGTGGTCCGGTGAATCACGTTTTCAGTTGCACCATGCCGATGGCCGAGTGAGAATTTGGCGGAAACAGCATGAAAGCATGGACCCCAAATGCATTGCTACAATCCTTCAAGCTGGTGGAGGCAACGTTATGGTTTGGGGAATGTTTTCCTGGCATGCTTTGGGCCCTTTAATTCGTGTTGATCAACGTCTGACTGGCACATCATATCTAAACATCGTTGCAGACCAAGTGCATCCTCTCATGTGGATGGTTTATCCCAATGGTGATGGCTACTTTCAACAAATGCGTCCTGCCATAGTGCTCGTATTGTACAGGATTGGTTTCAGGAACATACCGGTGAGTTTACTTTGCATAGGTGGCCCCCCCAATCTCCAGATCTCAACCCCATTGAGAATTTGTGGGATGAAGTTGAACGAGCCATCAGACAGCTGGATCCACAACCCTGCAATCTCACACTCCTGGAAAGTGCTATTCATCAAGCATGGTCTCAGATTCCACAAACCACCTATCAACATCTCGTCCATGCCACGAAGAATCGACGCAGTATTAAAGGCAAAAGGTGGCTCAACGGAGTACTGAGGAGGTGGTCATAAAAAAGTGGCCGCTCACTGTATATCTAGTATAGATTCTTGTCACAGGTGGGTGGCATTTATATCAGAGGACCCCCTTCATGACTTTCTTCCTATCATTTTTTTGAAATGTGAGAATTCGTCATATAAGGTGTAAGCATCATTTTTTGTTTGTTTCTCAAGTGTTGAAATGCCCTGTTTATCCTTGATACAAATAGTCAAAGACAGTACTTAATGGAAATCTTGTCTGATAGGAATTTTCGATGTGATAAGACGGAATGAGTTAGAAAGAACAGTTGTGCAATTAATGAACTACATACAGCATGGATTTTGGATGCCTTTCTTGACTCATGTAGTCTAATTGGCTAAGCAAATGCGTGTGGAAGTTGTGTGGCATCTCTTTTGGAAACTGAAGACCTGAGACTATAAGGATTTTCCAGACTGGCTATGCTTACATTTAACTGGAAAAGATTTGAACATGAACATGCGTTATGCTTTTAATTTCATTACTCTAAACACATAGGAAGTAATATGATTAACTACAGACTGCCCTACTATATGTAAAAACATGAATTTAACCATTTCTGCTGTTTGTCTGGAATTACAGTAAGACTTTCTTTTTTTTTTTTTTTTTTTTTTTTTTTTACTTTTCAGTTTGTGGTAAGTAAAATGAACTTAATGGGACTCTGCACATTTCAATTCCAAATTTTCAAGTGATTAATCCTATTTTTCCTTCATTATTAGCTTTGCTGGTAAGATGCCCTTAAAGCAACTTTTACATAAGTCGTCTTCCCATTTGTTCTTCTAGATATGCCACTGTATGTGTTTTGGAAATTTGTTAAGTCAGGAAAGATAAAAAGATTTCCATTTCATTTTCTATAGGAATGTAAAATTTAGCAGGGCTATTTTAGGTGTACATAGACATATCATCAACATTATGAGATCTGAAATGTGCAGAAATTCATGCAGAATTAATTGCTAAAGCTCACAGAAAGAGCATAAGTTCATAATCATCATCAACATCATTGTTGTTTGGAACAGAAATGCCATAATTAAACACTATGCAAATGTCCAACTCAAAGACAAAAGTTTTCAAATTATTTTGATTATTATTATTTTTTTTATTAATTTTTTTTTTGAAAAGTTGACCATATATTGCTTCTGTGTATAATACATAACTAGTATGCTTGCATCTGTACTAGTTATGTATTAAAACACTAATCTTTGAAAAACAGGCATTTTTAAAGGCAAGAAATTGGTATAATGCTCATAATTTTGAAATGTAATTATATTTTTAATTATTAACATTGTTTTTAATTATTCTCAACCTCCTCCAAGTGTTTTATTTCAGTTTATTTACAACCTTGTCATGTTTTTCAGGACATTATTAACCGTGACACAGAAGGAGATATCTGGCATACAATACATTCACATGTTCGCTTTATTCATGCAACATCAGGCCAAGCTTTAAAGGTATGGAAAACTTTCTTCAGCTTTTTTGTTCATATGCTTTAAATCTAATCATAGCATTAGTTATGTCCTATGACTTCTTGCCCTGTTGCTGAGCATTCATTCATGAAATTTACTGTAAATTATGTCTGAAAGTGTGGTATATTTATTAAAAATAAACTTAAATGTATAAAAATTAATTATAAGTTATGTTGTTTTTAGTGTGTCACATAAGCTGAAATTTTTAGAGTATGTATTATAAAATCAGAGCAGCTTATGACAGATGGTTTTTCTATTGTGTATACTATTGTTACTTAGATATGCCCTCTATATCCAGTAGTGTAACTAGCACAATGTGCCCTCCCCCACACACCCAAGATTTGCTTCAGCATTCCTAAGCACAGTCATTTTCCCAGGATTTCAAACACAAGGAAGGATGTGCTTTTCGCTGTGTGCGTGTGTTTGGTGGTGGTGAGGGGTGTCAGGAGGTTGGGGAGAGTGTCTTAAAAAGTAAGGGGGGTGCCTATAGCCCAGTAGTTTTAACTTAAGTAATTTTTGTTAACAGAAGTACATAATGCAACATTATCAGTCAGCCAATCAGGATTAACACCGTGCACAGCCTGGGCGGAGGGGGGGGGGTATGTCCCCTCCCATATTTTTGACTGCAACCCTTTTCATGTTTTGCATTTTTTTCAATACAAATACAATACACGCTGTCTGCCTATGTTATAGTTTGTACCTAAAAACGTAAGTAAAAGTTGTAGTTTTTTTTAATTTTGCAAAATAATTGTGAAAACAAAGAAATTGGTTATTATTACTGCACGCTTGCATCCCCCAAATTCCTATTTGCCAGCAATGCCCATGGTGCATGGACTGAAGCATGATCATGAATATACATTTTATCGCAAGAAGCGAATATGGTAAAATATATCATCATCATCATCATCATTGTCAACCATTATCAATCCACTGCTGGACGAAGGTCTCCCCCAAGTTTCCTCCACAACGGTCTGTCTTGTGCCAGTCTCCTCCATGTCACTCCCGCATATTTACGAATTTCATCCACCCATCTCCCATGTGGTCTTTTTCTGGGTCTTTTCCTGTCCCTTGGAATCCAATCTAAAATTTCGGCTGTCCATCTATGGTCTGTCCTTCTGGCAGTATGTCCAGCCCATTGCCATTTCAGGGATTTAACCCTGATCATGATGTCTTCCACTCTCGTCATTTTTCGGATCCACGAGTTTCTCTTCTTATCTCTCCTGGTTACACCAAGCATGCACGTCTCCATGCTTCTTTGAGTTGTCTGCAGCCTTTGTATGTCTCTTTTAGTCAAGGCCCACGTCTCTGCACCATACGTAAGCACTGGAAGGATGCATTGATCAAACACTTTTCTTTTAAGACATAATGGCATATTGCTCTTGAAAATTATGCTGTTTCTTCCAAAAGCTCTCCAGGCAAGTTTTGTACGCCGATTAATTTCTTCATCAATGTGACCCTCACTTGATATCTGCTGTCCAAGATAAACATACGTATCTGTTATCTCCAGTTTTTCTCCATCAATCGATAAATCTTCATTTCTTGTAAAAGCATTGAACATCACTTTTGTCTTCTGAAAGTTCATTTTTAATCCCACTTCTTTACTCTTGTCAGCAAGTTCGTGGATCATACTCTGCAGCTCTGATGGGCTAGTTGCAAAAATGACTACGTCATCAGCAAAACGAAGGTGGGTTAGATAATCTCCATTAATCTTTATCCCTTTGTTTTCCCAGTTCAGTGATTGAAAGACATTTTCCAATGTGGCATTAAAGAGCTTCGGAGATATGGTGTCACCTTGTCTCACTCCCTTTCCAATTTTTATGTGTGTTGTATTTTCAAACAGCCGAATCTTTGCACTTGCATTTTCATAGATGTTATTAATAATATTAATGTATGCATCTTCAATACCGCAGGATTTCAGAGCCGTGGTAACTGCTGATGGTTTCACCGAATCAAAGGCTTTTTCATAATCGATAAAAGCCATGCACAATGGAAGTTCATATTCCCTCGCTCTTTCAATTAGTTCTCTCAGTACGTGGATATGATCTATTGTGCTGTAGCCACTCCTGAATCCAGCTTGTTCTCTCGGTTGAGCCATGTCCAGTGTTACCTTCAAGCGGTGTGAAAGAACTTTAGTGAAGATTTTATAAACCACTGATAGGAGGCTGATAGGTCTGTAGTTCCTGAGATCCTCAATGTCACCTTTTTATGTAGCAGGATCATTGTAGCATTGTTCCAATCCTCAGGAATCTTCCCTTCATTAAGGCATCGAGTGAAAATTTGGGCGAGTACTGTTTTGATTTCTCCACTTGCTTCTTGTATGATGTCTATAGTAATTCCATCTTCTCCTGGAGCTTTCCCCCGCTTCATGTTCTTGATTGCATGAGCAACTTCTGCTGGGAGGACTGGAAGAACTCTGGTACCTTTCATGATGTCTGGAGTACATGTATCATCCCTTTCATATAATTTGGAGTAGAAATCTTTCACTCTTGTCAAAATTTCGCCTCTATTTCTTGTTATAGAACCATCTTCTTTTCTCAGAGCCATAATCTGTTTTCTTCCCTTACTGAGATGTCCCTTTGCTATCTTAAGGCTTTGGTTGTTTTCAATTGCTTTCCTCACTAGCTCACAGTTGAATTTCCTTACGTCTTCAGTGATACTTTTTCGTGTTGTCTTGCATAGCTCTATATATTCCACTTTGGAAGTCACATCTTCTTTAGTTGTCCTCATCTCTCTTCTTTTTTGCATCAACATTTTGGTTTTTCCTGATAATTTGTTCACATGCAACTTGTTCTTAGACCCAGCTAATTTTGTTGCTGTTTCCATTAGAGCTTTGGTTACTTTTCTGTTAACTTCCGAAATATCCACTTCTTCCGATGTTAGGCCTTCTAAAGCAGAGAATCTGTTCTTCAGTTCTAACTTGAAAGTATTATGGTGTTTTTAAGGTTGGTTATGTCAATACATTTTGTTTGTCTTATGAGCTTGCCACGTTCCAGTTTAGTGTTGAGGTGCATCTTACATCTCACCAATCTATGGTCACTACCTGTGTTGAACTTGTTCCGCACACTGCAGTCTTCGATGACGAATTTTTTGTTACACATAATAAAATCAATTTCACTTGTCGTTCCAATTGGATGTCTCCATGTCCATTTCCTGTGTGGCTTTTTCTTGAAAAAGGAGTTCAAGATGAAAAATCCTTCTGCCTCTGCAAACTCAACGAGAGTATTTCCACGCTGGTTTCTGTTGCCGTGACCGAATTTACCTACTGAAGTTTCATTCTGTTGCCGTTGCCCTATTTTTGCATTGAAATCTCCCATAATTATCTTCAAGTGCTGCTTACCTTTATTATTTAGATGACGAATTTCCTCATAAAATTCTTCAATTTCTTCTTCAGGATGACTTGTGGTGGGTGCATAAGTTTGAATAATCTGAGCCTGGTATCTTCTCGATAGTTGGATAACGAGTCGTGCAGCTCTGTCAGAGGAACTTTCAACTTCTACCACTTTATCCTTCAGTTTCTTGTTTATTATAAATCCAACACCACTAGTTCTGCCAGTATCTGTCCCACGATAATAGAAGAGATGTCCACTTTTCAGTTCAATGAGATCTTCTCCTTTTCTCCTTACCTCACTTAGCCCGACGATGTCCCACTTGATCCTTTGTAGTTCCTCTTCCAATTCAAGAAGCCTTGAATCAGAAGATAGGGAGCGTCCGTTATAGGTAGCCAAGGTCAGCATCAAATGGCAGCCTAGTCCGGTCCTCCGGGGATTCTTAGCACCCTCTGCCTTCATGTCGCACTGGCCGCTGCCTTGGCCAGGTACATTCCAGCTGCCGGAGACTGAGGGCCAAGATTTAAGTTGTAGAGTCATTTTGGAGGTGTTTGGCCATAACTCACCACGCTGGCCAAGCGGGTTGGTGAGTGTGGGATAGCATTTCCTCTGATCCCGATGTTATAGTTATACCGCTATTGGCGGTCGTCAGAGCCCCTTTAGTCGGAACAGGATGCACCACGAGAAGGCGGGGTTGACATTTGTCAAGGAGAGGCTGTGATGTTACGCATCACCTGACTTTATATAAATGGTTAAGTACTTCATGATCACCCATTTTACTTTCACTTGTTTCTGAAGTGCTTAGTCTTTGTAAAATGTTTGCTTCTAAACCTTGAACAGTTGATGTGCTAAACAAATCATCATTCTTTTAATCAGAAACAGCATTTGCGCTTAATTGACTCTGCAGCAAAAAGAGCTGGTCAAGTTTTGGAAGTTTCTCCACACACTTTTGTTTTTCCTTTCACCAATAATGTGCTCCACTTGAATGCTTATGTGACATTTTGCAAATGGATGCAATTTTCACTTATGTATTAAAGTTTCCACACAGTAAAGGAGATAGACATACTTTACTATAAAGAAGAACTAAAAGCAAAGCAATGTGTAATTGTTTTGTAAAACAAAAAAAATCACTTGAAGAAATCATCCTCTTTTACATAGCAGATCTGTGGCTGCTGTTAATAAATCTTGGTGCCTGTCGTGCGCGTAATCCTAGGTGACTGACTGTTTTCCAATATCCTCCACAGAGAATCCCCACATAGTCTCGCACTTTTCCCGAGCAGCGCAATGAGAGGGCGATTGGAGAGCGATCATATTATTTATAATCCATTGCAGAGCAGTCATATTACAATCCATTGCAGAGTGATCATATTACAGCCCATCGCGGAGCAATTGTATTACAACCCGGAGCCCAGGTGCCAAATAGGTTCAATCTGTAGGACATCCAGTGTCTTAAAACTGAAACTTTACATTTATTTAGGCAAAGTTATATTTGTATTAAAGGAAAATGTGAATCTTTGGGTTAATTATTTGTTTGTTTTTGCATGTGTTTGTATTTTTTTTTTTTTTTTGAAACTATAACTGGCAGCTGCAGTATGCCCCTCCATTACCTGCACCCCCATGCAGCTGCTGGGGTTGTGGGGGTGGTAGTTACCAGAGTAGCAGAATGTAGGCGTATGTGCGTATGCTGTACGTGGATAGTTTCCAAATTATTAGCAGATTTTGCAGATAGTTTCTGCTTGTAGATTAAACAAAAAATAAAATGTTATTTACCACAATTAACACACTTACTCAAAGCTTTACTCAGATTAATATACTTATTGTATTTTAACTAGAAGAACTTTCAATTATTTTTCACCTCTTCTGAGTTCTTTTGTTGTCACGGGCATTTCTGGCTTCTAGATTTTTATGAAAGCCTGTTCTCAATGTATAAGAACTTTTTCAAAAGTTTCGTTTACACAGAAAAAATTTAAATTTTATTGCCAGGTTCCTCTTGCATTTGCTAGTTATTAAAGTAAAGTCTTTTCCTTATGTAATTTGCAAGTCTGCTATTTTTGGAATTAAGTTGTTGAAAATGTTATTTACAATTTTTTATTAATGATTAGAACTGTTTTATGGGTATAAAAATTTTCTTTAATTAGTCTCTTGTTTCTATGAGGTTCTTAGTCCAATATTTTAATATTTTGCCATAAAGGTCCATTTCACACTCATTGTTGCACTTTCAATTGTAATGTATTTAGTTTGTCCTCATTAGGATCTGTAATGTTCTAATAATTATGTCTTACCTAATTTAGAATTCTATTATTTCTTGTTTTATTAATTTTTCTTTAAATTATGTCATTCTGTTGTTATTTTGGTTCGCGCTTCGCAGATTTGCATGAAGTTTTCTGTTTCAGTGATTGTGTACGCAGATACATTTTATTTTTATACAACTCTGGTAGTTACACCACTGTCTGTACCTAAACAGAATATTTGCAAAAGTAAGTAAATTATTTTTCTGTGGTTGCCATGCAATATTCTAAGTTCCTGTTTTATTAATACAGTCATTGATAATAATTTAATTTTTATTTGTTGAATTATTAACAGTGATGGTAGACCTTGAATTATTTAGCTGAAGTTTGTTTGTAATGCCTTTAAAATGAGACTGATATTATTCCAAAGTTGAAAGAAGTATGCAGTGGAATACCTTGCAGACAAAATCAATATTTTTTTTAGTTATTAAATGCATTTGTTCAGTAAATAATGTTGAGTGTAATGCCAAATGTGGTTCAAATTGTGACATATTTAAGTAAGCTGTAATCATGAATTTTGGTCAGGTTTTTTTTTTATGAAGTATAAAAGTGGTGGGGAAAGAAAACAATATCTTACCTAATTTAGAATTCTATTGCACAACTAAAAAAGAATCCAAAACCAAGCAGTACTGAATAATTTATATGTTTGTAGAGCAAGCACTAAGTTGTACATTATGTGCATTTACCGAGCATGCACTAAATTACTGATTGTATGCATTTACAGAACATGCCAAAATTACTGATTATATGCATTTACAGAGCATTCACAAAATTTATGATTATATGCATTTACAGAGCATGCACAAAATTACTGATTATATGCATTTACAGAGCATGCACAAAATTGCTGATTATATACATTTACAGAACATGCACAAAATTACTGATGAAATGCATTTACAGAGCATGCACTAAATGGCAGATTATATGCATTTAACAAGCATGCACTAAATTACTGATTTTTTACACTTTCCAACTGTGGGGTGAAGAAGCATATATGCTCCAGCTTTGTCCGTCCGTCCGTCCGCACGATAACTCGCATGAAAATGGCTCGATTTTGATGAAATTTTAGTTTGTGGTAGGGAATCACTGGAGACGAACCCTATTGAAAATGGGCAAAATGAGGTCAAAGGTCAGGACATAGGAGTGGGATCCATCCCATTGCTCTTATGCGTCATAACTTACGTAAAAATGCTTCGATTGTGACAAAACTTCATCATGTTGTTCCAGAAATGTACTGTACTGAACCAGTTCTGTTTAATATCATCGAAATGGGGTGAAAGGTTGGAGCACAGGAGCGAGATATATTCCACAGCCATTATCCTCATAACCTTACTAAAAATGCTTCTATTGCGATAAAACTTTAGAATGTTGTTCCGGAGGTATACTGAACTAATTCTGTTGAAATTGGGTCAAAGGTCAGTGCACAGGAGCTAGATTTACTCCACAGTCATTATCCCCATAACTTGATTAAAAATGCTTCTATTGCAACAAAACTTTAGTATGTTGTTCCGGAGGTGTACTGAACCGGTTCTGTTGAATTTCATTGAAATGGGGTCAAAAGTCAAGGCACAGGAGCGAGATTTATTCCACAGCCATTATCCTCATAGCTTAAGTAATGATTTTTGGTATGTTGGAAAGCATATCATAATCAATGCATTGCATGATTTCTAACTGTATGTTTTTACTAACATACAGTTAGAAATCATTACTAACTTGTAGGTTTTTACAGAGCATGCACTAAATTACTGATTATATGCATTTACTGTGCATGCACTAAATTGCTGATTATATATATATATATATATATTTACAGAGTGTGCAATAAACTACTGATTATGTGCATTTACAGAACATGCAATAAATTACTGATTATATGCATTTATAGAGCTTGCAATAAATTACTGATTATATGCATCTAATGAGCAGGCACTAAATTACTGATTATATGCTTTTACAGAGCATGGACTAAATTACTGATTGCATTCATTTACAGAGCATGCACTAAATTTCTGATGCAAGATGACTGTGCTCCAATAGAAAGTCTTTAAAAATGCCAAGCTTTGAATTGTATCACACTAATTGTTTGGTCAAGTGATTAAGATTCTAGTTTTTTTTTTTTTTTTTTACCCTGGCTATGAATTCTAGAGGAGGTGTGTGTTGTGGTTGTTCTTTGCTGATCTTTCTATCAGGCCCTTGAAACCTGTACCTTAAACTAGAAATAGGTGTTCCCTTTTGTTCTCTGATGCTTTTGGAGTTCATGAAAAAAATAAAAATAACTTTATTCATCCAGAATATCCTGTGTGCTGATGAAATTTTGATCAAAAACACATGTAACTATAAATACACTGCTCGTCAGAAGTTAAGCATGGACCACACAAACCATCATAACTCCAAAACACTGGGAACAAATTTATTTAAATTGAACACAGTCAGACATACAAGTCTTAGGTAGATATCAAACAAATATTGGGACACTTGATTGCATTTAACTTGAATAAACACACTGGTGGAAGAAGGCACCAAAAAAAAAAAAAAAAAAAAAACCAGCCCAGAATAAGAAAAACTTGGTAAGAACACCAAGTCACGTTAATATGGAATGTGGCCATCTCTAGCATGAATGCAAGCCTGGCAGAATCGATTCATACCCTCAATAAGAAACTCCAAAGAGTGAGACGGCAACAAATGCCATTCATGCACAAGAGCAGTTTGAAGGTCACTGATGGTTTGGGGACGGGGTATGAGGGCCGAAACAGGCCTCCCAAGGGCATTCCATAGATGTTCTGTGGGATTCAGGTCTTGGAGAGTATGCAGACCACTCCATTTGTTGAATTCCTTCGTCATCAAGATATTGGTCAACCAGTCTGGATCTGTGTGTATGAGCATTATCGTCCATTAAAATGAAATCTTGTCCAATGGCACCAGCATGAGGCTTGACTAAGGGGTCCAAGATATCATCCCAATACCTTTGAGCAATAACAGTACCTTCAGGAAACACATGGAGGTCAGTGCATCCACCTAACCTTATGAAAACCCAGCCCACACAGTTTTTCCACCACCATGGAAAGCAGGTTTTTCGATGATGTTTTGTGGCTGGTAGCATGCACCCACCTCTCTCCAGATCAATATACGCCTGCTGTTAGATTTCAAGGAAAACCTGGATTCATCTGTGAAAAGGACATGGGTTTGTTGTTCTCGGGTCCAGCCTACATGCTCTTTACACCACCCCAGGAGAGCCTGTCTATGTCTGGAGGTTAACAGTACACATATGGCTGTCACCTGGCATAGAGCCTGGCCTTGTGGAACCACCTGGAAACAGTTAAGAACAATACCTGCCTGCCTGTGGATGCCATGAGGTCAGAACGCAAAGTTGATGTAGATGCCCTATTGCTCCTTTTGGCTAAGAGTTCGATATAGCAGTCATCCTGTGGTGTTGTACTCCTCGGGCGATCTGCAATAGGTCGTCTAACAATGGCTTCAATTATTTGGAATTGTCTCCACAGCCTTGAGATGACGGAATGGTGGACATTGGCCCCTTGGCTACCATGTAACCACAAGGGGATACATGCTATTTTTAGGGCAAAATCCCATGTAGCCTCAAGTGGATACATGACTTATTGAGGTGTAAAACCAATATAACCAGCATAGGAAACATCATATGGTAGGTTTATTCTTATTGTTCCTGTTGTATAGGTATTTCTACTTAGTAAGAATTCTGCAAGACGTAAAGAATGGTACCAATTATTAGGGATATATTGGTATTACAGACAAAACATTTTAGATTTTTTTAGGCTTGGTTACAAAAAGTTGAAAAAATAGGAAAATTAGAATTAAAATTACAAATCTTTATGAATTGCTCGGAATGTTCCTTGGTACAAAAAGCTTTTCCACATGCATTACATGAGTGTATAGTCCGATAAAAACTGTGTTTCGCACGAAAGGAACATGTAAGTCATAAAAGCTGTCTACGTACGATAAAAAACATTATCCCTGCTGATACTATAGACTAATTTTAAAAAACTTTATTCACAAGTAAAAGCAAGTTAAAAGCGAGATCTTTCGGGATCCCTAGATCCCATCTTCAGGCTTAAGGCCATAAAGAACAACAAGTGGTCCACTTATATACGATCAGGTTTGACCCATGATGCAACGCAGTGGGCGTTGACATCGGTCAACATAGCAAATCAAACAACATTCAATAGTTCGATGAAACCGCCCATTGAGCCCAGGGTCCCGGGAGCCTTCGGGAAAATGAAGACTCACAAACCTGATCGCCCACTCAGACTTTTAGTTTCTGGCTTTTCTAGTCCTACACGCCCCCATGAGACTGCTCTCGCTAAATACCTTCAACCACTTACTAGTAACTCTCCTTTTTCTATTAAAAGCTCTACCCAAGCCATTTCACGTATAACAGCGGTTAACACTACGGGAACGAACTTCATCATGGCTTCATTAGACGTGGTCTCTCTGTTCCCGAGTGTTCCCCTTGATATTGTTCATTCCATCATTACCACCAAATTACAGGCCAACTTAAATATACCCCCCCCCCCCCACGAGATTGAAGCCATTAAATCTGCCCTCCAGTTGGTAGCCAAGAGATCTTATTTCAAATTTGGTGACAAAATTTATCTTCAAAAGGAGGGTGCACCTATGGGCTCCCCCTTTCCCCGGTTTTGGCGGAAATTTTCCTCCAGTCTCTTGAGGAATTAGTTATGTCAATTTTTCCTGCTCAACCTATTTTATTGATCAGGTATGTAGACGACATGTTAGTCTTTTGGCCACATTCAATGTCTCTACTAGAGGAATTTACCGAATGCTTCTCCTCACAGTTCCCCACGATTAAGTTTACTTTGGAACTGGAAACTGAGGGCAAGCTCCCCTTTTTAGACATACTACTCACTCGAGACTTAAATACCAATTTTATCAGTTTTTCTGTGTATCGTAAACCAACAGCTGTGCCCTGTATGATTCCGTTTTCGTCCTTTAACCCTATTTGTCATAAATCTACCTCCTTCTACTTCCATATTAAACGAGCTTATTCTCATCCGTCGTCACCCGGGGCCCTGGACAATGAACTTAAGTACATTCAGACTATGGCCCGATCCTTTGGGTACCCGGATTCGTACTTCGGACGCTTCATGAATATAGTTCAACGTACTCGATTCACTACTCTAACTACTCCAAAAACAACTTTACGGTATATAGGCAAGACTGAGTTTTCTCAACCACTTGTGACTATCCTTAGAAAAACATGCAAGAAATATGGACTTGGTTTTGGAGTCTCGACTCGTAACATCTTTTCTATTATCAGAACTGATCGTGACGTGATTCCCGATCTATCTAGACCCGGTGTATACCGCATACCTTTGGTCAACCCTAATAATCCAGAGGATGTGAAATATTATATAGGTTCGACTCTCAGGACCTTAAAAGTACGATTATCGGAACACCAATATTACTTGAGGTCAGGCTCCACCAACACAGCACTAACTGAAACTGTGAACCAAGAGGGAAAAATACCTGACTGGAAGAACGCAGTGATTTTGAACTCTAAAGTAACAAGGGGAAATGTTTTCCTCTCCGAGAGCTTATATATCCATTCATATGGGCCTTTATGCTGTAACTCAGAACTTCCGTCATTCATTCCTCACATATGGAAAAAACTAATCCCCATCGACATGCCCGGAACCACTACGAACAATATTGTATTACCTTACATATCTTCGAACTATTGATTGTTGTTTGATTTGCTATGTTGACCGATGTCAACGCCCACTGCGTTGCATCATGGGTCAAACCTGATCGTATATAAGTGGACCACTTGTTGTTCTTTATGGCCTTAAGCCTGAACATGAGTGTATAGTCTTTTTTTTTCTTTTTTTTTTTCCTGCATTGTAGCACACCCAACATCTGTTCCGCTTTCTTCTGGAACCTTCTAAAATATTGTCAACAAGCTTGTGAAAGACTTCTGGAGGGTCATTTCTTTTCTCATAGTCATTTTTACATTTTGTGTAGTTTTCAGAATATTTTGTGAGAATTTCATCGCATACCATTATGGTGAATGGATGTAGTCCAGTTCGTGTTGAATGAGATATGTTGTAAAATACGTTGGTGTTCAGCACCATTCTGTGAATCATATGGAATCCCAATTTTTTGAACCATGTATAACTTTTTCTTTCACAATTATAAGGTTCCAATGCTTGGTCTACTGCATCGACTGCACCCATATTTTCATTATAATGTTCAATATGTTTGGGTTTCAGATAATATTGCTCACCAGTGGCTTTCTTGTGTCTCATCTTTTCAACAAAATTTGCTGTCAGTTTTGTTGTCAGCACGTACAAATCGCGTTTGTCTTTATACGTATTTCACTAATAATACATAATTTTTTCTGACGAAACAAGCCTGATGTTCCAATAGTTTTGTGTATACAAGTTCTTTTGGAACACTGCAATTTATTCTTATTGTTCTTGTTGTATAGGTATTTTTCTACTTAAGTAAGAATTCTGCAAGACGTAAAGAAAGGTACCAATTATCAAGGATAACTTCTCTACCTTCATCCAATATGTTCTGCAGTAAATAAACAACGACTCTTTCGGACATTGTCAAATAATCAGTTCCAGGAATATGGGAGACATTATAAATGTCTTTCCCAATATACAGAGCAAAATTGTAAGCATATCTGCGACATTGAGGATCCGTGGGACACAGGCAAAACAATTTCAAACCAAATCGTCCTCTTTTAGTTTTTATGCATTGTTTGAAATAAAGTCGTGCTTTATAAGGCAATAAGCATTCATCCAAAGCACAGATGTCACCAATATCTATAAGAGTTGTAGTGATATCACGAATTTCAGCAAAAAAACATAAATAAGCGTGTAAAGGTTTAGATTTATCAACATGTTTTGGGTCGGAAAAGTGAACAAATTTTAGAACTGAAAAAAGAAAAACGATTTCTGCTCATAATTTTGGAGGAAAATACTTCCGGGCCTCTGCACAAAAAACTTCTAGGAAAATACGAAGTAATTGTAGAATAATGAATAATCCCCATCATTAGTGCTAATGAAATAAATACATACATTTCAGACACAATAATGTCCTTCCAAAACAGTCCATGTACCTTCCTTTCATTATTATATTTTTCAATAAAATACATACCTGCTCTTTCATTTGACCATTTACATAAACAGTTTACAAGTTTCTGTGGAATAAAACTCAAAACATTTCAAAGCTGGAGTGTTTTTATCAAAGTCCACAGCAGAATGAAGAAGATAATCGCAATCTTTTATAAGTAGTGGAGTTGGCCGTTCGTCAGCAAAAAGTTCACTTACTATTTCCCATTCACTCATATGGCGTGCTTCCATTTCTTCATCATCTTCATCACAAATAGATAAGCCCGTATCAGTCACACTGTCGTAGTCATTGGTTCCCGGCAAATATTCTGAATCCGTATCACTCTCGCTGAAATCCAACAATGATGCCGTATTGAAAAAGTAAAAATAAACAAAAAAAGTAATTACAAACTATAGAAAAAAAAAATGGAACGATTATTAACACGTGCACCTGAGATAGCGTCAAACGAGAAAATGAAATGTTTGAGATAATGTCAAGGTCAGTATGACCAGGAATCTGGGATTTACGAGCCCTCCAGCTAACGCCATCTGGTAGCCAAGGGATTAAAGAATCTGGCCACTTTGGTGGCTGTTTGCCCAGCTTCCATCCATCCGACAGCTCTCCATCTTTTTGAGTCTTCCAAAACATCTTCTTTGAGACATGTTCAACAAATTGGGTATTTAGAAATTCTGACCATGACCTGTAAAAACAAATTATGACCATTAGCAAAATACACTTTTCTTACTGTGTTCCTGTTTGTCATCTAAGGGTACATGTTACATTATTTTTGAGTGGATATTAAGCATTTACATGACAAAATATGTCTCCACCAATTTTCATTCCGATTGCTTTACTCATTTTTATTTTATTCACATTTTTGTGATCCATGCTTAACTTTTGATGAGCAGTTGTATGTCAGAAATTGAAGAACAAAAAAATAAAAGTCTCTGATATTACTCTAAAAAATGGTATCAAAGATTTTGACTGCAACTTTAGTTGGTTTTTTTTTTTTCAACCAAAGTGAAAATAGATCTTAGATGGTTTTGATACATATTACTGTATGTAGATGTTTGGTTACACAACAGATTTTCAAGTCGTTGAAATGTAGTAGTGGGAAGAAATCATTATTTTGCCCCCAAAAACTACAACTCCAGGTCTCCTCTTTGTATTTGAAATATAACTGAACATACATTTACTTACAGTTTTGTATTCTGTCATTTTGAAATATCTTGTTAAATCTGAAAATAAGTATGGCATTATGGATTTAGCATTACATGCAGTTTCTTTCCATTTTGGGGTAAAAAATAAGATTTTTTAAAGACATTAGTTACAAGCTATCAGTTTTGTTGTTTTTTTGTTTGCATTGTTAAAATTTCATGTTGCTTGAGCATGTCCATGAACTTAAATAGTTTTTGCATGCAATTTCTTCTATATAATCTGTTGTCTTGTTCAATTTAGAAAACCACCAGGGCTTTAGCAAAGCTAGAACTTCTTTTTTTTTTTTTTTCAAATAGTCTTCTTATAAATCATAGTGAGAAGAATTGGCAGGAATACACATACATAGATGCCAACCTCTAAAAGTAGTTTTCAGTTACCAACATGTTCATTTTTCAGTAATTTTCAGTAACAAATTTATTTTTTTCAGTAATTTTCAGTAATCCAGTCTACAGCGGCAAATATGGTATTTAACACTGCAACAAATTTTAATCTGTCAGAACTATTAACAAAATAATAATAATAATAATAATACAATAAAAAATAATTTGCTAGTGGGAAAATTTAAAATACTGCCTACCAGAAAAATATAATAAATTACCTCCAGACATGAAGAAAAATTATTCCTTGGAATGTTGCCAAAGTATTATGATAAACTGGCTGTAGTTGCCATTTTGGCCTTCCTTAGTTCAATTTGTGAAAACTTTTTCTGATAGCTTAGTTCACTGTGTGCAATGCTGTTTATTTTTTCTACTAATAAAGAAGACAGCACATGACTACTTAAATTAGGTCTGAATCATTCATGGTTTTTTTTTCGCAATACTGAAGATTCTTTCTGTACTTGCATTGCTATGAGGGACTATTAAAATCATTTTCATAATTTTGCTTAATGATTCATACTTTAACTGGCCACTTTCATTTTTCACTACAGAAATTCTGTGCCACACTTCATCCATTCTCCCAGATGTAACAGCACAATTAAAATTTTCAAACTGGTAGTGAGCAAATTCAGATTCCACCTTGTCAGATTCTTCTGATTTCAAAACTGGAAACAGGGAACACATATATTGGACTGATGCAAAAGAAACACTTAGCCTTAATGCTACATCAGCAATTTCAGCATGACTCAGAAATTCATCATTAAGTGGAAATTTTCTTAAAATGTAATTGCAGCCTGCCTTGTAAAATTCCCTTACCTCAGAATAAAAAGTAGCCACTGTGTCTTCACTCAGATCTGCAGTTGTGCCTATATACGATCTCGCTTTTGACCCAATTACGAGATCACAGTTTTCTTTTGATTTCTCCTTCTTTCAAAATTTCCATCTGCAAGAGATGTTGCTGTCACATCAAATGCCGATGGCTTGATAAATCGTACAAGCAATTCAGATAACAGACTATGAAGTTTTCTTTTTAATACATGCACAAGTGGAGCTTCCTGCTGCAAGAACATGTTAACAGATGTAAGCAAAGGAAGAGTAGCAGATAAAAAAAGACAATAAAGTTTAGATGAAGGATTTCCAATCATACTTGCAAGGTTCTTATACTGTGAATTAGCTTCTTCATTGTCACTAAAATAATGTTCTAGAGCCTCTCACTGTTCTAAAATTCTGTCAATGAATTCCAAAAGTGATAACCTGCGATTATTGACATGCTTTAGAATTTTGTGTGGTTTAGTACCACAAACAGCTTGACTCAGTTTTAGATTGTGTTTCCTCTTTGAACTTTTCTCCAAAAAAAAAATCAAAAAACAACTGCATCAGAAACTGCTCAACATTAAATCCTTTCAGTTGAGTAGCAGATTTCTGTGCAGCTAAATTTACTAAATGGCATGAACATTGCTGCACTATGATTGCAGGCTGAATCTTCTTTATGTGAAAAACAACACCTTTTACTTGACCTATGATAGTGTTAGCATTGTCACAGGAAAATGACACACAGTTGCTCCATGAGATATTTTTTTAGCAAACTTATTGTTCAAAATGTTGAATAATCCTTCACCTGTATTATTACTTGATTCAACCAATGATAACCAAACAGTTGAATTTTTCCCTATTTTTTCGTCAAAATATGTTATTGTAATGGGATACAGTTTATTTGCTTGAGCATCATTACTTCCGTCCGTAGATAGAGAAAAAGGATTTTTTTTTACTTCAGATAAGATGTTACTTGTAGAAACACTGGCCTTGTGCTGAATTAGTGCAGTAGCCTTGGTTCTTCCACACGAATATTTTTTTGCTATTGCTGAATCGGGAAACATGGCTTGAAATAACGGTTTTTCAAGCCTTCAGTTTTCGGAAATTTATCCAACATTTTCAAGCTGAATTTACTTCACTTTTTGGAAGTTTATTCAACATTTTCAAGCTGAAATATAAATATTTATGGAATAAAAGGGTATCTAACAATACTGGGTAGAGGAAACATCCCAAGAAAAAAAAATTACGATTACCAGAGAAATCTTATCTCCGTCTACTTTCTGTTTTCGAAGGATGAAATTCCGTCCTCCGATGGAGAAAACGACCCCCCCCCTCCCCGCTTCAATCCTCCCAAAATTTAAGTTCAGTTATGCATCGATTTTGTACATGGTGCAAATGATAACAAAAAAAGACGGAATTCCTCTAATCAGCGTGAGAATCTCGTCGCCAAAGATTACGGGGAAATTTTCGGGCGGCCTAACTTCCGTTTTCGGAAATCGTCGCCTACAATTTCAAGCTGAAATTA